>CM048744.1:521394695-522807195 GCA_026315105.1 Locusta migratoria | reverse complement strand
CTTCTATTTTAGATTCTTTAAACCTCGCTTGATAGGGGACTTGACAATTCGAAAGTAGTTGCCAGGTAATAAAACACTAGTCTGACAGAATTTGTATAACGATTTTATCATAATTCCTTCTCCTGCCTGATATGTTCGAAATACGTAGACATGGTTCTGTTTGACACTAGGTTAATTGAATACTGAATTTTAAGATTTATCTGTAAGTATATTTTTAACTTTTTAATTTTTGCACGTACTATGAAAGCATAATTACAATAGCACTAGAAGAGCAGTTCTTGTTCTTTTTTGTTGACTCCGAAAAAAAAAACATACTAATGTGTCGTGTTGCTACAGGTTTTTGTAGAGTTGGTATGCCTCTGCGGTCCTCGAACTTTTGAACTGACGCCGTGTTGCGGTGCGCGCGGCCGTCCGCCGTCGTGGGTTCGATTCCCCCCTCGGGCATGGGTGTTAGAATTAGCGGCGTCCGGCCAAACGAAAGCCAAAATGATGTACATTCAAACGTTACAAGAACAACCCGGCGAATGAGTACATTGATTAGAGGCTTTCTTGAAAATGCCATTAAATGAGCCATTGCACGTAAGATGTCACTTTTTGAACACTTGTTTGTGAGGGGAATTCAGCCAGACCTGCATCGAAGCTCCGCCGGATTGACAGCAGTTTGTTATGAGAGACAAGTCAACGCAGGTGTGGTTGTCTGTTACACCGTACCCGTTTATAAAAATAATTGTTAGGTAATCATTCCAACTCTTAATCCCGACATACGTACTCTTAAAGGCACGAAATAGACGACAGACAACTTTTGCCGTTCATAGCGAGTGCTATTCACGAGATTCCTCACATTTGATTACGACAGTTATGTTACATTGGAGTAGTACCTGACCACAGAAACAAGTGGCTGATACACCGTAAAGAACGGTAGATTGGTAAGCTGCTAACAGGCTCTAAAAGTGTTTTCCACATTTTTGTGGCAACGGTTATAGAGGGAAGAGATAGTTATCAAATTATCCGAAACTTGTCCGAACGCCTCAGAAAGTATTTTCCAAGTAAGAAATGACCAGCATTAAAGAACAAACCTCAAGAATAGCTAGTTATGATACTAGTAATTAAAAGATAGCTGTGAAAAATAATATTAGTAAGGTCTTGTATCATTGTCCTTCATTTTATAATGAACATGAACTGAAATTTTCATTTTCCAATTCTGCCACATGTTTATGAATGAGCTGGCATTTGGCCATTAGAATCCTTAATCGTCAATTGCTGCGGTGGTGTAGCCGAGCGGTCTAAAGCGTCTTGCTGCGGAGCGCGCGGTTGCTCGCCGTGGAGGTTCGAGTCCTCCCTGGGGCATGGGTGTGTGTTTGTCTTTAGGTTAGTTTACCTAGGTTTAAGTAGTTTGTAAGCTACGGACTGATGACCACGTAGTTTGGTCCTATAGATTTACCAACAATCGTCAATTACTTCAGTGGGGATAGAACTAGCGTTCTAGGGTATGTGAAGTCAAAGCAAACTGTATTATACACGACAATACTGCAGGAGTGGATTGGACAGCCTTCGTACCTAATGTTAAGATTGGTGCCTGACAGATAATCTTCGTGTTAATTATGAATTAACTTAGTGGATTTGGTTTTAGGCCTCATTTGTGTCTAAGAAAGAATGTGTAAAGTAATGAGGATATGGTGGGTTAGCGGCTAGAGCTTCAGTTTGTACAGCAGTGTGCACTGCTGGTGGTGGTTGCCAGCAGGTGGCGGCTGTACAGGTGCACGCCACCGCTCGCGACCGGTTCCCACTGCTAGCTGCCAGCCGCCGCTCCTCATAGCCACCAGCCTGCAAGTGCTCGTAACAAAGTAGCCTCCATCACCACCCAGGCAACACTCGAAGAATGCCGTCAAATGGCCTGCAAGACGGTTTTTCTGGAAAATGATTTAACTAGATTTTTAGTTCAAATGTATGTGTATTTACATCGAACAACATAATAGTAAAGAGTTCTTCATATTAAAAGTAAATATCAAAGTAAATTAAAGTATACTTTATTTTGGGGCTTAGTCAACGCAGCTGCCCTCTGAACAAAATATCTTTCAAATGTCCACATCTAATTTCAACACACTGACACCCACGACGGTTCTAATTGAGGCCTTATGTCCGCGATATTCTGCTCAATATCACCCTCCAAATGTTGCAGAGCTTGTAGCTTATAAGCATAGACTTGGGAGTCGATGTAGCCCAAAGCAAAAGAAGAAGAACAAATCGTACTGGCGTGTTTTACGATCCACTTTGTTTCCTGTACTATTATGATTTTTTGAAAACGTTTCGCACAAAATTAATATATATATATATATATATATATATATATATATATATATATATATATATATATATATATATTACTTTGGACGATACGGTTACGACTCTACTATTGTGATAATATTTATGTACTAAACACATAATGTTCTCTATAGCCGCATTTTATCAAATAGCTAAAATTATTTGATATTTGAGTTTAGATTTGACAAACACTTTGTTTTGTTTTGAATTTTTACCTCTTTAAACTATTATTTTAATATCTTTTCCACCTTTTTATTTTATTTTTCCGTTAAATATTATCACCTGTCCTGCCGTTGTAGTTTGTCCTCTGTTGTTGTGGTCTTCAGTCCGGAGACTGGTTTGATGCAGCTCTCCACAATACCCTATCCTGAGCAAGCCTCTTCATCTCCACATAAGAACGGCAACCTACATCTGTCTGAATCTGCTTACTGTATCCATCTCTTGGTCCTCTATTTTAAGTTAATTGTGGTTTGCCTATTCTGATTTAGGTAAAATCAAGCCACAGTATCAAAATGCCGTTATTCTTGCAAATATCTCTGAAACGGCGCAAGATCTAACATAAAAGAGCTAAGGTGTTAAGAATTTTCGTCTCTACAAATACGTTTATTCAATTTTCGTCTCAGATTAATGGTTAAGTCGTTATTTGCAATTAAATTTCTTGCAGTCAAAAGGACATCACAAACGGCCTATTTTTTAGTGTTAATAACCTATTTTTTGTCTGAAATATTTGAAAAGGGAGGTTGTGGTCGCTGGCGCCCAAGAAGTAAGTCTGAAAAATTTGGTTCTTATCGGTTGAACGGCGCGACCTAAAACGTGGGAACACTATAGAGACAGACAGACCCACAGAGAGTGTCAAATCGCCGTTACTTTTGGAAATCTCTCTGAAACGATGCTAGATACGAAAAAAAAAAACAATAATAGAGCTACGTTGTAGAGAATTTCTTCCTCTACAAATTCGTTTATTTATTTTTCGTGTCAGTTGGACGGTTAAGCCGTTATTTGCATTTAAATTTCGAGCCATCAAAAGGCGATCGCAAAGGTCCACTTTTGGTGACTACCGTAACCTAAGTTGGGCCCAAATTAGTGGGTGTTAAATCACACAACTGTGTCACCAATAGAGGTGACAAATGTCCGGACAGATACTTTGAAAGGATCCAAGCGTGATTTCCTCCCTAATGACCCCGCCGTCGACGGGACGATGACCCGTAACCTAGCTTCACACGGCCGGGTCGTTGTATTCACTGATCCATGTTTTGATGCACCTACCAAACTTCCCTCTTGGCAAATCAAACGTAACAATAACCGTTTAGCATTTATCGTCAACAAAACTAGAACTAAGAGGTTTCAACATATTCTCAAATCCTGTCTATAGTTACGCAACTTAAATCAGTAGGGGTTGCCATTGACGGTTAACAGTTCTTCTCTTATTATTTCGCTAAAAATATGTACAGACGCAACTACGCCAAAAATCACTCGTGATGGGCCACTTCTGCTACGTTCTTGGTCCAATATCGAAAATCTCGCTTATTGTTAAAGCCACTGAGACTGAAACGCGTGGCCAAGCGTTCCAAGGCGCCTAACTGTGGAGCACGCCGCTGCTCGCAGTCTGAGGTTCGAGTCTTCCCTCGGGCATGGGTGTATTTGTTATCCTTAGCATAAATATGTAAGCGTAAGTGACTGATGACCAGAGTAGTTAAGTCCCATAGATTCACAAACATTTGAACATTATGAACGAAAAAGCGTACTTAGACAGTGACTATTGGTAATACATATTATAGATATTAATGGTAGGTACTACAGTCTATTAGGAATTGTATAGTTATTGTGTAGCCCCAATGAATTGCGAACATAGATATAGTGCTATTAGAAACAAAGAATTGGAATACCATAACTTTTCCTTTACATTAGTTTGCTTCGAGTAACGCTGCCTAGAGCTACAAAAGGTCGAACGATCTCGTCTCTATACCTCTGAGCAGTCAAAGTGCCATTTTGAGCGACATAGAGGTTCGTACGTCCGTCAATACTGACACTTGCCCACTATTGGCGTACCAATCATTTCATTGAGGGGGGGGGGGGCAAGAAAAACTGTTTACTGACTTCGTCTTCGCGATTCCATGTATTTGGTCTGAGGGAGGAGGCGAGGTCATGGACTCCCATTGAGCCGAGTTGATCCACGTTCCGATATTAAAGAGAGAGAGAGAGAGAGAGAGAGAGAAAGAGAAAGAGAGAGATGACTCGTCAGGTTGCACTTGCGTCTCATATAAACTCATGGCCATTAAATTTGCTACACCACGAAGATGACGTGCTACAGACGCGAAATTTAACCGATAGGAAGAAGATGCTGTGGTATGCAAATGATTAGCTTTTCAGAGCATTCACTCAAGGTTAGCGCCAGTGGCGACACCTACAACGTGCTGACTTGGGGAAAGTTTCCAACCGATTTCTCATACACAAACGGCAGTTGACCTGGTGAAACGTAGCCTGGTAAAACATTGTTGTGATGCCTTGTGTTAGGAGGAGAAATGAATACCATCACGTTTATGACTTTGATAAAGGTCGGATTGTAGCCTATCGCGATTGCGGTTTATCGTGTCGCGGCATTGATTTTCGCGTTGGTCGCGATCCAATGACTGTTAGCAGAATATGGAATCGGTGCGTTCAGCATCAGCATCATGACGGTCGCATCTGTGTTTGGCGACATCGCGGTGAACGCACATTGGAAGTGTGTATTCGTCGTCGCCATACTCGCTTATCACCCAGCGTGATGGTATGGGTTGCTATTGGTTACACGTCTCGGTCACCTCTTGTTGGCATCGACGGCACTTTGAACAGTGGCCGTTACATTTCAAATTTGTTACGACCCGTGGCTCTAGCCTTCATTGGATCCCTGCGAAAACTTATATTTCGGGAGGATAATGCACGACCGCATGTTGCAGGTCCTGTACGGGCCTTCATGGATACGGAAAATGTGCGACTGCTGCTGTGGTCAGCACATTCTGTAGATCTCTCACCAACTGAAAACGTCTGGTCAATGTTTGCCGAGCAACTGGGTCGTCACAATACACCAGTCACTATTTTTGATGAACTGTGGTATCGTGTTGAAGCTGCATGGACATCTGTACCTGTACACGCCATACAAGCTCTGTTTGAGTCAATGCCGAGGCGTATTAAGGCCGTCATTACTGCCAAAGGTGGTTGTTTTGATTTCTCGGGATCTATGCTCCCAAATTGCGTGAAAATGTAATCACATATCAGTTCTAGTAAAATATATTTTTCCAATGAATACCCGTTCATCATGTGCATCTCTTCTTGGTGTAGCAATTTTAATGGCCAGTAGTGTATGTAACAGCGACCTTGAACGCCCCATCAGCAGCCACAGACAAGAAAAGGGCGAAAGGAGAGGACAGAATGTAGTAGTTGTTACAAGATTCTTCCGTGAAAGGCAAAAATGGCTGTCATGAAAAATAATGGGGGGGAGGGGCGCAGAAACCGTATATTGTCCCTCCAGAGTTTCAAGTTGGGAGGTGACGTCTCCCCTCCCCTCCCCTCCCCCGGTCGATCTGCCATTGCTGCCCACATTACTGGTCTACCACCATTCTATGGTGATGTTTACTGTACCTTATCAGGATTTTTCCGAGTTCCACGTTCTCTCCAGATGATAAACGACGATTGTCAGGCTGAACAGACTCTGGCTTCTTCGTCATTGCCTAGATATTTCAACTGATCCCATAATTGTTTTGACCGGTGTAGGTGAAAAGGCTGTAAAGTCCAGTGCCGTTGCAGGTAGGAGGGAATCGAGTGAACGTGTAATGTCGTGGGCTGAGTTCTGGTTAGGAGGCGGTCGCTGGCGACGGCAGCCGCCTGTGCCCAGTTCTTCGGTGTCGCGGCGCTGCGCGGACACCACTCCGGAGGCGCCACTTAGCGGCCGGTGAACAGTTTTCCGCAGTTAACAGCCGTCCAGCGAAACGCATTAGGCCGGCCGCCGTAATTCACATTAGCGACGGACAGGTGCACGCTGCACGGGCTGTAGCGCGTTACCCTAAATACAGTTTCCGTGTCGGAGCATGTAAATGCCTTGTCCGGCCATTACGGCGTCTTGAGGCTCCGGCGCGCTGATGGCCGCGGCCGCTGGCCGCTGGCCGGCGCCCACGGCAGTCCGGCAGACGCCCTGCTGGGGCCCGCCGCGCCGCGCCCACTGCAGCTCCCAGCAGCTACTAGGCACCACAGGACAATGAATACACTAAACTGCCTGTTTACACGCGCTGAACTTTTGGCTCAACAGTCTAATCACAAGAGTTACAAATATTGAAACATTTCGACCGTTTCAGGACATTGAAATAAGTTCAGTCGCAAAGTAGGAAATATGTGCTGAACCAGGATTCGAATTTCCCGCTTCGGGCCAGCAGTCACCTTAATCAGTCAGGCTATCCAGGCACACTTCCCTTCCAACCTAAATTTTCAACTGATAGCACACTACGATGGTAGTACACCTTAGTGCCATCTTGGTCGCAGCATATACTGGATTTACGCAATTCACCGCAAGGTGCGTGGCGGAGGGTACTCTGTATCACTAATAGGCATTTCCTTTCCTATTCCACTCCCAAATGGAACGAGGAAAAAAAGAGTGCCTATATGCCTCTGTACGAGCCATAATTTCTCATATCTCGTCTTTGTGATCTTTACGCGAAATGTAAGTAGGCGGCAGCAAGATCGTACTACACTCAGCATCCGCATTGAAATCGTCAGTTGTCGGTCGTAGGCATACTTACGACTATTGATAAAAGAACAGACTTCATATCAATATGAAATTCCATCATGCTGTGTTGTTTAAGAATAGCAAGTTATTGCCGGCCGCGGTGGCCGAGAAGACTGAGGCGCTCCAGTCACGGTCTGCACGGCCACTACAGTCGGGGTTTCGAATCCCCCCTTGGGCATGGATATTTGTGCCGTTCTTATCGTGAGCTGGTTCATAAGTATACTTCCGCCAGTACCTCGCCTCCTACTTTCCAAACTTCACAGAAGCTCTCCTGCGAACCATTCAAGACTAGCACTCCTGGAAGAAAGGATATGGTGGAGACATGGCTTAGCCACAGCCTAAGGGATGTTTCCAGAATGAAACTTTTCACTCTGCAGCGGAGTGTGCGCTGATATGAAACTTCTTGGCAGATTAAAATTGTGTGCCGGAACCGGGACCCGAACCTGGGACCTTTGCCTTTCGCGGGCAAGCGCCCTACCGACTGTGCTATCCCGACACGACTCACGATGCCGTCTCACAACTTTACTTCCGCCAGTAACTCGCCTCCTACTTTCTATTCTATTCTCAAGTCCTCAAAGTCAGTGTCATCTTTAATGAACAAGAAGGCATACCATCAAAGTTACAGAAGCAAAAAGTGTCACTTCCATTAACGCCAGACATCAACTAGTCAATAAAAAACCAGTATTTTATACAACTTTGGTTCTTTTGAAATAGTTAACCTTATCAATAATTGTAAATATGACAAAAACAGGCAATGGGAACGCATTAATATGCTCGGTATCTTGCGGGAATCCAGTATATGCTGCGAGCAAGAGGAACTAATAGACAGAGAGCATTACCATCGTAGTGTGCTTCAAGTTGAGAATTTGGGCAGGAAGGAAAGTAGGCCTGAGTAGCCTAATTGGTTAAGGTGACCGCTGGCCCGAATCCGTTAATGTCAGCCAGTGGTGTCTGTTCTGTCGGGCATGTCGGAAAACAACACAGACCATATCAGCAGTCTTCTGAAGGTTTCATATGCCCGGCTGAAACTCGATCTTCTTCACGAACCACTTCATGTCTCAGTTACACTTACACCCAGTGCCCTCTCCTATTTGCTAGATATATTCCACTGAACGTTCTCAGGAATGACAAACGTTTGTGTATGCAAATAACGTGGGGCACACTGAAAGTCTTTAAAAACCTACTTTTAAAGTTCTTTTTCCAATAGTGTAACTCAAAAGACTGCAGGATCGTAATCTATTAACTGTATACTACGTATTTTCATCTTCTGAGGTCATCAGCCTCACGTGACAATGGTCATTATTTACAAGATGGCGGACATCAGTGTCACTGAATTCCTTTTAAAGAGGAACAATGTGTTGCTTATATTCACCTTGCACCGTGCGTGTGTACATACGTGTATGAGTGCAAGGAATGTTAGGAGCTAGGTGCAGCATTTCGAAGATGGAATCACGAGCGTTTAAGAAGAACCTCGTAGGTTCGTAGTGGTCGTCCGTACACTGCCTCCACGGATCGCAACAACGAAATTGTCGATGCGCTCATTAGAGACAAATATACTCTGTCCGTAAGTTATTGGTTAGATGAGGTTATGATCTTTGATAGGAAAAAGGTAGAAAAGTAAGAAGATTGAACCTAGAGGAATTGAAGGAACCAGAGTTTGTTGAGAGTTTCAGAGGGAGGATTAGACAGGGATTGACTGAAACGGGTGAAAGTAATACAGTAGAAGAAGAATTGGAAGTTCTGAGAAACGAAGTACCGCAGAGGATAACATAGGTAGAAGGACAAGGCCTAGTAGAAATACTAGAACAACACAGAACATACTGAACTTATTTGTTGGTATTAATGTTCGTTATATTTAAAATTGGGAAAAGAAGTTCCATCAGTTTATATTTGACAAAGAATTGTTTGTTTACTTCTTGTCTCGATCTTTGTTACTATGCAGTGTAATAAACAGTATGCGAGCGCAATCGAAACGTATTTTCGTTTCGCTTTCAGTAACTTTTAGTATCAGCCATGTTGTCATTTCGTTAAAAACGAAATTTGAACATCTGTGGTTGGCACGCTCAGACAGCTGATGTTCAACATTCAGGAAGTATGGTTTGCAGCTGTGATCTCTATACAAACTCCGCTCTCTCTCTCTCTCTCTCTCTCTCTCTCTCTCTCTCTCTCTCTCTCTCTCTCTCTCTCTCTACAGAATTGCAGCGTGCCGGCACAGACATGTTTTGCACGTGGTTTTGCAGTGCCCGCCATGTTGTAATTTGGAAAACTAGTTTCCGTCAGTTTCTCAGTGACAGAGAATTGCATGCTTGCTTCTAGTTCAGAATTTTATGCCATTATGCGTTGTAGTAACTGGTATAGGGACGGAATCGCATCGTACTTTCTTTTTGTGATCTAGTAATATTTCGTAGCAGCAAAAAACGACACATTAATATCCATGGCTGGCACGGCAAGACATATTAAGTTCAATATCCAAATAATATAGAAATCACTGTTTTCCAGAGTAAATTATATCTCTGATGCTAAGAAATGATGATTGTGTAGCATATTATGTAATAATCCATTAATGATGGAAATTCTCCACAAAGATGACAAGATTATTTTTCAAAAGAGATAGATTGGGTGGCCAGTACTTACCTTTTTGCTGTACCGCCGATAGTTACAGAAAAAAAGGACGAAATAAAACAAGCTTTCGGAACTGTGTTCCTTCTTCAGGTGGAGAGGAGGGAGAAAAAAAGGAAAAAGGAATGGGAAAGGAAGGGAACGGCAATTCACGACGTAGGCCATGATGGTGTTACAGGATTGTGGAAGTCAGAGATACTTATTATGTAATAATCTATACAAAGTAATGGGATGTATACAATTTTTATCAAACAAATGTTTTCTGCTATAAATTGATTATGTGGACGGTACTTCGTTTCATTCGCTTCATAAAAAGGAGATTCTAGTACCAATAACGCACTTAATAACGTATTGTTTTGTCCTCGATTAATGCATTCCTTGTACTGCTCTACGAAGTATTTTATTAGGGTAAATTACAAACTTGACGACAGAAAAAGTCCAAAAAGGTAATTCAAGTTGCAGGAAGATCTTGGCAGAAAAAGTACGTACAGTTACTCGAATCATCTACAGGTGAAACTTATATGAAAAGTATTCTCGTTTCCTAGGTTCACTCCATGTAAATTCATTAAGGAAGTGCAAAAATATTTTTATATTTGGTTCTCGCAGTTCGTAGTGTGCATTTCAACAGAAAATATTTCATCTGTGTACTACAAAGTGTTATTTTTAAATTACGCATAGATGTGAAACGAGTCCAAATGCCTCAACTAGGGAAACAGTGTGCTTAGTACTTGATTTGACTGCCATAGATTGAGATCAAATCACGTCTGTAAGGTTTCAACCTTACAAACGTACTAGCACAGCTTCCAGTTTTCAAGCAGTATTGACTGCGGAAGTGTAGGAAATAAAACCACCCACTGTACGTAATACTCGTATTAACCAGCTTCGGGGAAAATGTGTGTATGAGCGCGCCGCTCTTAACACGTGCGCCAACAGGCGACCTAGCCTCGCTAGCTTAACAGGAACGCCGAGGCTGGGAAGATAGGCCACGGTCCAGAGTCCGCAGCCACAATCACGTCGACAGCAGACAGCGTGGAGCCTGGCTGTCAACATTCCCAGCCAGGCAAACACAGCTGTCTGCAGAGCACACTTGTCCAGTAAACATGCTCGCTGTACAACATTGACAACTTCTTGACGACACCGATCGAACTCAAACGACCTGTTTTAGAAAACTTTCCTTGCTCGCTTATCTCACATACATGAAGTTCCTTCCTCTTTTTTTCATTTTAGCGTTGAAACTATTCCGTAGATGGATAATTGTGTTGTACACACGGACAAGAAGTTTCAGAAGCTTTTCTCGTTTGTTTTTTATTTATTTTTTATTTTATTTATTTATTTATTTATTTTTAATTTAAAAGCTTACGAAATGTTTTGGGTGCCAGAAGTGCTTTATCCCTAAAGTTTCTGATTGACGAAGTGTAAGGTGAACCACAACTCCGTCGATAAACTTTCAAAATTTGTTTAAGGATATTTCTGAATATTTTCATGAACCACAGACATTGCCGAGGTGGGGTGGCTTGCGTGCCTCAACGATACAGATAGCCGTACCGTAGGTGCAACCACAGCGGAGGGGTATCTGTGGAGAGGCCAGACAAACGTGTGGTTCCTGAAGAGGGGCAGCAGCCTTTTCAGTAGTTACAGGGGCAACAGTCTGGATGATTGACTGAGCTGGCCTTGTAACATCAGCTAATGTGGCTTTGCCACACAGCTACTGCGAACGGCTGAAAGCAAGGGGAAACTACAGCCGTTACCTTTCCCGAGGACATGCAGCTCTACTGTATGAACATATGATGATGGCATTCTCTCGGGTAAAATATTCCGGAGGTAAAATAGTCCCCCATTCGGATCTCCGGGCGGGGACTACTCGGGAGGATGTTATCATCAGGAAAGACAATACTGGCATTCTACGGATCGGAGCGTGGAATGTTAGATCCCTTAATCGGGTAGGAAAATTAGAAAATTTAAAAAGGGAAATGGATAGGTTGAAGTTAGATATAGTGGGAATTAGTGAAGTTCGGTGGCAGGATGAACAGGATTTCTGGTCAGGTGAGTACAGGATTATAAATACAAAATCAATTGGGGGTATCACAGGAGTAGGATTGATAATGAATAAGAAAATAGGAATGCGGGTAAACTACTATGAGCAGCACAGTGATCGCATTATCATTGTCAAGATAGATACGAAACCAACACCGACAACAGTAGTACAGGTTTATATGCCAACTAGCTCTGCCGATGATGAGGAGATCGAAGAAATATATGAGGAGCTAAAGGAAATTATTCAGACAATTAAGGGAGAGGAAAACTTAATTGTTATGGGAGACTGGAATTCGGTAGTAGGACAAGGAAGCGAAGGGAATATAGTAGGTGAATATGGTCTGGGCAAAAGGAATGAAAGAGGAAGCCGCCTGGTAGAATTTTGCACAGAACATAATTTAGTTATAACAAACACCTGGTTCAAGAATCACAAAAGAAGGTTGTATACGTGGAAGAGACCAGGAGACACCGGGAGATACCAGATAGATTTTATAATGGTAAGACATAGATTTCGAAACCAGGTTCTACAGTGTAAGACATACCCAGGGGCAGATATAGACTCTGACCATAACTTGTTGGTTATGAACTGTAGGCTGAAACTAAAGAAACTACAGAAAGGTAGGAAAATAAGGAGATGGGACCTGGATAAATTGAAGGAACCTGAGGTTCTTAAGAATTTCAGAGGGAGCTTTAGGCAACAATTGACAGAAACAGGGGAAAATAAAACAGTAGAGGAGGAATGGGTAAAATTGAGAGATGAAATAGTGAAGGTAGCAGAGGACAAAATAGGTAGGAAGGCAAGACCTACAAAAAATCCTTGGATATCACAGGAGATACTAAATTTAATCGATGAAAGGAGAAAATATAAAAATGCAGTAAATGAAACAGGCAAAATGGAGTACAGACGACTAAGAAATGAGATTGACAGGAAATGCAAAATGGCTAAGCAGGAGTGGCTAGAAGGAAAATGCAAGGATGTAGAAGAATGTATAAATAGGGGAAAAATAGATACAGCCTACAGGAAAATAAAAGAAACATTTGGAGATAAGAAAAACAGCTCTATGAATATCAAGGACACTGATGGAAAACCAGTTCTCAGCAAAGAAGGAAAAGCTGAAAGGTGGAAAGAGTACATAGAGCAGCTCTACAAAGGAAATGCACTTCGAGACAGTATTGTAGGAAGGGAAGAGGGTGTAGATGAAGATGAAATAGGAGATACTGTACTGAGAGAAGAATTTGACAGAGCCCTGAAAGACCTAAGTCGAAACAAGGCCCCTGGAGTAGATGATATTCCCTCAGAGCTACTGAAGTCTCTAGGAGAACCAGCCATGACAAAATTGTTTCACCTGGTGTGTAAGATGTATGAGACAGGTGAAGTACCCTCAGACTTTAAGAAAAATGTAATAATCCCCATTCCTAAGAAAGCAGGTGCAGACAGGTGTGAAAACTACAGAACCATCAGTTTAATAAGTCATGGCTGCAAAATATTAACGCGAATTATATACAGAAGAATGGAAAAGCTGGTAGAAGCCGACCTCGGGGAAGATCAATTTGGGTTCAGGAGAAGTGTAGGAACACGGGAGGCAATACTCACTTTACGGCTTATCCTAGAAGATAGATTAAGAAAAGGCAAACCAACATTTCTAGCTTTTGTAGATTTGGAGAAGGCTTTTGACAATGTTGATTGGAATAAACTCTTTCAAGTTCTGAAGCAAGCAGGAGTAAAATATAGGGAAAGGAGAGTTATTTACAACTTGTACAAAAGCCAGACTGCAGTTATTAGACTCGAAGGGCATGAAAGGGAAGCATCAGTTGGGAAGGGAGTAAGACAGGGTTGTAGCCTTTCTCCAATGTTGTTCAATTTGTATATTGAGCAAGCTATAAAGGAAAGCAAGGAGAAATTAGGTGAAGGAATTAAAGTTCAGGGGGAAGAATTAAAAACATTGCGTTTTGCCGACGACATAGTAATTCTGTCAGATACAGCAAACGACCTGGAAGAGCAATTGAACGGAATGGACAGTGTGCTGAGAGGTGCATATAAGATGAACATTAACAAGAGCAAAACTAGGGTAATGGAGTGCAGTGTAAGAAAATCAGGTGATGCTCAAGGAATTAGTTTGGGAAACGAAGCAATAAAAGAGGTAGAAGAGTTTTGTTACTTGGGCAGTAAAATAACAAATGATGGTCGCAGTACAGAGGATATAAAATGCAGAATGGCAATGGGTAGAAAAGCGTTCTTGAAAAAGAGAAATTTGTTAACATCGAATATTGATTTAAACCTAAGGAAGTCCTTTCTGAAGGCATTTGTATGGAGTGTTGCCTTGTATGGGAGTGAGACATGGACGATAAACAGTGCGGACAGGAAGAGGATTGAGGCTTTTGAAATATGGTGCTACAGAAGAATGCTGAAGATTAGGTGGGTGGATCGCGTAACTAATGAGGAGGTACTGAACAGAATTGGGGAGAAAAGAAATTTCTGGCATACCTTGACTAAAAGAAGGGATAGATTGGTAGGACACATTCTTAGACATCAAGGAATGGTGAATTTAGCATTGGAGGGAAGTGTGTGGGGTAAAAATCGCAGAGGAAGACCAAGAGATGGATACAGTAAGCAGATTCAGACAGATGTAGGTTGTCGTTCTTATGTGGAGATGAAGAGGCTTGCTCAGGATAGGGTATTGTGGAGAGCTGCATCAAACCAGTCTCCGGACTGAAGACAACAACAACAACAACAAGCAACCAAATGAAAGGCCAAGGAACCAAATGAAATGCAATATCCCTATAAAGAAGGACTGCACGAGGTAGCGCAGTTGTAACACACTCGACTCGTATTCGTGGGAACGACGGTTCAAACCCTCCTCCGAACATTCTGATTTAGCTTTTCTGTGATTTCCAGTGGCAAATTCCAGGATGGTTCCTTCCGAAGGGGACGTCCGAGTTCCTTTCTCCTTACAAAAACAATGAGAGCGTGTGTTCCGTCTGTAACGACAACGGTGTCGACTGGACGTCAAACATTAATCCTGCTTCCGTTTTCTTTTTAACAGCGAACCATTGAAGACCGTAGGTTCCTTATTCCAAAATACTCATAAGATATATTTTAACAACCTCTCAAAGGTTTTCGGTGGAGTTCTGCTCTGAAAAAATTATATTCTGCAAAGGTAAACTCTTAATGTAAGTACAATAAAATTATTTTTAAAAAGCTTAAAGTTGATTATATATATATATATATATATATATATATATATATATATATATATATATATATATAAACTGAGGTGTTTGTGCCTATATTTCACTTTGCAGCTAAAACTACACATCGCAAACAAATATTGTTTGTATGTAGTAGTAGGTATCAGTCTCCCATTGTGCACTATGGTGGTAGAGGGTTGATAACAAGGGGGTGGAAGATATGGGAGTTGAAAGTTATCGACTTATATAAAGTTCTACGTGTGAATGTCAATATTTTGCTCTTCAGCAAAAGCTACACAATGGAGACGAAGATCTCTACTTGTTGTTCTAGTACAAAGTCTCCCGTTGTACCCACAGCAGTTCCGTGTCGATAGCTATAAGAGGGTGGAAGATATAGTTGTTGAAAGTTGTCAGCTTATATAAAATTAGGACTGTGAACACCAGCGATGACTTTTGACATTATCATAGTGAAGAGGTTATATACAACTAAACGTGATGCACATTCTTCACTTGTTTTTCTACAACAATCGTACGAATAGAGAAAAATTAGTGCATATTGCAGTTTGTAAAGTACAACTAGCATGAAACATGACAAAGCGTAAAAAAGAAATTTCGCGTTCTCGATCCGTTTCTAAAAGACAGAAAACGGCGCTGAAAAGTGAATCTACAGACCATAGAAACTTGAAATTGTAGACGTTGTTTATCTATCACTGTAGGCATTAGCGATTTTTCGATATTCCCATCCCTAAGGGGGTGAAACAGGGGATGAACGGTTTTTTGAAAATTACGTTTCTATTAAGGCAGTTTTGAAGCAAGAAATACAAAACTTCCGATTTATATTTTTGATTGGAATTTTAAAAACACTTGTTTCGACATTTTTTGGAAATTCAACCATTAAGCGGGTGAAACACGGAAAAATCTTTTAAGGATGCAACTTAGACTATTTTGATGCTAGAAATGCAAGAATGCCGCCGACCAACGTCTCTGGCGCACATGTGTGTAGCTCTCTTAGGTTGTTTGCAGATGAAGCCGTCATTTACTGTCTGGTAAAATCATCTGAAGATCAAAACCAACTGCAGAACAATCTGAATAAGATATCAGAATGGTGTAAAAATTGGCAATTGACTCTAAATAATGAGAAGTGTGAAGTCGCCCACATGAGTACGAAAAAAAATCCGTTAAAATTTGTTTACAAGATAAATCAATCAAATGTGAAGGCCGTAAATTCCACAAAATACCTAGGAATTACTATTACTTCAGACTTAAACTGGAAAGAACATGTAGATAATATCGTGGGAAAGGCGAACCAGAGACTACGTTTTATTGGCAGAACCCTTAAAACATGCAACAGAACTACAAAAGAAACTGCATATACTACGCTCTTCCGTCCATTTTTGGAGTATTGCAGCCCAGTGTGGGATCCTTATCAGGTGGGTTTGACGGAGGACATCGAAAGAGTTCAAAGAAGGGCAGCTCGTTTCGTATTGTCACAATACAGGGGAGACAGCGTTACGGAAATGATACAGGATCTGGGATGGGAATCATTACATCAACGGCTCTTATCGTTGCGGCGTGGGCTACTTGCGAAACTCCAATCGCCAAAATTCTCCTCCGAATGCGAAAATATATTGTTGACTCCCACTTACATAGGTAGAAATGATCATCAGAATAAAATACGAGAAATCAGATCTCGAACGGAAAGATTCAGGTGTTCTTTCTTCCCGCACGCTATTCGAGAATGGAATGGGAGATAAGTAGTGTATAATGGTGGTTCGATGAACCCTCTGCCAGGCACTTAAATGTGATTTGCAGAGTATCCCATGTAGATGTAGATGTATGTGTGGCGGCATGCGCAGTCGCGCGGTACGCGAAACGAGCACTGAGCGTCAGTCTTTCGGCTCACTCTGGAGATGGCTGAACACTATACAGCCGAAATATTAGAAGGAGAATTCTTGCGGCTGCACACCCGAAACTTAATGAAACATTTAAAGAATGGTGATAAAACAGAAGTTTATGGAGGAGGCTTGTTTGTTCCCACACCTGGCTCGCTTGAATGGAGTAATGATTATTATTATTACGTCTGTGGAAAAATTCGAGTAACAAAGTTTGACAGAGCCCTGAAAGTCCTAGGTCGGAACAAGGCCCCAGGAGTAGATGACATACTCTCAGAGCTACTAAAGTCTCTGGGAGAGCCAACCGTGACAAAACTATTTGAAATGGTGTGTAGAATGTATGAGACAGGTGAAGTACCATCAGACTTTAAGAAAAATGTAATAATCTCCATTCCAAAGAAAGCAGGCGCAGACAGGTGTGAAAATTACAGAACCATCAGTTTGATAAGTCATGGTTGCAAAATTTTAACACGAATTATCTACAGGAGAATGGAAAAACTGGTAGAAGGTGACCTCGGGAAAGATCAGTTTGGATTCAGGAGGAACGTAGGAACCCGGGAGGCAATACTCACTTTACGGCTTATCTTAGAAGATAGATTAAGGAAAGCCAAACCTACTGTTTTAGCTTTTGTAGATTTGGAGAAAGCTTTCGACAATGTTGACTGGAATACACTCTTTCAAATTCTGAAGTCAGCAGGGGTAAAATACAGGGAAAAGAGAGTTATTTACCACTTGTACAGAAGCCAGACCGTAGTTATTAAACTCAAAAGACATGAAAGGGAAGCATTAGTTGGAAAGGGAGTAAGACAGTTTGTACATTGAGCAAGCTATAAATGAAAGCAAGGAGAAATTTGGTGAAGGAATTAAAGTTCAGGGGGAAGAATTAAAAACATTGCGTTTTGCCGACGGCATAGTAATTCTGTCAGATACAGCAAAGGACCTGGAAGAGCAATTGGACGGAATGGACAGAGTGCTGAAAGGTACTTATAAGATGAACATTAACAAGAGCAAAACTAGGGTAATGGAGTGCAGTCTAAGAAAATCAGGTGATGCTGAAGGGATTAGATTAGGTAACGAAGCAATAAAGGAGGTAGATGAGATTTGTTACTTGGGCAGTAAAATAACAAATGATGGTCGCAGTACAGAGGATATAAAATGCAGAACGGCAATGGGAAGAAAAGGATTTTTGAAAAAGAGAAATTTGCTAACATCGAATATTAATTTAAGTGTAAGGAAGTCGTTTCTGAAGGCATTTGTGTGGAGTGTTGCCTTGTATGGGAGTGAAACATGGACGGTAAGCTGTGCGGACAGGAAGAGGATTGAGGCTTTTGAAATGTGGTGCTACAGAAGAATGCTGAAGATTAGGTGGGTGGATCGCGTAACTAATGAGGAGGTACTGAACAGAATTGGGGAGAAAAGAAATTTCTGGCGTACCTTGCCTAAAAGAAGGGATAGGTTGGTAGGGCACATTCTTAGACATCAAGGAATTGTGAATTTAGCGTTGGAGGGAAGTGTGTGGGGTAAAAATCGCACAGGAAGACCAAGAGATGGATACAGTAAGCAGATTCAGACAGATGTAGGTTGCCGTTCTTATGTGGAGATGAAGAGGCTTGCTCAGGATAGGGTATTGTGGAGAGCTGCATCAAACCAGTCTCCGGACTGAAGACAATAACAACAACAGCTCAGAATGTGACATAAACATAAAGTGTGCGCGTCTATATTTTGGCGTGTGTTTGGGACAGCAGACGTGCAGAAAGACATGAAGGTGTTGACGGAGGCGGCGGATGCGGTCGCCCATTGTGGCGGTGTGTGGCGGCGGGCACGTGCGCGCCGCGTGGCCTCGCCGCCGGCCAGCCTCCTGTGGCGCCGCCGCCGCTCATACCGTATTCCTCGCCGCTGCCCGCAGCCGCTGCTGCCTTCTTAATTGCCAAAACCCATTGTGGCTCCTCTCCTACACTAATTACTTCTCGTGCCGCGCCTGGAATCGTGATTTCCCCCGGTAATAAACCTTTGTTTGTCGCGTGGCCGGCTCACTCTTGACGCACTTCCCGCATCCGCTCGCTGCTACTGACACACCGAGTCTTCCACGTAGGAGGAAACATTAAGTTCCGGGGATAAGGGCCGGAAAATAATCACCTGTCTGGAGCTTCTTGTACTATTTATGTCTTTATTTTATCATTTTTCTTTGTATTTAACTAACTCACTCCCGATTTCTAACGCTTTTGCTTCAACTGCGGGCAATTCCTTTTGAATCATCGTTAATACAGAATGGCAAATCATTAATACATATCAAAAAAATGTTCAAATGTTTGTATAGTCTATGGGACTTAACTACGGGGTCATCAGTCCCTAAACTTACAAACTACTTATGAACTACTTACGAACTAGGACGGCACAAATATCCATGCCCGAGGGGGGATTCGAACCCCCGACCGTAGTAGCCGTGCAGACTGTGACTGGAGCGCCTTAGTCCCCTCGGCCACCGCGGCCGGCTAATACATATCAAGAACAGCAAAGGACCCACGACCGTAGCCTGTGATACCCCATTCTTGATAGCTCCCCGGTTTGAGGAATGGGTGTCCTGACATTTGCACCCAGTGACATTAGCACCCAGTTCTGGTCGAGGGGCGGTCCGCTAATCTCCCCGTCCAGTCTCTGCCGGGCAGGTAGAAGAGCCGAGGGCTGTGAGGTCGCATTTGACACGGGCCGTGCTTTACGGCAATGCGTGGCCGCAGTAGCAATGCTGCAGTTTATAATGGAAGCGAGACTAAAGAAGAACCAAGACATATTCATAAGATTTGTGACCTCGAAAAAGCCTTAGATAATGGAAGGTGCTGCATGATGTTCGCAATTCTGAGAAAAATAGCAGTAAGCTGTAGGGTAAGGCGGGTAATATATTGTTTTTATAAGAACCAAGTGGATACAATAAGCATCGAAAGTCAAGAACGAAATGCTCAGATTAAAAAGGGGGTAAGAAAAGGTAATATCTGAAAAAAATTAGAGGTTCAAGTCTGTGATAAAAGTTCTGGGTATAACAATATCAATGGTAAGATTTGCTGATGGCATTGCTGTCGTCTGTGGAAGTGAAGGAAAATTACAGGATCTGTTGAATAAAATAGATTGAAGGTAAACCAAAGAAAGACGAAAGTCATGACAACTAACAGAAATAAAAGTAGCGAAAAAATAACATCCGAATTGGTCATCACAATGTACACGAAGACAAGGAATTCTTCTACCTTTGCAGTAAACAAACCCACGAAGGAAGAAGCAAGGGGGACATAAAAAGCAGAGTAGCACAAGCAATGAGGGCAGTCATGGGAAAGAGAAATCTACTGCTGTCAAACATCGCCCTGGACGTGAGGCACAAATGTCTCAGAACATAACGTTTGCAGCACACCATTGTATGTTTTCGAAACTTGGGCTGCCGGGAAATGAAAACAGAAGAGCACTGAAGCATTTGAGATATACTTTAGAGAGTAGTACAAAATATCACGTTATTTTTGTAGGTACTGCTTGTAAGTTTATCTTTTTAATCCATAAATGCCTGCATATTTATGAATTTTGGGCATTTGTCCAGGCATTTATTCTGTGCATTTGTCGAGGCATTTTACATCGCTAGGGAAACACTGATTGGAATACATACCTGGACAGTGCGTTGTTCTATGTTTTGAACAGCGCCAAATCTCTGTTCCGTCTGCTTTGTTTTTTTTTTTTTTTTTTTTTTTTTTTATGATGTAAGAGTAGCCTTCATAGTGGCCACATGGCTTACCCTTGTTGGTCGTCGGTATCTCCATATCGAAACTATAAACTCACAAGCTGCACGAAGTACGATATTCATAATCGTACTGACAGCAGTCATCCGCTGAGGTAGACAAGGACCTCGGGACTGCAGCACATTACTCTGTGACAGGCACACTGTGTCAAGAGAGCGTTTCCGGTTAGGAGGACTCCCGGGATGAGGGCGACGTGGAATTACCGCGAGCGCAGAAGCGGCTTAGCAAGGGATACAGGCTGCAGCCTAGTGAACAGGTAGTTTCCAGTGAGACTGGGTGCAAATGTCACAGATTTGTGGTTGGGTGCAAATGTCACTGGGTGCAATTGTCACATATCCTGAGGAATGAGCTGATTTTTGCAGTGTATCTAATTCCGTGAACCACTTACTTGAACTTTCTGCAACTCTTTCAGCGACGTTTTGTGAGTTGAAGAACCACAAACATAACTACATGTGGTATTAAGGTAAGCCTAGCATACCTATAAAAATAAGAAACGATGTATAGTAGTCTCTCAATTATTTGTAGTTTTTACTGTTAATGTACAAAAGTAACAATCATTTCATTGTTAATTTGACAGACAAACGAAATAAACATCCCACTGATGATGCTGCAACGCCAGCGAAACATGTATGGGAGAAATCAAAAAACATGTGTGTTTGCTCAAGGCGCACCTTACCTATAAAGCAAATTTCTATCAGTTAAGTATGAAATAAACCATTTCTGCACTAACCCCACTAATACAACAATGCTTAAGCTTATATAGAAGAATTCGATGATTAACACAAAATTGGAATTTTTTGTGATCTCTCGAAGGCGTTAGATTGTGTAAATCATCGAATTCTTCTATATAACTTTAAGCATTGTGGTATTAGTGGGGTTAGTGAACAAATGGTTTACTTCGTACTTAACTGAAAGAGTTGCAGAAAGTTCAAGTAACTGGTTCACGGATTCAGGCACACTGCAAAAATCAGCTCATTCCTCAAACTGGGGAGCTATCAAGAATGGGGTATTACAGGCTACGGTCGTGGGTCCTTTGCTGTTCTTGATATGTATTAATGATATGCCATTCTGTATTAACGATGATGCAAAGATAGTTCTTTTTGCTGTCGATACACGTATAGTAATCACACGTGGAAACAAGAATTAATAGATGAAATTGTAAATAATTTCTTTCGGAAAATTATTAAGTGGACTCAAAAATTTTGATAAAGCACAGTATATACTGTTCCATGCGGTAAATAACGCGACACCATTAATAGATATAGTCTGAGAAGTAAAGACTGTAGCTAAGGTAGGATATTCATAGTTTTTAGGTGTGTGTGTGTGTGTGTGTGTGTGTGTGTGTGTGTGTGTGTGTGTGTGTGTAGATGAGAAATTAAATTGGAAGCAACACATTTACTGAAACGTTTGAGTTCAGCAACTTATCCTATTAGTGTTATTGCAAATTATTTTCGTAATAAATACCTCAGTAAATTAGCTTACTATGCTTATTTTTATTTACTGGTTTCTAGGGCCTACACAAAATAATCCTGCGGGTACTTACTTAAGGATTTAGAGATCCTCACAGTACCTTTGCAATATATAGTTGTGTTAGGAAGGATCACGGTTAATATTCCCGTCAGATCTTCCTAATTTAGATTTTTGGGCATTTTCTTAGTTCAAGTGAATACTGGCATGATTGGTTATGTAGGTTAGGGTCGTTTTCTTCCCCATTTGAGCTAGAACTCCGTTTTACATGACTTCGGTATCAACTAGCCGTTAAATTGTAACCTTCGTTCCTTTTTAACAGCCATCTGAGGGTTAATTCTGAAGGTTTTAATGCAAATATAGATTCAGATTAATGTTCCTGTGATTCATCAAATTTATATTGAAATATGGTACTATGTAGATAAAATGTTCAGTAGTATTCCTGTGGCCTTTATTAGTAAGTTCGTAGTTTCTTGTACCAGTGAGAAGTTTGGCACATTTAAAATTAATAATTTTCTATTTTATTATTGTATTATTTAATACAATACTTTTAATCGAGCAACGAGAAAATATCAATGAACATAATTTTTGTGCCAAAGAATCTTAACTCCTCAAAACACGAACCCAGTACGTCTAGTTCCAAACATCAAGCATTTTAGTACCACAGTTTGGCAACCATTCATGGATGAATCATAAACCCATAAGCTTAATTTCACACATGCTTGTTAAATATTAAGAACCTAACTTTAAACAGCTGAGTTTCTGGAGTCCCGTTTTTACAGATATAAGACTGTTAGGAAATATATTCTTCCATTCTCCGTGACAGAATTGCAGCACAAAATTAGAAAGTATTTATTAATCCTGGACAGGAAGGGATGAAGTACACAAGTCAACACTCGCGTATTGTAGATGTGACAAGATGCTTATTTGAAGTCTGCAGGCAGTTTCAAATAGCAGTGATTTTCAGAAATCCTTAGCTCAAAGTTGGCTAAAGCGAGAATACATGCATTTTTCATTTCACTAGCCACTCTCTACCGTTCATACAACCTATAGTTTTTCGCTTTTATTTCATCACGTAGGCCAAACCGAACGAGCAAGACATCTTCCAAAATTGATATATTGGAAGTGTAAACATGTGCTTGCTTGTATGTGCACGCTTGAACTTTGTAGAGTCTTAGAGGATTTATACTGATTAGGATTAAACGCTTGATAATACATACTTTTCCAAGTCTGTAGATTTTCAAACGCTGTCATTGCTGTTGAACGGAGGAATTTCGTACAAATGCACTGTGCTCATACACCACAGATAATTTTTGCATCAGAAGTCGAAGGAATCTTTACGGTCTCGGCAATTGGATTCGGTATGTTACTTCACAGGTTAGTAGTGTACCTCAAGATTGTCCGCCCATGAAATAGTAAAGGGTAATAGTCAGAAAATTCCTTTCAAGTTTTACTCCTAGCTGCTCTTCTGGTCAGTTTGCACGCTAAGGCAGGCGAGGATAAAGTCTACGCCTTTAGCGTGTTCGGGTTTCCATGCATGCGATCCAGGTTACATCCTGCCTTGTGGTAATTTTTTTATTTGTGTAGCAGTTTTAAACCTTACGAAAAGCTTTAAATGAAGTTAATGACGCAAAATGTTAAGTCAAATCGAAAAAAAAAAAAAAAATAAAAAATATTTATGAAACGATATTGCAGCTAGTTAAAATGTTATTAGTATAAGATTTTCTTTCTTATAAGTTGGATGATTTCAAATGCATTCTAATTAAGGCGAATTAAAGCTTTACTTACCGATGTAATAAAGTGTTGTGTGCGGTTTCATTTATATACATTTTTAAACTAACGTCTTTGTCAATTTATAATGTTACATACAAGCACCAGAATGATAATTGTCGTAAAACATTGAAAACGAAAAATACATAGAAAACTTGTAGAATTTGCGAAGGTCGTTTGTTTACACACAAAAAACTGTTGCAAATTATATTTCGATTACATTCATTCTCTTTATGAGGTAGTCTCAGAGATCAATGTGTAGCCTGGGTGCGTACGGGGCATACAAAATCATTTCATTAAAAATTGCGCAGCGACAGTCGATTACAAACCACTGATAGTGGTTTTCTTTTTTGCAGTCTTCACGTGAATTTGTTTCTGTTATTTTCAGTTACATAAGCGCAATTTTTGATACGCCATTATAGATGTGCGTATAAAGTGATTTTATAAAGAACTAAGAAGACAAAACAAATATTTATTGGGAGTAAGGATCGTACATCGACCACCCGCGTGCGATTTGACCAGTATGTGAGCTGCGCGTAAGAGTTTAGAACCGTTTTGGTCGGAATTTTTTTAATAGTGCGCTTTACAACTTTTCAGGTTGGATACCCTGAAGGTCTCATCTCGAACTTAATTTCCGAGACCGTAAGGTCCCCTCTTTAGTCCGAGAGTTCTCTTCACTCACACCACACTTTGTTTACAAGATAAATCAATCAAAAGTGAAGGTCGTAAAATACCTAGGAATTACTATTGCTTCAGACTTAAATTGGAAAGAACACGTAGATAATATCGTGGAAAAGGCGAACTAGAGACTGCGTTTTATTGGCAGAACCCTTAAAACATGCAACAGAACTACAAAAGAAACTGCATACACTACGCTTGTCCGTCCAGTTTTAGAGTATTGCAGCCCAGTGTGGGATCCTTATCAGGTGGGTTTGACGGAGGACATCGAAAGAGTCCAAAGAAGGGCAGCTCGTTTCATATTGTCACGATACAGGGGAGACAGCGTTACGGAAATGATACAGAATCTGGGATGGGAATCATTACAACAACGGCGCTTATCGCTGCGGCGTGGGCTATTTGCGGATCTCAAATCGCCAACATTCTCCTCCGAATGCGAAAATATATTGTTGACTCCCACTTACATAGGTAGAAATGATCATCAGAATAAAATACGAGAAATCAGAGCTCGAACGGAAAGATTAAGGCGTTCTTTCTTCCCGCGCGCTATTCGAGAATGGAATGGGAGATAAATAGTATAATTGTGGTTCGATGAACCCTCTGCCAGGCACTTAAATGTGATTTCCAGAGTATCCCATGTAGATGTAGACAGCCCATTACGGCCACTAGTGTCACATGGGTGAGATGAATAATTTTTGGAAGTAAACAGCGTACTCACTTTCGGCCTAAAGTGACACTTTCAGGACACACACACACACACACACACACACACACACACACACACACACACAAACAGACAGACAGGTAGAACGCGGCGACTCGTCAAAGCGCGCAGATACACGCGAATACTCTCGTAGGCAAATTTGCCATTCATTCGCGTAAATTTTCAATACGGGTCCGTTTGACAAAATCATAGCTCGATGGCGGAGGATAAACCCTCCGGCAACATTCCATTAAGAGTAGCATGCATATTCGGGCCTTAATTTGCAGCTGACGTGTGAGTGCGGTGGGGGGAGGGGGAGTGGGGCCCGCTGTCGCCGACTGTCCGGCGCGGCGCTGGTGTGTGTTTTCCATTACCGGGCGGAGGGCGTGACTTTTTGACAGCGCGTGTGACGGTCATTTAGCAGTCCCCGGCGCTGCCAGCCGCCATGCATATTTATGAGCCGAACAGCGGCACGCGCTCCCGGCCCGCGCCGCGCCGCCCTGAAATGTTTAGAGCCACGCCGGAGCCACGGCGCGCGACGCCTAAACAAAATTCGCGCCGCGTTTTTGTTAATCGACTGTGCGTGTTGCTGACGTGCGCTGTCGCTGCGAAAAAGGGGAAACACGGTTAGTGGACCGGCGTCGCCGCCTTCTCGCCAGGTACCGCCTGCCCCCCCCCCCTCTCTCTCTCGATCGGTACTGTTTGTGCAAGTAAAATGGAGATTTGCCGTCCCTCTTCTCGGCCGAGCGCCGCTGGTTTTGCCGGTGAACTTTCAGCCGTTGCTGACCGATTTCTTACGCCTAGTCGCCTGCGTCTATATCTACGTAAAAACTACGCAAGCTAGCGTACAGTGCCTGACAGAGGCTGTATCGTATTAGGTATTATCGATGTTCTGTTCTTTTCTATCATATAATTCGGACAGTAGCTGGCTGGCGGAAGATGTGATCGTAACGTTTTTCTCCTTTATTCAAATAACCCAAGTCAAAATAAGATTACTGACATAGTCGGGTTTGGAGGCGATCTGGTCGTTTTATGTTGTTGTTATGGTCTTCAGTCCGGAGATTGGTTTGATGCAGCTCTCCACCCTACTCTATCCTGAGCAAGCCTTTTAATCTCCTCATAAGAACGACAACCGACATCCACTTGAATCTGCTTACTATACGCGTCTCTTGGTCTCCCTCTGCGATTTTTACCCCACACACTTCCCTCCAACACTAAATTCACAATGCCTTGATGTCTAAGAATGTGTCCTACCAAGCGATCCCTTCTTTTAGTCAGGGTATGCCGAAAATTCCTTTTCTCACCAATTCTGTTCAGTACCTCTTCATTAGTTATGCGGTCTACCCACCTAATCTTCAGCATTCTTCTGTAGCACCACATTTCAAAACCCTCTATCCTCTTCTTGTCCGCACTGCTTATCGTCCATGTTCCACTCCCATACAAGGCAACACTCCACACAAATGCCTTCAGAAAAGACTTCCTTACACTTAAATTAATATTCGATGTTAGCAAATTTCTCTTTTTCAAAAATGCTTTTCTTCCCATTGCCATTCTGCATTTTATATCATCTGTACTGCGACCATAGCATGTTATTTTACTACCCAAGTAACAGAACTCATCTACCACCTTCATTGTTTCGTTACCTAATCTAATTCCTTCAGCATCACCTGATTTTCTAAGACTGCATTCCATTATTTTTGTTTTGCTCTTGTTAATGTTCATTTTATACGCTCTCTTCAACACATTGTCCATTTTATTCAACTGCTCTTCCAGGTCCTTTGCTGTCTCTGACAGAATTGTAATGTCATCAGCCAAACGCAATGTTTTTATTTCTTCCCCCTGAACTTTAATCCCTATTGCAAATTTTTCCTTGCTTTCCTTCACCGCCTGCTCGATGTACAAATTGAATAGCATCGGAGAAAGGCTACAACCCTGTCGTTTTATAGCTTTCAAAATACAAAGCCAAGATCGCACATTAATAATTTGTTAAATGACGACCGGTTTCGTTTCATTGTGTCACCATCATTTGGTCTCATATATGTTATAAGCTTGTCAAAAAAAAATGGGTATAAAATAACAAGTGCAACATTGCACTTAGTCGCTATATAAAAATACAGAAGTTAAAAACATGACAGCTTACAAAATACTCATGTCATGCTGTCATGTTTTTTACTTGCGTATTTTTATATAGCGACTAAGTGCAATGTTGCACTTGTTATTTTATACCCAATTTTCTTTAACAAGATGACCAGCTTATAACATATATGTGACCATATGATGGTGACACAGTGCACCGAAACCGGTCGTCATTTAATAAATTATTAATGTGCGATCTTGGCTTTTTATTTTGAAAACTACAAGTCAAAATAGCTCCGAAGGCGATACTAACCCTTTAATGCATAGTGTAGCTGATCAGCTACATACCTTATTTTTCCATTATATTTCAAACTAATAAAATTTTACCTCAAATTCAAGTGTAGCTGCTTGTATACATAGTGCTACATATGCAAGTATGCAAGTGTTACATATACAAGTAGAAATTATAAATTGGCACTGAGTCAGTTCAACAGTTAGCTGCATTGAGTTACTCCTAACATGTGCGTTTACTTTAGTATTCCTCCTTTACCATGTAAAAGTAGACAATCACATACTACTGTTGCATTATGAGTTACTTTCTGGTAGTGACATTTACAGCACCAGGTACATCATGGAAGCACTATAAAGCTGACCAGCTATGAACTTTTTGTTGTTAGTAGTGCATAATAATTTTAAGGAATTTCTTAAAAATATTTTTCTCAGTATATCCAGTATTAATTTAAATGTTGGGAAGTCCTTTCTGAAAGCATTTGTCTGGAGTGTAGCATTGTGTGGGAGTGAAACCTGGACGAATAGGAATTTAGATAAAAAGATGATAGAAGCTTTTGAAATGTGCTGCTACAGACGAATGATGAAAATTAGATGGGTAGATCACGCAACTAATGAGGAGGTGCTTAACCAAATCGGGGAGAAAAAGAGTTTCTGGCATATCCTGACTAAGAGAAGGGATAGATTGGTTGGACACATTCTGAGACATCAAGGAATTGTCAACTTAGCATTAGAAGGAAGCGTGTGGGGTAAAAATCGTAGAGGGAGACCGAGGGACGAATATAGTAAGCAGATTCAAAAGGATGTAGGTTACCGAACGTATTGTCAGATGAAGAGAGTTGCACAGGACAGGGTAGCGTGGAGAGCTGCATCAAACCAGTATATACGCACTATACATAAATCGTGGTAGTCTTTATAGCTAGCAATATAAAGGCATGCATTTAAAGGGTTAAGCATCGTCATAAACTAAAGGGTATGCCTTGTCGATTTAGCCATGTCCCTCTCTCCACTGTCTTCTTCTTCAAATATTCATGTCATTTGAGCCCATTTCTTCTGTCGTGTTCTTAAAATAAAAATAAATAAAAAGTTGTTGTTGGATTGACTCCCGCTTCTTTCCTTCAAATGTTTGTCACCCTACGGAACCAAACTGCTAAGGTCATCGCTGCCTACAATTACCAACTACTTAAACTAAGTTATCTTAAGGGCAACACGCAACACCCATGTCCTAGGGAGGACTCGAACCTCCAACGGGAGCGGTCGCGCAATCCGTAGCTTGGCGCCCAGACCTAACGGCCGTTACCGCTCGGCAAGGTTTTCCTTTCAAAATATATTCTTTAACAACTGGTTGTCTGTCATTATGTGCACTGTCATTTTCGCTTTTCTCCTTCAGCAGCGATCTGCCCGCATTCATTTTAGTTTTAGTAGTTCGTAAGCCTAGGGACTGATAACCACAGTACTTAAGTCCCATTGATTTACAATCAACTTTCCCATTGCCTCCAGTCTCTCTCTCTCTCTCTCTCTCTCTCTCTCTCTCTCTCTCTCTCTCTCTCTCTCTCTCTAAGCGTCCGTGTGTCACATTCGTGTATTAGGACACTCCGAAAGTTTTGGCAAATGATTTCCTTATTGCCAGGCTTATATAGTTGTCTATAAGTAAATTCCTTTTATTTTGGAAATCTCTCTTTGCAAACGTTATTCTTCTTTTTATATATGTAATTATTGTATATCTTGAGTGACTGTACTCTCTAAAGAGCCGTGTGGGAGTATCCGAGCGGTCTGGACTGCCACGTTACGGATCGCGCGGCCTCCCGCGTCGGAGGTTCGAATCCTTCCTCGGGTATGGATGTTTGTGTTGTCTTTAGTATAAGTTAGTTCATAAGTAGTTCGTAAGTGTAGGGACTGATGACCCCGCAGTTAAGTCCCTTAAGCTTAACAAACATTTGAACTTTTTTTGAAGTCCCATAAGGTTTACAAACATTTGAACATTTTTGCTCTACAAAGAACAGAAACTCCAAATTTGTTCTTCACTGTACTTGTATGTGCAGAAAAAATCAAATGTTTGTAAATCTGACTCAGCTGTTGGGTTATTAGTCCGTAGCTTACAAACTACTTAGACTAAGATAAACTAACCCAAGGAAAACACACAGGCCCATGCCCGAGGGAGGATTCGAACCTCCGACGCAGGTGGCCGCGCGATTCGCAACATAGCGCTCCAGACTGCTCGGCTACCCCCGCGCGGCTGTTTGTACAGACAGTGTTGCTTATAAACACTGAAAAAGAAAAACTAAATATTCGCCTTTTCCTCTAACGATCGTAGAAAGAAAGCTAGCAGGCTATGAACCAATAATCAGTTGTTATTGTTGTGAACACAGTGTTAATTTCAGTGTCTGTAAATTCACTTCCGCAGATTAAAATAACTTACGACCATCGCGTTTGAAAATGAGTAGTGGGTAATTGTAGCTATATGTAAGAAAGTTCCCTATAACATGCTTCAGTTTTTAAATAAAGTGTAGATGACAAAACACACACGTCCTTTCAAAGATTCATATTCAGTAATTTAGCATGTAAAACATGGTACGGAACTTTAACGTTTTCTTAGATGTCTTCACTACCAGTGTAATTTTTCCTCCTCTTCATTTTTAGATTAAATTTTCGAAGTATTTTGGCAAATATTAGCAACATAAACTCCATTTATTTTACTGAATCCGCAACTGCAACTATATCGTCTGCAAAACGGATACACTGCATGAGTTTCCCGTTTATTTTTTGTTGTTGTTCTTTTCAGTTGCTTTTTAAATAAGTTAAATTGCGATAGTGGGTATCCTTGCCTTACTCCCCCTATTATTATTGTTGTTTTCTTCCCCGCACCATTCTCCTGCCTTTTATACATGTTCCAAATTATCTTCTATTTTTGCAATAAACATCCATTTCCCTAATTATTTGGAATAACAATGCTAAATTTTTGACAAACTAAGCATTTCATTGCAAATATCTCAAAGAGCAGGAGTATGCCGGCAATGAGTCTGCGATGATTCGTGGATATTTTTCTTATCGTAAATTCGGCTCACTTACTGAGATGAACACTGGTATTGGCTTTCCGTCAACATCTGCATGATCAGTGTGTTGATACACTCATATTTTTTCAAGACGACCTCAGCAATGTTCATCGGGGTGAAAAAATGTGTGACTAGTTTTCTGAACGCTCCACCGAGCTATTACATAACGATTGCCCTGCAAAATCACCGGACTTGAACCCCATCGAAAATCTGCGAGATATATGGGAACAGCGGGTAAAATCTGACTTCAGCGTCCCAGCAGTTTGATTGGGATTGCGCGATCATCGTAATCTGTATGCCACGTTTCTAACCGAATCCACATGCTTATCTACACTTACATGGGCTACTCTGCAAATCACATTTTAAGTGTCTGGCAGAGGGCAGAGGTTATCAAATCTAGTTGCGCAATTACATGATACTAAAAGGACCCTTGTAATAATGTCCGTGCGTGGTCCTCAATTTAAGATTTTTTTTTTCTTTTTCCATTGTTTTATTTTTATTTTTTCTTTCCAATGACCTTACAAACTTTCGAAGGATTAGTCAGAAGATATCGTACCATTCTGTAGTAACATGGCGAGTTTATAGTTATAGTCTTCATCAGATGTTTTGGGTCCATAGTCAAGAGACTTCCATTTATTTTATTTTATTTTTTTATATATATATATACATTGACGTTTCAAAACATAGGGTGGGGGGAATTGCACGCTCGAGCGCGTATTTTTTCTTTAAAAAAAAGACAATTTTGTTATAATGCTTATTTTGTGTCAAATTTGTGCGTCAGTTTATTATGTATGTTTTGGAAGCTGTTTCCCCTTCATCAAAGCTATCGCCTTGTTCTCTTGTTGCTGTTTGTTTGATGGTGCTCTGTTTCGATCTGTGTTTACCTTGGGCTGTTGACATTGGCAGTGAACTAATCCATTCCTTGGTTACTTATGATAACAGCCGGCGACTAATTTATAGTCAGAAGAAGCGATCCTTGTCCTGTACCCACGTGACTCCCAGCCGATGTCGTCGTTGATGTGACTGAACCGAGCGACAGTATATCGTTCATCGAAATTTACTGGCCTTATTGCGTCATTCTCTGTGCTTGTATGTGCGTACAGCGTTACTTATAAACACAGAAAAAGAAAAACGAAATATTCCTCATTTCCTCTAACGATCCTAGAAAGAAAAGCTAGCAGCTTCTGCAGTTGTTACTGTTGTGGACATAGTTATTAACTTCATTGTCCGTAGATTTACTTCCACGGAATAAAATAACTTACTAGCATTGCATATGAAAATGAGTAGTACCTATCTGTAGCCATATGTAAGAAAGTTTCCTGTAAAATGCTTCAGTTTTCTTATAAAAAGTTAGATTATAAAACACAGAGGCATTCTGTCAAGGATACATGTTCAGTAATTTAACATGATAGTCGTACATTGTTGTAAGTACGTGATATATTTATTTTGCAATCCCTCCAGTTTTGGAGTCTATGAAACGCGAATCACATTATTTTTCTTGGCAGGGCCGCTGTTACGGCTTTGTGGCGTGTCTGATCAAGGCGAAAGCTTTAGCTCCGTCCATCGTCATGCAGAAACTAAATAATGTCCTTATTTTTCTGAAATAAGTTTGAGAAAGGATAGTTGGTGGAAATTAATGTGAAAGTCGTGAAAGGGAAGCGTTGCTGTGTACATTTTGTGAGCTGCTCCTTCTCCCTTCACCACAGCTGACACCTTCATACCAAATGTGATAGATGGTGAGAGAAAGTGCCAGTGCCATGCTTCGCCCTTCTCGCATTTCTTTTAGGCTGAAGAGCCAGGAGCTTCGTTTCTTTCATAACCATTCGAATTGATGATCCAAACTAAGTGCTGTCTCGAATTGTGATCTTTGTTTTGAAATGGCCGTGTCTTATCGTGATGGATAGATGGGTATGAGGTAGCCAGTAGAACGTCAGTGACCTTATTCAAGCCAGCTTTAAAAAGTTGAAACTTGAATCGAAATTTAATACTTACCTTGGCAATTCTTATAAAACGGGTAGGTAAGGATTAGGAACCATTTGGGGAAATAAATTGCTAGTGGAAACGTTAAGTTGAATCGCAACAAGAATTGGTTAACTGAAAATAGTCTTTGAAGTGTTTCCCTTTCACATCCTCAGCTTTATTTTTATTCAGTTGAAATTTCATTCTTTTGCGACTTTTCTACTGTAAAAGAGCGGGTGGGATATAACATACAGCTCTATTTAATCTCAAAACCTGATAAAATAAGAATAAAAGACAACCGTTACATGCATCATCTTAAATAGAATTTAATTAGTAAATGAGCCAAAGACCGGTTTCGTCTTATTTTCTGGCCATATTTAAACAAATGTGGGTCTGTGTAGACTCCATTTCGTTGAATGTAGGTGAAACAGTAACATTTGCACCTTCACTGATTACACAGTGTAGTAACAGTATATGGCGTTTGTAGACATTGTATGGACGTTGTCCTATGTTAAGAAGAAGAATATCAACGTTTGATCGCGCACAGATTGTTGGTATATGTCAACAATAGAAGTTGAAATGCGAATAGTCGTCCTTGTCGCCCTGGGATAACAATTGCGGCAGATGACCGGCGTCTGCGACTTCTCGCCCGAAGAAACTCCGACCAGAGCACCATCATGATAAACAATGACATTGTGTGTGCTGGCGGGAGGCAAGTGTCAAAATCGACTGTTCACATACACAACTACTCTTCGTATTTTAGGAGGCAAGAAGACTGACACACAGCCGTCAACAATGTGTGTTGGGGGTTTCGGACATCACTTTAATTTTTTTTATTGGCCTTTCAGTAGCTCCCATACAGCTATCCACATAAATAATCATAATGACATACACTGATATAGTGACAAATGCAAGTTGGCAAAAGTAAACAGACAGACATGAAAGGTAACGACAGAAACCAGAGGCAAGAGCAATTTGAAATATATTGAGATTAAACGTGGTTTTATTTTTACGCAAGTCAATTCACAAGTCTCTCTTCACCGCCGTTTGAAAGGAGTCAAGTTCTTTGTACCCTGCAGAGTCTGTGGTTGCCAATAATATTGACACACGTTGGTATCTAGTAATATCTGCTCAAAAAATACCTTAGCAACTTTGATGTGAGGTCACACCTGAGGATGCATCTATGCAGATGCGATGTGGGTGCTGCGGATCGACTGTGATTGAACCTCGGTCGTGTTATGGTAACTGCAAGCTTCCGTGAACGCCTAAGACCATTGTACCAAAGCCTGGTTGATAGCACCGGTGTTATTTGTGCATAATATTTTCCTTTAGTTGCAAAAGAAGCTTGGCATTCTTTTTACCATTCAGTCCGAATTCTCTTTCTGTAAATTGGCCAAAGATCCTCTCCTGGAACGTGAGTATATTCTCCATACCATAGGTAACCGCTTCTTTAGAAGTGTGTTAACGATCTCGATCCCCAGAACTTTGTTGTGCGCTGTAATCCAACGCAAGAAGACACCGCGTCCATTACTTTCCAAGTGGTTGGTGTGCGCCATTATCTCGAAGGCTTAATTGGGAAGCCCTCGACGAAAATGTTTAAAGAGTATGTGCGCAGATATGAGAGTCAGAGAAGATGACGGTATGTTTCTCCAGAACTGTTCAAATGTTTGTATAGCTTATGGGACTTAACTACGAGGTCATCAGTCCCTAAACTTACAAACTACTTATGGACTAGCTAAGACTAAGGGCGGCACAAATATCCATGCCCGAGGGGGGATTCGAACCCCCGACAGTACGGGGCCATGCAGATCGTGACTGGAGCGCCTCAGAACTGTGCTAGGGCATGCTAGATAGCCGTGAGTTCAGCCGTCATTATTGTCATTTCCTTTGGCAGTTTGTTCTTACATCCTGCTTGCGCATTGGTATTCCAAAAAGCCCATCCTGTCCCTTCCTGGGTTTTTGAGCCGTCGGTCTAAAGAATCCTCTCCTGTGAATATTTGGCTCTGATCTCCAGCAAGACGTGATTTACTAAAGTTGAGGAAGCTGGGAGATCACATCTCACGTCAGGTACAACTACAGTACATAAGTAACTTCGTTCAAACACGAGAAGTAGTCGATTTGAGATGGCTAATCGAATGTTAGGCGCTACCTATATATACTCCCTTGCAAGTGGAGGCAGGTTCTTACACAGCCAAAATGAGCCGTGCAACATATGACAAAGTCCCCGTATGCCAGATAACAAGACATATTCTGAAAATTGTGCTCACTTCATTAGAAATTATATGCTTAAATACTTGCGTCGTTATGTGTAGAGATGGTTTGCTATTTTCCACAAGGGAAGCATTAGTTGGAGATTAAGCGTTTTATATTGTATCGTATTAAATTTTTGTAGGGGCGTGTCCGTTACCGATCTGTTGAATATACTAACATAGTCAAAACGCCACCGCACTAGGGCACGATACATGTTCAGACATTCGGATATCATTGTTGCCCATCAAGGAGAAGCTCAAGGCTCCTCAATACAGGGATAACATCCTCGAACCCACCATTGAACCGATTCTTCGACATTTTAGAAAAGAAGTAAATTTTATGGGAGTTCATGGTGTAAACGTCGACAGCGATTGTATCAGCCGATTGGATTTGCCTGCGTGTTCCCTGGATGTAAATTCAACTGAATATGCATGGGATAAATTGAAAAGAGCTATGCGAGCATGTCCTGACCAACTACGAAATCTACGGGAGTTAAGCAGGACTGCCTTAGAACGGGGTAAATTAGACGAGCAGTGGTTAAATGAACTCGTGGACAGCATGCTGCATAGAGTGCTGGCTTGCCGTTATGCAAGCGTTCACGGAAGTCTTTATTTTATGAGATTGCTACATAATGGGCTTACCCTAAGAAAACTGATTTTAGGTTCTGTTTGTGTGAAAAAGAACTCGGATGTTGACTTTTGTTTGTGAATAAAGCTGAAAACGTATTTCTTTATAAGTACGAATTCACCGCAGTATAGAAAATCATAGAACGTTTGACTGGTGGATAAAGCACAACGTTCTTTGATTTATGTACATGAGGTAATGAAATACTTGGGAAAGCTCTGAGATTCGGTAGAGGACCTGAAAGACATGTCCTGTGCACATACGGTTTATTTTCTTTCGTTGCCTTGTTGCATGCACTTGTTGTAATGCACACAACACAAACACTTCACAAAGGACGTCGTTCATTTGTGGTGATACAGTGTAATAAATTACGCACTGTTCTACACAGAAGGTGCTCACAGTAGTTGCCACGGGCGCTATGCGCCGCATCCTTTACTATCTCACTCGCTCCTATATTCCAGGCATCTGTCGCCTCTGCTGACACCCTCGCTCTACACTCTGACGCAGCAGTTCCACGTTATGAACAGGTATGGCATACACAGTGGCCTTCAAATGTCCCCATAGGTAAAGGTCTTCTGATAAAGATTGAATACTTCATGGTGTCGGTCCCTCACGCTTCGCCACTTGTTTGGGAATCACTGACGTGACATTTCTCTAGCAGCATGAGCACAATGACGCAAAACATAGGCACACACAGGTGAATAGAAACTAAGGACCGATCGAATAGTAGGCTTCAGTTTTGAGCAAAATACAGGTTTCCGCTACAGTTTCGGTTTCGGCCAGAAATCACCAAATCTTCGACTTGGCCGAAACTAACTTTCGTGATCTCACGAATTAAGTCGGGTCGCATTCAGTTTACAGTAACATTGTACCTCAGTCCTCAGTACGGCTTGCCGTTTAACTACTAGGAGCCTTCTCTCCCGAAGATTGTTAATCAGAATATAACGCAATCGTATCTTATATTGATATTCTTATACTGTTTGTAAACTTATTAAGCTTCAGCATCATATATGTCATTTCTCATCGGTGTCTCTTTTTCTTTTGTGGATACGCCATTTCTTCCGTATTACTAACCCAAAATTAATGATTGAGGTGTCATTTTCAAGGTTTCGTTCTCCACTAATGACGAAAAATACCCAGATAAAATTATTGTTTTCAGAAAAAAACTTAATTTTGATAAATTTGATACCCGAGAACGATCGTAAATGGGACATGTATTTACGGTTGTTCCCATCAGCCACCGCGCCGTGTATAATTGTTAATTAGAAATGCTAATTAATTGTGCAAGATTAGTGGTGACTCATTACGCGAGTACATCATCACTGCCAAATTCATTCACTGCGGTAAAACTGTGGTAATAACACGCATTAACCTCACACCTTCTGATCTAACCATGCCTTTCCAAATGATAAGAAGTCAATTCCCAATAAAAATAGCCTCCGCTATGACCATAAATAAATCAGAAGGTCAGACGCTTCAAGAGCAGGAATATATTTACCAGAACCTGTTTTTCGCATGGACAGTTATACGCGGCTTCTTCACGAGTTCGCTCATTTGATATTTATGTTTGCGCTAAAGACACATTATAACTACCAACAATTTTTTTTTCAAAGAAGTTTTGTAAAATAAACAACTTTTCAAGAAATAAAATAAACATGAAAAAGTCAGTATCTGATTTTTTGTATGTTTCACAATTTATCATGTTGTATTTAATTGTATGAATTTTCTTACAGTGAGACTAATCTTTATTACCACTATACAAAGTTGATTATATTTTTTACATATGTACTTGCAGCTACCTTTTCTCCGTTACTTACCTATTTGCGACTGATCGGGATAGAGTGCCAATTATTCGCACACGTCAACTAGTTGTACTTAATGGAAATGGTGATATTGTTATGCTAAAAAGTTTTATTAATATCTTTGTTCGAAAGCGAGGGGCTTTTTAATGGGGTTTTAGGAAACATTGGTCATGTGGTACGCATCTTTTCCTGTTGAGTTTCTGTAAATTTACACCGAAATCAATCATACTGTTAGTCGGAACTGTAACGTTATTTTTCGAAATACTTGATACAGCACTGATTGAAGTTGATTTACTGACAGGAAGGAAGCCTATTACTCATCAGCACAATATATTTTGCTTAAATCTAATCGCTGTAGTAAACGAGTGAAAAAGTATATTAACGAAGCGATACAAACACCTAACAAAGTTTTGCCAAGTATATCAGAGGTCTTGGCTACGGGCTATTATGTCCTGTTGGCGACAGGACCTAATCTTAGTGTGTCATGCAGTGACCATGTTCCACAACCTTCTACGGACTCGTGGTTATTTAAGAAGGCTTAGTACAGGGAGAGGATCTTGCATAATGTGGGAAAAGTAGTTATTTACGGTATAACGTAAATTTACCGAAATTTTGTCTAAATTAACTAAAGTTCGGATTTCGGTCGAAACTATGAGCTGAATATTTGGCTACTGTTACGGTGTCTGTCGTAATTGGTGTTTCGATCGGACTCCAATAGGACGAAAACATACATGTGAGCTGTGTCAACACCATCCAGAGACAAGTCGTGTCTTGCCAACTAGTTAGTCACGCGAACGCGGCCTACTCCGTATAGTTTCAGAGACGGTTCACTAACGTCGCTCCACAAGTTAACGGACCATGTCAGGAAATGGCTCCATTACCTTAATGTTACGATGTAATTAATGTTTAAAATTTACAAGATTTTTGTTCCATTTAATGTAATAATATAGTTTCACTGACATAATTGCAATGTAATAACTGATACAAGTTAATTTGTTTCCATACTGTAAGTTCCAAACGCTCATCTTGTTTTATATGAATCTTATCTGTTCTTTGAACCTTGTATGTGGCAGATCGACCGAGAATTAATAAATCTGTATGAAGTGACAGTACTGCGCTGAGGCCTTGGCTCTGAAAGATTTTTTTTTTTTTTTTTCGGTGCGCTCTACACAAATAAGCATGTTACATACTGAAGTGGTCTGTGTTATGTACATCACAACAAATGACTGGATTATTCTAACGAAAGTAAATAAACAGGACGTGTTCTGCTTGTTGTTCGGTCATCCTATCCCCGGAGGAGCTTTTCCATGTACAATCTCTGACAGTGAAGGTAGGTGACTAGTCCTGTCACATTAATATTGATGAACTATGAACTACAATTACCTTACTGTCCGTCGAAATAGTGACCTCTCATAAGTATGCACCCCTCACTTTTGTGATACGTGTCCTAGAAACTTTGTACGAAGTCTTCCTTTGGGATGGTGTCAAGAGCCTCGTCACGTTTGGTTGGATGGCAGGAATATCGACGATTGTCTTTCCTTTCAAAGCAAGTTTGAGTCGAGGGAATAGGAATAAGTCTGGAGCTTTAAGATTCGGCGAGTAGGGTGAAAGTTCGAGTTGCACCACAATTTTTTTTTTCCAGAAACTATTTGACGATATTGTCTGAGTGTGGGCAAGCGTTGTCGTGCCACATCTCAGTCCTCAAGACCATTTCCAGTTTCCTCGACACAAACTCGCTTTGAAAGGTACGAGTTTTGCGATGTTACTGATATCAAACGGAACGTGACGGGATAATTGAACGCTATCCCAAAGGAAAACGTCCCAAGACATGTATCGCTGGACTTAGTTGTGCATAGTTATGAGAACTGACTATTTCGCACGGTAGAAAGGTAACTGTGATTCATCGTTCATCTACGTTAATGTACAGGACTATTCACCGAACTTTGTCAGAATGTTCAAATGTATGTAAATCTATCGGACCAAACTGCGTGGTCATCAGTCCGTAGCTTACAAACTACTTAAACCTAGGTAAACTAACCTACGGACAAACACACATACACCCATGCTCCAGGGAGAACTCGAACCTCCACGGCGAGCAACCGCGCGCTCCGCAGGGAGACGCTTTAGACCGCTCGGCTACTCCACCCCGGCGAACTTAGTCAGAGGTGGTGTTTAGATACACCGTGTATATTTCACTGGTATCAACGCCAATTTTGTGGCCATGGAATAATCTGCTTACTGTGAATAAGTTCACAGATTTGTGACTGGCTGGAAGACTTCCTAAGTAATAGAACGCAGTACGTTGTTCTCGACGGCGAGTGTTCATCAGAGACGAGTGTATCGTCAGGCGTGCCCCAGGGGAGTGTGATAGGACCGCTATTATTTTCTATGTATAGAAATGATCTGATGGACAGAGTAAGCTGTAATTTGCGGCTGTTTGCTGATGATACTGTGGTGTATGGGAGGGTGTCGTCTGTAAGTGACTGTAATAGCATACAGGATGACTTAGACAAAATTTCTAGTTGGTGCGAAGAATGGCAGCTAGCTTTCAATGTAGAAAAATGTAAGGTGATGTGCATGAGTAGGAAAAAGAATCCCATAGTGTTAGAACACAGCATTAGTAGTGAGCTTCTTGATGATATCGCGTCGTTCAGATATCTAGGCGTAACATAGCAGAGCGATATGAAATGGTACGAACATGTAAGGACAGTTGTGAGTAAGGCGGACAGCCGACTTCGGTTTATTGGGAGAATTTTGGGAAGATGTAATTGATGTGTAAAGGAGACCGCTTATAGAACGCTTGTACGACCACGTCTTGAGTATTGCTTAAGTGTTTAGGACCCGCAGCAGATCAGTTTAAAGGAAGACATAGAGGCATTTTAGAGGCGAGCAGCTAGGTTTGTTACTGGTAGGTTCTACCAATGCGCCAGTGTCACTTGGGGATCGCTGGAGGAAAGACGACGTTCTTTTCGTGAATTTCTGTTGAGGAAATTTAGAGGGCCGGAATTTGAAGCTGAGTGTAGTACGATCTTGCTGCCGCCTACTTACATTTCGCGTGGTGGTCACAATGACAAGATAAGAGAAATTAGTGCTCGTACGGAGGCATATAGGCTTTTTTTTCTCGTTCTATTTGGGACTGGAATAGGGAAGGAATTGCCTAGTAGTGATACAGTGTACACTCTGCCACGCACCCTACGGTGGATTACGGAGTATGTATGTAGATGTACGGTCGGGGATTCGAATCAAATGTTCAAATGTTTGTATAGCTTATGGGACTTAACTACGGGGTCATCAGTCCCTAAACTTACAAACTACTTATGAACTACTTAAGACTAAGTAGGCCTTCCCTCGGGCATGGGTGTATTTGTTATCCTTAGGATAAGTATGTAAGCCTAGGCATTGTTTTTTTTTCCTCGTTCTATTTGGGAGTGGAATAGGAAGGGAAAAGCAAGCTTAGTAGTGGTACAGTGTACCCTCCGCCACACACCTTACGGTGAATTGCGGAGTATGTATGTAGATGTAGACTTGCTTATAATCACCATGCTCCCCCCCCCCCTCACCTCTCAAATTCGAAGCAATGCGAGTAACACGAACTGCTCCATTCTACTACCTGTTGGTCGTCCTTAGGTCTCCAGTCTGCGCACGTGGCGAAATGTGGCGATGCCGGCACGGTAGCGCTCGAACCGTAACGCCGGTGATGTATCATTAGGCGTATATATGAGAACCTCTTTTCCTTTGGCCTCCTCCTCTGGAAAGCGCCCCAAAAGGGTTCCGCGAGCGCGGAGCGGGTGTCGCGCTGGCCGGGCGCGCGAGGTCACGGCCAGAGGGGGAGGCCGCGATAATTAGCCGCGCGGCCGCGTAACGAGCCGAATGTCGCCGTAATTAAAGCACAGGCCAGGCCAGGCCCGTCACTAACGAGCGCCGTGTCCCGCCGCGGGCGCCGGCGCCACGGCTGCCCCAGCGCACCCTCCGCAGCCGCCGCTCGTGTCCTGCCCACCCCAAGACTGCCGCGCAAAAGGAGCCTCTCAGCTGCGCTACTCTTCGCGAGCTTTGCTCGGCCGTACTTGTACATGTTCCGTATGAAAATAACGGACAAGGCTTCAAACCATCTGGTAGTCAGGATCTATATGGGATGTCCACTAACCTCCTCAAGGATGATGATGTCGTTTATCGGTTAGTGAAGTCAATTGAGGATCAAAAGCAACTGCAAAGCGATTTAGACAAAATTTCTGCACGGTGCGAAAATTGGCAATTGACACTAAATAAAGAAAAGTGTGAAGTAATACCCATGACCACTAAACGAAATGCCGGCCGCGATGGCCGAGGAGACTAAGGCGCTCCAGTCACGGTCTGCACGGCCACTACGGTCGGGGGTTCGAATCCCCCCTCGGGCATGGCTATTTGTGCCGTCTTAGTTCGTAAGTACTTCATAAGTAGTTTGCAAGTTTAGGGACTGATGACCCCGTAGTTAAGTCCCATAGACTTTACAAACATTTGAACATTTGAACTAAATGAAATCCGCTGAACTTTAATTACCGCGATAAATCAGTCAAACCTTAAGGTCGTAGATTCTACCAAATACCTAGGAGTTACAATTACGAACAACTTTGACTGGAGAGAACACACAGAAAATATTGTAGGGAAGGCGAACCAAAGATTACGTTTCATCGGCAGAACGCTTCGAAGATGCACCAGCTCCACCAAAGAGACTGCCTACATCACACTTGTGCGTCCTCTCCTGGAGTACTGTTTCCCCTTGTGGGACCCTCACCAGGTGGGACTGACGGAAGACATTGAGAAGGTTCAGAGAAGGGCAGCTCGTTTTGTTTTATCACGTTACGGGAGGGAAAGCGTCACGGAAATGTTGCACGAATTGGGGTGGAAATCATTAAAAGAAAGGCGTTATTCATTGCGGCGTGATCTGTTTGCGAAGTTTCAATCACCGACTTTTACTTCCGAATGTGAAAATATTTTGCTAGCACCCACCTACTTAGGGAGACATGACCATCCCAATAAAATAAGAGAAATCAGATCCAAAACGGAACGATTTAGATGTTCTTTCTTCCCGCGCGCTATTAGAGAATGGAACGGCAGAGAAAAGTTATGAAAGTGGTTAATGAACCCTCTGCCAGGCACTTTAATGTGATTTGCAGAGTATCTATGTGGATGTAAATGAATTGCTGGGCCATCAACGGTGGTAATTAACCTTCCGATAGGCGCGCCTTCTAGTCAGCCAAGGAGTTCACGTTTATTTTGGAGATACCTCTTGATAATAAACCTTAAAAAGACACAAACATCAAACTTGTATCGTAAAAGAGAAGGATAACACAAAGAGGTGGATTTCCGACTCTCACACTTTCCGAGAAAAGGATACGCAACTTGTTGCCTCGTATCTGGCACATACGCGAGCCTGTTGGAAGGTTAATAAGTGACTCGCCGCGGTGGAGTAGCCGAGCGGTCTAAAGCGTCTCGCTGCGGAACGCGCGGTTGCTCGCCGTGGAGGTTTGTGTCCTCCCTGGGGCATAGGTGTGTGTGTTTGTCCTTGGGTTATTTACTTAGGTTTAATTAGTTTGTTGGCTACGGACTGATGACCACGCAGTTTGGTCCGATAGATTTACAAACATTTGAACATTTTTGAATAAGTGTTTCTCTGCAAGTGTGTTTCCTGTATCAGTGTATAAAGAAGGTGATCCAGACATGGTGGCAAACTTCAGACCAATCTCAATAATTCCAGTCTTTGCTAACGTAAGTGAGACTGCAACGAAAGACCAAATCCTAGAATACTTTGAAAGTAATAAACTGTTGACAGAGGCACAGCATGGCTTTCGGAAAGGCAGATGTACAATAACAGCAGTATTGGACCTGGTTACCAGAATTAAGAACAGCTTTGAAGGAAAAGAATCTGTGGCACTAACTCTATGTGACCTATAGAAGAAACTGCATACACTACGCTTGTCCGTCCATTTTTGGAGTATTGCTGCACAGTGTGGGATCCTTATCAGGTAGGTTTGACGGAGGACATCGAAAGAGTCCAAAGAAGGGCAGCTCGTTTCGTATTGTCACGATACAGGGGAGACAGCGTTACGAAAATGATACAGGATCTGGGATGGGAATCATTACAACAACGGCGCTTACCGCTGCGGCGTAGGCTACTTACGGAACTCTAATCGCCAACATTCTCCTCCGAATTCGAAAATATATTGTTGACTCCCACTTACATAGGTAGAAATGATCATCAGAATAAAATACGAGAAATCAGAGCTCGAACGGAGGGATTCAGGTGTTCTTTCTTCCCTCGCGCTATTCGAGAATGGAATGGCAGATAAATAGTATAATGGTGGTTCGATGAACCCTCTGCCAGGCATATGTGATTTGCAGAGTAGCCCATGTAGATGTAGGTGTAGCCCTCTGTAAGGCGTTTGATTGGATTCCTCATACAGTACTTATAAGCAAACTTATTAAATACGGGATTGGAGGCACTGTTCTGTCAACCCTGAAATCCTACTTGGAAAAACAGAAGGCAGGTTTGTATCAGTTAAAGGAGCACTGTCACAAGAATGGAAGCTGGAATATGGCGTGCCAGAGGGCTCGGTAATGGCTCCACTCATGTTCCTTGGCTTTGTTAATGATATATGCTCACTTGGACAGTACTTATACAATTTGCTGATGACACAACCCTGATCTCAAGAGGCATCAATGCAACCAAGCCTCAAGAAAAAGCACATGTTATGTTTGACACCACAAAGAAATGGTTCTCAATAAACAAGATGAAAATCAACGAAGAAAAGACACAAAAATTAATATGTACTCTCAGTGACAAAGAATATCCAAATGACAGAGGGACTTTGAAACTTCTGGGGTTCATGATAGATGGCCGACTGACATGGTAAGAACACACTTCACAGATATGTGACAAACTATCACGGATCATGTATCTCATAAGGAAGCTGAAACATGTGATAACAGAACAATTCATGCTTATAGTGTGTATTATTCACTGTTTCATAGCCATATTAACTATGGCCTGTTACTATGGGGCCACTCTACAGGTTGCCGGAAAATACTTTTACTACCAAAAAAAGCTGTAAGAATAATATCATCCAGCAGAAGTCATGAACACTTCACACGACTAGGAGTGATTACCATTTTCAGTCAATATGTATTCTCGTGGCTGATGTATGTTAAGGAAAATCAAGAAACATTCCTAGACAGGAGTGACATCCACATTTATGATACACGCAATAAAGGAAACGTAGACATTCCAAGATGTCGGCTCTCCAGGACAAGAGACAGCTGCCCAGCAGTGGCTGTTAAAATGTTCAGCCACATACGCAGTGAACTTCAGTCCCTGGAATTGGGGAAATTTCAACGGTTTGTTCTGCGATGCGAAGGGTATTCTGTTTGTAGATTATCTTCCACTGGGCAACAAGTTACTGGAGAATACTGTGCTAACCTCATGGACAAAATGCAACAAAATATACGAGAAAAAAGACCAGGTTTAGCAAGGAAAAAAAAAAAGTCATGTTCCATCAAGACAATACGCGCCCACGCACATGTGCCGTCGCTTTGGCACAGATAGCCGTAGTTGACAACTATTTTGCAGGCCTGGAAGAATGTCATTTTCGAGATGGGATCAAGGCACTAGAACATCGTTGGACAAAGTTCATTAATCTGCAAGGAGACTACAATGGAAAATGAGAAAAAAAAAAGTTTCAGTGATATAGTTTCTTTTTCCTATTCGGTTCTGAGAACTTTTAAAACCATTCTCTTATAACGGGGGTGGGCGAATCGTGCCATTACTCAGGAGGGCAATATCTGAGGGTGGCACATTTTTTAATTTTTATATTGCTTCAAAAGGTTAAATTATATACAAGTTCCCCTTGAGGGAGGAACACTGTTGCTCATGATGACGAAAAGTCAGTCACGTGACACGGGCCAATTCTGCATGATGGTTTCAAACGACGACACACACAGCAGAGACAGGGACGCGCGCTGCCCGTATTATCTTTGGTCTGTGCCTGCCGGCGCTGCTTCGATGACGTCACGCGCAGTCTGTCTTGGCCGCTGTCGCTCCCCAGGGCCCTGCCGCCACACGTCGCACTCATAATCGCCCAATGGCCGAGGCCGCGCCGCCAGCTGTCAAGTGAAACGCGAACCCTTGCAATAAAATCGACACTCCCCGCTTTAAAATGAAAAGCCGCCGCTGGAGGGGGCTCTGTTATGAGATACTGCAGCTGCGTTTACCTCGTGTAACACGCTGGGACGTCTCACAAAATGACTCCGGCGTTTTGTTTCACTCGCCGCCTCCGCGCCTGTCCGTACCCACCTCTGTCATTCTTGCCATCTTTGATTTTATTCTCCATATTTAATAGTTTATTTCACGCGACCACTGAGGGTACATCCTACCAATATTATTATTTTCTATCCTACTATACACAGTTCACCGAGACGAGAGACGTTGTGTAAACACACTGAGGCGAGTGACCAGGGGTGGACAAAACAGGGTCGCTCGCTCAATTTCGCTGCATCCGTTTCACGTATAAAGTCGTTGTGTGTTTTGTTATACAGCAGTGCTATTAGAAGCCAAACATTTAAAATTAATTTCTTTTTAATACTTTACAAAAAGTTACTTTCTCCGAAAATTTCCCAAATCTGCATCTTCGCTTACCACAACAAGCACTTTGTGGTTTTGGAAATTTCTTACGAAAAACGTTTCTTCGTACCGCATTTCAAAGTCATCAAGACATTCTGAAACCTATGTCATAAATTTTTTGTTGGAGGCTTCAAAGAGTGCGTGGCTTTTTATTGACTGTTTTGATAATAATATCAGTCATTGACTGTTTTGGACACAACAACTGCGTTTTATACACACTAGGAACCACGTGTTTCTCTAAAGAACTTTATTGCGTCTTTGAACGCCCCTTGGGTGGATTCAAATTGAGGGATCACATAATAAGATTACTCTTATGGGATACCAATGAGAGAGAGAAAGAGATACACAAACTATGAATGCTGAATGTTATTGTAAGGCCGCCCGCGGTGGCCGAGGGGACTGAGGCGCTCCAGTCACGGTCTGCACGGCCACTACGGTCGGAGGGTTCGAATACCCGGGCACGGATATTTGTGCCGTCCTTAGTCTTAGCTAGTTCATAAGTATTTTGTAAGCTTAGGGACTGATGACACCGTAGTTAAGTCCCATAAGTTCTACAAACATTTAAAACATTTTTGGTTATTGTGAACACTGATACTTATGTTACTATTCGGCAACTGGTCCTTTAAGATAACGTTGACAGTCAACACCTATTATCACTGCTATATAACAACACACACAACGACCGTACTCCTGAAACGGTTGCAGCGAAATTGAGCGAGCGTCCCTGCTTTGTCCACTCCTGGTCACGCGCCTCACTGTGTTTACAGTACGTCTCTCGTCTCGGTGAATGGAGTATAGGTGATTTCGCTTGCTTACTCACTGAAGCTCACTAAAACATATTCAAACACAAATTTCATCCGTACCTCTAGCGAATTTCGCTGTGGAGCTTCAACAACGTTCTGAGAAAGCTACTAGAAACTTGATTTTTCTTTGGATTCTTTGAAGAAAAAGAACTAATGCGAGTAGCTGCCTGATTTTTCCTCTGCCGTACAGACAGACCTACATTACTAAACTGGCAACACAAAGGTGCTCATGTACTTGAAGCCATACGCACCATGTTTTTTCACCAAACGTCAGCCACGCGGAGTTATCGGTACATAAAACCAGCTTGTTTGTAGGAAGCAATGCAAACTATGATTCATTAGACTATCGCATATACTTCCATTATTTTTATGCAAATTGTTTTAGTTGCTCCAGGTGTCCCCGATATATGCTTCTATCGCATGCTTTTCGCCCCAACTCAGCTATATGGGTGTCTTACAGTCACAGTAATTTCTCATTTCAAACGAAACGTGAGACACTTTCGGTAGAAATCCCTGATATGCCACTGTCTTCGTAACCTCAGCTCTAGGAGTGAAACGTCATTGAGATTACCACCAGTAAGTCTAGCCACCCGTGAAACTATGAAATTTGTTTGCCTTGTCGATCGTTACCGAATTTTTGTACATGCCGTGTCGTCTCACCCCATTCCCTCCAATAGGAGTAATCTGGTCAAATTACTCGAAATTTATACTGACAGCTATACAAAAATGGGACAAGTTTATAAAAAGATGAAAATTGTTCAAGACGTTTCTTAGTTATGTTTCTTACCGCCCTCCTTTTCCCAACTTCATTGATGGATGCTGTAACAGAAACGTTCGCGGGCATATGACTCAGCAATCGGCTGCATATAAAACGAACTAATATTATATTAGACTGCACGTGCTTTATATAAGGGGCAACTGTGTGTTCCAGTACGCGCCCTAATCTCCCTTGGCGTATTCGATCTTCCTTAAGCCAGGTATACGTAGTTGGGGCATAATGATCGCACGCCCTTCTTCGAATACATGTTTTCTAACTTAAACCATCACGTTTTCGAATCTCATTAAATAATTAATTAATTCATAGCCACTGCAGTGCTTGCTACACCCCATATCTAACTCTCATTAATCCGTCGAATTTTTTGAGCCCATTCAGGCGGCGTATTACCATATGTTCATATACATGTATAGCTTATGGGACTTAACTACGGGGTCATCAGTCCCTAAACTTACAATCTACTTATGAACTAGCCAACACTAAGGACGGCACAAATATCCATGCCCGAGGGGGATTCGAACTCCCGACCGTAGTGGCCGTGCAGACCGTGACTGACGCGCCGCAGTCCCCTCGGCCACCGCGGCCGGCGGCGTGTTACCGGCATTTGTCCACTCAGAGCGGCTGCTAAATGTAATTGTCCGTTTCCAGGTGCATTTATGCAGCGCGTGTAAAACTGGTTTTATTTTAATATATACAACGGAATATTACGCCTGGTAATGTAACAAAGAATCTCTCTCTCTCTCTCTCTCTCTCTCTCTCTCTCTCTCTCTCTCTCTCTCTCTCTCTCTCTCTCTCTCTCTGTGTGTGTGTGTGTGTGTGTGTGTGTGTGTGTGTCGCATTATTTTATAAATTCTTCCAGTGTAATCATTTAATACAAATATGCAAAAGTTAAGTAGGAAGCTGCCAAAAAAAGATAAAGGCCAACGTAAACAATCACTGCAAATTTTGTGGTTAAATGACAAAAATTTAAAATTGAGTGAGTAGTTAAGCAATTAATTAATGTTTAATTGTGTATGTTATTAATCGACCTGTGGAAAGTGGAACGTCGATTTTCGTCATAGGATCCAGAAAGCTGTCGGTGTTCAGAACTGCATGATAACTTGAATTTTTTTCTGTTTCCTGACTAACTGGTCGTTTACATGCTTGTTCCAGACGGCGCTGCACTGGGGCGCTAAGCACGGGAACGCGCACATGGTGAAGATGATGGCTGGTACCTACCATGTCGACGTCAACGCCAGATCGGTGAGTTTCTTTACGATACATCGCTAACGTTCCTGTGCCAAGTGGCTCATACATGCGCCCACGTGCAGGACTGTAAGAAGGATGCTGTGTCTGTTCGTCAGTTACTTCAATCATTTTTGGCCGAGTATTTATTAAATTACTAACAAACTCGGCAGTGATCCGCAATTGTTCTGTTTGGAACTTGGATACACACCGCAATCTCCTCTTCCTCCCCCTCTATTTGTCCATCTCTTCCTCCTCCTCTTCTTCCTTATCTCTGTCCATCACGTTCACCCCACTCCCAGTCCATCTCTCTTCCCACCTACTTCTACACTCCTCTCTGCGTCTCTATCCTCCCCGCCCGCTCTCTCTTTCCATCTCCTCCTCCCTTCATCTACCTCCGCCTTCGGGGTCTTTCTCATTATCCTCCTCCTCCTCCTTCTATCGCCTTGTTCCTGCACAGCTCCATCTCCTCTCTTTCAGATACAAGCAATCGTACATGTAATTCACAGTAACGTTTCCTCCATTATGTTGCATTCGTCCATCTCCTCCGCATTCAGCAGCTTCCCCACCCTTTCTCTGTCTCCTCCTGTGCCTGTTCCTGTACATCTCCTCCTCTCCCACTCCACTCTTCCTTCCTGCTATGAAAATTTAACTATACTTGCCATATTTCTTGGTGATTGATGAATTGGTGTCGAAGTCTGTTGAAAGGTACCCCTGCCATGCACCATATGGAGGATTGCAGAGCATAAAAACCTGCTCGGTGAAAGCTACATAAATTTGCCAAATTTGATGGCGATTGGTCAAACCAAACATGTCATTCCTATCGTCGGCTCTATTGTAGAGTTCATACAAAAATTATGATTTTTGCACCTTATTCGAATTTTGCGACTTTTCTTTGTAACTGTCACGAATCAATTTTTTGAAAACTTTTCCGTACTGTAAGGAATTAAAAAAAATATCCTTTTCCATCGCCTGAATCGTAAGTTATAGTGTTGGGTTCAATCAGAAACACATTTTCAGTTGTTGTTTTTTTTTTTTTTTTTCAAGTTTCCAATTTTCCGGTAGGTTTTCCAAAAATTTTCTCTCTTACAAACTCTGTCCCGAGAATTACGAACCCAACAATAATAACAACAAAAGTCAGTGGAATCGGTCGAGCTACATATATGCGGCAGTTAATATACATATTTATCCCCCGCCTCCCCCAATTTCATTCCATTGTGTAGATACAGCTGTCACTACCTGAAGGTCACTACCACTACGTTGTGGTAGCTTGTCCATATAAGTGTTCCTCACATTAAGATCATCCAAGGGAAATCAAACGAGGTAACCCTGTTATTAGATTTAATAGTTCGAGAAGGCTTAAGTGACGATTAGTTTAATCAACTTTCCCAATTTTTATAGAATTGGCCTTGCAGATGATAAGCAGCACAGTTTAAAAGATAAACAGTGTTATTAGTTGAGTTATTCAAATATATATTCAAATGTTTGTAAACATATTGGAAACTGATATGGCCATCAGCCCACAGACTTACAAAATACTTACGCTATCCTAAGAACAACATACACAGCCGCGGAGGAACGGCCGAGCTCATTGAGGCGCTATGCTACGATGCACGATGCCGTTTCCCGTCGGGTGTGCGAATTCCCCCTTGGGCATGGATGGTCTTTAGTATAAGCTAGTTCATAAGTAAGTTGTGAGTCTATGGACTGATGACCCCTCAGTTAAGTCCCATTTGAACAACATATACACCAATGCCCAGGTAGTACTCGAACCTCTGACGGCGAGCAACCGCGCGCTCCGCAGCGAGGCGTCTTAGAACGCTCGGTCACTCCACCGCTGCTGTTGAGTGATTAAAATACATAGATGAGTTAAAGATGAAAACTCAGTGTAATGTGAAATACATATGGCCAGTTGTATAGGTTAAAAGAATAAAACACGATTTGTTATTCACTCAGATACAGAGTGAGTCAGAAGAGAAGGAAACATGCTTTGAGGAGTGACACTACTGACGATTCTCATCAAAAATCTTCTAATATACATATACCCTTTTCGTAACCGTTTCCGGCTAAACCAATGAAATCAAATACGAATGGGGAAAAGTGCAGGTGACAGTATATTAAGATACTGTTATGGTTTATTTTATTGTGTAAGTGTTCGCACGGAAGATGTTCAAACAGTCCGCCGTAAACTTCAATGCATTTTGCGAATCTTGTAGACAGGTGTTTTGTTGCCGATCGGAGCTTTACTTGAGCACTAGTATGTAAAATACGAGCGAGAAGATACCTTGTCCCATCAATACGGTTATTTCAAACAACTGGACCGATGAGATAATGGTCAATAATAGTTTACCACACGTTTACTGAGAAGCGCCGTTGAAAATTCGTTTCCACAGTAGCGTACACATTCTCATCTGCCCATACCTTAGAGATCCGCACGTTTTCGATTCCGTTGCTGGTAAATGTTGACTCACCAGTGAACAGAATACGTGGAATTAATCGATCATTGGCAATGATCCATTGACAGAATTCTTGCCGGGCGAGAGCTTCTCCTGCGTACAGATGCTGTACACTGTTGTCGAGTTTTTGAATACCAAGTTGGGCATCAATCCTTTCAGAGCTAATAGTTGTGCAGCGTTCCATTTCGTGAAGAAGGTTCTCAGCTTTATTAAAAATTTGTTGTACGGAACGTTCAGAGACAGTATTTACGCTGAGAAGCGTTCCACGCTCACGCGATCCGCGAAACACAGTGCTAAACACCCTGCTATCTTGCACTCAGTTTCGGAATTTGTTGTTGGTTCAAATGTTTGTAAATCTATGGGACTTAACTACTCTGGCCACCAGTCCCTAGGCTTACTTACTATTTAAACTACCCTACGCTAAGGAAAACAAATACAACCATGCTCGAGGGAGGACTCGAACCTCCGACGGCGAGCAGCAGAGTGCTCTTCAGCAAGCTGCCTTAGAACCCTCGGCCACTCCACCGCGGCTCATTGACGGTATTCTCGCACAACAGCTCTGGAATTTCCATTGGACAAACCATAGACAAAATGACGTCAGCATACTCTTCATGTGTGAAGATACGAGGCATTTTCACTACATTAAACTATATCATTTGTTCACATAACCAGTGGCGCAACCACGGGGGGGGGGGGGGGGGTTGCTAATGGGGCTGAAGCCCGCCCCTCCCCCGCTCCTTCCAAAGCTTTTTAATTTTTTTATTGCTTTTATTTTTATTAAACAGGTTGGCACCGGAAATTTGGCACAATACACATGCAATAAATCACAACGTAACTATAATTTTCCAAGCACAAGTGTACGTGACAATGGGTCGCCAGCGTGATGCCGCCTCTGAGAACGAATGCTTCGTTTACTGTGAGCGGTTTTAATGCCACCGCGGCCAGCTTTGATGCAGCCGTTATTGTGACTGCCATGTTGAAATTACGAGCCGATTGTTCATATGCGGCGACCCGCTGCTTAGCAGGTCAGCAGAGCCACCGAGTGGAATCTTATGAACAACAATAGCGTTGTTTTAGTTCAATTTTTACACATGCAGTCTCATGTTAATTAAACTGTAAAGACCTTTCTCTTTGGCTAGTAAAATAGAAACTGCTTAATTATTTTACGAGGTGATTATAGACACTCCATTTCCTCCACGTTGCTCTTCTTCCACTTTCAAATTAATGCGAGCCTACTCATTTTATTTCTTGTGCAATTTTTTTCCTAGTATAAATAATTAAATTATAGAAAATGTAAAAATAAATCATAATTAATAAATTCAGTAGGCTTTATTTTTAAAAAATGTTTCCCCTCCAGAACCAAATCCTGGCTGCTCCACTGCACATAACACTGTAGTATTGTGTGCTACGACAAGCGCTGTCAGACTGAGGGTTGATGTAGACAATTGACTGCGTCTTGCGCAAGTGAACCGCGTACTGACACGGTTAGTAAAGACGACGCTACACTTTTTTCGTTCTTAGTTGTTTTCATTGGTTTGTCCGGAAACGGTTAAGAAAGGGGCATATTGCGGACTTCTTTCTTTCCAAAGTTAAAAACCCCGTTGTAAGGATGAAGATTTGCAACGATGGACGAGATAAAAGAAAATTCGCAGACGCCGCTTCGTGCCGTCAAGACTGCTTCCGGAAACGGAAACGACGTTGCGGATGGTGTATAAAGTGTGTGTATGTGTGTGTGGTCTGCATTGAGTGAAGCATAAGAATAAATAAATACAATTTAATAAATGTGTTGTTTGTTGTGAAGCATTGGGTTGTTTTTATGAACTATATACTTTATCTGCGCGACTCTTATTCTGTTTGTTTAATGCATCTTGTAATTCTCTACAGACTTCGAATATTCGACTGTGTGTCGTACAAATGAGAATCTTTTTTGTGCACCTATTAAGATATGTGATAATGTATGCTTAAGAAAAAAAACTTTAATATATAATGTATTATTTAGTGTATGGAAATATTTTAATAACAAATATCTTTTTTCTATGTTCCATGTCTCGTCGATCCGGCCTATTCACACGGCAGAATGGGGTAAGTGAAATCCAGTCTCACATTTTATTTTTTATGTACAAATTCAAATATTTGTAAATCTATTGGCCGAACTGCTACGGTCATCAGTCCCTAGACTTACAAACTACTTAAAGTAACTTACACTAAGGACAACGCACACACCCATGCCCGAGGGAGGGGAGGAGAGGAACCTCCGGTAGGAGCGGCTTAGATGCAATTGTGCCATGTGTTTCAACTCGTAGCGAGGGAGGTTGCATACGTTTGTTAAGCTGATGTGCTCGGGATTATTTTTGTCAAGAAAGGGATTGGTGGGCGCAGGGGGGGGGGGGGGGGGGTCGGTATCGTTTGTCGTTAACTGTGTTTTAACTAAGACGAGAGAGGCAACCACATTATTCCACTAAGATGAAAACATTTTAAAGCTCACAACACGAAATTCAGTGACATTAAAGATAAAGGTGAGGCATTCTATTTACAATGATATATTCGAAAGTCAATGTTCATATGGCATTTTTCCGTGTTAAAAGGCCAAAAATTATTCCAGTTTAATGTATTCATTTTGCATACTTGCCTGTAAACTCAAAGAGAAATGTGTTGTAAATTATCATTTATCTGCTCAGCGCTATTGTCAAGTGAATTTTAGACGACCACGTAGCACCAGTTTGTGGCCATGATCCAGCTTTGTGTGTGTGTGTGTGTGTGTGTGTGTGTGTGTGTGTGTGTTTTGTCCTTAGGTTAGTTTACCTTAGTTTAAGTAGTTTGTAAGCTACGAACTGATGACCACGCAGTTTGGTCCGATAGATTTACAAACATTTTGATTTTTTTTCCTACGATAAGAAAATAGTGGGCATACTTCAGTAGTAGCCATCATCCTCTACGTTTCGATCATTACGTTTATTACTATTTCTGCTAAAATAGTTACTGGTTCTTCGTACACAGTTTTCCTGCTATGGCGTAGATGGGGGTTTGTCTGTTTCCCAAATCCGATTAGGCAAGTGAAGCGACGGAATTAATATACACAGACCAGAGTTCGGCGATACGCAAATATGGTACACATTTCTTGCTGCCTCGGTAAGAGAAGTGGACAGTTTCGTTGTACATTTTCGATTTTAAGAATATTTTTCAGGTATATGTACAAAAATTCGCGGTGTTACGTCATGCCACACTAGTCTTTGCAAATGAATGCAAATTACAACTCTAACGTTTGCACTCAACAGACACATTAACAAATGACGCCACTAAAATATTACACGAGCAGGTTTTGGTACGGCAAAGTTTACCATCGCAGATTTTTTTCTTTTCTTTTCCTTCACACATAATTACTCAGAATTGGCTTAGACACGAACTGCAGGCGGTATCAGAACGCCGCGACGGAGCGGTCGAGCGCATTGAGGCGCATGCTGCCATGCGCGAGGCCGTTCCCCCTCGGGGGTTCTCCCTCGGGCATGGATGTTTGTGCTGTCTTTAGTATAAGGTAGTTCATAAGTAGTTTGTAAGTTGTAGGGACTGATGACTCCGCAGTTAAGTCCCATACGCTTCACAAACATTTGAACTTTTTTTGTGTCGGTGACCACAGCAATTTGTTGTCACAGATGCGGATCCAAGTTCTACGAAGATTTGATTTAATTTCTTCATTGGCGCCAGCACAAAAGACTCTGAGGACGTATTTAATTTTCTGTTATCATAAATATGAACCAACCCACATACTGTTGTATCTAGGGAGCTTACGAATTTAGCGTCTTATACAAAATGTATCTGTGTTGCTCGTGTTGATATAGCATATGACAATATTTTAAGCAATGTGGGTATCTACCTGGCAATGTGCAGAGACCAGTGGTGTACAACCCACGATGTTTACAAATGTATTGTTCTTCCCCTCCATTCTTTTCTACGATTTAACTAGTCTTACACAGTCAGTCTTGCATAACGAGCTAGAGGGTAATTACGGAACGTAAAATAAGTCGCTCCCTCTTCGTTGTTAAAGACGGTTATCGTGAGACCTTTTTTTCATTATTATTTTAGCTATATTTTCCCCGTTAGTCCATACTGTGTTTCTGGGACCGTTTTCCCTATCCCTGTCTCGTTGTGCTGTACAAAAAGAGCAATATCGGCGACACACGCCTTCCCCCGTGTACCGCTTCAATTGCCGGCTGCTGTCGCGTCTTCTGGCAGTATTTCTGAACTCCCGCCCGCCTTGTCGCCAGTCGCCTCTTGGCCGTTTTATTAAGGGCGACATGTGCGACTCCGCGCTGTAGCGTATCGTGTATCTTTTAAATGAAACCCTGTCCCCCCTGCAAACATTGGCACAGTCGCCGTGTGTGCTCCAGGTCCCTAGCGATAAGCCTCGCAGCTTTCAGGCTGAAGGATTGTTCGAGTGTCCTTACAACTAAACCTTCGTAATGAAGGGGGTACACATCGCTTTTTATCGGCTATGAGTAAGTATCAGTGTATAGCTAAATAAGAGACTTTTTATTTTGCCAGAACTTACGGCCGTTTTAAGGGGGAAAACACTCCTTTACAAAATTAAATAATAATAAAAATAATACAAAAAATTACGTTTAATATTTCTAAATGCATACTGTTGAAACGGCTACTGATATTAAAAGTAGCTCAAATAAAATAAGAGTTCTATGGTTTCTAATGTTACTTTAGAATGGTGTACACCAGATATGCCAAAAATGTTTTCAATATTTCTTTTTCCCTTTTCAAAATCACTTCACTCCTTTATTCTTTTTCATTTCAACATTTAACTAATAGCTATCACGTTCGTATGCAATAAAATCATATTCTAAACATGCATTTATCAACAAAATAAAAAAATAAATAAATAAGAAATTGTCTGCACACCTGATATAAGTGAGAAAGATTAGTGTGTAATATCATGTTGACATCAGTGACAGAGCACAAGCTCTGACTGTTTTCCGTTTATGATGGAGAAGGCAAGCGGCCATGACCTTGTAAAAGAGCTATCCCAGCATTTGTCTGGAGTGATTTAGGAAAATTGCTAGAAACTCAAATCAGAACAACCGGAGGCAGATTTGAATCGTGTTCTCCTGAATAAGAGGTCAATATTCCAACCACTGCGCTGTCTACCCACCTAGCTTTGTGTGCCCTATATGTAACATGAAGCAGGAGGAGAGGAGAGGGGGGGGGGAGCACATTTTACATTGTGTGTGTGTGTGTGTGTGTGTGTGTGTGTGTGTGTGTGTGTGTGTGTGTGTGTGCATGCAATATAGTAATAGGGACAGTTTACACAACTCACTTCAAAGATGTGGCGACAAGCTGTGACAAGCACATAAAAAAAAGAACACACACACACACACACACACACACACACACACACACAACACTTTCAGCTATCAGCCATGGCCTTCTTCAGAAAATAGAACATTCACTTAATCAGACAGGCACACAACACCATGTGCGTGTGTAATATAGAGATATTTCAAGCTTCTTTCTGAGGAATGCTTCTTTGGAATACCAATTCAGCATCATATGATAGCAAAACATATTGCATCTTTAATGCCAAATTCTATTAGTCAAATGTTGAAGTGAAAAACAAAATATTATGGGTGGGTTGATTGGGGGGGGGGGATTAAAACATACTCAAATAAAACTCATAAACAGGAACTAATTAATAAGAATCAACTATTTAAACATGTTGTTATTGTGTTCCATTAATGTTGCCTGGAAGACCTGACAATGTGCATGTAGCATTAAGTGCCATAATCTATGTTTCTTGTTATAGACTAAACATGAATTGGTCATCATCCAGTAAATTGTAGGAGGCCACATTTTTGTTAGTTCTATTATGTTAATGCAATATGACCTGAATCTGATGTTTTTGTACACACAGGGCTACACTCCTCTTCACCTAGCAACACAGTTTGGTTATGAAGAAATAGCAAACCTTCTGGTGAATGCTTATGGTAAGTTTGTGCTGTAGTAGGTAAAATTTTGCACATTTTATTTTTGCATGAAAAATAGTTTATTTTTTGTTTTACAGTTACAGCTGCTGAATGAGGGAAGTGTTAAAGTTTGCTCCAATTTAGTACATTCTTACCATGTCGGGCCAATTTTATTTCCTATTTGCTGTTACATTTAATAGAGAAGCACTGTTGGCAGTGAGACTGGTATTAAGCTGAAGCAAATAAATGTCATAATGTTGATATGCTATAATCATTCATTTCTTTTGTTGGTAGTCATGCTGTGACATGTTAGTTACTTTGTAATACTTCATTCATAGCCCCATTGATTATTACATTTCTAAGTTTTTAAGAGAAAATTTAAGATATTCAATGTTAATTCAATCTTCCTATAGTAGTGCATAACTGCTACACTTTTCTATGATGTACTGCCAGGTCCTAGGATTTTTATCTGTCACTTTCCACTTCTTTCACCTCTGGCAGTGCTGCTGATGTGAAAAATACGGAGTAGCACCATGGTTCAGAATCCACATTAAACTGTAGATCCCCCTATAACTGGCTGGGTGAGTCAGTTCCAAGGTTGGAGGAAGACAACAGCATACCACATCCAAACAGGACCACACCTAGTAAAGCACTGTGGTGTTCAAACCAATCTTCGGAATTGTTGACTGCTTTACCTTACCTTTTACCTTATGGGTGTCAATGACACATTAATCACCAGTCTGAACCGATAGAGGAGATGATGATGTTGCAATTTTTTTTTAAATATAAAATACATATTATAAGCTGTTGAACCAGTCTTTTTCTAACTTAAATACAGTCTGGAATTAATAACATAGTAAGGACAGTTTACAACTCACTGCACAGACGTGGTGACGAGTTGCGACAGGCACATACAAAAGACACACACATACAACACTTTCAGCTATCGGCCATGGCCTTCTTCAGAACTTAGAACACTCACGCAATCACACAGGCACACAACACACTCGTACAACCATCACCTCCGGCTGCCGCACTTCGAAGTTAATTGTGGGGGCTACAAGTAGGTGTACTGATCCCCAGAAAATCAGGCTTGGCTAGTGTATTTTGTAGTAATGTTTTTTAAAGATTAGTCATCTAAAATAATGACAACAATAATAATAACAATACTAACTGCAGCACTTTTGTAATATAAGTGGAAAAACTGAAAAAGTGCTGAAGCTTGATATTTTTTGTGCTGTGAAGCTGATCACCTACAAAACAGTAGACATGAAATTCGGATTCAGTATTTCATAAAACATACAATCACTGAGAATTTTTTTTGCAATTTTGTTACAGAAAAATTATCATTTAATTGGGATAATTTGCTTTTAATGACTCAAGAGAATCAAATTGGACGCATTTATAGAATAAGTGAATGATGTTGTCTTTCATAAACTGTTGATTTTGAAATAAATCCCCTTGTCTTACATCTGTGTGCATGTTGTTTCAAGACTTTTGCTTAAAACTGACAACATTTGAAAGTGAGACTGAATATAACAATTTGAAGCTCTTTCGAGAGACTCATGTACATTGTTCTATTATCTATTTTACTCAATATGATTACTGCTTGCTTTGGGAGAAAAATGTCTCTTTGACTGTTACTCCATGGGATTATTCCATGTGATGTTTATTAATCTTTATGCACTAAAGAAAGCTATATTAATTACTGTTGTCCTAAGTAAATAAGGCATTAATTGTGAATGCTGAAATAATCAATCTGAATTCAGTAGTGACTCACCCGTCAAAGGTACATGGAATAAAATGTCTAGAAACAACTAAAGACTCAGTTTACAACACTCTCTTGCATATACAGGAGGGTGCTGTTGGCAGCAAAGAGAGCTATGAATGATAGCATCATATGCAATTTAAAAAATAAAAGCAAAGCAATTTTGACAGTGGTAAGAAAGGAAATGGTGAAAGTGAAATCAGAGGCAAATCTCCAAATAAGAGGTGGAAGAGCATTAATTAGTAATCCTAATGATCTGGCCAATTTCATGAACAGTTACTTCACTAGTATTGCAACAGAATAACAGAAAAACTTTCCAAGGTCATATGCTTTGTGTGCCAGAAGCCATTCAACAAATTCAATGTTCCTGTTACCTACTACTGAGCAGGAAGACATAAACATAGTGCAAAGGTTAAAAATAAAAAGATCCTCAGGCTTGATGAAGTCCCAATGTGTGCGCTAAGGGAATTAATAGATAGCATAAAGGGGCCCCTTCCAGAATCCTTCAGCTCAGGTAGCTTTCCTGAGTACTTGAAGCAAGTGAGGTCTTGCCAGTGCATAAAGAGGAAGATATGGGAAACAAAGAAAACTATAGACCAGTATCACTATTGTCTTCATTTTTAAAGATAATTGAAACAATAATGAAAGATAGGCTTACGGATTACCTCAGTAAATATAGTTTGTTAACAAAATCTCAATTTGGATTCAGGCAATAGTTCAGACACAGCAATATCAGAATTTACAAGTCTTTACGGAAGCCATGGATAAAGGTGACTGTGTAACAGGCATCTATTTAGATTTGTTCAAGGCGTTTTGACACAGTAGATCACAAAATACTTCTCCATAAACTAGAGGCACTAGGTATAAGAGGAGTAGTAAACAAATGGTTCCAATCATATCTTACAAATAGAGTACATAGAGTAGGAATTTAACAGCCAAATAAAAATGCCAAGTGTATAGAGAAATATCTGTCAGATGCTAAACTAATTTTTCAAAAGAGATAGATGGGCTGACCAGTACTTACCTTTGTGCTGTACCATGGATGGTGACACAAAGGAAGAAGAAAGAAAAAGGACAACCCTCCTCAAACACCATGACCTAGGTCGTGAATTACCTTTCCCTTTCGTTCCCATCCCTTTTTTCTTCTCTTCTCTCCTACCTGAAGAAGGAACTATGTTTCAAAAGCTTGTCCTCTTTCTTTTTCCTTCATTTGTTTCACTATCGGCAGTACAGCACAAAGATAAGTACTGGCCAGCCAATCTATCTCATTTGAAAAATAATTTATCATCTCTGACAAGAATTTCCATCATTTATCATATGCTAAACTAATTAATATAGGAGTCCCACAGGAGAGTATATTGGGCCCAATTCTATTTTTAATATACTGGGTGATCAAAAAGTCAGTATAAATTTAATGAATTTAATAAATCACAGAATAATGTAGGTAGAGAGGTAAAAATATACACACATACTTGGAATGACATGGGGTTTTACTAGAACACAAAAAAAAGTTCAAAAAATGTCCGACAGATGGCACTTCATCTGATCAGAAAAGCAATAATTAGCATAACAAAATAAGACATAGCAAAGATGATGTTCTTTACAGGAAATGCTCAATATGTTCACCATCATTCCTCAACAATAGCAGTGAACAGCACTGTAAAGCATCTCCGGAGTTATGGTGAGGCAATGGTGTCGGATGTTACCTTTCAGCATCCTTAGAGATGTCGGTCGATCATGATACACTTGCAACTTCAGGTAACCCCAAAGCCAATAATCGCACATACTGAGGTCTGGAGACCTGGGAAGCCAAGCATGACGAAAGTGATAGCTGAGCACATAATTATCACAAAATGACGCGTGCAAAAGATCTTTCACGCATCTAGCAATAATGGGGTGAAGTGCTATCCTGCATAAAAATCATACGTTCCAGCAGATGTTTATCAGCCAGATTGGGAATGATGCGTTATGTAACATACCAATGTACCCGTCACGGTAGCAGTTACATAACCAGAATCACGCAGTTCCTCAAAGAAAAAAGGCCCAATAACGGTAGTTGTGGTAAATCCAACCCATACCATGACTGTCTCGTCATGCAGTGAAGTTTTCATGACAGATCTAGGATCTTCGGTAGTCCAAATTCTGCAGTTGTGGAGCGTTTTGCTGTCCAGCGCCATCTGTTGGACATTTTTCCCTAATAAAACCCCCATGTTATTCCAAGCACATGTGTCAATTTTTACCTCTCTATCTACATTATTCCATGATTTATTAAGTTTCCAAATTTATACTGACTTTTTGATCACCCGGTATATAAATGACTTTCCAGAAAGTGTCACTCATGGAGACAAAATTCTGTTTGCCGATGACAGCAACATACTGCTGAGTAAAGCTGTTAACATGTTGAAAGATGTACGCAAATGGTCAGAGGAAAATAAATTAACCATTAATATCAGTAATACACGGAGTATAAATTTTGCTATAAATAAAACAAACAATATTAAATTAAATCTAAATGGTGACTCCATGAATTGTGCAATGAACACAAAATTTTTAGGGATGGATATATATAATCAACTGAAATGGAGACGACATACCTCAAGGATAGCTAAAAGAATTTCATCTGCATGCTATGCTTTGAGGGTACTAGCAGCTGTATGTTACAGTAACTGCCTTAAAGTAACATACCATGCACACATTCAGTCACTCCTTAGATATAGTATAATCTTCTGAGGTTCAGACTGGCAGAACATTAAAAAAAATTAATATTGCAAAAGAGGGCTCTTTGTATAAGAACAAAACAGAACAAAAGGGGTCACTGCCTTGAATTGTTTAAAGAACTGGGTGTATTGACTGTTACTTGTGAATATATTATCCAGACAGTAGTGTATGTGAGAAAAAGTATACATCGCTAAGCCACAAACAGCACTACACGTAATTGTTATACAAGAATTATGGAACACTTGCACCTGCCCAGGAAGAACAAATTGAAAAATCAAAACAGCAGTGATTATCAAGGACTAAAGCTTTAAACAAATAGATAATATGTTCAGATTTAAAAAAAGCTGTCAAAATGTTTCTCATTACAAAAACTGTTATACAACAGAAGACTTTCAATGAAAAATAATCAGAATAATGTAAAAAAAAAAGTCGTTTAGTGAAATAAGAAAAACAATCTTTTGTATAGTGTGTTATATTGTACCTATATATTCTGATAACTATTAAATGTATTTTTCTTTACCTATGCACACTGAGGACACCCATATCATGTAAATGATAAATGGTGAATAAATCAATCAGTCAGTCAATCAATTAGCAATAGGTGCCCTAGCCTCCGGTTGTGACGGAGCACATGAGGTTGCATTTGGAGATATACAAATCTGTCGCATCTCACAGTTGTTTCTGAAAGCCACTAATCTCACTTCTTCTGAAGTGTGTCCAGTAGCTGTAGTGGATGAATTAGTCACTGGCTTGTACAGAAGTGGTGTATAAGAGTGTAATTGTGGTATTAGGGTAGTCCCTGATCTAGCCATCTTGTGGTAAAGAGCAAACTCTTAACACTATTTTTTCATGGATGCCTTTTAATCGCACTTATAATTGTATACTATTACCTAATAATGTACAGAAACATGTAGTACACTTGTAACACTTCTATCTTGCAACACTGGCCCATAAATATTCAACATTTAAACAATGGTTTTCCTTAATTTTACTCCTAACTTTGAAGGTTTGCTTCAGCCCAACTGCCAAGCTGTGTTGCTTGCTTGTCTTATTTTAAACATTTTGTCTAATGACAGGACTGGCTTTTTCTTGTGCCCATATTTGGGCATCTTCCCAGGAGCATGGCATTTCTCATGGCTAACCCTCTTGGTCAATTCTTGGCATATATTATTCATGCTCTTACGTGGAAGTCTTGCTCTCAGCCAACAGCTAGCAGTAACAATTCTCCGTCATGCCAACTTGTATCTGTCATGTTGTTACACCACATTATGAACTCTTTTAAGTGGTATACAAATTCTACAAGTATTGTAAGTTTTATGAGAATTTTGTTATAATGTTATGCAATGTATAAAATTACAGAGGAATACTTTAATCATCTACATATTACCCAGGTGCTGACCAGAATCTACGTGACTACAGTGGGCGAAAAGCTCGCCAATACCAGGCAAGCCAGGACACAAGTGTGTCAGCTGACACATTCCGCAGTGAGTATTTGTTTCAGGCAGCTCCTAACGTCAACCCTGAAGAATTTGACCAGGGTCTAGGACTTCGCTTTGCTTCCACAAGGCGTTCTCGGGTCTCTCTTCAAACTACTCTTTTTAAGCGTAGCACTCCTGCTTATAGATCACACAGACTGCAGTCATCTAACAAGTAACATCTGCATTTTTATTCTGCTGATAAGGCATGTGATGGCTGCTGATAAGGCATGTGATGGCTGGGGTGATACTGTTCAGCTTGTTTTGTATAACACAATTAACAATCATGTAACATTTTTCAATTTCTTGCATGCAGGATTTACTAATATTGTATTGTAAACTGGATTTTTGGTGTAAGCTTTTACTGCAGTAGTGTATTATTAATATTTTTTCTTCGCTTGTCTCACAGTTACTTTTCTGTTTATTAACTGTTTTGTTTATAGCTTCATTTCTAATTTAAAAAAAAAAATGATTGATTGTACTTATTTTATCAAGAACAATGCCTAGAATGGGCAGGTACCTACCCAATGAGAAACCATCCAATAAGAATGAAATGTGTCCAGGGATATGGTGAAATGTCTAAAGTTCAAATTAATAATTAATACCTTCTCACTTTGGGTATTGCACATTCATTTAGATGAAAAGTATTCATAATATACTAATAAGGAAACTTTATAACTCGCCGCAAAGACGTGGCAACAAGCTGCAACAGGCACATCCAAAAGACACATACATACAACACTTTCAGCTATCAGCCATGGCCTTCTTCAGAAAATTGAACATTTATGCAATCACACAGGCACACAACACAGTTATACAGCCATCACCTCTGGCCAAGAACAGCAGCTGAAGGTGATGGTTGTATGACTATGTTGTGTACTGTGTGATTGTGTGAATGTTCAGTTTTCTGAAGAAGATCATGACCATAAGTTGAAAGTGTAGTATGTTTGTGTCTTTTGTATGTACCTGTTACAGCTCGTCGCCATGTCTTTGCAGTGAGTTGTAAACTGTCCTTATTACAATATTATTAATTCCAACCTGGACTTTCCACTGAAAAGTATTTATGTTAGCTTACTATCATGTTAGTGATGGGTTGTTACAGGAATTAGTATATGGAAGTTGAAGAAACTAATGTATTGCTCTTGCAAACTGCTTCATGTGCTGTTGAGAAGTATGTCATTTATATGATTATTCGTAAACAATTTGGAATGTGAATTTCCTACTAAGTACTGCTTAAAAATCCTAATAACAACTAACAGAAAACTGTTAAAATCATTTTTGTATATTTAGATAGTTTGTATTTTTATGGTTAGATCATACAGAATAACACTTGGATTACTTGTTGCTGTGTGCTTTGTACACCAATAACATTGTAATTAATCCATAAAATGAAACTGGACAGGATGTGGCTGTAGGAAGGGGGAATAGTTTTTGTAAAAGCCAAGCATGTTAATTGTCAGTAGTAGCTCTAATAAATACACCATTTGTTCAAATGTTAGTGGTTCATTACTAATATAAAATGAGCAGTCATAATTTTTGCATAACTTTCTGAAAACAAGTTCATGCTGACTACAGTTAGTGAATTGTTAGTTATTTTCTCTTCATTTTTATCAATATTTTGTGACATATGTTGTCTTTCATTAAGAAATTGTATTTATTTACATGAGGAAGCAATATCCTGTTCTGAAAAATCTTTGACAGATTACTTATCCGTGAAATTACATTCTAACTGCCCAAAAAGTGTGTAATTTCCAATGCATGTTTAGTATTTGTTCCTAGGCCTACATAATGTCTAATACTATTGCAAAGTTCCATAATTTGGATCTTGCCAGTTATTTCCTTTCTTCTATATGCATATGTACATGGTTCTTAATTTGATATATTAGTTATTGATTTAGGTGAAGGAAGATACTGAAACAGGCAAGATTATAAAATGAATTGCATGTAATTCCAGTTTCCAGGTCAAAATCTTTATAATATCTATAGCACTCATGAAAGGCTACTGGTCCATTTTAGTTTTTTTTTAAATCATAGTTATGTTAACATATGTAAAAAAATCAAACTTTTGTAAAGTGGGTGTATATATATCAAATATAAAGACATAAACTATGTGATATGATGTACACTTAATATATGGGTGGTACTGTATGTTTACAACTGAAAAAGAGCAAATAATGGTTCTTTTGTATCTTTGACATTCCTATACATTTTGTATCTTGTTGCAGAATCTTATAGTCAAATATTTTTATAGAAATGATTAGCACCATTTGACTAACCTACTAAAATTGTAGTATTCCTGTATAATTTGAGTTTTCATTGTTTTGTAATTGCATTTTGATGTAGCTTGTACAGCTTCAAGTGTGTTAACTGTTCCAATTAGTATTCCAATTAATGATGTATTCTGTATGATACAATTAATGAAATATTCTGTTCTTAGTTTCCTGCAAGTGTACATACTCCTAGTAGCATGGATAAATTATATTTTTAAAAAGTAGAATGATGCTTTTGGAATATTCTGTTGGACTTTCCTCAAACCTGTGATGTAATGTTGAACTAATTTGACAATGACCTTTTACTTTAGATACTAAATACTTGAAAATTATAACTACTTAAAAACTGCACATTTCAACTGCTTCCTAACTTTGAACACTTTTGTTCCATTACCCGTAGTAGTGCTGTTTGTAGTTCAGTAATGTTACCCTTAAACCATTTTATTTATGCTTCTTTCTCTATTTTCTTGTAGTTCTTTAGTGTAATAAAATCTGAGTAATACTTGCTTGATTCTTTTGTCCTTGGAGCTGCATGAAGTATCACAACTTACTTTTCAAACATTTACCACTTTTCTTTTGTTGTAGGAATCAAGGCTGCCGCTACAATGAGGCAAGTAGTTTGCTTGTCTTAAGGTTGTCAGTTCTTCTGTAAGTGTTTGTAGTGGGATGTGGTATGCAGATGTCATGAATAATTATTTCTTAACTCTCTAATGGTTATTTGTAAATATGGCATGTTTAATAAAATTTTATTTAAATGTATTATAATGGTAAAGGGGAAAAGTGGCAACTATTTGAATCATACTTTAGGATATATCTATGATGTGCTTTCTCTCAACTGTATTTAAAAGTTAAAGCTCATGGTGACATTCAAATAACAAATTCTTACAGACTTTTAATGGATAGAGATATATTCAGTTTGTCAAATGTACTAAATTCAAGTACTATGTATACTGCACACTTGATACCTTGTATAAAAATTAAAGAAAGAGTCCGAGTTACATTAAATGATATATAAGATCAGCTATGGAAATGATGTATATTGTCATAAAAGAATAGCTCAATAGGACTGCATAGTGATATAAATATTTATTCACTCTGCAAGCATATGTATTGCATGTGGCATACAACAGCTGACACCTCTATTATTCAAACCCCTCTTCTTACTCTGGTTTTTATTTTGTTCAAAGATGCTGGTCGAAAGGAAGATTATCATTATCCTAGTATGAGGCACTTCCTGAAAGTTAGTTTTCTTATTTTGGAAACAAAGTAAACATGCTTATGTGAATAACTTTATTGACAAACATTACAGCAATGTTTGAGCTATTTTTCAACATAGTTACGAAAAGAATTTAGGCACTATATGTGTGATCAACTTCTGTATTCCTGTGTTGTAGAAGTCTTTCACCTGTGAATGGAACCAGCTTGTAACAGCAGCCTTCAGTTCTTACTGTGAAATAGTGTGGAAAGTGTGACATGATATTCAGAACAAGAGGCTTGGATTTCATACTGCAAGTGTTGTGCTGCTCTATGACAATATTCCTCCCCATACAACTTGGGGCACAGCAACTGTTTTGCAGAAGTTTGGGTGGAAACTGTTTGATCATCCAGTATACAGTGCTGATCTTATTCCCGGTGATTCCCATCTCTTCTTGCACCTCAAGAAATTCTTTTTCTCTGGCTATTCTTTTCATAATGCCAAAAAGCTGAAGACAACTGTCACATGCTGGTTCCATTCATAGGTGGTAGACTTTAAAGGAGTGCAAAAGTTGATCTGATCAGATAACATGTATCAAGTATGTAAATTATTTTGGTGACTTGAAAAATAGCTCTAACATTGTTTCGCATGTTGGCAATAAAGTTTTTCATATGTATATATATTATAGAGGAAAAATTCCTAACAGGAAAAATATATGTAAAAAATAGATGAAGTCCACTTACCAGGCGAAGGAGCACAGGCAGTGATAGCAACAAATAAACAAATAACACACACACACACACACACACACACACACACACACACACACACACACACACAAACGCAAGCTTTCGCAGCCTAGCTACTTCGTCAGGCAGAAGGGAAGGAAAGGGAAAAGGAAATGATGAGGGTTTTAAGGGAGTGGGTAAGGAGTCATTCCAATCCCGGGACAGGAAACACTTACCTTGGGGGGAAAAAAGGAGGGTAGACAAATACACACACACACACACACACACACACACACACACACACATTTACACAGACGCAAGTACACTTAGGCAGACATACTGTAGAACTGTAGAAAGCAAAGAAGTTAGAAGTTAGACAGAGATGCCACTTGAGGCAGAGGCTCTGTCCAGAGAACCGAGGCAAAGATGTTAAGATGGTGGGTGGGAATTCGAATTTAGCGGAGGTTGAGACCAGGTGGGCAATGGGAAGAGAGAATATGCTGAAGGGCTAGTTCCCATCTCCGGAGTTCTGAAGGATTGGTGTCGGTGGGAAGTATCCAGATAACACGGACGGTGAAACACTGTGCCAAGATGTGCTGGTCGTACCCCAAGGTGTGTTTAGCCACAGCGTGATCCTCATTACCAACAAACACTGTTTGCCTGTGACCATTCATGCGAATGGACAGTTTGTTGCTGGTCATTCCCACATAGAACGCTTCACAGTGCAGGCATGTCAGTTGGTAAATCATGTGGGTGCTGTCACAAGTGGCTCTGCCCTTGATTGTGTACACCCTCCTTCATGACATCCTCCCCACTCCTGCAAGAGTGTCTTTCCGCTGCCCAACTACCCTCCGTAACTTCCTAGTCCATCCCTATGAAATCCCCAAACCACGTTCCCTACCTTCTGGCTCCTACCCTTGTAACCGCCCCCGTTGTAAAACCTGCCCTATGCACCCTTCCACCACCACTTACTCCAGTCCTGTAACCCAGAGGGTGTACACAATCTAGGGAAGAGCCACTTGCGACAGCACCCACGTGATTTACCAACTGACATGCCTGCACTGTGAAGCGTTCTATGTGGGAATGACCAGGAATAAACTGTCCATTCGCATGAATGGTCACAGGCAGACAGTGTTTGTTGGCAATGAGGATCACCCTGTGGCTAAACACACCTTGGGGCACGACCAGCACATCTTGGCACAGTGTTACACCGTCCGGGTTATCCGGATACTTCCCACCGACACCAATCTTTCAGAACTCCGGAGATGGGAACTAGCCCTTCAGCATATTCTCTCTTCCCGTTGCCCACCTGGTCTCAACCTCCGCTAAATTCAAATTGCCACCCACCATCTTAACATCTTTGCCTCGGTTCTCTGGACAGAGCCTCTGCCTCAAGTGGCATCTCTGTCTAACTTCTAACTTCTTTGCTTTCTACAGTTCTACAGTATGTCTGCCTAAGTGTACTTGCGGCTATGTAAATGTGTGGGTGTGTGTGTATTTGTTTACCCTCCTTTTTTCCCCCCCAAGGTAAGTGTTTCCTGTCCCGGGATTGGAATGACTCCTTACCCACTCCCTTAAAACCCTCATCATTTCCTTTTCCCTCTCCTTCCCTTCTGCCTGACGAAGCAGCTAGGCTGCGAAAGCTTGCGTTTGTGTGTGTGTGTGTGTGTGTGTGTGTGTGTGTGTTTATATATATATATATATATATATATATATATATATATATATATATATGAAAAATTCCTAACAGGAAATATATATAAAATAAAGATATTTGACTTACCTAAAGTACAGGCTCATTGACAGAAACACCAAAGACACACAAAAACACACAAGCATTCGAGCTTTCGCCACCAGTGGTGGCTTCTTCGGAAAAAAGAGGAAGGAAGGAGAGGAGAAAGGGAAGGATACGGGTTTTAAGGAAGTGGAAAAGGAGCCATTCCAATCCCAGGAGTGGAAGGACTTACCTTAGGGGACAAAAAGGAAGGTAAACAAATACACACACACTCACACATATCCACATCCAAACACACCTAGGCAGACATTTGTAGGAACCAAAGAAGTTGGACAGAGATACCACTTCAGGCAGAGGCTCTGTCCACAGAACTGAGGCAAAGATGTTAAAGATGGCGGGCGGGAATTAGAATTTAGCGGAGGTTGAGACCAGGTGGGCAACGGGAAGAGAGAATGTGTTGAAGGGCAAGTTCCCATCTCTGGAGTTCTGAAAGATTGGTGTTGGTGGGAAGTATCCAGATAACCCGGATGGTGTAACACTGTGCCAAGATGTGCTGGCCGTGCACCAAGGCATGTTTAGCCACAGGGTGATCTTCATTACCAACAAACACTGTCTGTCTGTGACCGCTCATGTGAATGGATAGTTTGTTGCTGGTCATTCCCACATAGAACACTTCACAGTGCAGGCATGTCAGTTGGTAAATCACGTGGGTGCTATCGCAAGTGGCTCTGCCCTTGATATATATATATATATATTGACATTCCATCCTTGGGAGTATAAAGAGAAGACTGTGTACAGAAAGTTAATAGTGTAGTTGACTGTACAGGTAGCCTGGATTAGATGCTAAGCTACAGTGGTAGACATTGGTATCTGCTGTTTGAATAGTTAAAGTGCAGTAGAATAAATAAATAAAAATGGAGAAAATTAGTAATATCCACTAATTGTGTGTAGTGTCAGATGGCATTAAAAAATTTAGAATACGGAAGTTTGGCTTCACAGCATGTCCTCATTGAGCCAAAATGGTGACAATAATTTTGCTGTTGCTGTGAAGTCCTGACATTTATTTAGTAGTTTTTTTAATGAGGGGTTGGTTATGGAGGTACTTGATTCACATGGTATTTTTGTTTTTGTGAGAGTCTTGTCTCATCTCCGGTTTTGATTACAAATTTTTTGATATAACTATATTTGGTATGCTTCTCTAATGAAATGATGGTCTTAGGAGGCTAAATTGTGACAGACAGCATAAAATCAGCCAGGAGATTGATGATCTATACAAATAAAATACTTTTTACTCTAGCATTGAATATGTTATTGTATTTAAATGACAATAATAAGATATTTAAATATTTCCAATTAAAATGTGGTGGAAATAACAAGTTGTTGATCACAGTAATGAAATTATTAATCATTTAGTTCTTTTATAACTCTTGAGAAAGTATTAATTGATTGACTAAATTGTTTGTATGAAAAACTAGTGTTTAGTATCTTCCAACTACCCACTCAACACTGAGTAATAACTTTACGTATACTGAACTTACAAATTTGTATTGTTTGCATAGAAAATAATTAGTACCATCTATTTAAACAATTAGTGCCAAGAAGTGGAATTCAGGACTGCCTTCTCTCCACAATTATTTCTTTCCGTGTGTAACTGTATGTTTCTCTGGGTCTTAACACTAGAACAAAAGTGAATGAAGTTTTGTTTGCTTAGTATGACAGAAATATATTCTTCTGTAAAACAAGAATTAGGAATACTTAGGCTTTGTATTCCTTTCATGATTCACAGGTGTCATATTAGATAAAAACTGCATAATATTTCTACAAAATAGCTGTTAATCATTTTCAGGTGTTTACTGTACTTCTGTATTGTGTCATCTGTGTATGCTGTGAATTGCTAAAAAAGTGCAGGCACCAAGGAGATAGTGGGTCAATAATATTACCATAGATGACTCATAGACATTGACATCTAGAGCCCCTACCAAAGAATCAATCTTTGTGTACATGGGAAAAAGTGCAACCACAAGTTCCAGACCCAGCATGTGTGCATAGGTGATGTGGCACAGAATTTAAATGTTCTGAGTTCAAATCCTACTTCGATAACCCATCAGCCCAACTCGATGGCCAACACTGCCTTATTATTGACAGTTATGGTTCCAATGCTTTGCTAAGTTGAAATACCTTGTTCTGTCAATATACTTCATCAGTGAAGCAATGTCAGTATGAAGATATAAATGAGAAGATCCTTCTCTCTTCATAGTTCATGATATGTCCCATGTCCAGACGGCATTATGCAACAGCAGACTTTTCTGGCTGACGTGATCTGATGCGACAGTTTTGTTCATCACATCTGTCATTAAGTGAGACACACCTGGCCAAAGAATGAGTTCCCACATAGCAATAGATTTTTCTTTATTCATGCTCTCCTTAGACCTTATTTGTTTTTAACAGAACCAGCATTGTTTACACAAATTTTGGAGGTTGGAAGACATATTTAATCTGATTTTTCTTGAATAGTCTGCTCAACTTGAATATCATATCTTCTTTTTCTTTTGGCTGCTCTTAAGATCTTGTGCACGCTGATCAAAATGAATTTTGAATTTGTTTCTCAGAATACACCAAGTGAAGATGGTAAAATCTCGAGATATGATATGGCTGTAGTCCCATGAACAGGAGTCCATAAAATGCTGCTGCATTGGGAAGGGTGATGACAGGTACTAATTTGTAGGTATAGGTCATCTATTGACTAAGACATTCAAACATGGGAGGTCTCCATTTTTCTCCATTGTTCAGGTGGATAGAAATAAGGTGTTCCAGGGACCAAGGAACCATGGTTGTCCCATGTAGCTATACCACAAATGTCACATCCACATATCTTTAAAAATATTATAGACGAAAAATTCCTAGCAGGAAAAATTAAATATAAAAAATAGACGAAGATTACTCACCAGGCGAAGGAGCACAGGTGTGACAGCAGCACAAATAAATAGAACACACACACACACACACACACACACACACACACACACACACAAACACACAGACACAAACGCTAGCTTTCACACATCAAACCTACCAATAAACAACAGTATTTGCATTATGACAGCTGCCATCCATTCCACATCAAGCGTTCCCTTCCCTACAGCTTAGGTCTTCGTGGCAAACGAGTCTGCTCCAGTCCTGAATCCCTGAACCAATGCACCAATAACCTGATAATAGCTTTCACATCCCGCAGCTATCCTCCTGATCTGGTACAGAAGCAAATTGCCAGAGCCTCTTCGTCACCCCCCGTCCCCCCCCTAAATTCACAACCTTCAACAGAACCCCAGAAGTGCCCCTCTTGTCACCGGATACTTTCCGGGACTGGAGTGGACTCTGAATGTGGTTCTCCAGCAAGGATACGACTTCCTTAAATCCTGCCCCGAAATGAGATCCATCCTTCATGACATCCTCCCCACTCCACCGATAGTGTCTTTCCGCTGCCCACCTAACCTCCGTAACCTCCTAGTCCATCCCTATGAAATCCCCAAACCACCTTCCCTACCTTCTGGCTCCTACCCTTGTAACCGGCCCCGTTGTAAAACCTGCCCTATGCACCCTTCCACCACCACTTACTCCAGTCCCGTAACCCGGAGGGTGTACACGATCAAGGGCAGAGCCACTTGCGATAGCACCCACGTGATTTACCAACTGACTGGCCTGCACTGTGAAGCGTTCTATGTGGGAATGACCAGCAACAAACTGTCCATTCGCATGAATGGTCACAGGCAGACAGTGTTTGCTGGTAATGAGGATCACCTGTGGCTAAACACGCCTTGGGGCATGACCAGCACATCTTGGCACAGTGTTACACCGTCCGGGTTATCTGGATACTTCCCACCGACACCAATCGTTCAGAATTCCGGGGATGGGAACTAGCCTTTCAGCATATTCTCTCTTCCCATTGCCCACCTGGTCTCAACCTCCGCTAAATTCGAATTCCCACCCACCATCTTAACATCTTTGCCTCAGTTGTCTGGACAGAGCCTCTGCCTCAAGTTGTATCTCTGTCTAACTTCTTAACTTGTTTGCTTTCTACAGTATGTCTGCCTAGGTGTACTTGAGTCTGTGTAAATGTGTGTGTATTTTTTTCCCCAAGTTAAGTCTTTCCTGTCCCGGGATTGGAATGACTCCTTACCCACTCCCTTAAAACCCTCATCATTTCCTTTTCCCTCTCCTTTCCTTCTGCCTGACAAAGCAGCTAGGCTGCGAAAGCTAGCGTTTGTGTGTGTGTGTGTGTGTGTGTGTGTGTGTGTGTGTGTTCTATTTATTTGTGCTGCTGTCACACCTGTGCTTCTTCACCTGGTGAGTAATCTTTGTCTATTTTTTATATTTAATTTTATCTTTAAAAATAGTTAGGCAAGAGAACAACTATACAGTAGCATAGTAAGTACTGGAAGATGATGAGCAGCTGTCTTGTTGTGCAATTTTCCCAACACTAACTGATGCGATCCCCATTTTTTGTGGAAAGAATTAACAAACAGTACATCAAAGTCTTTGTATCTCTGTAGTTGACAAAGTTTGCAATCATGATGGACGAACGGCTGAAAGCAACGGGAAACTACAGCCGTTAATTTTCCTAAGGACATGTAGCTGTACTTTATGACTATGTGATGGTGGCATCCTCTTGGGTAAAATATTGCAGAGGTAAAATAGTCCCCCATTCGGATCTCTGGGCAGGGGGACTAATCAGGAGGATGTGATCATCAGGAAAAACAACACTGGCATTCTACGGATCTATGGAATGTCAGACCCTTTAATAGGGTAGAGAATTTAAAAAGAGAAATGGATAGGTTGAAGTTAGATATAGTGGGGATTAGTGAAGTTTGGTGGAAAGAGGAACAGGATTTCTGGTCAGGTGAGTATAGGATTATAAATACAAAATTAGTTGGCGGTATTACAGGAGTATGTCTGATAATGAATAAGAAAATAGGGATGCGGGTAAACAGCTATGAACAGTGCATTATCATAGTCAAGATAGATATGAAGCCAACATCAACCACAGTAGTACAGGTTTACATACCAACTAGCCCTGCCGTTGAGGAGATCGAAGAAATTTATGAGGAAGTAAAGGAAATTATTCAGACAATTAATGGAGAGGAGAACTTAATTGTGACAGGAGACTGGAATTCGGTTGTAGGAAAAGGAAGGGAAGGAAAAGTAGTTGGGGAATATGGACTGGGCAAAAGGAATGAAAGAGGAAGCCGCCTGGTAGAATTTTGCATGGAACATAATTTAATCATAACAAATACCTGGGCTAAGAATCATGAAAGAAAGTTGTATACATGGAAGAGACTAGGACACATCGGAAGGTACTAGATAGATTTTATAATGGTAAGACATAGATTTCGGAACTAGGTTTTAAACTGTAAGACATACCCAGGGGCAGATATAATATCTGACCATAAGTTATTGGTCATGAACTGTAGACTGAAGCTGAAAAAAACTGGAGAAAGGTAGGAAAATAAGGGGATGGGACTTGGATAAATTGAGGGAACCTGAAGTTCTTAAGAATTTCAAAAGGAGCTTTAGGCAACAATTGACAGATAAAACAGTGGAAGAGGAATGGGTAGTATTGAGGTATGAAATAGTGAAGGCAGCAGAGGACAAAATATGTAGAAAGGCAAGACCTACAAAAAATCCTTGGGTATCATAGAAAATACTAAATTTGTTTGATGAAAGAAGAAAATATAAAAATGCAATAAATGAAAGAGGCAAAGAACGACTAAAAAATGAGATTGACAGGAAGTGAAAACTAGTTAACCAGGAGTGGCTTGAAGGCAAATGCAAGTCAATAGAAGAATGAATAAATAGGTGAAAAATAGATCCCACCTACAGGAATATAAAGAAACATTTTGAGACAAGAAAAGCAGATGTCTGAATATAAAGAACTTAGATGGATAACTAGTTCTCAGCAAAGAAGCTAAAGCTGAAAGGTGGAAAGAGTATATAGAGGGGCTCTACAAAGAAAATGAACTTATAGACAATATTGTAATAAGGGAAGAGGAAATATAGGAAGATGAAATGGGAGATACTATACTGAGAGAAAAATTTGACAGAGCCCCTGGAGTAGATGACATTTCCTCAGAACTACTAAAGTCTTTGGGAGAACCAGCCATGACAGAACTATTTCACCTAGTGTGTAAGATGTATGAGACAGGCAACATACCATCAGACTTCAAGAAAAACATAATAATCCCCATTCCAAAGAAAGCAGATACAGACAGGTGTGAAATTACAGAACCACCAGTTTAATATGTCATGGTTGCAAAATTATAAAACATGAATTATTTACAGAAGGACGAAAAAGCTGGTAGAAACTGACCTCGGGGAAGATCAGTTTGGATTCGGTCGAAATGTAGGAACACGGGAGGCAATCCTCACTTTGCGACTTATCTTAGAAGATAGATTAAGGAAAGGGAAACCTACATTTCTAGCTTTTGTAGACTTAAAGAAAGCTTTTGACAATGATGATTGGAATACTCTCTTTCAAATTCTGAAATCAGCAGGAGAAAAATATAGGGAACCAAAGGTTATTTACAACTTGTACAAAAGCCAGACAGTGGTTATCAGAGTTGAAGGGCATGAAAAGGATGCAGAGGTTGGGAAGGGAGTAAGACAGGGTTGTAGCCTTTTTCTAATGCTATTCAATTTGTACATTGAGCAAGCTATAAAGGAAAGCAAGGAGAAATTTGGAGAAGGAATTAAAGTCCAGGGTGAAGAAATAAAAACATTGTGTTTTGCCGATGACATTGTAAATCTTCTCAGAGGCAGCAAAAGACCTGGAAGAGCAGATGAACAGAATGGGCAGTGTGTTGAAAGGTGCATATAAAATCAACATTAAGAAGAGCAAAACGAGGGCAATAGAGTGCAGTCTAAGAAAATCAGGCGATGCTGAAGGTATTAGATTAGGTAATGAAACAATAAAGGTGATAGATAAGTTTTGTTACCTGAGCAGTAAAATAACATGCAATGGTCGCAGTACAGAGGATATAAAATGCAGAATGGCAATGGGAAGAAAAGCGTTTTTGAAAAAGAGAAATCTGTTAACATTTAATATTAATTTAAGTGTAAGGAAGTCCTTTCTGAAGGCATTTGTATGAAGTGTTGCCTTGTATGGGAGCAAAACATGGATGATAAGAGGACAGGAAGAGGATAGAGGTGTTACAGAAGAATGCTGATGGTTAGGTGGGTGGATCGCATAACTAATGAGGAGGTACTGAACAGAATTGAGGAGAAAAAGAATTTCTGGCATACCTTGACTAAAAGAAGGACACATTCTTAGACACCAAGGAATTGTAAATTTAGCAATGAATGGAAGTGTGTGGAGTAAAAATCGCAGGAGGAGACCAAGAGATGAATACAGTAAGCAGATTCAGATGGATGTAGGTTGCAGGTCTTATGAGGAGATGAGGAGGGTTGCTCAGGATAGAGTAGGGCAGAGAGCTGCATCAAACCAGTCTCCTGAGTGAAAACCACAACAACAATATGGTGTTATCTACAAATTTTGTAAATTTACATTTCAGCCCCTATCTGTGAGTAGGTCAATTGGCTTAATCAGAAACAGTAGGAGACCCATAGCAGAACTTTAGCGAGTTTTGATAACAAATTTCCCAAGGATGATTCAACAAAATTAAAGCCAATTTGTGTTTTGCAACCCATGGTATAATTTTCTTGCTACTTGGTAGTGAGGTGTGATTTCAACATGTTACTAAATGGCCCATTGACACTGGACACTGGACTTTTACTTATAAGGAACTTGTTGTTTGAGGATATCTTTTGCCCCAGAGAGTTAACATAGTCTCTCATGGTGTGTATTTAGTATTAAGGTCTCTCTCTCTCTCTCTCTCTCTCTCTCTCTCTCTCTCTCTCTCTCTCTCTCTCTCTCTCTCTCTTTCAGACTATAAAATTTCTCAGAAAAGAAGTGAGTCAGTTGTTTGTGATGAAACATCTGTTTTAGAGAACTCTTTTTTTTATTCCTTTTCCAAATCAGGACTGATAAGAATGTATGTTGCATCTGCATTTGATTTGTTCATACATACAAACATTGTTCAATAATTCTTTTTTTTTTTAAATAGGATGACTTTTGTCTCCCTTCAAAGACATTAAGGAATAGTACATTTTAATATAATTTCCCCCATCTCATTCTTAGTGTATCAGTCACAGAACACAACAGTGAGACAGTAGTGTTTCAGGAAATCTTTTGTTGGTCATCAAACTCAAACTTTATTTAGCCTATGGATGAACCTGAATATTTACTTTTTTCTTTGTCTCTGAATCATAATGTAATTTAATGCTCAAGATGGGTTCAGTTTTACTTTTTTTAAGTAATAATTTTCATCAGCAGTAAAATGCAAGCAACTTCTCAAATCTTTTTGCAATATTGCGTGGTTTATTTTTATGCACTGGGTATAAATTGTTCATGTAGCTATTGCAACCGTTTGAATGTATTCCATGAAAATAGTTGTAGTAAAGAAATGTAGCATTCTTTGTGTTTTGTAGCTCTCTGTTTTTATATTGTATCTTGGGACATTCAACTTAATCATCAATTGCAAAACTATTTTCTGCATGGGGTTGTAGTTTGGCATTTTCAAATAAGTGCACTTGTGTATTTATCTGTGTGTTTATATCTGCTAATGACAATCATTGCACTTAAATAGAGCATGTTTGATGAATGTGTAGTAGCTTGAGTGACCAAAGCATGGATTTTATTTTCATCTTTGAGGTGGGTGACATTTTCCATTTTAAATCAAATACTAAAATACTATAATTCATTGCTTACGAATTAACTTTCTTTTTTCTTGTTTCAGAAATCAAAGCAAGGAAAAAACAAGCAGGTGGGTCTCTTTCAGTTCAAATTTTATTAGTGTTCATTTGAATTCTGCCCCTTGAATACCTTTTTTTCAACAACTGAACATTAAGTTATAGTCTTCCTTCCATAATTTACCAATTTGTTTTTATTACTTTATGTAATCTGTTACTGCTAATGCCATTATATCAGTATGACATAGCCACAGTTAATTAAAACTAGCAGAAAATGGCAGTAAGTACACATATTAACAGCATTAGATAATAATACAAGTCTGTAGAACAATGTATAACTAGGGGGAAAATAGATACCACATACAGGAAAATAAATAGGTATTTGGTGATAAGAAAAGCAGCTGTATGAATATCAAGAACTCAGGTGGAAAGCTAGTTCTGAGCAAAGAAGGGAAAGCTGAAAGGTGGAAAGTGTTTATAGATGGGCTCTAGACTTTACAAAGGAAATAAACCTCAAGACAATATTGTAGGGAGGGAAGAGGAAGTAGGTGAAGATGAAATAGGAGATTCTACACTGAGAGAATAATTTGACAGAGCAGTGAAAGACCGAAGTCAAAACAAGGCCCCTGTCAAAAATATTTCACCAGGTGTGTAAGATGTATGAGATAGTCAAAATACCCTCATACTTCAAGAAAAATGTAATGATCCCCATTGCAAAGAAAGCAGGCACAGACATGTATGAAAATTACAGAACCATCAATTAATACGTCATGGTTGCAAAACTGTAATACAAATTATTTACAGAAGGATTGAAAAACTGGTAGAAGCTGACCTGGAGGAAGATCAGTTTGGATTTAGGAGAAATGTAGGAACACCAGAGGAAATAAATTATGACTTATCTTAGAAGATAGATTAAGGAAAGGCGAACCTATATTTATAGCGCTTTTTTTTTTTTTTTTTTTTTTTTTTTTTTTTTTTTTTTTTTTTTTTTTTTTTTTTGGAGAAAGCATTTGACAGTGTTGATTGAAATATACTCTTTTCAATTCTGAAGTCAGCAGGGGTAAAATATAGGTAACAGAAGGTTATTTAAAACTTTTACAAAAACCAGACAGCAGTTACTACAGTAGAGGGGCAGAAAGGGATGCAGTCATTGGGAAGGGAGTAAGATGAGGTTGTAGCCTTTATTCAATTAGAACATTGAGCAAGCTGTGAAGAAATGGAATGTGAAATTTAGAGAAGGAATTAGAATTCATGGTGAAGAAATGGAAACATTGTGATTGGCTTATGACATTGTAATTCTGTCAGAGATAGCAAAGAAACTGAAAGAGAAACTGAATGGAATCAACTGTGTCTTGAAAGGAATGTATAAGATGACAGGATATGCAATGCCGTCTAAGAAAATGGGGCAATGTTGAAAGAATTAGATCAGGTAATGAAATAATAAATGTGGTAGATGAGTTTTGTTACTTTGGCAGTAATATAACATATGATGGTCGCAGTACAGAGGATATAAAATGCATATTGGCAATGGATAAATTTTTTAACTTCGAGTATTCAGTGGAACAAAGTATTTTTTGAAGGCATTCCTGTGGAGTGTTGCCTTGTACGGCAGTGAAACATGTATAATAAATACTTCAGACATGAAGAGGATAGAGGTTTTTGAAATGTGGTGCTACAGAAGAAATCTGATGATTAGGTGGGTAGTCACATAACTAATGAGGAGGTACTGAGCAGAATTAGGGAGAAAAGGAATTTATGTCCTACCATGACTAAAGGAAGGGATTGATTGGTAGGATATATCCGACATCAAAGAATCATAAATTTAGCATTGGAGGGAAATGTGTGGGGGCAAAAATTACAGAGGGAGATGAGTACAGTAAGCAGATTCAAATGGATGTGGTTTGCTGTTCTTATGAGGAAATGAAGAGGCTTGCTCAGGTTAGAGTATGGTTGAGAGCTGAGTCTGAAATGAAGACCACAACAACACAGATACTAATGAAAGAAAAGATGTTTAAAATAAGCTAGCCTATTGACTTTGGGTACAAATGTAACTGGGTAACTTGTTTGACAATGTCAGTAATATAGGATAAATAACAACTCACTGTAAAGATGTTTGCTGAGTGACTGACAGACATGTAAAATACATGATCATATTGACACAACTTTCAGTCATGGCCTTCATCAGAAGAAGAAACACATACATTCAGATAATCACCCAGGCATAGCTATGCACACACAACCATCATCTCCAGCTGCTCTATCCTCTATTATTGGATAACTTGTTTCCTTCCCTAACATGTTAATAACTGACTAGAAAAATAGTAAAGAATCCTGGTCATAAATGAAACTGTTAAGATTCAGTTATAGCAATATGACCATTAGAGATGGAACCTAGTATAAAGTTGTCTGACTTCACAAATACTTTACTACAGATATTTCTATCTTTGATTGCAGAAAAGGACTTAGGATTCTTGAGAATTGGTTCACTGAATGTGAGAGTGAAGAAAACAACTGAGGCATTCAGTAATTTCTTAGGTGTAGGAATAAACAGTGAGAAAATACATAAAACTTGGGGCTCAGCTGATAACATACAGCAGGTAAGAGAAGTTTAATATTGTATATGTATACATTTGTTCTTAATTTAAACCATAGAAAGATCATATTTAACCATAGGATACTGCAGGTTATTTTTCCTGGTAATGTTATACATGCAAATATTTTATTTATTTATTTTATTAACAAATTCAGATGGCTATTTATTACAACTTTTGTAAGTGAATAGAGGCTGTTGTTCATACCTCTATCTCCTGGAAAAAATGCTGCATGATGCATATGTGTGGACCACCCACATAGGTAATGTTGCTATGGCAACATACATTGTAGGTTAGTTGTTCCACAGAGTCCCCAAGAGACTGTAGTCATTGCTCAGCTAAATTCGAATTCCCACCCACCATCTTAACATCTTTGCCTTGGTTCTCTGGACAGAGCCTCTGCCTCAAGTGGCATCTCTGTCTAACTTCTAACTTCTTTGCTTTCTACAGTTCTACAGTATGTCTGCCTAAGTGTACTTGTGTCTGTGTAAATGTGTGGGTGTATGTGCATTTATTTCCCCTCCATTTTTTCCCCCAAGGTAAGTCTTTCCTGTCCCGGGATTGGAATGGCTCCTTACCCCCTTCCTTAAAACCCTCATCATTTCCTTTTCCCTCTCCTTCCCTTCTACCTGATGAAGCAGCTTGGCTGCGAAAGCTAGCATTTTTGTGTGTGTGTGTGTGTGTCTGTGTGTTTATTTGTTGCTATTACTGCCTGTGCCCCTTCGCCTGGTAAGTGTACTTCATCTATTTTTTACGTATAATTTACATTATTATTTACCTTAAATAAGAACTAAATCAGGCAGTTGCTTGGTCAAATTGGTAAAGTCTCAGAAGTTTCCAACTGGTGATATTTTATCCTTTAAAGATTTTTGAAGTGTGCATAAGGACACTCTGCAAGGATTGACGCTGGGTGGTATTTATTGATCTCTATATATTCACCCAGTTTTTAGACGTAAGTAACAATGGTATATTTCAAACTGTCTGCGTAAGTACACCATAAAACTCATACCAGGATAAAACTCACCAACTACCAACCTTAACTGTGCAATAAGAAATAAAAACACCTCTGACGTTATGTGAGAGATGTTTATAGTCTAGTCATCCTTAGGTAATATCTGCAGCGATGGGCACTACCTTGTTCAGTATGCTGAAGATTTTACTAATGTCTTCACTGACAGACACTACCCTCCAAACCTAACGATGAAACAAATCTTCCTTGCCATATCAAACAAACACCTAATTCTCAAACCACTCCCACAAACCCAAATTTAGTCCCCCTACTGCCTCTGCTTTATTGTTCATAATTACAGTGGATTGGATCAGTTTACTGTTATCTCACTTTTTGTTGTACTCTCAGCAAAAAGAGGGACTGTCTGCATAATATCATTCTTTCTTCTTCAACATGGTACTATGCCACCCATCCAGTGTAAGAAATATCTTGGTTTATTGTGTTTATACAACGTCTGCACTAACCTTCAACATGTGTCCTACTCCTTTGAAAGACAAAGATGCAAGCCCTGTCCTAAACACTAATCCAACACTTCCTCTCCCACTATAGGAATATCATAGCCTGTTAAAGCCAATCCAATGTCATCTTTGAAATCAGCTCAACATTTAGTTCTACTCTAATGCCTTTAAAGACTTTTACATGTGTACAGCTATCACATATCATCCACTTGACTAAATGGTCACACTCAAACTACGACTGTAAGCATTGGTTGACCACCAGTGGTATATGATGCCACTGTGCACAATATACACTGAAGAGTCAAAGAAACTGGAATAGGCTTGTGTATGTAAACACAGAAATATGTAAACACTCAAAAGATAACACTTCAGTTGGCTACACCTTTATAACACAAGCATAGGCATTATATCGGCTACAGCTGCTACAATGACAGGTTAGCACGAGAGATGGGACACAGAATCTCTGAAGTAGCAACAAGTTGGGGATTTTTACGAGTGCAACATGACTATTGGGAATCTGGTAAAATATCAACCTCTGACATCGCGGTAACTAGAAAAAGCTCCTGCAAGAATGGGGCCGACAATGACAGATGAAAACTGTTTATTGTGACAGAAGTGCAATTCTTCCACAAATTGCTGTGGATTTCAGTGCCGGGCCATCAACAAGTGAACCATTCAGCGAAATATCATTGATATGGACTTTTGGAGCCCAAGCCCTACTCATGTACCCTTCTGACTGCACCAAGCAGTGCTTTGTGCCTTGCCTGGACTCATCAACACTGATATTGGACTGTTAATGGCTGGAAACATGATTCATAATCTGACGAGTCTCGTTTATAATTTCACTGTAAGGTTTTAAAATTAACGCCTTTTGCTACTGCGAATGGTTTTATTTTTATATTTTTAAACCACCCATACGCGTTTCGCCTTTCTCTCAAGGCATCATCAGTGGGTGCCCTGAAATATTTACATCTTTTTGTTTATACATATAGGTTAGGTCTCTTACATATCTAAAACATTTCATTTCTGATTTAAAACAGTTCATTTTTTGGAATAAAATGGTGTACTTACAGCACTTGCTACTCCACTTCAGTCTTATTCTGGCAACCAGGTCGAAATGTTACACTGTTTTTCGAAACACATTGCAGTTCTCTGCTTCTGCTGTCACCTGCTGCCATACTGTGTCTACTGCTGTTTGTTTTGTAGTGTTGCCAACCTTAGCTTATTTGAAATTCAACTGTTTCATTGAAAATGTTTGAAGGTATCTTTGTGTGTGTGGGTGTGTGTCTGTATGTGGTTTTTTTTTTTTTTTTTTCCTCTGTTTGAATGTGTGTGTGTGTGTGTGTGTGTGTGTGTGTGTGTGTGTGTGTGTGTGTGGTGGGGGTTGTGTTTATGTGTTGGGATTTGTGTCTATCATATGGTCAATCAGTGAGAACAATGATTGCTCACTGATTGACCATATGATAGACACAAATCCCAACACATAAACACAACCCCCACCACACACACACACACACACACACACATATTCAAACAGAGGGGGCGGGGGGGGGGGGGAAACCCACATACAGACACACACCCACACACACAAAGATACCTTCAAACATTTTCAATGAAACAGTTGAATTTCAAATAAGCTAAGGTTGGCAACACTACAAAACAAACAGCAGTAGACACAGTATGGCAGCAGGTGACAGCAGAAGCAGAGAACTGCAATGTGTTTCGAAAAACAGTGTAACATTTCGACCTGGTTGCCAGAATAAGACTGAAGTGGAGTAGCAAGTGCTGTAAGTACACCATTTTATTCCAAAAAACGAACTGTTTTAAATCAGAAATGAAATGTTTTAGATATGTAAGAGACCTAACCTATATGTATAAACAAAAAGATGTAAATATTTCAGGGCACCCACTGATGATGCCTTGAGAGAAAGGCGAAACGCGTATGGGTGATTTAAAAATATAAAAATAAAACCATTCGCAGTAGCAAAAGGCGTTAATTTTAAAACCTTACAGTGAAATACAATTCAGCTGCTGCTCAAAATGGCCACTGCAAGCAATCATTTATAATTGTATGGATATGGAGATGTGTACAGGTGTGGAGATGACCTCATGAATATGTGGACCTTGCTTGTCAGTAGGGGACTGTTACAGCTAATACAGCTAATAGAGGCTCTGAAATGGTGTGGTGCATGTGCAGTTAGTGATATGGGACACCTGATACATTTAGGTATCACTCTGACAGGTGACACATGTGCAAACACTCTGGCTGACCATCTGCATCCATTCATGTCCATTGAGCATCCTGATGTGCTTTGGCAATTCCAGCAGGACAGAGTGACAAGCCATACATCCAGAATTGCTACAGAGAGGTTCTGGGAAGAGTATTCTGAGTTTAAGCACCTCTGTTAACCACCAAACTGCTCAGACATGAACATTATTGAGCTTATCTGGGATGACTTACAACATGCTGTTCAGAAGAGCTCTCCACCCACTTGTACTTTATGGACAGCCCTGCATGATGCATAGTGCCAGTTCCCTCCTACACTACTTCAGACGTTAGTCACATCCGTGCCATGTCATTTGCAGCACTTCTGCACACTCATGGGGGGGCCTAAGTGATTTTAGGGAGGTGCACCAGTTTCTTTGGCTCTTCCGTGTACTGATCTTCAATGGTCGCTTTGCATCCTACGACTTCTGGAACCAGTTAACCTCCCTCTCCCTCTAAAATATCTTTTCTTAATAGCACAAACAGGCAGTATTCAAATTAAATGGGGCGTGGGAGGGAGGGTAGAGAATTCCCATCTCTAATTAAATTCTGTCCCCAGTTTGTTAAGGAGTTTGTCCTGTAAGTACTATTACTGATCTTTGAAAAATACAAATAGACACATAATACTACGTATGCAGACCAGAGCTGGTACTATACTCCATTCACCGAAACGAGAGACATACTGTAAACACATTATGGTGCATGACCACAGCGCTGCTGTCGAGGGGTGTACAAGATAGGGGCGCACAGTCAGCGTGGCCATCTCAATTGCAGGTGTGAGAGAGGTGAACAAGGCAGGGGCGCACAGTCAGCGTGGCCATCTCAATTGCAGGTGTGAGAGGGGTGAACAAGGCAGGGGCGCACAGTCGGCGTGGCCATCTCAATTGCAGGTGTGAGAGGGGTGAACAAGGCAGGGGCGCACAGTCAGCGTGGCCATCTCAATTGCAGGTGTGAGAGGGGTGAACAAGGCAGGGGCGCACAGTCAGCGTGGCCATCTCAATTGCAGGTGTGAGAGGGGTGAACAAGGCAGGGGCGCACAGTCAGCGTGGCCGTCTCAATTGCGGGTGTGAGCTCGTTAGTGCCTGTTGTACAGCGGTAATTTCAGGATCTCTTAAGTTCATCTTTAAAGACGCTTGAAAGACTAGTTGAACTTTCAAAAAGTGGTTTTAAGATGTTCTTCCTCGGCTTGCAGTTATTGTTGTCAGTAAAGTGTCGTACCATTAGCGTAGAAAAGGAAAAGTTCCCAGTGCGAATTCCAATAAGCACAAAATATCAGATGGTATGTTGAAGAAATAACTTTAAGATATATTTCAAAATTACCGAACAGCACACAACGAATACACGGTAGATGAAATGGCGAAGAATGCAGGGAAAACTGTTATTAGAATTCCTCCGTACTGCCATCGAGTACGTGTGGGCCAGAATCAACGGTTATGTTGCAGCGAAAGACAAAACATACAAAATGCCGGAAGTTAAAGAACTGCAAGAAAAAGCAGTAAAAACAGTTACTGCAGAGGTTTGGAACAAGTGCATCCTCCGTGTCGTGTGTTTAGTTCAAAGTCAAATGTGGTAATTGTAGAGGAGAGAGAGAGGAGCGGTTTGGTGTAAACCTCAATGAAAACAGTTCAAGTTTGACAGAATGAACCTTGCTTCTCCATCCTTTACCATTATTATTACTGGTAATGTTATTAAAAATTGTCTATGAATGGAGCGTTTTGTTATCAACCTGTATAAAAACAAATCTGTTTTGACAGAATGAACTCAGTTTCATTATACTTTTAACATAATTGTAACTGGCTTTGAATCTTCCATGTCATGCTTTATTTCGTTACATTGTTGTCCAGGTTTCTCTGGGTTCGCTATGACATCAGCTCGGCAGTCGGCCGATGCCACCAGATGCAAAGTGTGGACTAAGGATTTTGTACACTCCTTCGTATCACGTGAACACCAAATGCTTTCACTGAAAACAATTGTAGTTGCTCATGTGACACTGTTTACGTTTCGTCCCAGCTCTCGGTGAGCAGACTATAGTTTGAGTTATGAGTAGTGATGGGACAATTGACTTTTTTTACCTACCAGTTGTTCAGTCGACTGTCTTTAAGTTCAATCAGTTCAATCAGTTTTCAGTTTTATAAGACAAATAGTCTCTGTGGCCATATAAATGTTTTCATTCACTTTCCATATTTGATTGGTTTAACTCAATGCAGGACAATTGAATGAAACAAGTCTCTGTCACTTAAGACCATATTCCTTCACTCAACGAGTTTGTGTGATTTTATTTACTTACTTTTTTAGCCTTTTAAAAATTTCATACTTGTGACACTAAATGTCAACTTTTGGTTGGTTTAAATAGTTTAATATCTGGTGCTGCACTGCAAATTAATGTTTTTATAAATGGAAAATTTTACAAATTTTATTAGGTCTCTTTTTCAGTACATATACTGCAAATGATTTTAAATTAACTTCCTAATAAGTTAAAGGTAAAGCAGTCAACAATCCGAAGATTGGTTTGAAAACCACAGTGCTTTACTAGGCATGGTTCTGTCTGGAGGTGGTATGCTGTTGCCTTCCTCTAACCTTCGAACTGACTTACTCAGCCAGTTATAGGGGGACCTACAGTTAATGTGGGTTCTGAACGATGGTGCTACTCGATATTTTTAACTACCAGTTGCACTCAGAACTGGATGACAATGCAGTAGTAACTCATTTCCGTATCTGGTGTGTAGCAGAGGATACTTTGTGTTTCTGTGATACATATTTTGCTATAGATTACAAAGCAGCTTTCTGGTGAGCTAGGGACTTGAAACTTACAGCATTCTTCAGAAATATATGGCAATGCAGTAGTAGTTAGCTTTTATTCTGATGTGTGGTAGATGGTACTTGGTGTGCCAATGCAGTTTTCCTGTTCCAGTTGTGAATGTTCACAATTAAGAACAAATGTTGAGCTTAATTTCTCTCTAATTTATACATTTAAGGTCTGTGCTCGAGATATGTGTATGAAATACCACCTTATTGGTTGAAACAGTTAAAGATGAACTTCAACAAACTTGAAATTTTCCATACTGTCTATTTTGTAATCTCATAAAATTTTTGTTCTTTAACACTCAGTAGCACATGTGTATGGTCAATGGTTACAATCATACCTTCTGTACTTTATATTCTACCCAAACCTTTCCTAGTCTTTATCAGATTTAGAAAATTTATTTTCACTTCCTCATACTTGCACTCTATTTCAATTACTTTCATTTACTTTCTCAATTTTCCAAAATATAAATTACTCATAACAATTCATTTTGGACATCTTAAACCACACTGTTTTGAGGGCTTCAAATGTAATACTGTATGTTCAACATGTGAACAGAAAGGATAATAAGAAATTAATTTGTTATTTATTGAATAAAAAATTATTTTATTGGTGCAGGATACAGTTTTAAATGCTAACTGGTTGTGATATTACAGTCTGTAGATAATATTGCATCAGTCTGCCTCTCATATCTATATGCTGCACGAGGCATATAATGCAATATTTTCAAACACTTTGAACTATCAGTGTCACTAACAGATTGTCATCTATACAGACCAGTAACCCGCCTGTCATGATTTCTATTATAAAATAATTTTGTGATAACTTTATTAGGATCTGATATTTTGACATTAAGTCTAATATATTCTTTGTTTCCCCTCTTATGGATCTCCAAGAGGTGCTGAAGGAGAACAGGTCTGTCATGATTTCTCATAGCATGTCATTCCTAACAGTTTGTGCATGAGTATATTTGTTTCTACTTTCTATATTTATCACTGCTGAAAGTTTATTATTTCAGGGGAAAAGCATTATTTTTGTTTGTTAAAGCAAAGATTGAGGTAATGTAGTATTATACGGAATAAATTTTGGATATTAACTGTAATTAATTTAATGATTATATGTTGTTAGTATTATTAGTACCAGTATGATTATATGTTGTTAGTATTATTAGTATCAGTATGTATTATTATTGTGTAATTATTTAGTGTTGCTGTTATATGTAATATCAGTAGTATGGTTCATTATTTTTTGCAAAACACTGAGAGACGTAGGCTGTTAATGCTGTGCTCGTGTTTAATAGATATAGTAACAAAATGCTGAAACATCTGATTGATGCATATATCTTCTGTAGTATTCTATAGCTGTCTTAATATATAAGAGCAATCAGATGAAACTTTGGGGAAGGATATAAGATGAAGTGATGTGCTTGTTTACTTTTTAACATTTCTTTATTCTTGAAGGTAAATGGAAGTACAGTGTGTCTGGTGGAGCTTTACTTGGTCACAGAAAGGCAACAAGGTAGAAATGCTAAACCTTCATCAAGTTCATGTTCCCATAAGGAAAAGTCTGGTGTGCCCTCATGATATAATTATGTTTGCACTGCCACAAATTCAAGATGGTGGTGAAAGTGTTATCTTCCAACAACACAACACTGCTCTACACTGCACCAGAACTGTTAGGGAGTTTCTGGCTACATTTCCCAGGCAATGGATAGGAAGGGGTGAATTTGTGACATGGCCACCATGATCCCCAAACTTTATGCCTCTAGACTTTTGATTAAGTTCGATTCCATTCTGAAACCCAGGTGCTCAGTGACTCTTTTTAAGTATATGGATCCAGCAGAATATAAAATGGGATACACATGTGCAATACATCAACAAAAAACTAACTACATTTTTCATCATATGAACATTATAGGACTCCATATCGTATGATAATCTAAGAGCCATATATTTTGCATCTGCCCACTCACAAATGAAATATGGTATAGTATTTTGGGGAAACAGCAGAGCAAGTTAAAAAAACTTTTAAACTACAGAAAAAGATTATTAGAATAATGGAAGGGGTAGACCAAAGAGCATCTTGTAAGCCACTATTTAAGAAAAACAAAATACTCTCACTTCCATGTATTTACATTCTAGAAAATGTAATTATTATAAAAGAGTTACCACACATGATAGAAAAATTATGGTCATGTAAAACAGACAAATACGACACTATTTCATAAGAGAACACTACATCCTGGAATTAAACTATACAACACTTAACCCAAAGCTGTAAAAACAGTAAATGACACAAGCAAATTTAAAATTGCCATGAAGGTTTAATTGATGAAGCATTGCTTCTATTCAGTAGATGAATACCTAGAAAAGAAAATTATAATGTAAATTTACTTTTAGTTATTGTGATGTATTTAGAAATGGTCCAATATCTGTTGTACTCAGTACAGTCCTAGATTCACAGGACCATCATAGGCCCAAGGTTACAAGCTTCAGAAATAATTGTTGTAGAGTCTGTAATTCAGCTGCATAGCTCTGTGCTGGTGGTCACAAAGTGCTGTGCGGTTTGTAGTAAATGAAACCTCTTCCTGAATAACTCCCACACTGCAGTAAAATTAAATACAAATGTATTGAGTAATTATGGAACTATACTGGTAGGAACATTTGATTCAAGGGAATGATTTGAGAACATAACAGTTTACACAGAGGGTTACCACATGTAATTTAGTTTTATTTATTAAAAGCTTTGACAACAATAATCTCTCAGGGCCAATTTGACTGGGTATGGACACGACTCAGATTTGAACAGGGAAGGGGAAGATAATTTTCTGCCTCACGAACATCTCGTGGGCGTCAAGCGTTTGATTGGCACGGTGCAGTGTGCCAGTATGTTGGCGTTGACATCGGCCGCTGCAGCATAGCCCACGGCTGCTGTGCTCTGAAGATGTGGGGCGTGACCCCCAAGCGAGGGTGTCAAAGTTCAGCATCTGCCAAGGCGGAAGCTGCCAGCATGTCTCCTCTCTTCTCCAACGTCGGACCAAGTTTCCTCTTTGGAGGTTACGCATCAAGTCGTCCTTGCTCTTCAGCTACAGCTTCTGTTCGAATTTTGCATCTCTTTGGCTTTGTGATTGGTGGGTTGGTTTTGCAATGCCATCCAATAGCTGATCGCCGTTTCCACGACCATGCCTCTCAGTCCCCGGTGGAAATTTTCTGTGGGCTAAGATGAAACTTGCAAACTGGTGCCTTTCCAACGTTTCAAGCATGTTGTCTTTATCTTCTGCATTCTTTCTTGGTTCTAACAAACAGTTCTTTGTAGCTGCTGTCTGTGTTAGGCCTGCCGGGTAAACCATTTATCACAGTCTTTCTCCCTGGCTAGAAACACTGTTGTGGTGGAACCACTATATCTATACTGTAGGCCAGACACTGTCCCACTCACACTTATATGCACTGCAAGGGTTTGCTTGTCTTCTTACCGTCTGCAGGGGTCTACAGTCGATCTTCAATGCCGTCGCTGGCACTTCCTGCTGGCTGCCTCTCCACCCCTGGGCCGGCAGAATGCTGGCGTGGCATGCGCGAATGCTTCCATCGGCAAAGTCCCTGAATAAAAGTGTCCCTGGCTAAAATATTATAGGTTCTACAGCAGTTACATAATGCATGGAAGTATGGATCTACCCATCTGTTGTGGGTCCTTTTAGGATAAGTCTTGTTGAATGGCAAAGCTAATTTCCACCGCTGTTTGACGTGGCAACTGAGGCGCCATAATTTTATGCCTTCATTATTTTTATCAATCTGAAGATGCCTTAACCACACAAAATGGCTAATTGGTCTTAATAAACAATTACAAATGCTAATAAAGACTGCACACTCACTTCAATTATTTATTCAATAATGCTGCATCTGCCACAACATAATGAGTAAAACAATTTTAATGTTTATTTTATTGTTATTATCTTCTTACAGAACTAATAATGTTGCTTACATATCTGGCCACTATGCAGAGTATATTACAGTGTTCATTGCAGGTGTTCCTGTGAAAGTTTGACTGCAAGGATATGCATGGCATGATATTTGCATTTGTTGCCTGTTCAGTATAAGATAATCATGAAAAAAGTTTCAAACAAAGTTTGATGTTATTCATATATTTGACTTACAGATAATGGTTTGTCTAGCACAATATAATCATTTGATTCCTCCACCTCTCAGATAAGGATGTATAGCGAAACTGATAATGGACACATGATGGTGCCAAAGTAAGATCTACCTTCACAAATTCTTGCATTTCTAGAAGCTAATCACTGCACAACATATTATTTTGAATACATGTAATCAGTTATGACTTGCAGCTATATTCTTTGCAAGGATTAAATTTGTCTCCATACACAGGTGAAACAATTAAGTCATTAGAAAACAGTGCAAAAATTATGTCAGTCCCAAAATAAGTGATTTCTCAAAGATATTTTATCAAAAGAGGAATGGCAAACAATTTAGAAAAATCAACAGAATCATAAATGAGTGCATGTCATGACCATTGCCCCCCCCCTCCCCCCCCACACACACACACCAGAACGCATGAACGCATGTTGCAGTGCTGATATTAGAAGAGTCAAGTGCTAATGTAATTTATCCATCCCCAGATACTTATGCTACAGTATACATTCTGCTGGAAGTTATATTTAGAAAGACATGCATGAAGTATTATGCAGTGCATGGATGTTACCTCCTAATTACAGCATGTGGACAACCAGTGTTGGCTCTATAACAGCACGGAACTGTGAAGAAATACAATAGCACTGGAGTATCCTAGTACTGTCCGCAGGATATTCCAAAGATGTTGTATACATGACACTGGATGGAACAGTATAGTTATTTACTTTTAACAATGTAATGGTTCTTGCTTTGTGAATAAAATCATTGACATGCTGAATGTCCAATTGTAAACAGTGCATATTGTGGTTTCAGATGTTTTCATCAACAGCTATAGTTATTTTTCTATTCATTGAAACATCCATTATATTCCTAATATCCACTCCAGGGGTTGGACAACAACATGGAAAAACAGATAAATGTATGCTAGAGCTTAAATTTAGATGCTATCCAAGCCCGCAGATTAGGCTGTTGTGTTTAACCATGCACAGCACCTGTCCACTTTGAAAGTTTGAAAGTGCCAGTCATGGTCGGCACAGTGTTATTTGTGAGTGAGTGTATTAGGTCAGATCTGGGTGAAATCAAATTAGTGTGGGCAATTGCTGCTTGAATGGTAGGTGCTTCTGTAACCAAGGTAGCCAAATTGTTGGATTTTTCAAGAGGCACCATAGTCAAGATTTTCACTGCATTTAGGAAAAACATCATGCAGTAAATCACAGCATATATGAGAGGTGTGAAAAGGAAGTGATCATGATAAATGGTCATTTGAGTATTGACACAAAAATAAGAGGACATCAACTGGAAAAGTAATTGTGGAACTGATTATTGCAGTTGTGAATGAAGGGCGCTTCATCCGTAGGAAACTGCAGGCTGAGTTAGAATTACAAAAACCACTCGTCAGAGGGCCAAATGTCCATGACAGGAAAATGTGCCAAAGTAGAAAACCTGGGCTACGGAGCAATGGAAGAATGCCGTGTAGCTGAGTGAGTCTTATTTCACACAGTTTCCAAATTTGTTTTTTGTTTTATGTTCAGTGAGTGATATGTGGAAGGGGAGAGGGTTGTTCATGATTGTTTAGGTAATTGTATTACATGGACGCTATGGTTACTCTGCAAGGAGGCATTACTGCCATGGATTATATGACAATTTTTGGTTATTCTGGTCCTACCTCTGGTAATCTGGAAAAGATTAGTAAAAACATTACACATAAAAGGCGACTGGTTGATGTTTTTCAAGATGACTAGAGAACCATTTCACACTTGCCCATCTGTATCCTTTATTGAATACTATGACTCCACCATAGCAGTCTCTCTCTCCCTCTCTCTCTCTCTCTCTCTCTCTCTCTCTCTCTGTCTGTGTGTGTGTGTGTGTGTGTGTGTGTGTGTGTGTGTGTACCTGGGCTGCTATGAAAGTAGTTTACCAATTCATTTGCAAGGTGTACTATAAGCATGATCATAACAATTAATTGTTCAGGTCTAGCAAAACAATGAGTGGGTTTAGTTTTTCCCAGGCATTTCCAATTAACAACATAGTTAAAACTGTGGTCTGTATGTTCTTTTTGAACTTCATCATTATCCGCTTTGACTCATTCTGTCAAGAAATGCAAAATAGTGTACTTTTACATTTGGCTTCATTATATATGGATAGTTTCGGTGAGGTGTATGTAGACTTCAGATAGAACAATACTTCAATGTGTAAGATTCTTAGAACCATAGATCAAAAGATACATTAATACTTTTTGATAACTCCTTGTATACTCTTCTTACTGGTGGTGGTTGCATGATAATATATTGTCTTAAGATGTATATGCAATATATAGTATATTGTGAAAAAATGGTTTTTTCATTCATTTTCTGTAAAAATAAGCCTACTGATGTGTCTAAATTGTATAATTTAGTAATTTATTAGAAAAGTAACATTCAATAATGTGACAGAAATTCTCCAAAGGGATGCAAAAAATATTATTTAAAAGAGAGAGAGCGGCTGGCCATTACTTACCTCATATCAGTACCACTGAAGAAGAAGAAGAAGAAAGATGAAAATAGACTTTAACATAAGGTTAGGGAAGCTATTTCCTTCATCACGCAGGAGAGAGGATGGAGGAGAAACAGTATAGAAGGGAAGGGTTACCCATAAGACATTGTGGTAAGAACACTTATCTCACAGTGTATGTTGTGAGTAACCCTTCCCTTCTAGTCCCTTTCTCCTCCATCCTCTCTCCTAATGTCTATTTTCATCATTTTGTGTGTGTGTGTGTGTGTGTGTGTGTGTGTGTGTGTGTGTGTGTGTGCGTGCGTGCGATAGAGAAAGACTGCCTATTGTCTTACTAATAGCGAAAAGTCGGTTTTGTTTATTTACTGCTTTTTAGGCATAATTTTTTAGGGTTCATATTTAGTGTGACAGCTAAGTTTTAAAGCATTTTCTAATAGTTTCCTTACATATCAGTGTCTAATACTTAATTATATTTGTGGTTAATATATATTTTTTCTTTATCAATAAAGTAAATCTCGTAATTAATTTGTAAACAATCATGTACTCCAACTGTGTGAGCTGCCATAGGAAAGTTACTTCTGGGGTTTCATGCACCTGTTACGACAGGTTGTTTCATTGGAGATGTAGCGGTCTGGGAGTTGGGAAAACAAACGAGACTCTTCCATTCTTTTTCAGGGTTTGCTTAAGAGATAGGAAAATAGCAGAACAGGAGGGGAAGAAGAGAAGGTGTGCTCTGTCAGGAGTGTCAATATGGAGTTAGATCAGTTGCGTAGGGCGACCACTCTGTCTGACATTGGTTTAGTTCTTGTTGAGGCTATAGATAGGTGGGACTTCACAAGGCATGGTCTACAACTCAATAGGAAAGGGAAGGGTAAACTGGCTGGGTTAATAGCAAAAACCTTAAGGGGAGACACTGTAATTCATGAATGCTCCTCTTTTTTAGGCTAAGACCAGGGTCCAATGGGAAGCTCAGGCAGGCATATACTAAAGACTCTCAGAACTCACATGAATCTGAAAAAACTAAAGTAAAAAATAATGTTACCATATTTCACCAAAATACTGAGGGATTAAAGAATAAAGTTGAGTCTCACAAAATTAAAGTAAAAAATAATGTTACTATCTTTCACAAAAATATTAGGGGATTAAAGAACAAAGTAGATAAACTACTGGTTTGTTTAGATGATATAGAATCAGAGACTGTAATAGATATACTATGCCTATCTGAGCATCACATTGTGACGGATATGGAAAAAGTAAACATAAGCAGTTAAAAACTAGCAGCACATGAGACTAGAGAGAATAAGGTGAGAGGAGGAGTTGCCATCTATGTCAAACGTTATCACTGTGTAAAAAGTTTAGAAACTCAAAAGTTTTGTGTAGAGCAACATATAAAAGCATGTGCCTGTCAGCTTAAACTGAATAAAGGTCCTTCTCTTAAAATTGTAGGTCCCCTTCAGGAAACTTTCAGTTATTTATGGAAAATTTTGATGCCTTGTTGTGCTATCTGTCAGATAAGGGAAAACAAATTCTTATTTGTAGGGATTTCAATGTTGACTCACTGAAGGAGTGTAATAGGAAGAATGACCTGGAAGTCTTACTTGGTTCTTTAAATTTGTCATCTGTAATTGATTTTCGTACTCGGGTGGTAAAGGACAGCAGCACACTGATAGATAACTTTTTTATAGACCAAGATAAGTTTAAGAACATAAATGCTTGTCCTGTTGAGAATTGTCTTTCTGATCACGATGCACAGCTAGTTACAATAAATGACATAGTTCCTCTCTGTAATTTAAAACAGCCCTCCAAAGTTGTACATTCAGTAAACAATTCAACAATTAGAATTTTCAGGGAAAATCTTCAGCAGTTAGACTGGGATGAGGTGTATAAGGAAGCTGATGCTAATTTAAAATATAACTTATTTCATGATACATTTGTAAGAGTATTTGAAAATTGTTTCCCCAAGAAAATAGTTAAATATAATGATAAGAAACCATGCAAGACACCATGGCTTATTAAAGGAATAAGAATATCTTGTAACCAAAAAAGGGAACTGTATCTAACAGCAAGAAAGAGTAATGACCCAGAAACAGTCAAATATTATAAAAACTAATGTGCTACATTAAGAAAAGTTATTAAAAAGTCCAGAAGCATGTGCATCTTGTCTGAGATTAGTACCTCTGATAACAAACTAAAACAATTTGGAATATTATTACCAGGGAGACAGGGCAACCAAGAGCACAGGGAGACAGCATTACCATCAAAGTGAACGAAAAACTTACAGTTAACAAGCCAGAAGTTGAAAACATTTTTAATAATTATTTTTAAATGTTGTGGGGAAAATAGGATCTAAATGTCCATTAGAAGCAGCTAGGCAGATAATGGAACAGGCCATACCCACACAATTTGATACAATTGAAATTCCACCCTCCTCTCCTCCTGAAATTAAGAAAATTATAAACCTTCTCAAGAGCAAAAGCTCACATGAAATTGATGGTATTTCCAGCAGAGTAATAAAAGCTTGTTCTCAAGAAATAAGTAGGACTCTTAGCCACATATTCAATAGTTCTCTGAAGCAGGGTATTTTTCCTGATAGACTGAAATATGCTATAGTAAAACCACTGCACAAAAAAGGGGACACGTCTGATGTCAACAACTACCGTCCAATCTCTTCTGACAGCCTTATCCAAAATTCTCAAAAAAGTAATGTATTCCAGAGGAGTTTCACTCATAGGTAAAAATAAAGTTCTAACAAAATGTCAGTTTGGTTTTCAGAAAGGCTTTTCAACAGAAAATGCTCTATATACTTTCACCAATGAAATATTAAATGCTCTGAATAACCAGACATCACCCATTGGGATTTTTTGTGATCTCTCCAAGGCTTTTGATTGTGTAAATCATGAAATTCTTCTAGATAAACTAAAGTATTGTGGTATGAATGGGACAGTGTGCAAATGGTTTAAATCATATCTAACAGGAAGAGTGCAGAAAGTTGACATTAGTAGTTCTCATAATATGCAAAAAACAGCTGATTCTTCAAACTGGGGAGCAATCAAAAATGGAGTGCCGCAAGGTTCAGTCTTGGGCCCTTTTCTGTTCTTAATATATATTAATGACTTGCCATTCTATATTAATGAAGATGCAAAGCTGGTTCTTTTTGCTGATGATACAAGTATAGTTATCAAACCTGACAGACAAGAACTAACTGATGAAATTGTAAACGACATCTTTCAGAAAATCATTATGTTTCTCAGCAAATAGACTGTCATTAAATTTTGATAAAACACAGTACATACAGCTCCATACAGTAAATGGAATGACACCATCAATAAATTTAGACTTTGATTAGAAATCTGTAGCAAAGGTAGAATATTCAAAATTTTTAGGTGTAAGCATTGATGAGGGGATGAACTGGAAAAAACACATTGAAGATCTGTTGAAACGTTTGAGTTAGGCAACTTATGCTATTAGGGTAATTGCAAATTTTTGTGATATACATCTCAGTAAATTAGCTCACTATGCCTATTTTCATTCTCTGCTTTCATATGGCATCATTTTCTGGGGTAATTCATCATTGAGTAAAAAAGTATTCATTGCACAAAAGTGTGTGATCAGAATAATTGCCGGAGCCCATCCAAGATCATCCTGCAGGTACTTATTTAAAGAGCTAGGGATCTTCACAGTAACTTCTCAGTATTATATATATATTCACTTATGGAATTTGTTATTACCAATCCCATTGAATTCAAAAGCAATAGCAGTGTGCATAACTACAACGCTAGGAGAAAGAATGATCTTCACTATTCAAGGTTAAATCTAGCTTTGTCACAGAAAGGGGTGAATTATGCTGGCATTAAAGTCTTTGGTCACCTACCAAACAGCATCAAAAGCCTGACAGATAGCCAACAATCATTTAAAAATAAATGAAAAGAATTTCTGCATGGCAACTCGTACTACACTATAGATGAGTTTTTATATATAGATTAGTAAATTTGAAAAATAAATAAATAAATAAAAATTAAAAATTGTGTCATGTAATATTTAGTACAAAGTAATAATTTGTAAAGACACCTTTCATTAACCTGACATGTTCCACATCATTATGCAGTGTCATATTCATGATCTATGGAACAAGTAGTAATCTGATCTAATCTAATCTATTGGTGATAATGAACTGAGCTTAAGTACTGACCAGCCACTCTCTCTTTTGAATAAATCATTACAAATGTCCTAATGGAAAAAATTATTAGTTTCCTGTAATGTAAACTTAATATGTTGTTTAACACATTCTCATATGTAGCATTTTGTCCTGTGATATGTTTCTCCCAACAAAATGTTATACGTTTCAGGTTGACCGTCGCCGAATGCCACCACCGAAGGCAGCACCGTTGAAGAAACGTCGCTCTCGCCATGGTGCTGCAGACTTTACTGGTAGTTACAGCACACCAAGTACACCTCCAAGTCAATCTCGTGCAGCAAATAGTGAACCAGGACAGGATTCAGACTCAGATTCAGCATGTGGCTTTGGCAATAATTGGCAAGGCACTGTTTAATGATTACTGTGAATTTCAGCCATAATTGACTAGTGTTGACTTGTTTGTTTTTGTACTGTTCATAAGTCTTTTATAAACCATTTTAATTTTGTCAGTTTTATTGTTATGCACAAGAAGATAATTGTTTGCTATCACTTAATGATGTAATGTATTCAGTTTGATGTATTTCTTTCTTTTCCTTAATGGATTTTGATATTTATTATAAAATTCTGAGTATTATTTTTACAGAAATGTTTGATGAAAGCTTGTACCAACCTACAGTATTTGTACTTTTTAAAATGGTTTCTGCAGAGTCATCAGTTTTACCTCATCTCTGTAGAATTGTGCATTTCTTTGTGTTTGAATTTAGCATTAAGGTTAGTGTAAGTTATTTTATGCTCTACTGTAATTTAAACATAATTATCTCTAAAAGTTGTTTTCTTTCTAATGTAATGTTCTGAAGTTAACTTGAACTCATCAGTGTTCAGTTCTTGTTTTTTTCTGAAACATACATGAAAGGTGGAAAAATGAAATAAACTGCTCAATTATTATTACATTTATAATTAGTAATCAGTATTTATTTTTATGTGTGAAGTGTTATTTATTATTCAGTGATTTAGTTGATATCAGTACACACATGTGAATCTCAATCATTGTAATCTGTAGAATGTGACTGATGGTTTACTGTAACAATTAATGTACCAATGTACACTGAATAAAACCAAATTTTAACAGCAACCGTTAAAAATCTTATCATGTAAACATTATAAAATACTGCTTGCATACCTGTCAAAAACTGCGTGCCCAACTATTCTGCATACTTCTGTCTGTAGGCCGTATTGCGGGTTTGTAAGATGATAAAATGTACACAGTCAAAATTTTATTGTAATTTACACATGCACTGATATTTCATTACTAGTTTAATATTACCTAAACCCACATATTCTTACACGTCTTTTAAATATTGGGAAGGCAAACAAGAAATTGATGTTAACAGCCATGGAGTTCATAGGCTCCATTATGAAAAACATAAACAAGAAATTGATAATCATATCACAGATAGTGTGCCTAAAATATATCTTAGCTCTTGGTAAATTGTGGATGTCACTATTTGAGAAAACTAAATGCCCTCACTCATCTAAACTGTGATGTGCAAATGTTTATACATTACAGTTGTGTGTTCCCTCACATGAGAAGTGAACCACGTTTAAAGACAAGATTGCAGTATGGAAGTGTATTTAAGAGCACCTGATACTTATTTTGTGGCTGTAAAAATTTCTCAGATTACAGTGATTGCAGCCTGTTACTCCTAAACTTTAGCGACCTTTATCCCATTGAAGCATAGGCCTATGCTTAAAGTCTGAAGATGTTACTTCCAGGCAGATGAACTATTGTGTTACTATAAGTATTACATTTACCTCCGGGGCAACTGTATCTATTAGTTCCTTTCCCCTGATTCCTAAACAACCTGCTACCCAGCAGGATATTGTCTTCTCCAGATGGAGTAAGCAAAGGACATTGTCCTGGATGGACCAAAGGTATTTCTCCACTAGGTTCATTTACCAAACAGCTTGTAGGCCACTCAGGAGTTGGACCATAAGGTGAACACTATAGACAGTAAATTTATATTGATATAATGATCAGTGAAAACTACAAAGCTAACTAGCTTGTCTGCATATATAAACAAATTGTAGAGTGCCGTATGCTATACTCAAGTAATTATAGATAATTCTGGGCCTCTTAATTTATCAGCCTGTCAGCCAGATCCACCATACATAAGAACTTGCATCTAGGTGACACAAAGACCCTTCAAGAGCCATTAGGTCCTTTACACAAGATTCCCAAAAGACTTTTTACCAAATAGGTAATATAAAAGAGTTATGTTTGGAGATTTAATATTGTTTTTGTTGTTGTTGTCTTCAGTCCACAAACTGGTTTGATGCAGCTCTCCACGCTACCCTGCCCTGTGCAAATCTCTTAATCTGAGGATAAGTTCGGCAACCTACATCCTTTTGAATCTGCTTACTATATTCATCCCTTGGTCTCCCTCCACAATTTTTACCCCACATTTAATATTATAAAAAACAAAAGACTGCATATACACACTAATCTTAACACTTAGTGTGCCGTGAGGAGTTGTCAAATGACCAATGGTAACTTATCAGCAGAGCCCAGATTTTATATTATTTATCCTTTTCATTCATGTGTGATTATAAGAGAAACTAAAATGTCTAACAGTGGAAAGTCCAGGTTGGAACTGAAGAATATAATGAGGTTAGTTTGCAACTTATCACAAAGGTGTACATCGAGCCATGAGAGGCACATAACACACACACACACACACACACACACACACACACACACATACACTCACAAACCACAACCATCATCTCCAGCTTCTAACTAAAATTTTGATGAATTACAATGAAAGTATCCTTATCTGAATGTTTTAAATCACACACTTTGAGATATAGTATGTACTTCATAACATATTACATTATTTTTGTGATTTTAATATTGTTGCAGGATTGTTAACAATTTTCATTATATAGTTAAAAATGAAAAACATTAAGCTTTGCTATTATGTCTGTCATATTAGCTGACTTGTCTGTTTGTAGTAAGCATGTGTATCTTTGGTGTTAAATACATCTCTCATTAATGGTGTGTATTGTTTGACCTATTTATGAATTATCACAATTTCTGCAAGGAATCTGATATTCTCTGGCATTGCAAAATAACAAATCACCCCTTACCGAAGTGAGTAAGGCTGCAGTCTTTGTAGGAAGTCAGAAAATGATCTTAACATGGTGTTTCTTGAGAATACTCCTTATCTTCGAGGAAAGGACATGCATGCAAAGCAGAAACACACTTGATTTGAATGTACTGTATTGCTTTCCTCTTCCAGATCACAAACTTGTATTCTAGGATTACACAGATGCTTTGGCTCAAAATATCCAGTCGTATAAAAATACTCTTGAATAATCTTGAGGTGTGAGAGTTCTACTTGTGATTCATCATCATCAATGTAATTTGTCTTACCTATGAGGCTATGTTACAGAACATATGAATTCCATCCACCCTAGTATGAAATTTATTATGGAAATAGAGAATGATGGCACATTAGGATATACAGTACATCATAAACCTATGCATAAAAATCTATATTGTCATGCCAGTAGCTACCTAACCTGTCACAAACCAGAGGTGTCCTTATGACCTTGGTGCAAATGGCACTTTGTATATCCAATAATAACAAGAAGAGCAAACTCACCTCAAGAGCATTTTAAGTAAGTGGATATTTCCAGCAACAAATTCACAAAGCATTTGAAATGTATGAAATCTTCTCCAAATTATAATTTTCAGATCTGCATTGTGCCCTGTGCTCCAAGGTGTTACAGACACCTACAGCTGGTGAAGGTGATATCTGCTAAAAATTGGTAAATATTGATTTCTCTGCATAGGTTTACAATGTACTGCATACCCTGAAGTGCCATTAATTTTACAATAAAAAAGGAAAGGAAGGCAGCCACCTTTCTCTTTTTCCATAGTATAATACTGTCGCATTGAAATGGAAATGGGCTGGATTTCGAAGGCAGGGTTTTCAACTGAACACAGCACCTATACTGAAAGCAGGTTTATTGCGAACTGAACGTACATGCAACACTGACTGCCTCTCGGGCAGAATGTTCTGCTATTTATACACAGACAGAATGTACCAGAAATTAGAAGAATAGTTCACATAAGAAACATGTAGAAATTACAAGTGAACATAATAAACCTGTAGAACATTCTGGAAATGATACTTACAAAGAAATTAATTTTTGCCAGTGGATGGGATTGAACCAACAACCTTCAGCACCGCAATCGGTCATGCTATCCATTCCACCAAGCCGGCAGTTGGTTAACTCGGGGTCTCGCGGCATTGCTCCCTCTCCTGAAAGAACAGCTACCCGCTGTTAGGTTCCCCTTGGAGCCAGCTACGTTGTCCTGGATCTTGATCTTGCCATGGGTCCTCTGTATGACAGTTCTGGAGAATCCTTCCCTTCTGAATGCTTATCGATGATACACATTCCTGTTGTGGCTTCATCAGTATCATTGTCATTCCTAGAGTCCTTGAACAGGAAGCCATTTTCACCTATCTGCTCTTCAGGATCGTAGTAAGGCTTCATGTGGAGGACATGAACAATGTCTCTTCGTTTTTGTCATTTTGACAATGCCTCATAATTCTCAACTTCGTATGTGATGTCTGACGGGCAGTGTATGACATGATACGGACCAAAGTATTGCTTCAATAACTTTTCTGGTAGTCCAACTTTATGCACAGGGGTAAAAATCCATACCAGATCTCCTGGGCTGTACACAACAGGTCGGTGCTTGTCGTTATACCACTGACGTTCCTTCTCCTGGGCGTCCAGTGTCCGTATGCAAGCCAGCTGTCTTGCTTCTTCGACCCTGGTGATGAGCTGTTTCTCATAGTCATCCTGAGTGTCATCCGGTTGGAATGGGAACAGTGTATCCATTGTCATCTCAGCTTCACGGCCATGGAGCAGGAAAAACGGAGTGAAGCCTGTGTGTCTTGTCTTGCAGTATTATAAGCAAATGTCATGACTCGCAGTAATGTATCCCAATCCTTCTGCTCAACATCGACAGCATATCTGATATCGTCTCATTAAAACTTTCTGTAAGACTATTTGTCTTAGGATGGTATGCAGTTGTCATTCTGTGGACAATGTTGCACTGTGACATGACCTCTGATACTAGTTTTGACTTGAATACTTTTCCATGATCAGGTATCATCACAAGTGGTGCTCCATGCTTCAAAATAATGTCTTCGAAAAGGAATTTTGTGATCTCTGGAGCTTCTGCAGTTGGCACAGGTTTGGTGACAGCGTAGCGTGTGTGGTAGTCAGTGCAGATTTTATCCATCGGTTACCAGTTTTTGATTTCGGGAACCTCCCTAAAAGATTGATCCCAACTTGATAGAATGGAGCTGCTGCAGGTGGAATTGGTACGAGATGACCAGGAGGTAAATGCAGCACATGCTTCTGTTGTTGGTACTCTTTACAGTGACTCACATAGTGCTTGACAAATTGGTAGAGACCTTTCCAGTAATACATGCATCTGAATCTTTCTAGGGTCTTCACAAATCCCAGATGACCGGATATTAGAGCATCATGGAAATACTTGAGAATAGCTGGCTGGAGATGAGCTGGAACGACCAGTAGCCATTTGGGACTCAGTGGATCATAGTTGCTCTTATACAATGTACTGTTTGTAAGCTGGAACTCTCCATTGGTCGGTTCTCCTTTCTCCAAGGCCTCTATGGTTTTTAACAGTGCTGGATCTTCCTGCTGTTCAGCTGTAACATCAGCTAATTCAGTGAGGGCTGAAATTTCATTTATGCTGTTGTGTTCCACTAACGGATTCCTTGAAAGGCAGTCAGCTTCCTTGTGTTTGCACCCATTCTTGAATACCACAGTGACATCGTACTCTTGGAGTCTTAGTGCCCATCTTGCTAGTCAACCTGATGGATCCTTCAAGCTAGTCAGCCAACACAAAGAATGGTGGTCTGTCATGACGTGATTGGTTTGCCAAATAAATACAGCCGGAACTTGTTGATAGACCAGATAACTGCGAGACATTCTTTCTCAGTTGTAGAGTAGTTTGTCTCGGACTTTGAGAGTACTCTTGATGTGTAGGCTATTACCTTTTTGGCACCGTCCTGTACTTGTACAAGCACTGCACCAATTCCATAACCGCTGGCGTCTGTGTGAAGTCCAGTTTCCGCATTCTTGTTGTACAAGTCTAGAACTGGTGCAGAAGTTAGAGCCTGCTTAAGTGCCCGGAAAGTGCTTTCTTTTGTCTCATCCCAGTAAAACTTGGTGTCTCCCTGCAGAAGTTCTTGCAATGGGCATGCCTTGTTACAAAATCCTTTTATGAAATGTCAGTAGTATGAGCACAGCCCGAGAAAACTTCTCACATCATGAATGTGCTGAGGAATTGGAAATTCTGTGACTGCCCTTACTTTATCTGGATCAGGATGGATACCATCTCCGTTGACTAGGTGCCCCAGGATTTTTATCTTTTTGGTGACGAAGAGGCACTTTTTTGATTGAGGCAGAGTCCTGCAGTCTGAACACACTTCAACACAGTTGACAGAGCGACTCAAGGGTTCTTCAAATGTTTTTGAGACAATGAGGATTTTTCAGTTAAAAAATTCGACTGTCGAAATATTAGCCATGAACTTTCAAAGTATTAAGAACAAAGTTCCTGAATTTGCCGCACTGTATGGACATTATTGTGTTCAGATAGTTTTAGGCACTGAAAGCTGGCTAAATCATGATGTGCTAAGTTCAGAAATATTTAGCGAGGCATGAAATGTATATCGGAAAGATAGATTGGACGCAACTGGAGGAGGAGTGTTCATCACTGTGCACAAAGATATTGTTTCTACTGAGGTTGAGGTTGAAAGTAACTGTGACATTATCTGGGCACATATAACAAGTCTAAAAGAAGTAAAGTTAATAGTTGGGTGTTTTTACTGCAACCCCCCCCCCCCCCAGTGCTGCTGTAGCAGTATTAGAGTCATTCAAAGAAAGTCTACCCCAGGTAGTGTGTAGGTATCTGGGCCATGTAATATTAGTCAGAGGAGACTTCAACCTTAAGAGTATAGATTGGGACCTCTCTACTTACATTTCAGGCGGTACATACAAGCAGTCTTGTGAGCTACTTTTGGACACAATCTCCTAATACTATCTTGAGCAGTTAAACTGACAACCCATGCGCAATGGAAATATTTTAGACCTTATAGCTATGAACCAGGCCTGAACTTATTGATGATGTCTGTGTAGAGACAGGAATTAGTGATCATGATATCATCATAGCATCAAAGGTGACCAAAGTTCATAAACCAATTAAGAAGGCTACGAGTGTGTTTTTGTTGGGAAGAGCCAATAAGCAATTGTTTGGATTGCACTTAGAAAATGAATGGACATCGTTTAGTTCCGGTACTATGGATGTAGAGGAATTGTGAACCAAATTTAAATGCATTGTACATAAAGGGTTAGAGAAATATGTGCCTATAAAGTCAATTAAAGATGGAAAAAATCCGCCGTGGTGTAATAATAATGTTAGAAAGCTACTGAGAAAGCAGACTGTTGCACTCTCGGTTCAAAAAATAACATGCAAATGATGACAGGCAAAAGTTAGTATAGATTCATGCATCTATAAAAAGATCGATGCGCAAAGCATACAATAATTTCCACAGCCATACCTAAGCAAAAGATCTTTCTGAGAACCCAAAAAAATTCTTGTCCTATGTAAAATCGATAAGCGGATCAAACCCACTATCCAGTCACTCGTTGATCATTCCGGGGCAGAAATTAGAAGAAAGCAAATGGAAAGCTGAAGTTCTAAATTTAACGTTTAAGAAATCTTTCACGCAGGAGGACCGCACAAATGTACCATCATTTGATCTACATACTAATTCCAAAATGGAGGACATAGTAATAGGTATTTCCGGTGTAGAGAAGCAGTTGAGAGAGCTAAATACAAAAAACGTCTGCTGGTCCGGCTGGAATACCAGTTCGGTTTTTTCAAAGAGTATTCTGCAGCATTGGCCCCTTATTTAGCTTTCATTTATCATGAATCTTTAATTCAGCAGAAAGTTCCTAGTGATTGGAAAAAAAGTGCAGGTGACTCCCATTTATAAGACAGGAAAGAGAACTGACACACTTACAGTAATTACAGGCCAATATTGTTGACATTAGTTTCTTGTTGAATTTTGGAGTATATTCTCAGTTTGAATATAGTAAATTTCCTTGAGACAGAAAACCTTCTTTCTACAAACCAGCATGGGTTCAGGAAACATCATTCATGTGAAACTCAGCTTGCCCTTTTCTCACATGACATCTTCCGAGCCATGGGTGAAGGGCAACAGGCGGATTGTGTTTTTCTCAATTTCAAAAAGGTGTTTAACGTGGTGCCACATTGCATACTTCTAACAAAGATACGAGCTTATGGAATTGGTTCACAGATTTGTGACTGGCTGGAAGACTTTCTAAGTAATAGAACACAGAACGTTGTTCTTGACGGCGAGTGTTCATCAGAGACGAGAGCATCGTCAGGTGTGCCTCAGGGAAGTGTGATAGGACTGCTATTATTTTCTATCTGTAGAAATGATCTGATGGACAGACTAAATTGTAATTTGCGGCTGTTTGCTGATGATGATGTGGTGTATGGGAGGGTGTCATCTTGAACTGACTGCAATAGCATACAGGATGACTTAGACAAAATTTCTAGTTGGCGTGACGAATGGCAGCTAGCTCACAATGTAGAAAAATGTAAGGTGATGTGCATTAGTAGGAAAAACAATCCCATAATATTTGAATACAGCATTAGTAGTGAGCTTCTTGAGCAGTCGTGTCGTTCAAATATCTAGGCGTAACATTGCAGAGCGATATGAAATGGAACGAGCATGTAAGGACACCTGTGAGTAAGGCAGACAGTCAACTTCGGTTTATTGGGAAAATTTTTGGAAGCTGTACTTCATCTGTGAAGGAGACCGCGTCTTGAGTATTGCGCAAATATTTGGAACCCACAGCAGATCACTTTAAAGGAAGACATAGAAGCAGTTCAGTGACGAGCAGCTAGGGTTGACCAATGTCGAGTGTCACGGAAATGCTCTGGCAACTCAATTGGGGTTTGCTGGAGGAAAGACGACGTTCTTTTCATGAATTTCTGTTGAGGAAATTTAGAGGGCTGAATTTTTAGCTGAGTGTAGTACAATCTTGCTGCCACCTACTTACATTTTGCGTAGTGATCACAATGACAAGAGAAATTAGGGCTCGTACAGAGGCATATAGGCATTCTTTTTTTCCTAGTTCTATTTGGGAGTGAAATAGGAAGGGCAATGCCTAGTAGTGGTACAGTGTACCCTCCACCACGCACTTTATGGTGGATTGTGGAGTATGTATGTAGATGTAGATGTATTATGTGAGGCTAAACTTGTATCTATCACATTTGAACAAAATAATAGTCATCTGGTTTTCAGATGTTGGGGTAATCTCGTTACATGCAATATAGACAGACAAAAAATCAGCAATTTCCGCTGAGCGATATTGTAGGAGAGGATGATCTTCGAAGAATGCACATTTTGAAGTTAGTGTTTGTTTCTTCTGTACTCAGCTCTATCTATTAAACTAATAACTCCAGAATGTTCCAGCTCAATCATTGCATCAATAACTTTACAATTCCAAGAACAATACAGAACTACTTACAACCACAACAACAACAACAACAACAACTATTACTACTACTACTACTACTACTACAACCACCATAACTACACTTGTGCAAATGCCCACTGGTATATAAAACACAGAAAACAAATCTTCTCCTTACAATCATTGTTAGGTACCATCCGAAATATTGCTCACGATTAAGAGTTGTAGAATTAATAAAAGTTACAATAATCAAGAAATACCTAGTTACTAGTCAATCATCTACATAAGATAAGATTGCACATATCTTCTTATTTTCTTTGTGAAATATGATAATTTGTTTACTATAACAATACAAATCACATTCAGTTCAGAAATCAATTGCTAACATGTAATCACAGACTATTCACAAAGATCTACAAAATTATAATAACTTATGTTTACCACTGATTTGCATACGCATAATTACAGAAAGTCATTACATTTAATTAATTGATTTGTCTACCAATAAAGTTCCTTGCATTTCCAAATGATTTTGTAAGTTATGTTACAGTATCCTTTGACCACAACATGTAGTTCTAGAACTGCTTTCGTTAAATCAACTAATGTGGCATCTTGATTAGCCTGATAATGGTCTGCACCATGTGTCACAAAGTTCATTAGCCTAATCACTTAGTTTAGAACATGGCTGTGAGGACTGGATTGGACATAACTGGAATCCTGTTCTGCAGTCGCCTGCTGGACAGTATCTCATTCTTCAGTTGCCTGCCAATCAGTATCATGTTGTTGAGTTAATGTTGGGAGGGCCAATATTATTATAATACCCCCCCCCCCCCACCAGCAGCTTGATTGAGTTCTCAAAGACCAGCTGCTGCTGCACTGAAGAAATGTAAATTATTACTAAATTGCATTTCTGGATCACTGTAGATGGTGTGGAGGCAGCTCATCAGCTTGCAGTCTCTAAGAATTGTTCTGCATACCAACACTAATGCACTATCAACCGAAACTTCCAAATGCAGTAAGAAACAGTGCATGCACTTGTCAGTCCAAAGGCAGGGAGGCAGTGACAGAGACCAAACAATGGTTATGGTGTATAAGCCTGTGCCTTTGTCTAACATGAATAACATACATACAATACATATACAAGGATCAAATGAAATTTATTCAAATCTTTTATAACTAACATCAAACTTAATTCTGATTATGATTGTTAAAAATACAACTTTGTGAAATTTCAAAGTATGTAGCTAACTGATAAAATCACATTACTTACAACTGATACCTACATCCTTAGGAACCAGAAAGAAAATATTATGATATAAGAGGATAACACTTTATATTCTCACTGGTCAAAATAAAGTGCAGCACAGAATCTCAAAACAGAAGTATGATGTTACATATCTAAGAGACTTAGTGTTTCCCACACTTTTGATTTACAGATTGTTCATACCCTTCTGTGGTGTACAAATTACAATGAGTAGATACAATCTACTTAACAACATAATAAATATTGGTATAAATACAGGACAAAATTCTGTACCTACACAATATCCTATAGAATATACTGAATATACTATTTACACAAGGCGCACTCTACTGTTTGTATAACTTAAGCTCAGTCACATTACAAAGTCCATATACTTTTCCAGATCTCGGATAAGCCAGTTTGTAAGCATTTTGGTTTAGTATCTCGGCCGCTATGAATGGGACTATGTAGGTATTGAAGAATTTCTCCAAATCATTTCTGATTGATTTTGATTTTTTTTTTTTTTTTTTTTTTTTTTTTTTTTTTATCTTACCAGCATTAAATTTTTGATCTCAAACTGTGTGTGTTTCATTCTTTTATCATGTCTTCTCTTTCTTATCTGTCCTTGCTCCTTTAAATTCCTTATCATAATTTCTTCTTTTTCTTGTCTTCTCAGTTCATTACATGCAGGAAACTGGATTAACTCATTAATTATGTTTGGTGGCTTCTTTCCATGAACTATTTCATATGAACAGAATCTAACTGATGATTGCTGTAGGCTACTGATGACATCTTCAAATTTTTCAACATATTCTACTCATGAATGATGATTCTTGCCGCAATAATTTATGAACAGTCTTTCGATCTCCCTCGTGTACTTCTCTGCCGGATTTCTTGGAGGGTGGTAGGCCAAAATCAGAATATGCTTAGTGTTTTCGTCTTCTATAAATCTTTTCCAGGATTTTGAACTGAATTGAATACCATGATCTTGTGGGTTTTTCATGGGGTGTGAGCCCCAGAAAACACATTTTTCTGCTTATCAACACTTTATTGAACTGGCAGTTCACAAGAATAACACAAAAGGGATTAGATGATTGTTAGTGGTGCCTGAGAGGCAGCTCGCCAAAGAAAAACATAAAGATATGATTGTTTGTGCTTGGTCTATTAAGGGTATCATATCCGCAGTACAGAGTACTCTTGTGGAGGTAAGGGTGCGGCGGGGGGGGGGGGGGGGGGGGGCAGCCAGTGATGGTTGTGTGCATGGAGTCCGGCTGGTGGACAGCTCCAAGGAGTTGTTGGCGTATGGTCAATTACGGCTATCGATGCCACAATCTGAAAGAATGCCCTTTGGTGTGGCAACCATCAGAAATTAATTATTCCTAATGTAATTGATAATGCTTTTGCTGGTAGCTTTCTTTAAAAGATATAATCTGACAAATTTGAAAACAAGTCAACCATCATAAAAATACAGCAGAATCATCCTCTAGATTTTGGTAACCTCCATATAAATCAATAGCAATTAATTCTAAAGGTTGTCCTTTGACCACAACATGTAGTTATTTAAACCAAATCCAATTTATATGCAATTGTCTATCATGGATGTTTATAGAATGTTCTAGAACTGCTTTTGTTAAATCAACAATTGTGACATCTTGAGTAGTCTGACAGTTGTCTGCATCATGTGTCACATAGTTCATTAGTCTAACCACTGTAACTAACCCGAACATTGTCTTTTGTCACATCAGTTAGTTCAGAACATCTCTGTGTGGACTGGATGTGGATGTAAAATAGCTGGTATCCTATTCTTCAATTGTCTGTTGAGCAATATATTGTTTTTCAGTTGCCTGCCAACCAGTATTGTGTTGCTGAGTTAATGTTGAGAGGGCCAATATAATTTATAAGTTGCTGCCTCAGTTACAACAGAATCCAATGCAAATCACCCTCAAACATCTTTGGAATGACCATACACCAGCACTGTAGAGGCTAGAACTTTCCTCTATAATACCTTCTGCTAACTGCAAGTTTATGAATTCCTTCAATGTGGACCACAGGTGATTGTTTGCAATATATAGGTGCTGCATCTGCTATTGGAGTTCACTGAGTAAGAGGTGTTGCAGAATTGGCCCTCTAAGGAAAAATAATCATCAAATGATAATAATAATAATAATGACTCCATTTGCTGCCTATTGTATTTCATCTTCCAAAATTTCTACACTCGTGAACAACAAACCTTACACTAGTTCCATATCTTCAACTCCAAAATTATAAATAAAAACAAGTCCTACTCTTTTCCCATTTCCTTCTTGTACACATTGTACACATACAACACTCCATGCCACAAAAAAGTGACACCATGTAACACATCACTATGCTCTAAAGGCTCCACAGCATGTTGTTGTTGTTGTGGTCTTCAGTCCGGGGACTGGTTTGATGCAGCTCTCCACAATACCCTATCCCGAGCAAGCCTCTTCATCTCCACATAAGAATGGCAACCTACATCTGTCTGAATCTGCTTACTGTATCCATCTCTTGGTCTTCCTGTGCGATTTTTACCCCCACACACTTCCCTCCAATGCTAAATTCACAATCCCTTGATGTCTAAGAATGTGCCCTACCAATCTATCCCTTCTTTTAGTCAAGGTATGCCAGAAATTTCTTTTCTCCCCAATTCTGTTCAGTACCTCCTCATTAGTTACGCGATCCACCCACCTAATCTTCAGCATTCTTCTGTAGCACCATATTTCAAAAGCCTCAATCCTCTTCCTGTCCGCACTGTTTATCGTCCATGTTTCACTCCCATACAAGGCAACACTCCATACAAATGCCTTCAGAAAGGACTTCCTTAGGCTTAAATCAATATTCGATGTTAACAAATTTCTCTTTTTCAAGACCGCTTTTCTACCCATTGCCATTCTGCATTTTATATCCTCTGTACTGCAACCATCATTTGTTATGTTACTGCCCAAGTAACAAAACTCCTTTATTGCTTCGTTATCTAATCTAATTCCTACAGCATCACCTGGTTTTATTAGACTGCACTCCATTACCCTTGTTTGTTCTTGTTAATGTTCATCTTATATGGATGTTTCAGCACACTGTCCAATCCGTTCAACTGCTCTTCCAGGTCCTTTGCTGTATCTGACATGTCATCGGCAAAACGCAATGTTTTTAATTCTTCCCCCTGAACTTTAATTCCTTCACCAAATTTCTCCTTGCTTTCCTTTATAGCTTGCTCAATGTACAAATTGAATAACATTGGAGAAAGGCTACAACCCTGTCTTACTCCCTTTCCAACCACTGCATCCCTTTCATGCCCATCAACTCTGACAACCGCTGTCTGGTTTTTGTACAAGTTATAAATAACCTTACATTCCCTATACTTTACTCCTGCTTGTTTCATAACTTGAAAGAGTTTATTCCAATCAACATTGTCAAAAGCCTTCTCCAAATCTACAAAAGCTAGAAATGTAGGTTTGCCTTTTCTTAATCTATCTTCTAGGATAAACCGTAAAGTCAATATTGCCTCCCGGGTTCCTACATTTCTCCTGAACACAAACTGATCTTCCCCGAGGTTGGCTTCTACCAGCTTTTCCATTCTTCTGTAAATAATTTGTGTTAATATTTTGCAACCATGACTTATTAAACTGATGGTTCTGTAGTTTTCACATCTGCCTGCACCTGCTATCTTTGGTATGGAAATTATAACATTTTTCTTAAAATCTGAGGGTATTTCACCTGTCTCATACATCTTACACACCAGGTGAAACAATTTTGTTATGGCTGTTTCTCCCAGAGACTTCAGTAGCTCTGAGGGAATATCATCTACTCCATGGGCCTTGTTTTGACTTAGGTCTTTCAGTGCTCTGTCAGATTCATCTCTCAGTATAGTATCTCCTATTTCATCCTCATCTACTTCTTCTCCCCTTTCCACAATATTGCCGCTAAGTTCATTTCCTTCATAGAGCCTCTCTATATACTCTTTCCACCTTTCAGCTTTCCCTTCTTTGCTGAGAACTGGTTTTCCATCAGAGTCCTTGATTTTCATAGAGCTGTTTTTCTTATCTCCAAATGTTTCTTTTATTTTCATGTAGGCTGTATCTATTTTTCCCCTATGTATACATTCTTCTACATCCTTGCATTTGCCTTCTAGCCACTCCTGCTTAGCCATTTTGCACTTCCTGTCAATCTCATTTCTTAGTCGTCTGTACTCCATTTTGCCTGTTTCATTTACTGCATTTTTATATTTTGTCCTTTCATCAGTTAAATTTAGTATCTCCTGTGATATCCAAGGATTTTTTGTAGGTCTTGCCTTCATACCTATTTTGTCCTCTGCTACCTTCACTATTTCATCTCTCAATGCTACCCATTCCTCCTGTACTGTTTTATTTTCCCCCGTTTCTGTCATTTGTTGCCTAAAGCTCCCTCTGAAATTCTTAAGAACTTCAGGTTCCTTCAATTTATCCAGGTCCCACCTCCTTATTGTCCTACCTTTTTGTAGTTTCTTCAGTTTCAGCCTACAGTTCATAACCAACAAGTTATGGTCAGAGTCTATATCTGCCCCTGGTTATGTCTTACACTTTAAAACCTAGTTCCGAAATCTATGTCTTACCATTATAATATCTATCTGGTATCTCCCGGTGTCTCCTGGTCTCCTCCACATATACAACCTTCTTTTGTGATTCTTAAACCAGGTGTTTGTTATAACTAAATTATGTTCCATGCAAAATTCTACCAGGCGGCCTCCTCTTTCATTCCTTTTGCCCAGACCATATTCACCTACTATCTTCCCTTCCCTTCCTTGTCCTACTACCGAATTCCAGTCTCCCATAACAATTAAGTTTTCCTCTACCTTAATTGTCTGAATAATTTCCTTTAGCTCCTCATATATTTCTTCGATTTCCTTATCATCGGCAGAGCTAATTGGCATATAAATCTGCACTACTGTGGTCGGTGTTGGCTTCCACAGCATGTATCTACAAAAAACTCGGGCTCTACATTCATCTGAAGTGACTTTGTGATACCAATCAGTGTATTACTATATGAACCAATCCTTAATGCACTTTTCCATGATTTAAGTAGTTTGTCCTATACAATGGCTAGTCTTCATGACAGTTCAGCAGACTACAGCTTCTTCTGCTAAGTTCCACCTGGTGTCACAAGAGGTCAATTTTGGCATAGTGTTTGTGGAGAACATCTGACCTTAGAACCAAGCAGTAGCCTCCTGTTGAACTTTATTCTTCCCACAGTAAAACATCATTGATCTAAAGGCTCAATATCATTATCATATCTGACTCAATAAGTGCCTCTGAATTCAATAAAACCTTGTGCCTGGTACCATGGACTGTACCTATTAGTGTACTTTCACCTTTTCATTCATAAGTGAGACATTTGAATTTTATGGGAATGCCACACTGCAGATCTCATCATATTATGTTGGTAGTTTCAGTATGGCATGTAAACGAAATGGGACACCTGATCAAACCCTCCTGGTTATTTCAGCAGGTTATACCCCTTAAAATGTATCAAGAGCCCTCTCCTCTCCTTATTGCAACAAACTTTGTTTGCCTCATTGCTGTTTCATGTTGTTGATGGCATTTACATTCATCCACTGAATGCTATCCATGAAGTCCTCCATACTCACATCACCTCTCTTTATATACAGGGTGTTTCACTAAGTGTGTTTGCCTCTGAAACTTATAAAATAGTAGGTGACGGGAAATTTTAATGTGATAGGTCAACAAAAGAAATGTTACACTTTCTGCAGAGCTATGAACATAGATTATTGTATCATTTTCCAAAGAGTTACAGCACAAAGGTATAATTTTTTAAATGGAACAATAGTTTTTTCTATCATGCATTGGATTCGTTGAAACCAGCTGCGTCCAAATCAATTTAGTTTGGGAGCTGCAACCCTTCAAAGTTTCAGGGACAGATACCACACCCTGTACATAATACATGGCTGTGTGGTGGGTGATGGATGTTATGGCTGTGGGAAGTTGATTTACATGAGATGTTCAAATGTGTGTCCATGTTCCTCAATGTATAATGCAATGCGCCGTCGAAAGGATCTGCGGACGAGATGTAACATCGCCGGTGTGATGGAGCGACATGCGTCCTCGATGCGCCATTTTAGATCATCTGGGGATGTGGTCTCAGTGACATAAACACGATCCTTTAGATATCCCCACAAAAAGAAATCTACTGGTGTTAAATCTGGTGACCTTGCGGGCTATGAATGAGACCATGGCGTCCCAACCATCTTCCTGCAAACCTGTTGTTTAGTTCTTCTACAACAGCATGTGCAAAATGGGCTGGGTGACCATCGTGCTGCATCCACATATGGACTCTCATGTGTAGACACTTACTACAACAATGAACAGATACCCATTTTCCAGAGAGAAAAAAAAACCAGGCTACATGCTTCTGATACTTCCACAATTTGCATATTAACTACAGCTCCATTTGAAACTCACAGAAACAAAATTAGTATCTAACTCACCAAATTAAGAATGACAGTTCAAACTACTGTCAGATTATATATACATGTGGCGTCTGTTCCGAAAGAACAGACGTCACTTCTGATCCTGCAGTTGTTATTATTTAATATTCACAGAATATATGACATCAACTGCAATTGGGCAAAGCTGAAAATGTGTACCCAGCCGGGATTCGAACCCAGGTCTCCTACTTTCTAGGCAGTTGCGCTGACCCCTACACCACTGGGGACACAGTGATGACTGCACCTGCAAGGACTACCTAAGCCCAAGTTTGAAGCCCTTACTCTTACGGGAATTAGTTAATAACTACGAGTTTGAGTACTGTGGGCAGGGCGAAGCTGGGAATTTGTATCTGACGGGAGGCGTGCTTAGGTAGCCTTGCAGGTGCGGTCATCACTGTGTCCCCAGTGGTGTAGGGGTCACTGCAACTGCCTAGAAAGCAGGAGACCCGGGTTCGAATCCCGGCTGGGTACACATTTTCAGCTTTGCCCAATCGCAGTTGATGTCATATATTCTGTGAATATTACTGTCAGATTAGTTGACTCAAGGATTTCCATTGAAGTCCTGAGGAGACACCCTGCTGCCATTGGTTGTTAGTGACAGGGGTATATTTGGGCATTGAAGTGAGTCTTGGTGTTGTTTGATTGTCTTGAATTTCTTCTCATCTAAGGCAGCATGGTTCTTCTTTTGGCACTGAATCCCATCAGATAGCTGTAAATCTTATGTGATGTAACTCGATCTGCTGCACCATGACCCATAGTGTGCCATAAGTTTGCAATATGGCACCTGTTTATTCAGTCCTGGGCATGGGGACACTGCTCTACTCTGCTGTGCCTAGCATCAGCGGCTTGGGTTGCCAGCTCTTCATAGTAGTGGTGACTGCATTGTACAGGAAAGGGAAGGGAAAACTGTCTGGGTTGATTGCAAGTATCTTACAGGGGGGGGGGGGGGGGGGCACTGTCACAAATGGTAAAATACCAGTGGTTACAGGTGTCAGAGGGATGCCTTTTTTAGGGTTTTAGTTTTGAGAGAGCTTGTAAGACACCCTCAGTTTGGAAAAGCAGATAAACAGGAGATAGATTTTAGCAAACAATGTTTAACAGAAAGTACTCAGAAACTTCCAGTAAATCTTACTCAAGCCGTTAGTATGCAATATCAGTTATCTTTATTACATCAAAATATTCCAGGACTCAGAAATAAACTTGATGAACTACTCATTTGTATTAATGAAATAGATTCCTCTAAACCAATTGACATAATTTGTCTCTCTGAACATCATGTGGCCACTGGTATAGATATGTTAAACATTCCAGGATTTAATTTAGCTTCACACTTCTGTAGAGTAGATATGGAGGGAGGAGGAGTTGCCACATTCATTAAAAACTGCTATAAATTCAAGAATATTGATATAAATAAATTCTGTCTAGAGCAGCATTTAGAAGCTTGTGCAACAGAAGTAGAGTTCCATAACAGATGCTATATAATAGTAACTATTTACCGAGCACCTGCAGGAAATTATAATCTATTCCTAAATCATCTAGAAGCTCTTTTGGGTTATTTAGCAGGAAGAAATAAAGAAATCCTGGTTGCTGGTGACTTTAATACAGATTTTCTTATGCAGTCCTCCAGCAAAAATTTATTGCAGTCAGGAACGTTGTCTTTCAACCTAACGCATACCGTAAACTTTCCAACTAGGATAACTAAAACCTCTAGGACAGCAATTGATAATATTTTTATAGACAAATCAAAGGAACAAAATCATATCATAAAACCAATAATAAATGGCCTGTCAGATCACGATATGCAGCTCCTTGTTTTAAGTATAGATTCTAAACAGATTATGAAGACTGCAAAATGTACATACAGGAGAGTAGTCAACCCACCAAAAATTGAAAATTTTAGAAAACTCCTCAAATACCTGAACTGGAAAGATGTATATAGTGCTAATGGCATGAATGAAAAATATAACATATTCATTAATAATATTAGTATCATGTTTGAAAACTGTTTTCCTCTAAAAGTAATGTGAATTAAACAGAAGTCTATAATAAAACCTTGGATTACACAAGGAATAAAGATTTCATGTAAGACAAAAAGGAAAATTTATCTATCAGCCAAGAGTAGTTGCATAGTTTGGATTTCTGAAAGGTTCCGATATCGAGAAGGCTATTTACACTTACAGGAGAATGTACTTAATTCATTAGATAATAAATAACAAGCAGCAGGTATTTTCTGTGATCTGTCAAAGGCGTTTGATTGTGTGAACCATAATATCATTTTAAGTAAATTAGAATTCTATGGGGTCATGGGAAATGCTGCAAAATGGTTCAAGTCGTACCTCACTAACAGGAAACAAAGGGTGTCAGTGCAAGTGAATTAAGCCAACAATTATCATCGGATTGGGAAGAAATTACATGTGGTGTCTCACAAGGATCCATCTTAGCGACATTGCTTTTTCTTGTGTACATTAATGATCTCTCATCAGTTACACTACCAGAAGCAGAGTTCGTTTTGTTTGTGGATGATACAAGTATTGCAATAAAAAGTATGTCTAGCACAGTGATAGAAAGGTCTGCTAATGATATTTTCATGAACATTAATAAATGGTTTAAAGCCAACTCATTGTCATTAAACTTTGAAAAGACGCACTACATGCAGCTCAGAACATGTTAGAGATTTCCTGACAGCATATGCATTAAGTATGAAGAAGAGCAGATAGTAGAGGTTGACAGTATTAAATTCCTGGGATTACAACTTGATAATAAATTTAGTTGGGAGGAGCACACCACAGAACTGTAGAAACGACTCAACAAATCTGTATTTTCAATATGAGTGCTATCAGACATAGGAGACATAAAAATAACAAAGCTTGCATACTTTGCTTACTTTCATTCCCTAATGTCATATGGTATAATATTTTGGGGTAACTCTTCAAGTCAGTCTTCAGAGTCCAAAAATATGTAATACGTATTATTTGTGGAGTAAATTTACAGACATCTTGTAGAAGCCTCTTCAAAGAACTGGGTATATTAACAACTGCCTCTCAGTATATTTATTCCTTAATGAAATTTGTCATAAATAATATATCCCTTTTCCCAACAAACAGCTCAGTTCATACATACAATACTAGGAATAAAAATGATCTACACAAGGACTTAAAAGCACTTACTTTAGTTCAAAAAGGGGTCCACTACTCAGGAACACACATTTTCAATAATTTACCATCAAGTATAAAAAATTTAGCTACAAATAAAGATCAGTTTTAGAGGAACCTAAAAGACTTTCTAGTGGCCAACTCCTTCTACTCCATTAGTGAATTTCTAAATTGTACCAAATGATGCATGCACTCATACTATATAAGTATTATTACATCAGGAAAAAATAAATAAATAAAAATAAAAAAAACCTTAAAATTGTATGTATCTATATTTATGTTATAAGTGTATGTATTTGTATTTATATTATTAGTATTAGTATTATCTATTATTCAACTTGTAAATTTTGTTTCTTGACATGTTCCACATCCACGAGGATCCCCTCAACATGGATCTACGGAACGAATAACTAATCTAATATAAACTGTACAGGTTGTGAGCCCATGGCTCCACACACGGAGGCTCTGTGCCAGAGTGGGATTTGAGCACTCTCTCAATGTGGTGGTGATGTGTCTAGGGAATGGACTGAGAGGCAGGTAACAACCTTGTGATGGAAATTTTACCTCATACTTTCGGCGACCCTGTGATGATGCCTCAGCTGTATGCTGACTTGAAGACAGAGACTGTCTTTAGCTGTGACATGATGACCAACTCTCGGGCTCTCCAGCTTTTGAACTCTTTGACTGTCTGACTACTGCTGCTTCAAAAATAGGTGACTATTTATCCTGCTCTTTGTACCTCTGTTGTTCCAAAAGTACCACTTTAAGTCACACACCATGCAACAACTTCATAATATGCCTAGTTCAGTAACATCTGCAGTTATGTACTGCAGGTGTCTTCTGCAGTCCATACTTTAACAGACTGCATGACTCACCAAGCTTGTCACATACTCAGTACACAAACACGATGCCATAACTTATGGTCCCTCCAGCACCAACCATTGACATCAACTCCATATCTCATTTGAAAGTTTGTAACTTATTCACAATATTCTGTTCAGGTACCTATAAGTAACACACAATACTTCAGCAATACTTACCACAAGATATGTGTTTTTTGAAACAAAGAATCCTTATGTTGAAAAGGCAAACTTATTAGCCAGATTTCCTTAATGTTCCTTCCTTCCATCCAAAGTTTCTTTTTGCAACAATTGCACTGTGTAAAATATTCTGAATTTTACTGTATTAGCATGAGAAAAGGTTGTAGCCAATGACAACTTTAGAAAATAAGGCATGAGAGTTGACTGAAAAACAAATAAATAAAAATTGTAATATAAGCTTTCCATCTTCAGAAAATCCCATTAACTTAAAAATGTCTGCATTAAGTCTTTTCCTTTTGGTTTTTATTTTAAGTGAGATAGGTTGGATGCTAACTTGTAGATGTACAGAATGTCTAATAATTAATCAGTACATAAATATACAGCTCTAAAACAGGCACTATATACATAAGTTGCAGCCGACGTTTTTATAGGCCAATGAGTCAATTTGTTTCCTTTGATAAATTGATAACATGTCCGATAATGATATTTAAATATTGATATATCAGATTCCTGATATTTTTAAAAGTATTAACAGTCCTAGGAATATCTTCCAGCAGTTTGACCAAAAGTTTCCAGCCTATTTCCAAAGCCTTCCCATGATTTCTGCTCGGCTTAATTTCTTTCATCATCATAAGTTTCTCTGTCTATCTGAGTTCTAGTATAGAGGCATTTTGAAGTGCCTTCATTCTCCGGTTACAGGCTGCCATCACTGTGTCATTCCACCAAGCTTCTTCCTACCATTACACACTACTGTTCCAAGACATTCTCAGCTGCTTCTCATACAGTGTCTTGTACTTTGTCCGGAAATTATTAATGGGAAGTAAAATAAAAAGGGGGAAAGCACATTCATGTTGAAAAAGTCATGCTGTTCTACATCTACATGGTATACTCTGCAAATCACATTTAAGTACCTGGCAGAGGGTTCATCGAACCACATTTACACTATTTATCTCCCATTTCATTCTCAAATAGTGTGTGGGAAGAAAGAACACCTGAATTTCTCTGTTCAAGCTCTGATTTCTCATATTTTATTCTGATGATCTTTTCTACCTATGTAAGTGGGAGTCAACAATATATTTTTGCATTCGGAGGAGAATGTTGGCGATTGGAGTTTCGTAAGTAGCCCAAGCCTCAGTGATAAGTGTTGTCATTGTAATGATTCCCATCCCAGATCTTGTATCATTTTCGTAACGCTGTCTCTCCTGTATTGTGACAATACAAAACAAGCTGCCCTTCTTTGGACTCTTTCGATATGCTCCATCAAACCTACCTGATAAGATGCCACACTGGGCCAAAAAAGATGGACAAGTGTAGTGTATGCAGTCTCTGGTTTGCTTTTCCCATGACTTGTACTCTCCAGTTTGTTACTTTGAGCAAAGAAAGTTATGCTTCTGAAGCCAAATTTAGCAGCTGTGTCATGTTCTATCTACAAGATAGTTGAATTTCACAGTCTGCTTCACCTACTTTTGACATTAAGTACTTCTTTAATAACTTTAATTTGCTGTAATTGCTCTGACAAAATGCTTCAGCCACTGAAATGCTCATATAAGCCCTCAGAACTATTTCAATGTTACATAAACATTTCAGAAACCAGTGGTGGCTTATGCTCATTTTCGCTGGTGGAGCCCAGACAAATGGTCAAACTTTAAAACATTTTCATTTCAAATTATTTATTATGTAACCTCAATTATCTTAAAACGTGGTAATTGTACAGTTATAAATGTTTGTTGTTGTGGTCTTCAGTCCGGAGACTGGTTTGATGCAGCTCTCCACAATACCCTATCCTGAGCAAGCCTCTTCATCTCCACATAATAACGGCAACCTACATCTGTCTGAATCTGCTTACAGTATCCATCTCTTGGTCTTCCTCTGCGATTTTTACCCCACACACTTTCCTCCAACGCTAAATTCACAATTCCTTGATGTCTAAGAATGTGTCCTACCAATCTACCCCTTCTTTTAGTCAAGGTATGCCAGAAATTTCTTTTCTCCCCAATTCTGTTCAGTACCTCCTCATTAGTTACGCGATCCACCCACCTAATCTTTAGCATTCTTCTGTAGCACCATATTTCAAAAGCATCAATCCTCTTCCTGTCCGCACTGTTTATCGTCCATGTCTCACTCCCATACAAGGCAACACTCCACACAAATGCCTTCAGAAAGGACTTCCTTAGGCTTAAATCAATATTCGAGGTTAACAAATTTCTCTTTTTCAAGAACGCTTTTCTACCCATTGCCATTCTGCATTTTATATCCTCTGTACTGCGACTATCATTTGTTATTTTACTGCCCAAGTAACAAAACTCATCTACCTCCTTTATTGCGTCGTTTCCCAATCTAACTCCTTCAGCATCACCTGATTTTCTTACACTGCACTCCATTACCACAGTTTTGCTCTTGTTAATCTTCATCTTATATGCACCTTTCAGCACACTGTCCATTCCGTTCAATTGCTCTTCCAGGGTCTTTGCTGTACCTGACAGAATTACTATGTCGTTGGCAAAAACAATGTTTTTAATTCTTCACCTTGAACTTTAATTCCTTCTCCAAATTTCTCCTTGCTTTCTTTTATAGATTGCTCAATGTACAAATTGAATAACAATGGAGAAAGACTACAACCCTGTCTTACTCCCTTTCCAACCACTGCATCCCTTTCATGCCCATCAACTCTGACAACTGCTGTCTGGTTTCTGTACAAGTTGTAAATAACCTTACGCTCCCTATATTTTACTCCTGCTTGCTTCAAAACTTGAAAAAGTTTATTCCAATCAACATTGTCAAAAGCCTTCTCCAAATCTACAAAAGCTAGAAATGTAGGTTTGCCTTTTCTTAATCTATCTTCTAGGATAAGTTGTAAAGTGAGTATTGCCTCCCGTGTCCCTACATTTCTCCTGAACCCAAACTGATCTTCCCCGAGGTTGGCTTCTACCAGCTTTTCCATCCTTCTGTATATAATCTGTGTTAATATTTTGCAACCATGACTTATTAAACTGATGGTTCTGTAGTTTTCACACTTGTCTGCACCTGCTTTCTTTGGAATGGGGATGATAACATTTTTCTTAAAGTCTGAGGGTACTTCGCCTGTCTCATACATCTTACACACCAGGTGAAAAAGGTTTGTCATGGCTGGATCTCCCAGAGACTTCAGTAGCTCTGAGGGAATATCATATACTCCAGGGGCCTTGTTTCGACTCAGGTCTTTCAGGGCTCTGTCAAATTCTTCACTCAGTACAGTATCTCCTATTTCATCTTCATCTACATCCTCTTCCCTTCCTACAATATTGTCTCGAAGTTCATTTCCTTTGTAGAGCCCCTCTATATACTCTTTCCACCTTTCAACTTTCCCTTCTTTGCTGAGAACTGGTTTTCCATCAGTGTTCTTGATATTCATAGAGCTGTTTTTCTTATCTCCAAATGTTTCTTTTATTTTCCTGTAGGCTGTATCTATTTTTCCTCTAGTTATACATTCTTCTACATCCTCGCATTTGCCTTCTAGCCACTCCTGCTTAGCCATTTTGCACTTCCTGTCAATCCCATTCTTTAGTTGTCTGTACTCCGTTTTGCCTATTTCATTTACTGCATCTTTATATTTTCTCCTTTCATCGATTAAATTTAGTAACTCCTGTGATATCCAAGGATTTTTTGTAGGTCTTGCTTTCCTACCTATTTTGTCCTCTGCTACCTTCACTATTTCATCTCTCAATTTTACCCATTCCTCCTCTACTGTTTTATTTTCCCCTGTTTCTGTCAATTGTTGCCTAAAGCTCCCTCTGAATTTCTTAAGAACCTCAAGTTCCTTCAATTTATCCATGTCCCATCTCCTTATTTTCCTACCTTTTTGTAGTTTTTTTAGTTTCAGCCTACAGTTCATAACCAACAAGTTATGGTCAGAGTCTATATCTGCCCTTGGGTACATCTTACACTGTAAAACCTGGTTCCGAAATCTATGTCTTACCATTATAAAATCTATCTGGTATCTCCCGGTGTCTCCTGGCCTCTTCCATGTATACAACCTTCTTTTGTGATTCTTGAACCAGGTGTTTGTTATAACTAAATTATGTTCTGTGCAAAATTCTGCCAGGCGGCTTCCTCTTTCATTCCTTTTGCCCAGATCATATTCACCTACTATCTTCCCTTCCCTTCTTTGTCCTATTACTGAATTCCAGTCTCCCACAACAATTAAGTTTTCCTCTCCCTTAATTGTCTGAATAATTTCCTTTAGCTCCTCATATATTTCTTCGATTTCCTTATCATTGGCAGAGCTAGTTGGCATATAAATCTGTACTACTGTTGTTGGTGTTGGCTTCGTATCTATCTTGACAATGACAATGCGATCACTGTGCTGGTCATAGTAGTTTACCCGCATTCCTATTTTCATATTCATTATCAATCCTACTCCTGTGATACCCCCAATTGATTTTGTATTTATAATCCTGTACTCACCTGACCAGAAATCGTGTTCATCCTGCCACTGAACTTCAATAATCCCTACCATATCTAACTTTAACCTATCCATTTCTCTTTTCAAATTTTCTAACTTGCCTAAATGATTAAGGGTTAGAACATTCCACGCTCCGACCCGTACAGTGCCTGTTTTGTTTTTCTTGAATACGACATCCTCCTTAGTAGGCCCCGCCCGGAGATCTGAATGGGGGACTATTTTACCTCCGGAATATTTTACCCGAGAGGATGCCATCATCATATGTTCGTACAGTAGAGCTGCATGTCCGCGGGAAAGGTAACGGCTGTAGTTTCCCTTGCTTTCAGCCGTTCGTAGTAGCTGTGTGGCAAAGCCACATTAGCTGATGTTACAAGGCCAGCTCAGTCAATCATCCAGACTGTTGCCCCTGTAACTACTGAAAAGGCTGCTGCCCCTCTTCAGGAACCACACATTTGTCTGGCCTCTCCACAGATACCCCTCCGTTGTGGTTGCACCTATGGTATGGCTATCTGCATCATTGAGGCACGCAAGCCACCCCACCTCGGCAATGTCTGTGGTTCATGGGAGTGGAGTTATAGATATAATACATGAAATACTGCAGGTAATAATAATAAGGCCCTATTCACACAAGAATACTCAGGTCTCTGAGCGACTAAGAGACTCTGCTACCAAGAGACACGACATGTATAATTATATGGCACCATATATTCTAGTAGTTGTGTCGCAGTTGCCATGACTCCAACTCTATGATACCTGATATGCTGGTCACCAAATCTCTTGGTTGCATTCATACCATTTGGTTGTGCAATATGTAAAACAAATGTTTAACCTGAGATTTTTGGTAGAAAATGATGTTTGCTAACTTCCAGATACAGACTTGAAACATTAAGTATAGCTCACACCATGATGAATTGGTTTCTTATCTGGAGTATGGTGGAGGACACTTTTTGTACCACTGCTGTCTCTCACTTTCCCTGTTCACATCACAAATGTTTTGCAGTAAGAATGATTGATGGTAAATCCTGTGTGAGTTTTTATCTTCATGGTCTTTTCACGAGATACATGTGGGAAGAGGCAATATATTGATTGTCTTGTAGAATAAAATTAACCTGAAAGTTACCACATTTATGCTGTAATCTCACCAAAATATTTGAAACCGATTAAAAAATTTCACATTCACTAGATCAAAACTCAGAAAGTAGTTATTTAAAAATATTTTTAAACAAAAACTAAAAAGTATAAAATAATTACTCCTAATTCCATATAAATTCCTAATCTCATACAGATATACCTATAACTTCGTGCTTGTGAATTTTAAATAGCTATGACAGTCAAAATAATTTTATTGTTTTTATTGTCTGATGCTTTTTGGAGTTATAATTCCATTTTTGAGGACTTTATTGCTGTATTTTTGTGTTACATCTGCTTTAGTTTTTCACCTGATGATAGAAGAACGACACAGTTGTTAGTATTTTTCGAGAAAGTTGCCGCAGGCATTAATACAAGGATCTTATAATAAACATATGGTGATGTATTGTGAATTGTTACCTGCATTTGTGGAGATGAAATTATCTCCTGCATTGGTGAAATAAGTTCCACATTTGCACATATTATACAACACATTTTTGCTACTGGCATGTTTATGCCGGTACTGTATACTTCAAATTCATTACGTTAATATTATGGAGTACTGAAGTTATAGTTACAATCATATGTTTTGACTAACAAAATATATTAAAATAAACAATATTTTTAAGATGACATAATTGTTTGTTTACATTAGGCATGTTAGACTTTGACAAACTTATTATCATACAAGATAACTCGAAAAATGAACTGTTTGTATTACCAAGTGTTTTAGTGGATTGCTGGAATTGTTGAAACATTATTATATTATTTCTATAAGCAGACAAAATTAATACACAGCAAATGACTTAAGATATTATTTTAACATACCCCTAACCTAAACAGTACAGTCACGGACAGCCCACGACAAAATGTCGATTAATAATAAAGCTACGACAGTACTTTAATTTAAAATGAAAAACTTAGGGCACATGGAATAGATAATAGTAGAAAGCAGATGTTGCTTCAAAAAATTACACACAATTCATATCATTTGTCGTGTAGGGCCTAACAAAATTATTTGTGACTTTGATGAACTATTAATTTCTCAGTTATCTAATGCACATGAACCAGGTTTTTTGTTTTAAATATCACAAGTATTCTGATAGCTATTAAAAATAAAAACATTATTGATGGGCACAAATTTTCAGGCCTATCTGCATGTACTGGCAATAATAATGTCGCGTTGAAATGGGAGCAGGCTTGACTTCGAAGGCAACTGAACACAGCACTTATACTCAAAGCACGTTTATTACAAACGCAACATACACGCAGCACTGACTGCCTCTCAGGCAGTGTGCTCTGCTATTTATACACAGACAGAATTTACCAGAAATTAGAAGAACAGTTAACATAAGAAACAAGTAGAATTTACAAGTGAACATAAGAAAGATGTAGAACATTCTGGAATTGTTAATTACAAAGAAATAAATTTTTGCCGGTGGGTGGGATTGAATCAGTGACCTTCAGCATTGCAGTCCATGACGCTATCCCCTGCGCCACGCCGGCAGTTGGTGTTCGTGGTCTCTCATGGCATTCCTCCCTCTCCCAGAGAAACAGCGACCCGCTGTTATGATCCCTGTGGAGCCAGCTGCAATGTCCTGGATCTTGACCGTGTCATGGGTCCTCTGTATGACAGTTCAAGACAATCCTTCCCTTCTCCACGATTATCGACAACAGACATTCCTGTTGTGGCTTCATTAGGAACATTACTGTCCTTAGAGTCCTTGAACAAGGAGCCATTGTCGTCTACCTGCTCTTCAGGATTGTAGTAAGACTTCATGCACAGGATGTGAACAATGTCTCTTCTTTTTTGATGTTATGATGACGGCTCATAATCCTCAACTTTGTATGTTACGAATGACAGGTGGTGTATGACACAATACGAACCAAAGTATCGCTTCAATAACTTTTCTGACTGTCCAACTTTCCGTACAGAGGAAAAAATCCATACCAGATCTCCTGGGCTGTACACAACAGGTCGGTGCTTGTCGTTATACCGCTGATGGTCCTTCTCCTGGGTGTCCAGTGTCCGTATGCAAGCCAGCTGTCTTGCTTCTTTGACCCTGGTGATGAGCTGTTCCACATAGTCATCCTGAGTGTCATCCTGTTGGAACGGGAACAGCGTATCCATTGTCGTCTCAGCTTCACGGCCATGGAGCAGGAAAAATGGAGTGAAGCCTGTGGTGTATTGTCTTGTGGTACTGTAAGCAAATGTCACGACTGGCAGAATTGTATCCCAATTCTTTTGCTCAACATCGATGTACATTGACAGCATGTGGGCTAACGTCTTGTTAAAATGTTCCGTACGACCATTTGTCTGAGGATGGTATGCAGTTGCCATTCTGTGGACTATGTTGCACCGTGACATTACCTCTGATACTACTTTTGACTGGAATACTTTTCCACGATCAAATATCATGACACGTGGTGCTCCATGCTTCAAAATAATGTCTTCTACAAGGAATTTTGCGATCTCTGGAGCTTCTGCAATCGGCACAGGTTTGGTGACAGCGTAGCGTGTGAGGTAGTCTGTGCAGATTATTATCCAACGGTTACCGGTTGTCGACTTCGGGAACCTCCCTAAAAGATCGATCCCAACTCGGTGGAATGGAGCTGCTGCCGGCGGAATCGTTACAAGATGCCCTGGAGGTAATTGCGGCACATGCTTCTGCCGCTGGCACTCTTTACAGTGACTCACATAGTGCTTGACAGATCGGTAGAGACCTTTCCAGTAATACCTGCGTCTGATTCTGTCTAGGGTTTTCACGAATCCCAGTTGACTGGATATTGGAGCATCATGGAAATATTTGAAAATAGCTGGCTGGAGATGAGCTGGAACAACCAGTAGCCATTTGAGGCCCAGTGGATCGTAGTTGCTCTTATACAATGTTCCGTTTATAAGTTAGAACTCTCAATTCGTCGGTTCTCCTTTCTCCAAGGCCTCTATCGTTTTTAATAGTGCTGGATCTTCCCTCTGTTCAGCTGTAACGTCATCTAATTCAGTGAGGGCTGAAATTTCATTAATGCTGTTGACTTCCACTAATGGATTCCTCGAAAGGCAGTCGGCATCCTTGTGTTTGTGCCCATTCTTGAATACCACTGTGACATCATACTCTTGGAGTCTTAGTGCCCATCTTGCTAGTTGACCTGATGGGTCTTTCAAGCTAGTCAGCCAGTTGTAGAGTAGTTTATCTCGGACTTTGAGAGTACTCTTGATGTGTAGGCTATTACCTTTTCGGCACTGTCCTGAACTTGTACAAGCACTGCACCAATTCCATAACCACTGGTGTCTGTGTGAAGTTCCGTTTCTGCATTCTCATCGTACAACGCTAGCAATAGTGCGGAATTAGAGCCTCCTTAAGTGCCCGGAAAGCTCTTTCTTTTGTCTCATCCCAGTAAAACTTGGTGTCTCCCTGCAGAAGTTCTTGTAATGGATGTGCCTTGTTACAAAATCGTTTTATGAAACGTCGGTAGTATGAGCACAGCCCGAGAAAACTTCTCACATCACGAATGTGCTGAGGAGTTGGAAATTCTGTGACTGCCCTTACTTTATCTGGATCAGGACGGACACCATCTCTGATGACTAGGTGCCCCAAGATTTTTATCTCTTTGGTGACAAAGAGGCACTTCTTTGGATTGAGGCAGAGACCTGCAGTCTGAACACACTTCAACACAGTTGACAGGCGACTCAGATGTTCTTCAAATGTTTTCGAGAAAACAACAATGTCATCTAAATAGCAAAGATATGTCATCCACTTAGGGTGTTGAAGCAAGTTGTCCATTATGCTTTCGAATGTGGCCGGAGCATTACATAATCCAAATGGCATTACTTTGAATTGATACAGGCCGTCAGGTGTAATAAAAGCCGTCTTCTCTCTGTCAGCTTCGTCAACCTCGATTTGCCAGTAACCTGTCTGCATGTCCATAGTTGAGAAGTATGTAGCTCGTTTCAAGCAGTCTTTCTTTGTGATTCTGTTCAACCACTGATAGTCTACACAGAATCGCCATGTGCCATCCTTCTTCTTTACAAGGACCACTGGAGACGACCAAGTACTCTCCGAAGGTTGAATAATGTCATCTAGCAACATCTTCTCCATTTCGTCCTGAATTATCCATCTTTCAGCTGGCGACCCTCTATACGAACGCTGGCTAATTGGCGAATGATCCCCAGTATTGATATGGTGCTTTATAGTGGGCCGTTTCATCTGACTTTTCCCCTGCTGTGATGTGAATGCACCCAAAAATTGGCGTAGTATACCTAACACCCACTGGCATTGTTCCTTGGTCAGTCCAGGCCCTATTGGCAGTTCCACCTTTTTCTTCTTCAGTGTGTTGCCTGTACTAACAGCAGGGCATGGGCCTTCATTGATGACGTTGAGCTCACCATCCTGGATTGGTTCAGCTGTACCGATACACATTTCCTTAAGGATAAGTTGTGATTGCTCGTGACAATTTGTGATACAAATCTCTCTTTGACCACCGGTAATGCTTATGATAGCTGCTGGTATGTAAATTTCTTTTGTGAGCCTGATAAACGTTTTACTATCAATGCCCGAGGGGGGGATTCAAACTCCCGACCATAGTGGCCGTGCAGACCGTGACTGGAGCGCCTCAGTCCCTTCGGCCACCGCAGCCGGCTGTCAATCTCATTCCTTAGTCATCTGTACCCCATTTTGACTCTTTCATTTACTGCACTTTTATATTTTCACCTTTCATCAATTAAATTTGGTATTTCCTGTGATATCCAAGGATTTTTTTTTTGTAGGTTTTGCCTTTCTACCTGTTTTGTACTATTCTGCCCTTATTAATTCATCTCTCAATGCTACCCATTCCTCTTCTGCTGTTTTATTTCCCCACGTTTCTGTCAATAGTTGCCTAAAGCTGCCTCTGAAATTCTCAAGAAATTCAGGTTTCTTCAATTTATCCAGGTCCCATATCCTTATAAGCTTACCTTTCTGCAGTTTTCTCAGTTTCAGCCTACAATTCATGACCAATAAGTTATGGTCAGAGTCTATACATGACCCTGGGTATGTCTTACATTTTAAAACCTGGTTCCAAAATCTGTGTCTTACCATTAGAAAATCTATCTGGTACCTTCCAGTGTCTCCTGGTCTCTTCCATGTATACAACCTTCTTTCGTGATTCTTAAACCAGATGTCTATTATGATTAAATTATGTTCCATGCAAAATTCTACCAGGCGATCTCCTCTTTCATTCTATTTGCCCAGACCATATTCACCTACTATTTTTCCTTCCTTTCCTTTTCCTACTACTGAATTCCAGTCTCCCATAACAATTAAGTTTTCCTCTCCCTTAATTGTCTGAATAATTCCTTTACCTCCTCATACATTTCTTCAATCTCCTCATCATCGTCAGAGCTAGTTGGCATATAAAACTGTACTATTGTGGTCAATGTTGGCTTCATATCTGTCCAGAATAAGATAATGTGATCAATCTGCTGCTCATGGTAGTTTACCCGCATTCCTACTTTCTTAGTCTCAGACCAACTCCTGTAACACCCCATGTGATTTTGTATTTATAATCCTGTACTCACCTGACCAGAAATCCTGTTCCTCTTTCCACTGAACTTCACTAATCCGTACTGTATCTAACTTCAATATATCTCTTTCTCTTTTTTACATTTTCTAACCTCCCTACCCAATTAAGGGATCTAACATTACACGCTCAGATCTGTAGAATGCCAGTGTTGTCTTTTCTGATGATATTACCCTGCCTGGAGATCCAAATGGGGAACTATTTCCCTCCAGATTATTTTACCTGAGGGGATGCCATCATCATACACAGTAGAGTTGCATGTCCTCGGGAAAAGTAACAACTATAGTTTCCCCTTGCTTTCAGCTGTTTGCAGTAACTCTATGGCAAAGCCACATTACCTGATGTTACAAGGCCAGCTCAGTCATTCATCCACTGTTGCCCCTGTAACTACTGAAAAAGCTGCTGTCCCTCTTCAGGAGCTGTCTGCCCTCTCCACAGATACCCCTCCGCTATGCTAGGCTATTTGTATTGTTGAGGCACGCAAGCCACCCCACCTCAGCAATGTCTGTGGTTCATGAGGGTGGTTTCATTTTTATTATTATTATTAATTATTATTATTATTATTATTATTTATTTAGTCTTCTGGCTGCAGGTTTCAGTGCACAGCACAGCACCTGGCACACAGTGGTCATCCTAGCTAATCATGTACTTCACACACCTATTTGGAAATCAAGCATGATGGCCTTGGGATATAAATGCATGCTGAAACTGTTAGGCAGTAGACTAAATAAAAACAATTTGTGGCTATAGACTGAAACATATATTTCTTCTATAAAAAGTGTAATTGCAGCATAAACCTCTTTTTTTTCCTCACAAGGCATATTTCATACCTGGTTCTATGCAAGGTGCACCTTTTCTCTTACCAAGACTTTGCTCTGCTCATCCCAAATTTACGTAATTAAAGTCCAGAGTGAAGGAAGATCGACTGCAAAGACATGGTGTTATTGGAAACATTCCACTGAGATACTTGGATCTGCAGGTTTCACAAAATATTCATTTCCTACATATTTCTTTCTGTTACTGTTTGTCTTTTCTGATTTGGCTTTAGAGATTAGATAAAATTCTTACCAATGATGCTTCTTTCTTCCTTAGCACTCTTTAGGCTACTGTTTATAAAGGTACATATTACATAAACAACTGTGACAAGAGCCAGTCCTCTACTGTATCTTTCAGTTTGTCGTACAAGTAGAAGCACTTCCCTTTGAGGTGTTTCTCTTTTTTTTTTTTAGCGACAAGGAGGTGGAAGTCACATGGTGACATGTCTGGGCTTAGGGTGGATGCTGAAGCTGCTCCAACTTGAACTTGACCAGTACACTTTGTGTGACCCTGGAGACATGTGGATGTGCGTTATCACTGAGCAGAATCCTCCCTCTGCAAGCAGCCCAGGCCGTTTGCTCTCAATGGACTTGCATTGGCTATGAATTGTTTCACAGTACACATCACTGCCAATGGTTTTTTGTGTTCAAAGAATTCGGTGAGTATTGGACATTGAAAAAGATGGCGAGCATTACCTTGCCTGCTGACAGCACAGCCTTGAATTTTTTATGGGGAGATGATGCATGCTTCACATCCCTAGATGTCACACTACATTATCCCAATGCATCATATTCAAATTTCAATGTTTCCTGCCACTTCATTTGAACTCCTCTAGTATTAGACCATGAAAAAGATTCAAGCAGTGTAGAGTATGGCGTTTCCAGGAGTTTCAGCAAAGGTAACTGACAGCTGAAGGTCCCTTATCCCCCTCCTCACAGTGAAATCCATGACTAGGTCCCCTCTCCTCCTCCCCTGATGAAATCCCATAGGTCTCCTGCCCCTCCTCCCCTACCACTGAGCCCAATTGCACAAATGGTTGACAAGTGAAGGTGAGTCCCCTCCCCACTCACATCTCCCTCCATCTACTATCAATAATAATGATCCAGTGCCCTGGCAGGGACTTGAACTCTCGTCCCCCTGACTGCAGACCCTTCTGAAACCCCTGCGTAACCTAGGTTTGTTGGGAAATTTCAGAGAAATGTCATTAATATTTACTAATTAAATTATTAATCACGAGTATGTAATTATAATGACATTACAACTGGAAATCACTTGCCAGCATTTCTTCTGTACAGGATAAGTGCTGAGCAGCAACTGACTTCTTGCTGCTGGCATACTACCACCTTTATTGCTGATTTTGCTATCACATAGATTGAGTTTTAATGAAATTGTTGCTTGTTAATTCTACCGATCACTGGGAAATGAATTGGCAAGGAACTGGGCATTATAATGTTTATTTACATATATCAATTTCCATATGACAGTATCAGTTTAAAAGTGTCATTCCACTCCCTCTACACAGGCACACATACTGAGTCACTATCCTGTGACAGCCAGCTGAGCTGGTGCCTACAGCTGGCAGATGCTGCTTGGAGCACAGGTGATTTTTTTCAACAGACCTCCTGCTAAACATGATTTTTATTTATCTATCTATAGAAACATATTAACACAACTGTTGTTACATGGAATTTCTTCCTTTGTGTGTTCAGCCTTGACTGGTTTTTTAAGAGCACAAATATTCTTAAAAGAATGATAGCATATCCATGTACAAGTTTTAACAATGTTTATTACAGTATACATTTTCATATATGCAGCTGCTGCCAGAGGACACTCTGTGACAAGGCATTCTCCACTACATGGCTGCACATCACCACATGCACTCACCAATCCATCTCCAATAGACAGTGATAGTGTAACACAAAATAATGCCATTTTATCTTGCTATTTTCCCTCATAAGTCCACATGTATCTGAACTGACTGACTGCTGGTAGAGTCCCCATCCCTCTCCTACTGGATGTCCACATGGACCACTGGAGCTGAATTGACTGACTGTTGCTAGCACTCGAACCCCCCACCACTCCCACGCCGCAACCACTTCTCTCTTCCTTCCTTCCAACTCACTTCACCACTTCACTGATTCTAAGTGAATATGACAGGAGCTTGTGTAGCACATTCAGTCAAATTTCAAAGAATCTGTGCCTATAGCAAAATGCAGATACATGACAGACATGTTCAGATCGGCACTTTTAACATGCTAGTACATGATTCAGATCACAACTTCAACAACTGGTTAAAGAAACCACCAGATAATTATGGTCAACTGACAAATACTGCTGCTAATATTGTTCTGCTTATGCTGTTTCCAAGCTGACTGTTAACTGCCACATCCTACTTGACAACTCACGCATATAATAGTAATACAGGTAGGTCTCTTTGACTAGGAAGGACAACATATCCACCTTTCCTGCGATCTTTACAGAGGTTACAGCAAAGCTATATGTCTACAATGATCTTTGTAAGCAACTGTCAAAGCTTAAATTGTAAGCAACAGATTGTAATATTAAGTTAAATGAGCATATAGGTATACTGATGTTACAAAATATCTTTAAATATTGTCATGTCAATAATGAAGGATAGATAAAAACTCACCATAATGAGGCTCACTAAGCTGCTGACAGGCAGAAAAAAATAGACAATCACATTCACACAACTAAAATTTTTGGCCATGGCCTTAATCAGAAAAAGAAACACATATATTCACAAAATCATTCAGACAACTATACACATACAACCACCATGTCTGCCATCTCCAGTTCCACAAACATCTTGACTATGAGTGAGGAAGGCAGTGAACGGAGGAGGATGCCGGGTGAGGGCAGAGATGGAAAGTTCCGTGTTGTGATGGATTGTAAGGGCTCTAATAGGTGGGAATGTAAGATGCAGCATTGAATACAGTGAAGGCCAAGGGTGAGAGAGGATAAAAGGGACATGTAGAGGAGTGTGAGGAGGTAGTGGGGAGGGTGATTTGAAAAAATAAAAATAATAAGGAAGAAATAAAAGAGCAATTAATTAAGAGGATATTGTAAGGGACAACACACATTTGCAAGACATGAATTGGAAGGATACAGAATAATGATTGGGAAAAGGAGAAGAATAATTTTAGGCATAGGGTGTAGGGATGAGTAGATATCTTAGGTTGAGGCCAGGATGGTTGTGGGACCGTAGAATATGTTGAAGTTGTAACAAAGCATGTTGGGATTTATCCCCATCTGATTGCATTACTGAATCTCCTGATACCACTGTTGCTTAATAATAGATATGAATGAAATTATGTAGAAAGTGGGATACCAACATCCATAAGTTTAATAGAAACATTTATTCTTTCACTACCAGTTTTGGCATTCCATTATGGCAATTCAGGTCCCTACATCGGAGTATAATATCCATTAAATAGTGATAACGAAACTGGTTTCATGGATTTCTATCTCTCAGTAGGAGCCAACCACAACAACTGTAAGTTTGACAGTTGGCTGTTGGTATCCCACTTCCTGCATACTCTTTACCAGCTGCACTCCCATTTCCACCAGCAATGATGGATTCAATAAGAATGAATGGAATTAGTCTATTATCATTTTATTTTCCAAAACTTTTATATTTTTTAAAATAATGTAACTAGATGAAATCATTTTCTATTATTTGATGCTGGAGAAGTTTGTTTGAAAATATTAATTAATATCAGCCAGAAATATATAGTTAAAGTTAAGATAGAATGCTGATTAGTTGTTGTGGTCTTCAGTTTGCAGACTGGTTTGATGCAGCTCTCCATGCTACCCTGTCCTGTGCAAGTCTCTTCATCTGAGAAAACATTCGGAAACCTACATCCTTTTGAATCTGCTTACTCTATTCGTCCCTTGGTCTCCCTCTACGATTTTTCCCCACACACTTCATTCTAAAGCTAAGTTGACAATACCTTAATGTCTCAGAATGTGTCCTACCAATCTATCCTTTCTCTTGGTCAGGATATGCCAGAAACTCCTTTTCTCCCCAATTTGGTTAAGCACCTCCTCATTAGTCACGTAATCTACCCATCAAATCTTCATCATTTGTCTGTAGCACCACATTTCAAAAGCTTCTATAATCTTTTTCTCTGAGCTTCTTATCATCCACGTTTCACTGCCATACAATTCTACACTCCAGACAAAGGCTTTCAGAAAGGACTTCCTAACATTTAAATTAATATTGGATGTCAACAAGTTTCACTTCTTTGGAAATGCTTTTCTTCCCACAGCCATTAATGTTCATCTTATATCTTCCTTTCAAGACACTATCCATCCCAATCAATTGCTCTTCCAGATCTTTTGCAGTCTCTGACAGAATTACTATATCATCAGCAAACAGGAATGTTTTCATTTCTTCTGCCTGCACTTTAATGCCCTCTGCAAATTTCTCCTTCCTTTCCTTCACTGCCTGTTCAATGTACAGATTGAACAACACTGTGGAAAGGCTACAACCCTGTCTCACTCCCTTCCCAACCTCTGTGTCTCTTTCTTGCCTTTCGACTCTAATAACCGCTGTCTGGTTTTTGTATAGGTTGAATATAACTCTTCCCTCCCTATATTTTACCCCTGCTACCATCAGAATTTGGAAGAATGTACTCCAGTCGACATTGTCAAAAGCTTTCTCCAAATCTACAAATGCCAAAAACATCGGTTTGCCCTTCCTTAGCATATCTTCTAAGATAAGCTGTAATGTGAGTATTGCCTCCCGTGTTCCTACATTTCTCCTACATCCAAACTGATCTTCCCCGAGGTCAGATTCCACAAGTTTTTCCATTCGTCTCTAATTAATTCGTGTTAGTATTTTGCAACCATGACTTATTAAACTGATAGTTCTGTAATTTTCACACTTGTCTGCACTTGCTTTCTTTGGAATTGGAATTACAATATTCTTCTTGAAGTTGGAAGGTATTTCGCCTGTCTCATACATCTTGCATACCAGGTGGATCAATTTTTTCATGACTGGCTCTCCTAACGAAATCAGTAGTTCAGACGAAATATCATCTACTCCAGGGGCGTTGTTTCAACTAAAGTCCTTCAGCGCTCTGACAAATTCTTCTCGCAGTATCATATCTCCTATCTCATTTTCTTCCACTTGGTCTTCCATTTCTAGAATACTGCCCTGAAATTTATTTCCTTTGTATAGGCCCTCTATATATTCCTTCCACAGTCAGCTTTTCCCTCTTTGCCCAGTACTGGTTTTCCGTCTGAGTTCTTCATACTCATACAGCTGCTTTTCATGTCTCCAAATATCTCCTTTATCTTTCTGTAGGCGGTATCTATCTTTTCCCTAGTTATGCATTTTTCTATGGTTCTGCATTTGTCTTCTAGCCACTCCTGCTTAGCCAGTCGGCAATGTCAATCTCATTTATCAGACTTTTGTACTCCCTTTTTCCTGTCTCACTTGTTGATTTTTTATATTTTCTCCTCTCATCAGTTAAGTTCAGTATACCCTGTGTTATCCAGGGATTTCTATTAGGCCTTGTCCTTCTGCCTATTTAACCCTCTGCTGCCTTCACTACCCTATCTCTCAGAGCTACCCATTCTTCTTCTACTGCATTACATTCCCCCATTTCAGCCAATCCTTGTCTAATGCTCCCTCTGAAACTCTCAACCACCTCTGGTTCCTTCCATTTGTCCAGGTTCTATCTCTTAACTTTTCTACCTTTCTGCAGTCTCTTTAAGTTTTAATCTGCAGCTCATTACCAATAAGTTATGGTCAGTGTCAATATCTGCCCCTGGATATGTCTTACGGTTTAAAACCTGATTCCTAACTCTATTCCTTATCATTATAAAGTCAATCTGGTACCTTCTAGTGTCTCATTGTCTCTTACACATATATAGACTTCTTTCATGATGTTTGAACAAGTGTCGGCGATCATTAAATTGTCCTCTACCAAGCGATCTCCTCTTTCATTCCTCTTTCCCAGCCCATATTCACCTAATACATTTCCTTCTCTTCCCATTTCTACTACCAAGTTCCAGTCCCCCATCACAATCAAGTTTTCATCTCCCTTAACTTTCTGAATTATTTCTTTTATCTCCTCATACATTTCTTTGATATCCTCATCATCGGCCTTGCTAGTTGGCATATAAACTTGTACCACTGTGGTCGGTGTTGACTTCGTGTCTTTCTTTACTATGATAATGCAATCACTATGCCGTTCATAGTAACTTACCTGCATTTCTATTTTCTTATTCATTATCATACCTACTCATGCGTTACCACCAACTGATTTCAATTGATAATCCTATACTCACCTGACCATAAATCCTGTTCATCCTGCCACCGAACTTCAATAATCCCTACCATATCTAACTTTAACCTATCCATTTCTCTTTTCAAATTTTCTAACTTGCCTAAATGATTAAGGGTTAGAACATTCCACATTCCGACCCGTACAGTGCCTGTTTTGTTTTTCTTGATGACGACATCCTCCTTAGTAGTCCCCGCTCGGACATCCGAATGGGGGACTATTTTACCTCCGGAATATTTTACCCAAGAAGATACCATCATCATATATTCATACAGTACAGCTGCATGTCCTCGGGAAAAGTAACGGCTGTAGTTTACCCTTGCTTTCTGCCGTTTGCAGTAACTGCATGGCAAAGCCACGTTAGCTGATGTTACAAGGCCAGCTCAGTCAATCATCCAGACTGTTGCCCCTGTAACTACTGAAAAGGCTTCTGCCACTCTTCAGAAACCACACATTTGTCTGGCCTCTCCACAGATATACCTTCGCTGTGGTTGTACCTACGGTTCGGCTATCTGTATCGTTCAGGCACGCAAGCCACCCCACTCGGCTGTGTCTGCGGTTCATGGGGGTGGTGCTGATTAGTATTTCTATTAAAATTAGTTAAATTCTTTTCTCATAATATTAAGGAAGTTATTACTATGTTTCACAAGTAATGTTAGGAAAGTTTTGCCCTCATTAGTTTCTGTGTAATTATCATTAATTATGAAGATATTGTTGATGAATCTATTTTTTGTTAGATATGTAAATGAAATAATATTCATTTAATCAAGATTTGTTTATTTAGTTAATCAGTATTATTTAAGCTAATTTTTACTGCAACCAGTTGTATGCAACTGTTTATTTTTCCATTATTATTAATGTAATGAATTTAATTAACAATATGTAATTTTCAGAGACATTGAAACATATAAAATAGGATGCACTCGTGGCATGTAATAGAGTATTGTTTTGTCAGCCATCTGATGCTCAGTCTATGTTAGTCTCGAGTTTGTTTATTGTTTCGGCAGCGATCTGAGGCACAAGCCATGTCAGTTTTGACTTTAAATTTGAACAATTATGCAAAATTTTGTCAGTGTTTTTACTGTGGAAGGTGCATCTACCATGATTAATTAATATTTTGTGTCACATTATGATGTACTCCTTGAACTTTTGTATTCCACACATTCCACACATCAGTATTACTGATGTGTGGAATGTGCGTGCCTGGTATTAATGGTTGTAATTAAGGAGACTTGTAAGCTGGCCATAAATGGGGACAATTGGGCACTAATAATAAATCATTAAAGTGTCAAAGAACTGTAATTCTGTGTGTTATCTATGTTATTTGTAGTGAATTAGTTCTCACCCCATAAAATTCCAGCCAGCTGCTACTCAGTAAAATTAGGTTCTTATTTATATTTATTAAGAACATTATAATTGAACAATTAACATAAAGAAGTTTGCAAAATCAAAATATAATTGCCCATACAGCTTGTGATGATACTGCTGGCCCTCTCATCTCAATGTTATCGTACGATACCGTCTGCGTTGGACCTGGAATCGTGTGGTCTAATAGTGATATATGTTGCTTGTGAAGTTAGTTACAAACGAAATAGCCAGCCTAGGAATCAGTGTAGGACAGTGTGATTAGTTAACAAGTGATAGATTTCATTAATTATGAGATTCGTATATGTGCTTTCCAGACAGTTCTATAAACAATAGTTTCGTCATTGTACGTTATTTCAAGAACTAGACAGACAAATTGTAGAAACTTTATGTAAATCCATAAGACATGAAAATAAATAGCATTGTATATATGTTAGGCTCATAAACATGTTGTATTGACCAGATAATTGTGTTAATTAATGTAATAGTTGAGATTTCAATATTGTGATTCTTTGTATATATTGACTGACCTGAGATTTTGAGTCTATTTTGAGAATTGCCATTACATTTGATAGTTCAATATATGTTAGGAACATGTATGATTGACATTTAACACTGCGCTTTGTTGTCAAACAAAAAGGACTGAGATTAACACTTAAAAAGATATGTGCCACCTAAAATTATTGTATGTATAGTTTTCATTTTATATTGTGATTATTTTTGTGTACATGAAATGTTTTACTTGTGTGTTCGTTAATTGTAAATTTGTATATTCTTTTGTTATGAACAATAAATAATGTAATGTCATTATTGTCAATTTTATATATTTGTCTCACCGCCTTGCATGCGGTAGTTCGAGTTTTGGCATTTGTAAAGTGCTCTAGAATCTATGTCAGTCTGTGTTTTCAAATGGAAATACTATCAGTTAAGTTCTGGTGAATTGTGTACGCAAGTTATAAAGTTGAAATGTTTTGCTGGAATAAGAAGCAGTTTGTTTGCAAATTAAATAATAAGTGAAAAATTGTACCTACGAGTATTTATTTCTACCACGATGCCCCAGGTGAATAATGTTGCTGCGAACAGAACCCCCATACATCATAATGTTGAAAAGCTGAATATAGTATCTGATATGTTTGAACTGAACTGTAACTGTAATTACTTAATAACCTAGTAACATATTAAAGCTACATTAAATTACGTGCTTAATCTAGCTAGAAGTGACTTTACATATGGACGTGTTGGTTCATCGTTTGAAGAATATACTTTAAGCAACATCCAGAACACTTCATGTGGTGACTGAATTAGTGGGCAAAATCTGCAACTATATGTCACAAATAGTGGTTTTTGGTGATGTTCAACGAATGGTCAAACTTCAATCCTACAAACAGACACTGGATAAATGTTTATCAAGGATGATGTATTCTATCTCCTAGACAAGAAGAAATATTAGCAGTCAAATATAGCACTGGAAGAAAAGAAGACTTAGTCTGGAGATCACAGAGATGCCGACAGAGGTGGAATATGGGACTCAATCACTCTGACGTGGGACAACTGCTGATCATGCTCTACTGCTGTGGGGTGTTGACTTCATTTGTGTACACTGTGGTGAGCATACTGTTAATGGTCCTTTAATTTCTTTCAAATTACAGTGAAAAGTGATGTGTCAGTGTAAACTAGTATAACAGTTCATGTATTTAACAAGACTTCTGTTATGGCCTAGCAGGCCATTCAGATCGCGCGCGCCGGTACTGTGTTCTGTGGCTGGTGCGAGCCCAGCCGAGATAGTTCCCAGCCTAGCCACAGGAGGGCACGCTCATCAAAACAGCTGACTTGAGCTACGCGCCATCTGCTGGCGCCGAGCTGTCAAACGGCCGGGACTGCCTGCTGGGCCATTCGAAGAGTGAATGCGGAACGAGCAATATTGTTCTTACGACAAACAGTGTTTTCTACAGTGGCGACGAGGTTTAAGGTAGCGTGGTCTTCCTGCCGCAGTCATGGCAGAACACCTTATAGCATTCCTGATGAATCTTCAGTCATTACCGGAAGTTTTGGCTCAACAGAATGTTCCCTCACGACATCTATTGACACCTTGACTAGGGCGGTGCCACAACAGGTCGGGTTGCGGGCTTCTGTACCTGTTCCTCTGTTTCCTCCCTCTGACGACAATGCCGAGGATTGGCAAACAGTGCAACGGCTATGAATATCTTCGGCCTTGACGCTTTCCACGCTTTTGGCTTTATTATTACCGATTCTGTCTGCTTGGTTTCCGATCAAATTCCGTACGAGAGTCTCACGCAGCTCCGCGCGGAGTTATCATCCTTGTTTGCACCGGGTCTTGGGTGTGCTAAGAATTTTAGGACCACTATTACACTTAATAATACGGCTCGCCCCGTCTTCTGTCGGGCTCGGCCTCTCCCGATCGCCGTCTGCGGCACTGTTAAATCTGAATTAGATCGCCTGACAGCAGAAGGTATTTTGCGTCCTATCACAGCAAGTAACTGGGCCTCCCCTCTAGTTGTCATATGCAAGCCCTCAGGGGCCCTGCATTTATGTGGCGACTTTAAGAAAACTGTAAATTCTCAATCCATTATTGATTCTTTTCCCATGCCTCGCCCAGCGGAATTGATAGATCGGTTGTCAGGGGGCCAGTATTTTTCGAAGATAGATCTGGCAGAAGCTTATCTCCAGTTGCTTTTAGATGATGCCTCCAAGCAGGCGATGGTGATTTCTACGCCTTTTGGCCTATATCGATATCAGAGATTGCCATTCAGGGTGGCCAGTGCCCTCGCAATCTTTCAGCGTTTTTTGGAGCAGTTGCTAGCACTGGTCCCCTGTTGCGTGAACTACATGGATGATATTGTGGAGATGGGATCCACAGCTGCTGACCATATTGCCAACCTCCGTTCCTTGTTTTCCATTCTGGAAGGGGCTGGCATACGCTGTAATTTCCAGAAATCTTCTTTCTTCCAACCGACTATTTAGTACTTGGGCTACAAGTTATCCAGGTCGGCAGGTCGGGGGTGCGTCCCGTGGCAGAGCACGTGTGTGCAGTCGCAGATCCTTCCCGTCCTTCTTCCATTCATGAACTTCAAGTATTCCTGGGCAAGATTGCCTCTTATCATCACTTCCTCCCACAGGCAGCCACAGTGGCTCACCCCCTGCACCAATTTCTGCGTAGGGGCGTCCCGTTCCCCTGATCTCCAGCTTGTGAGTGGGCTTTTCAATCACTTAAAGCGGCCCTCCTTGAGGCTCCATGCCTCGCGGCGTACACCCCGGGGATCCCGCTTGTGATGGCTGCCGATGCCTCCCAGCACGGTGTGGGGGCGGTGCTGGCACATCGGTTCCTCGATGGGTCAGAGCGCCCATTGGCGTTTGCATCTAAAACTCTTACGGAGGCGCAGCGCTGGTATTCCCAGGTGGACAAGGAGGCCCTAGCCATCGCTTTTGCTCTAAAAAAAATTTACGTTTATCTCTATGGGTCAAAGTTCACCCTTTACATGGACCAATGCCCATTAGTGTCTTTGTTCCACCTGTCGGTGGCTCTTCCGGACAAGGCAGCCCATCGTCTTCACCGCTGGGCCTTGTACCTCTCTCGTTTTCTATTCGAGATACAGTACCGCTCGATGGCTCATCACGCCAATGCCAACGCACTATCGTGCCTCCCGGTAGGCCCCGACCCAGTCTTTGATGCCGAAGAGCTTTTGTGTTTTGCAGTTGATGAGTCGGCAGTAGATGTAGTCTCCGGTTTCCCTATCAATACCTCACGAATCGTGGAGGCCACCGTGGCTGACCCTGTCCTCCGGGTCATCCTTAAACGGGTGAAGCAAGGCTGGTCGGAGCGTCCTCCGGGTCAGGCATCAGACCCTCTCCCCAATTATTATGCCATTCATAACCGCCTAGCACCTACGAGGGCATTGTACTTCTGTCCACGGAAGACAGCTCCCATCGAGTGGTGGTTCCAGCGCCATTGCGCCGCCAGATTCCCGATCTTCTACATCGGGACCACTGGAGCATCTCTCGCACAAAGATGCTTGCCCACCAACATGTATATTGGCCAGGCATAGATGGGGACATAACTCGCCTCATTGCAGGATGCTCTTCTTGTGCATCCCAACAAGCAGCTCCTCGCTCATCTCCCTCTCCATGGCCCACTCCGTCTGCACCTTGGGAATGACTCCATGTCGATTTTGCGGAGCTTTGTGTCATTGACACATACTCCAACTTCCCATTTGTCATTCGTCCGCAGAAGTTACCACACGTTCCCTGTTAAAGATATTTTCTATTGCGGGGTCTCCCTTCCGCATTGGTGACAGATAATGGGCCACAGTTTACTTCACAACACTTTCACAATTTTTGTTCTACCCATGGGATCCACCATGTCCTGGCCCCACCTTTCCACCCACAGTCAAATGGGGCAGCGGAGAGGTTTGTCCGCACTTTCAAGACGCAAATGCGCAAGTATGTGGCGCATCTTTCAGTGGAGGAAGCCCTCCTCCGATTCCAGTCACCCTTTCGGTCCACCCCGGCAGGTCAGCAGAGCCACTCTGAGCTCCTTCATGGTCGCCCTCATAGGGCGCTGTTGTCCCTCTTGCATCCAGGCCCCTTCCGCACCCTATCCTCGTCCTCTGTCACATTTTGCCCCTGGCTCGGCTGTCTGGGCTCGAGGCTATGGCCGCCATCCTCGTTGGGTCCTGGCCGTGGTCGTCGGATGCTTGGCTGTTGTCTCTGTGAGGTCCGTTCTCCTACTGGGATCCTCACCCGCCACCACGATCAGCTCCAGGTCCGCCATCCTCCTCCCACACCTACGGTCCCTTCTTCCTCTTCCAGATCTATCCCCCCCCCCCCTCTATCGTAAGCGTCATCAGGGGACAGTTCTCTACCAACATCATTTTCGCGGAAAGTGGCTGGGGGGTGAGAGGATTTCCCGCCACAGCCCCAGCGGCCTGCTCCAAGGAGTGGACAGCTCCAGTCACCGACAGTGGGGGCACCTTGACATCAGCCGATGGAGGCCCAGAGTTGCCACAGGAGGGGGGAATGGGGGACCTACCGCAATCGCCAGTGCTGGGAGCAGCAGGACATTGTTCACGAGGGCGAACCCCTTGTCGCTCAAAGGGGTTCCGTCCGTACGAGATGGTTCCGGCTACGGACTGGATGGAGCCACCAGACGATCGGATGGACGTGGAAGCCAGACTTCGGCACCGCCATTCTGGAGCCTGGCTCCTCGCCCCAAGTGGGGAGGAATGTTATGGCCTAGCGGGCCATTCAGATCGCACACGCCGGTATTGTGTTCCGTCGCTGGCGTAGGCCCGGCCGAGATAGTTCCCGGCCTAGCCACAGGAGGGCATGGTCATCGAAACAGCTGACGTGAGCTGCACGCCATCTGCTGGCGGCGCGCTGTCAAACGGCCTGAACTGCCTGCCGGGCCATTCAACGAGTGAATGCGGAATGAACAATATTGTGCTTACAACAAACAGTGTTTTCTTCAACTTCGGTACAGAAAAATGGCAGATACAAATTATGTTCCTCCATCATTAGAACTTCTTATTTGAGAAATGAAAACTGATCTCACAAAACAAATTAGTGAATAAATAAAAAATAAGAAAACTGAACTAGTAGTATAAATCAAAAATAAAAATAACTGAACTACTAGAACAAATTAGTAACCACAGTGGAAAGATAGAGGAACTGCCAGTTTCTGTAGTCGATCAAAGAATCAATTTTCAAGAGAATTTGAGGGAAATTAAATTTTTGTATTGAAAATGATATATTGTGTTTAAAATCTGAGATGTATATTAAGTTACAAAAACAAGATGTAAAACTTGGCTCTTTTCAAGAAAATTTAAAAGTGTACACAGATAGGTGACAAACTAACTATGATAATTTAAAGTCAGAAGTGGATCAATTAAAACAAAATACTTCTATGGATAATATAACAGCTGTAGATCTGTAAAAGCTAAGTTTGATTCAGGTAAAAAAGAGGTAGTAGAGGATATTTTGCAAAACATCACTGAGAATATTCCAGAAATGCAGGTTATTAATCAAGTGTTTGATTAAAAGGTACGCTCTATTAATGGAAATTTATCCAACTACTACACAAAATTAAATTCTTTAGAGGAAAGATCTCGTTCTGAATTAACTCAAAATATGGAAAGGGTACTTAGTACAGAAAATAAGTTAGAAATATTAAAGAAGGTTCATTATGAAGATAGTGAAAGGGGAATCTCGCTGTTGGATAACATTTGTGAGCAAAAGGTAGAGGAGTTAATAGATAGAAAGAGTAAAGAAAATTGTTCCAATTCACATAATATAAATGACCAGATGTCTGAAATAGGAATTAGCAACCTCCAGTTATATAAACTGTGGGATAATATAAATAAAACCAAAACAGCCTTAAACTTAAATTGGCCTGCTACTTCCGACAACTACCAAATAACTTCTCCTATGCATTCAAGAGAAGATAAATCCAATTTTGCTCAAGGCTTAAACTTATCAAAAGAGTTACCCAAATTTAAACCAGAGGGAGAAGTACACTCTAACCATTTCCAATGGGTATTGAATAGAACCCATCCGAATAGTTGGACAGACTTTCAGAAAATTAATTTTACTTGGTTATTTAGTTGGTGAGGCTTTGGAACTGGGTTCAGCACATCCAGAAGAGTTCTTGTCATGGGTTGAAAAAAGCCTTCAGAGGAATCAGCACTCTTCACTGATTTGGTGATGTGAAATCCACCAGGTCTCAAGTCATCTGTTCTGATATTTCCTTGCCGTTTTCTTCAGAACAGGTTCTTCACTCTTTTACTATTCTTTAGACTTTATATCTATTACTGTACATTCTTAATAGTATCTGTCAGAATTACCTACCAGATATTGACAAATTCAGATATGAGCAAGGTCTCTATCCAAAATGTAAAGAGGATGTGATAAAATAGAATGCAGATATAAGACATCATTTCCAGATGTAACAAAACCCTGATATGAGACATTAATATTTGTATATTTATGTGTTTAACTGTAAGATTATATATTATATTTTATTCTGTGTGTTCTGATGGGTTTCTGCTAGAAAGGCAGAATGAGTCTATTTGTTTCCACATAGAAGAGATAGAATTCTGGAAAAGAAGTAAAATCTTATTTAATAACTTTTATACAGGGTAAATTGAAACTTTTGTGATACTTTCATGAGTAATAACATGGGGAGGGTATTACTTGGTTTTTTAAGGGAGGTTTTTTAGTTTGTATACATACATACACACACACACACATACACTTACACACGCACAAACAAATTATAATTACACTTTACATGAGTTGACACAAACAACAGTACACACACACATCCACAAAGTTGTTTTTGGATAAGGGAATTTTATTGTCTTGATGTCCTATGTTATTGAAGAATACGAGTGCACAATAGTGTAATAACTCACTAACTATAAGTACATAGCAATATAGAAGGAGGTTATGAAGTGAAAATCACAAATTGGTCTTATAATTCAGAGGTGTTGAAGGATACAAAGCTATATTGTGAGAAGAGTATCATGAATTGAATTACACATAATAACTATTCCAGGTTAGAATTAAAAAATATAATAAAGACAGTTTACAACTCACCGGAAAGACATAATGAAGAGCTGTGACAGGCACATAAAAAAGACACACACATACAACACTTAAGCTATCAGGTATGGCCTTCTTCAGAATATAGATCATTCAAGCACAACTGTCATCTCTGATTGCCGCAATCCAAATCACACTCTGCAGTGTGAAAATATTGGGAGGTGAGGGGAAGAAAGAGCAGGATAGGAAAGTTGCAACACTTTGGTGGTGATGGATACACCACAGCCTTTCAGAGCACACACACACACACACAGCATATGAAATAGAGAGGTGTAGGATAGAGGGGATAGGGACTGTTGGGTGTGGGAAAAAGGGATTTATCGTAGGTTGAGGCCTGGATAATTTCGGAGTCATAGAATGTACTGCAAGGTTAACTCCCATGTCTTGTGGTGGCTGGAAGGATCCAGATGGTCCGGGTTGTGAAGCAACCACTGAAATCAAGCATATGCTCCACTGCATATTGCCATGTAGTGGTCTACCTTGTTGGTAGATGGCATATTTGCAGTGACAAGAACTCCCTTTCTCAATATGTGGAAGGTCTCACAAAGGCCTTCCCAGACAGAAACTATGCCACAGACATACTCCTCAATCAGATCTCGCAGCTATATTCTCACACACCCCAAATCCTCCCTCTGCCACCAGTGACCATCTACAAAAGAGTGCTCCCCTTGTCACCCAGTGCTACCCTGGACTCGAACAACTAAATTGCATCCTTCGCCAAAGTTTTGATTTCCGATGCCCATGCCCAGAAATGAGAGACATCCTTCAAAGATCCTTCCCACTCCTCCTAAAGTGTTGTTCTGTCAGTCTCCTAATCTCCATAACATCCTAGTCTGTCCCTATTCCACCCTGAAACCTAGCCCACTGCCAAAGGGATCATATCCCTGTGGAAGGCCCTGATGCAATACCTGTCCAAGCCACCCTCCCAACACTTCCTATTTCAGTCCCGTCACAGGCTTATGCGACACAATCAGAGGCAGGGCCACCTGGGAAAGCAGCTATGTAATTTACCAACAGTGCTGCAATCACTGCATAGCTTTCTATATTGGCATGATCACCAACAAGATGTCCATTAGGATGAATGGACACCACCAAACTGGCTGAAAAGAGGTAGACCACCCAGTGGCACAGCATGCAGCAGAGCCTATGCTTGATTTCAATGGCTGCTTCACGACAAAGGCCTTTTTCCCCCTTACCTAACAGTTCCTAACCCATCTATCCTACACCTCTCCTATTATGCGTGTGTGTGCACCAGGATTTGAATGGCAAAGACTTTGAACTTCGTGTACAGTTTAGCCACTGGGCACAAAATAAATTGTGGCACAATATGCACTATTGAGCAACGGAAAATCCACAATGGCTGTGACAAGTAAAACATCAGTGACCTTGGCGGGTTAATGGGTGGTATGGCATTATGGGAGGAAGGATAATTGGCCCCTATTTTATTGATGGTGCAATGTATGCTGATTTATTAGGTAATGTTTCTAACAAATTATTAAAACACTGCTGCAGCCAAGTAAGAAAAGTCCTTTGCCACATTTTTGACACATCACTTAAGCAAGGAACAGTTCTCGAAAGGATTAAGTATGCAGCTGTGAAAACATTATATAAAAAAGGAGATAAGACAAAAACAGCTTACTAACAACCAATATCACTGTTGACAAGTTTTTCAAAGGTTTTAGAGAAACTTATGCATGTGAGGGTAGTTAAGCATCTCGGTAAACGCAATATCATTAGCAAAAGTCAGTTTGGATTTCAGGAAGGTTTGTCAACAGAAGATGCAATATTTGCTTTTGCTGGCAAGCTTTTGGACTCCACCAACAAGAAACTAAAGGTGGCTGGCTTATTTTGTGACCCAACAAAAGCATTTGACTGTGTCAGTCACCAAATACTTTTACAAAAAGCTGCACATCTCGACATAAGTGCTTCAGCAGGAAAATGGCTTGACTTGTACCTATCAAACAGGACACAAAGTTGTGTTGGATAGTGAAGTTGGTGTCTCAGTATTTTCAGATTGGGGTATTATCACACATGGACTCAGTTCTTGGCTCAGTTTTTGGCTTTTTATTATCTTTATAAATAACCTGACCCTCTGTACAGAGTACTGAAGATTCACCATTTTTGCTAAGGATACCACATTGATAATTCAGTGGATTAACTAGAGGTAATACCACATAAGTGTTATGGCCTAGTGGGCCATTCATATCGCGTGCGCCTGTATTGTGTTCCGTGGCAGGCGCGGGCCCGGCCATGATAGTTCCCAGCCTAGCCACAGGAGGGCACGGTCATCTAAATAGCTGACATGAGCTGCGCGCCATCTGCTGGTGGCGCACTGTCAAATGGGCGGAGTGACAGCCAAGGCATTCAACAAGTGAATATAGAATGCGCAACATTGTGTGTACGACAGTGGCGACGAGGTTTATGGTAGCGTGGTCTTCCTGCCGCAGTCATGGCAGAGCAACTTCGAGCATTGCTGACGAAACTTCAGTCGTTACCGGAAGTTTTGGCTCAACAGAATGCTTCCCTCACGGCGTCTATTGACACCTTGACTAGGGCTGTGACACAGCAGGTTGGGTTGCGGTCTTCTGGGCCTGTTCCTCCGTTTCCTTCCTTTGACGACGATGCCGAGGATTGCACCAACACTTCGTAGCCTTCCAGTTGTGTGATGACGGTAAGCAAAAAGCTAATTTCCTTTCGTGGCTCTCGCCTCGTCTTTTTCATTTGCTGGGCAATCTGGCGCTGCTTGAGACGCAGGCATCCCTGTCCTTTTCGGATATCTGTTCTCTCTTTGTGGCATATTTTCGCCACCACTCGCATGTGGTGTCGGCCCGCATACCTTTCTACCGTTCGCAGACCTGGACGTTCGCAAGCAGGCTCTTAAATCGGATGATCCGTCCTTGGCGGAGGTTTTGCATATTGCGTGCGCATTTGAAGTTTCTAAGGCTGTGGGAAATCAACTTTCCGCTTGGGGGGAGGTCGCCTCAGTTGCCGATTCGGCCCAGTCATCCACGGTGCCGATTTCTTCAGTGTCTGTTGTTGCGTCGCCCTCCCCTCCCTCCCTTCCGACCCCACGGCACTCGCCTGTGTCATATAGGCGGGGGGAACGGCGGCGCACGGCGCCCGCTTCAGAGAGCAAGCCGATTTCTTGTCTTTCGTGCGGGGCATCCCATTCTCGGAAATCGTGCCCGCATAGATGAGCTACGTGTAATCGTTGAGGAAAATTCGGACACATCGCCCAAATGCGCCACTCCTCTGCTCAGGGCCGCAAAAGGACCTCTCACCCTCACAATTTCGGCGCGTCACCCATGGATATTAATAAGGTTGTTCCCGCCGGCATATAGCCGCCAAAATTGTTTATAGACCTCCGCATTTGGCGGAAAACTGTTACGCTTCAAGTGGACACAGGTGCGACGACATCGCTTCTAAGTTCGGCTACTCATCAAACATTAGGCTCCCCCACTTTAAGTCCAGCACCTCGCACATTGGTTAGCTACGGCGGCCACCCTGTTCCAATATTGGGGTCGTTTGTCGCCGAAGCTACATATTAGAACGGTAGCCACGCGGTTCCGTTTCATCTACATCTACATACATACTCCGCAATGCACCATAAGGTGCGTGGCGGAGGGTACACTGTACCACTACTAGGCATTTTCTTTCCTATTCCACTCCCAAATTGAACGAGGAAAGAAAGAATGCCTATATGCCTCCGTACGAGCCCTAATTTCTCTTATCTTGTCTTTGTGATCTTTACGCGAAATGTAAGTAGGCGGCAGCAAGATCGTACTACACTCAGCTTCAAATTCCGGCCCTCTAAATTTACTCAACAGAAATTCACGAAAAGAACGTTGTCTTTCTTCCAGCAATCCCCAATTGAGTTGCCACAGCATTTCCATGACACTCGCACATTGGTCGAACCTACCGGTAACAAATCTAGCTGCTCGCCTCTGAACCGCCTCTATGTCTTCCTTCAAACCGATCTGCTGCGGGTCCCAAATACTTGAGCAATACTCAAGTGGTCGTACAAGCGTTTTATACGCGGTCTCCTTTACAGGTGAAGTACATCTTCCCAAAATTCTCCCAATAAACCGAAGTCGGCTGTCTGCCTTACTCACAACTGTCCTTACATGCTCGTTCCATTTCATATCGCTCTGCAATGTTACACCTAGATATTTGAACGACGCAACAGCATCAAGAAGCTCACTACTAATGCTGTATTCGAACATTATGGGATTGTTTTTTCTACTCATGCGCATCACCTTACATTTTTCTACATTGAGAGCTAGCAGCCATTCTTCGTACCAGTTTGTGGTAGTAAACAGTGCGACAGCTACGAATATCTTCGGCCTCGACACTTTTCATGCATTTGGCTTTACTATTACCGATTATGTCTGCTTGGTTTCCAATCAAATTCCGTACGAGAGTCTCACGCGGCTCCATGCGGAGTTCTCGTCATTGTTTGCTCTGGGTCTTGGGTGTGCTAAGAATTTCCGGGCCACTATTACACTTAAAAATACAGCTTGCCCTGTCTTCTGTTGGGCTCGGCCTCTCCCGATCGCCCTCCGCGGCGCTGTTAAATCTGAATTAGATCGCCTGACGGCGGAAGGTATTTTACGCCCTGTCACAGCAAGCGAGTGGGCCTCCCCTCTAGTTGTCATACGCAAGCCCTCAGGGGCCCTGCATTTATGTGGCGACTTTAAGAAAACTGTCAATTCTCAATCCATCATTGATTCTTTTCCCATGCCTCGCCCAGCGGAATTGATAGATCGGTTGTCAGGGGGCCAGTATTTTTCGAAGATAGATCTGGCAGAGGCTTATCTCCAGTTTCATTTAGATGATGCCTCCCAGCAGGTGCTGGTGATTTCTACGCCTTTTGGCCTATATCAGTATCAGAGATTGCCATTCGGGGTGGCCAGTGCCCTCGAAATCTTTCAGCGTTTTTTGGAGCAGTTGCTAGCACCAGTCCCCTGTTGCATGAATTACATGGATGATATTGTGGTGACGGGATCCACAGCTGCTGACCATATTGCCAACCTCCGTTCCTTGTTTTCACATTCTGGAAGGGGCTGGCATCCGCTGTAATTTCCAGAAATCTTCTTTCTTACAACAGACTATTGAGTACTTGGGCTACGAGGTATCCAGGTCGGGGGTGCGGCCCATGGCAGAGCACGTGCGTGCGGTTGCAGATCTTCCCTGTCCTTCTTCCGTTCACGAACTTCAAGTATTCCTGGGCAAGATCGCCTCTTATCATCGCTTCCTCCCACAGGCAGCCACAGTGGCTCAACCCCTGCATCAACTGCTGCGTAAAGGCACCCGTTCCACTGGTCTCCAGTGTGCAAGTGGGCTTTTCAGTCACTAAAAAAGGCTCCCTGCCTCACTGCATACACCCCGGGGGTCCCGCTTGTGGTGCCAGCAGACGCCTCCCAGCATGGTGTGGGGGCGGTGCTGGAACATCGGTTTCTTGATGGGTCGGACCGCCCATTGGCGTTTGCATCTAAAACACTTGCGGATGCACAGTGCCGGTATTCCCAGGTGCCATCGTTTTTGCTTTAAAAAAATTTTACGTTTATCTCTATGGGTCAAAGTTCATGCTATACATGGACCACCGCCCATTAGTGTGTCTGATCCACCTGTCAGTGGCTCTTCCAGACAAGGCAGCCCATTGTATTCAACGCTGGACCTTGTACCTCTCTCGTTTCCATTACGAGATACAGTACCGCTCGACGGCTCATCACGCCAATGCCGACGCCCTATCGTGCCTCCCGGTAGGCCCCAACCCGGTCTTTGATGCTGAAGAGCTTTTGTGTTTAGCCGTTGACGAGTCGGCTGTAGATGTAGTCTCCGGTTTCCCTATCAATAGCTCACGGATCGCGGAAGCTACCGCTGCTGACCCTGTCCTCCGGGTCGTCCTTCAACGGGTGAGGCAAGGCTGGTCGGAGCGTCCTCCTAGTCGGGCAGCAGACCCTCTTCGCAAATATTATGACATTTGGCACCGCCTTAGCACCTATGAGGGTATTGTACTTCTGTCGACGGATGACGGCTCCCATCGAGTGGTGGTTCCAGCGTCATTGCACCGCCGGATTCTCGATCTTCTACATCGGGACCACTGGGGCGTCTCTCACACGAAGATGCTTGCCCGCCGACATGTATATTGGCCAGGCATAAATGGGGACATAACTCGCCTCATTGCAGGATGCTCTTCTTGTGCATCCCAACAAGCAGCTCCACGCTCATCTCCGTCATCTCCTTCGGCACCTTGGGAACGAGCCCTTCTTAGATAACTACTGGCTTTGCGTCATTGACGCATACTCCAACTTCCCGTTTGTTGTTTGCTTGACCTCCATGTCTGCGGAAGCTACCACATGTTCCCTGTTAAAGATATTTTCTATTGAGGGTCTCCCGGCTGCACTGGTGACAGATAACGGGCCACAGTTCACAACACTTTCACGATTTTTGTTCTACCCATGGGATCCACCATGTCCTGGCTCCGCCTTTCCACCCACAGTCAAATAGGTCAGCGGAGAGGTTCGTCTGCACTTTCAAGACGCAAATGCGCAAGTATGTGGCACATCTTTCATTGGAGGATGCCCTCCCACACCCCTTCTTCGTCCTCGGTCACTTTTTCCCCCAGGCTCGGTTGTCTGGGCTCGAGGCTACGGCCGCCATCCGCGTTGGGTCCTGGCCGTGGTCGTTAGGGAGCGTGGCCGACGTCTCTGTGAGGTCCGTTCTCCTACTGGGATCCTCACCCGCCACCACGATCAACTCCGGGTCCACCACCCTCCTCCCACACCTACGGTCCCTTTCTCCTCTTCCAGGTCCAGCCCCCCTATGTTGAGGGCGTCATCAGAGGACGGTTCTCTACCGACTTCAATTCCGCGGGCATTTGCTGGGGGGCGAGGGGATTTCCCGCCACTGTCGGGGTCCGGGGCCCACTCCCGCCGGAGTCCCAGCGGCAGCTCCAAGGAGAGGAAAGCTCCGGTCACCGGCAGTGAGGGCACCTTGCAGCCACACGACGGAGGCCCCGAGTTGCCAATGGAGGTGCCACAGAGGGGGGAATGGAGGACCCACCACCATAGCCAGTGCTGGGAGCAGCAAGACATCGCTCGTGAGGGCGAACCCCTCGATGCTCAAAGGGGTTCCGTCCGTACGAAGTGGTTCCGGCTAGGTAGTGGATGGAGCCACCAGACGATCGGATGGAGGTGGAAGACTCCCAACAGCCAGACTTGTGCACCACCGTTTAGGAGTCCGGCTTCTCACCCAAAGGGGGGAGGGATGTTATGGCCTAGCGGGCCATTCATATCCCGCGCGCCTGTATAGTGTTCCGTGGCAGGTGTGGGCCCGGCCGTGATAGTTCCCGGCCTAACCACAGGAGGGCACAGTCATCTAAACAGCTGATGCGTGCTGCACAGCATCTGCTGGCGGCACACTGTCATACGGGCGGATAACAGCCGAGGCATTCAACGAGTGAATATGGAACGTGCAACATTGTGTTTACGACAAACAGTGTTTTCTTCAATAAGGTTTTGAGTGAAATAACTAAATGGTTTTTCTTTAATAATAGCAAGTTTAATATACTAAAAGGACAGATTACAACTCACCGCAAAGACGAGCCGCGACAGCACATAAAAAAATAGCAATGACGTGTTTTAAGACCCACTTTAGATTTGTAGTTTTATAAGTTTTTGCAAAGATTTTGGACCAAAATAATATTCTAAATAATACAAAATTATGGTGATAAGATTACAACTCTACTATTGTGGTAATATCTATGCACCCAACACGTAATATTCATTCTGACCGCATTTTAACAAACAACCAAAATTATATGATGTTTGACTTTAGCTTTGACAAACATAATCTTTTTTGAACTTTTACCTCTTTGAACAATCGTTTTAATATCTCTCCCACATTTCCATATTTTTTCCATTAAAATATTATCATCTGTCTTGCCTTGGTAGTTTTTTTTTTCTTTGCCTGTACTGGCTACGAATGATTACAGGCTGGAACAAATGTAGCATACATTTGGCGTACAGACGAGTGACTGTACCCTGTATGGAACACAGTGTACATTTGGCGGTCATGAATCAGTCACGTGACATCCCTCGCCCCAAAATCTCTTTTGTGTATGCCATCTTGCTTTCTCTACTTGATGATTTTCTTATTGTACCTCAAGCGTTGTCATTTCAAATCAATGGCACACTGAAAATTATCAAAAACAAGTTGTTCTTAGGACAATGAATAATAATCTAATGTTGGTTAGTTAGTTAACACCTGCCATCAATAGTTCGAGATTCATGGATTACTCTCGTAGCTGGTCGTCATAGCGTAATAGGCAAGGAATTAGTTTGATGATGATGATGATGATTGGTGTTTTAGGGTGCTCAACAGCGAGGTTATCAGTGCCCAGAATTAGTTTGTGATGTATGAACATGTTACACGGTGGTTCGGAACTTGCTAGGGTGTGGTGCTGAGCGCGCTTGGTCAGAGGGTTGCTGGTATGGTAGCTTGATGCCCTCTGTAACAAGAGAACTGAGTTTTCCGAAATGATCAAAATAGGATAAAGCAAACCAACATTCACAAAGTACTTGTTCACGAAGAACCAATCAAAAGAGAGAAAACGAAAGGTGGTTCAACTAACACCATCTGAAGAGAAGGCCTGTGTACTGCTATGCCACATCACGTCACACAGAGTTCACCCGAGTCCATCAAACTCATGACCCCACCGACAGCCCGCACCCCGACCTTCTACCTACTTCCTAAGATTCACAAACCTAATCATCCAGGCCAGCCAATTGTGGCCGGTTACCAAGCCCCCACAGAACGAATCTCTGCCTACATAGACCAACACCTTCAACCCATCATGTGCAGTCTCCCATCCTTCATCAAAGACACCAACCACTTCCTCAATCGCCTGAAATCCTTACCCAGCCTGTTACCTCCTGAAACCATCCTTGTAACCATTGATGCCACTTCCTTATACACAAATATCCCACATGCCCAGGGCCTCGCTGCGATGGAGTATTTCCTTTCACGCTGACCACCCACTTCCCTACCTAAAACCTCTTTCCTTAATACCCTAGCCAGCTTCATCCTAACCCACAACTTCTTCACCTTTGAGGGCCAGACATACCAACAACTAAAGGGAACAGCCATGGGAACCAGGATGGCCCCCTCGTACGCAAACTTATTTATGGGACGCTTAGAGGAGGCCTTCCTGGATACCCAAGCCTGTCAACCCAAAGTTTGGTACAGATTCATTGATGACATCTTCATGATCTGGACCAACAGTGAAGAAGAACTCCAGAATTTCCTCTCCAACCTCAACTCCTTTGGTCCCATCAAATTCACCTGGTCCTATTCCAAATCCCATACCACGTTCCTCGATGTTGACCTCCATCTGTCCAACGGCCAACTTCACACATCCGTCCACATCAAACCTACCAACAAACAACAGTACCTCCATTATGACAGCTGCCATCCATTCCATATCAAACGTTCCCTTCCCTTCAGCTTAGGTCTTCGTGGCAAAAGAGTCTGCTCCAGTCCCGAATCCCTGAACCAGTACACCAATAACCTAATAACAGCTTTCACATCCCGCAGCTATCCTTCTGATCTGGTTCAGAAGCAAATTACCAGAGCCACCTCCTCATTCCTCCAAATCCAGAACCTTCCACCGAAGAATCCCAGAAGTGCCCCTTTTGTCACCGGATACTTTCCGGGACTGGAGCGGACTCTGAATGTGGCTCTCCAGCAGGGATACGACTTCCTTAAATCCTGCCCCAAAATGAGATCCATCCTTAATGACATCCTTCCCACTCCACCAAGAGTGTCTTTCCGCCACCCACCTAACCTTCATAACCTCCTAGTCCATCCCTATGAAACCCCCAAACCACCTTCCCTACCCTCTGGCTCCCACCCATGCAACCGCCCCCGCTGTAAAACCTGCCCTATGCACCTTTCCACCACCACTTACTCCAGTCCAGTAACCCGCAAGGTGTACACGATCAAGGGCAGAGCCACTTGCGATAGCACCCACGTGATTTACCAACTGACATGCCTGCACTGTGAAGCGTTCTATGTGGGAATGACCAGCAACAAACTGTCCATTCGCATGAATGGTCACAGGCAGACAGTGTTTGTTGGTAATGAGGATTACCCTGTGGCTAAACATGCCTTGGTGCACGGCCAGCACATCTTGGCGCAGTGTTACACCGTCCGGGTTATCTGAATACTTCCCACCGACACCAACCTTTCAGAACTCCGGAGATGGGAACTTGCCCTTCAGCTTATTCTCTCCTCCCGTTGCCCACCTGGTTTCAATCTCCGCTAATTCAAATTCCCGCCCACCATCTTTAGCATCTTTGCCTTGGTTCTGTGGACAGAGCCTCTGCCTCGATTGGTATCTCTGTCCAACTTCTTTGCTTTTTACAAATGTCTGTCTAGGTGTGTTTGCGTTTCAATATGTCTGAGTGTGTTTGTATTTGTTTACCTTCCTTTTTTTCCCCTAGGGTAAGTCCTTCCACTCCTGGGATTGGAATGACTCCTTTTCCACTTCCTTAAAACCCATATCCTTCCCTTTTTCCTTCCCTTTTTTCCTCTTTTTCCTGAAGAAGCTGCCAGTGGTGGCGAAAGCTTGTATGTGTGTTTGTGTGTGATTTTATTTGTTTCTATCGACGAGCCGGTCCTTTTGGTAAGTCATCTCTTTTCTATTTTTTATTTCTGTTTGTATATATATATATATATATATATATATATATATATATATATATATATATATATATATATATATAAGATAAAGATTTTTGACTTACCTAAAGTACAGGCTGGTCGATAGGAACACTAAACACACACAAAAACACACAACCATTCGAGCTTTCGCCACCAGTGGTGGCTTCTTCGGGAAAAAGAGGGAGGAAGGAGAGGAGAAAGGGAAGGATACGGGTTTTAAGGAAGTGGAAAAGGAGCCATTCCAATCCCAGGAGTGGAAGGACTTACCTTAGGGGACAAAAAGGAAGGTAAACAAATACACACACACACACTCACACATATCCACATCCAAACACACTTAGGCAGACCTGTAAGTCCTTCCACTCCTGGGATTGGAATGGCTCCTTTTCCACTTCCTTAAAACCCGTATCCTTCCCTTTCTCCTCTCCTTCCTCCCTCTTTTTCCCGAAGAAGCCACCACTGGTGGCGAAAGCTCGAATGGTTGTGTGTTTTTGTGTGTGTTTAGTGTTCCTATCGACCAGCCTGTACTTTAGGTAAGTCAAAAATCTTTATTTTATACCATTTTCCTACCTGGAAGGTCTCCTTCTATAATATATATATATATATATATATATATATATATATATATATATATATATATATATACCCTAGCCAGCTTCATCCTAACCTACAACTTCTTCCTTTTGAGGGCCAGACATACTAAGTAGACTTCATCTATTTTTTACATATATAATAGATGAAGTCTACTTACCAGGCGAAGGAGCACAGGCAGTGATAGTAACAAATAAACACACACACACAAATGCTAGCTTTCGCAGCCTAGCTGCTTCGACAGGCAGAAGGGAAGGACAGGGAAAAGAAATGATGAGGGGTTTAAGGGAATGGGTAAGGAGTCATTCCAATTTCGGGACAGGAAAGACTTACCTCGGGGGGAAAAAAATGAGGGTAAACAAATACACACACACCCACACATTCCCTTCTGCCTGACAAAGCAGCTAGGCTGCAAGAGCTAGCATTTGTGTGTGTGTGCGTGTGTGTGTGTGTATTCTATTTATTTGTGCTGCTGTCACACCTGTGCTCCTTCGCCTGGTGAGTAATCTTCGAAAAAATTCCTAACAGGAAAAATATACGTAAAAAATAGATGAAGTCTATTTACCAGGCGAAGGAGCACAGGCAGTGATAGTAACAAATAAACACACAGACACACACACACACACACACACATACAAATGCTAGCTTTCGCAGCCTAGCTGCTTCATCAGGCAGATGGGAAGGAGAGGGAAAAGGAAATGATGAGGGTTTTAAGGGAGTGGGTAAGGAGTCATTCCAATCGCGGGACAGGAAAGACTTACCTTGGGAGAAAAAAAGGAGGGTAAACAAATGCACACACACCCACACATTCACACAGACACAATTACACCTTGGCAGACATACTGGGATGTATAACCACCACTGTCAATTTTTTGTACCACTTTAGTTTCGCTCTTGCTTCCTAAAAGGTTTTTGCACACTCTTGTTAACTGAAAGCAACTGTATTCTGCAAGATACTGAGTTGTTCAAAGGTAATAGCACTTTCTCTGAAAAGCGCATTTGTTCTGTTGCGAGAACATGCCATGAAATATATAGCAACTAATTGTAAACATAGACTTCTTTAACACGTGTACATAAACTGGGGAGATACTCTTAGAATGACTGTTGTAAATGATGTATTGATAGTACTAACTTTGTATAATATGGAGGACTAGAGGTATGTGGAATTCAGTATTACCACACTTACTCCATTTGCGATTTTAGCAGTAAAAGATAAAGTAATCACGGTCTGAAATAGAATATTTGCTCTTTATTTTAGCGCAGAACAGTGTAATATGAACGAAGTCATAGCTGAACTACAGGAAAGTTAATACCATCTACGTTAAAAGTGACCATAGAAACCGTGTCAAAGACAAACATTTTAATATATGCATTTATTCTAATTAATGACTTTCAATATATTCCACAAATAGTGAATAAATGCTTAGAAAAACAAATAAACAAGGTAATTTGTTGCAATATATATACTTCCCTTCTGTTTGATTAAGGAACTACACTTTCCACAGAAATCTGGGACTTCCCTTACATACAGAACTACTTGTATCTGAACTTTGTGCAGAATTTTCATTTTTACAGTATCCTCCCAGTTAATATGCATATGCTTTAGAAGACCATTGTTCAATTCGTTTTTACATATTTCACGGCATGTTCACAAAATAGAACAAACAAGCATTTTAGATGGAGCATTCTTACATATGCACAATTCTTAACATTGAAGAACATAGCTCTTTTTAATTAATAAGAGTGTGTGTAACCCTTTTAGGAAAAAAAAAAAAAAAAGAAAAAAAGGTAGTGGTGGGTTCTGAACCACTGACCTTCAGCATCACAGACCAACGCTTTGACCACTACCAATTAGAAGGTGTGTTCTTTAATCTCGTACTATTCATGAAAGCTGTTAACTGATGCTAATATGGCAGTTTTAGACACTACACTATCATTCATCATGCCAGAGAGAATTCTGAGCGAGGAATGTCACGTGACATCTCCAAAAGACTGGTTTTCGTTAATTCAATGAAGGGTGTCAAATCTCCATTATTTTCGCAAATATCTCTCAAACGAGAGGTGGGAACTGTAGGGTGAGGAAAAAAAGGAAAGTTTTCATAAGTTGAGGCCTGGATAAGTTCAGGATTGGAGAATGTACTGTAGGGATAACTCCCATCTGTGCAATTCAGAAAAGCTGGTGGTGGATGGGAGGATGGCTTGGGTTGTAAAGCAGCCATAGAAATCAAGCATATGCTCCACTGCATGTTGTGACACAGGATGGTCCACATTGTTTATGGCCACAGTTTGATGGTGGCCGTTCATTCTAATGGACAGCTGGTTTGTCATCAAGCCAATATAGAAAGATGCGCAATGATTGCAGCACAGAAGGTAAATTATATGGGGCTGTCACAGATAACCCAGGTTCTGATAGCGTAGGAAAAACTTGTGACAGTACTGGATTAGGAAGAGCTGAGTGGGTGGATTGGACAGGTCTCACAATGGGGTCTTCCACAGGGATATGATCCCTGTGGCAGTGACCTGGGTTTTGGGGTGGCATAAGTATGAACTAGGGTGTTGTGGAGGTTGAGAGGGCGACGGAACACCACTTTAGGAGGGGTGGGAAGGATCTTGGGCAGGATATCTCTCATTTCTGGGCACAAGGATAAAAATCAAAACATTGGCGAAGGATGCAATTTAGTTTTTTGAGTCCAAGGTAATACTGGATGACAAGGGAAGTGCTCTTTTGTGGATGGTTACTGATGTTAGGAGGAGGATTTGGGATGTGTGAGGATATGGCATGGGAGATCTGTTTGTGGACTAGGTCTGTGTGGCAGTTTCTGTCTGCGAAGGCCTTTGTGAGACCCTCAGCATATTCAGGAAGGGAGTTCTTGTCATTGCAGATATGCAGGTTGTCAGGCTGTAAAGGATGGATTTTTTTATGTGGAAGGGATGGCAACTGTCGAAGTGTCAGTACTGTTGGTGGTTGGTAGGTTTAATATGGATGGAAGTGTAAATGGAGCCATCTGTGAGGTGGAGGTTGACATCCAGGAATGTGGCATGGTAGGCTGAGGAAGACCAGGTGAAGTGGATGGGGGAGAAGGAGTTGAGTTTTTGAAGGAAGGAGGAGAGTGTGTCCTGGCCCTGAGTATAGATCATGAAAATATTATCAATAAACCTGAACCAGGCCAGAGGATTGGGGTTATGGGATACTATGAGGAATTCCTCCAGATGGCCCATAAACAGTTTGGCATAGGAGGATGCCATGTGGGTGCCCATGGTTGTGCCATGAATTTGTTGGTAAACTTTCCCCTCAAAGGAAAAGTAGTTATTAGGTAGGATAAAGTTGGTGAGGGTTATGAGGAATCACGTATTGGGCTTGAATTCAGACTGACATCCAGGAAAGTGGCATGGTGGGTATGAGGAAGACCAAGAGAATTCAGGCCCGATACCTCATTCCTCATAACCCTCACCAACTTTATCCTAAGTAACAACTACTTTTCCTTTGAGGGGAAAGTTTACCACCAAATCTGTGGTACAGCTATGGGCACCCGCATAGTACACTCCTATGCTAATCTGTTTATTGGCCATCTGGAGGAATCCTTCCTAGTATCCCAACATCCCAAGTGTCTACCTTTCTTCATAATCTGAACTCCTTCTCCCCCAGCCACTGCACCTGGTTTTCCTCAGCCCACCATGCCACATCCTCGGATGTCAAACTCCACCTCACTGGTGGATCCATCCACACTTCCACCCCTATTAAACCTACCAAACACCAACAGTACTTATACTTTGACAGTTGCCATCCCTTCTACATTAAAAAAATCCCTTCCTTACAGCCTGGCTGACCGTGAATGTGGCATCTGCAGTGATAAGAACTCCCTTTCTCACTATGCTGAGGCTCTCACAAAGGCCTTCACAGACAGAAACTACCACACAGACCTAGTCTGCAAACTAGATTTCACATGCCATATTCCCACATAATGCAAATCCTTCCTCTACCACCAGTAACCATCTACAAAAGAGTGATCTCCTTGTCACCCAGTACTACCCTGGACTCGAACAACTAAATTCCATCCTTTGCCAAGATTTTGATTTTCTGTCCTCGTGCCCAGAAATGAGAGGCATCCTGCCCAATATCCTTCCCACCCCTGCTAAAGAGGTGTTTCATCACCCTCCCAACCTCCATAACATCCTAGTCCATCCCTATGCCACCCTGAAACTCAGCCCACTACCACAGGGATCATATCCCTGTGCAAGACCTGTCCAATCCACCCACCCAGCACTTCCTATTCCAGTCCTGTCACAGGCTTATCTTACCCTATCAGAGGCTGGGCTATCTGTGAGAGCAGCCACGTAATTTACCAGCTGTGCTGCAATCACTGTGCAGCTTTCTATATTTGCATGATGACAAGCCAACTGTCCATTAGAATGAATGGTCACCACCACTCTGTGACCAAAAACAAGGCGGACCACCCTGTGGCACAACATGGAGCAGAGCATATGCTTGATTTCAATGGCTGCTTCACAACCCAGGCCATCTGGATCCTCCCACCCACCACCAGCTTTTCTGAACTGCACAGATGGGAGTTATCCCTACAGTACATTCTCTGAACCTGAATTTATCCAGGTCTCAACATACGATAACTTCCCTTTTTTCTTCACCCTACAGTTCCCACCTCTCTATCCTAAACCTCTCCTATTTCGAGTGCTGTGTGTGTTTATGTATGCGTGTGTGTGTATGTGCAGGGCACATGTGCATTCATTTTAATTTCCTCCACTCACCCACCTCTCCACTCCAACCCTAAGCTGTATCTTGTTCCTCCTATCTAATACGTACATACTCTGGAATGCTGTGCTGTATTCATCCCCTCCTCTTTCTTTTTCCACTTGCCGAGTGTGATTTGAAGTGCGGCAGCCGGAGCTGACGGTTGTGCGAGTGTGTTGTGTCACTATGTAATTGCGTGAGTGTTTCCTATTTCTGAAGGAGGCCATAGCTGAAAGTGTTGTATGTGTGAGCCTTTTTTATGTGCCTGTCGTGGCTCGTCATCATGTCTTTGCGGTGAGTTGTAGTCTGTCCTATTAGTATATTGGATTAATGATGAAAATTCTCCTCAGAGATGATAAATTATTGTTCAATCGAGATAGATTGGCTGGCAAGTACTTACCTTTGTGCTGTACCGCCAATAGTTAAAAAAAAAAAAAAAAAAAAAAAAAAAAAAAAAAAAAAAAAAAAAAAAAAAAAGCTTGGGGCAGTTCCTATTGCAAGGGATATTTTATTCAGTAGATGAATTCCTTAGCTACAATTCTTAGTATTTTGATGCAATGTAAACTGTAAATACATGCACAAATCAGTAGTTGTAATCCTTTTTTTATTGTAAACAATATTCTATGATACTTATTTTCAGTAACTGTTGTTTGCTTGTAATATGAAAACATTTTGTTTGATTTATGTGTTACCATAAACTGTAACCAAACAACATGTAAAATTGACAAGTTCCATATTCCTTGATATAGTCACAACATGGATCACCAGAACAATAAATAAATAAATACAAGTATTTATGATTAGTTATTCGCTATCCTCTATTATTGATTCCCTTATACCTCACATTTTTTTTATCCTGCAGTTGTATACATGTTTCCACTCCAAACCAGTGATGCATATTTCCCTGTTGTGTCCTCATGTTGAAAGGTTTTATGGAGACATCTTCATCCTATGTTAATGAGACAATATCAACTTCCTCACATCTAAGTCCATCCAAATTCGATATGGCCTCTTGCCAAGGATGTTTTTATTACCACTCCCACTCAGGACTGTCGGAAGACAAATTACCGATCCTGTCACTAGCCTTTCTAAATATGATGTGCAGAATATCATTTCCTTCTAGCTCAGACAAAAAGACATGTTTATGCTAGCTCCATTATTAATTTTTTTAATTGTAGCTGCTCTATAGGGTATTTGTGCTATTATCAGTCATCTTATAATATTTAAGTGGTGCAGGCAATATTGTACTTAATATTTAGAGGCGAGTTACCAGACATTCAGAATGGGTATTCTTTCCCCTAACAACCACTACCCTGAAATTTCTCCATACATTTCGGTGACCTGTAAGAAACTTCAGTAGTTCTTATGGAATGTTGTCTACTCCAGGAGCCTTGTTTCAACTTAGGTTTTGCAATGGTCTGTCAAATTCTTCTCTAGCATAGTATCTTCTGTCTCATCTTTGTCTATTTCCTCTTCCTTTTCAACAATATTATCTTGAAGTTCATTATCCTTGTAGAGTCCCTCTATATGTTCTTTCCACCTTCCAGCTTTCCCTTCTTTGCTCAGTACTCATTTTCTATCTGAGGTCTTGGTATCATACAGCTGCTTTCTTTGACTGCAATGGTATCTTTTGTTTTTCTGTTGGCATTATGTATCTTTTTCCCAGTTACAAATTTTTATACAGACTTGCATTTACTCTCTAGCCACTCTTGCTAAGCCAATATGCACTTTCTGTCAATATCATTTTTTAGCCGATTGTACTCCAATTTATCTGCTTCATTTCTGCATTTTCTCCTTTTATTGTTTAAATTCGGTTTCTTATATGATATCCAATGACTCCTGCATTAGCCCCAAATGAAGTAATATTTACAACCCTGTATTAGCCCCAACTGATGTAATATTCATAACCCTGTACTCACCTGACCAGAAGTCATGTTCATTCTGCCACTAAACTTGACTAATCCCCCAGATATCTAACATCAACATACTCATTTCCATGTTTAAATTTTCTAACCTCACTATCCAACTAAGGGATCTAAGATGCCAAATTCCAGTCTGTAGAATGCCAGTTCTGTTTTTTCTATTATGACACAATCCTGAGTAGTCCCCACCTGGAAAATTAATGCCCCCCCCCCCCCCGCCCCGGAATGTTTTACCTGAGCAGCTGCCATCATAATATATTCATACAGTAGTGCTGCATGTTCTCATGAAAAATAACAACTGTAGTTAACCATTACTTTCAGCTGTTTGAAATAACTCTATGGCAGCTCCATTTTAGCTGATGTTATAAGACAAGTTTGTTGCCCCTCATCAGTAAGCACACATTTCTCTGAATTCACAACATATATTCCTTCACTGTGGTTGCACCTGCAGTCTATCATTTTGTATTGTTGAACCACAAAAGCCATTCCACTCAGCAATATCTGTGATTTGTGGGGTGGTTTTTGTAAAACAAAATCATCATTTTTAACAATGGAAAATCTGACTGGAATGTCAGTAATGGAATATAGATAACACCTCACCGCAAAGAGACTTGCTGAGCTGCTGAAAGGCACGAAAAATAGAATAATCACATTCACAAAACTTGAATTTTCATTCATGGCCTTCATTAGAAAAACATACACTTACATTCATACAATCACTCAGACAACTATACACACACAACTACCACGTCCGACTGCTCCAGCACCATGAGATTTTAGACTGTGAGTGAGGCGGGGAGTGGAGGGGAAAGGATGCTGGATAAGGGTGAAGGTGGAAAGTTCTGCACTGCATGATGGATTGTAAAGGCAGGAATTTGAATTGCAGCTATAAATACAGTGAAGGAAGGGGGCGAGATAGGATAAAAGGGAGGTGTAGAGGAGTGTGGAGAGGGAGTGGGGGGACTGAAACGTTAAAAATAATTTTGAAAAATTAAATTTTGAAAAAATAGAAACAAATAAAAAATTTAAAATAAAAAATAATTAATTGAGGGGATATTTTAAAGGGCAACACACAGTTGCAAGGAAGACATGAATTGGAGAGATACAGGTTAATGAGTGGGAAAGTGGGAGGGGAAAGGGGAAGGGGGGGGTGAAATGTTAGGCTTAGGGTTTGCATGGATACATAATTCAATTTCCTCTAGAATATTCATTTCATATCCCTTCTGTATTACATGTGAAATTTTTGAGTGTGTTTTCTATAGTGCCTACTGAGTGATTTTTCGACTGCAACTGCTGGTAAAAAGTAGATGGATTTTTCTCACTCTCCCTATTGTGTTCTTTATAACAAATGGTGAAAGTATGTCCAGTTTGGCCTATATAATATTTATTACAGGAGTTGTAAGAGATTTTGTATATAACACGATTTAGAAATTTAGAAGGTTTTGTCGTGTATGTGACAATTTTGCTTCTTATGGTGTGTCTGTTTTGGTATGCAAAAGTGATATTAGTGTTTGTAAATATTTTTTGATTTCATTTGTGATTTTTCCTGGATATGTTGTACCGATAAACATTAATTTTTTTTCTTTGTGCTGTTTCTCTTTGTAATGTGATTCATGTACATGTTGTTAGTGGATAATGACACATTTTTTATTGTATAGCTTTATTACAATGTTGGGGTCATATTCATTTTGTTGGGCAATGTGTTGGAGTATACTTAATTCCTCTTGTTTGGCCAAGTCATCTAGTGGTAGGCTGACAAGTCTGTTAATCACTGAATGGAAAAATAATAATAATAAAAAAATAATAAAATAATAAAAAATAATAATAATAAAATTAGAAATACTAATATCACATTTGCATACCAAAAGAGACACACCATAAGAAGCAAAATCTTCACACACAGGACAAAACCTTCTAAATTTATAAATCCTGTTATATACAAAATCTCTTGCAACTCCTTTAATAAATATTACATAGGCCATTCATTTTAAAGAACACACTAGGGAGAGTGAGAAAAACCCATCTACTTGCAATTTGAAAAATCACTCAGTAGGCACTATAGAAAACGCACTCAAAAATTTTACATGTAATACAGAAGGAATATGAAATAAATATTCTAGAGGAAATTGAAGTATGTATCCATGCAACTAGCGACACAAATAATTTATTAAATGATCAAACCGATTTTAAACACAAAAATTACATAGGTAATTTTACCGATAATTTAACGCTGGACAAAGGATAATGGAACTTACATAAATCAGAGATCGTACTATAGTGCTAAAGTCAACCAAAGATGAAATAAAGACAAACAGGTCAAATATAAATGTATAATCCATATTGTCCTCCTAAAATTTCTAATAAAATCTTTAACCATACTCACTAATCATAACATAGACAGAAATAATAAACAAAATTATGCCATATTTGTTAACTTCTATATTGTCTCTTTGAAAGAAAAATTTGTAAACATATAGTATTCCGTGGCATTGACAGATGCTGTAACTGGCTACAATTCGCAAATCAATTATAAAACAACACTTAATAAATAGTCAGTTGAAGCACTTAAGGCCTCTAAATACCATCTGTACCACACACTTTATAAGTGAAATTTGTAAAATTTTATTTATGTATTTTTTTTTTTTTTATTATTTTGTACTAGGATACAAGCTGATAAAAGAAAATGTTTTTGCAGAAACACCTGACAATGGCACTTAATGCCAAAATATATCTTGTGTGATATATAAATAAAATAATTAATTACAGTGTTTTGGATTAACCTTTCACAATATGTCAATATCTAACATATGTGTTGACCAAAAAGTCCACTCACATATGAGACGTCTGTACTTCATCAAATACTGTAGTGAGAGAAGTAAAAATTGACACACATGCTTGGAAGAACAGGGATTTTATTGAAAAGAACAAAAAATAAACAATAAAAATAAAACTACAATTAATAACCAACATATGGTGCTTCAGATGATATAATAATTAGCATAACAAAGGATTTTTAATGAAGAGAACATCCCTTATAACAAATTCTCAGCACGAGAGATGTCATTCATCATCTTCAACTATAGTTGGCAGACAATGTCATGAACAGCAGTGTACAGCATATCAGTAGCAATGGTGAGAAACTATGGTGGTCTCTTAGCATCCTTGATAAGATCAGATGATGGTGTTAAGACTAGCGATTTTAGGTAAACCTACAAACAATAATCATATGAACTGAGGTTTGTGAATCAGAGAGACCAAACATGACAGAAAAGTCTGCTCAGCATGTGCTCTTCATCAAATAATGTGTGCAAGAGATTTTTCAAAAGTTTAGAAATATTGGCTGGATGACTATTTTGCATAAAATTCGGCCCTGCAGACAGATGTTTATTGCCCCTAGATTATGTAACTTATCAGCATGTCTTGCACCTGTTATGTTGACAGTTTGTAAAGAAGCACCACACAATCCCTGAAGAAAAAAGGTCTGATGATGATTGATGTGGTAAATCCATACCATACTGTGATTTTCTTGTCAAACAATGAGGTTTCGATGATGGTTCTAAGAGTTTTGATAGCCCAGATTCTGCACAGACACTCAGAATTTGTAATGGGCTTTGTCAGTCCACGACATAGACAGCTAATTGCCATCTTGCCACATATGTGAGGTGCCCACACTGTAAATGCTCTCCATATCACAAAATCAGTATCTAACAGTTCATGACTAAACTGGATTTTGTACCATTAGCACAGGAGGTACACCTTAGTGTTCTCCAAACATTACTGCTTAGAATGACAGTGCGTTATGTGATTTTGTGAATGCTGACTTCACCATGTGTGATACGATACTAGAGACGGGACTGTGCGTCGTGTCAACTCGAGTACACTGAGAATTTCTCAAGCTACTGGTGCTCGAGCAATTCTTGAGAAGCTCTCGAGAAATGGAGCTGCAGTGCGTGTCACTCTGCTCCAGCTGACTGGGGCAGCACGTGCTGCTGCTGTTTGAAGTGACTGTTGACACTGTCAGGCAACACTCGCTGTCATTGTGATTCAGATACACAAAAACGAAAGTTGTGGAGCTGGCAGTACTTTACTGAGAACAGAGATAACGTCCATTGCAACATATGTCTTTTTTAACCTCCGTAAAAATGCTAAGACATTTAAAATTACAAAATATATCCAACAATCTAACACGTACTTCCACGAATAGAGAAGCACATTATTCTATTAATAAAAGTCAGACAAAATAACCGAGGTTTTATTTATGTAATCCATTTGTACTATATGAAAATGAAATTTGGTAAAAAAAGTTGGATAGTCCGCCAGTATTGGAAAATTTTAATTTAGCTCTGACAGCATACAACGTTCATAAAAATTAACACTATCCAAATTTTTGGACAGTATGATAGAACAACTAACAGTCACTATTGTAGTTGTAAATTGTGGCAGCTGTGTTCAGAAAGTACCAAAACTTTAAGCTGAAATCATAAGGATGGAAGCAAGGAACAATACTGTTAAGTTCTGCCAATTTTTTTTTCTACAATGAGTAAATGTAGGCAAGGAGATTTTGGATGTAATAAGTTTTCGCATTTCTCTCTAATTTACATCTAAATACATGCAGTGTGCATACTTGTTGTAAGTAAGAATGAAGCTTCAGTTTCGTGTGAAATATGTTTTATTAAGTCCTATGATTTTTGTCTTCTGCAGAAGATACATACTTACATAATACTACTACTATTACTAACAGTTCAGCATGAATAAAGCTGTGTATTCTACACAAATGTGTAAAAGGTATAACATGTATTGCACGTACGGAAGACAACAATTGCAACTGCTCTGTCTCATTGTTTCTTGTATAGTAGGTTTGCTCAGCCTCCAGAAAGCAACTGTTGACAACTTCTCGAGAGTTTGCCTTAGCGTCATGCACTTCTTGAGCATGCTCATAGCCCATCTCTTGATAATACCACTAGAGACTAGTTTTTTTCCTGAACTGTCTGTGCAGTGGTAGCACTTGTGTCAGTTCAACCACTACAAAGCGAGCTGTCTAAACAGCCCATAGTCTCAACCCTTATAATCATTTTCTTCGCAGCAGAATTTGTCACAGGACCTTAACCCATTTGAATATTCTTCTTATAGTAAAAGTGTCATAAAGCTGCAGTAATGGATTCTTGTAGTAAAGTTTCACTAACAGAGCCTTTTCTGATAAAGTCAATACGCCATTACTGCTGCACTTTACTTCCTCTATCACTACAACTCATCCAACATATGATTCTCTTGGGACATCACTAACACATTGTTGTCCAGTGCAATCTGCTGGCCTGTTTGTTCAGTCATCTCATTTCAAGCACCTGTGTCAATTTGTACCTCTTTACCTACATTATTCTGTGGCTTAGCGCATATCCTAAAAGTTAATGGAATTTTGGATCACCCTGTACTTCCTCATCATAGAACAAGAAAAATTTATTGGCTACTCTGTGAGAAGTATTGCCCCAAGACCCTAACTATCATACCAACATTGAACTGTGTCTTTCCAAGTTCATGCCATCATCCACTGCACTCCCACTCGTATTGCTTCTCCTTTTGTCTGAACACAACTCTCTAGGCAGAGGAAAGAAATCTGACATCAATCTTTTTAACACAAAAAATTAATAAATAAAAATACAAATACAATGCTCCCAGTAAACAGAAACTACATTAATGACAAGATGAACCTTAGCAAGTTTGTCACATCTCTCTGATTCTTCCACCTACAAGCTCTGCCACGGTGATTTCTTTCCAGAACTCCAGAATAGTCAATAGCTAAGCAAATCACATCTACATCTATAATGCACAAGCCATCTCACAGTGTGTGTTGTCTAGAACTGTTGGACACTAATTTTGTGATATGTAGAGCATCACTAAGCCCGTGTCAGATCATTTTCCCCAGATCCCTGTCCCTCCTTACCCACACCACCCCATGCAATCACTTTCTACATGTTACCCAAGATAACCAACCTAACCAACCTAGATGCCTCACTGTGGCTGGTTAATGTGCTCACATTAAAATAATTTCTGTTCCGGTTAACTAATGCTTCCAGCCTGTTGCCTGCACTCTAAATTCCTTTACCAATATCTTTAACAACTTCCTTCATCAAATCTCCGTCAACCATATCCTATCACAACTCCTTGCTTGTAACTGTTGATGTCACCTCCCTGTAGACTAACATTAAAAATGTCCTTAGCCTTGCAGTAATAAACTCTCTCACCAAACATCTTATAAACTTCAAACCCCACCCTACTGATAAATTTCAGGGCATTTCAAAACCTATAACCACTTAATGCTCAACAATACATTGATAATAATTATGAGAAATTTAAAGGAAAGTTCTTATTTCTTTTGCATACATTATAGATATTCTGACATCCTTGGTCACTTGAACAACAATCAAGCGATAATCTACTTCCCACCACATATTTTCAATAGTAGAGGATAGGAAGCATCTAACAGTAAAGATGACCGATGAGCTGCAGACAGGCATGTATGATGGTCATCTGGAAAGTAGTACCCATTTGGCAATAAAAATGAAAACCAGAAAATATTAGCGAATATTTAAGTTTAAATGAAAAGAATATACATTAAACTATGTTACACATAGAAATCAAACAAACAATTGTGAGCATTTGATCCTATTTGGCGGTAATTCTACTAACTGGTGCTTCATGCAGTGCAAATGGGTATTACTTTGTGGGTGAACCTCATAGAATAGACATATTATAGACAAAAATTCCTAGCAGGAAAACTATATAAATAAAAAATAGATAAAGATTACTCACCAGGCGAAGGAGCACAGGTGGTGATAGTAGCACAAATAAAACACACACACATACACAAACGCAAGCTTTCGCAACCCAGTTGCTTCTTCAGGCAGAAGGGAAGGAGAGGGAAAAGGAAATGATGAGGGTTTTGAGGGAGGGGGTAAGGAGCCATTCCAATCCCAGGAGAGGAAAGACTTACCTTGGGGGAAGAAAAGGAAGGTAAACAAATACACACACACCCACACATTTACACAGGTGCAAACACACCTAGGCAGACATCTGTAGAAACCAAAGAAGTTAAGGAGTTAGACAGAGATGCCACTTGAGGCAGAGGCTCTGTCCAGAGAACCAAGGAAAAGATGTTAAGATGTCAAAGATGGTGGGAGGGAATTTAAATTTAGCGGAGGTTGAGACCAGGTGGGCAACGGGAAGAGAGAATATGCTGAAGAGCTAGTTCCCATCTCCGGAGTTCTGAAGGATTGGTGTGGGTGGGAAGTATCCAGATAACCCGGACGGTGTAACACTGTGCCAAGATGTGCTGGCTGTGCACCAAGGCATGTTTAGCCACAGGGTAATCCTCATTACCAACAAACACTGTCTGCCTGTGACCATTCATGCAAATGGACAGTTTGTTGCTGGTCATTCCCACGTAGAACGCTTCACATTGCAGTCATGTCGGTTGGTAAATCACATGGGTGCTATCGAAAGTGGCTCTGTCCTTGATCGTGTACACCTTCCAGGTTATGGGACTGGAGTAAGTGGTGGTGGAAGGATGCATAGGGCAGGTTTTACAATGGGGGCGGTTACAAGGGTAGGAACCAGAAGGTAGGGAAGGTGGTTTGGGGATTTCATAGGGATGGACTAAGAGGTTGTGGAGGTTAGGTGGGCGGCAGAAAGACACTCTCGGTGGAGTGGGAAGGACGTCATGAAGAGAGCTGGAGAGCTACATTCAGAGTTCTCTCCAGTGTCGGAAAGTATCCGGTGACAAGAGGGGCACTTCTGGGATTCTTCTGTTAAAGGTTCTGAATTTGGGGGGATGAGGAAGTGGCTCTGGCAATTTGCTTCTGTACCAGATTAGGAGAATAGCTGCTGGATGTGAAAGCTGTTATTAGGTTATTGGTGTACTGGTTCAGATATTCGGGACTGGTGCAGACTCGTTTGCCACGAAGACCTAAGCTGTAGCGAAGGGAACGTTTGATGTGGAATGGATGGCAGCTGTAGATGTAGAGATGATCTTAGTTTGAAGCCGTGATGGTTGCGGAACCTTTGAATATGTCATAGGGGCAAATCCTATCTGCACCTTTCAGAAGAGCTGTGGTGGAGGGGAGGATCAAGATGGCCCAGGTTGTAAAGCAGCCATTGAAACCAATATGCCATAGTCAGCTGGATGCTGCAGCAGAGGGTGGTCTATCTTGATTTTGCCCACAATTTTGACAGTGGCCTGATGGTTTGCTGGTCAGTAGTGATACCAATGTAAAAGGATATGCAATGACTGCAGCATAGTTGGTAAACAACATGAGTGGTTTTTCAGGTATCACGGCCTCTGATGTGGTAGGATAAGTGTTTGAGAGGACTGGGAGGATGAGTTGGGCAGGTCTTGCATCAGAGTCTTCCACAGGGATATGATCCCCATGGCCGGCCGTGGTGGCCGAGGGGACTGAGGTGCTCCAGTCACGGTGTGCACGGCCACTATGGTCGGGAGTTCCAATCCCCCCTCGGGCATGGATATTTGTGCCGTCCTTAGGATAAACTAGTTGATAAGTAGTTTGTAAGTTTAGGGACTGATGACCCCGTAGTTAAGTCCCATAAGCTATACAAACATTTGAACATTTGATTTTTGATCCCCATGTGGGATTGAGAGTGGCAAAGGGATGGACTAGTATGTAGTGGAGGTTGGCTGGGCATGTGGAAGGCTCTGACATGAGCACTTTAGAAATGCATATTTCAAAATCTGGATTTGTTTTCAGCAGAAAATGTAATGGGCATAAATCTGGCTGGGTCAGAGCAGAAACACTGTTTTCGTGTATAGTTCAACTGGCATAATAGTATGGAAGGTGTGGATTTAGAAATATGCAAACTTCATACACCAATGTGGAGAAAATTCATCTTGCTAAACATTTTCCACAAACAGATTTCCTTTGGCATAGATACAGTTTTTTTTTTGGGGGGGGGGGGGAGACACCCCATGACATTTTGTATCAGGTTTGCTGCTCATTATTCAGACGATAATTTGCACTGAAGCCCCTTTCACTTTATCCACGCCAAGCTTTTTTTATTGTTGACATAAAATCATAAAAATATAGCTATATTTTTTCTTTATATCCATTATTTCGTGGGGTTAGGGCCCTATATACGCATCTGATGCGCCCATTAACCAACATCAAGTGACTGACATTACACTCAATTAAGCTACATCCATCTTTGTATCTGTCTTTTTTTTCTCCTGCAAATCTGCCATTAATCCAACCCCTCCCCACACAAAAAATATCACTGCTGTCCAATCCATTCCATATAAGAAGTGGTTTATTAACACTTTCTATTATTTGCCCATTTAAAAAATTCATTATGAAAATAAAAATACACAATTTTGTGTTTGTTCTACAGGTTTTTTATTGTGTTAATTGATTTTCGGCTTCATAGGACATAATCAGACATTTACCTGGTATATGATGATGGCCTAAGAAGCCGAAAATCGGTTAACAAAATAAACAAACCTGTAGAACAAACACGAAATTGTGTATTTTAATTTGCATAATGAATTTGTTCTACCAAGAAGCGACGGAACAATCCGTTAACATGTTAAAAATTCAGTTTTAAGGAGAATCATCATTTTTTACAATGTCCTTAATCCTGCATGAATTTTTTCTTCTTCTATACACTGATTTCTCATAGATGTGACAATGTCAGATGAAAAAAGTACAAGTGACTCCTGCATATAAGAAGAGTAAAAGAACAGACCCACAAAATTACAGACCATACCTTTGATGTTGATTTGCTGCTGTATTATTATACTAAGTTCAAATATAACAAAGTTCCTTGAGACAAATAGGCTCCTGTCCACATATCAGTTTGGTTTTAGAAAGAACTGATTTTGCGAAACTCAGCTGTCATTTTTCCTACATGATTTCTTGTTATCCATGGATGAAAGACAACAGGCAGCCTACATATTCCTTGATTTCAAAAAAAAAAAAAAAAAAAAAAAATAAAAAAAAAAAAAATAAAAAAAAAAAAAATAAAAAAAAAAATAAAAAAAAAAAATAAAAAAAAAAATAAAAAAAAAATTGAAGAGCATGTAGAGTAAGTGTGCAGATATGTCAGATTCGATGAGAACCCAGTACCAGACAGATTATTGTCTGGACTGTCCCAGGAAAGTATGATAGGACATCTATCGCTTTCTATCTATGTAAATGATCTGACAAACAAGGTGAGTAGCAATCTGTGACTCTTTGCCAATATGGTGTGGCAAACAGGTAGGTTCATCATTGAATGACTGTAGGAGAATCCAAGATGTCATAGATAAAATTTCAAGTTGACGTAAAAAAAAAAAAAAAAAAAAAAATATATATATATATATATATATATATATATATATATATATATATATATATATATATATATATATATATAAAATAAAAAAAATAAAAAAAAAGAAGAAGAAGAAGAAACCCCTACAAGTTAAGATTAATAGAGCAGAGTCACCTTTTGTTGTCTATCTACTGTAATAATGCCAAGTCTTATAGACATATAATGGTTAATATGCTTCTAGTCATTTTTTATCTGTGGATGATGGATTTAAAAAATCAACTCATCAAAGTCAACAGTAAATTATTCCTACAACTGCAGTAGTGGTGTACTGTTTATACCATGCACCTGGTCATGAACAAAATTTCATTTTTCTAATTTTTGAGACACAAAATACTTGATGGAGTAAGAATTAGAGCATACAGTTTTAGAGGTGCTTTCAGATGATGACTACAGAGATAGTGATGATTTGTTTTCTAATGGAGAAGGTGAAGCAGTATTACCAAGTTATTATGATAGTGACTCTGAAACAGAGTGTGATGAAAGATTACCTTCCTTTGATACTAAGAAGATATATTTATCAGTAGGGTCAAACAAATGAAATGGAAGAATACTGATATGCAGGAAAAGCTATCCCGTGTACCAACAAAAAAGTAGTATCAAGATCTTCCACGCCCTAAAATGGAGGCATGAGGTATTGTAGAGGAAACTAAATTGTTCAATAAAATCATTAGTATTGGTAAGATAAATTAAATTGTCCATTTTACAAAAGTATATATTCACAGGAAAAGACAAGAATATTATTTTTGAGATATGGGTGTTGAGTTTACACATAGAAATGAAAATGGTGTAGTATTAGGGACTATTTATTTGATTGGCCTCATAGTGGGGAATCATACAAAATTATTGGAACTTTGGTAAAAAACACGAAGAGAGAGAGAGAGAGAGAGAGAGAGAGAGAGAGAGAGAAAGAGAGAGAGAGAGATAGAGAGATGTGTGAAGCACCAGAGATTGAAGATGATTAATTTGCCAATATATTATTTCAATAAAAACTTTTCATTTATAACATCTATGAAACTATTAATAAGCATAAGCTAAAATGTTATTTGTAATTGCTGTATCGTGTAACATTAATAATTGCAATGAATGTCCATTATGCCCATTCTAGTGATAAAGGAAGCCATAACAATTCAGATACTGGTTACTACAAATTCAAATCAGAAAGTCTATGTATTTATTTTTTTATTAGCCAAAAGAAGAAACATACAAGTCATTGCAAATACACATCCTGTTCTACAGACCTTACACCATTTTTCCATATAATCCCCACACACCAGTTCGCACATTGCAGCACTAAATTTGAGATGCCCCGGCAGTAGCATTCAATAGGATGACTATGCAGCCACCGTCTGACAGCTGTCTTGTCTTCATCGCTACATGTCAATCACTGTCCAGTCAGGATCTTCTCAGCGGTACGAAAACATCAAAGTCACTAGGGGTTATTGAATTCTGCAATGTATGATGGGTTGTCCAGTATCTCCCAACAATAAACACTCCTATCCCGACCTCTGATTTTCATGCAAGACTTCACAGCCTTTTCCAAACTCACAATACTATCACCTCACACATTTCCCTGAAGATCTGAATGGGCATTTGTCTTTTGCTCCACGGAAAATGAATCATACTTCATTGATGTAATGGTGTAGATATGTGAAGCACACCGCCATTTTTGATAACTGACAGCAGTAACTTTCGGTGGAGCTACTGGTACATAAGGTGGGCCTTAATCAAAATGATGATGATGATGATGATGATGATTGGTGTTTTAGGGCATTCAACATCAAGGTCATCAGCACCCAAGACTTAATCAAGAATGGCTCAATGCTGAAAATAAATATGTTGAATCACATTTATAATTGTAATCTGACATAAATAAATAAATAGGTGACAGAGCAGATGTCAATAACCACCATGGTATCTCCTTTCTCTCCACAACCTACAAAGTTCTCTCAAAGGCCCTTCAAACTCAAGCAGAAGAGCAACTTGATTCACAATTGGGTGAAAAACCAAGGAGGCTTTAGGAAAAGATGATCTTGTGCAGAGCAGATCATGAACCTTAAGTTTGTTCTTCCATATCTAAGATCCTCACCCTCATGAACCACAGACATTGAAGGTGGGGAGGCTTGCATACCTCAACAATACAGATAGTCATACCATAGGTGCAACCACAGTGGAGCGGAACTTGTGAAGAGACCGGACAAATGTGAGGTTTCTGGAGAGGGGCAGCAGGCTTTTCAGCAGTTACAAAGGGAGCAGTCTAGATGATTGACTGAAGTGGTCTCATAACATCAGCTAACATGGCTTTTCCATGCAGTTACTGTGAACGGCTTAAAGCAAGGGGAAACTAAAGTCATTAATTTTCTCGAGGACAGATAGCTCTACTGTATGAATATATGATGATAGCATCCTCTTGGGTAAAATATTCCGGAGCTAAAATAGTCCTCCATTCAGATCTCCATGTGGGGACTATTCAGGAGGGTGTTGTCATCAAGAAAAACAAAACAGACATTATATGTGTTTAGGAGCATGGAATGTTCTATCCCTCAATCGGGAAAGTAAGTTAGAAAATTTGAGAAGAGAAATTGATAGGTTAAAGTTGGATATGGTAGGGATTAGTGAAGTTTGGTGGAAGGAATAACAGCATATTTGGTCAGGTGAGTACAGGGTTATAAATACAAAATCAGTTGGGGTAATGCAGGAGTAGCTCTGATAATGAATAACAAAATAGGAATGTGGTTAAGTTACTATGAACAGCATAGTGAATGCATTATTGTAGCAAAGATAGACACAAAGCCAAAACCGACCACAGTAGTACATGTCTTTATGCCAACTAGGCCTGCTGATGATGAAGAAATCAAAGAAATGTATAAGGAGATAAAATAAATTATTCAGACCATTAAACGAGAAGAAAACTTAATTGTGATGGGGGACTGGAACTCAGTAGTAGGAAAGGGAAGAGAAGGAAATGTAGTAGGTGATTATGGACTGGGCAAAAGGAATGAAAGAGGAGATGGTCTGGTAGAGTTTTCTACAGAGCACAATTTAATAACCACAATTTAATCATCATGAAAGAAGGTTATATATGTGGGAGAGACTGACTTTATAATGGTACGGCAAACATTTAGAAATGAGGTTTTAAACTATTAGTCATATCCAGGGTCAGATTTAGATTCTGACCATAACTTATTGATTATGAACTGTTGATTAAAACTTAAGAGACTGCTAAAAAGTAGAAAATTAAGGAGATGCAATCTGGACAAATTGTAGTAACCTGGGGTGGTTGAGAGTTTCAGAGGGAGCATTTGGTAAGGATTGTCTGAAACGGGGGAAAGTAATTCAGTAGAAGAAGAATGGGCAGCCCTGGGAGATAGTGTAGTGAGGGTCGCAGAGTATCATATAGGCAGAAAGACAAGGCCTAATAAAAATCCTTGGATAACAAAGGAGATACTGAACTTAATTGATGAAAAGAGAAAATATAAAACTGCAGAAAGTATTAAAATTCCCAAAATTAAGCAGGCAAAAGGGAGTACAGAGTTCTGAAAAATGAGGTTGATAGAAAGTGCAAACTGGCTAAGCAGTAGTGCCTAGAGGATATGCAAGAATGTAGAGGAATGTGTAACTAGGGGAAAGATAGATACTGCCTACAGGAAAATAAGAGAGACATCTGTAGACAAGAAAAGCAGCCACATGAATATAATAACTCAGATGGAAAACCAGCACCAAGCAAAAAAGGGAAAGCTGAAAGGTGGATGGAATATATAGAGGGCCCGTACAAAGGAAATAAACTTGAAGGCAGTATTCTGGAAATGGAAGACGAAGTAGAGGAAGACGAGATAGGAGATACAATACTGAGAGAAGAATTTGACAGAGCACTAAAAGATCTGAGTAGAAACAAGGACTCTGGAGTAGATGATGTTCTGTCTGAACTGTTATTATTGTTAGGAGAGCCAGTCCATCTGGTACACAAGCTGTATAAGACAAGATAACTACCCTCCAAATTCAAGTAGAATACAGCAATTCGAATTCAAAAGAAAGCAAGTGTAGACAAATGTGTAAATTACAGAACTATTAGTTTAACAAGTGATGGTTGTAAAATACTAACACAAATTATTTACAGATGATGCAATCTGACCTTGGTAAAGCTCAGTTTGGATTTAAGAGAAATGTAGGAACATGCGAGGCAATATTCACATTATGACGTATCTTAAAAGGTAAGTTAAGGAAAGGGAAACCTCCATTTCTGGATCTGGAGAAAGCTTTTGACAATGTTGAGTGGAATACACTCTTTTAAATTCTAAAGGTAACAGGGGTGAAATATAGGAAGCAAATATTATATTCAACTTGAACAAAGACCAGTCAGCAGTTATTAAGAGTCAAAGGGCTTGAAAAAGTTGAAGTGGTTGGGAAGGGAGTAAGACAGGGGTGTAGCCTTTTCTAAATGTTGTTCAATATGTACATTAAACACACTGTGAAGGAATGCAAGGAGAAATTTGGAGAGGGATTTAAAGTCCAGGGAGAGGGAATAAAATCCTTGCTGTTTGTTGATGATGTAGTAGTTCTGTGAAATGGGCAATGTCTTGAAAGGAAGAAAAGATGAATCTTAACAAGAGTAAAATGTAGTGTCAGAAAATCAGGCAATGCTGAAGGAATTAGTTTAGGTAATGGGACAATTAGTAAATGAGTTTTGTTATTTGGGTAGCAAGATAAAACTTCTGATATAAAATGAAGATTGGCTATGGAAAGAAAAGCATGTCTGAAGAAGTGAAACTTGTTAACATCCAATATTAATTTAAATGTTAGGAAATCCTTTTTGAAAGCATTTGTCTTCATTGTAGCATTGTTCTTGTTGTTGTCTTCAGTCCGCAGACTGCTTTGATGCAGCTCTCCACGCTACCCTGTCCTGTGCAAGTCTCTTCATCTGAGAATACGTTTGGCAACCTAATCCTTTTGAATCTGCTTACTATATTCGTCCCTCGTCTCCATCTACAATTTTTACCCCACACGCTTCCTTCTAATGCTAAGTTGACAATTCCTTGAATTCCTTGATGTCTCAGAATGTGTCCCACCAATCAATCCCTTCTATTAGTAAGGATATGCCAGATACTCCTTTTGTCCCCAATTCGGTTAAGTACCTCCTCATTAGTTATGTGATCTACCCATCTAATTTTCATCATTTGTCTGTAGCACCACATTTCAAAAGCTTCTATCATCTTTTTATCTTAACTCCTTACAATGCTACACTCCAGACAAATGCTTTCAGAAAGGACTTCCTAACATTTAAATTAATATTGGATGTTAACAAGTTTTGCTTCTTTAAAAACACTCTTCTTCCCATAGCCATTCTGCATTTTATATCTTCTTTACTTCGGCCATCACAAGTTATCTTGCTACCCAGATAACAAAATTCATCTAGTACTTTTATTGTTTCATTACCTAATCTAATTCCTTCAGCATTACCTGATTTTCTGACATTGCATTCCATTACCTTCTTTTTACTCTTGTTAATGTTCATCTTATATCTTCCTTTCAAGACACTGTTCATCCCATTCAATTGCTCTTCCAGATCTTTTGTGGTCTCTGACAGAATTACTATATCATTAGCAAACCGTAATGTTTTTATTTCTTCTGCCTGCACTTTAATGCCCTCTGCAAATTTCTCCTTCCCTTCCTTCACTGCCTGTTCAATGTACAGATTGAACAACACTGGGGAAAGGCTACAACCCTGTCTCACTCCCTTCCCAACCTCTACGTTCCTTTCCTGCCCTTTGACTCTAATACCCACGGTCTGGTTTTTCTATAGGTTGAATATGTGGGAATAAGTTAATTCCCAGCTGTGATTAAAAATACCCTTTGATGTGAAAATGTTTGAGTAGTTATATTTGCTCCTTGCTTTAGTCTAGTTTTTCTTCTTGTTTATTTAAGTGGATGTTTGAGTTTCTTAATAAAGAAAAGTGTATATGAAGAATTCCTCTACATAATTGGTGATGCCACGACGAAAATAGTCCACGCACAATAATCAGTCTTGTTTAGAGCGTGTTAATAGGAATGGAAGACGCGGAGAAATCTATTCTCGCAATTCAAGAAGAGATTCAGCAACTACAGTGGCAGCTAGAGGTTCTGGAAGTTTCTACATCAAGCAATGATGATAGCTCAGCCACAATGAATTTACCAATTCCGGCGATATCTTCTATGCCGCAAACATATGCAAGTGTGGAAGGCCGCACACAAAATGTGACATTAGCGCCGTTCGCACCGCGGTTACAGTTACGAGCTCCTCAGTTTTCACCAGCGCAACCAGAAATATGGTTCGCAATTTTAGAGAATATTTTCACATAGCAGAAAATTACAGACGACCAAGAACAGTTTACGTTAGCCGTCAGCAATTTGGATCAGAGGGCTACAGCCGTAGTCTCTGATATTATTCAACAACCTCCACGCCATTGCGCCTACCACACTCTCAAGACAGCGTTGATCACTTGTAGTACCAAGACACCTGCACAGAAGATCACACAGTTGTTATATCATGAGAGAAGAGGCGACAGAACATCATCATAGTACTGGAGACACTTACGGTCTATGGTGGAGGTTAATGTAGTTTCAAACGAGTTGTTGCTCCACATCTGGCAACTACAGCTGCTGTTGGAAGTGCAATTAATGCTAATAGCACATGAAGGTCAGTGTTTAGATAAACTGATACATGTAGCTGATCGTGCACATGACACTATAGGCTCAGCAGCCGTAGCATCTTTAACACCAACAAATACTGAGAACGCGCGAAGTAACCAGGTTTTAGAGGTGACAGATAAACATACGCAACTTTATGTTGCAGCATCCAGTCAACGAACACCGAATTTATCAGGAGCGCAACTAGATTTACAAGCAGCCCTGGAAAATTTGGCCGACCGATTGCAAGCATTAGAACGTCGGAAGGAGACAAACAGATTGCCGCGTGCACGGCGTTCCGCCAGTGCCAGCTGCCACCAGTGCCACATCGTAAACAGCGCTAAGTATCTTAATTTAATTTGTGTCAAATTTAATTTGCCAGTCTAGTTCATTTCGTTAGTACTTCTGTTTTAAGAGGTTTATTCCCGCGTACTTGGCAGATTTATTTTGTACTACTGTTTTCATAGTTTATTCTATCGTATTTGATAAATACCGTTGTGTTTTCTCTTCGTCTTTGACTGGTGTCTATCAAAACAAGTCAGAGACCATTACTAAAGCTGGTTATCAGTCAGTCCACTGCCAGCTGCCACCAGTGCCACATCGTAAACAGTGCTAAGCTTATTTTCTCTCGTGTTTGATAACGGTGTATTCCACAGATATTCTTGTTTATTTTGAAAACTGCCGGACTCAGTTTTGTTGATTTGACAGTGTAGTCACCACTGACCACAGATCAGTAAGCAGCCAGCCGCCTTTATTAGAGTACGGTCAGCCGTCTTCAGGCTGCTGTCTCGGGGTGCAGCAATGGTGGGGAGTCTGGTGCGTCGAGTGGGACACCTCAGGTGCCTCATGCTTCGCTCTCTGTCCCTGCTACCGAGGCACCTTCAGGTGTACCGGACATCATTGAACCGCCTTCTCCGCAAGGGGAGTGGCGAGTTGTACAGCATTATCGTCGCGCGAGGCGGAAGGCCAATGTGGAGGCTGGTTGTCCGTCCGCAACCGTTTGTCCTGTGAGTGAATGTGTGGCCACTCCTTAAACAGGAACCGAGCAGGTGCACGGGGGGAGGGGTTGTTAGTTATTGGGAGCTCCAATGTTAGGCGTGTGATGGAGCCCCTTAGGCAGATAGCGTTGAGATCCGGAAGGAATTCCAACGTGCACTCGGTGTGTCTGCCGGGGGGCCTTATCCGAGATGTGGAGGCGGCCTTGCCAGCGGCTATCGAGGGTGCGGGGTGCAGTCGACTACAAGTCGTGGCTCACATCGACACCAATGATGCTTGTTGCTTCGGTTCTGAGGACATCTTCAGGTCCTACAAGCGGCTGGCGGAATTGGTGAAGGCTGCTGCCTCCGCGTGCGGGGTGCAAGCAGAGCTGTCGATTTGTAGCATTGTTCCCAGGGTTGATCGGGGTCCTTTGGTTTGGAGCCGAGTGGAGGGCCTGAACCAGAGGCTTCACTGACTCTGTGACAGTCATGGCTGCAGATTTCTGGATCTGCGTTATCGGGTGGGGATTTGTAGGGTGCCCCTAGATAGATCAGGGGTGCATTACACTAAGGAAGCGGCTACTCGGGTAGCAGAGTACTTGTGGAGTGCACATGGGTTTTTTTTAGGCTAGTTGCTAACTCTGATGAGCACTCGCCTGTCAGCATTCAAATAGCGAATTCAGGCCACGTTCAGAACAAAAATTCGAACATAAAAATATTAGCCGTGAACTTACAGAGTATTAGAAACAAAGTTCCCAAATTTGCTGCACTGCATGGAAGTTATTGCACTCAGATAGTTTTAGGCACCAAAAGCTGGCTAAATGATGATGTGGCAAGTTCAGAAATATTTAGCGAAGTGTGGACTGTATACCGGAAAGATAGATCTGATACAACTGGAGGAGGAGTGTTCATCGCTGTGGACAAAGATATTGTTTCTACTCAGATCGAGGTTGAAAATAACTGTGAAGTTATCTGGGCACGTTTAACAGGTCTAAAAGAAGTAAAGTTAATAGTTGGGTGTTTTTACCGGCCCCCCAGTGCTGCTGTAGCAGTTTTAGAATCATTCAAAGAAAGTCTACACCAGGTAGTGCATAGGTATCCAGGCCATGTAATATTAGTCGGAGGAGACTTCAACCTTAAGAGTATAGATTGGGACCTCGCTAGTTACATTTCAGGCGGTACAGACAAGCAGTCTTGCAAGCTACTTTTGGACACATTCTCCAAAAACTGTCTTGAGCAGTTAAACCGGCAACCCACGCGCAAAGGAAATATTCTAGACCTTATAGCCACAAACAGGCCTGACCTTATTAATGATGTCTGTGTAGAGACAGGTATTAGTGATTATGATATCATCATATCGTCGATGGTTAGCATAGTTCATAAACCAATCAAGAAGGCTAGGTGCGTGTTTTGTTTGGTAAGAGCCGATAAGCAAATGTCACGATCGCACTTAGAAAATGAATGGGCATCATTTAATTCTGGGACTATGGATGTAGAGGAATTGTGAACTAAATTTAAGTGCATTGTTAATAAAGGGTTAGAGAAATATGTGCCAGTAAATATGATTAAGGATGGAAAAGACCCACCGTGGTATAATAATAATGTTAGAAAGCTGCTGAGAAAGCAAAGGCTTTTGCACTCTCGATTCAAAAAAGAACACGCAAAAGATGACAGGCAAAAGTTAGTAGAGATTCGTGCATTTATAAAAAGATCGATGCACAAAGCATACACTAATTATCACAGCCATACCTTAGCAAAAGATCTTTCCAAGAACCCGAAAAAATTCTGGTCCTATGTAAAATCAATAAGCGGATCAAAGCCCACTGTTCAGTCACTCATTGATCATTCCGGGGCAGTAATAGAAGAAAGCAAACGGAAAGCTGAAGTTCTAAATTTAACCTTTAAGAAATCTTTCATGCAGGAGGACCGCACAAATGTACCATCATTTGATCAACATACTAATTCCGAAATGGTGGACATAGCAATAGGTATTCCAGTGTAGAGAAGCAGCTGAGAGAGCTAAACTCGAAAAAGTCTGCTGGTCCGGATGGAATACCAATTCGGTTTTACAAAGACTATTCTGTGGCATTGGCCCCCTACTTAGCTTGCATTTATCGTGAATCTTTAATTCAGTGCAAAATTCCTAGTGATCGGAAAAAAGCGCAGGTGACTCCCGTTTATAAGAAAGGAAAGAGAACTGACCCACACAATTACAGGCCAATATCATTGACATCAGTTTTAGAGCATATTCTCAGTTTGAATATAGTAAATTTCCTTGAAATGGAAAAGCTTCTTTCCATGAATCAGCACGGGTTTAGGAAACATCGTTCATGTGAAACTCAGCTTGCCCTTTTCTCACATGACATCTTGCGAGCCATGGATGAAGGGCAACAGGCGGATTGTGTTTTTCTCGACTTCAAAAAGGCATTCGACACGGTGCTACACTGTAGACTGCTAACGAAGATACGAGATTATGGAATAGGTTCACAGATTTGTGACGGCGAGTGTTCATCAGAGACGAGTGTATCGTCAGGCGTGCCCCAGGGGAGTGTGATAGGACCGCTATTATTTTCTATCTATATAAATGATCTGATGGACTGAGTAAGTTGTAATTTGTGGCTGTTTGCTGATGATGCTGTGGTGTATGGGAGGGTGTCGTCTGTAACTGACTGTAATAGCATACAGGATGACTTTGACAAAATTTCTAGTTGGTGTGAAGAATGGCAGTTAGCACTCAATGTAGAAAAATGTAAGGTGATGTGCATGAGTAGAAAAAACAATCCTATAATGTTCGAATACAGCATTAGTAGTGAGCTTCTTGATGCTGTCACGTCGTTCAAATATCTAGGCATAACATTGCAGAGCGATATGAAATGGAACGAACATGTAAGGACAGTTGTGAGTAAGGTGGACAGCCAACTTTGGTTTATTGGGAGAATATGGGAAGATGTACTTCACCTGTAAAAGAGACCGCATATAAAATGCTTGTACGACCACGTCTTGAGTATTGCTCAAGTATTTGGGACCCGCAGCAAATCTGTTTGTAGGAAGACAGAGGCAGTTCAGAGGCGAGCAGCTAGATTTGTTACCGGTAGGTTCGACCAATGCGCGAGTGTCACGGAAATGCTCTGGCAACTTAATTGGGGATCGCTGGAAGATAGACGATGTTCTTTTCATGAATTTCTGTTAAGTAAATTTAGAGGGCTGGAATTTGAAGCAGAGTGTAGTACGATCTTGCTGCCGCCTACTTACATTTCGCGTAAAGATCACAAAGACAAGATAAGAGAAATTAGGGCTCGTACGGAGGCATATAGGCATCCTTTTTTTCCTCGTTCTATTTGGGAGTGGAAATAGGAAAGGAAATGCCTAGTAGTGGTACAGTGTACCCTCCGCCATGCACCTTATGGTGAATTGCGGAGTATGTATGTAGATGTAGATCTATCGACTGAGAAACACACTGAAGCTCAAGAGGACAATTCCAGCATCTGCTGGACCACAGGCTTCGAAGTGCACGAAACCGTGTAGTTACCCAAATGGCAAGGGCGGCCCACAATAGGCACCATGGGTCACGTCATCTTCAAAAGGCGCCGACGACGCGGGAAACACTGCTTAGCAGCTGTTGTCAGAACCCAGCACAACGGTAATGTACCCACAGAAAATGCTAAATCTTGTGATCCTCAATTTGAACAAGTGCTTGAACAGAAATGTGTGAGTAAATCACATAGACTGTAGATAACTCACAAACAGTCAGGTTTAGTATTTCTGGTGGACACTGGTTCAGAAGTTAGCACTCTTCTGACAAATTTTACTCCTGACACATCAGTAATAGAGCCCTTACAACTGCTAGCTGTCAATTATTCTAGAATCAAGACACTAGGTCACAAGGAGTTGATAATCGACATTGGGTTTGAAACTGATTTCAAGTGGCCTTTTGTAGTTGCAGACATTTCCACACCTATCTTAGGAGCAGATTTTCTGGCTCATTTTGCACTGTTGGTGGACTTGTCTTTAGGCCGGCTTACATGTAAACACTATAGTAATGGAATTAACAGAGTAGTAGGCAGTGCTGCAGACAAGACAATATGTCATATCAGCAATTTGCAGCAACAACCAATCTCACACAGTGTGAAACATAAGACACTGCATTATATACATACAAGTAAAGGACCTCCGGTCGCACGTCGTGTCTGTAGAATTTCACCAGATAAGCTTTTGGAAATTAAGACAGCTTTCAAAGAAATGCTGAATGCTGGTATCATTCGACGATCTGACAGTGCCTGGGCAGCTCCACTCCATTTGGTGAGGAACAAAGATGGTTCATGGCGTCCTTGCGGGGATTATCATGGGTTAAATGCCAGAACCATTCCTGACAAATATCCTATCCCTCATATTCATGATTTCACATATGCATTGGCGGGCACAACAATTTTTACACTCTTGGATTGTTGGAAAGCATATAATCAGATTCCTGTAGCACCAATGGACATACTTAAAACAGCGGTTATCACACCGTTTGGTCTTTCCGAGTTCTTGCGGATGCCTTTTGGGCTAAAAAATGCAGCCCAGACCTGGCAACGATTTATTGATGAAGTGCTGCAGGGATTGCCTTTCATCTTTGCGTATCTGGACGACATTTTGGTGTTCTCTGGCGATGCATAATCACATACCAAACATGTTGCTGAAGTACGACAAAGATTAGAAGACTTTGGTGTGCTGCTGAATGAAGAAAAGTGCATTTTAGGTAAAAGTGAAGTGGCTTTCCTCGGATATAAGGTGTCATGTGATGGAATCTTTCTCTTGCCAGAAAAATTGGCTACATTGCAGGACTTGTCACGTCCAAAGACTTACTGACAACTTCGACGTTTGTTAGGAATGATAAATTTTTATTGTCGGCATTTACCAGGAACAGCAGCTATCCAAGCTCCGCTTACAGATGCACTCGCCGTATGCTACACAAATGGGAAACGTTTGCTTAAGTGGATACCCGAAATGGACAATGCTATTCGAGCTTTGAAGGCCAGTTTGAAATAAGCAGTGTCACTTGCACACCCAGTATCGGATGCACAATTAGCAATGACAGTTGATGCAAGCCAAACAGCGATCGGGGCAGCATTACATCAGAAAGTGAACGATTGTTGGCTTCCACTAGGCTTCTTTTCGAAAAAACTACTGCCATGACAAACAAACTGGCGTGCCTACGATAGGGAGCTGCTGGCTATTTATGAGAGTGTGAAACACTTCCGTCCCCATGTCATAGCTCATCCAGTAACAATATATACAGATCACAAACCAATTGTGCCAGCCTTCCAAAATGCAAGTGATAAGTGCTCACCTCATCAGTTGAGATACATTGAGTTTGTTTGCCAATTTACTACAGATGTGCGACATATTCGTGGTGCAGAAAACATAGTGGCTGACTATTTTGCCCGCGCATGTAAGGCAGTTACAATATTTAAGTATGAAGACCTCACCAAAGCTCAGAAGACAGATCATCAGCTTCAAGAATTACTGAGGGATAGGTCATCAAGTCTGCAATTACAACAAGTAGAGGTTCCAGGTGGTGGTGATAAGTTATGATGTGATGTTTCTCAAAAGCTGCCACGCCCCTATGTCCCACCACAATTTCGTAAGGTAGTGTTTGACAGTGTGCACCCCCAGGGGCAAACACCACAGTGAAAATGATAACAGAACGTTTTGTCTGGCCATCAATTAAGAAAGACATCCGTAGTTGGTCCGACACTTGCCTTCACTGTCAGCGGTGTAAGGTGGGACATCATGTACATACTGAAGTGGGACAGTTTTCAGGCCTACCACCAAGATTCGGTCATATTCATCTCGATATTGTAGGTCCTCTACCAGTTTCAGAAGGTTTCCGATATTTACTCACATTGGTGGATAGATGCACAAGATGGTCTGAAGCCATACCACTGCCAGACATATCAGCTGAGACTGTTGCAAAGGCGTTCATCGTGCACTGGTTGTCACGTTTCGGTTGTACCTTGCACATAACAATCTGCGCACTGATTCTGTATGGACACCTCTTCAACCTCCTTATACAGGCCCCTACCAAGTTTTAAAACGAGGTCAACACACATTTGAGATTCTTCAGAATGGGAAGAACACTAAAGTGTCAGTGGAAAGATTGAAACTAGCTTGTGTGATGGCAGAACCAACGTCAGATGACCAAATGGCACAGAAGGACACGGACTCAAAGAAGCCATAAATTATCAATCATACGATGATACAATTGGCCTAGAAGAAGTTACTCCAAACTCGCAGGTGACCATTCGACATGACTCAACACCAACACCAATTGTTCGTACAAGGGCAGGAAGAGTGATCAAGTTTAAATACCCCTACATCCCAGGTGCTCCACTCTTTGGAAGGGGGGCTGTGTGGGAATAAGTTAATTTCCAGCTGTGATTAAATATACTCTTTGACGTGAAAGTGTTCGAGTAGTTATATTTGTTCCTTGCTTTAGTCTAGTTTTTCTTCTTGTTTATTTAAGTGGAAGTTTGAGTTTCTTAATAAAGAAAAGTGTAGATGAAGAATTCCTCTACAAATATAACTCTTTGCTCCCTATATTTTACCCCTTCTACCTTCAGAATTTGGATATAGTCAAAAGCTTTCTCCAAATCGACAAACACTAAAAATGTAGGTTTGCCTTTTCTTAGCCTATCTTCTAAGATAAGTCGTAATGTGAGTATTGCCTCCCACGTTCCTACATTTCTTCTAAATCCAAACTGATCTTTCCCGAGGTCGGATTCCACAAGTTTTTCCATTCATCTGTAAATAATTTGTGTTAGTACTTTGCACCCATGAATTATTAAACTGATAGTTCTGTAATTTTCACACTTGTTTGCACTTGCTTTCTTTGGAATTGTAATTACAATATTCTTCTTGAAGTCAGAGGGTATTTCCCCTGTCTCATGCATCTTGCATACCAAGTGAAACAAATTTTTTCGCGACTGGCTCTCCTAATGAAATCAGCAGTTCAGATGGAATATCATCTACTCCAGGCGCCTTGTTTTGACTCAAGTCCTTCAGCGCTCTGTCAAATTCTTCTCACAGTATCGTATCTCCTATCTCATCTTCCTCCACTTCGTCTACTGCCTTCAAGTTTATTTCCTTTGTATTGGCCCTCTATATATTGCTTCCACAGTTCAGTTTTCCCCTCTTTGCTTAGTACTGGTTTTCCGTCTGAGTTCTTGATATTCATACAGCTGCTTTTACAAATATCTCTTTTATTCTTTTATTTTCCTGTAGGGAGTATCTATCTTTCCCCTAGTTATGCATTCTTCTATGGTTTTGCATTTGTCCTCTAGCCACTCCTGCTTAGCCAGTCTGCACTTCCTGTCAATCTCATTTTTCAGACTTTTGTATTCCCTTTTTCCTGTTTCACTTGCTGAATTTTTATATTTTCTCCTCTCATCAATTTTCAGTATACCCTGTGTTATCCGGGGAATATATGATCCTCTGCAGCCTTAACTACCCTGTCTCTCAGAGCTAACCATTCTTCTTCTACTGTATTATTTTCCCCTGTTTCAGCAAATCCTTGCCTAATGCTCCCTCTGAAATTCTCAACCACCTCTAGTTCCTTCAATTTGTCCAGGTTCCATCTCCTAACCTTTCTGCAGTCTCTTAAGTTTTAATCTGCAGTTCATAACCAATAATTTATGGTCAGAGTCAATTTCTTGCCCCAGGATATGTCTTACAGTTTAAAACCTGATTTCTAAATCTATTCCTTACCATTATAAAGTCAATCTGGTACCTTCCAGTGTCTCCTGGTCTCTTCCATGTATACAGCCTTCTTTCATGATGATTAAACCAAGTGTTGGTGATCATTAAATAGTGTTCAGCGCAAAATTCTACCATGCGATCTCCTCTTTCATTCCTTTTTCCCAGTCCATATTCACCTACTACATTTCCTTCTCTTCCCTTTTCTACTACCAAGTTCCAGTCCCCCATCACAATCAAGTTTTTGTCTCCATTAACTTTCTGAATGATTTCTTTTATCTCCTCATACATTTTTTCCATATCTTCATCATCGGCCAATCTAGTTGGCATATAAACTTGCACTACTGTGGTTGGTGTTGGATTAGTGTCTATCTTTACTACGATAATGTGTTCACTATTCTGTTCATAGTACCTTACCCACATTCCTATTTTCTTATTCATTATCAGACCTACTCCTGCATTAACACCAGCTGATTTTGTATTGATAACCCTGTACTCACCTGACCAGAAATCCTGTTCATCCTGCCACCGAACTTCATTAATCCCTACCGTATCTAACTTTAACCTATCAATTTCATTTTTCAAATTTTCTAGCTTACCTACACGATTAAGTGTTGGAACATTCCACGCTCCGACCCGTAGAATGCCTGTTTTGTTTTTCTTGATGATGACATCCTCCTGAGTTGATCCCACCTGGAGATCTGAATGGGGACTATTTTACCTCCAGAATATTTTACCCACGAAGACGCCATCATCATATAGTCATACAGTGGAGCTGCATGTCCTCGGCAGTAGTAACGACTCCCCTTGCTTTCAGCTGTTTGCAGTAACTGCATGGCAAAGCCACATTAGCTGATGTTACAAGGCCAGCTCAGTCTATCATCTAGACTGTTGCCCCTGATAACTACTGAAAAGGCTGCTGCCCCTCTTCAGGAACCACACATTTGTCTGGCCTCTCCACAGATACCCCTCCACTGAGGTTGCACCTATGGTACGGCTATCTGCATCGTTGAGGCATGCAAGCCACCCCACCTCGGCAATGTCTGTGGTTCATGGGGGTGGATTTAAAGTCCAGTATTGTATTGAAGTGAAATGTGGGTGATAAGGAGTTCAGACAAAAAGATGATAGAAACTTTCGAAAGGTGGTGTTACAGACGAATGATGAAGATTAGATGAGTAGATCATGGAACTGATGAGGCGGTGCTCAACAGAATTGTGGAGAAAAGGAGTTTCTGGCATATCCCGACTAAGAGAAGGGATAGGTTGGTGGGACACATTCTGAGACATCAAGGAATCATCAACTTAACATTAGAAGAAATGTGTGACGTAAAAATTCTAGAGGGATACTGAGGGTTGAATACAGTAAGCAGATTCAAAAGCTTGTAGGCTGCTTTCATACTCTCAAATGAAGAGGCTTGCACAAGACAGGGTAGTGTGGAGAGCTTCAAACCAGTCTGCAGACCACAACAACGTTTAAAATCCAGGAATAAGAAGTATTTAGTTACTTTCATTGCCTTCCAAAAAGCTTAAGGTTCCATAGAACAACAAAAACTATTTTGCATTCTGAAGGAAATGGGCTTAGACAACAAAAAATAGCTATTATTCAACAAATCTTAACCAGCATGACCTCCAGGATGAAATTCAGCAGAGAAATTTCAGATGTCTTAGAAATCAGGACTGATGTTAGGCATGGGGATGGACTCTCGCCCCTTCTCTTCAACTGCATTCTGGAGAAAGTTATTCAGGAATTACACAAAGTGAAGAAGAGTAAGGGACAATGGTGTTAGAATGTGATAAAAGAAAAATGATCTTATTATAGACTGTCTAGCTTTCACCAACAATATAGTGATATTTTCTGATTGCCTATATACTGCTGAATAACAAATTAACAAACTGGAAACCCAAGCAGTGAAAGCCAAACACCAAAGTGGAAAAATTTAAGTACTCTGGTGAGTGGATAGTATCTCTAAACTCTGAGAAAGATGCAATCACGTGCAGGTTTGATAAGATGGAAATTGCATATCAGCTAACCAGAAATGCCTGCAACAAAAGATCAGTATCAATAGGCATTATTGTTCAGTCATATTCCCGGAACACTGTATGCAGCAGAATATGTTGCCATGAACATAAAAGGTCTTATGGAAAAGCTGAAACAAGAGAAAGAAACATCCCGAGAAAGAGTCTTGGACTGGTCAATCAGAGAGAATAGCAAGTACAGGAGAAGACATAACAATGAGCTATTGCAGCATATGGAGAGGATAACAGACACCATCTGGAAGAGTATTAATTTTTATGGCCATATAACATGCAGAGCTCACAGAGACAGACCAACAAGATCTTTTCCTACTTCCTGAACAAGAAAACCAAGGGACCCTGGTTCATAGAAGTTGTTAAAGAACTTCAAGAAATAGGAATCACACTCTAACAAGGAGACCACATGGGTATCAGATTTTAGAACTTTTTGATATCTATGGTACAGAACTCAAATAACAATCAGCCAAAGCCATTTGTCACAACTCTAAAAAATTCTTGAGAAAATAGACTTTGAAGTTTTCCTTACAACCCTAGGGTCGGTGGTTCAAATCCTGCTATGACAGATTTTTTATTTATTTATTTTTGTTCCATTGGAATACTTACACAATTTTAATACATAATGGTAATTTTTACAAAAAGTGTACATATTTTTGTTTATTTATACTGCTTTTGGAAAGTCATCTCCATAGAAACTAATGGCTTTCCAAGATGCTAACCTACTCAACCATCATTTTTGATTAATGATGGAAAGTCTCAAAAGAGATGATAGATTATTTTTCAAAACAGATAGATTGGCTGGTCAGTACTTACCTTTTTGATGTTCCACGATAGTAAACATATAAAAAAGGACAAAATTAAACCCCCCTTCTGAACTGCGTTTCTTCTTCAGGTGGAGAGGAAGAAGGAACGCAATTCCGAAAGCTTGTTTAATTTTGTCTGTTTTTCTATGTGTTACTATCAGTGGTACAGCAAAAAGGTAAGTACTGGCCAGCCAATCTATCTCTTTTCAAAAATAATCAACCATCATTTTAAGTGACAACAAGGTTTTCAGCTCGTCTACATACACAACACATGGAATTAGATATTCCAAAACATTTCATACAAATGAATTCTAAAAAAAAAAAAAAAAAAAAAAAGAAATCTTAGGAATTTTTGAGTGTTGTGTCAAATGACATGGCTGATTGTAATTTAAGTTCTGAACTCCACGAACCATAAATATAAAGCAATGAGGTCTCCTTGTAAGACATCCAAATACGTGCTGCTCTCTAGAAAAAGCTTGGAGGAAAGAAATGCTTTCAGGAGTGACTGAAGTTGAAAATGTGAAAGAAATGGACTGATGAAAGAAAGAAGGTTCACAGAATAAGAATGTGTGAGTACTGAGAAAGAATTTCAGATGAAGAATGAAAGTAATTGAAAAAATGTGGTCCACAGCATGCTGAAAACTTTCTTATTTTTCCCTCAAAGATATTACTAGTAGCTTCAATCAACATTTGAGTTTATGGCGATGATTTTGGGACACAAACAAATTCCATGAGGAAAGGTGGTGTTCTTTTTGAGGTACACTATTGAGGAAATTTAGAAGGACAATGTTTAAAAATGACTGCAGAATAATTCTACTGCCACCAATTTACATTTCATGCAAGAACCACAAATATAAGGTAAGAGAGGCATATAGGCAGTTTTTTTTTTCCTTGCCGTATTTTATGTGGAACAGGAAGGGAAATGACTGGCAGTGGCGCATCTTGGAAAACAGAGAAGGCTACATAAGATGAAACATAGCTACAAGGCAGTGACTTTTAATGGACAAAACACACACACACACACACACACACACACACACACATGTCCACGGGAGGATTCGAGCCTCAGGCAGGAGTGGCCATGCAGTCTTTGACATGGCACCTCAGACCTTGTAGCCATCCCACAGTGGCTTCCCCATGTTGACTTCACTCTGTGTACAGTATTTCTTACCTTCCTTTCAGATGTCAGGTGTTCCTGTAGTAGCTGTTATGGTGGACTTATTGAGGCATGTATTTACATGATGAAACATTTAATCTACATCACAGTTTTATCTGCTTTTGTGACTTAGTTTCAAGGCATTTGCCTGTGAGAGTGGTGTGTTTTTGCTGAAATGAAAAATTCATTAAAGCAACTCTCAGGTTTTCATCCTCTGGCCAAATGCAATGAATTGAAATTTGTTAGGACTGTGAATTCCTTACATGTTTAACCCCTTGGAACATTCTGAAAATTCTTCTTTCAATACCAGGAAAAGAGAGAAGGCTACATAAAATAAAAAATATAATAATGGAAAGTCCAGGTTAGAATTAATAATATAGTGAGGACAGTTTACAACTCACCGCAAAGACTTGGCGACGAGCTGTGACAGGCACATACAAAAGACACACACATACAACACATTCAGCTATCGGCCATGGCCTTCTTCAGAAAGGTTGTATGACTGTGTTTTGTGCCTGTGTGATTGCGTGAGTGTTCTATTTTGTGAAGAAGGCCATGGCCGATAGCTGAATGTGTTGTATGTGTGTGTCTTTTGCATGTGCCTGTCGCAGCTCGTCGCCACGTCTTTGCGGTGAATTGTAAACTGTCCTCACTATATTATTAAAATAAAACATAGCTATAAGGCAATGATTATTAATGGACAATACCCCCCTCCCCATACATGCCCAAGGGAGGACTTGAGCCTCTGGCAGGCGTGGCCACACAATCCGTGACATGGCATCTAAGACCTTGTGACCATCCCAGAGTGTCTATTCTAGTATTTCTTACCTTGCTTTCAGATGTCATAACAGCTGTTATGATGGACTTACTGAGACATGTATTTACATGCTGAAGCATTAGATCTACAACACAGTTTTTCTGCTTTTGTGCCTTAGTTTCAAGGCAAAATGTATTCAGGCCTGTGAGAGAGGTATGTTTCTGCTGAAATGAAAAATTCACTAAAGCATCTCTCAAGTTTTCACCCTCTTCCCAAATGTAATGATGTGTAATTTGTTATTACTGTAACAAATTTCTTTGAATGCATTATGCCAAGATTCTCTTATGCAAAGCTATTAGTAATATGTTAAACGTGTATGTAATATAGTAAGGACAGTTTACAACTCACCGCAAAGACGTGGCGACGAGCTGTGACAGGCACATACAAAAGACACATACATACAACACTTTCAGCTATTGGCCATGGCCTTCTTCAGAAAAGAAAACACTCACGCAATCACACAGGCACACAACACAGTCATACAACCGTCACCTCCGGCTGCCGCACTTCGAATTGATTCGAAGTGCAGCAGCTGGAGGTAACAGTTGTATGACTGTGTTGTGTGCCTGTGTGATTGCGTGAGTGTTCTATTTTCTGAAGAAGGCCATGGCTAATAGCTAAAAGTGTTGTATGTGTGTGTCTTTTGTATATGCCTGTCACAGCTGGTCACCACGTCTTTGCGGTGAGTTGTAAACTGTCCTTACTATATTATTAATTCCAACCTGGACTTTCCATTATTATATAAACGTGTATGTAAGATAGGTTAAGGAATGTAATTGTTTCTGATGGCTCTTTGAATTTAAAAATGTCATCACCTGTACTACCTGGAAATATTCTAAAGTATAAATTTTATGGTCTTCAGAATGAATATAATGGATTCTTTTTACTGCTATTGTAAACAAATGTTACTGAAATTGTTATTACCTAAAAAACAGGAAACATGAGCTACACAGATTAAGTATGTTCAAAAAGATGTGTATGGCTATTTATATATTTTCACTTTACCTTTTGAATTTCAATTAATTAAGAACTTTGCACATATTCAGAATCCAGGAAATCAGAATTTTTTTACCAGGTAAATAACTTTATAAGCAATTATATGGCTCCACTTACTTGGGGAAAAAGCTAATAAAGTTTTTGGTAGTTATGTAAGTTAATTTAAAATGAATATGGGAAAAGAAAAGAGGAGCATGCGTTTGAAGTTACATTTAATATGATTCTATAACCACAATTTATAATCTATATTATCATCTTCACATCATTTACATATATATATTTTTATATATGTATATCGTATGTAGAGAGACTTTATTGCAAGAGACTCAATAAAATACATTCGATCTTTAAAGTGTTGAGCTGTTCCAGGGTTAAGTAACGTATTTAGACACCAAAACGTCACAATTTTAATTGCGAAATATCCTGGAGCAGTCCAAAACACAGCCGATACGTTCACCAACTGTGTGAGCTAGCTGTTGACCCAGATTGTCAGATAATTTATCGAGTCTGTGCAATCTGCTGCCGAACTTGCAAGCTCAACAACTTGTTGGTTTTGGGTATAACGACAGGAGAACAGCATATTCATCTTTAGTATAGATTGTACACAGCATGATATAATATTAGCTATCAATACATCGATGTGATGCTTTTGTCAAATCTTTAACATATATGTTCGCAAATCAGCTAGAAATGTTTATTGTTCACGAGATAAGCTCCGGAATAGCAACTCGTCAACAACTGAGCCCCATACATCTCTAGCTGATTAGGAACTAGGAGGCTTGACATCCGTTTCCGGAACGGACCAAGACACCCATAAAATTTAGAATTTTCATTATATTAGCATGTAAAATATGAAATGAATAAAGAAAAGACAGACAAACATGTTGACACAGCATGGAGGAGTCTACAGGGATGTGGGATATTGACTAGATTCTAGCGCGACCTACAAAGCGCCATTAAGGACACCAAGCTGAGTTACCAACTGGTGTTCCATCCAACCAGATCCTGGCACATTGCTTGCAAAGGACGTCTCAAATACTCTTCACTTTTCTGCAGGCAGTCTTCTTTCTCACAAGCAACACTTCCAGTGCATTCACTTTACTTTTACAGTAACTTGATTTGTGTATCTCTCCAGGAACCCTTCTCTTATCAACTGGTATCTAAAATTGTCTTTCCATATAGAGCGGAATGATACCAGTAAAACCAGTTCATGTACTACACACAGCTCATAAACCACAAACAATATTAATCCAACTAGATAACCTTCTCAGAAAACCATATATATTCATTCACAAAGTAACTTCCTTCTTTACATATCACACGTCAACCATCTGTACGAATCATATACCATCCTGAACACACTGGAAGAAACAACGGATCAGAGCGACGTCATCTGGAACTACATATCTGTGTTGTGTCCATAAGCAGCATATGCTCAGAGATTCTGGATGGATTGTAAAAACATTCTGTCATATCTGGGGAGCCCCAGTTTGGGGATATTTTGAGGTAAGCTCACAAATAAACCTTAAAATTTAGGGATGAATGTGAGCCATCCTCTTCGAAGTCATATCCAGTGCACGATAGTGTGAGTAGTAACCAGTCACACATTATTCTGTCTGTAATGTTGTATATGGAATGTTTCATAGAGAAATGGAGGAAACATAACTTGGCATGCCTCTGAAAATGCTCTCAGATTTCATTAGCCACTCTCATTGTCATTTCTACAGCCAATACTTAAAGTATTCATATCTTCTCTCAGTACAGAAAAATGTACTATTCATCATACACCAATTAACAAAGAGCATTACTTTTACAACCATTGTTACGTTTCCTTTCTCATTCTAGTTTATCACCAATGGTCTTTGGTTGACCTGACTAGAAATGTTTGCACGATTGTAAGTCTGAAGTGTTTTTAGCAGAAATTCAGCAATGTCCATGTTATATTATAAAACTGCTAATACCCCAAACTTACATGTGCAATTTTATGCATTAAAATTTACACTCTTTCTGTCACAAATAGGATCTGATACCCAGACCCACATTTTATAACTGACAGCAAAATACATTTACACACCGTAGTAATATAACTGTAACAACTGTTCCCAATGTCTTGTTGTGCTCTTACACTGTCCACAACAATTTAACAGTATTATTACTGTTGCACTGTGCCAAGTCCACTGGTAAAATACCATACTTTTATGTAATATTTGTCATTACAGTATACAGTACTAAGAACATAAATGCAAAAAATTAAGCGTACATGCAGCCTCACACAAGAAACTTGTGTAAACCCATGCCCAGTTTTCTCTGCAGTTTTAAAAAGTAGTACACAACAGACACACATGTTTTTATGACTAGTGGTAGTTTGCCCTGTGGACCGTGTTAATATGCCCAAGTATTCATTTAATACTGAATGGAGAAGCCGTTAGCTTCTTTCTCTTAGTGGGAGTATGGGCAACTGACAATCTACCATAGGGCACATTTTTAAACAATGGGGAAATGAGATCTATCTTAAACTATTTAGAGTCAACCACATGGGAAAAATAAATTACAGCAAAAATTATTTCTGAACATTAAAACCAATCTGAGTTGGTTAACAGTTCTTTCACATTTACATTAAAAAATATGTCTTTCCATAGCTCACTATGTCACTGCTTCTATGCTGTGATTTATGAGAACCATGGAATTTATTTAGGCTCCTTTAGCAATTGTTCACAACACATTCATTCATTGTGGAATGGGGTACATTTTTCCTATACATCTTTATAAAAAAGGCTACAAGTTAATGATATTCACAAAGTATAAAAGATTAATTACAATATCACACTCTTCAGACAGCAGTGTTGTTGTGATTTGCTGACGAGTCCGCTGGCAGCACGAACTGTGATCCTGGCGACACCAGCATTAGTGGCTCTGTGTTGCGGCGTTTCATCTTTCCCTTCATCTTCTTCAACATTGTAGCCTAGCAGAGGATTTAGGAATGAAAGGAATGGGAGGAGCAAACAAAGCAGTGCAAAGGAAAGAGAAGAAACTGATGTCAATAATCAAAAGTGGACCACATTCTCACATAAACATTTTGTGAGTAATTATATTTTGATGCAAGACAAAAAAAGAAGCAGAATTAGATCAGTACGCAAGAAAGCATAAAATGAAAAATAAAAAAAAAGTGAGAGGAGTTTGAAATATGACAGCAATCAACCCAGTGAAGTGTGAAAATTTGTGTAGCTTGGAAGTTCCTCTCACATATTTGTAAGGAAAAAAGGGATTACACATAAACCATAACTTGGAATGCAGTCTGAGAACTTTTAAAACTGAAATATGAATACAACACAGGCATTATTTCATGCATATCAATGGCTTCACTCCAGTCTCAAACTAAGTTAACAACAAAGATTCATATTCGAACACATGCATACATAGGTGGTAAATGTTATAAGAAAATGATTGGTTGAAATATCGTTTAAATAACATTAAAGAAAATGTTTAAACAGGATGAGATCCAGCTCCCAGACTGCATAGGTTTTCTACTCTGAGGTGCTGAGAATGGATTTATTCATCACTGCTCTTGCCCCCCTCCCCATTTGCTGGCAGGATTGAGGGTTCTGTATTTCGCCGCTTGATTTTATTTTTCTTCAACATGGTTGCCTGCAGTCAAGAGGAACGTGGGTTCATTAGTTGAGGAGTGGGTTAAAAGCCATCTGTGAGATACTACATACAACATGCAAATCTTATTGAGACATACAGACAAAAATTTTTAAATGAATTACTAATCTATCAAAAGTTGCCTTTCTAATAATAGAGAGCTATAATATTTACACAGAAAAAAACTGTCAGTAAATTTTAAATAAAATTTATACATAGATAAGATTATAATGGATGTTAAAAAGTGTTTGGCTTTCATTCTGGCATGTATTTCTAAACTACAAATGAATTTTATGACATAAAAATGTACTGGTTGGTTCAATTGCAACCAACTTTTGAGGTCACAGCTTGGTTTCTGGAGTTCTTATGTGAAAATGTCAAGATTCATTAATAATTGTACTATGGCATGAAATATATTAGTCACAGACGAAACCTTTTACAAAGGATAAAATATGAAAATCTGTAGGGATTGTCTAATTTCATCAAATGCACGACATGAACAGAATAGTCTTGTGGCATCCTGTATGACTTTATTTGGACAGTGTTATGTTATACTAATATAAGTGACAAAAACTAAAAGAAATAGAAAAGATAGTAATATTGAAAACATAGTGTTGAAGTCCAATAACAACAGTCAAGTATCAAAAATTTCCAATAAAGAATATCTCCAAAAATTACCCCAATTGCATTTAGAATTTAATCTTTGGCCATGTGTAAGAAAAAACTAATGTGGACAAATAAATTTTTAATACAACTGAAAATATAAAATATTAACAGGAAAAGAGAAAAACTACAGAGGTAGTATCAATGTTAATGCAAGATCAATTGCACTATTGCTAAAGAACATCTGCTGGAGAAATCGCAAAAGTGACTCCATGCTCCACAATACATATCAAGTTCATATAGCCAATTAGTGTTTACTGTATGACTATTACTGTTCTGGTCCTTTAATCTGTAAATTTTATTTTTCTCTGTCACACACTTTATTTTCATACCATCTTCATCCAGCCCTCTATTCACCCATTAACTTGATTGAATTTTCTCTGTTAGAGACCAGTCAGTAGTTTCTCCTTCTTTCACTACATTCTCAACAGTCATCTTAAACAAGCTCCCATAACCAGACATTATTGCATTTTCCCTGAATGAAACCAGCCAATGGGTTTTTGCTCTCATCATTATGTCCTTCGATGGCTTGGTACTTTCACTGTTACTGTTAAGTAAGTTCTTTAATAACAATTACTGCAATGACAACTCTGCTATAAATTCATTAGGTCATTTATAGCACGTGATTCCACCCGTCAGCTTTGACTCATTATGTCGACGTGTCATGGTAAATGACTTCATCACATGCACGGTAGTTTTGAGATGTGTTTTTTTATAGGTGTCATGTGTATCAAGTGGCGTTCTCTAGTGATGGACATTACATAGAATGGGTATTTTGTCATACGGCCATTCTGCTTTCTGTTGTCATATGTGTGGTTGCAATTCGTGCTATTGAGCTATTGAGAAGTGAGTGCGATAATATTATTTTGTTAGTTATGTGATTTATTGTTTTAGTGGTGGATGCTCATGTTAAGGAATGAATATTGTTTATTTTGCAAATATTTGTTTGTTTGTTAGGGATGGATATGCCGGAAAAGTTCACTTCACATTTGTTGCATTCAGCAACGGGTGAGGGGCTCCAAATGCAAGGAGCTGATAAAGCTGTCCATAGTCGTGTCATAAAGAATTTCAAGCGTTTCTGTGATTGTAATTGATTTTTCAGTTATAAGAAGTTTGCTACTTTGCTAACCGGACAATGGTACATCGAGAACCTGTCAATCAGAGAGCAGGAACAGTATTAATTATTTACTCCATGCTCGTTACAAAAAAGGAATCCCATCAGTCTTTGATTTATTTACATAGTACAACTGTAATGCTCCTTTTTATTGATTGTGGCAACACGACTCATGATTGGATGCTCTGCCGATCCTAACCTAGCAAGCATGAGCGCTACCTTCTAAAGCATAAAATTCAGTTTTACCCTGAAATCTCGGTTGTGGCGACAGACTAATCTGTAGTGCAGCCCAAGGTTTAGTTTAGGTTGGGAGGCAACAATTTGGTTGTGAGGTGGCAAAGCTAGCACATGTGAGAGCCAAATGACAGTTGTAGTAACAAAATTGACCCCTAAAATCTTGATTGTGGTGACAAACTGATCGCAGCGCTAGGTTTACGTTAGGTCAGAATGCAACCAACAGTTTAGTTGTGAGCTGGCTAGTCCAGCAAATGTGAAAGCCTAATGACAGTTGTGGTAACAAAATTAACCGGATTTGAAATCAAAGATTTAAAAAATCTCAATTCAGGGGGTTCCTCAAAAAGTAACTTTATGCGGGCCTATGTAAGGTTCAGATTATACATTAAGATTTTGTGTTTTAAATGTGATCTGTATTTCACACTGACAGGGTTTTTTTAATTTTTTTTAAATTTCTGCAAGTGAGTGCTGAAGGTACGAATGTTTTGGCCAAGACCTGTGATCAATGGTAAATTCTGTTGTTGTAATCTGTAATTTTTCCAAGAATCAATGTAATGTGGAAGGAAATCTGTTGTGTAGTATGGTAACCTGGCATATTCTTCCATATCCTCTTTTGTCAACAACAGATGTGCCATAGACTCCTCACTTCATTGTTACCTTAGTGCATTCATTCATACTATATTTGTTCTGACAACATAGGCGTACCCACAGTGGCGCAAGGTGAGACATTTGCCCACCCTACTCCATACTATAAAGCTAAAAATTTGGGTGCAATATTTACAAAACATTTATTTAGCAACTAAAAAAGGGAATTTATATAATACACTACATCATTCAAAATTGCCAAAGGAAATAGTGAACTGCTGATGATATATTGTCAATAAGCCCCCTCAATTCCATGCATGACACTTAGATTGTCAAAATTTAAAGTGGATTGACAAATTAATGTTGATTCATTGCCATTGTTTCTCAAAATTTTTTAAATGTTGTTAATGATCCTGTTTGTGAATGAATAGTGATATGGAATTACCTATTCACTTCAGAGTAATCTATATTAAATTGTAATAAGTCGGCTACCTGAAACAGGCAACACCAACTTTTTTAGCACAGCAAAAGGTTCATACATAATCAGTGCAATTCCTATAATGTCAAAGTAAAATTAGGTGATAATTTAAATGAAGAAATATTTTTAAATTCCTACTACAGCACTTACTGAGTTTTCTTACTTTTGCAACACCCATCAGCTAATGCAAGGTACACCCATGGCTGGCAATCACACAACTCACCAACATTGCATGTGATGCCAGATTGCATACAAATTGTTATAAGTGCACACACTTTAGAACAGTTAGTACAGTTAACTGTGGAAAGAAACATGAAAATGATTCATGAAACTGAAAATGGAGCTATAAAGGCTAATGTGTTATCAATTTGGCCACAAAAATTTCAAACTTCAAATGATTTACTGAATTTGAACAAAATGGTTTCAAATTAAACAGTTATGAAAAGCTGAATGGAAAAACTTTGATGAAGAGCTGCTAAAGCGGTTCACGCAATAGAGAAACATCAATGTACCAATCAGTGGACCTTTTCTCGTGGTGCATTCAGAAGAATTTTCCAGGAAATTAAAATGATGAAATTTTGTGCAGCAGAAGCCGGATTGAAAGATTCAAGCTATGTCACAGTATTACTTTTGCAAAGTGTGAATACTGAAGCACCTCAACAATAGCTCTCTATAATGTGGATTGCAATTCAAGAAGGATATGCAGACTGTGACATCCTTCATGTAGACGAGATTGGCATTTTCTTTAAATTAAAACCTAAAAAACGTCTGAAATTCAAGGGAGAAAAATTTGTTGGTGGCAAGTTATCTATAGAATGAATAAAATTCCTGGTCTGTACTAAAGTAGATGGAGCTGAGAAACAAAAATTGCTCATGATAGGTAAACCACATAATTGTAGAAGTTCAAAGGATGTAAAAAATCTGCCATTGCATTACTGTGCTAATAAAAAGTCTTGAATGTCCTCTGTAATTTTTGAAGCCAAATTAAGGCTTTTGGGTCAGGAAAAGTCAGCTCCCTGAAAATACACCAAGCTTATTGTAGCCCATGATCCAATGATTAATCAGGAGTCGGAAATGCCACTCTCATAACTTCATATTACTCAATATGATTCAATACATTGAGAAAAAGCTGGATTATTGTATTACACAGATGGATTTGAACACTTGCATTATGAAAGTATAGACTTGGAACACAGCCCGAACCATAAAGAATTGTTTTTGTCATGCAGAAATCATAACTGAAGAAATAAATGACACTGAAACTGAAGACACATTAAGTGACCCTAGTGATTTGCCATTATCTCCATATCTACCGGAAATCAACTGTAATATTCTCAGTCACTATGACTATGAAAAGTACATAACAATAGATTATGTCCCTGTTGCAACAGAAGCACAAACCGAAGACAAATATGAAAATGAAGTGAAGAATAAGGGACACAGTAACTATGAAATGAGTGAGGGAGATGATGATGATGATGAAACCTATTGTGAGTGATGCAATAAGCCACTGGAATTGTGAACATGTTCTGTGCAGCATGGGAATGAGAAGCAATAACAAATGAAATAATGAACAAAGAACGTAATTTAGAAAGTGTGCTTTAGGTAAACAGAGAGCAGAGTAAAATAACTCATTACTTCAATCCTGAGTAAATGAGTTTGGTGCATACTTAAAATATTGTGTTCATGTAAGGTTGAGAATGGATACTGTGTGTAAAATAAAGCAAGGCTGAATAAATTTGTTCTTTTACATTTACCACCACAACAGACTAAAACTATTTATCTAGCTTATAATGTCATAATTTTCCAGGTCCTTTTAATTCTGTTACAGCCATGTTTCACTGTAGTTAACTACTCATTAATTCTTTATTTTTATTGTATTTTTTTATTATTTTTTTATTTTTTTGCTATTATCCTGACTGTTTACTCAAGCTGTAACATAGGAGTGGGTATAAAGGCATATAATTATGCTCAATAAAAGAAGAGAAATGAAGAAAAGTGAAAAATAAATGACCCGAAGGGGACAATTTTGTATTTTTTTTATTATCTTGGTTATTTTTTTAATTGTTTGACTTTTTATTATTTTTGTTTTTCTTTCCTTATATCTTTTTCTTTGCTTAATTACTTTTTATTTTTTTTAAATATAAAAATTAGCAACTACTATTTTTAAAAATTGTTCTGCTGCTAGGTATCGGACCCGGGTCTCAGCAACTTGCTGATTACACCACGCTGTCTTGCTGAGCGGTAACCACCATGTTTAAGTAGACACATTATGCGTGGTAATTTGCTATGAATTTGATCTCGATGTTCTTAGAAATCAAGGCCCATTGGAAGAAATCCTTTTAGGTTGATGGTCTGGAGGAATTCCCTCACAACACAAGTGTGACCCATCAAAATCCGTTGGTACCATACTTGGTATTTCCCTGGTGAGTGTAGCCTGCAGCCATTTCTGGCTTACTTGGTATTATGTGATGTAGAGCACCAGGGACAATAAATTGCCAGGTGTATGGAGCCTGTTGTGGCTCTGTACTGCCATACCTGTATTGAAAGTAGCCGACCCCCAAGACAAGATAACACTGCATTTCATTATGGCCTTTTTGCTGGCTGAGTGTGGATGACTCAAAACATACACACTGTAGATATTAATGATTGATGCTAGCTGTTGCAATTCTAGGAATGTGAAACTGCAAGGAAAGTATATGAGTGGAGCAGAAACAAATGGGGAATCACTTTAGCAATGATACAGGCTGCAAATGGGGGAATCCAATCACACACACAAACATTATGTTATGGTATTCCCAAAAGCAGCACACTGAATCTATTTTTCAGTACATCTGGATACTACTTCTAAAGGCTTTCCAATTGAAAGCGGGTTCCTTGGCAACATTTACAGGATTCTGTAGCTAACTTATGTGTAAAGCAAAACATGAATGATATGCTTGCAAGATATGTAATATTTTATTAAGTGTTCGCAAAAGAGTTTTGATCCCATAATTTTCCTAAAACAAAAAGTCCAATATGTGTTACTTGAATGCTGATGACCAGTAAAAGTAAAATTTGAAATCAAAGTATGATGAGTATTTGGTTAAGAAAGACACTTTGTAGTTCAGAAGAGCTGGTAGTGAGGAGGGAGGGGTGGGGTGAGGGAGGATCCAGATGACCTGGGTTGTGAAGCAGCTGTTTAAATCAAGCACATGGTCATCTGCATGTTGTGCCACAGGGTGCTCTACCTTTTTTTTTTTTTTTTTTTTTTTTTTTTTTTTTTTTTTTTTTTTTTTTAAATCACAGTTTGGCAGTGCCCTTTCATTCTATTAGACAGCTGGTTAGTGGTCAAGCCAATATAAAAAGCTGTGCAGTAATTGCAGCAAATTTGGTAAATTACATAGCTGCTTTCACAGGTGGCCTGGAATTAGATTAGGTAGGATAAGCCTGTGACACAACTGGAGTAGAAAGTGCTGGATGGGTGGACTGGGCAGGTCTTGCAGGGATATGATCCCTGTGGTAGGGTGTTGGGGTTGGGGGTGGCATAGGGTTGGGCTAGGATGTTGTGGGGGTTGGATTGGCAATGGAACACCACTTTCAAAGGGGTGGGGAGGGTCTTGGCAGGATGTAGGATGTTGTGGGGGTTGGATTGGCGATGGAACACCACTTTCAAAGGGGTGGGGAGGATCTTGGCAGGATGTGTCTCATATCTGGACATGATGATTGAAAATCAAATCTTTGGTGAAGGATGTGGTTTAGTTGTTCCAGTCCAGTGTAGTATTGGGTGATGAGGGGAGCACTCTTTTGCGGCTTGTTATTGGTGGAGGAGGGAGGATTTGGAGTATGTGGGGATATGGCGTACAGCATTGCTGACAATCATACAGGGGGCCCAGGTTCAATTTCTACCAGGAGAGTGGGTGTTAAGTGTTGTTTTCATTATCATTTAATCATCATCTACATGCAAGCTGCCGATATGGTGTCAAATAGAAAGATTTGCGCTAAGCAACTGAACAATGCTAGAAGTGTTCTCCTGGGCAGTAATGCCATACAATCAATAGCTAGTTGCCATTTTTTGAAATCAAAAGGATATTTATTGTTCTAATATATACCTACATCAGCTACAAAATGTCTCTTATCAATAATATAATGAAGATAGGTTGCAATTCACTATGAAGATGATCACTGAGCTGTGAAGGCAAGTAGAAAGGATAATCACACTCACACAATTGAAAGCTTTTGGTAACAATCTTCAGCAAAAATGAGAGCAAACACACACACATTCATACAATCACACAGACAAAACTCACAAACGTATGACTGCTGTCTATGGCCGCCACACTCAAGTTGTGGGAAATGGGAGACAGACACATGGCCATATGTGCAAAAGTTGTGTCTGTCAGAAAAACAGAGCCATGTACAGGCTGTGGCTGAAAGCTTTTAGTTGTGTGAGCATGATTGTCTCTATTGTGACCGAAGGTCAGACTGGATTGGGAGCAACTAGTGACGAACGACCGACCAAGTGTCGCCGCTAACGATAAACACTACATGAGACCACAGAGGCAACAAACAATGACAACAACTAAATGGAAAGACAGACCAAAGCGCAAGCCAATCGGAACCGTGGCGGAGGCAAGTACGATGCCAGATAACAACAAAATGCAGAAACGTTACCGAGCGCAGTCAACACACGACTGAGGAGCGAGCTGCGGCTCCGGGCCCTAAATAGTGCGGCTCTCTGCGCAAATGACTGGTGCGGTAGGCGCGCCACTGCGTGTAGCACTCTAGTGGCGATGGCAGCACTCGTAGGTTGTGTGTGCCTAATGGCCACTGTCACAGTCCATGTGGTCTGGCGAGCTCTCAAACCCATCGTACCAGATCCCTCCCTGCTGAAAAGGGTGCATAAGGACGGAAGTGCCTAGGACGGTGCTTCCGAAGGTGGTCCACGAGTGGTGTCCCGATTGCAGAGCCCGCTAAGTCAGGGGACAGACATGGGGCCTCCAGAGAGGTGCAATGATCCGTCGGTGTGGAAGGCGATTGCCGAGAGGGTGAATGGGCAGGCGAGATCTACCTCCATGCCCGTATCCCCTGGGGTTGCCGACGCTGCCACGAGGCTCATATGGAGCCCCTGTGGTTGAGGTGTGTCGGAGGGTGATCTGCCCTGTGAGCACAGTTGCGGAATGGAGTGAGTAACCTCGGTTCCCACAACGACTGGAGCTGCGGACAACGTCCCAGAGCGCAGATTGTAGCCGTGCGGATGGGGGATTGGCAATGGCGGGGGCTCCGAGTGTGGGTGTGGATGATGCAGGGAAATGAGGACGTAGCTGGTTAGTATGTCGGCGCTCCAAACCCCTCTGAGTGTTGACAGAGACGAGGCGTCGCCCGTGAGTGGCCACTACTGTAGCCGGCACCCATGACGGCTTTGTACCATAGGAACAGGCCCACACAGTGGAACATGGTGCATATCGCCCAGTGTACCGGGTCCCTGGTTCCGAGGGCTGTGGGCCAAGAGATGGAGAAGGGTGCGTGGCTGTTGGCCATGGAGGAGTTCTGCTAGGCTACAATCCTGGATAGGGGCAGTTCTGTAGGTACTCAGGAATAATGTGAAGGCTGCTGTAGTGGTGGAGGTGCCCACAGATTTCAACATTTGTTGTTTGAATGTTCGCACCATCCGTTCAGCACCGCCATTGGAGGCTGGGTGGAATGGGGGACTAAACAGGTGTTTGATGCCATTGTCATCATAAAACTGCTCAAAGGCCGTTGCTGTAAACTGGGGCCCATTGTCAGAGACGATGGTATGGGGTAGACACTCGATAGCCAGAATTTGTGCGAGGGCCTTGAGTGTGGCAGTTGTGGTGGTGGACGCCATGCTTACTACATAGGGGTAGTGAGAATAGGCATCAATGACAATAAGCCACATAGATCCCAGAAAGGGGCCTGCAAATTCAAGATGGATGTGGTCCTACGGGGACGTGGAGCAGGCCAGGGAGAGAAAGATTGGGCTGGAACAGCCTGGTGCTTAGCACAAGTGGAGCAATGGCAGACGATGGCCTCCAAATCTTTGTTCAGACCAGGCCAATAAACATGTCTCCTGGCCAAGGATTTCATATGTAACATACCCCAATGCCCCCGATGGAGAAGATCCAGAACCTGAGGGTGTAAGGCAGATGGGATAACCACCCGGTGGGTATCGCCCTCTGCATCGAGCAGGATAACACCATCAATGACAGACAAACAATGAGAGAGATGGGACCAGGCCCGTAGCTGTGAAGCCGTTGACTTCGGGAAATAAGTGGGCCACCCATGAAGCACATGATGGATGACCCGTTGTAAGAGGGGCTCCTAGCGTGTGTCTGCAGCATTACGCGTGGCTGTGATAGGGAACCCATCTAACTAATTTTTCCATTCCAGATCAATGTGGAAACAGGAGACTTCATGTCAGTCCAATGCTGGGTAAGGTCCTGAAGGCAGACGAGAAAGAGCATCTGCATTGGTGTGTTGTGTAGTAGGCTTGTACTTAATGGTGTAGTTGTATGAACTAAGAAATAGAGCCCAACACTGGAGTCTTTGGGCTGTACGCTCTGGGAGCCGAGAGTGTGGCCCAAATAGTGCTACCAAAGGTTTGTGGTCTGTAATGAGGTAAACTTGGCCCCAAAAAGATACACATGGAATTTCTTAACCGCATAGATGATCGCCAACGCCTCCTTTTCTATCTGAGAGTAGTTCTTTTGAGCAGGCGTCATGGTCTTGGACGCATAGGCTATTGGTTGTTCAGTACCATCATGATTGCAGTGTGCCAACACTGCTCCAATGGCATAGGGAGATGCGTCCGGTGCCAAAACAAGGGGATGTGATGGAGAAAAGGGCTTAAGGCAGGGTGCCGAACGCAACAGGTGCTTTAACCACTGAAAGGAATGCTCACAAGCATCTGACCACCGGAACTGCACACCTTTCTTCCAGAGACAGTTGAGTGGGTGCATAATGTGGACTGCTTGTGGGAGGAACTTTGCATAATAGTTCACCTTTCCCAAACACGCCTGCAATTCCTGTAGGTTTTGGGGGCGTGGTAGAGCATCGACCGCCGATACATTGCGATCTGTGGGCTGGTTTCCGTCTTTGGAGAGTAAGTAGCCAAGGTATTCGACCTGTTCCTGGAAAAACTGGCATATATGGAGGCGGCACCTGAGTCCGGCGTCCTGCAATGTGGTAAAGAGAGTGCGGAGGTTATGCAAGTGCTCCTGGCGTGTTGCCCCAGTAACGATGACATCGTCAAGATAGTTGGCACAACCGGGTATAGGCATGGTTAATTGTTCGAGATACCTCTGGAAGATGGCTGGAGCTGAAGAAATCCCAAAGGGTAAACGTTTGTATTTGTAAAGACCAAAAGGGGTATTGATAACCACAATTTGTTGAGGCTCCTCATCGAGCAGGATTTGCAAATAGGTGTCAGTCAGGTCTACCTTAGAAAAGTATTCGCCTCCAACAAGCTTTGTGAGGAGGTCCTCTTGCCATGGAATTGGGTAGGTTTCAACCTGTGCCTGGGCATTGATGGTGGATTTAAAATCGCCACAAAGGCGAAGGGTGCCGTTGGGCTTGAGTACCACTACCAGTGGTGTGGCCCAGACACTCGTTTTGACAGGTTCGATGACTCCAGCAGCGTACAGACAGTCTAGGTCTAGCTTTACTGCCATCCGCAGGGAGACTGGAAGAGGGCGTGCACGGCAGAAACGTGGCACCGCATCTGGGCGTAAAGTAATATGTGCCTCAAAATTTGTGGCAAACCCTGGACCCGGTTCAAACAGAGACACAAAAGAGGCACAAAGGTCGTCGAGTTCCTGGAAAGGAACTGTGTCGGAGATGACCTGCAACTCATCGGAGATGGAGAACCCAAACAGTGAGAATGCATCGATGCCGAAAATGTTTCCAGCTGAGTGGTTATTGACCACAAAGCGGTTTACAGGACATGTAACTGTTTTGTAAGCAGCCAAAGTGGTAAATTGCCCTTTCAGAGGGATTGCACTGTCACCATAAGGTACCAACCTGCGGGAGGGTGGGTCCAATTCTGGGTAACCGAGAAGGGCATATGTCAGGAGGTTCACCAGGGAGACTGTCGCCCCCTTGTCCACTTCGAAGCAGACGTCTTGGTTAGCTATTCTGAGATCAATAAACAATTTGGCATCAGGAGAAGCACCCTGGGGAATGAAAGCCTGCAGTTAATGAACTGTCCCCTGACGCCAGTAAGGAGTGGAGGGTGACTGTCCTGCCGTTTGCCGACAAACAGAACGGAGGTGCCCATCTTTTCCACAACGACTACAGTGGGCCCAGCGGTCTGGAAGTCTGTCCGTTGGTGCGCCGTAAAACAGTCATGACAGGACGGTAAACCACGTTGCTTACGCCGACGAGGAGTGACCAGTTGTTCAGAGGCCATGGACATGTCAGAGAGGGATGGATCAAGACGCTGCCAGTGGGGCAAGACCTTCCAAACGTTACGTCCCCTCTGTGGCGGTTGTACAGTTGCTACCTGAGGACAAGCCATGAGGCACTCATTCGCCGCCTGTGCAATCTCGAAAGAATGTGCAATCTTCAGGATGTCCTCCAGGGGGTCGTCCAGCTTGAGGGCTACCGTCCACACTTCTGGATCTGGAGCCAACTGAACGACAACATCACTGATGAGAGAGTCAGCATAGGAAGTTTTACAAGACGGGTTGGAGCATGTGAAATCGCAACGCCAACTCAGTCCTTGCAAATCTGTCACCCATGACCGATACGATTGACCTGGCTGTTTGTGATAATGATGGAATTCGAGGCATGATGTGACAACGTGAAATCGTTGCGAATAATAATTTGAATCCAATGCGCACATTTCCTCGAACGAAAGTGCCACTGGATTGGAAAGGGGGCCAACTTCTTCAGTAAGAAAAACGTCTCTGGGGAAGCCCAACAAAGAAAAAGCGACCATTGAAGCGCATCATCAGAGACCTGAAATGCGGCAAAGTGCTGTTTCAGCCACTGTAACTAAGTATCCCAATCCTCTTTGGTGTCGTTAAATGGCGGAAACACTGGGGGGCAGAAATCCGTCGACGACGTGACAATCGCTTGGACGGGTTGTGAACCCTGAACCTGTAAGCGTTCTGCTAAAAGTTGAATTACCTGTCGTAACAAATCAGTATGTTGCTGTTGTAAGAGCATCTGTTGTTGTTACTGCTCCACGAGTTGCACAAGCCGTTCGTCCATGAGACATGATGTAAACTTTTACCTCCACGCCAATTATTGTGACCGAAGATTGGACTGGGTTGAGAGCGACTAGTGATGATCGACCGATCAAGCGTCACCGCTAACGATAAACACTACACGAAACCACAGAGGTGACAAACAATGACAACAACTAAATGGAAATACAGACTAAAGTGTAAGCCAATCGGAACCGTGACGGAGCCAAGTACGATGCCAGATTACAACAAAATGCAGAAACGTTACCGAGCGCAGTCAACACATGACTGAGGAGCAAGCTGCGGCTCTGGGTCCTAAATAGTGCGGCTCTCTGTGCAGATGACCGGCATGGTAGGTGCGCCACTGTGTGCAGCGCTCTAGTGGCGATGGCAGCGCTCATAGGTTGTGTGCGCCACCTAACGGCCGCTATCACAGTCCATGGGGTCTGGCTGGCTCTCAAACTCATCGTGCCGGGATACCAGAGTCTCTTCTACCTGCCTCTCTGTGAGCATCTTACAGTGAGTTGCTACCTATCCTTTTTATTTTATTGATATTCCAACATAGACTTCCCTTTGTTAAAAGTCCAATAATTGCAACTAACACTGTTTTTCCATGTATTGTAGTTTACAATTTAACCAATGCAGATAAGCTTATATACATGGAAACAGATACTATGGTGACTACAGGAAATGTATTTGCTGTTGTGAATATGATTAAGCTTCGGTTGTACAAATTTGGTGGTGATAAGAGAATTTGTGCACGATCAGGACTCAAATCCAGATTTCTCACTTTTTGTGAGAACTTTCTTTAAGTATAAGGCTATATGTGTCCATCTCCCACACCAACTCAAACTTTCATATGGCAAACATGGTCTACTATTGCCTTACAGCGCTTCCACATTATCTGTAATTCCATCACAAGACAAGATATTTACATACTGTACAGGCCTTATTTTGTATGAAATACAATATGCAGTGTCTGATTAAATAATTTAATCAATTCAGCGGCCTTCAGATTGCATGCTGCCCAAGCACTAAAGGGCAATTATAGACTGTGGGGAATGAGGAAGTTTGGTCAGTCTGGGAAGGGTGCATGGATTACAGTGATCAGCTGCAAAATGCAAGAAACCCAGATCTGAGTCCTGCTCAAGCACAAATTTTCATATACCACCAATAAATAACACATGTGATACATCATTATATCTGAAAAACTATCTTGTACAGAAGTGCTATACAACATGAACAGTAATGTAGGCACAATAGTTACAATTTTTATATTATTAAATTACAAACTTCTCAGTTTTGCACCATGTGCAGATCTGCAAATGTGTGTGGGTTTTGATTCTGCAGGAACAGACAAAGAAAGAAGAAACCTTATGAGAGTCATACTGCTTTCTAGGCAGCAGCTGGTGAGTTGGGACAGGATTAAGGCCTAATCTTTGAGTGGTGGTGATGCTTTTTTTGGCTGTCACAATAGAAACTGAATTTAAGGAAAATGAAATTCATAACCACAGTATTAAGCTGATGAAAGCTATTTAATTATTGTCACACCAAATTAAAAGCAATAGAACAAACATACACTAGGTGAGGTGACAAAATTCACTGGATACCTCCTAATACTCATTTTAAAAATACTTATCTTCCAGTCTAACTTTCTGGAATAGACTGGGACACAAACGTGTTCAAGATGGGTGGTAGGGACACAGAACTGAGGAATACTGTTCTAAGGGCTATATCAAAAAATTACCTTGAGCAATTAAATAGCTAGCTGATTCACAGAGATACTGTGTTAGAACAGCTAATGACAAATAGACCTGAACTTCTCAATTCAGGTTGCATAGATCAGGGAATCAGAAATATTAAACATCAAGAAAGGTAGGAGGATATTCTTACTTAGCAAAAGTTAAAGGGTCAGATTTCAGAGTACATTACTGCTCAACACAATAGTTTTGTATCTAACAGTGACAGTTCAAGTTCACATGCACTATATGTGTTAGATAAGTACCATATGTGCCCAGTAAAATTATGAGAGATGGAAAAACTCCACTGTGGTTCAACAACCAAGTTAGGAAACTGTTACAAAGCAAAGAGAACTTCACTGCAAATGTAAATGTTGCCAAAGTATTTTAGACAAGCAAAAATTAATTGATGCCAAATTAGCATATGGGCTGCCATACAAGAGTCATTAAATGACTTTGAGAGCAACGTTTTGTCAAAAAATTTTGGTCCTATGTTAAATCAGTAAATTGGGTGAAACCTGATATCCACACATTCTGTGACCATAATGGTATTGAAACATCTTTTTTCAAAACTGTTTCAAAGAGGAAGATTGCACTTTAATTCCTCCTCTAAACCATTGAAAGAAAGACAAAATGGGAGATATTCAAATAAGTGTCAGTGGAATAGAAAAGCAACAAAAACTGATCAACATAGGAAAGGCCACTGGATCTGATAGGATAATACTTCAATTTTACATAGAGGATGCAAAGGTACTTGACCCCCCCCCCCCCCCTGCCTCTAGCAGCAGTGCCCTAAAAGACTCTAGAGAAGCAAAGTGTTCCTAAGGTTTGGTAAAAAGCACAGATCATTCCCACTTAAAAGAAGGGATGTTGATCAGATATCGAAAACTATAGGCCTATATCTCTGACATTGGTCAGTTGCAGAACTTTGGAACACATTTTATGTTGAAGTTTTATGTAATTTCTGGAGACCGGAAATCTCCACAGTAGGAATCAACATGGTTTCTGAAAGCAACTATCATGTGGTTTCACAGTTCTCACTATTCATCTACTAGATCCAGAGGGCAGTCAATACAGGATCCAAGGTAGATACAATGTTTCTTGATTTCCACAATGTGTTTTTGACCATTGCACACCATCAATTGCCTGATGAAAAAAAGTGCAGACATAAGGAATATCAGACCAACCGTGTGACTGGATAGAGGTGTTTCAAGCTAACAGAATGCAGAACGTCATTCTCAAGGGAGAGAAGTCTTCACACATTACAGTGATCTCAGGTGTGTCCCAGGGGAGTGTCCCAAGACTGTTACTATTCACAATATGTATGTAATGACATTGTAAATAACATCGGAAGTTTAATGAGGCTTTTTACGGAATGCTGTAGTTTATCAAGAAGTCACAACAGTGGAAAAGAGGATCTGCTGCACATTGATGCATGGTGCAGGGAATGGCAATTGAGTCTCAACCCAAACAAGTGTAAAGTGCTGTGTTTAATGGAAAGAAGGATCCCTTATTAGATAACTACACAATAGTAGGACAAACACTGGAAGCAGTTACTTCCATAAAATAATTGGGAATATATGTAAGGGATGGTTTGAAATGGAATGACTGTATAAAACCAATCGTGTATAACACAAATGCCAGACAGATTTGTTGGAAGAATCCTTGGGAAGTGTAGTCTGTCAGCAAAGGAAGTAGGTTACAAAACTCTTGTTCGGCGAGTGCTTGAATACTGTTCATCAGTGTGGGATCCATACCAGGTAGGGTTAGCATGGTTTATTAGGAGCTCATTTAGTGAGCACAAAAGTGGCATAGAGATGATTAGGAAACTCCACTGGCAGATGCTGCAAGAGAGATGTTCTGTAACATGGTACAGACTTCTATCAATGTTCCAACCGTGTATGTTTCATGAATAGTGAGCTAATATATTGCTTCCTCCAATGTGTATCTCACAAAATGACCACAGGGATAAGATTAGAAGATTAGAGCCCACATGGAGGCATAAAAATCACTTTTTCTGGGAACCATACATGTCTGAAATACGTGGAAGCGACATTGGTACACAAAATACTGTCCAAAACACACTGTGAGAGGCCTTGTGGAGCGTGTATGTAGATGCAGAATGTCATGTTGGACTTCCTATTGTCCATAAAAGTGCAGCAACTCAATGTGGTATGGGCTCAACAAATTACTGGATGTCCTTTGCAGGATTTTGTGCCTTGTTGTCTCAGGAGTCATTCACAACTGTGAAAGTGTTGTCAGGGCAGGATTTTGTGCACAAACCCATCTCTTGATTACATCCTATATATGTTTCAAGGAATTCAAATAGTTGACATGGATGGCCAAATCATTTTATGATCATCTAGAATGTTCTTTATCCACATCTACATCTAAATACATACTCCACAATCCACCAAATAGGTGTGTGGTGGAGAGTACCTAGTACCACTACTAGTTAGTTGCTTTCCTGTTGGACTCCCATATAGAATGAGGGAGAAACCAATGCTTGTATGCATCTGTACGAGCCTGAATCTCTTTGATCTTATCTTTGTGGTCTTTACGCAAAATGTAAATTGGTGGCAGTAGAATCTTTCAGTAGTCCACGATGTCAGTGCATTAGGCTCCCAAGCAGTGATGATATAATGAAAGCAGAAGTAGTTGATAAAGTTGTGAAAGACGACAGTGGTATGGTTAATAATAGTGCAATACAATGCCAAACATAGGAGTCAATTACATATTTTGTAATGGGCCATTGGTAAACAAAGGGCAGGAATAATAATAATAATAAGAAGAAGAAGAGATAGAGCGAGGGGGTTGGGGGAAGCTTAGCAAGGTAAAAGTTGACAAAATGACAAAATAAATGAAGTTATTAACTTCCCATGAATAAATAATTTTTTTTAATAATTGCAACAAAGGAAACAATGGGCGACTGTTTTACATTGCATACAGTTCACAGATTTTGATGTGTGTTGTTCTGTAGTTCCAATTAGTTTAATAATAAAACAAGGATTCCACACGAGGAGAGCACGAGGAGAGAGGAGGCGTTGCAAGTCTCAAGTAAATTTTTCAAAAATCATTAAGTAGAGAGTTCATTGCACTTATATTGTATGCTATAAGGTGAACAGTGATTCCTCAGTGGGGTGAATCCATTCTTATTTTTTTTTTGGTTCACTCTGCTACTACCTTATCTGTAGATTTTAAAAGAATGAATAATTGCCTTCCACCATCTTGAATCAAGATCGGTGTTAAAAAATTAAAGATTTCAATGAATACTATCGACATCCTTACAATGTGGAAACTAGTGGTGTGTCAGCTAAATAAATGAGAAAATGTTTAATTTTGTTTCTGTAGACATACAAATGTAAAATAATGAATCCCTTTCAGCTAAAATTAATAGGCTGTTTGAGGTAAGCCAAAAGATGAAAGAGTGTGCAGTTTATCAGGAATTATATCTGTAAAATTAAAGAGAACTGTATCTATGCAAAGTCAATAGAAACTTATACAGGGTCCTAAAAAAGTGTTGAATACTTTGAGGTGGTAGGTCTCATAAAAAAAAGTTCAATTAAATATACTTTTTGAGATGAACATGTGTTTATAGGAAGGGCTGTATGATGCTTGTCTGCAGATATTAGCACAGTCGTTGCCCTAGCACTCCGTCAAATGTGTCAGCAGTATATTATGATGTCTTACTAATAGTAACCATCTGCAGTCAGTTGTGTAGTTCAAGCCTAGATTACATTAGTTTTTGTTATGTTTGTGTGCTTTATTGTACAGTGCTGCCAACCATGAGTATTATCATTTTTTGACCTTCTTACAAAAACAGATTCACTTTTGTGTTTATTTTTATTGTGCTGTTTGTGTGTACAAATGGTTTAGTACATTTCTTTTTTCTCTCTTCCACCACATGTTAGCAATGGAAGCCTACTACTCAACTAGTAAATGGCAGGTATGATATTTGCTATGGTTTAGCTCATAGTCATAGTCTGTGAGCCCATACACCCTATATGCTGAAAACTATCGCCAGTGCAACACATCCTCTGATAGCTGTTCAGCAGACTCTTCCAGCATGTTAGGGACATAGGTAACCTATGACTGACAATGGAAAGTCCCACTAGTCCGCATGCCTGAAATGAGGAGCATGTTCTACAGTGAGTGGAAGTGTGTGACAATTAGTAGCACCAGAAGGCATGCCTCACTCTCTAATTTGGGGTATACTTCATGAACAATTGCTGTACCCATATCATCAAATCAGGTTCTGGTGCCAAGGCCACATGATCATCATGGCAGATGACAGATCTGTCAAGGGTCATTGCAGAAGAGTGCTGTAGATCCATTGTTTAAATCCAAGATTTCATTTATGAATGAGTAACAGTTCATAACAGTTGGTGTCACAAATTTCCTTAACCATCATATATGGGCAATTGTAAATTCTCAAGCAATTAAAAACAGAGTGCATCAGCATGGATTCTCAATCAATGTATGGGCAGGCATACGTGGCAATAAATTCATAGGGACATACTTGCTACCACAAAGCTTCAATGGGGTGCATTATCAGGAATTTCTCATGAATGTATTGCTTACGTTACTGAAGGAAATGACATATAAGCAAAGATTAAAGATGTGGTTCATGCATGATAGTGTACCAGCATACTTTTGTTACCATGTGTGTCAGTATTTCATGCAGACATTTCAAGAGTGAGGGATTGACCAGGCGGGTCCCACGGTTTTGTCTGCTCATTCTCTGGACCTCAATCCCTAGACAATTGGGTATGGGGAAACTCGAAGAAAGCAGTCTATGCAATTTCAATCACAGTGTGTCCACCTACATAGTCCAGTGGACAGCGTGGTGGGTTGCCACATAGGGGGCCTGGGTTTACTTCCTGGTCAGTAAGACCTATTATAAACATGTGTTTATCTCAGAAAGTATGTCTTCCCAGACACGTGTTTATTGGACTTATTTTTCTTGTTTTGATGAGTACTATCACTTTCCAAAGTATCCCATACTTTTCTTTGAACACCCTTATAATGTAGCTGTGGTGATAAATATATTTAAAATAATAACTATGGAATAATATATAATTTAATAATGGAATTGTAATGATAATTTGAGAAAATATCTGGGTGTTACAATAACTAAATGGCAACCACTCACAAATAGCATATTGATGCAAGCAGCACACAAACATTACTTTTGAGCATTACCTCTTTTTCTAACCAAAGTACACACACACACACACACCACATCACATCGACATCCAAATGCACACTTGCTTTTGTGTAATAATGGAAGTACTGTATAATGTAGTAATGGAACTACTGCAGTGATGAAAACAACCATAATTTTAGTTTCTCAAGACCTGGAGTCAACTGTCTTCAGCTACCAAGCCATGTGTTGCAAACAATAAATGGGATAATATCACAGATTTTTATGAAGACATTCCCAAGCAACACAAAAATCTTTACTAACTAACGTGAACAAAAATACATGAGAAAGTTCAAATACCAGATGAGAAGCTACAGAGGAGATGTATGTATCTCATAGCGGCACAAACAGTCTTGTCACTTATAACAATTGTCTATGATGACATATTATGAAAACTGATTTCTTGCACAAGGCAAAGTCTGTTCTTGTCTCAATATTGTATCAAATACAGGCATTCTCATGAACGGTTTGCAGGAATGTCATACAATTTTCAGGAAAAAAATTTCAAGTTGCACAACAAATGTTGTTTAGAGCTGATTTTAACAGCTGAAAATTGTTGCAATATGAGTGACATAGATATTATCCTGATTACATTCAAAACTGAGATTATCACCCTCAGACAAAAAGCTACTGCTGCAAAGTAGCTATCAACACAGAGGTAAAAACACTAACGTTATTGCTGGATCCAATGTAACTTCAAACACCAAACAATTAAAATGCATCCTTACCTACAGAATCTACAAAGCGTAACAAAATGATATTGATCAACTTTGAGGAGTTGTAAAGAATAATTATCCATACATGGAAACATCTTCCAACAGTTCTAAAATATTGAAGTTACTGAGGCTAATGACTGCTTCAAGACCACCACTTCAGTAGCAAAGATGTTTGATTGCTGATGGACTGCAAATAGGATTTATCAAAATGTATCAGACCTCATTCATCTAGTATGTCATTTTAGTATAAGAACATTGCATCAACATATTAACTCAAGTCTGTAGTGACCTGGGACAGATATTGTAACTACAGTGAAACCTCAAGTTTTTTGTGATTATTACATCATAAATTTGAAGCTCCTATGAAAAACCTGTAAATCAACACAAAAAAATTCACTGAGTCTATTTAGTAGTCATCATCTCATTTGCCTTACTGACATTTGATGTGACTGAAAGAGTTGTAAGTGGTACAAAAGTGACAGTTCACACTGCCTATTGTAATGGAGATAAGGGGTACATGAAAATTTGTTATATACCATGCCTGGCCATAAATGGTATTGGTAGTTTCTCTTTTCTATTCATTATCCTCTCTAGAATTGGTCTAAGCATGGCAACCACCTAAAAGGAGAATGGTAAATTAGCAGATCCCTTTCAAAACTTCAGTGAATGTGAATCAGTGCATGCACTCTGCAGAGGGATGACTAAGACATGCGTACAAAGTTGTACTGCAGTAAGCTTTCTAAACATCATGTTTGATTTGGTTGTATCTTTTCTTTATTTCAGTATGACAGGAAGGCAAAAATGGCAATAATTAGTCAGTAAGATAGTCAGTAAGAAAATGAGAAAATTACAGATTATGAACTTAATATTCCTAAGCAATAAATTACAATAGAATCTGCAGAAATGTAAAGCCACCACTTACTTTTAAAGCTGAATTTATTTTGTATGAAGTCTGCAGGCAAGTAGACAAAATTATTTCCAATAATTTATTACATTTCTTTACGGATCTTTTTCATTTCTTCCAATTAAAATGTGGTAAATGGTATCTACAGTTGTTATGTGCCTTTTTGCGTAGTTCAATTGAGGAATCTTGTTTCAGATATGAACAATAATTAGAACAAAAACCACTAAGTGTTTTTGTTAGAGGAAAAGATGTGTACACTAAAGCAAGTTGACTCTAAATAAGGACTCCTGTAGGCAAACAGCAGCTCTTAGAATTCCAGTGATGTCTTTAAATAATATCATGAAGAAACATGAAGACATTGAGAAGAATTTTTACCTTTGCAGATATTCTTCTTCCAAAAGGAGGAAATTGACAAAGTCATCATCACTTGAAAAACTTGGATCAATTCATGTGACCGGGTAAATGTTGCTATCTTAAAAATAAGACACCTACTCAAATATGTCCAATTGGGAACTGATTGTTTTCAGATATCCAAACAATGGAAAAACCTATAAAAATGTGTGTTTAACATATAATTTCTAGTTGTAGCAAGCCGGAAAATAGCTCAATTACCTTTGTAGCCAGATAAAAATTACAATTTTTTGATAAAAAAATATTGTGTTATATGATAAAGTCTAGATAAGGATCAGTGGTAGCTTCCACAGTTTTTTACTATCATTCAAAGGTTGCCAACACATTACATTTTGCACAGGCAATTTTCTGTTCTTTCACATAAACAATGCCAGATAAAAAAAGGTGGAATTAATTTATAGCACCGTAATGGAAGCAATTGTGTGGGGCTAGATTCTAGTTTAAGTGACACTACCTTCTTGCTGAAGTGCCGATGGAAGTGCAGAAAATCAGAAGTGTCATTGAGAGAGCCAATGAAAATGCATCTTTCATATCATGAAGGAAATGGACATGTAATTTAATTGTCAAAATGATATTTATGTGAGGAGTATGTTTTAATGTAATATATAATTTTTCAATTTAGGAAACGAAATCTGAGGTGCAGTTTTTGATACTGTGGAATAAAAGTAGCTACGAGATGGTGAAGGTAAAAAGTACACGAGAAACACTCGGGGGGGGGGGGGGGGGGGGGGGGGGGGAAGGGAAGAAGAAGAAAACTATCTCATCCATGGAGTGACCGGTTATTAATGTACTTTTCTGAAGATATTCCACAGTGACTGTTGGAACAAAGACATTTGCCTGAAATTTGTCAAAAAACTTTGTGCTATTGCCTATAAATGTGTCGCTATTCTGTTATAAAAAAATTCACTTGTCAAAAACTTTGATTTATTTTCAATGAATATGTCATAATTTTTGGCTAAAAACATTTATATGGAACAACGAAGTGTTGTTTACAAAACAAAACTTACAGCACATTTTCATTGGCTCTCTCAGTGACACTTCTGATTGACTGCCTTTCACATCCAACATCTGCACATCAACGAGAAGCTAGTGTCACCTAAACTACGATTTAACCATTGTCTGTTTTGGTGTATTTAGCAGTGCATATTTGTGATTCTGTAACACAATTTTCTGTACCTATGGCAGGCCATTCCATTAAACTGATCCAATTAAGTGAACTGTAGTGTTATTACTTTAGAAGGAAGGAAGCTTAGGGGTTAACGTCCCATCGACAGCTTGGTCGTTAGAGATGGAGCTAACACTCGGGGTTTTGGGTGAGGATTGGGGAGGAAATCGGCCATGCCCTTTGAAAGGAACCATCCCGGCATTTACCTGAAGGTGGATTTGAACCACCATCCTCCCTATTACGAGTCCAGTGTGTTACCACTGCGCCACCTCGCTTGGTTGTTATTACTTTCTACAGTATGAACTGACCCACTTTACATTCCCCCCCCATCCACCTTTATAGCCTCACAATTTACTCACAAAGCACTGATTATTTGAAACATTGATCATTTGACATGGAGACTGCTTTGGTGGAAGATGTAATGAACCATTCCTCCCCCCTCCCTCCCGCCCTCCTTGTCTGCGTGTGCAGCCAAAATCTCATAGCCCTACTTGATCCCACTTTTCTTCTTATCATGGAATCTGTCTCCAAATGTCTCATTCGACACATAAAACGAACAGCTGATGCACGCTGTTTCATTCCAATAATTCCTCATGGCGAATGCTGACAGCATTCGTGCACCATACATGTTAGCACACTAATGGCACTATTCTCACTATAACTATATTTTATATTTAACTTCCTTCACTTAAACAGATTTTATACAATGTAAGCCTATTAGAGAGGATTGTGATTTTTAATCATAAATATGGTATGCCAAATACACACATTTTTCTTTTGTTTTTGGGTTTTAACATTTTTCCTTGATTCTGCACTTTCCAAAATTTTATGTTTTTTAAGTGTGAACAGCATGAAAATGTAAAATAGGGGTTTCACTGTATAACTTTGTCACCCAGTTATGTCACTGAATGATGTATCTAGGTCAGATTTTTCATTCATAATTTGTACATCAAAACCTTCTTTAAAAGCCTCAAAGTTTGTGAAGGAAACGGAAAATAGGGGTTCCAATTAGTAACTTTGACTCCCAGTTGTGTCACTGGAAGATGTATCCAGGTATGAGTTTTTTTATCCACAATTTGTTCATCAAAGTTCTTAGATATTATTTTGCTGCACCCTTTATTGCATAGATACGGTTATTACAGACAGTTTACACAAAGGAAAGATTAAATCAAGCATTAAGCAACTAATTATTTTAAAGAATTACGACCAGCACATGTAATTACCTTCAGAGCCGATTTAAGTACAACAACATCCCCTGGGCTTTGTACCCATGGTTCTCCATCAACCTGAACGGGAATATCTGAGTTCAGGTGAATTTTGATGTGTCCTCCCTGAAACATAGAAGAATTATCTTAAAAATAAATCTATTGAAGAAAACAATTAAGTTTTTTTTTTTTTTTTTTTTTTTTTTTTTTTTTTTTTTTTTTTTTTTTTTGGGCACACTTTTTTCACCTGAAGGAAACTAGCAAAAAGTAATTGTAACATATTTGTAAATGTTACATATGGAATAAGTAAAGTAAAATGTTATTAAATATTACAGTCTGTTAGTTGAATGCATTAGTTAGGTAATATAGTAGGGTGGTGGTTGTTGTTCCTGTTGTCATCTTCAGTCCGCAGACTGATTTGATGTAGCTCTCCATGCAACCCCATCCTGTGCAAGCCTCTTCATCTGTGAATAAGAAAAGCAAACTACATCCTTTTGAATCTGCTTACTGCATTTACCCCTTGGTCTCCATCTACAACTTTTACCTCACACACTTTGTTCTAATGGTAAGTTGACAATTTCTTGATGTCTGAGAATGTGTCTCACCAACCTATCCCTTCTCTTACTCAGCATATGCCAGAAACTCCTTCTCTCCCCAATTCCATTGAGCACCTCCTTATTAGTTACGTATCTACCAATCTAATCTTCATCATTTGTCTGTAGCACCACATTTCAAAACTTCTATCATCTTTTTGTTTAAACTCCTTATTGTACAGGTTTCATTCCCATACAATGCTACACTCCAGACAAATGCTTTGAGAAAGGACTTCCTAACATTTACATTAATATTGGATGTCAACAAATCTCACTTGTTCGGAAAGACTTTTCTTCCCATAGCCATTCAGCATTTTATATCTTCTATTTCAGCCATAAGAAGTTATCCACTACTTTTATTGTCTCACTACCTAATCTAATTCCTTCAGCATTGCCTGATTTTCTGAAACTAAATTCCATTACCCTTGTTTTACTGTTGTTAATGTTTATGTTATATCTTCCTTTCCAGACATTGTCCATTTCATTTTAATGCTCTTCCAGGTCCTTTGCTGTCTCTAACAGAATTACTATGTCATCAGCAAACCGTAAGGTTTTTATTCTCTGTTCCTGGTTAATTCCCTCTCCAAATTTCTCCTTGCATTCCTTCGCAGCTTGCTCAATGTACACATTGAACAACATTGAGGAAAAGCTACAACCCTGTCTTACTCCCAACCACTGCGACCCTTTCAAGCCCTTCGACTCTTAATAACTGCTGTCTGGTTTTTGTACAAGTTGAATACAACTCTTCACTCCCAATATTTTACCACTGCTACCTTCAGAACTTGAAATAGTATATTCCAGTCAATATTGTCAAAAGCTTTCTCCAAATATATAAATGCTAAAACCATAGGTTTCCCATTCCTTAACCTATTGTCAAGGATAAGTTGTAATGTGAGTATTGCCGCGCATGTTCCTACATTTCTCCTAAATCCAAACTGATCTTCCCCAAGGTCAGGTTCCACCAGTTTTTCCATTTGTCTGGAAATAATTCAAGTTAGTATTTTTATTAAATTGACATTTCTATGATTTTCACATTTGTCTGCACTTTCTTTCTTAGGAATTGGAATTACTATATTGTTCTTGAGGTCACATGGTATTTCCCCTGTCTCATACATCTTGCATACCAGGTGAAACAATTTCTTCATGACTGGCTCTACTATCGGTACCAGCAGTTCAAATGGAATATCATCTACTCCAGAGCCCTTGTTTCTATCCAAATCTTTTAGTGCACTGTCATAATCTTCTCGCAGTATCAAATCACCTATCTCATCTTCCTCTACTTCATCTTCCATTTCTAGAATACTGTTTATTTCCTTTGTACAGGCCCTTTATATATTCCTTCCGCCTTTCAGCTTTCCGTTCTTTAGTGCTGGATTTCCATCTGATTTCTTGATATTCATACCATTGCTTTTTTGTTTCCAAATGTCTCTTTTATTTTCCTGTATGCAGTATCTATCTTTCCCCTCGTTATTCATTCTTCTACAGTCAATCATTTCTCCTCCAGCCACTCCTTCTTAGCCATTCTGCACTTCCTGTCAACCTCATTTTTCAGACATCTGTACTCCCTTTTGCCTATTCCACTTGCTGCATTTTTATACATTAATAGCCATTAAAATTGCTACACCAAGAAGAAATGCAGATGATAAATGGGTATTCATTGGACAAATATATTATACTAGAACTAACAAATGATTACATTTTCACACAATTTGGGTGCATAGATACCGAGAAATCAGTACCCAGAACGACAACCTCTGGCCTTAACAATGGCCATGATAAACCTGGGCATTCGGCCATACAGAGCTTGGATGGCGTGTAGAGGTACAGAGGCCCATGCAGCTTTAACACGAAACCACAGTTCATCAAGAGTAGTGACTGGCGTATTGTGATGAGCCCGTTGCTCGGCCACCATTGACCAGACGTTTTTAGTTGCCGAGAGATCTGGAGAATGTGCTGGCCAGGGCAGCAGTCAAACATATTCCGTATCCAGAAAGGCCCGTACAAGACGTGCAACATGCAGTCGAGCATTATCCTGTTGAAATGTAGGGTTTTGCAAGGATCAAATGAAGGCTAGAGCCACGAGTCATAACACAGCTGAAATGTAACGGCCACTGTTCAAAGTGCCATCGATGCAAACAAGAGGTGACCGAGAGGTGTAACCAGTGGGAACTCATACCTTCATGCCAGGTGATAAGCCAGTATGGCGATGACGAATACACGCTTCAATTGTGTGTTTACTGCGATGTCACCAAACATGGATGAGACGATCATGGTGCTGCAAACAGAACCTGGATTCATCCAAAAAAATGATGTTTTGCCATTCGTGCACCCAGGTTCATCATTGCATACACCATCGCAGGCGCTCCTGTCTGTGATGCAGCGTCAACGGTAACCGCAGCCATGGTCTCTGAGCTGATAGTCCATGCTGCTGCAAACATTGATGAACTGTTCGTGCAGATGGTTTTTGTCTTGCAAACGTCCCCATCTGTTGATTCAGGGATCGAGACGTGGATGCACGATCCATTACGGCCATGCATATAAGATGACTGTCATCTCGGCTGCTAGTGATACGAGGCTGTTGGGATCAAGCACGGCACTCTGTATTGCCCTCCTGAACTCACTGATTCCATATTCTGCTAACAGTCATTGGATCGCGACCATTGCAAGCAGCAAAGTCATGATACAATAAACCGCAATTGCGATAGGCTACAATCCAACCTTCATCAAAGTCGGAAACGTGATGGTATGCATTTCTCCTCCTTACACTAGGCATCACAACAACGTTTCACAGGTCAACTGCTGTTTGTGTATGAGAAATCAGTTGGAAACTTTCCTCATGTCAGCAATTTGTTGGTGTCGTCACCAGCACAAACTTTGTGTGAATGAAAAGCTAATAATTTGCATATCACAGCATCTTCTTCCTGTCGGTAAAGTTTCGTGTCTGTAGCATGTCTTCTACATAATGTAGCAATTTTAATGGCCAGGAGTGTATTTTCTTCTGTCATCAATTAAATTCGGTATCTCCTGTGTTATACGAAGATTTCTATTAGGCCTTGTCCTTCTGCTTATATGATCCTCTGTGGCCTTCTTTACTCTCTCTCTCTCTCTCTCTCAGAGCTACTCATTTTTCTTCTACTGTATTACTTTCCCTTGTTTCGGGCAATTCTTTCCTAATGCTCCCTCTGAAACTCTCAACCACCCCAGGTTACTTCAATTTGTCCAGTTTCAGTCTCCTTCATTTTCTACATTTTTGCAGTCTTACGTTTTAATCTACAGTTCATGACCAGTAAGTTATGATCAGAGTCTACTTCTGCCCCTGGTTATGTCTTACAGTTTAAAACCTGGTTTTTAAACCTTTGCCTTACCATTATAAAGTCAATCTGGTACCTCCCAGTGTCTCCTGGTCTCTTCCACGCATATAGCCTTCTATCATGATACTTAAACGAAGTGTTTGTGTTGATTAAATTGTGTTCCGGACAAAGTTCTCCTCTTTTAATCATTTTCCTAGCCCATATTCACATACTGCATTTTCTTCTCTTACCTTTTCTACTACTGAGTTCCAGTTTCCAATCACAATTAAGTTTTCCTCTCCTTTAACTGTCTGAATAATTTTTTTTATCTCTTCCTACATTCCTTCGATTCCCTCGTCAAAGGCAGAGCTAGTTGGCATATAAACCTATACTACTGTGGTCAGTTTTGGCTTCATGTCTATCTTTGCTATGAAAATGCATTCACTATGCTATCCGTAGTAACTTACTCGCATTCCTATTTTCTTATTTATTATCAAACCTACTCCTGCGTTACCAACAACTGATTTTGTATTTATAATCATGTACTCACCTGACCAGAAATACTGTTTATCCTGCCACTGAACTTCACTAATCACCACCATACCTAAGTTTAAACTATCCATTTCTATTTCCAAATTTTGTAACTTACCTACCCGATTAAGGGATAGAACATTCCATGCTCCGATCTGTAGAATGCCTGTTTGTGTGTGATTTTATTTGTGCCTATCGACGAGCTGGTCCTTTTGGAAAGTCATACAGTATATATATATCAAGGCGAGTCCTTCTGCTCCCGGGATTGGAATGACTCCTACCCACTCTCTTAAAACCTGCATCCTATCCTTTTTCCTTTCCTTCGTTACTCTTTTTTGACGAAGCAACCAATAGTTGCGAAAGCTCAGTTTTTGTGTGCATGTGTGAATGTGTATGATTTTATTTATGTGTGTGTCAACAAACCCGTGCCTTATCACCTGGTAAGTCAAACCTTCTTTATTTTGACTTACCAGGGGAAAAGGCAACAGTTCACTGACACATACATAAATAAAAACATACACATATGCACACATAAAACTGAGCTTTTGCAACTGTTGGTTGCTTCATCAGAAAGGAGGAAGGACGGAAAAGGAAAAAGGAAAGTATGCGGGCTTTAAGGGTATCGGTAAAGAGTAATTCCAATCCCGGGAACAGAAGGTCTTGATTTCTCGATCGCCTGAAATCCTTACCCAATCTGTTACCTATACAAACCATTCTTGTAACCATTGATGCTACTTCCTTATACACAAACATCCCACATGCCCAGGGCCTTGCTGCAATGGTATTTACTTTCACGCCGACCACCTGCAAGCGTACCTAAAACCTCTTTCCTCATTACCCTAGCCAGCTTCATCCTAACCCACAACTTCTTCACTTTTGAGAGCCAGACATAACAACAACTAAAGAGAACAGCCATGGGAACCAGGATGGCACCCTTGTATGCTAAATTATTTATGGGATACCTAGAGGAAGCCTTCTTGGGTACCCAGGCCTGTCAACCCAAAGTTTGGTATAGATTTATTTATGAAATCTTCATGATTTGGACTCACAGTGAAGAAGAATTCCACAATTTACTCTCCAACCTCAGCTACTTTGTTTCCATCAGATTTCACCTGGTCCTATTCCAAATCCCATGCCACTTTCCTTAATGTCGACCTCCATCTATTTCTTCACTTGATAACAGCTTTCACATCCCACAGCTACTCTCCTGATCTGGTACAGAAGCAAATTGCCAGGGCCACTTCCTCATCCCCCCAAACACAGAACCTTCCACAGAAGAACACCAAAAGTGCCCCTCTTGTCACCAGTTAGTTTCCGGGACTGGATCAGACTCTAAATGTGGCTCTCCAGTGGTATATGACTTCCTTAAATCCTTCCCACTCCATCAAGACTGTCTTTCTACCATCCACATAACCTTCATAACCTCCTAGTTCATCCCTATGAAATCCCCAAACCACCTTCCCTATCCTTCTACTCCTACCCATGTAACTGCCCCCAGGGTAAAACCTGTCATATGCACCCTCCCACCACCACTTACTCCAGTCCTGTAACCCAGAAGTTGCACACAATTAAAGGCAGAGCCCCCTGCTACAGCACCCATGTGATTGACCAGGTAATGAGGATCACCCTGTGACTAAGCATGCCTTGGTGCATGGCCAGCACATCTTGGCACAGTGTAACACTGAAACAAAACATGCACCGTGACTGTGTTTTGCTTCCTTCTCTTTCCTCGTCTCTCCTCTCCATTCCAGATATCTAGTATCAACCTGCTCTGTAAGGCTGTGCTGTATCCATCCCCTCCATATCTTGCAACCTTCCTATCCTTCTATCTCCTCACCATGGAGTGTGACTCGGTATGCATGAACTGCAGATGACAGTCATGTGTCTTTGAATTGTGCCTTTGTGAATTGTACCTTTTCTGATGAAAGCTAATAACCCAAAGCTAAAGTTATGTGTGTATGAATGTCTTTTTTATGTGTTTGTCACAGCTCAATGTACATCTTTACAGTGAGTTGTAAACTATTCTCATTATAATCATGAAAGTAAGAGATATAAGCAAAGGGAGAATAATTCCCATGATACTGTCACGTTGAAATGGAAACAGGCTTGACTTCGAAGGCAACTAAACACAGCACTTATACTGAAAGCATGTTTATTATGAACTCAACATACACGCAGCACTGACTGCCTCTCAGGCAGAGTGCTCTGCTATTTATACACAGACAGAATGGGTCCTCTGTATGACAGTTCAAGAGAATCCTTCCCTTCTCTGCGATTATCGACAACAGACGTTCCTGTCGTGGCTTCATCAGGAACATTTCTGTCTTTAGAGTCCTTAAACAAGAAGCCATTGTCGTCTACCTGCTCTTCAGGATCGTAGTAAGGCTTCATGTGCAGGACGTGAACAATGTCTCTTCATTTTTGACGTTTCGACGACGGCTCATAATCATTAACTTCATATGTGACGTCTGACAGGCGGCGTATGACACGATACGGACCAAAGTATCGTTTCAATACCTTTTCTGACAGTCCAGCCTTTCGTACAGGGGTAAAAATCCATACCAGATCTCCTGGGCTGTACACAACAGGTCGGTGCTTATCGTTATATCGCTGACGGTCCTTCTCCTGGGTGTCCAGTGTCCGTCTGCGAGCCAGCTGTCTTGCTTCTTCAACCCTGGTGATGAGCTGTTTAACATAGTCATCCTGAGTGTCGTCCAGTTGGAATGGGAACAGCATGTCCATTGTTGTCTCAGCTTCACGGCCATTTTGCAGGAAAAACGGAACGAAGCCTGTGGTGTTTTGTTTTGCGGTATTGTATCCCAATCCTTCTGCTCAACATCGACGTACATCGACAGCATGTCGGCTAATGTCTTGTTAAAACGTTTCGTAAGACCATTTGTCTGAGGATGGTATGCAGTTGTCATTCTGTGGACAAGGTTGCACCGTGACATTACCTCTGATACTAGTTTTGACTGGAATACTTTTCCACGATCAGATATCATGACACGTGGTGCTCCATGCTTCAAAATAATGTCTTCTACAAGGAATTTTGCGATCTCTGGAGCTTCTGCAGTTGGCACAGGTTTGGAAACGGCATAGCGTGTGAGGTAGTCTGTGCAGATTATTATCCAACGGTTACCAGTTGTCGACTTCGGGAACCTCCTAAAAGATCGATCCCAAGTCGGTGGAATGGACCTGCTGCCGGCGGAATTGGTACGAGATGTCCTGGAGGTAATTGCGGCGCATGCTTCCGTCGCTGGCACTCTTTACAGTGACTCACATAGAGCTTGACAGATCGGCAGAGACCTTTCCAATAATACCTGCGTCTGATTCTGTCTAAGGTCTTCACGAATCCCAGATGACCGGATATTGGAGCATCGTGAAAATATTTGAGAATAGCTGGCTGGATATGAGCTGGAACAACAAGTAGCCATTTGGGGCCCAGTGGATCGTAGTTGCTCTTATACAATGTTCCGTTTATAAGTTGGAACTCTCCATTGGTCGGATCTCCTTTCTCCAAGGCCTCTATCGTTTTTAATAGAGCTGGATCTTCCCTCTGTTCAGCTGTAACGTCATCTAATTCAGTGAGAGCTGAAATTTCATTAATGCTGTTGTGTTCCACTAATGGATTCCTCGAAAGGCAGTCGGCATCCTTGTGTCTGCGTCCGTTCTTGAATACCACTGCGACATCGTACTCTTGGAGTCTTAGTGCCCATCTTGCTAGTCAACCTGATGGATCCTTCAAGCTAGTCAGCCAACACAAAAAATGGTGGTCTGTCACGACGGTGAATGGTTTGCCGAATAAATACGGCCGGAACTTGTTGATAGTCCAGATAACCGCGAGACATTCTTTTTCAGTTGTAGAGTAGTTTTACTTGGACTTTGAGAGTACTCTTCACGCATAGGCTATCACTTTTTCAGCACCTTCCTGAACTTGTACAAGCACTGCACCAATCCCATAACCACTGGCGTCTGTGTGAAGTTCCGTTTCTGCATTCTCGCCATACAAGGCTAGCACTGGTGCGGAAGTTAGAGCCTCCTTAAGTGCCCGGAAAGCTCTTTATTTTGTCTCATCCCAGTAAAATTTGGCGTCTCCCTGCAGAAGTTCTTGTAATGGATGTGCCTTGTTACAAAATCCTTTTATGAAACGTCGGTAGTATGAGCACAGCCCGATAAAACTTCTCACATCACGAATGTGCTGAGGAGTTGGAAATTTTGTGACTGCCCTTACTTTATCTGATCAGGACGGACACCATCTCCGTTGACAAGGTGCCCCAGGATTTTTATCTCTTTGGCGACGAAGAGGCACTTCTTTGGATTGAGGTGGAGACCTGCAGCCTCAACACACTTCAACACAGTCGACAGGTGACTCAGATGTTCTTCAAATGTTTTTGAGAAAACAACAATGTCATCTAAATAGCAGAGACATGTCGTCCACTTAAGGTGTCGAAGCAATTTGTCCATCATGCGTTCGAATGTGGCTGGAGCATTACATAATCCAAATGGCATTACTTTAAATTCATAGAAGCCGTCTCTCCCTATCAGCTTTGTCAACCTTGATTTGCCAGTAACCTGTCTGCATGTCCATAGTTGAGAAGTATGTAGCTCCTTTCAAGCAGTCTAAGGTGTCGCTAATACGCGGCAGTGGGTAGACATCTGTCTTTGTGATTTTGTTCAGCCGCCGATGGTTGACACAGAATCGCCACGTGCCATCCTTCTTCTTTACGAGGACCACCGGAGACGACCAAGGACTCTCCGAAGGTTGAATAATGTCATCTCGCAACATCTTCTCCACTTCCTCACGAATTATCCATCTATCAGCTGGCGACACACTATACGAACACTGGCTAGTTGGCGGATGATACCCAGTATTGATACAGTGCTTTATCGTGGGCTGTTTTGTCTGACTTTTCCCCTGCTGACGTGTGAATGCACCCGAAAATTGGTGTAGTTTACCTAACACCCGCTGACGTTGTTCCTTGGTCAGTTCAGGCCCTATTGGCAGTTCCACGTTTGTTTCCCCCAGCGTGTTGTCTGTACTAACAGCAGGGCATGGGTCTTCATTGATGACGTTGAGCTCACCGTCCTGGATTGGTTCAGCTGTCCTGATACACATTCCCTTGGGGATAAGTTGTGACTGTTCATGACAATTTGTGATCCAGATCTCTCCTTCACCACCAGTAATGCTTATGATAGCCGCTGGTATGTAAATTTCTTTTGTGGGCCTGATAAACTTTTTACTATCAACAAGAACTTTTGCTCCTACCCCCAAGTTCAGACCTGTCGCAGAAATTATTAGTGCTGTTGAACAGGTTGCAGCTCGACTTCCGCCTGATTCAGCTGAGGAAATACGTCGTGCAACTTGTCGTGCATTGACGAAATCCAAGCCCACGAAGTCAAACATCACTAGTAAAGAGAGGGCGGCCATTCGTGACCTGAGGGAGCGCCCTGATATTGTTGTCTTACTGGCTGACAAAGGCAATGCTACGGTTGTTGTCTCCCATAAGGACTACACTGAAAAGATGCAGAGCCTGCTAAATGACGATTCCTACCGGAAGATCAGCGTTGACCCCACAAAGAAGGTGGAAAACAAGACGAGGGCGCTTCTCAAGGATGCGGATTTACCGGAGGGTGTCACCAAGAAACTTTTACCTCAAGGTCCAGTACCGCCAAGACTTTATGGACTCCCTAAGGTTCACAAAGATGGGGTGCCGTTACGTCCCATTGTCTCTAACATCAGGGCACCTACATATTTGTTCGCCAAATACTTGACGGGAATATTAAGTCCTTATGTGGGTAAATGCCCTCATCACATCCGTAATTCCGTGGATTTTGTGAAACGCCTTAACAACTTCAGGCTGGATGAGTCAGATATCATGGTAAGTTTTGACGTCGTTTTGTTGTTTACGAGGGTGCCCCTTCGAGAGTCACTAGATTTGATTGGTCAGAAATTTGACGAGAAGACCACCGAACTTTTTAGGAATGTCTTGACCTCCACATATTTTCTTTTCAATGGCGAATACTACGAACAAACGGAGGGAGTCGCCATGGGTAGCCCACTCTCCCCTGTGGTCGCATATTTATACATGGAGAATTTCGAGGAGGAAGCCCTTGCATCATCTTTCTGGAAACCTACTTGCTTTTTCCGTTATGTGGACGACACTTTCGTCATCTGGCCACATGTTATGGATAAACTCCTTGACTTCCTCACACATCTGAACTCCATACACCCCAACATCAAATTCACTATGGAGGCTGAAACGGAGGGTAAATTGCCGTTCCTTGACGTCTTGGTCAAGAGAAGCGCTGACGGCACCCTGGGTCATAGTGTATATCGGAAGACAACGCACACTGATCTGTATTTACACGCAGACAGCTGTCACCACCCTTCACAGAGGAATGGGGTACTTAAAACTCTAGTACATAGGGCGCGCACTATCTCCGACGCAGAGAGTCTACCCCAGGAATTGGAACACCTGAGAACTGTATTTCGAAAAAATGGGTACTCAGAGTGGCAGATTCAGCGGGCTCTCCGCCCAACCACTACAACACAACCTGTGGAAATGGATGAAAATGCAAGGGAGGATGTAGGCACTGCGTTCGTTCCATATACCGGCGCACTCTCAGGGAAGATCGCCCGCATTTTGAGAAAACACCAGGTTGGAACTGTTTTTTGTCCGCCGAATAAAATTCGTGCACTGGTGGGGAGCGCTAAAGATGATCTCAGTTTGAGGAAGGCGGGCGTGTACCAGATTCCGTGTCAGTGTGGAAAGTCATATATTGGACAGACGATGCGTACCGTCGAGGATCGATGCGTTGAACACCAGAGGCACACCCGATTGATGTATCCGAGCAAGTCGGCGGTCGCTGAACATTGTTTGTCGGAGAATCACGCCATGGAGTATGAACACACTAGGATTCTGGTACAGACGTCGAGATACTGGGACTGCGTCGTTAGAGAGGCCATTGAAATTCGCACAAGTGACGACCTCATAAACCGTGACTCTGGCTATAATCTTAGCAAAGCTTGGGAACCAGCGATTGGGTTAATTAAGAGTAAATCTAGCAAACGTAATGAAGTGACGACCACGGCGGACAGAGCCCTCACACCGACGTCTTCTCAGACGCCGGCGCAATCGGTTCCACTGCGCGGCCGCGGCGCGGGGCGCAGACCGCGGAGGGGTCGCTCCGCGGGCCGCGGGTATTTAAATGGCCCGCTACCGGGCTAGAACCCAGTTCCCTTCGAGCAGCCATAGCATGCGGATCTCCGTGCCAGCGCGTTTCCAGGAGCTCAGTTCGTCAGTTCACCTGATGATGGCGACATGTATGATCGACGAAATATTGTGCCTGTTGGACACTATAGACCGGCAGTACACCCGTGGATATTTTGATCAAGAACTTCACAGTCTAACCAGTCATCTGTGTTTGTGACTGCAACTCTTCTCATTGTCAACGGTGGTATCGTCACATTGTCAATGACGAATAAATTCCCAGAAAATTCTGTATTATGTGTATCTGGTGGAACAACTACTTCAATTTGCAGCTCAGTTCTTCCACAGTCAATGATAGCTTGGGATGCCTGAAGGAAGTCCCATCTGAGGATGACATTGAGACTACATTCTGTTAACACAACAAAATTCAAATGGCTGCGTCCTGTTGTTGATGGTTATTCTTGCGACACAAGTTCCTGTTGGATGGACATACTTTCCATTCCCGACCTTCAGCACAGCTGCCCCCATATCAAAGAACATTGTCTTCTTTAGTGTGCGGCGGTAATTATCCGATAATACAGAAACGAGGCTCCTGAATCAACAAGTGCCCGGACAGGTTGGCCGTCGATTATGACGTCGATGAGATTTCCCGACATCTTAGCGACTGTCGTCCCTGGAGGATTTTCATCTGCATCTGCGGCAGCCTCACCTCCGTAGATGGTCACCTTGCTTAGTTTTCCTGGGCGCGGTGGCTAGGGGAGCGGCTGGTACCTCTGTGTGGCGACGGTGAACGGCTGCGGCGCGTCGGGGAGTGAACTCGTCTGGTGTAAGGCGATGGACTTCTTCCCATCGGTTGACTGAACTAATCAGCAGGTGACTGCCTGGGATAGAACTGCTCCGACGGCTGACATCTTGTGGCAAAATAATTGTCGAATACTCGCCTCCTCTCTCTGCAGTAGCGTACGACATGTCCAGGGCGTCCACAGTGGAAACACAGTGGTGTGTTGTCTTCTGTCATCCAGACGTCTGTTCTTCTGCAGGCGTCATAGTTACCGAGGGAGTTGGCTGTGGTCACGTCGGCCGGTTCATGGGCTCCCGTTTGGTGGCTGCAGCGTAAGTCATAGCAGGGTGATGCCATTCTTCACGTCGGGTGCGATTGACGGGGCAGACAGGAGCTAATGTTTGAAATACCTCGTCCTCAGCGGCGTCGGCTCCCTCGTGACTTATAGGGCTCACATCCATAGCCAAAATCTGATGCTCGCTTGGTCTAATAGTCCCGGCTGCCATGCACTGTTGTAATTCTTCTCTCACGATTTGTCATATGAGAGAAGCAAAGTCATGCTGGTCTTCCACAACGGCCATAGGGACTACATTTGGGACTCTGTCATACTTCTTGCATCCAACCCTTCTTTGTTGCATCTCTTCAATACGCTGGCACCACTTGATGAACTCTTCGGTCGTAGCAACGTCTTTTATCAGAAGAGCTTGGTACATTTCTTCTGCAATTCCCTTCATCAGGTGCGTGATTTTGTCCGCCTCAGTCATGTTCAGATTAACTATGTTGCACAGGGCCAAAACATTGTGTATGTACGACTGTGTCCGCTCACCATGTCGTTGGGCCCAATAGGGTATTTTCCTGTGTTAAAAATATAGTTCGAATTGTTGTTATTCTGAATGATTATAACATTCAGACAGCATTTTCGCTCATAATCCTTACAAAACATCTGTTATTTTTACGTAATTAAAGCTTAAAAATCATCAAATTTCACGATTAGATCACGTGATCGAAACCGCTCCGTTATTGGCTGAAGTACTTGTGACGTCATAGAACACCTACAGCGTGCCTACTAGAAGTCGGAGCTGTATTATTGTACGCATTTCCTCCATATCACAGCTTTAAGTTTAGTTTTTTCGTGATCTAAACGCGTTTACAGTTTTTATGTCACAATGGGTTATGTGAAGGCTGACAGCGGAAACCTTCCTAAAGTTGATGCAATTATGGTGTATTCATTCTTTAAAAACAATCCAAATTTTTACGAGCCAGAAATAAGAAACGTGCAAACTGCATTGTAAATAACGCATACCTACATTTTAAAGCTAATTATTTCGAGAAATATTTTATGCCATTGCAAAAAGTACCCTATTTGTTGATGTCAGCAGACTTAATCTGAAGTCACCATATTATGTAATAAAGGGGGGAATTTTATCTTCTATCCAAGCGGCCTTGACTTATTATGTTGGCAACATCAACAACACTATAGGAAATCTTTGTCCATATGTTCAGACCACATAGAATGACTAGATTAGTGTATCGTACAGACCATGAAGTAAATAAATAATGCTGTTCCTGCTCTATGATTCTTGTATGTACCCTTGTCCAGTCAGTAAAAGTAACTGCCCTCGTAAATCAAAGGTTTCACGACAAAATATTTGCGCTGTCACGCGATTGGCTAATGTCGACGTCTCATGATTCTCGCTATTCAGCATCTGTTGCCAACATAGTCACAGGAAGCCGCTGAGATAGATATTACAATTTAACCCAGTAAAGCACGCAGGTAAGGGAGTAATTTTATTTAACTGGTGCAAAGTGAAACATCAAAACCTGTAAAATACAGAAAAAATGCCATTTGTGCAGTTATACAAGTTATCTATAGTCTAGAACAGGGACAGCGGATTGCGTCGGTGGTGTTTTCATATCGCTCGTAGGTTGGCAACACACATTTCGTATAGTTAAGGGCTATTTTTGTTTAGTAAAACTTTTATATTCCATCATATTTTTCGTCGAAACACTGTCGTACTGCCTTACTCGGTGGACATAGTCAACTAACTCACAGAAATACACACATGAAGTAGCCGCTATTTCATTTGGATCTCTTCGCGCCAGTGCCAACCACTTTTTGCGTATCTTCTCATTTTTTGGTATTTGCAAGAACAATTTTTCCAGAGTCTTGACAGATGTATTGGTACACTGCGGAACTAAGCAATATTTGTAGGTCATTATGCAAACTTTAACGCCCAAACACGAGGCCTCGGCCCAAACAATATACAGGTATTTGTTTATCTTCTTACGAGAGGAGCAGCAGCGTGTTGTATGACGTCACAGGCATCACGTGACTCAAATGTAGCATTTTGGCGGGCTTCCAAATTATTTGAATTTCATTTCTTTTTCTAAAAAAAGTACTGAAATCCACGTGGTAATAAACCATGTTCGGTCCATAATATGACATAATTAACAATTTAAAACGATTTCCAGAAAACAGTCAAATACCCTATTCTTCAGTTGTTCTTCTGCCGAGCGGATTGCTGCTGGTGGTCTCCAAACGTCTTCTTAAGTTCCTCCTGGAACGTCTCCCAGTCATTCAACTTGTCTTCATTGTTTTCGAACCATTGCTGGGCTGTTCCATCCAGGTAGAAATAAATGTTGGCCAAGCACATTGTATGATCCCACCTTTTATACTTGGCGACTCGGTCAAATCCTTTTAGCCATTTGTTGGGGTCCTGTCCAACATCTCCAGAGAACACCGGCGGGTGTCTGATGTGCAGCTGGCTTATTGCTGATTTCATCTCCATCATTCTTCTGATAATACGGACTTTTGGAACGATGTACTCGGTGTATCGCTTGTAATCCGGTTCCAGTCCGTGTAAGCGACGGCTTTTACGTTGCCTAATCGGAGCCATGGTGATGCAGCTATTGCACAGTGTACCCGGTGCCTCCACCAAACAATGTCGCGTTGAAATGGAAACAGGCTTGACAACGAAGGCAACTAAACACAGCACTTATACTGAAAGCACGTTTATTACGAACTCAACATACACGCAGCACTGACTGCCTCTCAGGCAGAGTGCTCTGCTATTTATACACAGACAGAATGTACCAGAAATTAGAAGAACAGTTAACATAAGAAACAAGTAGAATTTACAAGTGAACATAAGAAAGATGTAGAACCTTCTGGAATTCTTGATTACAAAGAAATAAATTTTTTTCCAGTGGGCGGGATTGAACCGGCGACCTTCTGCACCACAGTCCGTGACGCTATCCCCTGCGCCATGCCGGCACTTGGTGTTCGTCCTCTCTCGCGGCAATATAATCAAACAAATGCCAAAGAAAAATCTTCAAAAGCCCACAGTATTGAGAACATTTAGGAGAATAGCAATTTGATGAAATACTGCATGGCAATAGAAAAAGCATTCTAGAAAAGTTAACATTCATTTCACTTTTTTTCAGAATAAGAGACCAAATATGAGAAACAGCCTCTGGGTTTCCTGTTGTAGTGTTAAGAAGGACTTGTTACATGTCCCTGGAACACCCTTCCTTCATGCCTAATATGACTTGTTCCCTATAAATTGTGAACATGACGATCAACTTCATCAGAATATAGCATTCATTGAGAGTAAATGTGCTGAATATATGCAACACTGCTGTTGTTATATTTATTCAATGTAAGCTAATGAACTAATGGTGTGATTTCAGTCACACAGCCACTTTGTTCTATTATTTACAGGTCATTGTTAGATGACATCAAATGAAATCACATTTGTCAGAACAGCACTGTGTACAAATAGGAAACAAGATGCTGGTTTTTTACGGGAAGAACATCATTAATTACAATGAGCAAATCTGAGAGATAACAAATAATGTATTTTATGTCTATGTTATTTGTATAACAAATCATAAAAACAAGGAAAATAACTCATTTTTTGTTACATTTATTAGTTTTGTCAGATGTTTTCTGAATTTCATTAATGAAAATGTGACATATTATTCAAATAATTTTTCACCTTGACGATTATCAATTATTAACAAATACATTGTCTAGTGCAACTTCAGTACAGATGTAAGAAAGTTTAGGTCAAAAAATTATATTTGATAATAAACACACCACTCACTGAAAAGTAGTTTCATGTGCACACAAAAAAGACAAAGAAGAGTTGTCGCAAACTTTTTGATTAACCTTCTTCAAGGAGTATGAACACACACACACACACACACACACACACACACACACACACACACACACACACACAAACACAACTACTAGATTAATATTGTTTTATTTACAGCAGTGTTATTGAAGTATCAATCTCACACACTATACAGTAGCAAAGAACTTGAAAAATTTAAAGAAACTAACAGAAGGCTTATTCCTGATTAATTGCAAAAGTCTTATAAGATTGTCATTTAATACAACCTATCTAGATAGTGTCAATAATGAAGAATAGATAATTACTCCCCATGATGAGGCTTGCTGAGCTGCTGACAGGAATGAAAAATAGACAATCTCATGGACAAAACTTATTTTCAGCCATGGTCTTCATCAGAAAAAGAAACACATACATTCACTCAATGACTCAGGCAACTATACACACACAATCATCATGTCCAGTCACTCCAGTGTCATTATTTTTCCCAGCCCCTCCAGTACCAGACATGGTGGTTGTGAGTGTATAGTTATCTGAGTCATTGTATGAATGTATGTGTTTATTTTTCTGATGAAGGCCATGGCTAAAAATTTAAGTTGTGCTGATACGATTGTCTATTTACCTAGGTATTGGAAACATGACTCTGGAATAAGGACATGAAGGCTAATCTTGTTTGTTTATTATACTGAATGGATGAATAGAAGTTCTGTACAATGTGATTATGAATAACCAGAGATCAAACCCAAGTCACTATGGTTAATAAGAATTTCCAGTTAGCTCTACTTGAAATCAGCATATTCGAAGAAAAATGTGGACCTGTGCTATTTATCCAATGCTCATACTTAAATGTTTCTTTGCTGTGATTTAGAAGAGGTATCTTTACATACTGTTAACGAAATTTTGCTTGCTTAGAAATGTTCATAGTATTTTATACCATTTAAATTACAGAGACTTGAAATAAAGAATTAAAGCTGTGTCAAAATAGCCCTCCCTTGTGTGTGTGTATGTTTGTGTGTGTGTTTTTTCTTAGGATAAGTTAGTTTAAGTAGTTTGTAAGTTTAGGAACTGAGGACCACTGCAGTTAGGTCCTATAACTTTACAAACATTTTCAATAATTACATGTTTCACATTAATCACTATAATTACAGGGATCAGAGATGCTATAGGCCTAGTTACCTTGTTTTTATGTACAATATGTTGTGTTCAAACATAAGTTTTATGACTGGTATGACAAGGGGCTACCATGTTTCCATTCCTGCGTCAACCACTTCATTTCAGAATAGTAGGTTTACCCTGTGTCCTCTTATTTACTGGATGTATTCCAATATCAGTCTACCTCTGAGACGCGAAGTGTAGACACATCCACACCTAACCAATCTCCTACTTCAGACAGTGTTCAAAGTTATTGCCAGTGATTTATTAAGAATAGGTGGGAAATTAGAAAAAGCTGCTAATGGAAATTTTGTATTTATACATAATTGTTGAAGCAAAGTTAAAACTGTTGACTCACAGTCTGCAGAGCATGTAACAGAAAGTTAAGATTAAACATCTTGGTACCAGTTCATTTAACTTTGAAGATGTGACTTTGCTTTCTTGTGTATGGTCAACTTTCTCTGTCTGCTGTCAGGTAACATTAGTGTCTATTCTTATGGGGGTACAAATATGAAATTTGACGAATTTGGTAATAAGTTGTTACAAGTAAACTGAGAAGCATCAACATAACAGAAGCTATTTTATAATAATTAATATTGCTGTGAGAGACCACGTATACCGACTGCCGGCTTGGCGCAGGGGATAGCGTCACCAACTGTGGCGCCGAAGGTCGCCGGTTCAATCCCACCCACCAGCAAAAATTTATTTCTTTGTAATCAACAATTTCAGAATGTTCTACATCTTTCTTATGTTCACTTGTAAATTCTACTTGTTTCTTATGTTAACTGTTCTTCTAATTTCTGGTACATTCTGTCTGTGTATAAATAGCAGAGCACTCTCCCGAGAGGCAGTCAGTGCTGCGTGTATGTTAAGTTCGTAATAAACGTGCTTTCAGTATAAGTGCTGTGTTCAGTTGCCTTTGAAGTCAAGCCTGCTTCCCTTTCAACACAACATTGTTTGGTGGAGGCGCCGGGTATCCTGTGCAACAGCTGCATCACCGTAGCTCCAATTAGGCAACATAAAAGCCGTCGCTTACACGGACTGGAACCGAAATACAAGGGATTTGCCAAGTACGTCCTTCCAAAAGTCCATATCATCAGAAGAACCATGGACATGAAACCAGCAGTTAGCCAGCTGCACAACAGACACCCGCCGGTGTTCTCTGGAGATGCTGGACAGGACCCCAACAAATGGCTAAAAGGATTTGACCGAGTCGCCAAGTATAAAAGGTGGGATCATACAATGTGCTTGGCCAACATTTATTTCTACCTGGATGGAACAGCCCAGCAATGGTTCGAAAACAATGAAGACAAGTTGAATGACTGGGAGACGTTCCAGGAGGAACTTAAGAAGACGTCTGGAGACCACCAGCACCAATCCGCTCGGCCAAAGAACAACTGAAGAACCAGGCCCAACGACATGGTGAGCCGACACAGTCGTATATACAGAATGTTCTGGCCCTGTGTACCATATTGAATCCAAGTACGACTGAAGCCAACAAAATCATGCACCTGATGAAGGGTATTGCAGAAGACATGTACCAAGCTCTTCTGATAAAAGACGTCGCTACGACGGAAGAGTTCATTAAGTGGTGCCAGCGTATTGAAGAGATGCAACAAAGGAGGGTTGGACGAAAGAAGTATGACCAACTCCCCAATGTAGTCCCTATGGCCATTGTGGAAGATCAGCATGACTTCACTTCTCTCATACGACAGAGAGAAGAATTAAAACAATTTATGACAGCCGGGAGTATTAGACCGAGCGAGCATCAGATCATGGCCATGAATGAAAGCCCTTAAGTGATGAGGGAACTGACGCCGCTGAGGAAGAGGTATTTCAGGCAATAGCTCCTGTCTGCCCCACCAATCGAATCCAACATGAAGAATGGTGTCGCCCTGCTATGACTTACGTTGCAGCCGCCAAACGGCAGCCCATTAACTGGCCGACGCAACCGTAACCAACTCACTCAGGAGCTATGAACCAGGCCCAACGACATGGTGAGCCGACACAGTCGTATATACAGAATGTTCTGGCCCTGTGTACCATATTGAATCCAAGTACAACTGAAGCCAACAAAATCACGCACCTGATGAAGGGTATTGCAGAAGACATGTACCAAGCTCTTCTGATAAAGACGTCGCTACGACGGAAGAGTTCATTAAGTGGTGCCAGCGTATTGAAGAGATGCAACAAAGGAGGGTTGGACGAAAGAAGTATGACCGACTCCCCAATGTAGTTCCTATGGCTATTGTGGAAGATCAGCATGACTTCACTTCTCTCATATGACAAATTGTGAGAGAAGAATTAAAACAATTTATGACAGCCGGGAGTATTAGACCGAGCGAGCATCAGATCATGGCCATGGATGAAAGCCCTTAAGTGATGAGGGAACTGACGCCGCTGAGGAAGAGGTATTTCAGGCAATAGCTCCTGTCTGCCCCACCAATCGAATCCAACATGAAGAATGGTGTCGCCCTGCTATGACTTACGTTGCAGCCGCCAAACGGCAGCCCATTAACTGGCCGACGCAACCGTAACCAACTCACTCAGGAGCTATGATGCCCCGCAGAGGAACAGACGTCTGGAAGACAGAAGACAACACACCACTGTGTTTCTGCTGTGGGCACCCTGGTCATGTCGTAAGCTACTGCAAAGAGAGAAGGCGAGTATTCGACAATTATTTTGCCACAAGACGTCAGCCATCAGAGCAGTTCTATCCCAGGAAATCACCTGCTGATGAGTCAGTCGATCTATGGGAAGAAGCCTTTCGCTGTACCCTAGACAAGGTCGCTCCCCAATGCGCCACAGCCGTTCACCATCGCCATACAGAGGTAGCAGCCGCTCCCCTAGCCGCCGCGCCCAGGAAAACTGAGCAAGGCAACCATCTAAGGAGGTGAGGCCGCCACAGATGAAAATCCTCCACAGTCACTAAGATATTGGGAAATCTCATTGACGTCATAATCGACTGCCAACCGGTCCGGGCACTTGTTGATTCAGGAGTATCTTTTTCTGTATTGTCAGATAATTACCGCCGCAGACTAAAGAAGACAATGTTCTGCGATACGGGATAATTGTGCTGAAGGTCACAAATGAAAATACGTCCAGCCAGCAGTAACCTGTCTCTCAAAAATAACCATCAACAACAGGACCCAGCCATTTGAATTTGTAGTGTTAACAGAATGTAGTCACAATGTCATCCTCGGATGGGACTTCCTTCAGGCATCCCAAGCTATTATTGACTGTGGAAGATCTGAGCTGCAAATTGAAGAAGTTGTTCCAACGGGTACACATAATAGTGAATATTCTGGAAAGTTATTCGTCATTGACAATGTGACGATCCCACCGTTGTCAATGAGAAGAGTTGCAGTCACAAACACAGATGAGCGATTAAACTGTAAGTAGTTGTTGATAGTAAAAAGTTTATCACACTCACCAAAGAAATTTACATAGCAGCGGCTATCATAAGCATTACCGGAGGTCGAGGAGAGATTTGGATCACTGATTGTCACAAGCAGTCAAAACTGAAGCCTTACCGCGATCCTGAAGAGCAGGTAGGCGACAATGGCTTCTTGTTCAAGGACTCTAAAGACGGTAATGTTACTGATGAAGCCACAACAGGATTGTCTGTTGGCGATAATCATGGAGAAGGGAAGGATTCGCTTGAGCTGCAAGGCAGAGGACCCATGAAAAGGTCAAGATCCAGGACATTGCAGCTGGCTTCCCAGGAAACATAACATCGGGTTGCTGTTTTTTCAGGAGAGGGAGCAATGCCGCGAGAGACCACGTACACTGACTGCCAGCGTGGCGCAGGGGATAGCGTAACCAACTGTGGTGCTGAAGGTCGCCGTTTCAATCCCGCCCACCGGCAAAAATTTATTTTTTTGTAATTCACAATTCCAGAATGTTCTACATCTTTCTTGTAAATTCTACTTGTTTCTTATGTTAACTGTTCTTATAATTTCTGGTACATTCTGTCTGTGTATAAATAGCAGAGCACTCTGCCCGAGAGGCAGTCAGTGCTGCGTGTATGAAGTGCTGTGATCAGTTGCCTTCGAAGTCAAGTCTGCTTCCCTTTCAATGCGACAATATATTATAAAGATGAAATTTTATTATTGAAATGATCCATCCCCAATTTGCAAGGGTAACATGAATTATTGTATCCAGATGCTTCTGCTGGATGGACAGAGAACATAACATGCTGAAGTTTCTCTGCTAGGGGCACTACCATAATTACAAGTGCCAGATGTAAACTTTTATGTATGCGTTAGACTGTGACATTGGAATGTAAATATTAATTAAAAATGCTGATGACTGTCCTTAGAAAATAGGCTAAGGAAAGGCAAACACACGTTTTTAGCGTTTGTAGATTTGGAGAAAGCATTTGACAATGTCGACTGGAATTCACTGTTTCAAATTCTGAAGGTAGCAGGGGTAAAATATAGGGAGCGAAGAGTTATACTCATCTTATACAAAAACCAAACAGCGGTTATTAGAGTTGACGGGCATGAAAGGGAAGCAGAGGCTGGGAAGGGAGTAAGACATTGTTGTAGCCTTTCGCCACTATTGTTCAATCTGTACATTGAGCAAGCAGTGAAGGAATGCAAGGAGAAATTTGGAGAGGGAATTAAGGTTCAGGGAAAAGAAATAAAAACTTTGCGGTTTGCCGATGACATAGTAATCCTGTCAGGGACCGCAAAGGATCTGGAAGAGCAATTGAATGGACTGGACAATGTCTTGAAAAGAGAAATGGAATGTAGCGTCAGAAAATAGGTGATGCTGAAGGAATTAAATTAGGTAATGAGACAATAAAAGTACTATATGAATTTTGTTATTTGGGTAGCAAGATAACGTCTGATGGCCAAAGTAAAGAAGATATAAAATGCAGAATGGGTATGGGAAGAAGAGTGTTTTTAAAGAAGCAAAACTTGTTAACATCCAATATTAATTTAAATGTTAGGAAGTCCTATCTGAAAGCATTTGTCTGGAGTGTAGCATTATATGGAAGTGAAACGTGGATGATAAAGAGTTCAGATAAAAAGATGATAGAAGCTTTTGAAATGTGGTGCTACAGACGAACTAACTAGTGAGGAGGTGCTTAACCATATCGGGGAGAAAAGGAGTTTCTGGCATATCCTGACTAAGAGAAGGGATAGATTGGTTGGACACATTGTGAGACATCAAGGAATTGTCAACTTAACATTAGAAGGAAGCGTGTGGGGTAAAAATCATAGAGGGAGACCGAGGGACGAATATAGTAAGCAGGATGTAGGTTGCCGAACGTATTCTGAGATGAAGAGACTTGCACAGGACAGGGTAGTGTGGAGAGCTGCATCAAATCAGACTGTGGACTGAAGACTGCAACAATAACAACAGAAGAACTGGAGAAAAAATCTTTGTTAATTTTACTTGGTACATATGTTGCATATAATTAGGAAAAATTTCACTGTTTTAATACTTACAGTTCTTTTGAAAAGTGTACCTATTCAATGGTTGAACAGGCATAAAAATTGTGTCTCTCCTTTAGAAAGCATTTTCGTACTAGAAACTTTGAACTGTATCTAGTATAAGCTCAAACAATTATTTAAGTGTGGTGGTACTTGAATGGGATTCACACAATCATATTCCATTTTATAATATTTAATTTTGTGAACTAATTCTTAATTTATTTATATGCCCTCTTGTAAAAGGTTATTTCATGTGGTGCATCAAATAGCCTGTACACTATTTAAATGAATCAGTTTTCTATAATAATGTACAGAATCAAAAGATTAATATTAAAGATCTATTTAAAGACACTTTTAACTCACTAAAGTCACATGCAGGCAAACACATTTTGAATACCTGAGCAATCCTCATTGCAGACCGGAGGCCAGACTGAATCTGACCTAAGTGAACAACACCAGTAACACCAACAACTTCGAGCATTCCATCCCAATGATTTGGTTTGGAGAACTGATCTTCTTTCTCTGGCCCCCATGGATTTGCTCCTGAACCCCAACTGAAAAATACAGAGTCTGTATAATTTAATGCAGCACTGATAAAATTTTTGTAAAAACAAAGGAATGTACAAATGTTACTGCGTGCAACTACTTTTGGAAAAAAAAATGTCTTATGTCAGGAAGGGAAGTTCCATGTTAGTTATAGTGCATGTTGTAATCAAGGGCTTGTTGGGACATGACCACTGACAGTGCAGCACCCAAGTAGAAACACTATCAGCAGTGATGTGGAATACGTTTTGGGAGAGGAGAGGACAGAAATATTATCTGTTGTCTGAGTGACTAGTGAAGTGATTGTTTAATGTAATCATGTCATTTGTATTAGTGATTATATCATTCCTTTGTTTAACATCTAACAGTAATGAACTTCATCTGCAGTGTAGTGCTGAGGTGTGAACAATGCCACATTTGGTTTTGAATAATGGGCTCGCGTGAACAGTTTACGGGGGATTTTGTACCAAACATTAATTTTGCTTTGTATGTTTCAAATACAGTGATTAAAAACCTTGGACACACAAATTCATGTAAATTAGCTGGATTAAGTATGACTACTGCACTGTGTCAAACTTCAATTAAACAGTGTGATTCAATCGAGTGGACATTTTCTGGACATTTCAGTGTGACTGACACCCACACCACTTACTGCTACTGAGTATTCATTCATCCGACTATTTCAAACTTCATCCTAGTTGTCAGCACAAAAACACACCACCAACACCATTGCCAAATTTGGGTTGAGTTTCAAGCTGCCTCTGTTCTGACCATACCAACTTTTACTGTGGTTCACACTGCTAAATGTATTGTGTCATTGATGGTCTCATGGATGACACTGAAATGATCATCAACTTGCTAAACCATCTATGTGAACACAGGCTTAACTCCAGTAATTTTGCCACCCCTTGTGAAAATTCTGATCATTGCTCCCCCCCCCCCCCCCCTCATTCCCCTTACACAATGATGTATACCCTTACTGGTAGAACAAAACTGAATAAAGAAGTGGTACAATGGAGTTTCATCCTTTCAGCATCAAAATAAGTTGATAAGTTGTATGATCTTAATATTATTGGATTGGGTCATCAACATCAAGAAATGCAAGGGAATGAGGGAATACTTTAAAAAGTTACAAAAGTGAAAAATAAAAATTAATAATGTAGAAAATATAATGAGAGATACATAGAAGATAGAGTGGAAGGTGAATGATGTACATATTTCCATGTGTAAATGGACAATGTCTAGCTGTGGCATGTGATGGGCAGTACATATTTTTCTATTTTCCTCAGTGATATTGACATAGGGAAAGAATTTTCATACAATAACATTTTTGAATTTGTAGGGACTTTCTAACTAGTGTAGGTCTTTTTCAAGTGTTGTTTAGGTGTATTGTAGAAACTGTGTTGACAACAGTGACACAAACAACATTTGCTATTTTGAAAGCAATGCACATTTGTAATCTGTTTCACAATACCATACATAACATTTGTTACACACCAGATTTTATCAATGAATTGTATTTCAACTTATAGCGGCAGTTCTTCACTTCGGTAAGACTTTTATTGTCTTGTTAATTCATCCTATTAGAACCACCTTGAAATTTAAAATTTTTAAGCCCCCTTAAACCTGCCACCTGGGCAGTGGCATGCTTTGCCTAAAGCTGACCTCAAATCTGTGACATTATTCTTGCTGCAGACAACATTGCCTCAAATAGTGACTCAAGGTGGCTAAACTGTGCTAACCACCAGGAAATATCCAAGTTAATATAGACCTTGCCCAATCATTGCCAAATGTATAAGCTCTGATGTCACAGGAAACATTGACCTTCAGCAACCCAAAACAAGCGCCCACACACCTGGAAACAAAGCCTCCTGTGTTCACACTTTTATATGGCTTGGGCACTACTTGTTTCATGCACAATTTGGCATCATAGCATACAACTGATAATCATCATATCGTTACTTGAAAGTGAGACAGAATCAAGCAATAAGCACACTTGATAGTGGCAACAACAGAAGACACTTAATTTGCAATCATTACTGAAACATTGACCACACCACTGCTTCAGTCAAGCGGCAGGTTCCATGCGTCAACCACATACACATCAATGACTTCTCAATGATATGGTTAGGACGTTAGCACCAAGTCCCATGAACTTTCTCTAATGACAAGTAACACTTCTATCATTCAGCTCTGTGCAGCAAATAACTCCTCCACCCAGTCTATGAATCAGTATCTTGTAATTTGGACCTTGGGTTGGGGAGTGTTCACAGTTTATGATTGCTGATGCCTTGGTTCTGGGCTATTTCCTTTCCTTTGACAGTTCCATCTACTGCTGGACTAGGACCATGGACACAGTTTCACTAGATTCATCAGTTACAATATGATTCTACTTCATTCCTGTTGAAAAGCACAATCCTAACATGATGACAAGCCAATGCTCAAAAGAAACAATCTCATCTTTTACCACCTGCTGCCCCATTACTGCTCTCAGATAATATTACACAATGGAAGCACCATTGTCAAAGAGGCAGCTCAGTCTTATTCTGTGTACTTTTTTAGTTTTATGTCAGAGAGTTGATTATTCAGGGTGTATAATCAGAGAAGAAAATAAAAATCCCAGCTTTTCCAGTTATAAATGTGCTTTTTCCTAGATGAAAATACATTTCTTCCTAGGTGAAAATACGCTTCTTCCTTGTTAACATAACCAAAAAATTTGTCACTCATTTGAAGGTAATGATTTTATACACTGGGGTACAATTTCTCAACGAATTAGTAAACTAAACTTATCAAAAAAACATCACATTTTGGAAAGATCTTTGATGTGCAAAAAATTGTACAAAAAATTATTATACCAAATACATCAGATTCCAAAGTAGGCCTACTGAAATTGGAACTGTGTTATGCTAGCACTTTTGTCAGCCAAATTTAGCTCATGCCATGTGATCTCGGCAGTCGATTTACAGTGTCTAGGTATCACTGTAATTTGATCATAGACACATCTATCAGTAGTAGGCACTCCCCCATTTCACTGTCAAAATTCTGAAATGTAGTATCATTTTTAGATAGTGCAAACACACAAGTAGGAAGAGTTATTTTAACAATGGAAAATCCAATAGGAATATCAATAATGCAGGATAGGTAACAACTCACTGTAAAGAGGCTCACTGAGCTGCTGACAGACACAAAAATAGATAATCACATTCATACAACTTAAATTTTCAGCCATGGCCTTCGCCAGAAAAAGAAAGAGTCTTTGTTTGCTTTTACTGAAAAAGTCCATGCAAAGCACACAAAAACTAATTTATCATCCCGATTGTTTCCTTTATAGAGGACCTGAAGGAGCCATTAACAATGTGAAGCCCCACATATTATTTTAGACAAAAAATATGATGAGGCGAGAGTGCAAGTGCATCAAGGAACAGCAAGTAGAGACTACATGAAATAAAAAAATAGATCCACACACTATGAAAGATGGATGTATGAATTTGTTGGTATAGTTGTCACAACTCCTCCTAAACTATGGGACTGATTTCATCCATACTCATTGCCGACCCACCTTGCTGTCAAATAACAATCATGGTAGGGGTAAGAATCACCTACCTTTTAAGATGGGGAACGGGACGTATACAAGACCAGTAGCATGCGATGCTTGAATATCCACATTTCATTGGCCATTATTCGAGAACACGGGCTCTTAGTGAGGTTTAAGAAAATTCACAAACAATTTCAAATCTTTACAAATTATTTTTTCTGACAACCCCTACAAATAGATGAAAGAACCAGTTTACATTTTCTACCTTTCCACACTTTACACAGTAAAACTACAGCATTCAAAATGACATTACAGTTTATTAATTCTATGCTAGTAACTAAATTCATGAGACTTTTACGGACAATTGGCAAATATACCACTGATTGTAGATATTTGCAAACCTTTACCAAACACTTTCATGCTGACAGCTTCTACAAAATGATAAATGGAAAGAAGTTTCAAGCTTAGCTGCTGGTAGAACTTCCAGACTATAAGGCCGTGGTCCATAAAACTTAGCAGTTTTTCCTGTTTCATCCAGAGCTGCACCAGACATTTTTGGAGGTCTTCCTACTTTGGTTGAGTCTTGCCGACTGATGAGTCAGATGTATGAGAGCGACATATATACTGTGGAAAGTGGGCTTGGCCAAGCTGTTACGTTATCAGCCCACTTTCCGCAGTACATATGTCGCTCTCAGACACCCACTCATCAGTCAGCAAGACTCAGCGAAAGTAGGAAGACCTCTGAAGATGTCCGGCGCAGGTCTGAACGAAATGTTAGGAAAAAACTGCAAAGTTTTATGGACCATGGCCTTATAACCCAGAAGTTTTACCAGCAGCTATGGCATCCAGTCGTGAAATCCTTCAGTTTCAAGCTTACTACATTCCCACTGTCCATTCAGTAAAACTATGACATTTGGTTTGACTTTACAATTTATTTCATCTACACTAATAACTTTATAAGTGTGGTATTTTTCAGACAGTAACCACATATACCACTGAATGCAATTTCAAAATGAAATCATAGTATGATACATAGGTCAGGAGATAAGCCATAATAAAACAATGAGATTCATGATAAACCACCCCAACACTTATGAGGCTTTAATTGATTACATCGTTACTACTAAGGCACATTTCACAGACATGTTTGCTAATATTTCAGTAACATATCCCAGATATTAATTATTGTAGGATACATTATTCAGAAGATATGACGTAAGGAATGAGCGATAAGGAAACAAACTACAGACCGAAATTTGATACTGATACAGGAGAATTGGCCAGATTGGGGGAAGGATTAGGAAAAAAAAAGTAATAAATATATGCTCAGGCACTGCTGGTTACCGAGGCTAATCAATATAGTGGAAGTGATGTAAAGAAATGTTTTGAAACTTCAGCAGGTAAGTTATTCCTATGTGTTCCTAGGTACACTGGTAGAGAACCCAGTTTAAATTAAAATTGGTACATGTACAAAAACATATCTAATAAGCACTAAATCATTTTGTAGGCTTTACAGCCAGAGTCAGTTACATACAGTTTTCTGGGTGTTGCACCGTATCATAATGTAAGATTGCTATTACTTTAATAACTGATGTTTTGGCCAACATTACAGTGCCCTTATTCTGGGTATACTCATGTGAGCTCACATATAAAATTTTATAAGTGATTTAGTGCTTGACATGAAAGTTTTCTGGGTGTTGCACTGCATCATAATGTAAGATGGCTATTACAATAATAATCAATGTTTTGGCCAATGTTACAGTGGCCTTTGTCTGGGTATCCACTCACATCAGTATACGCAGACAAAGGCCACTTGTATAGCACTTAATCTTTACCCCACAGATGATAGGAAAATTATACAACCCATCCCAGTGCTGCGTAAATAAGATGGGTTGGAGGCGTTGTCAGGGTGGAAGGCAGAGCGGTGAAGGCTTGTGGGCGCTCTAGGAAAGGGTGGTTGAATGGCAAATAAAAGATAGGATACAAGTTAATATTTGGTATATTCGAAATACGGGATACATGGCGGGACTCGCCCTGGGGTCGGATGCATTGAATGAATGCCACTCTAAGTTAGCGGATTAGAAAATGGAAAAGATTACGGTTATGGTTACGGTTCACACAGTTGGTGGCTGATACCGAACAGCCGCTAGGCGGGAGCGGGTGGCATGCGGCCGTTTGCCCCGCACAGACGCTGAGCCCCTGGAGTGCGTCTGTTCTGTACGAGAACTCAAACTGAAGAGAGCGAAGGAACTGATGCTAACACGTCTCAGTTCTCCAGCAGTAGCGCAGGTGATCAAACGTGGGTGTCTGCTATTGGCTCCACGGTAGCATGGAAACGTCAGTAGTTTCAGCACGGATGCCAGAAGGGTGGCGTGATTTTAGAATCAGCATTCAATACTGGTTCTGGCCGGCTCTGTCCTGTAAGGTGGACAGGCTTGGTCACGTTGTCAAGTCGTATGTCGCAGTGGAAGAACACTTGTAAAACTTAGGCGAAGTTTTGAAATAAATTTTGAATTATTTCCCTAACCTGTTTTAGACTGGCTGGTCATCCTGTACACACTGTAACATTGGTTGAAACATTGGTTATTAAAGTAATAGTCATTCATAACTGGGAGATTTCATAGCTTGGAAATAGTGGCAGGAATAGAGAAGAAGTGACAAGTAGTGACGGACGGACTGACACACACGCACACGCACACACACACACACACACACACACACACACACACACACACACACACAGAAAAAGAGAGAGAGAGAAGTTATGACACAGAATGAATGGATGGGTAAGGGGTTGTGCACTATGTCATCAAACCTTTGGTTGGATAGCATGGCAGTCTTCATCTCTTTCACCTTAATATGAAAAATTAGCTACCGATGTACTGTAGTTTACTGGAGTATAATTGGATGGAACATTTTGTCACTGATAGTTTCTTTAAGGATCATGAAAATGCAGTGCCGATAATAATTTATCAAATTGCCCCAAATTACGCTAATTATTGTTTAGAAGATACAGGGATGACAAATCTCCCTCACTCACTTCTCAAATCACCATGTCAGTCAGTAGTTAGTTTGCTGTGATTATGTTTAGCACAAATTTTTATTAATTGAAATTTTGTCATGCATAACAACACAGTGCAACCGTAATTGTATCTATTTCTCCTCTCTCTCTCTCTGTCCCCAATACAGTTTTATTATTATCTTGACTATTATTATATATACAACAATATCACATATACAACAAGCATGTCACAAAAGTGGTTGCCCTGAGGAGCACAGCAAGTTTGTGTGTCTATGAAGAAAAACCAGTACTGAGCAAAGAGGGGAAAGCTGAATTGTGGAAGGAATATATAGTGGGTCTATGCAAAGGAAATAAACTATAAGGCAGTATTCTAGAAATGGAAGAAGTAGTGGAGGGCGATGAGATAGGCGATATGATACTGCAAGAGGAATTTGACAGAGCGCTGAAGGACTCGAGTCGAAACAAGGACCCTGGACTTGATGATATTCCGTCTGAACTGCTGATATCATTAGGAGAGCCAGTCTTGAAGACATTGTATCACCTGGTATGCAAGATGTATGAGACATGGGAAATACCCTCTGACTTCAAGAAGAATATCATAATTCCAATTCCAAAGAAAGCAAGTGCGGACAAGTGTGAAAATTACAGAACTATCATTTTAATAAGTCATGGTTGCAAAATACTAACACGAATTATTTACAGACGAATTGAAAAACTTGTGGAATCTGACCTCAGGGAAGATCAGTTTGGATTTAAGAGAAATGTAGGAATACAGGAGGCAATACTCACATTACGACTTATCTTAGAAGATAGGCTAAGAAAAGGCAAACCTACGTTTTTAGCTTTTGTAGATTTGGTGAAAGCTTTTGACAATGTCGATTGGAATACACTATTCCAAATTCTGAGGGTAGCAGCGGTAAAATATAGGGAGTGAAGAGTTATATTCAACCTATACAAAACCCAGACAGCGGTTATTAGAGTCGAAGGGCAAGAAAGGGACGCAGAGGTTGGGAATGGAGTAAGACAGGGCTGTAGCCTTTCCACAATGTTGCTCAATCTGTACATTGAGCAGGCAATGAAGGAATGGAAAGAGAAATTTGGAGAGGGAATTAAAGTTCAGGGAGAAGAAATAAAAAGTTTGTGGTTTGCTGATGACATAATAATTTTGTCAGAGACTGCAAAGGATCTGGGAGAGCAATTGAGTGGAATTGAGAGTGTCTTGAAAGGGAGATATAAGATGGATATTAACAAAACGAAGGTAATGGAATGCAACATCGAAAAATCAGGCAATGCTGAAGGAATTAGATAAGGTAATGAACTATAAAAGTACTATATGAATTTTGTTATTTGGGTAGCAAGATAACGTCTGATGGCCGAAGTAAAGAAGATATAAAATGCAGAATGGGTATGGGAAGAAGAGTGTTTTTAAAGAAGCAAAACTTGTTAACATCCAATATTAATTTAAATGTTAGGAAGTCCTATCTGAAAGCATTTGTCTGGAGTGTAGCATTAGATGGAAGTGAAACTTGGATGATAAAGAGTTCAGATAAAAAGATGATAGAATCTTTTGAAATGTGGTGCTACAGACGAACTAACTAGTGAGGAGGTGCTTAACCGTATCGGGGAGAAAAGGAGTTTCTGGCATATCCTGACTAAGAGAAGGGATCGATTGGTTGGACACATTGTGAGACATCAAGGAATTGTCAACTTAACATTAGAAGGAAGCGTGTGGGGTAAAAATCGTAGAGGGAGACTGAGGGACGAATATAGTAAGCAGGATGTAGGTTGCCGAACGTATTCTGAGATGAAGAGACTTGCACAGGACAGGGTAGCGTGGGGTGCTGCATCAAACCAGTCTATGGACTGAAGACCACAACAACATCAACAACAACAACAACACGATCAACAGTGACGACTTCTTCAAACCTGAAAATAGATTATACTCCAGCAACCACATCTGCGAATACATCAGGACCAATAACAGTGATGTAGGCAACCTGAATTGTTGTACTTCCAGAGAAGGAACTCTCTGCAAAGTCAAAATGTAGAGGTAAATGGAGAGGACTCGATCAGTTGACAATAAAAGATGAAGTGAGAAAGGCGGAAATATCGTGTTTTAATTTTTTTTTAATTTTAATTTTTTATGTTTTTATGTACTGGGTGTAAATTTTGCAAAAGTGAGTGTAAAGTACTGCGAAGTTGACAATAAAAAATGAAATATTGTGGGTTTTTTGATGTATTTGTTGTAAATTTCACAAAAGTAAGTGCAAAGTACTGCGAATGACATTGTTTTTATCTGCTATATTACTTTGCAGTGAAGTCGCTAGAAACATGTTTTAAATGGTCAAAATCAGTTATACAGTACAACATGGAGTAGCTCCCATTTTTGAGACTGAAGTTGAAGCTGACTTCATAAATGCATCATGGATTGTTTCTTTTGATGAATCCTTGAATAATGTGTGTAAAAGAACACAGATGATATTACTATGATATTTGGCCATTGAAAAATTCAGGTGTGCACTCATTATTATGGTTCTGCTTTTCTTGGCAGTTCAACAGCAGCTAAACTACTCATGGCCTTCAAGGAAAAAATTGCTGATGAAGAAATGAGAAAAACTTTTATAAGTATCGAAGGACAGCCCTAATATCAATCTTTCATTCTTAAGAGAGGTTAAAAAATTTCTGAAAGAAAGTGAAGGGTGTCTACCCCATTTTATTGGAAACAGCAACATGTGGGCTTCATGTTGTTCATGATGCTTGTAAGTCCCCAATTCAGGAAACACACTGGAGTATAATTCAGTTTTTACTTCTACTGTACAACCTTTTAAAGAACATCCCTGCCAGAAGAACTCTTTATATTTTGACAACAGATTCGGAACTGTTTCCCTTAAATTTTTGTTCAATCTGACCGCTGGAAAGCAGAAGTTGCTGAGCTAGCTCTAGTAATGTTCCCATTTTGCAAACATTTCTTGCAAAGTTTGAAGAAAAAAACAAACCAAAATGTGGTAGCAACACGGTTGTCTGAGATCATCTTAAGCACAAGTTATTTGGTCCAAACCTGATGCTCTTTCTAAAGGATTTGCAATATGACTGGCTACTAGCATTGTTCTTACATTCTTACTTGATGGAAATAATAGAAATAATGATGACACAATTTGTCCAACCAATGAGTATCTCACTGTAAGTTAATTTGGACAATGAATGAAATGGGTGTGAAATATGTTAAGATTGGATTAACAATAAAAAAATGTTGGAAAGTGCAATTCTCAACATACTTAAAATCACGTTTCAAAATGACTGCAGAATAGGAATGATCAAGTTAGTGTCAAAATTGACAAAAGCTATTAGGTGCTTTGATCATGCCATAGCCTTCAGGGAGCTTGGACCAAAACAATTCCATGTTTTCTTACAGATTTTTGTAGAGAGTAATTGGATCGACGGTGGATGTACAGATAAATCAGATGAACAATACAGTAAAATCTCAGTTTAATGGGCTATGATTTAAAGGATTTTGGATTTAACAGACAGATTTTTTGATGTGACGATATTATTGATTGTCTAAACTAACTTTACAGCTGATTGATCGATTTTGCTTTCCGATCCATGACCTGTGAGGTTTTTTTCAGGTTCCTAATTTCTTTGGACAGACAGTTAATTTATATTTACATATGCAACTTCACATATCAGTTCTGAGTACCTTTCACATTCATTGTAAAGTAAAAGTTATATTATGATTTCTGATAATGTCTGGAGTTAAAAGAAAGTGTGTGAACTTGATCTTAACACAGTCTGGAGCTAATTAATGGTGTGTCTGTCAATCAGGTGTGCAAAACTCTATGTTGTAAAGAAACAAAATGTTCCACATATTTGTAAGAATGAAGAAAAACTTCAAAAGTTTTTGCCGTATGGGGAACGGGAATATTGGTGAGGTGCTGAATAACGTTCCACATTTAAGTTGCAATACACGTGTATTACGTGTACATCAGTACAGGTAGAGTGTAAAAACCAAACTGATTATGGCGCGGTGGCCGTTACAGGAAGTATTTGTCCAAAGAAGCTAAGCGGCCGATTCACTGTTGCGGCGGTGGCAATGTGTCCTCGAGGTTAAGGACATGCAGCTCCTCAGCGTCAGGCGGCAGAGGATTGGTGCAGGTTGGTCTATGGGGACACCATACCTCGTAGTCGGGAAAGTGATGTGGGTGATGGGGGCTGCGACTGGTGCAGGAGTGAGATGGTCAAGGAGCACACGGAAACCTGATGGGCACACAAATGCCTTCACACAGTTGGCTGCCATTCCTTGAAGCAGTGAAAAACGTCGCACAACATGTTGAGATGGGAGGGAGCATTTGTCACGCGCAAACACTAACACCATGAACACTGCGCGCTGTTGCACCATAGCTGACACATTTGTGATGTCCTCTGCTGGGACGTCAGCTGATGCTTCAACACACCTCTCATCACCCGTGAAAACCACTGAATTGTCTGTGTCAGGGAAACCGAAGAGGGGGGGAAGGTTCTGGAGACACTGGAGGAGTGTTAGGTAGGGTGGGAGTGACAGATACAGGCTGATAGCTGTGCTGGCTCGGGTTGAGCATTGGTTACCTGATGGACCACTTGAATTGGGGTTGGAACGAGAGCTTGGGGATGAGGAGGGGGTCGGGAGTGGCATGAGGAATGTGCTCGACTGGGAGTGGGAAGAATTGAACCCTCAAAAAGGTGAGGCATCTGAAGTGTCAATCGACTGCCGGCCCAGGGCTGTGGGTGGGGCTTTCGTGAGGGTGATGTGAAGGCAGTGGCCCGTCGTTGTTGGGCGATAATGATGCTGGGTTGAGCTCTCCGAACGCAGGTTTTATTCTGTTGAGGGAAGCTGTGGTAACACAGTCATCGATCAGGATATCCATAGTTTGTTCTTTAGCTGATAACACCCGATAAAGGCCAGTGTATGGTGCCTGAAGGGGGGGCTTGACTGTGTCGTCACATAAGAAAACAAACTTGCAAGTTACCAGGGTGCAAGGCACGTATGTGTGGGGAGGGGTGTGACTAGCGTGAGGTTTGATATTGAGTTTTGCGCAGTGGGTCCTCACTCTCTCTACCAGGTTAGGTAGCTCCTCGGCGAGGGAGGGAGGGGAGGGTGCGACAAGTTCACCGGGGAGCACCAGCTTCTGGCCAAAGACGAACTCTGTGAATGAACCATTTAAACATTCTTTGAAAGTAGCTCAGAGTCCAAGCAGAATGAGTGGCAGAGCTTCTGCCTACATGTTGCCATGGCAACGAAGAGAGGCTTCTAGGTATCTATGCCATCTCTCTACCAAACAATTGCTTTGAGGATGGTAGACTGTGGTATGTACTTTATTAATGCCACACAGGTGGCATAGGTGGGAGAACAAATTCCATTCAAACTGCCGACCCTGGTCTGTGGTAATAACAGCTGGACACCCAAACCTGGCAATCGAATAGGCTAAAAATGCGTGTGCCACTGTTTCTACTGCAACGTTTCAGTTAGTGGCAGCTTTGACCCAGTTCCCAGTCGAGCACATTCCTCAAGCCTCAATGTGAGTTCAAGAAAACAAGGGGTCACCACTATGGGGAATGGCATTATTGGTGAGGTGCTGAATAACATTCCACATTTAAGTTTAGCAAAACACATGTATTAGGTATACATTGGTACAGGTAGAGCGTAAAAACCAAACTGATTATGGCGCGGTGGCCGTTACAGAAAGTATTTGTCCAAATAAGCAAAGTGGCCGACTCACTGTTTGGTGAAGGTCGACTTACGGGTCGATCTCCCCCACAGCTGAATTACAGAGTTGGTAGCTCTAGTAGCAATATCTCAGCAGGAGACAGAAAGCACATGAAATTTGCTTAACACCATAAATGTTTGCTTTCTTCAGTTTAGCAGTGGCTTGGAATGGAAAAAAAGCTAACAATTGGAGACAGCTCTTAAATGGAACAGAAGGAGAAATTGATTACAAAGACTTTGAAATTAGTGATCATGAAACTGTGTTGAAATCTGGGCAAAATATAAGTGAAGATAACATTGAACAATTGCTTAACACATATGAATGTGACCCAAGCTATGCGATTCTCCTGCTGGAGTAGACAGAAAAAATTATAAAGGATAATGGAAATAATGATGATTAAAAAAAAGGTAATTATCAGTTGCGAGAGACCATGTGGAAAACATCAGTTAGTATGTGGAGTGATTGTCAGGTTTGGAGGTGTTAGCTTATTAATAAAATTTCAGGCAGTTAAGAGCTCTGATTATTAAAAAACAACATTCAACAGGGAAACAGTTGAAGCTTGAGGGCATCTTTCAGTCTCAAATGTAAAGAGCTTTTTGTTTCAAAATCGGGTAAACTGCCACATTCAAGTGTCCAATGGGCATTGTCAGGTGCACTGATTAATTGTGGAAAAGGGGGGCGGGGGTCTTTCCCGCACTTTTATCGCCACCTGCTTTATCAGCGGCATGCAATCGATTTTCCCACCTACCGAACGCCCAGGTGTGTGTGCTGTCAGAAAGAGTGCAAGACCTATGTACCAATGTTTTGAACATGCCATAGATCAGTTTGCATCTTCAAGCTGTGGTTCAAGCTGTGGTCCAAACTGCCATCAGCCCTTCTTTTAACCAGGACATCCAGAAAGGGGAGCAGTCCATAAACCTAGATGTAAACAGTAATCTTGAGGTTCCCGTGTATTGAATTGAGGTGTGTAAGGAAGTCATTCAGCTTGTCTCTTCCATGTGGCCACTTGATACTGGCCCCACAGATGCAACAGCAAATGCATGCCTCTCTAATCTTAAAGCCCCTTAAAAACCTCCAGACATACCCCACAGCCCCTCATAGCCACAAACCTTGCCTAGCAGACCTTTTACATTTGCCACACTCTTAGAAACTCCCAAACACAACCACACAAAATCCGCAACCAAACAGTCATGAACCTCACCTCAAAAAGCCTCGGTCCCACTGAATTGTCAGTTCTTTCCAAAGGCCTAACCTTTGCCCCACTCCCAAATTCAATCATGCTGGCCTTGTTAAGGATATTCTCTCTTTCTCCTGTTCCTTACAATGGAAACACAATTTTTGCTACCACTGCCACTATTCAGACCATACCAATACCAATATTGAACCCTGCCCGACCCAATTCACTCCTTCACCCAGTCGAGATCCACCCATACTGCCCCCACATCATACCCTTCTCACTTTTCAGAATTTTCTAACATTTTACCTGACCTCTCAAACTTTCCCCAAATCCCTCAAAATGGATCCCAACCTCACACCTGAGAAAGAAATGATATTTACTGATCCTGACCTTATGATCCTACCTGCTGACAAAGGCTCCACCACTGTGGTTTTAGACCACAAGGACAATGTGGCAGAGGGTCTCCGCCAACTGTCTGATTCTTCCATCTACACACCCTACCAAAATGATTTCATCCCAAAAACCCACAAGGAGCTCCAGTCCCTCCTCAAATCCTTAGGACCATCCCAAGACCTCTCTCCAGAGTCAATCTCTCTCCTCACTCCTTCTACACCCCACCTTCTCCATGCTCCCTAAGTTCCTTTATCACCTGGTACCATGTTTGTCACAGTTGATGCCACCTAACTCTACACCAACATCCCCACTTCTCATGGCCTTGCCACTGTTGAAAACTACCTTTCACAATGTCCTACAGACTGCAAGCCCACAATGTCCTTCTTAGATACCTTGACTAACTATATCCTCAACCACAATTACTTCTCCTTTGAAGACCTCACCTACAAACAAATTCACGGTACAGTCATGGGCACCCATATGGCACCCTCCTATACCAACCTGTTCATGGGAGGAATACTTCCTGACTATCCAGAAGCTAAACCCCTCATATGGTTTAGATTCATTGATGATATCTTCATAATCTGGACTGAAAGTGAGAACACACTATCCACATTCCTTCAAAACCTCAACATCTTCTTCTCCATTCACTTCACCAGGTCCTAATCAACCTAAAGAGCCACCTACCTTAATGTTGACCTATTCCTCAAAATGGCCTTATCAGTACCTCCATCCACATAAACCTACCAACCACTTTAACAGCTGACACCCATTCCACATCAAAATGTCCCTTCCATACAGCCTAGCCACCAGTGGTTTTCGCATCTGCAGTGACAAGCAGTTCCTCTCCAAATATGCCAAACGCCTCACTGAGGCCTTCACTGACCACAATTATCCACCAAACCTTGTCCAGAAACAGATATCACGGACCCTGTCCATCCGGTCACCTGCCACCTCCCCACATCCAATGTCCGGCTACACTGGAGCATTCTTCTCGTCACCAAATACCACCCAGGACTAGAGGAGTTAAACCATAATCCCCACCAGGGTTTCAATTACCTTTAATTCTGGCGTGAAATGAGAAATACCCTGTCCAAAGTCTTCCTCCCCCCCCACCCTCTACTGTGGTATTCCACCGCCTGCCAAACCTACATTATATCCTTGTTCATCCCTGCTCCCAACCTCTTACCTCATGGATCATATCCCAGCAATATTCCTAGATGCAAAACCTGTCCTATCCACCATTCCATCACCACCTACCCAGTCCTGTCACAGGCATTTCCTATCCCATAAAAGGCAGGGCAATTTGTGAAAGCAGTCATGTTATCTACAAACTGTGCTGCAATCACTGTGGAGCTTTCTATGTGGGCATGAGCCGCAACCAGCTATCTATCCGAATGAATGGCCGTTCTCAAACTGTGGCCAGGAGACAGCATGCAGTACTGCATAGTGTGACTCACTTCAATGACTGCTGCACAGCCTGATCATATTGATCCTCCCCACGAACACTAGCTTTTCTGAATTGTGCAGATGGTAATTCTCCCTACAATAAACCTTCGATAGTTCCTGCCTCTTATCACCATTCCCTTCCTCTCCCTGCCACACTCTATCCTTACATTTGTCTGCCATCCCGCCACACATTTCAGTCCCTTCCCTACCTTCCACACTGTCCATCAGACAGCACTAGCATATTCCCCCACCAATGCCATGCATCCCCCCTTCTCAACTGCTTCCCTCTCCTTGCCATCTCCTCACCCCCACCACTGGTTTCTCTCACCTAGGCCATGCTGGGTACCACAGATTGGCCACAGCGGCCAGAGACAAAGGCCTAAATGGCTGGAAACTGTAATGTTATTATCTGTTATTTGTGCCTTTATGTGGCTCATCGGATGTCTCTGTGGTGAGTAAGCAACCTATCCTTCTCAAAAATATTGTTGTATCCTTCCTGGTATTTCCATTGTTTGCTTGTCAATTATGATTTACTACAAATGAATGACACTGAGAGGTGAAGTAGTTTTTGTATTATAGATGTGGTATTTGTAACCTTAACTTCTCAATAATATATAGATGAGAATTGCACATCAGTAATGAAAGCTTTTTCAAAAGATATCCCACACATAAAACGCTGGTTGTTGCACTTGTGGCACAAAAAGCTGTTGATTAAGTTCTTGTTTGACGTCATAATCTCACACCTGGTAAAAAACCGGAAAAGTACCCAAACTGCAACCAAAAGTACCAAGGCAAGAGTTGTCAGGTGTTAACAGTAAATGTAGTGAAGTGATTCCATGCTATGTTTTACACATCAAGTGTGAAGTCACTACAGGATACTTTCTTGGCCAAATATTTCTTGTCTTCTATGCCAATACAATGTAGAGTACAACCATACAGTACAAAAAGGCTTAAAATTGAAGTTGTTACATACACTGTAATAAATGTGCATGGTAAAACTGTATATGCATGTCAAGAGCTTGACTTGGAATACTTGCCATAATGAAGTATAGAGTTCTTGGGGCGCTTGATAGAATAAAGAAGTATGGCTCCACCAAATTTGAAAGAAGGGGTGGAGACATGACTCATAGATGTATGCACCAAAATTGGCTGGTTCATACAGAAGCTAAATGCAACAGAATCTCACTACTGTTGAAGTATATTTTAATGAGTGTATCTGTCATCAAATCTGGACATTAAAAAACTGTGGTATATTTATAATGATTCAGAAAACTTTCGAAAGATGTCTAATACAAAATTTAATATTGGCCATGCTTTGTGCAATTCAAGTTCATTAACAGTTATGAATAGCAGTGTTTGTCTTTGCAACTACAATAAAAATGTGATTCCCCCCCCCCTCCTCCCCACACACACACACACCAGATGTGTTTCGTTTTAATCTTCAGTGGTCTCTAATAATAGAAATCTACAATTTGTTTTGTTTTAGATCGAAAACAGTTTTTTAATGGAACATGGAAAGTAGGCCTAATGTTTTGTTACTTATGGAAATTTTGTTTTGTTTTCGCTTCACATCGTGGAATGCCGGTCTGTTTCATGCAGTACTGCCGGTTCTTCACGCTGTGTCGTTTTTTCACATTTTGGGAGTGATATACAAATTTTATAAGAAGTCCACAATGAATGTAAATATTTTGTAATGGTTGTAAACAACAATTGTTACATGACAGTTGTAATGTGCAGATAAGTGTAAAAATATTTTTCATATTGTGCATGGATCTGAAAATGACAGCTAGACTGTTGAAACTGACCTTGAAATAAAGTGGATACAGTAGAGTCCCGAAAACTTGGTGTAATGTGGACCGACGATTGGCCGAGATTGTGAAAATGCTGGGTTATCAGGAACTTTAGAATACAATATAAATGACGGATTACAGTAGCAAAAGTTTAAAAAACTGTCTTAACAAATGTTATTCATTACTCACAAGTACATATTTCAATGTACACTTAGAAAACTACTTTATGAAGGCATATAGCCTTTAACAATGAAAAGTATTGACTACAGTGGCTTACTTTATAAAACATATTCCACTAAAATTAACGAAAATTAGCTACTCTACAATTAAGAAATGTGTTAATTTTTTAAAAAAAAAAGTGTGTAATCTCTTGTTACTTTTTGCACTTCATTTTGTGCCTTGATGCTACAACACGAAGACATGAAGGAACAGTAAGTCTATTACTGGCACTCCTTGTTGCTCAGAATACTAAAGGGTTGATTTGAAAGCCTGTAGTCCCTCACTCTGTGATATTTTAGTTTGTAGTATGGTGGATTTCAAAACATCTGTGCAGTCATAATTTTCTGGGATTTCTTCATTAGCTGTGACAGCAGAAATAATTTCTTCATCGGACATAATGTCTGAGTCTATGTCATTCTTGAACCACTCTTCAACTTAATTTTCACTGACTTTTTCATACTTTTCAAGAGATTAGTTCACATTTTCTACGTTGTGATGTTCGACGAAATCATTCCGCTTGTGATCAAGGAGTCTTCTCCAGGTATGAAATAATGTTAGTGTAACTCGTTCCATGAGCCCACCACCCATCCAGCGACATAAATAGATCTATTTTCTTCAACTTCTGGATAAGTTCTTGACCATTAGCGTTTGAAGAAAGCAGGGAGGACAATAGCTTGTGCCCATATCTTCCCTTAAGACTAACCAACACCCCTTGGACCGTAGGCTGCCATAATGCTGTAACATTGGGTGGTAAATAGAGGTCTCCGATGTCCCACTTTTTAACTTTTCAATGTCGGGGTGCGAAGACGCATTTTCCAGGATTAGAATAGCCTTCCTTGGCACATTTTTAGATGTTAGAAACTTCTAAACTAATGGGACAAATAATTCATGAAACCACTGTTTGAAAGTTACACCACTCATCCAGGCAATAGACTGGTTTTGGTATCAAACTGGAAGTTTTTCTGTGTCAGTGTGCTTAAAAGCATGTGGCTTCCTTGATTTTCCAATAAGGCGTAATTTTAATTTGTTCTCACCTGTTGCATTGCTCCATGCTACGATGGTGACCCTCTCCTTACTCATTTTAAAACCAGGAGCTGACTGTTCTTCCTTGAAAGCAAGACTTGTAGATGGCAACAGTTTATAATTTAATCCTGTTTCATCACAACTGTGCAACTGATTTCCATTCAAACCTTCAACTTCAATAAATTTCTGAAAAGTCTTCTTAAACTGAGACATAACTTCGAGTCGCCAGATAAGTTTTCCCCACATATAGTAAGCTGTCTGACTCCATTGTGCTTTTTCCAGCAAGTGCTGATGATAAATTTAGGGTCGTAGTCATTTTTTAATCCTCCACAAAACTTCATGGGATTTTCTTCCAAGATCGGTCAACTAACGGACGTCCATTTATCTCTTGTTTGACAAAACCAAATGTAAATTGCTTCACTTACCTAATTAAATTCACTTTTCTATCAGAGTTACTGTGCACAATTGCTTAACACAGCAAGACTCGATTTCCATCTGCTTCTTCTTCCAGTCTCCAATTGTACTTTTGCCAACTCCCAAGTCCTTAGCCACAGCACTGACACTTTCTCCATTATCCAGTCTCTTTAATGCACACAGTTTTGGCTCCTTAGATAAGTTAACCATTTTCTTTTGAGGGAAGATGCCAATGCAGAAAACTGATTTGTAATGCACGCAAAACCTGTGAAACAGCCTTGAACAATATTCACTCACATGGACTTCACAAAACGTGGTTAAGAAAAGACAAAGGCTGTAGACAGACTGAATGGCAGAGTGCATGCACCCGCGTCATGTTTGTCATTGTTGTCTGCTGTAACCAAGTTCATTATTTGTCCATCATGCCTAAGCTGATTTTAAATGACACTGTGAATACATGCACTCCCATAATTTTGATCATGACTGTTTTTTAGTATGAAAATGCTTCTACATACTGCATGAATAAAACTCAAAGGATTTTTAAATAGTGTGTAGGTGGCGCAAGAAAACATGACTGGGCCCATACATAGCATAGCCTGTAACCGCTACATGCTACAATTTAAATTCTGTACTCCATTATGTAAGCTCAGAATAATTCCAGTGGGTGGCCTGGGGAGTAGCCAAGTAATCCGGACTACTGGGTTACCGAGTGCCTAGTTTTTGGGACAATACTGTATTTAAAATGAGATCTGGGAAAGACTTGTTCATTGTTACAGCAATTAATGATTGCATTCTTCAAAATGTGTAATTAATATGTTTGCTGTATTTCTAGCTTCTGGGAAATTTAGTGACAGAAATGGGCATCTATAAACTCTGAAAATCATGTTTTTGGTTGAATGTACTGGTGTCCAACAACTCTGTCTCATTCTCCACTTCATCATTTTCCTCTCTTTCCCAACAATTTATTGGAGCATACTCTTCCTTCTTATAACTAATACTTTTCTCTAGGCCCAATTTTAGTGAGGTTTGTACGCAAATAGATTCTGAGCCACTCTTTTTTCACTATAATTCCTTTATGTTGATCTCTCATCCAGGCTCTCAGAAGCCCCAATGCTACTAGAGCTGCCTGCACATTTTGGTGTGCTTTCTCTGGTCCTAGTTAACCATCACCATCCACCTTGGGTCTGCCATCCCATTTTGTCTCTACAAACTTACTTCCACTTTCTTAAACTTGACTGGGTTCACCTCATCCTGTCTACATAAAGCATCCATTCACACCAAATGGATTGTGCCAGAAGAATGTAGTGTGTTTGTGTAATTGTGCAGGTGAATTGGTGGGTAAGTGCACATGCACCCATGCAGCTGAGAGTATCACGTAAGGCTGATGTAACAGGTAATTCTGGGCCAGGCAAACCAGTCACACTTTAAAATTTAAGATTATTTGGGTTAACTGATTACAGAAATATAATCTATGATTTTCTTGAGCATAACTGAATGATTCCTTTAATTTCTGTCTGTGAAAGTACAGTGAATTTTTACTTGGTTTAAAAAGTTAAGTTATCTTACTGACCTCAAAATGTTGAGAATTATGATTCCCTCAACTTGTGGCAGTTCCACGTGTTTTCCATCTACCTCTAGACGAACTTCTTTATGAAGATCTTTGCACATTTTTCGTCCAACCATCTTACGGAGACCCATTTTCACATAGACTCCTTTATTATGTAACCTGTAACAAATAATAAAAATAATTAAATCTCTCTCTCTTTCTCTGTGTATGTGAGTGTGTGTATAAAGTTAAGATTAGAAAAATATTAAGAGTCTTTTGAAACTGTGCCTACTATGTCTGCAATGGTTCATTCAAAAATTCTTTTATGACCATTACATTGGTTTCATTCACTTTTTGGGCAGTTGATGCCATTACTCCTATTCTCTGCTCTCCAATTATGTCTACAAATGTGACTCATTATTTGAGTAAAATATACGAACTGAATACGTGATGAAACAAAAGTTAATTTGTTGTTGGGAGATGACATATTTGTTTTCCATATAATGGACAAGAAGTAACAGACAATATCATAATATTAACACAAATGAAAAATCATAATTTTTATAATGAGGACAGTTATCACATATATTCAAATCCCCAAATTGTTTTTGATATGCATTAACAACATGATGCACGGTACGAATGTTTGCTATAAATGATACCCAGCCAGCAGTGTGACACAGAAACAAGATGAGACAGAAAACAGTAATAAACCGACATACTATGCTTTGCATCTGAGTACAGGTGACCAACACAATGTTAGCCATGTGTGACAATCTAGCACGGTAATAAAGGATGAACAATGATTACTTGCGTTTCGGATATGGCTATGTCCAAAAGAACAGACACCATTTCCGATGCTGCAATTATTATGAATCAAAACGTACATGAATTTAGAACATTACTGCCAAAGCTCCACTATGCCACCTGGACAAAATGGTCACCATACCTCAATGAACTATCTTAGCACATTTACCATCAGATGAAAATTTTCACCTTGTCCACACACTACTGAAATGGGCAGGGGAACTAAATCAGTAGCGGGTGAATAAGTCAGAAATTTGCATCTGATGGGAGGCGTGCCAAAATAGTAAAGTGTGTGTGGAGACTACTTTGTCCAGATGGTGTATTGGCAATGCAACTGCTTAGTTGGCAGGAGACCTGGGTTTGAATCCCAGCCTGGAACAAATTTTCAACTTTTCCCAATGATTTCATTCAATGCTCAGTCGCAGCTAATGTCATATATTCCTTCATATCTGATTCATGATCACTACAGCATCAGAAAACTGTGTCTGGTTTTTGAACATGTTTGAAAGAATAGACATCACATTTGGCCAGTGATCTTTTCTTCATTGCATATGTACATCATGCTTGAATCGAAAAAATGCCACAAGTAATGAGTATAATTAGCAGGGCCAATACGCCAGTAGAGTACGGATAAGCTGAAAATTTGCTTCTAACAGGTGTGTAGAGGTAGTCCATGCAGATATGGTGCCCACTATGTTTGGGCAGCATAGGGAACACCACAAATATCTAAAATAGCCTATGCTAACACTTTCCATTGTTGTACAACAATGTTTTAGAGCATTGGTGACTGATACTCATGGTCAAATGTCCCATCTACATTCAAATGTAAATTGAGGTGTCCACTGTAAATAGATGATATCCTCATGTGGGAGGTAATCATTTATCAGTCCAACCATATGTGTTCACATGATCATCACTCAAATGGAACCAAGGTCGAAACATATTATGGAAAATACATATGTACTAGTGATATAATGACAGTAAACTGGCTGCCCAACCCTGAAAAGACCACAATCCCATCCATCTGGAGTCCACAGAAATTGACCAGACACCATAGTCACCATGATGACAGAACTTTTTTTTTGAACGGAATGCATCTTGTTCGATCACTGAGAAAATAAAGAAACCTCCAACAGTATACAGTCACATAGGAAATTTGAGACCTACAAACAACTGTGACGACTCCAATAGAGTAGCTGCTGTGCAGGTTAGACTTTTTTTAACATACAAAGCAATATAACAATTCTTGCCAGGTTTCCACCAATACTTTTCTATCTCTGTAATGCTTCACGATGTTTATTCCTTCCCTAAAACTTCTTACACTCATAAAATGTGAAATTCAACTACAAGAAGGCCTATTGTCTCAGACTTTGGCTGGCATCTACTACACTAATGCTCAAACCATATATAATGTTATCCTGGCATATTACTTAATCAAAGAGTCCAACACAGGTGTACTGCCAATCCATAGCATCTAATGGGCACAAAATTTCAGTTATCAGACAAGTCACTTTTATCAAGTGCACTGACAAATGGGTATGCAGGCAACTTTCAGTCCCTCCTACTGCAAACCATTCTTCTGCACCCAAAGACAAACGTGGTGGCTGCAGAGATGCTCACGTCAGCGTGTATAGGCATCAGAGTAGTTATTATGGATGTCCACCATGGTCACCAGATTGTTGTGTCTGCTGAGCAGCTTCTACGTTAGACACAGACCATGTGTTCAACAACTGCTGAGATTATATCTGAAATCCTGATAGATAAGTTTGTCTCTGATATTAATTTTGACTTCTATATTTTGTATCTGTACTTTTCCTCCTTTTTCTATTCTACTCATAACATAATATCATAATATTAGCACAAATAAAAATAATTGGGAGCACCAGATGACAGAAAATTTTAATAATGAAGCCAGTTATCAGACGTACAAACTGTTTGGGGAAAGAAGATTGCAGGTATGTCCCTGTATTGGATCTAAACTCTCTAATTTTATTCTTGCGATCTCTTCATAAGATATACATGTGAGGAAGCAATATATTGGTTGACTCTTGCATTTTGACAGAAGCCAATACAATGCTGCAAAACGTTTCTCTTGCAGTGCCTGTCACTGAAGTCTGCTGATAATCTCTGTGGCATTCTAGTGCTAAATGAATGAACCTGTGCCAAAGCAAGCTGCTCTCCCTTGGGTCTTCTCTATATCCTCTGTCATCCCTATCTGGTACGGATACTACATCAATAAGTAGCATTCAAGTATTGGCTGAACAAGTATTTTGAAGCTGCTTCCTTTGTTGATGGACTACATTTTCTGAGAATTCTTCCAATGAATCTCAGTACAGTACATTACCCACAATTAATTTTACATGTTCATTCCACTTCATATCCCCTGATGCACATTCCCAGATGTTTATGGAAGTTACTGTTTCAGTAACTGTTCTGCAATTTCATAAAGTGTCTTTCAGTCTTAATATTCACAGCATTACATTTTATAGAAATTAAAAATCCAGGTTGGATTTTCAATAATAGAGGATAGATAACAGCTCACCATAAAGAGAATCACTGAACCTCACACAATCACTCAGAAATAACTTAAGCACACATGACCACCATCTCTGACAATTCCAGTGCAACATGTACAATTAAATAATTCTCAGTCTCTGTTGCAGTATTCTTTATTACTCCAATTACGCATTTCACACTGTTAGCACATCATCAGACTGAAAACAGACAGATGTTTTATTACAGTCCATGTACCTGGAGGTAGCTTAACAATTTGTATTCTGTCATTGGGCCCCTGCAAAGGGGTAAACATACAAAGTACGTAACGGCTATTTGAGCTAGAATAACTAGGGAATTAAAGGGTACAGTATGGAAATTAATAGAATGCTTTTTACATGATAAAACTAACCATAGCAGCAGAGGAGTTGCTGTCACGGCAGGTCCATGTTTACAACTGGTAGTATTGTTAATAACTGTAGAACATAAAAGCGACTGTTAAACGAAGTGGTATGGGCAGAGTTACGCCTGCGAGAATGAGCGGCTTGCCAAGCGGTAGCTTGGTATTATCAGAGATGTTTGTGACATGGGGGAACTCATTCTCGCAGGCATAACTCTGCCCATACCGCTTTGTTTAACGGTCACATTTATGTTCCGCAGTTATTAACAATACTACCAGTTGTAAATGTGGACTTGCCAGGACAGCGGCTCCTCTGCTGCTACCGTGAGTTTTATCATATAAAAAGCATTCTATTAATTTCCATACTGTACTCTTGAAGTCCCTAGTTATTCTACCTCATATAGCCATTACGTACTTTGTACGTTTGCCTCTTTGCAGGGGGCCAATGACAGAACACAAATTGTTAAGCTACCTCCACCACTGCTTTAGATAGTTCTGTGGCTCAATCTCCACCCAAGTGAGTCTGACTTTTCAAAATTTACTCACCTTGGATACATTAGATTTGCTGTCCACCAGGTACATGGACTGTAATAAAACATTTGTCTGTTTCCAGTCTGATGATGCGCTAACAGTGCGAAACGCATAATTCGAGTAATAAAGAATACTGAAACAGAGACTGAGAATTATTAATTATTCAACACTGTTGCTGCACCATCTGCCACCACCACCATCATGGAATGGAACAACATGTACAAATTTGGAACAAGTTTGCTGACCATTGCAATATCTTCTGAAGATGAAAAAAATCATGGGGGGAAAAGGCAGCCACAGCCTATATACCAAACACCACGAATGGGAAAAGTGAAACATGTACTGAAAAATCACTGTGTAAGAACTCGCCTTTGCCCACCCACTGAAACACAGGCATTCACAAGTATGGCCATGAAGTATTTCGTGATGAGTACATATATACAAAGTTCTTTGCTTACTTGTCGTAGTCCAAAACGGGCATGGCGACAGACCAGTTTTCCAGCCATCCTGGAAAATTAAAAAACTGTTACGACACATTAAGGATAATTTCATCCTGAGAGTGTTGGTAATTTATAGTATTCCTTGTGAATGTGGTAAAACTGATATAGGCCAAAAGATCTGATCTATTGCCGATCTCTCTACTGAGCTGCAGCATCACCTAAAAGACAGGTATTTGAAAAAGGCATTGGTGACTGAGCACAGCCTGTTAAATAAGCACAAGAACTAGTGGAGAAACCAGAATACTTGGTCACACTTTGAACTACTAGGAATTCTGTGATTAGGAAAGCAGTTGAACCAAGACCATGTGAAAGTACACTACTGGTCATTGAAATTGCTACACCAAGAAAAAATGCAGATGATAAATGGATATTCATTGGACAAATATATTATACTAGAACTATCATGTTATTACATTTTCACGCAATTTGGGTGCATAGATCCTGAGACCCAGAACAATCACCTCTGGCCGTAATAACGACCTTGATACGCCTGGGCATTGAGTTGAACAGAGCTTGGATGGCGTGTACAGGTGCAGATGCCCATGCAGCTTCAACATGATACCACAGTTCATTAAGAGTAGTGACTGGTGTATTGGGACAAGCAAGTTGCTCAGTCACTATTGACCAGACGTTTTCAATTGGTGAGAGATCTGGAGAATGTGCAGGCCAGGGCAACAGTCAAACATTTTCTGTATCCAGAAAGGCCCGTACAGGACCTGCAACATGCAGTCCTGCATTATCCTGCTAAAATGTAGGGTTTTGCAGGGATCGAATGAAGGGTAGAGCCACGGGTCGTAACACATAAGAAATGTATCGGCCAATGTTCAAAGTGCCGTTGATGCGAACAAGAGGTGAGCGAGACGTGTAACCAATGGCAACCTATACCATCACAATGGGTGATATGCCAATATGGCGATGACAAATGGACGGTTCCAATGTGCATTCACCGCGATGTCGCCAAACACGTATGCGACCATCATGATGCAGTAAACAGAACCTGGATTCATCCAAAAAGAATGATGTTTTGCCATTCATCCATCCAGGTTCGTTGTTGCATACACCATCGCAGGCCCTCCTGTCTGTGATGCAGCGTCAAGGTTAACTCCAGCCATGGTCTCTGTGCTGATAGGCCATGCTGCTGCATGTCATCAAATTGTTAATGCAGATGGTTGTTGTCTTGCAAATGTCCCCATCTGTTGACTCAGGAATCGAGATGTGGCTGCACGATCCGTTACAACAATGTGGATAAGATGCCTCTCATCTCGACTGCTAGTGATACAAGGCCATTGGGATCCAGCACGGCGTTCCATATTGCCCTCCTGATTCCACATTCTGCTAATAGTTATTCGATCATGACCAACGCGAGCAGCAATGTTGCAATTCAATAATTGGAATCGTGATAGGCTACAATCCGATCTTTATCAAAGTTGGAAACATGATGGCACACATTTTTCCCTGTTAGACGAGGCATCACAACAACGTTACACCAGGCAACACTGGACAACTACTGTTTGTGTATGAGAAATCAGTTAGAAACTTTCCTAATGACAGCACATTGTGTTGTCACTGGTGACAACCTTGTGTGAATGCTCTGCATATCACAGCATCTTCTTCCTGTCAGTTAAATTTAGCGTCTGTAGCATGTCATCTTCGAGGTGTAGCAATTTTAATGGGCAGGAGTGTAGCTTAGAGACACTGGATATCATGTACCAAGCCTGGAAGCATGCACTTGATGAAGAAACAACACAGATGAAGACTTCTCACAATTTACAACCTGATGCAAGGGATGGCATTACAAGTAATACTGGATACAGAATACGAAACAAAATCTATGGGTGTAGCAGCACCACATCTATACATGTTAAATTTTCATGCTTTCATCATAACACAATCCAATCAATCAGATGCCTTTTTCTGAGTCTCACCAATTCGTAGAAGTCACACCTAGCTCCTTGTAATGATCATGGAGGAAATCACTGATGTACCAAGTAAAACAAAAAATATTAATATGTGACTGGGAAGTGTCAAAGATGGCCCCAGTTTGCAAAAAGTTGGGATATACTGGACACCATGAAAATATGGCAAGTAAGAGGTGGAAGCAATAAGGGGAAACAGTAGACAAGGGGAAGAACATGTAGATGGAAGATGGTGGGGAACAAGAAAAGAATTGGAAGAAGGTGCAAGATAGAGGGGCTGGGAACTGATGGATAGAGGAAAGGAGGTGAGGAGATGGTAACAGTAGGTTAGTCCCAGATAATTTCAAGATCATGAATTGTACCATAAGGTTAACTTCCATCTGTGCAGTTTAAAATGCTGATGGGGGAGAAGATGAACCAGATGATCTATGTTGTGAAGCATCCATTAAAATAGAGTATTTCATGCTCATTTGCTTGTTATGCCATATGAAGAAGGAAGGAAGATTAGGATTTAACATCCTGTCGACGTTATTGTGGCACAGGTTTGTGTACCTTACTCTTGGCTATAATTTGGCAGTGGGCAATCTCATGGTCAAATGCTTGGTAGCCATACCAAAACAAAAAGCAGTGCAGTGATTGTGGCAAAGTTGGTAAATCATTTGCTTGATTTCACAGGTGGCACAGTGTATGATAGGGTAGGATAAGTCAGACGGAACAGGGATACTAATTACTGGGTGGGTGGACTGGTCAGACCTTTCAAAGGGGTCTTCCATAGAGATATGAAGCCTATGGCAAATGTTTGGGATTGGGGGTGATGTAGAGATGGACTAGGATGTTGGGATGTTATGAAGATTCGGTGAGCAATGGAACAAAACTTAATGGTTGTAGAAAGGATCTTGGGGAAAATGTGTCTCATTTCAGGGCATTATGAAAGATAATGAAATCCCTGTCAAAATATATGGTTCAGTTTTTCCAGTCCAGGATGACATTGGGTGATTAGGAAAGTTCTCTTTGTAAATGGTTAGTGGGAATGGAGTGAAGATAGGGAGTCTATGGGAATATGGCATGGTTATTCTGTCTGCAATTAGCTCTAGGGTAGTGGATGTTCACAAAGGGCTGAAGTAAGACCTTCATAATCACCCACAACAAGGAGTTGTTATTACAAATTCACCATCCACCAGTGTCCAGACAGTATTGGGAAGAGAGGGGGGATGTTTTGGTGTGAAAGGGGATGGCAGCTACAAAAGGTACTGTTGGTGGCTGGTGAGTTTATATATAGATGGAAGTGAATTTGGAGCCATCAGTGAGGTGGAGGTTAACTCTCAGGAAGGGGGAATGCTGGAATGAGGAAGACACGGTGTAGCAGATGAGACAGAAGCAGTTGAGGTTGTGAAGAAACGAGGGTAGGGTGTCCTGGTTCTGAGTCCAAACAATGAAAATATCAACAATTTGGGTTTTGGGAGACTAGTACGTTTTCCACTAAATGGCCTTAAGCAGGTTGGCATTGGAGAGTGCCATAAATGGAAACCCATGGATGAGCTGTGGATTTGCTTGCATACCTCCCTTGGGTCTGGAGTATGACGGACATTGGCAGAGGTAGTGTTTAAGACCTTGGGCATGAGTAATGCAGGTACATAGAGAAGTGGCGTCAACAGTGATCAGTGATGAGTAACAATTTGGGAGTTAAAGGAGTGGAGATGGTGGACACCTGGTGAGGTGTGTTTGCGTTTTGATATGTCTGAGTGTGTGTGTATTTGTTTACCTTCCTTTTTTTCCCCTAAGGTAAGTCCTTCGACTCCTGGGATTGGAATGACTCCTTTTCCACTTCCTTAAAACCCATATCCTTCCCTTTTCTTCCCCTTTTTTCCTCTTTTTCCTGAAGAAGCTGCCAGTGGTGGCGAAAGCTTGTATGTGTGTTTGTGTGTGATTTTATTTGTTTCTCTCGATGAGCCGATCCTTTTGGTAAGTCATCTCTTTTCTATTTTTATTTTTATTTATCCCACCGGGAAAGTTTCCCTCTATAATTTTCATTTTATATATGGTTAGCAAAAAATTGTATTCCACATATATGTGTAAAACACTAAATATTACATAGAGACAGTACAATATTATATCTTTATCATAATAATCAACTATAAAATTTTACATTCTTATGAAAATGAACATTGCACACACATTTATTTGTAAAGTATTATTCTGAGTTGACATGTTTACAGTTTTCACAAGTGTATCTGATTGTCACATGCTGTTTGCAGATGGAATTGTGGCAAAAATCACATTTGATTGTAGTGTTTATGTTTTTAAAACGCCTGCAGTTTAGACATCATCTACACTTCTTTGAAGAAGACTTTCCAACTTTTGCTACTTCTGCTTCTTTGTAATTTTGAAGAAAAACTGAAATGTTAGATGGTAGAGATGGAATCTTAGCTCTCTGTAACATGTAGTTTCATTAGGCTAAATGACAAATCTTTCAGTAATATTTTTCTTGGGATTTTAGGATGCTTAGAGTTTGCATCATTGATACCTGCAATGTCCATCAGCACAAAAAATATTGCCAAAGGCAATCTTATCGTAATTCTTGCAACAGAATAGGAGGCATACATTCGATCAACAGTGTCAACTCAGCCTTTAGTGGTATTATAGTTCATAATGATTTCAGCCTTGTTAGTTTCTTTACTGATAGCTCCAGTAGCATGCGTAGATAGGAAAAGCACAGCTTTCATCTTTTTAGGTACATAGGACATCAAAGTAATTTTTTTGTACCCAAATAATGACAAATTTTGTACTCTATCTTTCTTTGGCATGAATTGTGGTGGAATCTCGTGTTTATTTTTCCTTATTGTTCCAACGCATGTGAATTTCCTGGTGAGTAATGAGAGTGCTAGTGCATAACTGGTATACCAGTTATCCACAGTTACATTCCTATTGCTTCCTTCAGTATTACTGGTAAGCCTGCTGATCACATCTGAAAGAGAATTTGAAACAGCATATGGCCCTTGAGGTTGCTTGCCAAGTTAGATCTCCAAGTTACTGGTGTAAAACGTTTTCTCATCACAAAGAGCAAACATCTTTATCCCATATTTAGCTGGTTTATTTAGGATGTACTGAATGAAATTACAATGTCCTCTAAATGCTTGTTGCTTGTCATGCACATTTACAAATTCGCTCATGATGTAACTGTTTTTGCAATTTTAAATAAATTCATCAGGAATTGTTCTAATAGTGGCCAACCTGTCCATTTGTTGTCTCGTTTGTCGTGTACTTTTATCATCAAACTTGAGACAGGAAATGCTTAGAGCTCATCACAGCTCTAAGTATCTGCATGCCTGATCTATCAGATGTAAGTTTACTCACATTTGTATGGTTAGCCTTCTTCGTTCCAAAGCTGTAGAGCAATCCAAATATGCCATTATTTCATCTCTCATCGCGTCTTTGGCATCGTTTTCTTTCAATAATTTATACTAGTCTTTTTATGTTGAATATAAATGTTGGTACATTTGACAACCTCATCGATCATCTCAATGCTGATTATTTTAATGAACACAGTTTGTTTTGGGCGGCCATAGATGGCTGATGTGTGTGGATGAGTGTGATTGTGTGGATGAGTGTTATCTTTCTGAGGGAGGTTGCGGCCGAAAATTTTGAATTGTGTGTGTATTTGTGTATCTTTTACTTGTGTCTGTCAGTGACTCAACGTACCTCATTATGGTGAGTTGTTCCCTATCTACATATTATTATTAACATTCTTTACTGGACCTTCCATTGTTGAAATATTGAATTTAATTGATGAAAGGAGAAGATATAAAAATTCCATAATGAAGCAGGTAAAATGGAGTACAGACGACTAAGAAATGAGATTGATAGGAAGTGCAAAATGCCTAAGCAGGAGTGGCTAGAGGTTCAAATGCAAGTCTACAGAAGAATGTATAATTTGGGGAAAATTGGATACCACCTACAGGAAAATAAAAGAGACATTTGGAGATAAGAAAAGCAGCTGTATGAATATCAAGAACTCAAATGGAAAACCAATTCTCAGCAAAGAAGAGGAAGCTGAAAGGTGATAAGAATATATACAGGAGCTCTAAGATACTATACTGAGAGAAGAATTTGACAAAGGAATGAAAGACCTAAATCAAAGGTCCCTTTAGTAGATGACATTTCCTCAGAGCTATTTAAATTTCTGGGAGAACCAGCCATGATAAAACTATTTCACCTGGTGTGTAACATTAATCAGACAGGTAAAACACCCTCAGACTTTAAGAGTAAAGTAATAATCCCCATTCTACAGAAAGCAGGAAGAGATATGTGTAAAAATTATAGAACCATCAATTTAAAAACTCATAGCTTCAAAATTTTAACATGAATTATTTACATAGGAATGGAAAGTCTGCAGAAGCAAGCCCTAGAGAAGATAGTTTTAGGAGATATGTAGGAACACAGGAGTCAATACTCACCTTATGATTTACCTTAGAAGATAGATTAAAGAAAGGCAAACCTACATTTCTAGCTTTAGTAGATTTGGAGAAAGCTTTTGACAATGTTGATTGAAATACACTCTTTCAAATTCTGAAATCAGGAGGTAAAATACAGGGAACGGAAGGTTATTTACAACTTAAACAAAAATCAGACAGCTGTTATTAGAGTTGAAGGGCTTGTAAGGGATGCAGAGGTTAAGAAGTGTGTAAAGCTGGGTTGTAGCCTTTCTCCAAATGTTACTCAATTTGTACATTGAGCAACCTGTGAAGGAAGCAAGGAGAAATTTGGAGAAGGAATTAAAGCTCAGGGTGAATAAATAAAAACCTTGCATTTTGCCAGTGAGGTTGTAATTCTTCAGAGATAGCAAAGGACCTGGAAGAGCAACTGAATAGAATGGGCAATGTGTTGAAAGGAACATATAAGATGAACATTAACAACAGCACAACAAGGGTAATGGTATGCAGTCCAAGAAAATCAGATAATGCCGAAGGAATTAGATTAGGTAATGATACAATAAAGCTGGTAGACGAATTTTGTTACTTGGGTAGTAAAATAACAGATGATGTTCGCAGTAAAGGGGATATAAATGCAGAATGGCAATGGGACAAAAAGTGTTTTTGAAAAAAAAAAAAAAAAAAAAAAATGTTAACATTAAATATTAGTTTAAGCATAAGGAGGTCTTTTCTGGAGGCATTTGTGTGAGATATTTGTGTGGAGTGTTTCCTTGTATGGAGGTGAAACATGGGCAATAAATATTTCTGACAAGAAGAGGATAGAGGCTTTTGAAATGTAGTGCTACACTAGAATGTTAGAGATTGGATGGTTAGGTCACATAACTAATGAGGGGGGTACTGTACAGAATTGGGAAAGAAATGAATTTCAGGCATACCTAGACTAAAAGAAGGGATTGATTGGAGGGCAGTATGTGGGGTAAAAATAACAGAGGAGATCAAGAGACAAATACAGTAACAATATTCTAGTGAACGTGGGTTTCCATTCATATGAGAAGACGAAGAGGCTTGCTCAGGATAGAGTAGGGTGGAGAGCTGCATCAAACCAGTCTGCAGCGTGAAGACCACAACACATGTAATCTGCCTTGCCTTCTTAAGCCTACTCACCTTTAAGCTATTCGATTGGAATATCAACAAGATACCTACAGGAAACTTCACCTTTGTTGTAGTTAAAGGTACTGTATAGCTCTGTTTCAATTTCATATTTCCTAAGGCACTGCGACGGGGCGGAACATGCTTTTCCCTCTTTCTGGTGGAAAAACGTTTTGTGGTCGTTTAGGGGATGACACTAAATGATTCCCGCTTTGGTGCTGTTCCGTCCACGTGCGCCTTAATACATTTTTCAATTAATAAACAAATAAAAGTACATACTAATTTCACACATTATGGGCGTACAGGGCGAGTTGCGAAAGAATAATGTTTACCACACAGATGTTGTTTTAAATAAGTTTAATTTTTCTATCACACTGCACGTAATGTTATAAAAATGTTTTTATGACTCGAGTTCCCACGCAACTTCGCACTTTAGCCCACACACCGGAATCCTTTAACTGCAAAAGGCATACGAAAAAACCGCACTTCGGCCGCGAAAAAACTATCCCACGTTTTTACAGAAAACGCCGCGACGAGCCACCACGCTCCGCCGTCCTCGGCAGTCCACACGACTCTCCCCTTCCCCCGCGCGACTCGGCTTCCGTTTTTCCAGCCCTGCGGAAAAACCCCTACGTCACAAACTTCCCGACGCTTATATTTCCCCGCGCGCGTTCACACGCGCGCGATTTAAATGTTCCGATGTGTGTGGCTCTATAAAATAGAAGTGCTTGGCATCACCTTGGGGGCACTGTCATGTCATAGCACCTAGATTTTCTGAGGTTTGGTACTTGTTGGGAACTAAAAGTTTCAACCAAAAGGATATAATTTTTAAGGCATTTAACTGATATTAGACAAACCAAAAGGATGAAAAAAGGATGAAACTTTCTCAAAACTACAATCTTTTCTTTTAATTATTAAAAACACAATCTGAGTTACAGCATGTGCTCTGTTACTATTGAGCAAACTCTTCTCATGAAGTCTTACATCTAGAAAACTGACTAAATGTGCCCTTGTGTTAGAATGGGTACATACATACCACTGGGAGTTGAGAAGAATTTCAAAGCATCCATTTCGGTACCTACTGAATAGCAGGAAAATTGCCTGATGACTATTCAAATTTTTTTGGCTTCTTCAATAAATAATTCAAGGGAATAATTGGCATTAGGCAGCAGCAGAAAAACCCTAAAAATTGCTCAGGAGGCATAGTCTGCTTTATTGGTGGAATGAAATCAAACCACAGAGAGCAACTCTATAGGTAAATGGCAATATCTCCTTGTAGAGGAAACTCTGAATGGGTGTTTCAAAGATTCTATTGTATTTTATTTATTACATTACACTGTAGCCTGTTACTTAATGTAAACCCAGGCTCCACTGATCCTCACACATTATATAGTGCACATAATTACCTGGTATGGTGTACTATCTCTAATCTTTGTAATTTTTTTCTTCTATAATAAAACTATAAATAAAAATTACATCAAATCTAGCTGTATCTACAATATTGTAATAATAATGGATGTTGTCAGTCACTTTCTACTATGCATTCCATTGTTCTCAATGTATAAGAATGGTTTGTCAGTTCCTTGGGTGCTGTGTAGGCCAATGTGGTCACATCTGTCTCTTATATGTTTGTTGCTCCCAGGATGCAAGGAATAGTTACCCTGTTCTGATGGAAAATTGCAGACACTGGTAGGCTGTGCAGCTACATAGTTTCTTGGGTGGTGAGATTCCGACCATGACTGTATTTCTCCCATGGTCAAGCATGTGGTGTTGGCTGCTCTCTCACATAGTGTAAAAGACAGGGATTGATTGCTTACATGCTACAAAGCTTTTCTTTAAGTAGAATCACCAAAGCCTTTCTTTAAGCAGTATCACCAGGAGACATTGCGACCAAAGACAGAGCTCATGTGTGCACTAGTTGAATGTGCGTGTACTCTTGTCCTGATGAAGGCTGTGGTCATAAACTCTTGTTTGTGTGTATGTGTGTGTGTGTTTGAATGTGCATGTACTCTTGTCCTGATGAAGGCTGTGGTCATAAACTCTTGTTTGTTTGTTTGTTTGTTTGTTTGTTTGTGTGTGTGTGTGTGTGTGTGTGTGTGCGTGCTTGTCTGTTCTGTGTTCCAATTGCTAATCAGTGATTTGTCTTTATGGTGAATTGAAATCTATCTTCATAATAATCAATTTGCTAAACTTTATCATATGCTACACTGAACATTCACCACAGAATACAAAGCTGCAAGTAATTTCCTAAGTGGAGGCAATATGCCATCTGTCACTTCTCATGATTCATTGTATGCTTTGATACCAACCACTGCTCTGCACATGCATATAGTCCTTCTAATGTGCTTCGCATGCTTAGGCTGGTTGGTCTGCAGCAGTTGTTTCTCCCTCTTAATACCGTATTTATGCGAATATAGGCCGCATGCGAATATAGGCCGCACCTAAACTTTTGACAAGAGATTATAGAAAAAAAATCTCAAGTATAGGCCACAGGTTTTTTAATTTTTATTTTATTTATTTTTATTCTTTTGTATAATCGAACTTTTGTCGCAATCAGAAACACAATGTTAACGAAATAATGTTCTCTTTTCAATAAAGTCAAAAACAAATATGCAAAACTGTAAATCAACGAATAGGTAAAATTTTACGATGCTTCTCGCCGGGCTCCAGTGCTTATGTTGGCAACAGATAAACAATGACGTGTAGAATCGCGCTAATATTTTTCGTAAATGTTATTGCTGCTTGTTTCACTTGCAGTAAAATAAATACTGTACCTGCTCTATGGTTGACAGGTTCTTGTATGTACCCTTGTCCGTTAAGAAAAAAATAATTTTCATTTTAATTGAAGTTGTCATGAAAATACATTCATTGGTCATCTGAGTTCAAATACCTTGCCATCATTACCATTGGTGCCAACATAACCACTGCAGCCCCGCGAGAACCGTCGTACAATTTAACCAAACGAATAAGAAAGCGAGACGACAGGCCGATCTGGGCGCCCCAAGTGAGGGGACGCTGAACCAAGGCGTGTTACCGGGCATTTCAAGTGTTGTATAAAGCGTAGGCGTATGCTGCGAAAATATAGTATTTTTCGGTGTGTGTGTGTGTGTGTGTGTGTGTGTGTGTGTGTGTGTGACGATGCTTTGGCTTGCAACTTTATAGTGGGAAACTAACGTACGGGTTACACTGCCGAATGTAAGCTTTAGGTTGCCTAGACACAGTAGCGGACATGGAAAACAAGAAGTTCAACGTAAATTTGACGCTGACGAAAAAAGTTCGACGCTGGTGTGTGAGGATAAACTATTAAAATGTTCGAAGAATCGTCGTGCATTTCAAGGGCTAAAATGTAAATATACCAATGTTTGCTTGACTTCATAATTCTATACAGGAACTGTGGTTTTGCCGTTACAACAGAAATAATTCAGCTGAAAGGCTGCAAATTAGCCCCGAGTTCCATGTACATCGTTTCATGGAAATAACCCCTAATGAATGTGAAACCAGTGAATCTGGTCGTAGTAAAGTACGTTATTTTAAAACGTAGCATTGGAACTCAACATCAGCATTAGGTACACAAATCAGTTGTTCCGCTATCTTAACCTCCCATCATTGCTCACGGTAGGCGTTACCGTACCAACGTAAACGTCACGATAATATCTCTCGCAACACACACTAAACTTTTATTGCGAAAACTAGCTTCACTGACTACATCAAATTAAAATCATTTGAGTGCTTAGAAAGTGTGTATTACGTACTATTTTTTGTTTTAAGGCCGCGTGGAGGTGTTAAAAAAACCAGTCGTCAGCTTTTGTTGGCTGCGGTACAGAATGACACCATTCAATTTACATCAAAATATCGACTTCCACGAATTCCCGCACCATTTCCATGAACATGTACAAAAACATATATGTAGTTCTGCAAAACTGTTACTGTAGCATTTTTGAAAATTATCTAGTTTATTATGTTTCTCAAACCAACATAAAAGTGAGTGCAATTTTTGAAACTAACAACTTTGGGAAAAGGAGCGGTTTGTCGGAGGGGGGGGGGGGGGGGGACTGAATCTCGATTATAGGCCGCACCACGATTTTGTACGCCGAAATTTGGGAAAAAAGTGCGGCCTATATTCGAGCAAATACAGTATTCATTTTCATAGATATAGCTTAAGTACTATCGTAATGAAATGTTGTGATATTACTTGTAACCATGACAGAATGGCTGTGTGTATTGAGGTGCCATGCTGCAGTGTGCACTGCTGCTCGCTGTCGGGGGATCGATTCGCCCCTCAGGCATGGGTGTATGTGTTGTCCTTAGCATACGTTAGTCTAAGTTAGTTTAATTAGTTTGTAAGCCTTAGGAACTGATGACCCCATAGTGAAGTCTGTTAAGATTTATTTGATTTTATTACTTGTAACCCCCCTATGGCACCCATTAATAGGTGGGTTTCAGAAAATATCCCAACATGTGTCTTTAAAATTCCAGCCAAGTAAGCAAATATTTTTTTAAATTCTGGATTCAAAATTGGTTTAGTAGTAATGTATTTTCAAAAAATGTTTCATCCCATATTTCACCTCCTGAATGATTAATTTTCTGAAAATACCGAAACACATGTCTTTTTAAGTCTGATCAAGAATCCATATACCAATTTTTGTGGTTGTAGCTACAACCCCCTTGATGTATGAAATTCCAAAAATACTGAAACATTTTATTTTTTAATTGGCCAACAGGCCAAATATTAATTTCAGTAGATCTAGCCTCAAAATCGTCCCAATGGAAATGTATTTTCAAAAAGAATTTTTGATCCTCTATTTTACCCACTTCCGTATCGGAATTCCCAACCAAGTATCGAAATAGCAATTTTTGTAATTTTGGGCTCAAAATTGGCTTAGTAGTAATGTGTTTTGAAAAACACGTTTCATCCCCTAAATGATTAATTTTCTGAAAAAACCGAAACACGCATCTTTTTAATTCTGACCAAGAAAACATACCAATTTATTTGATTGTAGTTTCAAAAGTGCCTTAATAGCAAAAGACGTTCGAAAAACATTGTTGACTTTCCAAAAATACCGAAACACATATTTTTAAAATTCTAATGAACAATACAAATGCCAATTTTTACAGCTCTATCTTCAAAATTGTCTTGACAGCAATCTGTTATTTAGAAAAGAATTTTTGATTCCCTATTTTACCCTCTTACTTGTTGAATTTTTTTAATCCAGACCGAGAATCCATATCCAAAGTTCCTTAGTTGTAGGTTAAAATTTGTGTTAACAGTAAGATATTTTTGAAAATCAATTTTTTGCATCCAATATTTTATCCCCTTATTGGATAAATTAAAAAAAAAAAAAAAAGCCTAAACATGTGTCTTTTAAATTCAAATCCTGAATTAAAATCCGAAATTTTGTAGTTCCAGCTTCAAAATTGCCTAAATAGCAATGTACTTTCAAAAAATGTTTCATCTCCTATTTCACCCCTTTACGGACGGAATATAGAAAAATCACTTCTTAAATGACACCTAAAGAGAAGGTTTGGGCTGAGCGATGATGAGCAGTCAGTCAGTCAGTCAGTTGGGAGATTGCCTTTTATATATAGAGATGTGCGCTTATGGCATAGCAGCTGTTTCCTCAGGCAGAAATTAGTCAAAGTCCATAACCAGACTGATGTCAAATTGTTTGAGAGTTGCTACATAAGTAATTACACAGTTGCATAATGATTGACTGAGATGCCACTTCACTGTGTTCATAGTATGTATATGTGGAACCTTATGACATGAAACAATTTCAAGATATAGAAATCAATTATAATAATTCTAGTACTACTGGCACCTAACAGCAATATTTCATGATAGTGCTGCTTGCCATGGCATAAAATCCATGGTTCACAGGATATTATCTGAGAAAAGGACGGGATGAGTTTCACATGAGTGAGACTATAAAACCATGTTGTTTTGTGAAGTGAAATGAACTGACATGAGGGACAAGTGACAAGCTGTGTCAATGACAATCAGTTTCAAAAACAAGAGAGATTGTTGCTGTCAGTAAACTGAGGCCCATTTCAAGTTGACATATGAAAATGGGTACCTCACACAATACAACTTCTCTCAGTGACATACAAAGCCATACATCTCCATTGGGCCAATCAATACAAAAATTGGATAACAGCTGAGTAGAGGTAACTAGTATGGTCTCATGAGACATGGTCTTGCTTCTTTTCAAAAGAGTTTAAAGCCTCGGTGAAAGCAATGGTAGCAACCCTACCATCTTCTGGTCCCCAATAGATGCACCAGACAAAGTGGACACGTCGTCACTGTAAGTTTGTGAGCAACTCTTCGGCAGACTGTGATAGGATATTTTTTTTTTCCAAGATAGATTTGGCAGAAGCCTACCTCCAGCTTCATTTAGATGAGGCTTCCCAAAATTTGTTGGTGGTCAGCACCCCTTTTGGCATGTATTAGTATTTACGGCTTCCATTCAGGGTGCCCAGGGCCCCCACTATTTTTCAGTGATTCCTAGAATAGCTCACTGGTCTGATGTATAAATTACCTGGATAACATTGTGATTTCCGGCCAATCCACAGCCGACCACTTACGCAACCTACAGCTTCTTTTTGTGCTCTACATTCTGCTGGTCTAAAATGCAATCTGGATAAGTGCCAATTTTTCCAACCCTCTATTAACTATCTGGGCTTTCATATCTCCTGTGAACAAATTTTCCCATTACACCATCATGTTACAGTCATTTCACCTCTGCCTTGTCTTATGTTGGTGAAGTAGTTTTAGGTCTTTCTAGACAAGATTGCCTATTATCATAAATTCATTTCCAATGTGCACTCCACTGCACGACCACTGCATGCCCTACTGCATAAAGATGTGCATTTTCCATGGTCCCCGGCATGTGAAAAGGCATTTTCTCTTTTGAAACAAAAGCTGCAGTCATGTCCTTGCTTTATTCCCTTCCAGCCGGGGCAGCACTTAGTCTTGGTCATGGACGCTTCCCAACATGGAGTGGGGGGAGTTTTGGCCCATAGGTATGAAGATGGTACAGAGTGACCCATTGGATGAGTGTTGAAAACATTGAACTCGGTACAACTCATGTACTTGCAGGTCTAAAAAGAGGCACTTGACATTGTCTAGGCATTACACAAATTCTACGTCTTCTTTTATGGCACAAAATTTCATTTGCTCACAGACCACAAACCACTGATCTTGTTATTTAGCCTGTCACCATCACTTCCAGATAAAGATGCATGCTGCCTCCAATCTTTTTGTCAAGATTCAATTATGTAATCCAGTCCTGCCTTACAGCTCAAATTCAGATGCTGACGCAGTCTTCCATCTCCCAGCGGCCCTTGACTCTGTTTTAAACAGCAACAAACTGCTTTGTTTTCACCAGGATGTGGAGGCTCAACAGGCAGTGAATGGTTTTTCAATTACTGCCTCATGGATAGTGTCCGCCACCTCTACCGATCCTGTGTTACAGCAGGTGGTGTCGTTTTCAAACAAGCTGGCCAGAGTGGCCCTTGGGCCAAGGTTCAGATCTGCTTCACAATTAAGTCTCATTTTGGTACCAGTTTTTGGTCCAGGATGGCATTCTCTTGTTATTTACATCTGACACGGCACCAAGCAAGGGGGTGTTATTCCTCCCTCTTTCCATTGGATGGTTCTCAGTCTTCTTCATGCAGACCACTGGGGGGGGGGGTCCCCATACAAATGGACTGGCTTGCCGCCATGTGTTCTGGCCAAGGCTATATGGAGATATTGTCTGCCTTGTTTATGCCTGTATGGAACGTGCCACCCACCAGGCACCTCCCGGCATGTCTTTTTCTTCGTGGAGTTTGCAGGTACCTTTTTTTTTTTTTTTTTTTTTTTTTTGCTGTTAGTGGTAGATGTATCCTGAAAGTTTCCATACATGGTTCATTGTAGTACTACATTGACAGCACTAATGGTCACAGTACTTTCGTAAATCTTTTCTTTGGAAGGTTTGCCAGTAACACTGGTTACAGATAATTACCGGCAGTTCTCCGCTCAAGAGTTTTCTGACTTCTGTGCCCACTTGGGTATCCATCATGTTTTGGCTCCTCTGTTCCACTCCCCCAATCAAACAGAGAGATGGAATGGCTGGTGAGAATGTTCAAGACCCAAATGAAGAAATATGTGGTTCAGATGTTCCCCGATGTTGCCTTAGAGAAATTCCTAGCATCCTATAGATTTACACCAATCGGTGACAAGAGTCTGGCTGAGATTTTACATGGCCACTGCTTCACCTTTTACAACCCCTGCCAGGTCACGTCCACAAGTCGCCATCGACCCATTTCTGGCTGAGGGCGGTTGTATGGGCACATAGTTTTGGCTAATGCCCTAAATGGATTCCAGTGGTCCTCACGCGCTGTTCTGGCTGCCATCTCTGCGAGGCCCACATGGAGGATGGTCTCACATTCCAACATGTGGATCAACTGCAACCTCCAGTCGCAAGCCGAGAGTGCGAGGACGTGCAACAGTCCCAGCAATGTTAGAGAACCACCGCCAAGCTTAGCTTAATCCAGGCCAATCACCCAAGACAACTAGGGAGCTGTGGCCCACGACACCAACAATCGGGCCAGCGGCAGTGCCACCCACCACACCAGCTCTGCCACCACTGCCTCCTCCTCCTCCTCCTCCTCCTCCATCTCCACTTGAATCTACACCCCCGATGGTACCTACTGTGGGACAGGAGAGTGCCATAGATCCTGAATCCTCCTCAGCCGTCATATCACAATGGCCACAGAGAGAGAGTCCGAGCTGCCCAGAGCTTCCAGTTTCCACGACAGAACTCACTGGTGCCATCTCAACATTTTTGTGGTGTAGACCTATTGGATAGGTCGTGTGTGTGGTATTTCACTTCTCTGCAAGGAAGGGAGATGTGCTGTGAGGCAGCGAGCATGATCATGTATTCAAATGGTGCATGCCGTCTGCACACTTACAACTCCTGCCACCAGAGGCACAAGCAGGCCGGGTGCAGTCAGAGTGCCACACACTAACATCAAGCATAGAGAGCAGGGGCAGGCAGTCCTGTTCTGTATCTGTTAGAGACAAGAAGTTGACAGCTGATGAAGGTGTTTTCAGTTAACAGTGATATAGAATGTATTTGAGTATACAATAGGGCCCTCATGTTAGCAGACCATTTGTGAGAATAATATTCTTTTTCCTTAGGTAAGGCAGATGTAACACCAAACCAAATGGTGACACCAACCCAAGTTTTACAAGCAATGACTTCCTTAGGCTAATGATATAATAAAAAGAGCAATGTAAGAAATAACTATTTTAAAACTATGTAGAAATATTTTTATTTGAAATACAGTTTACAAGTGTCCTAAAATAGGACAAGTTTTTCCTACTCAATTCCTGAATATTATGGCTGCCTCGAATTCTTTCCTCTTTTGCCATGTGAAATAACAAATAATTACTACGCCTGATTTCAATATACTTTTTTGTTTCTGCCTATATACATTTCTGTACATTTATCTGAGATTTCTATGAGAGTGGTTTCAAACACGAGTTTGTTTTTCCTTTTAAAAATGCTGCGAGTGCAATAATGGAGGAGAGATAAAAATTCATTGTAAAGATGTTTGCTGAGCTGCTGACAGGCACAAAAAATACACAATCATAATCAAAAAACTTTCAGCCATGGCCTTCATCTGAAAAAGAAACACATAAATTCACAAAATCACTTGGACAACTATACACACACACAACTACCATTGAAGAGAGAGATGGTAGTTGTGTGGGTATAGTTGTCTGAGTGATTGTGTGAACGTGTATCTTTTTCTGTCGAAGACAACTATACAAACACAACTAGCATTGTGTGGCTGGAATTATCTATTTTTCATGCCTGTCAGCAGCTCAGCAAAAGTTTTTATGGTGAGTTGTTATACAGGGTGAGTCACCTAATGTTACCGCTGGATATATTTCATAAACCAATTCAAATACTGACGAACCGATACCACAGACTGCACGTGCGGAGAGGGGCTAGTGTAATTGGTTAACACAAACCATTAAAAATGCACGGAAGTATGCTTTTTAACACAAACCTATGGTTGTTTTTTTTTATTTTTTTATTTTTTTTTATTTTTATTAATTAAACCCCGTTAGTTTTGTTAGCACATCTGAACATATAAACAAATACGTAATCAGTTCCGTTTGTTGCATTGTAAAATGTTAATTACATCTGGAGATACTGTAACCTAAAGTTGATGCTTGAAACCTCCTACGTTCAGTTGCGTGTTGTAACAAACACAGGCTATGGTCGGCAAGCAGCATCAGCAGGGACATGTTTATGATGACGACCGTGTTTACGAGTGTGGCTGTAGTGCACTGTTATGGTTTGGTCTAGCTATCACAGTGTTCGCATGTAGCGCTTGCTGCTATTGTATTTCTGCATTCGTCTTTGCACCCAGACTAACTGTAGTTCACGGTGTTACCAGACGTCTGTGATAGTGTAGTGTTGTAGGAACTGTGATCATGGTGTATTCAAACTCTGAAAAGGCGGAGATGATACTCATCTATGGCGAGTGTTGACAAATTACAGCTGAAGCCTGCAGGATGTATGCAGAACGGTACCCGGACAGAGAGCATCCAATGTGCCGCACATTTCAAAACATTTACCGCCAACTGCATGCAACAGGTATGGTCATAGCACGCAAACGGGTCCGTAAGAGGCCCATCACAGGAGAAGTGGGTGCAGTTGGTGTTTTAGCTGCTGTTGCCGTGATCCCACACAGGACATTGCGAGAGCCGGTGGACTGAGTCAAAGTAATGACATGCGCATACTGCATCGTCACCACTTTTATCCATTTCATGTGTCGCTACATCAGCAATTACATGGTGATGACTTTAATCATCGAGTGCAATTCTGTCAATGGGTATTAACAGAGAATGCGTAGCAGTTCTACCAGTTACCGATGAAGCGGTTTTCACAAACCAAGGGGCAGTGAATCTACAGAACATGCATTACTGGTCCGTGGACAATCCTCGCTGGCTCCGACAGGTAGAGCGACAGCAACCGTGGACTGTAAATGTATGGTGCGGAATCATTGGCGACCACCTCACTGGTCCTCACTTCATTGCAGGGGCCCAAACAGCTGCAACATACATCGCGTTACTACAGAATGATCTGCCAATGTCGCTCGGAAATGTCCCACTGGAAACTCGTTGACGTATGTGGTATCAGCATGATGGTGCACCTGCACATTCTGGAATTAACACTAGGCTGACCCTTGACAGGATGTTCAACGGGCGTTTCGTAGGACGTGGAGGATGCATAAATTAGCCAGCCCATTCTCCTGATCTTACACCTCTGGACTTCTTTATGTGGGGCACGTTAAAGGAGAATGTGTACCGTGATGTGCCTACAACCCCAGAGGATATGAAACAACGTATTGTGGCACCCTGCAGCGACATTACAGCAGACGTACTGCGGCGTGTACGACATTCATTACGCCATAGATTGCAATTGTGTGCAGCAAATAATGGCCACCAATTTGAACATCAATTGGCCTGACATGTCAAGACACACTCTATTCCACTCCGTAATTGAAAACAGAAACCACGTGTGTACGTGTACCTCACCCGTCATGGTAATGCACATGTGCGTCAGTGAAGAAGACCAATAAAGGTGTTAGCATGTGTACGTAATGTGCTGTTCTAGTCTCTTCTGTACCTAAGGTACATCACCGTTCCCTTTGGATCCCTGCTTAATTCGGTGCTCTCCGATACACACGATCAAATAGCGGAGGAGTGGTACTCAAGCATCAACTTTAGGTTACAATATCTCCTGATGTAATTAACATTTTACACTGCAACAAATGGCACTGATTACATATTTGTTTAACGGGGTTCCATTTAAAAAATGTACGTTTGTGTTAAAAAAACATACTTCTGTGTATGTTTTTATGGTTTGTATTAAGCAATTACATTAGCCCCTCTCCTCACATTCGGTCTGTGGAATCGGTTCGTCAGTATTTGATGTGGTTTATGAAATATATCCAGCGGTAATGTTAGGTGACTCACCCTGTATATCATCCATAATTGACATTCCAATCGGATTTTCCATTCTTAAATAGAGTTTAATTACAGGTATATACAACAGCTCAATATGTAAAGTATTTAAATATACATTATTTTCAGTAAATACTAATCTAAAGTGGGTTGATGTGTGGAAGATTGCAACATATAAAAGAAAAGGTTTATAACAATGGTAAGTCCAGGTTGGAATTCGCCAATATAATGAGCATAGTTTACAACTCACACAAACACCTACAAGAAACTGCGACACTATCACTATAATATAGTTTTACCAATAAATGTCATGAGAAAACAGTGCTCCCATGACTCTGCCTTCCACAACATTAACATGTGTTTTTTTTTCTCTTCCCCCTGCCCCCCCCCCCCCTTTTGATGACTTTTGAATAAAAGCTAAGAATTTAGATTTTGCAATTCCTTTATCTTAAATAGTCACAATAAGATAACTTCAAATGTCACAGTAGTCCATTCTGTTGTTAATTAGCAACATAAAAAAGTAGAGAATATAATGTTAATTGTACTACTTACAACACTTGTCAATGTAACAACAAACTGATATTGAGAACAGCATATAATTAACAGTACAGTCAATGTTAAATGTGAATTTTGATGCAAGTGAATCATTTAGTACCTGTCTATGTTAAAATGAATTTTAATGCAATTAAATCATTTATTACCTGCTGTTAAACTTATTGGGGTTTTCTTCTCGAGCATTATGGAAATCGAGGCAAAGATCAGCATCAATTCCAATACCAAAATAGTTATTCATCACAAAAATTTGTGTGTTGTCTTCACTTGTGGATCCAGCTGCAAAGAAAAACAAAGAAATTAACTACTGAAATTATACAAAATGTCATTTATTTGAAAATAAAAATTAATATAAAAATACATTTGCCCAAAAGTCTCTAACAATGAGAATTCCTTCCCTGGAATGGAGATACTTGTATTTTTCAATGTTAACACCCATGGAGACTAATTACAATAATGGAGGAGAGATAAAAATTCATTGTAAAGATGTTTGCTGAGCTACTGACAGGCACAAAAAAAAACACAATCATATTCAAAAAACTTTCAGCCATGGCCTTCATCTGAAAAAGAAACACATACATTCACAAAATCACTCGGACAACTATACACACATAACTACTACTGAAGAGAGAAATGGTAGTTGTGTGTGTGTATAGTTGTCTGAGTGATTGTGTGAACGTGTATCTTTTTCTGTTGAAGACAACTATACAAACACAACTAGCATTGTGTGACTGGAATTATCTATTTTTCATGCCTGTAAGCAGCTCAGCAAGAGTCTTTATGGTGAGTTGTTATATATCCTCCATAATTGACATTCCAATCAGATTTTCCATTCTTAAATAGAGTTTAATTACAGTTATATACAACAGCTCAATATGTGAAGTATTTAAATATACATTATTTTCAGTAAATACTAATTTAAAGTGGATTGATGTGTGGAACATTGCAACATATAACAGAAAAGGTTTATAACAATGGTAAGTCCAGGTTGGAATTTGCCAATATAATGAGCATAGTTTACAACTCACACAAACTCCTACAAGAAACTGTGACAGGCACATAAAAAAAGACACTGATATACACAGAACTTATGCTATCAGCCAAAATTAGTCTTCATTGGAAAAAAAAAAAAAAAAAAAAAAAAAAAAAAATGGGCATTCACACAATCACACAGCGTGCCTGTACCATTTTTTTTCTGACAAATGCTATTGGCCAATACTTCAGTAGGTGTGAGTGTCTTTATTTTTTAATTTGCCTTTCACAACTTGTATGTCTTTGTGGCGAGTTGTAAACTATTCTCATTATATTATAGGAAACATCCAACAATAGAAATTCCAGGAAGGATTCAACTATACTTTTGAGGATAGGTTGCTTACTCACCACAGAGACATCCAATGAGCTGCAGAAAGGCACAAATAATAGAATACAACTTGAGAGGTTTTAGCTGTTGAGGCCTTTGTCAGTTACAGAGACACCCATATATACTCACACAGACACAATCTCCGCCTCCAGCTGCTGTGGCCAGTTTGGAGACTACGGTGGTGTCTGTGTCTGTGTGAGTGTGTATGTCCCTGTAACTGAAAGGGACCTTAATGGCAGGCCGCGGCGGATTAGTCGCACGTACTGGAGAACCGTGTTGCAGTGCACGCGGCCGTCCGCCATCGGGGATTCGATTCCTCCCTCAGGCATGGGTGTTTGTGCTGTCTTTAGTTTAGTTTACCTTAGATTAAGTAGTCTGTAAGCTAGGGACTGATAACCAAGCAGTTGAGTCCCATAGCTTTACAAACATTTGAACATTTGAACCTTAGTGGCAGAAAGCTCTGAAGTTGTGTTTCATTATATGTGACTTTCTGCTGCTCATTGGATGTCTCTGTGGAGAGTAAGCAACATATCCTTCTCAAAAATAATATTATATTAGAGGAAAGGTTTACATGTTTTTCTGTTATGTTTAGCTATGCTCCATACATTGATCTCTTGAGTGTGGTTGCCTTCACTTTATTTCATATATTGCTCCATCCAGGAATTTGATACTCTGCTGGTAAAAGTACACTATGCAGAAATTAATTCAAAACAACAAACTCATGATCAAATTAATGATAGGAGTTAAAACTGGATTGTAACAACATTCTCACTATGAGTTACAGAAACCAACATTCAACATGCATATCTCACTCACTGAATGGACACTTGAAACTTGGCTCCATGGATTGATATAGCACAAGGCTGTGTCTTCTGTTTGTCAGCAGGATGTCAGAATAAGAAATGTTGGAGGCAATAACATGTGAAGGCTCCTTATATGGAGTGAAATAGAAACCTTCATGTGTCTGTCAATGACTCTCATTGGCGACACTACAAAAACCTACTCTACAATTCACGAATCCTTCTCTTCCCCTGTAACATCTGACAGTTACCCTGTACATTCAATGTATAATCATGACACCACAAATTTTTAATTGTGTTAGAATGATTTGGGGAACACTCCACGGACACTAGTGCATTTGTGCTATCTGAAAGATAACCAGTCTTATTCCTTCAGAGTACATCTCAAATACCATTATGCAAAAAAGAGTACACTTTCCATCCAGTTCTTGATCAATCTCTATGAATCAGGGCCACTTCATCTTGACTTGATGGCTTGTGGAATCCATGCCATGACATGCCACTGCCATCATGGGGGTGAAAAGGAATGGTGCATACTACAAGATATACATATTCAATCAAAATTTTCATGAGCATATAGTTTATGTCAAACAAAGATGTTACATTACAAATAGACATTGTCATTTTAAAAGTATTTTAATACATGTTTGTCTACAACAAGAAGAAACTTAGAAGAAAAATTAATTATGAATTACACATTCACTGAGACTTGCAAGTACAAACTGAAGAAATAAGCATTCAATTGTGAGGCACATATTAGAAGTTTTAATGGTTTGTGAATAGATCTCTGGGATCACTCTACTGTTTATTTCCCTTATTACTGTTCACAAATATAAATACTGAGGTTGCCACTGCATTAATGTCAATCTCATCATCCAAATTTGAAAGATAATTTATCATTCTCAAATTTTCTTCAGAAATCAAAGTTTACCCTACTTTAAGAAAGAAAAGAAAAATTTGACCTGAGAACAAAATTCCAAATTTTATTGGGAGAATAGCTAAAGGCAAAAAAGGACAATAGAAATCAAAAGTAAATTAATTTCTGATATCTGTGATAGTTGTCAATATGATATTTACAGATCTTCTAATATGTTTCTCAAAATTAAGAGAAAAAAAATCAAGATGCAAGGCACAATCCTTAATATGAAAAAACAAGGAATAAGGTTCTTACCATTGTAACAAATGTCATAATAAATAACTATATATACAAATATACAGGGATTTTCATGCAAAATATAACAACACACCAGAACGAATCTATGTTACATACCACATTCATTCAATCTAGGAACATTTATTAAAAAAAAAAAAGCATGGAGGTCACTGTAAATACAAAATTCAATGATGAAATCATTACACAGGAGTTCACACCCACCCAGCCACACACACACACACACACACACACACACAAACACACGCAGCTATCCTGAAGGAAAGCGAGGGAGGGACACTGCTTTATTTTACATTTACATTAGAAAATGCATGCATACCTCTCACTAATTCACTCTTACTCTGGGCCACGTAACTAGAAATTCAAATTCTGTCCGTATTATATTACACCTTTCTTGTGCATAACAAATAACTGCAGTTCTTCATTAGACACTTGGTTTTTTTCACACTTCTAAATACTTTTACATCTGTCCAGTATATGTTAATAATTATGAGTAACCACTGTATTGTGAGTTACACAATGGCAATCCAAGACAGTGAAATCATATCTAAACAAATTTCGGCTCCTTGTCGAGCATTCAGGATGGGGCTTCGTAGTTTAATATAAACATCTCCAAAAAGGTCCTGTGTAACACAAATCAGGGCACTGATCAATTCTGTGGCAGTGGTCAAACAGATTAATACAAACATACTTTTGCAATCCACCAGAATATACCAGACTGAAACAGAACATTTCTGTACTTGAAAAATATTTTCAGTTAGTAGTGGTTGTGTGCAAAACAGAGGACATCAGAGTGCACAATCTTCAGCGTTCATTCCTTACCCAGGTCAAAACATTTGTATATGTCATTCCAAGAGGTTGAACTACAACTAGGTACTTTGACTTCCTCCTGGTACAACACAAAAACATATCTGTTTTGATTGACATAGTGGAAGGCTAACCCAAAGATGGTTAACAGTTATCACTCATGTACCATGTGAAAAAATATCACTTGCCTCTTCTGTGCTGAGATAGAACACAAATGAAAGAATTTGAATACAGTCTGAACATCTTCCTCTAACAGAATTTGCCATCAAGAGAATCATTCTCAATATTCAAACAAATCTTTAAACACTTAGATTCATCCGAAATTCACACAGTAAAATATGAAGTGTTCTTTACTTACTGATCTACTCTCAGAATCTGACATTTATCTGAGATGCATATGCCCTCCCCTTTTGGATGACAAATGTTTCTCATCCATAAATTTAACACACTAATAACCTTCTGGGCCCTTTGAAATCTACTTATATGCCATATCTATCATTTACACTATGCAATCAAAGAATCTAGACACCTGGCTGAAAATGACTTACAAATTCTTGGTGGCCTCCATCAGTAATGCTGGAATTCAATATGGTGTTACCCCAGCCTTAGCCTTGATGACAGATTCCACTCTCACATGCATACATTATATCAGGTGCTGGAAGATTTCTTGGGGAATGACAGCTCATTCTTCATGGAGTGCTGCACTGAAGAGAGGTGTCGATGTAGGTTGGTGAAGCCTGGCACAAAGTCGGCATTCGAAAACATCCCAAAGGTGTTCTACATGATTCAATTCAGCACTCTGTGCAGGCCAGTCCATTATGGGGTTGTCATTGTTGTGTAACTACTCTGCCACAGGCTGTGCATGAACAGTTGCTCAATCATGACAATCACCAGGCATTTGCACACCTACACCCTGCCATCATATCACCACAGTGTGTACCATGATTCATCATTCCACACAATGTTTTTGCACTGTTCAATTGTCCAATGTTTACTTTCCTTACACCAAGCGAGGCATCATTTGGCATTGACCTGCATGATGTGTGGCTTATGGGCAGTTGCTTGGCTATTTCAAGTTTTCTCACCACCTGCCTAACTGTCATAGTACTTGGATAGGTTCCTGATGGAGTTTGGAATTCCTGTGTGATGGTCTGGATAGATGCCTGAGATGCCTGCCTATTACACTGTTTGACATACTTCAACTGTCGGTTGTCTCTGTCAGTCAACAGACAAGGACAGCCTGTACACTTTCATGCTGTATGTGTCCCTTCATGTTTCCACTTCCACTTTCACTATCGCATCAGAAACATTGGACCTAGGGATGTTTGCAAATGTGGAAATTTCATTCACAGACTTCTGACAGAAATGACACCCAATCACCTGACCACATTTGAAGACCATGGGTTCTGCAGAGTGCCCCTTTCTGCTCTCTCACAATATCTAATGTCTACTGAGGCTTCTTACTTAACAGCCATATATAACTGCTCACTCACCAAAAGATTTGTACTGAAAGACTGGAAAGTTGCACAGGTCATACCAACACTCAATTGATTCTAAATAATGAGAAGTGTGAAGTTGTTCAAATGAGGAATCCGTTAAACTTTGTTTACAAGATAAATCAATCAAATGTGAAGATTGAAATCTCCACTAAATACCTAGGAATTACTATTACATCAGACTTAAACTGGAAAGAATATGTATATTATGTCATAGGAAAGGCAAACCAGGGACTGTGTTTTATTAGCAGAACACTTAAAAGATGCAAGAGAACTACTAAAGAGACTCCATACACTATGCTTGTCCATCCTCATGTGGAGTATTGCTGTCCAGTGTGAGATCCTTATCAAATGGGTTTGACAGAAGCCATTGAAAGAGCCCAAAGAAGTGCAGCTTGTTTTGTATTGTCACGATACAGGGGAGACAGCGTCACAGAAGTGATGCAGGATTAAGGATGGAAGTCATTACAACAACAGCATTTATCCCTGTGGTGTGGTCTACTTAAGAAATTCCAATCGCCAACATTCTCCTCCGAATGCGAAAATATATTGTTGACTCCCACCTACATAGATAGAAATGATCATCTGAATAAACTACAAAAAATCAATGAGATTCAGATGTTCTTTCTCCCTACACATTATTTGACAATGTAATGCTACATGAATAGTATAAAGTTGGTTTGATGAACCCTCTGCCAGGCACTTAAATGTAATTTGCAAAGGATTCCATGTAGATGTAAATATGGAGTACCTGGCAGATTTTTTAATTTTTATTTATTTATTTATTTATATTTGGTGTTGGGATACTTCTGATAACATAGTGTATGTTGCTAGTTAAATTTACAATAATGCTATCCTACATATGTCTGTGGTCATCTGCTGTGATCACTTCTTGAACAACTTCCAACCTTTGATACATCCCACCCTTCCACATTAATTCCTTTTATACTCAAAAGTAACTACTGTACCTTTTTGGGAGAGACATGCAAATAGCAGCAAGGGGTTTCCATGGTCAATTTCAGAAACAATCTTTCTGCAATTGGTATATTAACCTACACAGATCAGTTAAGATCTAACAATGATACTTTGCACATTCTATAAACAATCCATTGAAAATAAGCCATTATCTGATTATGAATCAATGGTACTGGAAGTGTCCAAAAATATGAAGAGAAGTATAACAAAGGATATGTTCTAATTTTGATCCATGATATGAAGCCATATATTGAGATTTTATTCCAATGAAGTGAGACAAGGAACTGGAAGTATATAACACACTTCATTTGCACAAAAATAATTGGATGTTTGTAATAAAAGTGATTTCAGAATCACAAAACTGATCAAAAGAATCTGGTTTCTATTTACAGTTTTTTTAAACAACTTTTAGTCACTGTGCAAGAGATACAGCAGGTGTTATTCCATTTAGTGAGATTCATTCAGATGAGTGGGCTTTGTGCACAGTCAGTGACCTATAAAGTGCAACTACCTGCATATGACTAATTCTATGGTTTATATTTTTTTATCTCTTAGTGTAGCACACTTTCAGCCGTTCTTACATCCAACTTCTGTTAACACTGTGTACATGTGTTCAACAATTTAATTATGTATTTTAATCAATCGTCATGAGAGGTTTATTCTGAACATCGATCCACCGGGAACTCCTACAGTGGTGACTTGTATCAAATAAGCAAATGATTTTCAATAACATCCGAGATGGGCAATAGAGTATTCCACATAGACAATGCCTCATTCTAATGAACAACTGTTACTTAAATCTTTTTACCAGCATTATTACTTTCTTAGTGCCTCTCAATGTGTTTTCAACAATGCAGGCAGTTAAATCGGAAAATGACTAACTTTACCCGTCAGCACACAGTGATGCCATAAAGAACAAATGTAGAGATGTCTGATAGTGCCCATTCCTCTAATTAAGTTTACAAACTATCTTCATCAAGTTCTCCAAGACAGTGTCCACATGGAGGATTCTGAATTTTCTGTCAATTCACTTCTACACAGCAATGTCCCATATCACTTTTCTTTACACCCTTCTGCACCAGAAACATTGGATTCAAATCTGATCCTTCAATCACATGGAACAGAGCTGTGTGTAAAGGGGCAGTGCCTGATTTGAAGGTGTGTCAATTATTCTTCATTGTGTCTCAGTGGGCAGAAGGAAGATTGCCATGGTTGGGTACTTGGTTTCACCAACAACAGTTTATTTACAGTCACTACTAGCCACTGTTCTTTCCACAACTGCATGGTTCTCTGCCACAATACAGAGATGATGCTCCAAGGGAACAGCACATTGTATGTCCTTCTGTTCACTGCAGGCCACCTTGGCGGCCAGATTATTTTCTTAATAATTCCGAATCTCTACATGCCCTGGTACCCAAAGGAATGACACCTGCTTCCCCCACCATTGGAGGAAGCACAGTTGCTCACGAATCAACTGTGTTATCATGTCAGATGAGTAGAGGCTCTACAGTGATTGTAGGGTATTAAGGGAATCAGATAATAAATTGATAAATTGTTTGTCCTGAGCACACCACATTTGTTAGAGTGCCTTGAGGATCACATGCAGTTCTGCGGGGAAAAAAAGAGTCGGCAGTGGGAAGGCAAATCCTGAAGAAAACAATCCGGAAACACTACGGAACAGCAAACAGAGCCCCCTTCTTTGGATCCATCAGTGTGCACCGCTGTAAAATGATACCTATCTGAAATTTTAAAAAGCACACACTGGAATGTAAATTCAGGGGTGCAATTTTTTAGTCAAAATGTGTCAAGTCTAAAACAAGCCGGGGCTTATGTAATAGCCAAGGTGAAAATCTGCTCCAACATTGACATAAAATATTAAAAGCAGGCACACTCACATCAAAAAGGCAATCCTTCGTGCAAATCTCAAAAGGACTTGTTGCTCGGAGCCGATTACAAAAACGCCTTTCCATAATAGGTTGAGCCATAGTATGATATGCACATGTTTATGGTCAGGTCAGTGTGGTATGTACCTGGTGCACCATGAGGAGCTGATCATATATGAAGTGGCAGACTTGGTAGGGCTGGTCCAAAATGCCCCAGTAGCCAGCCTAATCCCTTTATGGTGCACCACATCCACCATCTTCGAATATGAATTTTATGGAGCTATGAACAACTTAATTAAAAACCTATGCAATGCATGCAATTGTACAAAAAATGTGGTACAGCAAACCAGCAAACAATGGAATCAAAGCTGGCATATTTGCTGACACCAGGTGCCATCCACACCACTAGGAAACCTGGAGCTCCACATTGACAATTCTAAACCAATCTAGTAGTTGTCCCCATAACACAAGCCAGGCTTCATATTCATGTCAGAAAACAAGCCAAAAAGAAATATCAAAGACTCCAACAGCTTATATAACAGGAGGCACAAGAGTGTACCTGCAAATTCCTAAGTTCTGATATAAGCCTTAGTGGCTGTATGGGAAGTATTAATTTCGAGTAATGATGAAAAATGTATATATTGTCCTTTGGCCTACCAACTTAATTTTGCTAAAGTAGATTTATGTACAAATTTTGACATTAATTTCTTTGTTTTAATTTCTATTGCCAAAATTTATTTTTGTCATCATGTTCATCCTGTTCTGGAAGTTTAATTGAATCATTATTGCATGAAATACATTAGAATTCATAAATAACAATAATATAGAGGGCACTTACAGATGATTTGAATCAGTTTACAAAAATACTTTTATGTTGGCATACAGGCAAATAACTGAAATATAGTGGTTCTTGGTTCTTGTAGTATGTAGAAATAAAATCAATAAATAAATTAAATATATCTGCCAGAAATAATTTATTGTAGTCAGTATTATCATTCAATTTAACTGCTATTTTAAGTGTTCTTTCTAAGGCAGTTAAATGAAAAATAATATCTTTATAGAAAGATGTAGCAAGCAAAACTATGCTACAAAACAAATAGACAACTGAGTCTCAGAGCATGACAGGCATGTTCAATATTAAAACTGATCAGAACACAGTATCTACTAATGGTAAGTCAAGTTCAGGACGATAGTATACTACAAATGGATTATTTAAGCAAACATATCAAAGGCATGAATTGCAGCAATATAGGCAGGATACATAAAATAGTTAAGAAATACTACACCTGAATTGATAACATGTTTATTATTTTGTCAACTGTATTACTCTAGTAGTAAACCAGATTAGTCTCAAGAAGTCTACTAAAGTGTCATTAATTCTTCATGGACAGATTAACTAACTGTGTGTTAGGTAAGTTTGGAGAGGATATGGTGGCCAACAGAAAATGAAAACAGGTCTTGAATTTCTGTGCCAGTTTGGGCTTAGTTATCATAAACTCCTTTTTTTTTAAGTATAAGAACATTCAACTCCTTTTTTAAATATAAGAACATTCAATTTCTTTTTTAAGTATAAGAACATTCATCAATATACTTGGGAAGTCAAGGGAAACATATCTGTCATTGACTATATAATAACAAATCAGGAATTCAGAAAGGCAGTCAGGGACATACATGTTTTCAGAGGGTTCTTTGATGACACTGATCATTATTTAATCTGCAGTGAAATTGGTTTTATACATATGTGGTGTCTGTTCTTTTGGACATGTCCGAAAGAACAGATGCCACTTTTGATCCTGCAGTTATTATCTATTCATATCATGGAATGTATGACATTAACTGCAAATGGGTAAAATTGAAAATGGGTACCCAGCTGGGATTCGAACCCGGGTCTCCTGCTTCCTAGGCAGTTGCGCTGACCTCTACACCACTGGGGACATAGCGATCATCACACCTGCATGGAATTACTCAAGCACGCTTCCCATCAGATACAAATTTGCAACTTTACCCTGCCCACTAGAACTCAAACTCATAGTCACTTACTACTGATTCCCGTAAGAGTAAGTGCCTAGGAGTGCTTCCGCACTGAAGAAAGGATCATTGCTTGTCATCGTCAAATTGTATAAGTTATATATGTGTGGTATCTGTTCTTTCGGACCTGTCTGAAAGAACAGATGCCACTTTTGATCCTGCAGTTATTATCTATTCATATTCATGGAATGTATGACATTAACTGTGAATGGGTAAAGTTGAAAATGTGTACCCAGCCGGGATTCAAACTCAGGTCTCCTGCTTCCTAGGCGGTTGTGATGACACTTACACCACTGGGGACACAATGATCATCACACCTGCACGGAATTACTCAAGCATGCTTCCCGTCAGATACAAATTTTCAAGTTTACCCTGCCCACTAGAACTCAAACTCGTAGTCACTTAGTACTGATTACCGTAAGAGTAAGAGCCTAGGAGTGCCTCCACATTGAAGAAAGGATCATTGCCCGTCATCGGCAAATTGTATAAGTTATATATATATGTGGTGTCTGTTCTTTCGAACATGTCTGCAAGCTAAATCAGACACTACTTTGCAAAATATAGCAGTTGTAGAAACACTATTCCCAGCAATATTAGTAAGTAACCATTATTTATTTATGTACCAGATTGAATAAAGTACCATACTGGATGGTTTTGCAAAAAGTATTGGTAATTTTAACATCATTCAGACTCTTATCACCAGGCTACATTATTAGCAGTTTCTCAGGAGGTCGAATAATATGTAAAAAATTGTCCTGCATTGTAAGAATAGATTAAATTAGTTAAGTTAATAAGTAGAAACTGTGTGAACTCATCCCATAAAATTTGTGATTTTCTTTGGAGACTTAAACAAGAAACTACAACTGAACTATGTATATTTATAGCACTTTATGGATCCTCTTCAGAATAACTCATGTTTACAACCGAAACTGAAAATTTATTTTTGCTCTCTTGTTGCCTGTGATATGGTGAGTCACCTTACATACCATTTTGTATATTATATCATTCCAGTAAGAATAAAGTACCAGTATAGTAATGATAATCGCTTAACCATTGTTACAATGTGCAATATGACACATTGCATCATCACAGTGTGAACAATGCCAAAAAAATAAATGTTACATTATTAACAAGTGTTTTAGTGATGCATTTCAGAACCATATTATTTGTATTTAAAAAGTTTGCTTGAAATTTCCACTACCAGTCATTTGAATTATTTAGATACAACCATGGTCGACACAAAGTCAGGATGGCTATAAATTATATTATTTGTTCTCCTAGTAAATGCTGCAAAGCATTACCTTAGGCAAACATTACAAATTATGTCGCTATAAAGAATGTGGCACTTATTATACAAGAAGAATTAATGTCCTTCACAAAATCTTTCATACAAAAAAATTAAACTGTAATGTTCATAAAAAAATAAATTAAAAAAAAAAAAAAAAAAAAAAAAAAAAAAAAAAAAAATCAACTAAAATCATTAATAATGTTCTGAAGAGTTTTTCAACATTCCAAGTTATTTTTGTAATCAGTAACATTTGTGTAATCAGGGATATTTTCCAGTTGGCTGAAACATGCTGAAGTTAAGCTTCTCTATAATAAAAGAGATACAATAATACCATCAAACATCCATCAAATTTATCCTTTACTATTTTGAAAAAGCAATATACAAAAGCTTCGATAGAATTTGAATAGAAATAATGTAATAACATGATATTAGGCCTGCCTATTAGTTTTCCTTTCTCTCTCTCTCTCTTTCCCAAAGATCTTTTGACACCTGTGTGTCATCAAAATTACATTCTTTTAATCACTCTCAAGTTTAATATATGGTCAGGTTCTGTAGGACCCTCCTTCCATTACTGTACTGTATACAGCAGCCATAGCTTGTCATGGTTTTGAAAAACTATTTAAAAATGACAAACTACCAATATATATTAATGTAAATAGGTCCTATGAAGCCGATAATGTAGAAAAAAACTTAAGGACTGAATAAAAGAATTCACTCATGATAGCACAAAGATGCCAAAACATATGAGTATAAAGAATGTAAATATAAATTCAGAAACCCTAATACGGTTTTTCGTCTTGAATATGTGCAAGACATTAATGATAAAGGTGAAGCAATGAATTAAAATTTGTGATGTGGCCGGGAATCGAACCCAGACCTCCATACTTACTAGTCAGATGTCTTACCGTTTAAGGTGCCATTAAGGCGCCTCGGAATAGTCTAAGTACGACTTCCCTCTATGACACAAACTTTAATTCAGCTTCTGTGTTCCATAGATAATTGCCACTACTGCCAAGGCTCTCCATGCAGAGGAATAGCACCTTGGCAATAAACATAGTGGAACATTCCTGCTAAGATGATATAAATAGCAATTGAAATATAAATTCAGAACCCTGAGATGGTTTTTCATCTCGAATATGTCCAAAACATTAATGATAAAGGTGAAGCAATGAATTAAAATTTGTGATGCGGCTGGGAATTATTTATGGAACACAGAAGCTGAATTAAAGTTTGTGACATAGAGGAAAGTCGTACTTAGACATTTCCGAGGCACCTTAATCGTTAGTGGAGCAGTGGTCTAACGGTAAGACATCTGCCTAGTAAGCATGGAGGTCCAGATGCGATTGCTGACTGCATCAAATGGACTGCTTTAAACCCCAAAAATACACCCAGAATCTCTTTGATTTAATGCCAAGGTGTGTAGCAATGGGCATCACTTAACATGGAACTTTATTTTAATTGTCTGATCTTTGTATTGTAATGGTACATGGCATTCCCCTGCTTTATATCCATACCAAGAAAAACGACTCTCAACATGAGGCTAAAACTTCAGTATGGGTTGCACACCTGGTAAACACTAGTTTGTGTCTTCCATCTCAGTAACAAGTACGCATCCTGCAAGCTGCATGTCTTCTGGAACGACACACCACTCGAACACTGTGCCAATGCCAAATACGTAGGTGTAACCTTGGACAGGATTTGATGTAAAAGCAGCACTTCATTAACACCAAAATGAAGGTAAGAGGCAGAAACAACATTCTCCTGAAAATTACAAACTCTTCTTGAGGTGCAAAACCAGAGGTAGTGAGAGCCACAGCACTAACAGTTTGCTTCACAGCAGGCAAATATGAGAGCAGGGTCTGGTACAATTCAACCATATGCTAATAGGTCAATGCTGCTCTAAACAAGACCTGCAGGCTCATCACTGGATGCCTGAAACCTACACCAACTCATGAGCTATACCACCTTGCTGTTATTGCACCTCCTGCTATCCGTAGAGAAGCTGCAACCTACAGTAAAAGAGTGAGGGCTGAGGTCTGAGAGCCACCTCCTACACGATATTCAGCCAGCCACCAAAGGCCTGAAATTTAGATGGAGATTGCTCAGACCAACTGAGGACCTCAGTGACCAACCTGGATCTAGGGTGAAGAGGTGGTTGAAGTTGAAAGAAAGGCACCGGATGGGACAAAAAGGGAGAATTAGCACAAGGCTGCAGTGAGGACTAGGCAGTTTGGAGGTCACTAAACAGGTTACGCACCAACTCTGCATGGTCAAGAGATAATCTTCTGAAGTGGGCTTATTTTACTACATCTAACCTCTGTGGCTGTGGAGATGTGCAGATGACACAACACATGTAAAAGTGCCCTAATATCCTTCACATTGGCAACTCCAAATGCTGTCAACATAACCCACTTTTGGGCCAAATCTATATAATGTTTCTGTTTGTTGTTTATAGTTTTAATGATACAGTAATAGGACAGTTGACAACTTACTGCAAAGTCGTAACAAAGAGCCAAGACAGGCCCACAAAAAAAAAAAAAAAAAAAAAAAAAAAAAAAAAAGACACACACATACAACACTTTCAGCTATCAGCCACTGCCTTCTTCAAAATTAGGAACATTCACCCAGTTACACAGTCACACAACTGTCAGCTCTGGATGCTGCACTTCAAATCACACTCTGCGGTGTGGAGATAGGAGAGGAGAGGGAGGATAGGAAGGTTGTGTCACGGTGGCAGGGATGGATACAGCACAGCCTTCCAGAGTATTTACATATTAGATGGGAGGAAAGAGATGCAGCTTAGGGATGGAGTGGGGAGGAGGGTGAGTGGAGGAAAATAAAATAAAATACAATGAAAGAATGCATGGCCTGTGCGCGTACACCCCCCCCCCCTCCACCCTTTACACACACACACACAAACACACTCATGCATGCATACACACAACACTCAAAATAGGAGAGGTGGGAACTATAGAGGGCAAAAAAAAGGGAAATTATTGTAAGTTGAGGCCTGGATAATTATGCGATTGGAGAATGTACTTTAGGGATAACTCCCATCTGTGCAGTTCAGAAAAGGTGGTGGTGGGTGGGAGGATCCAGATGGCCCAGGTTTGGAAGCAGTCTTTGAAATCAAGCATATGCTCCACTGCATATTGTACTACAGGGTGGTCCATCTTGTTTTTGGCCACAGTTTGGCAGTGGCCATTCATTCTAGTGGGCAAATGGTTAGTCATCATGCCAATATAGAAAGCTGTACAGTGATTGAAGCCCAGCTCGTAAATTACATAGCTGCTCTCACATGTGGCCCAGCCTCTGATAGGTAGGATAAGCCTATGCCAGGACTGGAATAAGAATTGCTGGGTGGGTGGATTGGACAGGTGCTGAAATGGTGTCTTCCACAGGAATATGATCCCTGTGGCAGTGGGTAGGGTTTCGGGGAGGCATAGGAGTGTACTAGGATGTTATGGAGATTGGGAGGGCTACGGAACACGACTTTAGGGGGGGGGGGTGTGAAGGATCTTGGGCAGGATGTCTCTCATTTCTGGGCATGAGCACAGAAAATCAAAACCTTGGCGAAGAACGGAGTTTAGTTGTTCAAGTCTAGGGTAATACTGGGTGACAAGGAGAGCACTCTTTTGTGGATGGTTGCTGGTGGTGGAGGAAGGATTTGGAATGTGTGGGAATATGAAATCTGTTTGTAGACTAGGTCATTGGGGTGATTTCTGTCTGTGAAGGCCTTTGTGAGACCCTCAGCATATTCAGAAAGGAAGTTCTTGTCACTGCAGATACTCCATCCACGGGTGGCCAGGCTGTAAGGGAGGGAATTTTTTGATGTGGAAGGGATGGCAACTGTCGAAGTGCACCTACTGTTGGTAAGTTTAATATGGATGGAAGTGTGGATGGAGCCATCAGTGAGGTGGAGGTTGACATCCAGAAAAGTGGCATGGTGGGTTGACGAAGACCAGGTGAAGTGGATGGGGGAGGAGTTGAGGTTTCGAAGGAAGGAGGACAGGGTGTCCTGGCTGTGAGTCCAGATCATGTAAATATCATCAATAAACCTGAACCAGGCCAGAGGTTTGGGGTGCTAGGAACGATTCCTCCAGATGGCCCATAAATTGGTTGGTATAGTAGGGAGCCATGTGGATGCCCATGGTTGTGCCAAGGATTTGATGGTAAACTTTCGAATCAAAGGATAAGTAGTTGTTAGTTAGGATGAAATTGGTGAGGGTTATGAGGAATGAGGTATCAGGCTTGAGTTCAGAGGGACGTTGGAAGATGTATTGTTCCAGAGTGGCAAAGCCATGGCATGTGGGATGTTGGTGTGTAGGGAAGTGGAATCCACTGTGACAAGAAGGCATCCAGGAGGTGAAGGGGTGGGGATGGTGGAGAGTCAGTAAAGGAAGTGGTTGGTATCCTTAATATGGGAGGATAGGTTTTTGACAATAGGTTGAAGGTGTTGGCCAACGAGGGCTGAAATTCTTTCGGTATGAGCACAGTAACCAGCGACAATTGGGCATTCAGGATTGTTTGGATTGTGGATTTTGGGGAGCATATAGAAGGTGGGTGTGTGGATTGCTGTTGGGGTGAGGAGGGAGATGGATTCAGGGGAGAGTTTCTGGGAGGGGTCGTAGGATTTTAACAGGGATTGGAGATCTTGTTGGACTTGGGGTCATTCCAGCACAACTTGTAGGTGGAAGAATCAGAGAGTTGGTGGAGCCCTTCAGCCAGGTAGTCACTGTGATCCATTACTACAGTGGTAAAACCTTTATCTGCTGGAAGGATGATTATGTCGGGATTTGATTTGAGGTTGTGGATGGCTCTTCTTTTTCTGTTGAAATGTCTGAGTTCTTAGGAAGGGACTTGGGGAAAGATGGTGAGGCCAAGTTGGAGGTGAGAAGTTCTTATTTATTATTAGCCCATGAGACAGCTTTCAGGCTGCATAAGGCTTCATCTATATTTATATGGATATACATGTTATTCGTGTTGAGGTATGGTACAGATTGAATTTCCATTAGCAACATAATAAAGAATATAAATTATAAATTCACATCCCAACCAAGTGGGTAAAAATATGGCGATACAATAAAAACAGCTCAATATAATGCTAAAGACAGAGACATAAATTTTCCTCCCTTTCACATAAACAATCTATTAGGCACTTCGATTTGAAAAGCTGTCCAAAGCTTCACAAGGCTAGAGAATAAAGTCATGATGCACTTGAACAATCTATAGTACTGAGCAATATAGTTGTATGAGAAGCTATCTACGTTACATTAGTGAGCTTACAGATAATATCTAGCATAACTTAAGTAGACATAAAAATAGGAAAAAATCTCAGCATTTCACCCAACTAACAAAATTTACATTACAGGTGAGCTTACAATATCACTTACGTCACTATTTTCAAATTCGTCTACAGAGTAGAAGGCCTTTCCTTTCAGCCAGGATTCTATAACTTTTCTGAACCTACTGGTTTGCAACTGCCTTATTGCACTGGGTAATTTGTTAATAAAAACTTTCCCTGCATACTGAAAGTATCCCTAGTCCTAGGGATATTCAAAGTGTTTCTATTCCTGGTTTTATGAGAGTGAACATTCGCTCTGGTATCATGTTTATCCCAGTTCATACATAAGTGTGTGAAATATGTATAGACTTGGGACAGTCGTTATTTTGTTCTCAATGAAATACATTTTGCAAGGAGTATTGGCTCGTAGACCATACATGCATCGGATAGCTTTTTTCTGGCAAAGGAAAACACTTCTGGCACCAGCAGAGTTACCCCACATCATTATACCGTAGTTAACGTGTGAGTGAAAAAAAGCGTAGTATGCTAGAAGTAGCTGTTTTTCACTGACACAGGTTTTTAATTTTCTTATTAGGTACAACACTCGAGATAGTTTGGTGCATAAGATTTCTGTGTGTGAGTTCCAGGTCAATTTAGTGTCAAGGTGGATACTGAGTAATTTGACAGTGTCATTAGATGCATCTTTTAGGGAGAACACTATTTTCTCAGTTTTACTAGTGTTTAATGTTAATTCATTTGCCTGAAACCATGATAATGCTTTCTCCATCATTGATTTATTCATTTCCTCTAATACATTTTCATCATTATGCGAGGTGAGAAACGTGGTGTCATCTGCATACATTACTGATTTGTAAGGGAGCAGATTAGGCAAATCATTAACATAGACAATGAACAAAAATGGTCCAAGCACCGATCCCTGAGACACACCTTTTATGACATTCAGAAAGCCTGATTTTTTATTCGAGTCAATTATGACCATTTGTTTCCTATTTGACAAGTAAGATTTAAGTAATGCCAGTCTTCTATCTGTTACTCCATAATGTTTAAGTTTATTTATTAGGATTTTGTGACATGTGTCAAAGGCCTTGGTTAGATCAACCAATGTGGCACATGTGTATTGTTTTTGTGCAAATCCATTTAGGGCAGATATAACAACATCCTGCACTGCTTTAATTGTGGATTGACCTTCTCGAAAACCGTACTGGGCCTGATTTAATAGTTTATTGTTCTCGAAATATTCATTTAATTGCTTTTTCATTATCACCTCAATGATTTTAGATATTGTGGGTACTATGGCAATGGGTCTATAATTTGCTGGTGATTCCCTGTGTCCTTTTTTATGGACAGGTATAACTACTGTTACTTTTAAACATTCAGGAAAAACACTTTCTTCAAAGATCCAATTTATAGGGTAGCACAGGGGATGGCTTATTGTTTCTGTAATCTGTTCCATAATGAAGTTGGACAGGCCATAAAAGTCTTCAGTTTTTGAATTACTGAGGTTTGCTACTACATTTATTATATCCTTAGGGGAAACAGATTTCCATTCAAACTCCCTATTACTCCCTTCAAATTCAGCTCTCGATGATATAGGTAAGGCCAGTTCACTGACATCATTGGCTACTGTTTCATCATCATGTACAGTGCATTTCCCTGAATGGATGAAGCTGTGATTAAGCTGATCTGGGCTAATGGGAATGGGCAGTTTATTTGACGTGATCCCGGATTCTGCTTTTATTATCTTCCATGTAGCCTTGCATTTGTTGGTAGACTGCTCTATGAAGTTGTCATTGGCCTGTCTCTTAGCTTTACTTATTTCCCGTCTGTAGAGTCGCTTCAGTTTCAGGTAGACAGGCTTATATATACTATTACTACATGACATTTCATAATATGACTTAAGCAGTGTTTTCAGTTTAAAAAGATAAAGGGTGTACCACTTGGTTATGTATCTTTTCTTATTTTTCCCTGAACATGGCCTCTTTGTAATTTTTGGACAGTATTTATTGAAGGTATCTGCTATAGTGTGTAATAGGTGTTCACAAGCTTCACCAGAGGACTGACACCTGTTGAGAATGGAGCTCCAGTCAATACCTTTCATTTCTGAGATTTATTACACGTAAATCATACAGTAATCTCACTGTCCTGGATGCTGCCTCATGTATGTGACTGTTTTCAACACCAGACAGTCTCAGGAGAAGACCATCATGGTCAGATAGTAATGGCTTAATGACATTCAAGTGAGTCTCAGTCTTACATGTGTTTGCAATGACATTATCAAGGCAGGCATTTTGTCTGGTAGGTTTGTCGTTAAGGCAGTAAAAGTTGTGTGACTTCAGAGTGTCTAAGAATAGTCTTGTCTTGGGATTTTTCAGAAGAACATCTAAGTTAAAATCACCAAAGATTAATATTCTATACATCTTATATTTATGTAAAGATAGCAGCAGAGCTTCCATGTAGTCCAGGAAGTCTTTAAAGTCTGTTTTGGGTGGACAGTATACAGACATTACAACCACTTTGCAATATGGGAGTTGAACAGCAGCAGCTTCAAATTTCCCTTCTATAGTTAAATGTTTCATGTCTATTACTTTGGCTTTATTGGACATCTGTTCATTAACTAATATAGCTACACCTCCTCCTTGCATTTTCTGAGATCTGTAGTACCCAGTTAAGCTAGTGAAGCCAACTGGAGTGTATAAGTTAGATTCCTCCACCTTAAGCCAGTGTTCATTCAAACACAGTATTTCACATTGTATTTTCTGTAAGAGCAGCTCCAATTCAGGGAGTTTATTTCTTAGTGATTGGTTGTTCAGATGGATTAAGGTCAAGGATTCTTTGTACATTTCTGGACTAGGTCTAGCATGTTCATTAATTTTCACAGGGTGGTATAGAGCAACACAATTATCTGAATGGATTAGTGTGTCACTTAATGTGGTATCTACTCTTCCTTTCCCTGCAATGTCAATTTCTCTAAAAAAAGAAGGTGTATAAGTCTGATCTTGGAGGGTAACCAGGAGGTTATTAGGTGGGAGTGCAGGGGGATCTTTGTTGGATGGTATATGAACTGGGATAGGAATAGTTCTATGTTGTGATTAGCTTGGCTACAGTCAGAGGGATTGGTGGCAAAGAAGTGTTTCCATTTTAGGGATCAGGAAAAGGAGAGTAGGTCTTTGATTAGATCAACGTGATAGAGTTGAGGTGTAGGGCTGAAGGTAAGATGTTTGGATAAAACAGAAATTCCAGAGGGGTTGAGGTTTTTTGTGGATAGGTTAACCACAGTGTTCTGATGTTGTTTTGGAATTGGATGTTCTGGAGTCTTGGTAGAGAGTTTGGAGGGATGATGTAGGTTCAAGAGGTCAGCTAAACAAGGTCTGTGTGGGTTCACAAGGAGGAACACTGTGGGTCAGATAAGAATTGGATATAGGTGCTCAAAGGTGGCAATATGATGTCAGCAGGCTGGACAACTTGTGGAGGTGGTGTTTGGAGTGCTCCTCCAGGTGCTGGAGAGCAAAGGATTCAATTTGACTGATGGGATTTAGATAGTTTGGGTTACACAATAATAATATCTTACAGAGGGAGAGGAGGTAGCTGAGTGGTTTTTGAGCCATAGAGAGATGATTTTGTAGAACTAGGTTAGTGAGGGATAAGGATTGTTGAAATCTGAAAAGGTGCAGGTTATTATGGAAGGACGGGTGGGATCTAGAGAATGGAATTTTTTTGGTTAGACCATTGGGCGGGATTCATGATTTAGGCAGCATTTTAGGAATAGGCAGTGGGATAGGGTTTTGTCTAGGAAAATGGATATTTTTCTGAACTGGTGCAGATAGAGCAAGGGTCCATGGTGTAAGGAGAATGGGAAATGATGGGAGAGATGGTGTTAGGAGATTATGAGGAGCCTTTATATTTTATATGTATGTAATTAATTAATTTCTGTCTGTCCTACCTTCTCTACTCATGTTTACATGATGCTTCTGACATTAATAAAAAACTGTTAATGTAATTCTCAATTTCTTTTATTATATGCTGTTAATACTACACATAGAACTGTCAATAAAAGTTAGACTCACTGTAATTTTAGGATATTCTCAGATATTTATGTTAAACATAACATTTACTTACATGAATGTTTATGATTCAAAGAGACTTGTACTAACAGAATATATTTGTAACTGTTCATCTTCTAGTTGTTACTATTATTCTTATGATACCCATTTTCATAGGTAACAATATTTAGAGATAATTTATACAAATTCTGTAATTTCACACCCACATTTTCACGTTAAAGATCATTGGTAATCCTATTATTTACTTCCAGGACTCTCACTATTTCACATGCAATTATTAAGCACTGTCTACAGAGTGAAATATTTTCATATGTAAAATTTTAGTGTACTTGTATATTCATGTAACTTGTTATCATGATTTGTTAATTACACCTATATTTTGATAGTTACACTCCAATGATAGTTGTATATTTAAATATGTAACTCTAAACTTATTTGAATAGATGGCAGGAGAGATAGGTTTGTTGGCTCTGTGATCAAAGAGGTGTGGTTGACGGATATAAGGACTCTAGCAACGAAAGCAATCAGTTTAGGAAGTTGTCAGTTCAAATGTGTGAGTAGTGATGTATAGACAGTTGGAAACTGAACAAGTTGAATTGAACAAACAATATGAAAGTGGAGTTTTGTTTCAACATTTATTTTTTTAAATTTTCTTATTTTACTTCGATCCTCTGAAGTTTGACTAAAGCTTTTATGCAACTTCCTGTTATGTTCACTAAGAACCTAGGAACCTGGTTTACTGCAGGCTAAGTAAATACTTCGATGATTTGTTTGAATCTGTTGGCCACTTTCTCCATTTCAGTATACATTATCTTTAAATAAATTTGGCTGTGATACCTCTAGTCCTTGGTGTTGGTATTTTATGACCAGAGTGTGTAGTATTTTCCACTTAAAGAGTTGATAATACCTTGTATTTTTCTAATAAATTTTCAGATTTATTTTAAACTTTTTCTATTACAGTCTTCCATTGATTATTAAAATTCAACTGTACTATAGCTATTCCCATGAATGATGGTGGGCCATGCATTTCTAGACAAAGATGGGAAAAGCATTACATTCCCCACAGTGATGACAACTTGCAACAAATGGAATAAATGCACTGGATAACTCACAAAAATCACATTTAATTCTGGCAATACCTATGAGAGTCACAAGAGAGCATTCAGAACAATAGTGAATGCTTGTTACCTGTTGGAGAATTTGTGATGTAGAGGAGTAGACCAAACCTAAACTCAACTGCCATCATTCATTGGACAAAATGTTGCATACTATCATCTAAACAATTGTGGTTCAGTTATGTCTGAATAATATTTATTTCTTTTTACAGTTTTGTGTCTGCAAACAAATTCTGCAGCTACTAAGAAAAGTTCTGATGATATTGAATTTTTTGCTCAATATGACTTTTAGTTCTGTTTTTCTCATGATTCTCATAAAGTCTAATAGAATCATTAGTATTGACATACAAATTATCTATTGTGCTACTAGTCTGTAACTGGTTTGTTCATCAAGGAGTTTAGTATTACATATGTATTGAATTATGGTTTCAGAGGCACCCAGTTCAAAACCAATCAGCAATATTTCCCAATAATGTTGGAAACTGAGTTTAGGAAATTTAAGACCCATGAAGACTACCCCACGGAAAGCATAGGTCTCTACATTACAAAATATTCTCTCTTCTTGCTTTCACTAAAGGTATACTATCTTTACTTTTGCTGCATTACTTACTGCTCACTTCTTTTGAATAAATACTTCCTGTAATTCTCCAGAAGATAATTCTATAAGACAACATGAAGTGAGCATCTTGACCCTGAAGTGAACACAATTAAATATGCTTCTTGGGGTAAAACCTGTTAAACTGATCTCACTGATCATTTTACCAATGAAAATTTTTTCTTACTATCTAACAGGATGCTGAGGAGTTTTATTTAGTTCATTATAACTGATGTTAAATTCTCTTACTGATATTTTTATTTGTTTGATACTGTATGATATGAGCCCTCCTTGGGTCACACTTAAATATTTTGCTGTAAGATGTAGTTTTAAGATAATTTAGAAAATTAAGGGCACCCATCCCTTCTCTCTCTCTCTTGTCTGTATGTGTCAAAAAATAAATAAATCACAAGAAAGGGAAAAAATTTAGACAGCTCAAATTAAGAAAATGAAGAACTGATTCAACTAGGTTATCTCCTCTCTTGTTTTTTGATCTTTGACTATCCTCATCCTCATTACAAGTAGCACACTCAAATCCTGTAGTCCAATTGAGTTACCCTCCTTTTGTAACCCCTCTATAAAGAAGTAAGTAAGCAACAATTGTGGAAGGAAAATTATATTATCACTTGTATATATGTTTTTATGCAGTATGACCTAATACATATTTTGCTTCCTGATGGAAAGTGTTAGCCAGCAGTTCTGTCTCATGTGTAGCTAAACAGATCTTCAGAAGTTTAATAAGTAGTGGACAACTAATTTTTATGGTATTTTTTTTCTAATTCACAAGCTTTGATAACTGTTCAAAAATTTAAAAGGGCATTGGGAAACATAAACATTACACAACAAGCAATTACATGGCTTATGGCTCTACCATGTAAAAAGCAAAGATAACATATAAATATATTCATTTAAGCATGCAGGTTTCATTCCACAACATAGAACACCACAGTTGTAGGAGGAGGGCCTTAGAAACTCATGAAAGTTAAACATTATTTGGATCACAGCAACAAAGAAATGAGTCAACAGAACTTCAGACTGTGTCTGCATCTACCATCACCACAAAGTGAATGTACCTCGAATAGGTTTTATTTTAGCCCATACAACAGACAAGCAAGGTGAATGAAGACACTGAAATACCACAGTTCAGTGATGTGGAATACATACCACACACCCCCCTCCTCCAACTGCCTCTAGCCGGAAAACCTTTAAGTCTGTCAGACTGAAGATGATCTGGAGAGAGATAATATCGACTTCAGTCACCGACATATAGCAAACTACCTTGTCTTGAGGGATTGTATGTCAGTGCCCCATAATTACTACAATTTCTAAACTATTAAGCTAAACTCTACAATAATGATATGAGCATGAGGCTGATTATATCTTGAGAAAGAACATTACATGACTAGCATTGAAATGCTTTAAGCAGATAGTAGGTTATACATTACACAATGCTTGCAGATAAAAGGAAGCCAAATTCCTGCACAATATTTTGTGATGTAAAAAAATTATTTGCCTCTGTTATGCCTAATGAATATTAAAGCATTTTTGTTATCTTGAGTGGAAAAAATCTTGATTCAGTAGGTAAAATATGGTGCCATAAATGTAAAAGAAGAAAAAGCTTTTTATTTTTTGTCACTGACCTGTAGAGTTACCAGTGCTTAATGGAGCACCTTTATCTTCAGCTTTGTCCTCAGGGTGAAACACAACAGTCCATCTATCCAACCTGATTTCCTCAGCATCAATGACATCTCTAAGAAGGTTCAAGGGATCTTCACCACCAGTGTATCCAGGACCCCATCGCAACACACGAGCCAAATCATTTCCTAGAAAAGCAAGTCATTTTCTCAAATTGTTCTTATAGACATTGACAGTTACATGACTTCATATCCTTTTTGCAAGCTATATCTAGTGGTAAAGCCATACAATCACACAGAAATTATAATGAATAATTTTCATTCTTTTTTTCCAGGCAATAGCTTTTGGTAAAAACATTTTAAAATTATTTTAGTCATGTTTTCCACAACTGTAAACAGTTTTCATATTATACTGAACCATATGACACATTTCAAAATTAGGAACATAATAACTTTCTACAGAAAGCTCACAAATAAATATTTAGAATTGTATGGAAGTAACAGAAATATTGTTTTAATGTGGTGTGCATGATCTCTCTTGGACAAAGCTTTTTTTTTGTGCAGCTGTAGCATAAAATGTTACTTAATGCATGTTACATGTGATAAATTTCTGATAGATTTGACGAATATGGTGTGCTGAAATGGTCCATTTTTACAGACTGTTTTACAAGTAATTAGTAATACACTATATTGCCTTGAAGGAAGTTTTAGAAGGTCTAATATAAGAGATGTTTATGTTAGCAGATCATATAGTCCAGAATTGGTAGACAAATCAGGCAAATGCCATGAAAATTGTGTCAAATATCCCACAGATGTACACCAAGAACAGCTTTGTTATGGTGTCAATAACTGCCTGCTGCAAATACTCACTCAACAGGAAAATTCAAGCCATTGAGTCTTTTTAAGGGAACAAAAGGCATGTTAATCCCATGGAAAGTCTGTGCAGATATGATAACTGTTATATGCAGCTGCAAGACTCTTATTCATATTCATTTGCAAGTACCTTACCTGAATCCATAGATATTTCAAGGTAGCAATGAAACCTCATCAATTTTGTCAGCAAAGTAATTTTTCTTTTCGATGCTGTGTGCGTAAATAGATTTCTCAATATGAAACAGTAGTTTATTGAATTGTGGAAGAAGTAAGATATAATGACTGCCCTGTAACAGTAGCTCTCTGGACTGCTCACTGCACTGGATTGCAGATCATGGTGTGTGTGTGCGCAATGAGTTTGAAGTTAGTAATAATGTAAGGCAAGGCTTATACAAATTTGCTGTGCTGGCAAATTTGATTGTTTGCAGCATTATGCTTGCTGAGACTATTTATCACATCACCATTATTTTGTGAAAAGAAGCAAATAACACTGAAAATAAATAATATAATAAGGGCAGTTTACAAGTCACATCAAAGACATAACAACGAGTTGGGATAGGCACACAAAAAAGACACAAATACAACACTTAAGCTATTGTCCATAGCCTTCTCCAGAAAAAGAACATTCACACAATCACATAGGCACACTTCACAGTCACACAACCATCATCTCCGGCAGCCAGAGTGCCTGTCGCAGCTCGTCATTATGTCTTTGAAATAAGTTTCAAACTGTCCTTATTATATTGTTAAATTCCAACCAGGAATTTCATTATTAAATAAATAATCTTGTGCAAGCCTCTGCATAAGAACATAAATCTACATTCTTTTGAACCTGCTTACTATATTTGTCTGTCAGTCAACCCTCTGTGATTTTTATTCCACATACTTCCCTCCAATGTCAAACTGCTGATTCCTTGTCTCACCTGTGTCCCTCAATTTAATCCCTTCATTTAGTCAAGATATGCCAGAAATGTCTTTTCTCCCCAATTCTCTTCAGCACTTCCTCATCAGTTGTGATAACTAACCATCTAATCTTCAGTATTTTCATTTGTATGCAGCACCACATTTCAAATGCTACTAACATCATCATTCCTGAACTCCTTATCATCCACATTTCACTTCAGTAAATGATGCGCTCCTGACAAATGCTTTCAGAAATGACTTCCTAATACTGAAATTAATTTTGGATGCCAACAAATTTTGCTTTTTCAGAAATGCTTTTCTTCCCATAGCCATTCTGCATTTTATATCACCTTTACTTTGGCTATCAGAAATCATTTTTCTACCCAAATAACAAAACTGATCTACTATTTTGGTTGTATCATTATCTAATCTAATTCCTTCACCATCACTTGATTTTCTTGTACTACATTCCATTACCTTGTTTTGATCTCGCTAATGTTAATCTTATAAGCTCTCTTCAAGGCACTGTATATTTCATTTAATTGCTCTTCCAGGTCCTCTGCTGCCTCTCTCGGAATTTTCATCGGCAATTCTCAAAGTTTTTATTTCTCCACACTGAACGTTAATTCCTTCTCCAAATTGCCTTACTTTCCTTCATAGCTTGCTCAATGTACAAATTGAATAACATTGGGGGAAAGACTACATCCCTATCTTACTCCCTTCTAACCACTGCATCACTTTCATGCCCATTGAGTCTTATAACTGCTGTCTAGTTTTTTATACAAGTTGTATATAACTTTTTGTTCCATATATTTTGTATCAGCTACCTTCAGAATTTGGAATCGTGTAATCCAATCAACACTGTCAAACGCTTTCTCCAAATCTACCTATCTTATAAGGTAAGTCATAATCTGAGCATTGCATCATGTATGCCTATATTTCTCCTAAATCCAAACTGATCTTCCCCGAGGTCGGATTCTAACAGTTTTTCCAGTAGTCTGTAAGTAATTTGTGTTATTATTTTTGCAACTACTACTTATTAAACTTATAGTTACATTTTTTCCCACCTTTTCTGCACTTGCAGTCTTTTGAATTGAAATTATTATATTCTTGTTAAAACCTGAAAATATTTCCCCTGTGTCACACATTTTCCACACCAGGTGGAACAGTTTCTTCATTAATGGTTCTCCTAAAGATGTCAGCAGTATAGGGGGAATATGATCTACTCCAGGGACCTTGTTTCCACTCACATCTTACAGTGCTCTGCCAAATTCTTCTCTTCTTCAAGTTCATTTTCCTTGCACAGACCCTCAATATATTCCTTCCAACTTTCAGCTTTCGCTTCAATGCTTACTACTGCTCCCCCCACCCTCCCCTCCCCTTCCATGCCCACACTCTAGCTTCCCCTTCCCTGCCCACACTCTAGCCTTGCATACGTCTTTCATTCCGCATACTCTCCAGTCTCCCCTTCCCTTCCTCCCTGTCCGTCAGACAGCAATGGCATATTCCCCCACCTGTGCTGTGCGTTCTTTCCTTCCCTTCCTGCTTTCCTTTTCATACTGCCTCCTCACCCTCACCACTGGTTGCTTTTGCTTCAGCCATGCTGAGTGCCACAGACTGGCCACAGAGGCCAGAGACGGTGGTCGCGTGTATGTGTGTGTGTGTGTGTGTGTGTGTGTGTGTGTGTGTCAAGAATGCCATAACAGCTGAAAGCTCTTTAAAGTAGAAATTTAATGTGTGACTTTCTGCGGCTCATCAAGATGTCTCTGTGGGGAGTAGCAACCTATCCTTCTCATATACGTGTGAGACGAAGACAACAGAACAAAGAGGGGGAAATGGATACTCTACTAGGACTTGTGGAAAAACCGTTAACACAACAGTTAAATTCAAAAACAGGAAGCTCAGTAAACTCTCTTACTTTAAATAAAATCACGGTATGTAAAGAATAAGAAAAATTACAGTAATGGGCGTAAAATAAATCAAAGAATGCCTCATTAATTACAATTAAATGCAATTGCAGCGTAAAAAATTGGTCACTGAGAGTAACAGAATAAATAGAAAGATATATTTCATTTACATGCAAAAAAATACAATGAAAATAAATAAATAGAATACCCCCTACCAACATAATACGGACACTCCATTATGAACTGACAGAGTCATATGTCTTTTTATTACAACACTGTAAAAAATATTTGAGCAATAATCAATGCAAAATGAAATATATACATGTGGCATCTATTCCGAAAGAACAGACATCACTTCTGATCCTGCAGCTGTTATTCTTTCATATTCACAGAATATATGACATCAACTGTGAATGGGCAAAGCCGGAAATGTGTACCCAGCCAGAATTCGAACCCAGGTCTCCTGCATTCTAGGCAGTTGCGCTGACTACTACACCACTGGGGACACAGTTATCACCACACCTGCAAGGACTACCTAAGCATGCCTCCCGTCAGACACAAATTTCAAGCTTTGTGACATCTGTTCTTTCGGAAAAGACGCCACATGTATATATGTAATGTGCCCGTGACGGGCAATGTTCCTTTCATTAGTGCAGAGGGGTGGGCAAATTTGGAGCCCTTACTCTTACAGGAATTAGTACAAAGTGACTACGAGTTTGAGTACTGTGGGCAGGGTAAAGCTGGAAATTTGTGTCTGACGGGAGGCATGCTTAAGTAGTTCTTGCAGGTCTGGTGATAACTGTGTCCTCAGTGGTGTAGTGGTCAGCGGAACTGCCTAGAATGCGGGAGACCTGGGATCGAATCCCAGCTGGGTACACATTTTCAGCTTTGCCCATTTGTAGCTGATGCCATACATTCTGTGAATATGGCAAAATGAACTGTTAAACAAATAATAAAAGGTTAGTAAACAAAGCTGGTTTACTAAATATAATACAACTTTTTGAAATAAAGGCGTAAGCATTGGTTCATATTAATATAAATGAAATGGAGATATCTAAATAACCAGAAATGCAATGATCATTGACATTTAAGAATATTATTAGTCAGTTAACATAATAATAAGGATAATTTACAATTCACTGCAAAGATGTATGATGAGCTTCAACAGGCACACAGAAAAGACTCTCTCATATACAGCACATAACAGCCGAAGATGATGGTTGTGTGACTGTGAAGTGTGCCTGTACTTACTCTTTTCTGGGGAAGGCTTATGTTTGATAGCTTTGTATGTGTAAGTGTCTTTTTTCTGTGCCTGTCACAGCTCATCATACATCTTTGCAGTGAGTTGTAAATTATCCTCATTATATTGTTGAGTTCCAAACTGGAGTTTCCATTTTATTATTTTAACAAAAAAGCACTCACCTGTACCAAGAGGCACTATAGCACATGCAGGGGATGAGCACTCACTATCCTGGCCAACATTGTCTAAACACTGTAGTACCCAGCCAATTGTCCCATCACCTCCACAAACAAGTATTTTGTAGTCCTTGATATGACGAAACACATATAACCTGCAAATTAAATATATTTTTCAACCAAGGTATAAAAATACACACCAACTGATGTATACATTTTGAAAGATAAACCTCAACAGGTTATAGTTAAAGAACCGCTTGCTGGTTATGGTGACATCTAAACAAAGGACAATTTGAAAATGGGAGAAAAAGTTTGGTATATAAGTAAAGTGCCTACTTTAATTCAGTGTCTATTATAGACAAACATAGGAAATAAAGTCAAAAGAACTAAGCTTGCTTTCATACACTGCAAATTGTTCATAGGATCATAAATCTCTGTATAAGAGACAAGCCAGTAGTGAAATGTCTACATAAGTACAGTACGCACTGTCATATTTGCAATTCTACTAATTCATGAGCAGAAATAATATGCAACTGATGGATATTATTTTGAAATGGTCAATGTATCATATAATTGGTGCCACAGTGGGTTAAATTTTCTTAGTGTCACTGGAGACCAAACAAAATGTTGTCGATCTGTGTATTACAAGCACTTTGTGAGAAAACTCTGATAAGTAACTTGGTAAGAGAATTTGACACTCTGCAGAGTAGATACCACAATTATGTAATACAAGTCCAGAACATCATGGATGATATCTGGAATGTGTGAGCTATGCAAGTTACTCAGATGTTCAAAACTGGTTGTTATTCTTTTAGGACATTTCCTAGATTCCAGAGTTGCCTTGGTCATAACAGATACAGGTGTATTGATATACAGTAAATGATCTGGTGATATTGATTGATTTCTTTATTAATCGAACTAACAATTTACATTGTGTGGACTTCATTAACAAGATTATGAACAATTTACACACATAATCATTCATATTTCACAAAGATAAGTAATTTACATTTGTGTTTTTGATATTTTCTTTATTATATTTTATACATTGCAATATAGAATTCTTCATTAAGTAACATTTTAATTCAGGTACTCCAACACTGCATAAAAACTTTAATTTTGTAAGTAGTTTTTTTTTGTTTTGTTTGTAATTGAGTGATTTTAGCAATGTATTTTATATTTTAGGGTATTGTACAACAAACTCTGCTGAGTTTTAAATTTATTTTTCCTGTCAAGGTCTACATCATTAGGGTTTCTAGTCACATAAGTATGGACTGAAGAGTTGATTACATACCAGTCAATATTTTTATTTATGTACACAATACTTTGATAAATATATTGATATGGGACAGTTAGGATTTCCAACATTTGAAAATGTTTAACGCAGTAAGCCCAATTACCACTCTTGTTTATTTTATTACGTGTATTGTTGTTTTCTGTAATTTGAAGATTGTTTCAATATTTTTTTTATTGGATTCCCAAAATATTATCCTATAACTAATAACACAGTGGATATAAAAAAAATACACAGATATGACACATGAAACATCAAATACTGTAGTCATAAATCTAAGGCCTTAGCGTGCTGTAGATATTCTATTACTAATTATTTTAACTTGTTCTTTCCACTTTAGGTGACTATCAACAAGCATACAAAGAAATTTTGTGATTAGTCATTTAATTTTAAGTGTGTTATAATGTGTGTGTTTTTTTTTTTTTTTTTTTTTTTTTTTTTTTTTTTTTTTTTTTACTTAGTAGAAATTCACAGGATTTTTTAAAATCAAGTGTGAGTTTATTATTGGATGCCCACTCAAATATGCCATTTAGATGATTATAAGAGGTAATCCGTCTTATGCCGACTGCAATTAAGAGATTTATTTTACACAAGAGGCGTTTTGCCTTTTTTTTCTTTTCTTTTTTTTTTATGTGAAACTTGTCTGGTGTAAAATAAATCTCTTAATTGCAGTCAGCATAAGACAGATTACCTCTTATAATCAATTTTAACAGCTGCTGTGGAAGATGGCCACACAACCAAACATAGTATGCCATTTAGTGTTTCTTTGGCTTTTCCTTTTAATATTCCTGGCAATTCATCAGTGTTTAAAACATCTGAGTCATCAGCAAATGATAATGCTTGCCCATGGTTGACGCTTAGTGGACAGTCATTAATGTAAATTAGGAAGAGTATTGGACCAAGGACACTACCCTGTGACACACATATATTAACGTTATTTGGATCTGAAGTATAGTTTACAATACAGTTGGAGCAGCTCGCGATAAGTGTGATTTCAGTTATCTGTGTTCTATTTTCTGGGTATGACTGGAACCACTTTTTCAAATCCCACTTATTCCCAGCTCATATAGCTTATTTAATAGTATATTGTGATTCACTATATCAAAAGCATTAGTGAGAAAAAGAAATATGCCTGTTGTATAGTTACCTATATCTAATGGTTTTAGGATGTATTTTGTGAGATAAACTGTTGCTGATTTAGTGCCATTCCCTGATTGAGAACCAAATTGGTCAACAGACAGGAGGTTGTAGTTGTTTAAATAGTTCATGAGTGATTGTTTCTATTATTTTTGAAAAGCATGAGATTAGTGTATAATTTTCTATGTTTCCAGCATCACCTTCTTTGAAGAGAGGTAGCAGTACATGTTTCCAGCATCACCTTCTTTGAAGAGAGGCAGTACCACATGTTAAATAGTCAGGAAAGGTTGATTTATAATATCTACTAAAGATTGAAGTAGGCTCTCAATACAGCCCTTTGTTAGACCAATGGGGACTTCATTCAAACCAGCTGAGGTTTTATTTTTCAGCTTACATTCTACTTTGTTGACTTCTTCTTTGTTGTGGTGAGTAATGCCATTGAATGTGATACAGAATATTTTAGCTTTCTGACCTGAAAAACTGTTGGAAATTTTTTCCGTAATTTTATTCCTATGCTGCTAAAATAATTGTTTATGTAGTTTGTCAAATAGTTTGGTTTTTTTTATTAGAGTCCCTTCCTCCTGATTTTTGTTTGAAAGATTCATTTTTCTGTTACCAGTTTCCTGCTTTACAATCTTCCACTCTGCCTTGTTTTTATTTTCAGCACTGAGTTACATTCTGGAGTTATGGGCCTTCTTTGTTGCAAGTAATACTTTTCTATATGTTTTTTGTACCTTTTATAAAAAAAATTAGAAAGATAGATTAGTTTGACAGTGTTTAAAGTAGCTCTGGTATTTCAGTGTTTGAGATGATTTTTTAATGCCTTTTGTGATCCACTTCTTTTTTTCCACTTTTGTCATTGAACATAATACTTTAGGAAATGTTTCAAGTTTTAGTTTCAATAGTTCCATGAAATTTTTCATTTGAATCTATCTCTGAGTATACTGATTTCCATGTTTGTCCTTCTATGTGTTAGCCAAACTCCTGTCTCTCTTGTTTAGAAAATTTTCATCTGTGTACATACATTTTCTTTGTTTTTTTCTGGAGCCACTTTCATATTTATGATTTGACTGCAGTGAGTTCCAGCCGTAGCGGTCTCCGAAAGCTAAGTTCTAATAAGTGTTTGTGTATTGTAGTTAAATTATTAAAGTTTTAGATTTCAGGAGGTGTTATCGCGCTAGTTGTTTATTAACTTTAGTACTTTTCAACAGGTGACTTGCTGTTTTTAACGTAGTTGAGGTTGGGAAACTTTAAGTTACGGTATTTGATAACTCTTGTACTCTCACAGTGTTTAGTTATTTTATTAGTGGCGCTTGAATTTGAACTTGTTTATACAAGCAACAGTGTAAAGTTTCTGTGGTAGTGTTATTTGCTCTTTTCTGATACTATTAGTTGTTGTTACTTGATTTGTAGAGACTGAGGTTTGTTGATTACTGTAGTTAAGAGGTACTTCTTACTTATTTTGTAGAAACTTAACTTCATAACGTAGACATCTAGTTTTTCTTAACAAATTATTGTAAAATTTTACCATGAGTGAAAAGTGAGGGCTCTGTCGTAGGGTCGTGTGTAGTGGGCTGCAGTGTGGGATTTGTAGTAAGTATTTTCATGGGGGGGAGTGCAGTGGGGAAGACAGTGGGCATTGTGGTGAGGTTCTCTCCTGGAACTGTAGGATTTGCAGCAGGAATAAGTTGATAGAGGAGCAGGAGCGTTTGATCTGCACCCTTCAGGTGCAGTTGAAAAACGCTGAAGAGGAACTAGGTAGGTTGAGGAGGGGAAGGGGGGCTGGGGAATGGGAACTGGCAGTTGGCAAGAAGGTAGGTAGGAGAAGGTATTCAGATAGCTTTACATTGCAAGTTGCAAATAGGTTTGACCAACTGTCAGAGTTGAGTGGAGATGAACCTCCTGTAGCTGTAGGTGTAGGAAGTACGCAGCAGACCTCAGCTTTTGGTAAGCCGAAATCTGTAGAGAGGTCTCTTAGGAAGAAGGTTCTGCTGCTAGGTAGTTCTCATGGCAGAGGTGTTGGCCAACAGTTGCAGGAAGTACTTGGGAGTGAGTACCAGGTCACCAGCATAGTGAAGCCTAGTGCAGGGTTAGATCAGGTCACTTGTAACATAGGGGACTTATGTAGGAATTTTTCAAAAGAGGATCAGGTAGCTATAGTGGGTGGGGCCGGGAACAGTCTTGATAGGGACGGGGAATATGATATAGGTGGTGATCTGGAAAGGATAGCAACTGAAACTGGTGGCAGGAATGTGCATTTCGTGCAGCTGTTTCAGCGTCATGATAGGCCTTGTCTTAATACGGCTGTCAGCCGTCTTAACATGGGGCTTGAGAAGGCGCTGATGACGAAGGGCATGGATCACATTGCAGTGGTGCCAGTTGAAACTATCCAAAGGTCGGATTTTACTAGGCACGGTCTGCACCTCAATAGGTATGGGAAGGGGAGGTTGGCAAAGCTCATAGGTGACAGTGTAGTAGGGGGTGGGGGTTTCACTCATGGAAAAATTCCTGTAGTAGTTGGTGTTAGGGCTGCACCTTTTTTAGACTGAAGACAGCTGATAGATATTCCTGCTTAAAGGAAGTCCCTCTAAGAAATGAACCACCTTTGACAAAGTCTAAGAATATAAGTAATAAGGGAATTACTGTTTTTCATCAAAATATACAGGGTATCAGAGATAAAGTTAATGAAATGCTTATTGATACTGATTCTGACATTATTGGAATTTCAGAGCACTTTTTAAGTGGTGTGACAATTAAGAGACTTCCTTTGCCAGGATACAGGTTAGCTGCCTTCTACTCTAGGAGTTCTTTGCAGTGTGGGGGAGTGGCCATGTATGTAAAAAACGATTTTTCATCGGAGTCAATCGATTTTTCTAAACACTGCACAGAACAGATATTTGAATGTTGTGCAGGAGTTGTTAATGTTAATGGAACTAAACTAGTAATAGTTGTTATTTATAGATCCCCTGACTCAGATTTTAAAATGTTTCTGCCCAAGCTGGAATTGGTTCTGGGTTCACTGTATAGGAAGTATAAAAATTTAATTGTGTGTGGAGATTTCAACATTAATTGTGTAGGTGATAGCTCAAGGAAAAGTCAGCTTTTAGATCTATTTAATTCCTATAACATGATGCAAACAGTATTTTTTCCAAGGAGAGTGCAAGGAAATAGCAGTTCTACCATTGACAATATTTTTGTTCATTCTTCATTATTAGAGGGGCACTCTGTCAGCAGAATAGTAAATGGCCTATCAGACCACGATGGCCAACTTTTAATTCTAAAAAGTATTTGTTCTCAAACAAATGTTAAACATAAATATCAACTACTTAGAAAAGTTAATCCAGTTGCAATTGAGACCTTTTTAAGCCTAATTAAGGAACAAGAATGGCAAGATGTTTATAGTGCTGATAATGCAGATGATAAATATAATGCTTTTCTGAACACATTTATTATGCTGTTTGAAAGTTGCTTTCCGCTAGAATGCTCAAAACAGGGTACTTTCAGTAACAGACAGTCAGGGTGGATGACAAAGGGGATAAGAGTATCATGTAGAACTAAGCGGGAGTTGTATCAAAATGTTAGAAGCAGTCAGAATGAAGATGCAGTAGTTCATTACAAACAGTACTGTAAGATTCTGAAAAATGTCATTAAGAATGCAAAAAGTATGTGGTACGCAAAAAGAATAGCAAACTCTCGGGATAAAATTAAAACTATCTGGTCAGTCGTGAAGGAAGTGTCTGGTCAGGAGCAGCAGGTAGAAGATATAACGTCAGTGCGTAGTAGGAATGTTTCTGTTACTGACAAGTTAGATATATGTGCAATATTCAATAATCACTTTCTGAATATAGTAGAGGAACTAAACAAAACTCTAGTTTCTACAGGTAATCATATAACGTTTTTAGAAAATGCGTTTCCGAGGCTGTTGCCTGAAATGATCCTTCATGATACTTCCATAGGTGAGATTGAGTCAATAATTAAATCAGTAAAGACTAAGGACTCTTGTGGATATGATGGGGTATCTAGCAGAATTCTAAAGTACTGTTCTCCATATGTTAGCCCAGTACTAAGCCATATTTGTAATTTTTCCTTTCAGAATGGTCAGTTTCCTAACAGATTAAAGTACTCAGTAGTGAAACCGCTTTATAAAAAAGGAGAAAGGGATAATGTAGACAACTATAGACCTATTTCTATGCCATCGGTTTTTTCCAAAGTTATTGAAAAGGCTGTATATTCAAGATTAATTGATCATTTCAGTTCACATAATTTCCTGTCAAACGTACAGTTTGGTTTTAGAAGTGGTTTAACGACCGAAAACGCTATATTTTCATTTCTCTGTGAGGCACTTGATGGGTTAAATAAGAGGCTACGGACATTAGGCGTCTTCTTTGATTTAACAAAAGCATTTGATTGTGTTGATCACAAAATATTGTTGCAGAAGTTGTAACATTATGGAATACGGGGAGTAACCCACAACTGGTTCACCTCTTACTTTAATAATAGACAACAGAAGGTAATTCTCCGCAATGTAGAAAATGGCTATGACGTGCAATCCCAATGGGGCACAATTAAGTATGGGGTGCCCCAGGGGTCTGTTTTGGGACCATTGCTGTTTCTTATTTATATAAATGATATGCCTTCGAGTATAACAGGTGATTGTAAAATATTTTTGTTTGCTGATGATACCAGCTTGGTAGTGAAGGATGTTGCTCGTAATATTGACACAGTATCAAATAATGCAGTTCAAGAGATAAGTTCATGGCTAATAGAAAACAAGTTGATGTTAAATCACAGTAAAACTCAGTTTTACAATTTCTAACACATAATTTGACGAAATCTGACATTATGATTACACATAATGGGCATGTGATAAGTGAGACTGAACAGTTCAAATTTCTAGGTGTTCATATAGACAGTAAGCTGTCATGGAAAGCCTATGTTCAGGATCTTGTTCCAAAACTAAATTCTGCTATATTTACCATTAGAACAATATCTGAGATAAGTGATTTTTCAACACGAAAAGTAGTCTATTTCGCTTACTTTCACTCACTTATGACGTACGGCATTGTTTTTTGGGGTAACTCGCCTGATGCAAAAAGGATATTTCTGGCTCAAAAATGGGCGGTTCGAGCAATATCTGGTGTAAGTTCGCGAACGTCATGTCGACCCCTTTTCAGTAGTCTGGGAATTTTGACTCTGGCGTCACAATACGTTTTTTCTTTAATGTCCTTTGTTGTTAATAATATCAGCTTATTCCCACGAGTTAATAGCTTTTACTCGGTGAATACTAGACAGATGTCTAATCACATTTGCACCACACCACCTTAACACTTGTGCAGAAAGGGGTGCAGTATTCTGCGGCATCCATTTTCAATAAGCTGCCACAAGAACTTAAGAATCTTAGCACTAATCCACATGCTTTCAAATCTAAATTGAAGAGTTACCTCGTGGCTCACTCCTTTTATTCTGTCGAGGAACTCCTAGAAAAGTTAAACAATTAAGCTAATTTATTTTTTCTTTATTGATTCTTTTCACTTTGTCTTAAGATTGTCGTGTGCAAAGGACTACTTAAAATTTTTCTATTACCATTATTGTGTAACAATTAATGTATTGACTTGTTCCATGACCATGGAGTCTTACTCCTGAAGTGGGTCCTATGGAACAGAAAAAACAAATAAAAATAAATAAAATAAATAATCAGATAATTATAAGTCTGTTACAACTAACCTACAGTTTTCTTTGCCTAAATCTATTAACACCTGATTAACAGCTGTCTTTAAATGGTTTGTTATTCTTGTTGCAATCTTAACCAATGGCACTAAATTGACACTGTGGCTTAGGCTAAGCAATGAGTCCCATGTAGTATTAAGATTCAGTTTATCTACATTTAGGTCTCCACATATGAGAATGTTGCCCTATGGAGTGTCAATCATATCAAGAACATGATTTAATTTAGACAAGAAGATGTTGAAATTGCCACTGGGTGATCTGCCTGGTAAGTAGAAGACCTGGGTTTGATCACCAGTTCAAGAGTAAATTTTCAACTGCCTCAATGAATTTCAATCAATGCCACCAGCAAGCAGCTTAAATGTCTTTGACATCACTGATTGGATCTATAAATCATTGAGATAAGATATTGTCAGGGTATTTGCATATTGAATAATACCAAGAAATTGGAATATAGGCAAAATCATAATAATAAAAAAGAAAGGTAGTGCCAAAAATATGAAGAATAATTACTCTGAAAGTATTCTGTCATACTATACAAAGTTTTTACTAGAACATTGACTACCAGATTGAGGACTACACTTACCTGGGTGCAACCCACTGGAAAAATTGGATTCAGAACAGGATTTTGCAGTGGTGATGCATGGTGTTTGTGCAGTGTTGCACAACTCCAAGTTTTCTCAGAATATGTGTGTCCTCTTTTCTTATATATTGTTTCAGTTTACAAAGCTTCATCTGCACCATTAAATATGTTATAATCGACTACTGTTGATCATACAATGTCTAGTACCCCGTAATGGGCCAAAAACCACTGCTGGCTGTATGACCAGCTCAAGGGGTTTGCACTCATGTTGCAACTCCTTGGCGAACAGCTCGACCCATTAAACTTGTGGCAGCGGCGAGTCCAGTCTTGACCATGCCACCTTGTAACATGAGTGCGAGTGATGGCACAGGGGGTTGCAGCCAGCGTGCAACCTCTCTGCCCAGAAGCAGTTCCAAGTGCTCCACTACGTGGCACCACTCTACAAAAGACACTTCTCCCGTGCTTCTCCTATCATTTTTTCTCTTTGGTTACGCCATTCTGCCACTCAAAGTTTTAAGAACACTGACATTTTCACAGCAATAATAATTTTGTCTCATTCAATTTTTTTTTATTTTTTTTATTTTTTTATTTTTTTATTTTTTATTTTTTATTTATTTATTTTTTTGTAGCAATTTGGAGGCATTTCTATAGTTTATAGTTTTGTTGCTGGCAAATAGAACACAGATTCAATGCTAACATTAATAAAAATGCCTAGAATAAGGTAAAGTGATTGTTGGTATTACTGCAGTCGTAATGTTTATTTTTATATCCAGTTAGAATATTTTTTCTCAAAATCTTGCATATAGAAGTTACAAAGTTATATTCTAATTAAGTCTTTTGGTTCTGGATAAAGCAGTTTTGGGGGTACATTCGGTACACGTAGGACTAGCTTGTCCCATTGTATTCTAGTTTGTGGATATATATCACGGACACTTTCCTGGTGGGCAAAGTATGTATAAAAAATAGAGTTTGTTTAACTTATCCAAAGTACAGACTCGTTGACAGAAACAAAAACACAAATAAAAACATACACACACATACACAATTCAAGCTTTCGCAACCATTTGTTGCTTCTCCAGGCAAAGAGCAGGGAAGTAGAGAGAAAAGCAAAGGATGTGGGTTTAAAGGAGTGGGTGAGGAGAGTCACTCCTGAGTCATGAGGAGTCACTCCTCACCTGCTCCTTTAAACCCACATCCTTTGCTTTTCTCTCTGCAGAAATGTCTGCCTAGGTGTGTTTGGATGTGGATATGTGTGAGTGTGTGTGTATTTGTTTACCTTCCTTTTTGTTCCCTAAGGTAAGTCCTTCCACTCCTGGGATTGGAATGGCTCCTTTTTCACTTCCTTAAAACCCGTATCCTTCCCTTTCTCCTCTCCTCCCTCCCTCTTTTTCCCGAAGAAGCCACCACTGGTGGCAAAAGCTCGAATGTTTGTGTGTTTTTGTGTGTGTTTGGTGTTTCTATCGACGAGCCTGTACTTTAGGTAAGTCAAAAATCTTTATTATATATATATATATATATATATATATATATATATATATATATATATATATATATATACGAATATTATAGAGGAAAAATTCCTAACAGGAAAAATATACGTAAAAAATAGATTAAGTACACTTACCAGGCGAAGGGGCACATGCAGTAATAGCAACAAATAAACACACAGACACACACACACACACTCAAAAATGCTAGCTTTCGCAGCCTAGCTGCTTCATCAGGCAGAATGGAAGGAGAGGGAAAAGGAAATGATGAGGGATTTAAGGAAGGGGGTAAGGAGCCATTCCAATCCCGGGACAGGAAAGACTTACCTTGGGAGAAAAAATGAGGGTAAACAAATGCACAGACACCCACACATTCACACAGACACAAGTACACCTAGGCAGACATGCTGTAGAGAGCAAAGACGTTACGAAGTTAGACAGAGATACCACTTGAGGCAGAGGCTCTGTCCAGAGAACCGAGGCAAAGATGTTAAGATGGTGGGTGGGAATTCGCATTTAGCGGAGGTTGGGAGCAGGTGGGCAACGGGAAGAGAGAATATGCTGAAGGGCTAGTTCCCATCTTCGGAGTTCTGAAGGATTGGTGTCGGTGGGAAGTATCCAGATAACCCGGACGGTGTAACACTGTGCCAAGATGTGCTGGCCGTGCCCAAGGCGTGTTTAGCCACAGGGTGATCCTCATTACCAACAAACACTGTCTGCCTGTGACTATTCATGCGAATGGACAGTTTGTTGCTGGTCATTCCCACATAGAATGCTTCACAGTGCAGGCATGTCAGTTGGTAAATCACGTGGGTGCTGTCGCAAGTGGCTCTGCCACATGCAAACACACCTAGGCAGACATTTGTAGAAACAAATTTTACAAATGTCTGTCTAGGTGTGTTTGCGTTTGGATATGTGTGAGTGTGTGTGTATTTGTTTACCTTCCTTTTTGTTCCCTAAGGTAAGTCCTTCCACTCCTGGGATTGGAATGGCTCCTTTTCCACTTCCTTAAAACCCGTATCCTTCCCTTTCTCCTCTCCTTCCTTCCTCTTTTTGCCGAAGAAGCTGCCAGTGGTGGTGAAAGCTCGAATGTTTGTGTGTTTTTGTGTGTGTTTTATGTTTCTGTTGACGAGCCTGTACTTTAGGTAAGTCAAAAATCTTTATTTTATTCATATTTTTCCCAACAGGAAAGTCTCCTTCTATAATATTAGTTTCATCCTTTTGAACCTAACAATATATGCGAATATTATAGAGGAAAAATTCCTAACAGGAAAAATATGCGTAAAAAATAGATGAAGTCCACTTAACAGGCGAAGGAGCACAGGCAGTGATAGCAACAAATAAACAAATAAACACACAGACACACACAAACGCAAGCTTTCACAGCCTAAGTGCTTAGTCAGGCAGAAGGGAAGGAGAGGGAAAAGGAAATGATGAGGGTTTTAAGGGAGTGGGTAAGGAGTCATTCCAATCCCGGGACAGGAAAGACTTACCTTGGGGGGGAAAAAGGAGGGTAAACAAATACACACACATTTACACAGAGGCAAGTGTATCTATAATTTTTCTTGCTAGGAATTTTTCATCTATAATATTCGTGGATGTGGTTTACTTACCAGGCAAAAGGGCACAGGTATGCAGACAGAAACACAAATAAAAACACACACATACACACAAACACAAATGCTGATCTTTCGCAACACTGGGTTGCTTCTTCAGAAAAAAACAGAGAATAGGAGATGATGCAGGTGAGGAGTCATTCCAAATAATCCTGGGAGAGGAAAGACTGACCTTGGGAAAAGGATACTTAAACAAACACACCCACACATACAAACATACTTGCACTCACACCAAGGCAGACATACGTAAAACGTCAGTCAGTCACAGTGTACCTGTGCTCTTTCACCTGGTAAGTAAACCACACACACACACACACACACACACACACACACACACTACCAGGCGAAGCACACATGTGCTTGCGTTTGTGTATATGTGTGGGTGTGTGTGTATTTGTTTACCCTCCTTTTCCCCCCAAGGTAAGTCTTTCCTGTCCCGGGATTGCAATGGCTCCTTACTCACTCCCTTAAAACCCTCATAATTTCCTTTTCCCTTTCCTACCCTTCTGCCTGAAGAAGCAGCTAGGCTGCGAAAGCTAGCGTTTTGTGTGTGTGTGTGTGTGTGTGTGTGTGTGTGTGTGTGTGAATTTATTAATTTATTTGTGCTACTATCACTACCTGTGCTCCTTCACTTGTTAATCTTCATCTATTTTTTTATATATGCACCCCTACCTTCTACCTACTTCCTAAGATTCACAAACCTAATCATCCAGGCCGGTCAATTGTGGCCGGTTACCAAGCCCCCACAGAACGAATCTCTGCCTACATAGAACAACACCTTCAACCCATCATATGCAGTCTCCCATCCTTCACCAAAGACACCAACCACTTCCTCGATCGCCTGAAATCCTTACCCAGCCTGTTACCTCCGGAAACCATTCTTGTAACCATTGATGCCACTTCCTTATACACAAATATCCCACATGCCCGGGCCTTGCTGCGATGGAGTATTTCCTTTCACGCCGAACACCCACTTCCCAACCTGAAACCTCTTTCCTTAATACCGTAGCCAGCTTCATCCTAACCCACAACTTCTTCACCTTTGAGGGCCAGACATACCAACAACTAAAGGGAACAGCCATTGGAACCAGGATGGCCCCCTCGTACTCAAACTTATTTATGGGACGCTTAGAGGAAGCCTTCCTGGATACCCAAGACTGTCAACCCAAAGTTTGGTACAGATTCATTGATGACATCTTCATGATCTGGACTAACAGTGAAGAAGAACTCCAGAATTTCCTCTCCAACCTCAACTCCTTTGGTCCCATCAAATTCACCTGGTCCTATTCCAAATCCCATGCCACGTTCCTCGATGTTGACCTCCATCTGTCCAACTTCACACATCCGTCCACATCAAACCTACCAACAAACAACAGTACCTCCATTATGACAGCTGCCATCCATTCCATATCAAACGTTCCCTTCCCTACAGCTTAGGTCTTCGTGGCAAAAGAGTCTGCTCCAGTCCCGAATCCCTGAACCAGTACACCAATAACCTAATAACAGCTTTCACATCCCACAGCTATCCTCCTGATCTGGTTCAGAAGCAAATTACCAGAGCCACCTCCTCATTCCTCCAAATCCAGAACCTTCCACCGAAGAATCCCAAAGTGCCCCTTTTGTCACCGGATACTTTCCGGGACTGGAGCGGACTCTGAATGTGGCTCTCCAGCAGGGATACGACTTCTTTAAATCCTGCCCCGAAATGAGATCCATCCTTAATGACATCCTTCCCACTCCACCAAGAGTGTCTTTCCGCTGCCCGCCTAACCTTCGTAACCTCCTAGTCCATCCCTATGAAACCCCCAAACCAGCTTCCCTACCCGCTGGCTCCTACCCATGCAACCGCCCCCGTTGTAAAACCTGCCCTATGCACCCTTCCACCACCACTTACTCCAGTCCAGTAACCCGGAAGGTGTACACGATCAAGGGCAGAGCCACTTGCGATAGCACCCACGTGATTTACCAACTAACATGCCTGCACTGTGAAGCGTTCTATGTGGGAATGACCAGCAACAAACTGTCCATTCGCATGAACGGTCACAGGCAGACAGTGTTTGTTGGTAATGAGGATCACCGTGCGGCTAAACATGCCTTGGTGCATGGCCAGCACATCTTGGCGCAGTGTTACACTGTCCGGGTTATCTGGATACTTCCCACTGACACCAACCTTTCAGAACTCCGGAGATGGGAACTTGCCCTTCAGCTTATTCTCTCCTCCCGTTGCCCACCTGATCTCAATCTCCGTTTACTCAAATTCCCACCATCTTTAGCATCTTTGCCTTGGTTCTGTGGACAGAGCCTCTGCCTCAATTGGTATCTCTGTCCAACTTCTTTGCTTTACACAAATGTCTGTCTAGGTGTGTTTGCGTTTCGATATGTCTGAGTGTGTGTGTATTTGTTTACCTTCCTTTTTTTCCCCTAAGGTAAGTCCTTCCACTCCTGGGATTGGAATGACTCCTTTTCCACTTCCTTAAAACCCATATCCTTCCCTTTTTCCTCCCCTTTTTTCCTCTTTTTTCTAAAGAAGCTGCCAGTGGTGGCGAAAGCTTGTATGTGTGTTTGTGTGTGATTTTATTTGTTTCTATTGACAAGCCGGTCCTTTTGGTAAGTCATCTCTTTTCTATTTTTATTTTTGTTTATCCCACCGGGAAAGTTTCCCTCTATAATATATATATATATACCTCTCTCCCAATCTGAAACCTCCGTCCTATCCAAAGGCCTCACCTTTAGTCCCACTCCCAAATTCAAACAAACAGCCCTTGTCAAAGACCTACTATCCTATACTCGTAGCCTTGGCTGGAGATATCACTTTGCCACGAGGAAAAATAATCCTACTCCTGATGATCCAGTTCCCCAAGACATCACTCAAATTGAACCCTGCCTGGAACAGTTCCGTCCTCCATCGCAGCGAGACCCACCCGCTCTCCCTCAAAATCACCCCCTTCAAACCTTCCAGGAATTCCTTACTTCCAACCTTGCCTCTCAGTCCTTCCTGAAAAACCTTAATCCTACTCCCAACATTACCGCAGCTGAATCCCGAGCTATCCGTGATCTGAAGGCTGACCATTCCATCGTCATTCTCCCTGCTGACAAGGGATCCACGACCGTGGTACTTGATCGGCGGGAGTATGTGGCTGAGGGACTGCGCCAGCTTTCAGACAATACTACCTACAAAGTCTGTCAAGAAGACCCCATTCCTGATGTCCAGGCAGAGATTCAGGGAATTCTCAGATCCTTAGGCCCCCTACAAAACCTTTCACCCGAGTCCATTAAACTCATGACCCCACTGACACCTCGCACCCCTACCTTCTACCTACTTCCTAAGATTCACAAACCTAATCATCCAGGCCGGCCAATTGTGGCCGGTTACCAAGCCTCCACAGAACGAATCTCTGCCTACATAGACCAACACCTTCAACCCATCATGTGCAGTCTCCCATCCTTCATCAAAGACACCAACCACTTCCTCGATCGCCTGAAATCCTTACCCAGCCTGTTACCTCCTCAAACCATCCTTGTAACCATTGATGCCACCTCCTTATACACAAATATCCCACATGCCCAGGGCCTCGCTGCGATGGAGTATTTCCTTTCACGCCGACCACTCACTTCCCTACCTAAAACCTCTTTCCTTAATACCCTAGCCAGCTACATCCTAACCCACAACTTCTTCACCTTTGAGGGCCGGACATACCAACAACTAAAGGGAACAGCCATGGGAACCAGGATGGCCCCCTCGTATGCAAACTTATTTATGGGACGCTTAGAGGAAGCCTTCCTGGAAACCCAAGCCTGTCAACCCAAAGCTTGGTACAGATTCATTGACGACATCTTCATGATCTGGACCAACAGTGAAGAAGAACTCCAGAATTTCCTCTCCAACCTCAACTCCTTTGGTCCCATCAAATTCACCTGGTCCTACTCCAAATCCCATGCCACTTTCCTTGATGTCGACCTCCATCTGTCCAACGGCCAACTTGACACATCCGTCCACATCAAACCTACCAACAAACAACAGTACCTCCATTATGACAGCTGCCATCCATTCCATATCAAACGTTCCCTTCCCTACAGCTTAGGTCTTCGTGGCAAAAGAGTCTGCTCCAGTCCCGAATCCCTGAACCAGTACACCAATAACCTAATAACAGCTTTCACATCCCGCAGCTATCCTCCTGATCTGGTTCAGAAGCAAATTACCAGAGCCACCTCCTCATTCCTCCAAATCCAGAACCTTCCACCGAAGAATCCCAAAGTGCCCCTTTTGTCACCGGATACTTTCCGGGACTGGAGCGGACTCTGAATGTGGCTCTCCAGCAGGGATACGACTTCCTTAAATCCTGCCCCGAAATGAGATCCATCCTTAATGACATCCTCCCCACTCCTCCGAGAGTGTCTTTCCGCCACCCACCTAACCTTCGTAACCTCCTAGTCCATCCCTATGAAACCCCCAAACCACCTTCCCTACCCTCTGGCTCCTACCCATGCAACCGCCCCCGTTGTAAAACCTGCCCTATGCACCCTTCCACCACCACTTACTCCAGTCCAGTAACCCGGAAGGTGTACACGATCAAGGGCAGAGCCACTTGCGATAGCACCCACGTGATTTACCAACTAACATGCCTGCACTGTGAAGCGTTCTATGTGGGAATGACCAGCAACAAACTGTCCATTCGCATGAACGGTCACAGGCAGACAGTGTTTGTTGGTAATGAGGATCACCGTGCGGCTAAACATGCCTTGGTGCATGGCCAGCACATCTTGGCGCAGTGTTACACTGTCCGGGTTATCTGGATACTTCCCACTGACACCAACCTTTCAGAACTCCGGAGATGGGAACTTGCCCTTCAGCTTATTCTCTCCTCCCGTTGCCCACCTGATCTCAATCTCCGTTAACTCAAATTCCTACCATCTTTAGCATCTTTGCCTTGGTTCTGTGGACAGAGCCTCTGCCTCAATTGGTATCTCTGTCCAACTTCTTTGCTTTACACAAATGTCTGTCTAGGTGTGTTTGCGTTTCGATATGTCTGAGTGTGTGTGTATTTGTTTACCTTCCTTTTTTTCCCCTAAGGTAAGTCCTTCCACTCCTGGGATTGGAATGACTCCTTTTCCACTTCCTTAAAACCCATATCCTTCCCTTTTTCCTCCCCTTTTTTCCTCTTTTTTCTAAAGAAGCTGCCAGTGGTGGCGAAAGCTTGTATGTGTGTTTGTGTGTGATTTTATTTGTTTCTATTGACAAGCCGGTCCTTTTGGTAAGTCATCTCTTTTCTATTTTTATTTTTGTTTATCCCACAGGGAAAGTTTCCCTCTATAATATATATATATATATATATATATATATATATATATATATATATATATATATATATATACCTCTCTCCCAATCTGAAACTTCCGTCCTATCCAAAGGCCTCACCTTTAGTCCCACTCCCAAATTCAAACAAACAGCCCTTGTCAAAGACCTACTATCCTATACTCGTAGCCTTGGCTGGAGATATCACTTTGCCACGAGGAAAAATAATCCTACTCCTGATGATCCAGTTCCCCAAGACATCACTCAAATTGAACCCTGCCTGGAACAGTTCCGTCCTCCATCGCAGCGAGACCCACTCGCTCTCCCTCAAAATCACCCCCTTCAAACCTTCCAGGAATTCCTTACTTCCAACCTTGCCTCTCAGTCCTTCCTGAAAAACCTTAATCCTACTCCCAACATTACCGCAGCTGAATCCCGAGCTATCCGTGATCTGAAGGCTGACCATTCCATCGTCATTCTCCCTGCTGACAAGGGATCCACGACCGTGGTACTTGATCGGCGGGAGTATGTGGCTGAGGGACTGCGCCAGCTTTCAGACAATACTACCTACAAAGTCTGTCAAGAAGACCCCATTCCTGATGTCCAGGCAGAGATTCAGGGAATTCTCAGATCCTTAGGCCCCCTACAAAACCTTTCACCCGAGTCCATTAAACTCATGACCCCACTGACACCTCGCACCCCTACCTTCTACCTACTTCCTAAGATTCACAAACCTAATCATCCAGGCCGGCCAATTGTGGCCAGTTACCAAGCCTCCACAGAACGAATCTCTGCCTACATAGACCAACACCTTCAACCCATCATGTGCAGTCTCCCATCCTTCATCAAAGACACCAACCACTTCCTCGATCGCCTGAAATCCTTACCCAGCCTGTTACCTCCTCAAACCATCCTTGTAACCATTGATGCCACCTCCTTATACACAAATATCCCACATGCCCAGGGCCTCGCTGCGATGGAGTATTTCCTTTCACGCCGACCACTCACTTCCCTACCTAAAACCTCTTTCCTTAATACCCTAGCCAGCTACATCCTAACCCACAACTTCTTCACCTTTGAGGGCCGGACATACCAACAACTAAAGGGAACAGCCATGGGAACCAGGATGGCCCCCTCGTATGCAAACTTATTTATGGGACGCTTAGAGGAAGCCTTCCTGGAAACCCAAGCCTGTCAACCCAAAGCTTGGTACAGATTCATTGACGACATCTTCATGATCTGGACCAACAGTGAAGAAGAACTCCAGAATTTCCTCTCCAACCTCAACTCCTTTGGTCCCATCAAATTCACCTGGTCCTACTCCAAATCCCATGCCACTTTCCTTGATGTCGACATCCATCTGTCCAACGGCCAACTTGACACATCCGTCCTCATCAAACCTACCAACAAACAACAGTACCTCCATTATGACAGCTGCCATCCATTCCATATCAAACGTTCCCTTCCCTACAGCTTAGGTCTTCGTGGCAAAAGAGTCTGCTCCAGTCCCGAATCCCTGAACCAGTACACCAATAACCTAATAACAGCATTCACATCCCGCAGCTATCCTCCTGATCTGGTTCAGAAGCAAATTACCAGAGCCACCTCCTCATTCCTCCAAATCCAGAACCTTCCACCGAAGAATCCCAAAGTGCCCCTTTTGTCACCGGATACTTTCCGGGACTGGAGCGGACTCTGAATGTGGCTCTCCAGCAGGGATACGACTTCCTTAAATCCTGCCTCGAAATGAGATCCATCCTTAATGACATCCTCCCCACTCCTCCGAGAGTGTCTTTCCGCCGCCCACCTAACCTTCGTAACCTCCTAGTCCATCCCTATGAAACCCCCAAACCACCTTCCCTACCCTCTGGCTCCTACCCCTGCAACCGCCCCCGTTGTAAAACCTGCCCTATGCACCCTTCCACCACTACTTACTCCAGTCCAGTAACCCGGAAGGTGTACACGATCAAGGGCAGAGCCACTTGCGATAGCACCCACGTGATTTACCAACTAACATGCCTGCACTGTGAAGCGTTCTATGTGGGAATGACCAGCAACAAACTGTCCATTCGCATGAACGGTCACAGGCAGACAGTGTTTGTTGGTAATGAGCATCACCCTGTGGCTAAAAATGCCTTGGTGCATGGCCAGCACATCTTGGCGCAGTGTTACACTGTCCGGGTTATCTGGATACTTCCCACTGACACCAACCTTTCAGAACTCCGGAGATGGGAACTTGCCCTTCAGCTTATTCTCTCCTCCCGTTGCCCACCTGGTCTCAATCTCCGCTAACTCAAATTCCCGCCCACTATCTTTAGCATCTTTGCCTTGGTTCAGTGGACAGAGCCTCTGCCTCAATTGGTATCTCTGTCCAACTTCTTTGCTTTACACAAATGTCTGTCTAGGTGTGTTTGCGTTTCGATATGTCTGAGTGTGTGTGTATTTGTTTACCTTCCTTTTTTTCCCCTAAGGTAAGTCCTTCCACTCCTGGGATTGGAATGACTCCTTTTCCACTTCCTTAAAACCCATATCCTTCCCTTTTCCTCCCCTTTTTTCCTCTTTTTCCTGAAGAAGCTGCCAGTGGTGGCGAAAGCTTGTATGTGTGTTTGTGTGTGATTTTATTTGTTTCTCTCGACGAGCCGGTGCTTTTGGTAAGTCATCTCTTGTGTGTGTGTGTGTGTGTGTGTGTGTGTGTGTGTGTGTGTGTCTGTATTAATGAATATTATGGAGGAGAAATTCGTAGCAGGAAAAATATATAAAAAAATAGATGAAGATTAACAATTGAAGGAGCACAGGTAGTGATAGTAGCACAAATAAATTAATAAATTCACACACACACACACACACACACACAAAACGCTAGCTTTCGCAGCCTAGCTGCTTCTTCAGGCAGAAGGGAAGGAAAGGGAAAAGGAAATTATGAGGGTTTTAAGGGAGTGAGTAAGGAGCCATTCCAATCCTGGGACAGGAAAGACTTACCTTGGGGAGAAAAGGAGGGTAAACAAATACACCCACACCCACACATATACACAAACGCAAGCACATGTGTGCTTCGCCTGGTAGTGTGTGTGTGTCTGTGTGTGTGTGTGTGTGTGTGTGTGTGTGGTTTACTTACCAGGTGAAAGAGCCCAGGTACGCTGTGACTGACTGACGTTTTACGTATGTCTGCCTTGGTGTGAGTCCATGTATGTTTGTATGTGTGGGTGTGTTTGTTTAAGTATCCTTTTCCCAAGGTCAGTCTTTCCTCTCCCAGGATTATTTGGAATGACTCCTCACCTGCATCATCTCCTATTCTCTGTTCTTTTTCTGAAGAAGCAACCCAGTGTTGCGAAAGATCAGCATTTGTGTTTGTGTGTATGTGTGTGTTTTTATTTGTGTTTCTGTCTGCATACCTGTGCTCTTTTGCCTGGTAAGTAAACCACATCCACGAATATTATAGATGAAAAATTCCTAGCAAGAAAAATTATATATACACTTGCGTCTGTGTAAATGTGTGTGTATTTGTTTACCCTCCTTTTTCCCCCCCAAGGTAAGTCTTTCCTGTCCCGGGATTGGAATGACTCCTTACCCACTCCCTTAAAACCCTCATCATTTCCTTTTCCCTCTCCTTCCCTTCTGCCTGACTAAGCACTTAGGCTGTGAAAGCTTGCGTTTGTGTGTGTCTGTGTGTTTATTTGTTTATTTGTTGCTATCACTGCCTGTGCTCCTTCGCCTGTTAAGTGGACTTCATCTATTTTTTACGCATATTTTTCCTGTTAGGAATTTTTCCTCTATAATATTCGCATATATTGTTAGGTTCAAAAGGATGAAACTAATATTATAGAAGGAGACTTTCCTGTTGGGAAAAATATGAATAAAATAAAGATTTTTGACTTACCTAAAGTACAGGCTCGTCAACAGAAACATAAAACACACACATAAACACACAAACATTCGAGCTTTCGCCACCACTGGCAGCTTCTTCGGCAAAAAGAGGAAGGAAGGAGAGGAGAAAGGGAAGGATATGGGTTTTAAGGAAGTGGAAAAGGAGCCATTCCAATCCCAGGAGTGGAAGGACTTACCTTAGGGAACAAAAAGGAAGGTAAACAAATACACACACACTCACACATATCCAAACGCAAACACACCTAGACAGACATTTGTAAAATTTGTTTCTACAAATGTCTGCCTAGGTGTGTTTGCATGTGGCAGAGCCACTTGCGACAGCACCCACGTGATTTACCAACTGACATGCCTGCACTGTGAAGCATTCTATGTGGAAATGTGATCCTAACATTTGTTTATCGGCTCTTCCCAACAAAAACACGCTCCTATCGTTCTTGATTGGTTTATGAAATTTGGTCACCATCGACGCTATGACGACGGCATGATTACTAATTCCTACATAGACATCGTTAATAAGATCAGGCCTGTTAATAGCTATATGGTCTAAAATATTTCCATTACACATGGGTTGTCGGCGATTGTGTCTGAAAGTAGCTCACAAGACTGCTTGTCTGTATCGCCTGAAATGTAACTACATTGGTCCCAACATATACCCTTAAAGTTGAAGTCTCCCCCAACTAATATTACATGGCCCGAATACCTACGCACTACCTGGTGTAGACTTTCTTTGAATGACTAAAACTGCTACAGCAGCACTAGGGGGCTGGTAAAAACACCCAACTATTAACTTCACTTCTTTTAGACCTGTTATATGAGCCCAGATAACTTCACAATTACTTTCAACCTTTATCTCAGTAGAAACAATATCTTTGGCCACAGTGAGGAACACTCCTCCTCCAGTTGTATCCGATCTATCTTTCTGATATACATTCTACGCCTCGCTAAATATTTCTGAACTTGCCACATCATCATTTAGCCAGCTTTTGGTGTCTGAAACTATCTGATCACAATAATTTCCATGCAGTGAGGCAAATTCGGGAAATTTGTTTCTAATACTTTGTAAGTTCGCGGCAAATATTTTGATATTCGAATTTTTTAGGCGAACATGGCCTGAATTCACTGTTTGAGTGTTGAGAGGAGAGTGCTCATCAGAGTCAGCGTCTATCCTAAAAAAACAAACCATGTGCACTCCACAAGCACTCTGCTACCCGAGTAGCCGCTTCCTTAGTGTAGTGCACCCCTGATCTATCTAGGGGCACCCTACAATTCCCCACCCAATAACGCAGATCCGGAAATCTGCAGCCATGACTGTCACAGAGTCAGCGAAGCCTCTGGTTCAGACCCAAAGGATCCCGATCAACCCTGGGAACAATGCTACAAATAGACAGCTCTGCTTGCACCCTGCGTGCAAGGGCAGCAGCCTTCACCAATTTCGCCAGCCGCTCATAGGACCTGAGGATGTCCTCAGAACCCAAGCGACAAGTGTCATTAGTGCTGATGTGACCCACAACTTGCATTCGACCACACCCCGCACCCTCGATAGCTAACGGCAAGGCTGCCTCCACATCTCGAATGAGGCCCCCAGCAGACACACCGAGTGCACAATGGACTTCTTTCCGGATCTCGACGCTATCTGCCTAAGGGGCTCCATCACACGCCTAACATTGGAGCTCCCAATAACTAATAATCCCCCCCCCCCCCCGCCCCACGTGCACCTGCTTGGTTCCTGCCGAAGGAGTGGCCACATGTGAAGCTTATATTACCGCATGTTTGATAATGGTGTATTCCATAGATATTCCTGTTTATTTTGAAAACTGTTGGACTCAGTTTCGTTATTTTGACAGTGTACTTACCACTGACCACAGTTCAGTCAGCTGCCAGCAGCCTTTATTAAAGTTCTAGGCTACTTAAAAGTTGATTATTTAGTTTTCTACTTTCTACAGTTAATTGTATCGATAGGATGGATGGATGTGTGCCTGCTGTGTGCGGATGCGGAAGGAATTGGCCGCAGTTCGCGAATAGCTGAGCGTGCTGTTGGCTATGGTCAGCTGTCTTCAGGCTGCTGTCTCGGGGTGCAGCGATGGTGGGGAGTCTGGTACATCGAATGGGACGCCTCAGGTGTCTCATGCTTCGCTCACTGTCCCTTCTACAGAGGCACCCTCAGGTGTACCAGACTTGGTCGAGCCGCCCTCTCCGCAAGATGAGTGGCACGTTGAACAGCGTTCGCGTCACTCCAGGCGGAAGTCCAATGTGGAGGCTGGACGTCCGTCCTTGCCCATTCGTCCTGTGGGTGGACATGTGGCCACTCCTTCAGCAGGGTCCGAGCAGGTGCACGGGGGGAGGGGATTATTAGTTATTAGGAAACTTTTACCCTAATTAGATTCTGTATAATTACCTTTTATTCCAAAATAATTGTTTAAAACCCTATTTCAATATATTTGAAAGTGAAGTAATATTAATATAAATGTAACTCAGATTTGTATTACTTAAGCTACCTTTTTACTATAGCCAGCTGCAGGTGATTGTTTTTATTTCTTCCCCCTGAACTTTAATCCCTATTCCTAATTTTTCCTTGCTTTCCTTCACCGCCTATTCGATGTAGAAATTGAATAACATCGGAGAATGGCTACAACCCTGTCCAGTGCCAGCTGTCACCAGTGCCAGAGCTTCAACAGCGCTAAGTATCTGAATTTAATTTGTGTCAAATTTAATTTGCCAGTCTAGTTCATTTTCGTTAGGACTTCTGTTTTAAGAGGTTTATTCCCGCGTACTTGCAGATTTTGTTTGTACTACTGTTTTAATAGTTTATTCTATCGTATTTGATAAATACCATTGTTTAGTCTTCGTCTTTGACCAGTGTATTTCAAAACAAGTCAGAGACCGTTACTAAAGCTCGTTATCAGTCAGTCCAGTGCCAGCTACCACCATTTCCGCAGCGTTAACAGCGCTAAACTGCCGGACTCAGTTTTGTTGATTTGACAGTGTAGTTACCACTGACCACAGTTAAGTCAGCAGCCAGCCACCTTCATTAGAGTACTAGGCTTCTTTAAAGTTGTTAATTGCAGTTAATTGTATCGATAGGATGGATAGGATGTGTGCCTGCTGTGTGCGGACGCAGGAGGAGTTGGCCGCGGTTCGCGAACAGCTGAGCGTGCTGTTGGCTACGGTCAGCCGTCTTCAGGCTGCTGTCTCGGGGTGCAGCGATGGTGGGGACTCTGGTGCGTCGAGTGGGACACCTCTGTCCCTGCTACCGAGGCACCTTCAGGTGTACCGGACGTCGTCGAGCCGCCTTCTCCGCAAGGGGAGTGGCGGGTTGTACGGCGTTCGCGTCGCTCGAGGCGGAAGGCCAATGTGGAGGCTGGACGTCCGTCCGCGCCCGTTCGTCCTATGAGTGAAGGTGTGGCCACTCCTTCAGCGGGGTCCAAGCAGGTGCACGGGGGGAGGGGATTATTAATTATTGGGAGCTCCAATGTTAGGCGCGTGATGGAGCCCCTTAGGCAGATAGCGTCCAGATATGGTAGGAATTCCAACGTGCACTCGGTGTGTCTGTCGGGGGGCATCATCCAAGATGTGGAGGCGGCCTTGCCGGCGGCTATCGAGGGTGTGGGGTGCAGTCGACTGGAAGTCGTGGCTCACATCGGCACCATTGACGCTTGTCACTTGGGTTCTGAGGACATCCTCAGGTCCTACGAGCGGCTAGCGGAATTGGTGAAGGCTGCTGCCTTCGCACGCGGGGTGCAAGCAGAGCTGTCGATTTACAGCATTGTTCCCAGGGTTGATCGGGGTCCTTTGGTTTGGAGCCGAGTGGAGGGTCTGAACCAGAGGCTTCGCCGACTCCGTGATAGTCATGGCTGCAGATTTCTGGATCTGCATTATCGGGTGGGTAATTGTAGGGTGCCCCTAGATAGATCAGGGGTGCACTACACTAAGGAAGCGGCTGCTCGGGTAGCAGAGTACTTGTGGAGTGCACATGGGGGTTTTTTAGGCTAGGTGCTAACTCCGATGAGCACTCGCCTGTCAGCATTCAAACAGCGAATTCAGGCCACGTTCGGAACAAAAATTCGAAAATAAAAATATTTGCCGCGAACTTACAGAGTATTAGAAACAAAGTTCCCGAATTTGCAGCGCTGCATGAAAGTTATTGCGCTCAGATAGTTTTAGGCACCGAAAGCTGGCTAAATGATGATGTGGAAAGTTCAGAAATATTTAGCAAAGCGTGGAATGTATATCGGAAAGATAGATCTGATACAACTGGAGGAGGAGTGTTCATCGCTGTGGACAAAGATATTGTTTCTACTGAGATCGAGGTTGAAAATAACTGTGAAGTTATCTGGGCACGTTTAACAGGTCTAAAAGAAGTAAAGTTAATAGTTGGGTATTTTTACTGGCCCCCCAGTGCTGCTGTAGCAGTTTTAGAATCATTCAAGGAAAGTCTACACCAGGTAGTGCATAGGCATATTAGTCGGAGGTGACTTCAACCTTAAGAGTACAGATTGGGACCTCGCTAGTTACATTTCAGGCGGTAGAGACAAGCAGTCTTGCGAGCTACTTTTGGACACATTCTCCCCAAGCTGTCTTGAGCAGTTAAACCGGCAACCCACGCGCAATGGAAATATTCTAGACCTTATAGCCACAAACAGGCCTGACCTTATTAACGATGTCTGTGTAGAGACAGGAATTAGTGATCATCATATCGTCATAGCGTCGATGGTGACCAAATTTCATAAACCAGTCAAGAAGGCTAGGAGCGTGTTTTTGTTGGGAAGAGCCGACAAGCAAATGTTAAGATCGCACTTAGAAAATGAATGGGCATCGTTTAATTCTGGGACTATGGATGTAGAGGAATTGTGGACTAAATTTAAGTGCATTGTTAATAAAGGGTTAGAGAAATATGTGCCAGTAAAGACGATTAAGGATGGAAAAGATCCACCGTGGTATAATAATAATGTTAGAAAGTTGCTGAGAAAGCAAAGGCTTTTGCACTCTCGATTCAAAAAAGAACACGCAAATAATGACAGGCAAAAGTTAGTAGAGATTCGTGCGTCTATAAAAAGATCGATGCGCGAAGCATACAATAATTATCACAGTCATACCTTAGCAAAAGATCTTTCCGAGAACCCGAAAAAATTCTGGTCCTATGTAAAATCGATAAGCGGGTCAAAACCCACTGTCCAGTCACTAGTTGATCATTCCGGGGCAGTAATAGAAGAAAGCAAACGGAAAGCTTAAGTTCTAAATTTAACCTTTAAGAAATCTTTCACGCAGGAGGACCGCACAAATATACCATCATTTGATCAACGTACTAATTCCGAAATGGGGGACATAGCAATAGGTATTCCCGGTGTAGAGAAGCAGCTGAGAGAGCTAAATACGAAAAAGTCTGCTGGTCCGGATGGAATACCAGTTCGGTTTTACAAAGATTATTCTGCGGCATTGGCCCCCTACTTAGCTTGCATTTATAGCGAATCTTTAATTCAGCGCAAAGTTCCTAGTGATTGGAAAAAGGCGCAGGTGACTCCCGTGTATAAGAAAGGAAAGCGAACTGACCCATACAATTACAGGCCAATATCGTTGACATCGGTTTCATGTAGAATTTTGGAGCATATTCTCAGTTCGAATATAGTAAATTTCCTTGAAACGGAAAAGCTTCTTTCCATGAATCAGCACGGGTTTAGGAAACATCGTTCATGTGAAACTCAGCTTGCCCTTTTCTCACATGACATCTTGCGAGCCATGGACGAAGGGCAACAGGCGGATTGTGTTTTTCTCGACTTCAAAAAGGCGTTCGACGCGGTGCCACACTGCTAACGAAGATACGAGCTTATGGAATAGGTTCACAGATTTGTGACTGGCTGGAAGACTTCCTAAGTAATAGAACGCAGTACGTTGTTCTCGACGGCGAGTGTTCATCAGAGACGAGTTTATCGTCAGGCGTGCCCCAGGGGAGTGTGATAGGACCGCTATTATTTTCTATCTACATAAATGATCTGATGGACAGAGTAAGTTGTAATTTGTGGCTGTTTGCTGATGATGCTGTGGTGTATGGGAGGGTGTCGTCTGTAACTGACTGTAATAGCATACAGGTTGACTTAGACAAAATTTCTAGTTGGTGCGAAGAATGGCAGCTAGCTCTCAATGTAGAAAAATGTAAGGTGATGCGCATGAGTAGAAAAAACAACCCCATAATGTTCAAATACAGCATTAGTAGTGAGCTTCTTGATGTTGTCGCGTCGTTCAAATATCTAGGCGTAACATTGCAGAGCGATATGAAATGGAATGAGCATGTAAGGACAGTTGTGAGTAAGGCAGACAGCCGACTTCAGTTTATTGGGAGAATTTTGGGAAGATGTACTTCACCTGTAAAAAAGACCGCATATAAAATGCTTGTACGACCACGTCTTGGGTATTGCTCAAGTATTTGGGAGCCGCAGCAGATCGATTTGAAGGAAGATATAGAGGCGGTTCAGAGGCGAGCAGCTAGATTTGTTACCGGTAGGTTCGACCAATGCGCGAGTGTCACGGAAATGCTCCGGCAACTCAATTGGGGATCGCTGGAAGAAAGACAACGTTCTTTTCGTGAATTTCTGTTAAGTAAATTTAGAGGGCCGGAATTTGAAGCTGAGTGTAGTACGATCTTGCTGCCGCCTACTTACATTTCGCGTAAAGATCACAAAGACAAGATAAGAGAAATTAGGGCTCGTACGGAGGCATATAGGCATTCTTTCTTTCCTCATTCAATTTGGGAGTGGAATAGGAAAGGAAATGCCTAGTAGTGGTACAGTGTACCTTCGGCCACGCACCTTATGGTGAATTGCAGAGTATGTATGTATGTAGATGTAGATGTAGATGTACTCCCTTCCCAACTGATGCTTCCCTTTCATGCTCTTCGAGTCTAATAACTGCGGTCTGGCTTTTGTACAAGTTGTAAATAACTCTCATTTCCCTGTATTCTACCCCTGCTGACTTCAGAATTTGAAAGAGTGTATTCCAGTCAACATTGTCAAATGCTTTCTCCAAATCTACAAAAGCTAAAAATGTAGGTTTGCTTTTCCTTAATCTATCTTCTAAGACAAGACGTAAAGTGAGTATTGCCTCCCGGGTTCCTATGTTCCTCCTGAATCAAAACTGATCTTCCCCGAGGTCAGCTTTTCCATTCTCCTGTAGATAATTCGTGTTAAAATTTTGCAACCATGACTTATCAAACTGATGGCTCTGTAATTTTCACACCTGCCTGCTCCTGATTTCTTTGAAATGGGGATTATTACATTTTTCTTAAAGTCTGAGGGTATTTCGCCTGTCTCATACATCCTACACACCAGTTCAAATAGTTTTGTCATGGCTGGCTCTCCCGGAGGCTTTAGTAGCTCTGAGGGTATGTCATCTACTCCTGGGGCCTTGTTCCGACCTAGGTCTTTCAGGGCTCTGTCAAATTCATCTCTCAGTATAGTATCTCCTATTTCATCTTGATCTACTTCCTCTTCCTTTCCTACAACATTGTCTCTAAGTTCATTTCCTTTGTAGAGCTGCTCTATGTACTCTTTCCACCTTCCAGCTTTCCCTTCTTTGCTGAGAACCGGTTTCCCATCTGAGTTCTTGATATTCGTAGACTTGCTTTTCTTGACCCCAAATGTCTCTTTGATCTTCCTGTAGGTGGTATCTACTTTTCCTCTTCTTATACATTCTTCTACAGATTTGTGTTTGGCTTCTAGCCACTCCTGCTTGGCCATTTTGCACTTCCTGTCAATCTCATTTCTTAGTCGTCTGTACTCCATTTTGCCCATTTCATTTACTGCATTTTTATATTTTCTCCTTTCATCAATTAAATTTAGTATTTCCTGTGTTATCCAAGGATTTTTTGTAGGTCTTGCCTTTCTACCTATTTTGTCCTCTGCCGCCTTCACTATTTCATCTCTCAATGCTACCCATTCCTTTTCTACTGTTTTATTTCCCCCTGTTTCTGTCAATTGTTGCCTAAATCTCCCTCTGAAATTCTCCAGAACTTCACGTTCCTTCAATTTATCTAGGTCCCATCTCCTTATTTTCCTACCTTTCTGCAGTTCTTTTTAGTTTCAGCCTACAGTTCATGACCAACAAGTAATGTTCAGAGTCTACATCTGCCCCTGGGTATGTCTTACAGTTTATCACCTGGTTCTGGAATCTACGTTTTACCATTATAAAATCTATCTGATACCTTCCTGTATCTCCTGGTCTCTTCCAAGTATATAACCTTCTTTTGTGATCCTTAAACCACGTGTTTGTTACGATTAAATCATGTTCCATGCAAAATTCTACCAGGTGACTTCCTCTTTCATTCCTTCTGCCCAGTCCATATTCACCTACTATTTTTCCTTCTCTTCCTTTTCCTACTACCGAACTCCAGTCTCCCATCACAATTAAGTTTTCCTCTCCCTTAACTGTCTGAATAATTTCCTTTAGCTCCTCATATATTTCTTCGATCTCCTCATCATCAGCAGAGCTAGTTGCCATATAATCCTGTACTACTGTTATCGGTGTTGGCTTCGTATCTATCTTGGCAATGATAATGCGATCACTGTGTTGCTCATAGAAGTTTACCCGCATTCCCTTTTTTTTTTTCTTTTTTTTTTTTATTCATTATCAGTCCTACTCCTGTGATACCCCCAACTGATTTTGTATTTATAATCCTGTACTCACCTGACCAGAAATCCTCTTCATCCTGCCACTGAACTTCACTAATCCCCACTATATCTAACTTCAACCTATCCATTTCCCTTTTTAAATTTTCTAATTTTCCTACGCGATTAAGGGATCTAACATTCCACGCTCCGATCCGTAGAATGCCAGTATTGTCTTTCATGATGATAGCAAACTCCTGAGTAGTCCCCGCCCAGAGAATGGGGCACTATTTTACCTCTGGAACTTTTTACCCGAGAGGATGCCATCATCATATTTTCATACAGTAGAGCTGCATGTCCTCGAGAAAAGTAACGGCTGTAGTTTCCCCTTTCTTTCAGCCGTTTGCAGTAACTGTGTGGCAAAGCCACATTAGCTGATGTTACAAGGCCAGCTCAGTCAATCATCCAGACTGTTGCCCCTGAAACTACTGAAAAGGCTGCTGCCCCTCTTCAGGAACCAAACGTTTTCGGTTTAAAGATGCTAAATCGATTGAGATGTTGTACGTTCGATATATATCATTTCAAGCCGAGGTACTTCGAGTGTTAACTATCTTGTAAATTACCCAGAAAGCTGTACTGTTAGATTCCTGCCTAACCACATCCTTTTAAAAATCACAATATATTCACAAAAATCCTTACATTTGCCTGTTCGATACCCATCATTCGAATACTTAACTGATTCGATATATATCATCTGGAGTTCGAAGCCGCGCTATGCAACACATCTGCGAAATTACCAATTTCAGAGTAAATTTCAATCTAATTTTTTTTGTACCGTCGGATAAGACGACCTTGGTTTTGGGGCCCTTTTTTAATGATTCAGCCATTGTCTTATCTGCGAAAATATAGGGTATTTGTTTAGTCTTTACGGTGAAGGAATTGCAGAAAGCTGTGTAAAGCAATTCTGTATTTGTGAGAACAGGTTTCAGTCTGTCAGGAAAACTTGTGCAGAGAATAAGGAACATCTTGGAAATCAAATTGGTCACTTATAATCTGAACTGGAAACTAAGTTGGGCAGTGGAGAAGATAAAGAGGAAAGAAATTCTGTATCTGTGATAAAGGAATTGTAGAATGTGGATTCAAAACTTTTTGATATTGAGCAGCAAGTGAAAAAGATGGAAAATGTAAAGTAGCATGCATATCCTGGGGTAACAATGTTTCTGTTGTTAATTGTAAAAAGTTAAAAAACTTTGTATTTCAGTTTCACCCCACAATTTATGACCATAAGTTATAGTCAGAGTTTATATCTGCCCCCAGGTATATCTTACACTTTAAAAACTAGTTACAAAATCTATGTCTTACCATTATAAAATCTATCTGGTATTTCCTGGTCTCTTCCACATATACAACCATCTTTCGTGACTCTAAACCAGGTGTTTGTTATAACTAAATTATGTTCCGTACAAAATTCTACCAGGCGGCTTCCTCTTTCATTCCTTTTGCCCAGACCATATTCACCTTCTATCTTCCCTTCCCTTCCTTGTCCTATTACCGAATTCCAGTCACCCATAAGAATTACGTTTTCCTCTTCCTTAATTGTCTGAATCATTTCCTTTACCTCCTCATATATTTCTTCGATCTCCTCATCATGAGCAGAGCTAGTTGGCATATAAACCTGTACTACTGTAGTCGGTATTGGCTTCATATCTATCTTGACAATGATAATGCGATCACTGTGTTGTTCATAGTAGTTTACCCGCATTCCTATTTTCTGATTCATTATCAGACCTACTCCTGCAATACCCCCAACTGAATTTGTATTTATAATTGTATACTCACCTTTCCAGAAATCCTGTTCCTCTTTCCACTGAAGTTCAACCTACCCATTTATCTTTTTAAATTTTCTAACTTCCCTACCCGATTAAGGGATCTAACCTTCCACATCCTCCTGAATAGTCCCCGCCCGGAGATCCGAATGGGGGGCTATTTTACCTCCCAAATATTTTACCCGAGAGGATTCGATCATCATATGTTCATAGAGTAGAGCTGTATGTCATCGGGAAAAGTAATGACTCTAGTTTCCCCTTTATTTCATCCGTTTGCAGTAACTGTGTGGCAAAGCCACATTAGCTGATGTTACAACACCAGCTCAGTCAATCATCCAGACTGTTGCCCCTGTAACTACTCTTCAGGAACCACATGTTTGTCTGGTCTCTCCACAGATACCCCTTTGTTGTGGTTGCACCTACAGTATGGCTATCTGTATCGTTCAGGCACGCAAGCCACCCCCCCTCGGCAATGTCTGTGGTTCATGGGAGATGGGACCTGGATAAACGGAAGGAACCTTAAATTCTTGAGAATTTTAGAGGAAGCTTTAGGCAACAATTGACAGAAATGTGGGGAAATAAAGCAGTACAGGACGAATGGGTAGCACTGAGAGATGAAATAGTGAAGGTAGCAGAGGGCAAAATAAGTAAGAAGGTAAGACCTACAAAAAATCTTTGGATATCACAGGACATACTAAATTTAATTGATGAAACGAGAGAATATAAAAATGCAGTAAACGAAAGAGACAAAATGGAGTACAGTCAACTTAGAAATGAGATTGACAGGAAGTGCAAATGGCTAAGTAGGAGTGGCTAGAAGGCAAATGCAAGGATGTAGAAGAATGTATAAATAGGGAAAAAATAGATACAGCCTACAGGAAAATAAAAGAGATATTTGGAGATAAGAAAAGCAGCTCTTTGCATTTCAAGAACACAGATGGAAAACCAGTTCTCAGCAAAGAAGGGAAAGCTGAAAGGTGGAAAGAGTATATAGAGAGGATGAAATAGGAAATACTATACTGGGAGATGAATTTTACAGAGAACTGAAAGACCTAAGTCGAAACAAGGCCCCTGGAGTAGATGACATTCCCTCAGAGCTACTGACATCTCTGGAAGAACCAGCCATGACAAAACTGTTTCACCTGGTGTGTAAGATGTACGAGACTGGCGAAGTACCCCCAGACTTTAAGAAAAATGTAATAATCCCCATTCAATAGAAACCAGGTGCAGACAGGTGCGAAAACTACAGAACCAATGCATCCTCCCACTACTACATACTCCAGCCCCACCACAGGAAAAACCTACCCGATTCAAGGCAGGGCCACATGTGAGACAACACATGTCATATACCAGCTGACATGTGTCCACTGTTCAGCCTTTTATGTTGGTATGACTACTAACAAATTGGCTGAGCGGATGAACGGGCACAGACGGACTGTTCGCCTGGGAGACACCCAATATCCTGTGGCAGAACATGCCCTCCAGCATAACTCCAGGGACCTGGGCACGTGTTAAACCACACATGCCATTTGGATAGTACCAACAAAAACCAGTCCCTCAGAGCTACGGAGGTGGGAACTTGCCCTCCAACATATCCTCTCCTCCCGCCGCCCCCCTGGCCTAAATCTACGCTAACCCCTCTATCCTCAGCTCACCTATTCATTATTCGTTTCTTACCCCCCCCCCCCCCTCTCTCTCCCGCCCTCTCGCTCTCTCTGTCATTCTCTCTATCTGTGTGTGTGTGTGTGTGTGTGTGTATGTGTGTGTGTGTGTGTGTGCGTGCGTGTGTATGTGTGTGTGTGTGTCCATCCATATTTCCCTGCTAATGGCAAACGTTTTAGACACCCCCCCCCCCGCCCCTCCTACACCCCTCAGCATCATTCATTTCACTCATCTTCTCTTCTCTTTACTACTTGATCTTTCCTCTTTGGTTATATTTATCCTCTCTGGCTTGGCTCAGTACATACATGCAGTATCTCTGACGTCCACACTCCTGAAACACCACCTTCATGACCTAGGTCGTAAACTACCTTTCCCTTCTGTTCCCATCCTTTCTTCTTCCCTTCTCTCCCACCTGACGAAGGAACTGTGTTCCAAAAGCTTGTCCTTTTTGTCCCCTTTTTTCTGTTTCTTCATTTGTGTTACTATCGGCGGTACAGCACAATGGTAAGTACTTCTATCTCGTTTTTAACAATATTTATCATCTCTGAGGAGAATTTTCATCATTAATCAAACCATCAGTTTAATAAGTCAGAGTTGTAAAAAAAAAAAAAAAAAAAAAAAAGAGAGAGAGAGAGAGAGAGAGAGAGAGAAGAAGAAGAAGAAAGAAAGAAAGAAAGAGAGAGAGAGAGAAATAAAATAAAAATAAAAAATTTAAGCCAACCTCGGGAAGATCAGTTTGGGTTCAGGAGAAATGTAGGAACACGGGAGGCAATACTCACTTTACGGCTTATTCTAGAAGAGAGATTGTGGAAAGGCAAACCTACATTTCTAGCTTTTGTAGATTTGGAGTAGGCTTTTGACAATGCTGATTGGAATAATCTGTTCTGAAGCATATAAGATGAACATTAACAAGCACAAAACATGGGTAATGGATTGCAGTCTAAGATAATCAGGTGATTGTGAAGGAATAAAGTTAGGTAACGAAACAATAATGGAGGTAGATGAGTTTCGTAACTTGGGCAGTAAAATAACAAATAATGGTCGCAATACAGAGGTTATAAAATGCAGAATGGCAATGGGTAGAAAAGTGTTCTAGAAGAAGAGAAATTTGTTAACATTGAATATTGATTTAAGTGTACGGAAGTCCTTAGGCATTTGTGTGGAGTGTTGCCTTGTATGGAAGTGAAACATGGACAATAAACAGTGCGAACAGGAAGAGCATATAGAGGCTTACGAAATGTGGTGCTACAGAAGAATGCTGAAGATTAGGAAGGGCAGATCGCGTAACTAATAAGGAGGTACTGAACAGAATTATTTATGCTACCTTTTACTATAGCCAGCTGTAGGTAAGTGCTTACTTTTCCATTGTAATGAGTTTAATTTACCTAATCAACAATACACCCCCATGAACCACAGACATTGTCAAGGAGGGGTGGGGTGACTTGTGTGCCTCAACGATACATTTGTATCATAGGTGCAACCAGAACGGACGGGTATCAGTGGAGAGGCCAGACAAACGTGTGGTTCCTGAAGAGGGGTAGCAGCCTTTCCAGTAGTTACAGGGGCAACAGTCTGGATGACTGGCTGAGCTGGTCTTGTATCATCAGCTAATGTGGCTTTTCCACACAGATACTGTGAATGGCTGAAAGCAAGGGGAAACTACAGCTGTTACTTTTCCCGAGGACATATATGATGATGGCATCCTCTCGAGTAAAATATTTCGGAGATAAAATAGTCCCCCATTCGGATCTCCGGGTGGGACCACTCAGGAGGATGTGATCATCAGGAAAGACAAAACTGGCATTCTATGAATTGGAGCATGTAATGTTAGATCCCTCAGTTGGGTAGGGAAGTTAGAAAATTTATAAAGGGAACTGGATAGGCTGAACTTAGATATAGTGGGGGGATTGGTGGAAATAGGAATGTGAGTAAACTACCATGAGCAGCGCAGTGATCGCATTATCGTAGTCAAGACAGATACGAAGCCAACACCGACAGGTTTATATGCCAACTAGCTCTGCCGATGATGAGGAGGTTGAAGAATTGTATGAGGAGGTAAAGGAAATGATTCAGACAATTAAGGGAGAGGAAAACTTAATTCAGATGAGAGACAGGAATTTGGTAGCAGGAAAAGGAAGGGAAGGAAAAATAGTAGGTGTGTATGATAAAAGGAATGAAAGAGGAGATCGCCTGGCAGAATTTTGCATGGAATATAATTTAATCATAACAAACCCTTGGTTTAAGAATCATGAAAGAAGTTTTTATATGTGGAAGAGACCAGGAGACAATGGAAGATACCGGATAGATTTTACAATGGTAAGACATAGACTATGGAACCAGGTTTTAAATTGTAAGACATACCCAGGAACAGATATAAACTCTGACCATAACTTGTTGGTCATGAACTGTAGGCTGAAACTGAAAAAACTGCAAAAGGGAAAATAAGGAGATGGGAGCTGGATAAATTGAAGGAGCGTGAAGTTTTTGAGGATTTCAGAGGTTTAGGCAAAAATTAACATAAATGGGGGGAAATAAAACAGTAGAAGAGGAATGGGTAATATTGAGAGATGAAACAGGAAAGCAGCAGAGGACTAAATAGCTAGAAAGGCAAGACCTACAAAAAATAAAAATAAAAACAACTTGGATATCATAGGAAATACTAAATTTAATTGATGAAAGGAGAAAGTATAGTACAGATGACTATGAAATGAAATTGACAGGAAGTGTAAAATAGCTAAGCAGGAGAGGCTAGAAGGCAAATGCAAGTCTGTAAAACAATGTATAAATGGGAACAATAGATACAGTCTACAGGAGAATAAAAGAGACATTTGGAGACAAGAAATGCAGCTGTATGAATATGAAGAACTCAGATGGAAAAGCAGTTCTCAGCAAAGAAAGGAAAACTGAAAGATCGACAGAGTGTATTGAGGTGCTCTACAAAGGAAATGAACTTAGAGACAATATTGTAGGAAGGGAAGAGGATGTAGATGAAGATGAAATAGGAGATACTATTCTGAGAGAAGAATTTGACACAGCAATGAAAGACCTAAGTCAAAACAAGGCCCCTGAAGTGGACGACATTCCCTCAGAACTAGTGAAGTCTCTGGGAGAGCCAGCCATGACAAAACTATCTCACTTGGTTCGTAAAATGTATGAGATAGTGAAAATATCCTCAGACTTTTAAGAAAAATGTAATAATCCCCATTCCAAAGAAAGCAGGTGCAGACAGATGATAAAATTATAGAACCATCAGCTTAATAAGTAATGGTTGCAAAATTTTAACATGAATTATTTACAGAAGGATGTATAAGCTGGTAGAAGCCGACCTTGGGGATGACCAGTTTGGATTCAGGAGAAATGTTGGAACACAGGAGGCAATCCTCACTTTACAGCTTATCTTAGAAGATAGATTAACAAAAAGCAAACTTACATTTCTATCTTTTGGATATTTGGAAAAAACTTTTGAAAATGTTGATTGGAATAGACACTTTCAAATTCTGAAATCAGCAGGAGTAAAATATAGAGAACGAAAGGTTATTTACAACTTGTACAAAAAACAGACAGTGGTTATCTTGAGTTGAAGGGCATGTAAGGGATGCAGAAGTAAAGCAGGGTGTAAGGCAGGGTTGTAGCCTTTCCCCATGGTTATTCAATTTGTACATTTAGCAAGCTATAAAGGAAAGCAAGGAGAAATTTGGAGAAGGAATTAAAGTTCAGGATGAAGTAATAAAAACCTTGTGTTTTTCTGATGACATTGTAATTTTGTCAGAGATAGCAAACGACCTGGAGGAGCTATTGAACGGAATGGACAGTGTGTTGAAAGGCGCATATAAGATGAACATTAACAAGGGCAAAACAAGGGTAATGGAATGCAGTCTTAGAAAATCAGGCAAAGCTGAAGGAATTAAATTAGCTAACGAATCAATAAAGGTAGTAAATGAGTTTTGTTACTTGGGCAGTAAAATAACACATGATGGTCACAGTACAGAGGATATAAATACAGAATGGCAATGGAAAGAACAGTCTTTTTGAAAAAGAGAAATTTGTCAACATCGAATATTAATGCAATCATAAGCAAGTCCTTTCTGAAGACATTTGTGTGGAGTGTTGCCTTGTATGGGAGTGAAACATGGACAATATAGACTGCAGACAGAAAGAGGATAGAGGCTTTTGAAATGTGGTGTTACAGAAGAATGCTGAAGATTAGGTGGGTGGATTGCGTAACTAATGAGGAGGTACTGAACAGAGTTGTGAAGTAAAGCAATTTCTGGCATACCTTGACTAAAAGAAGGGATTGATCGGTAGGACACATTCTTAGACATCAAGGAAATATGAATTTAGCATTGGAGGGAAGTGTGTTGGGTAAAAATTGCAGAGGGAGACCAAGAGATGAATGTAGTAAGCAAATTCAAATGGCTGTAGGTTGCTGTTCTTATGAGAAGATGAAGAGGCTTGCTCAGGATAGAGTAGGGTGGAGAGCTGCATCAAACCAGTCTGTGGACTGAAGACCACAACAACAACAACAACAAAAATCAACAATACATAATTTTCATATCATTGTGTAACTAAATCCACACCAGTAACGAGTCATGTAACGTATCTCATCGGAGGCACAGTCCATGTCACTTTGATCTCTGATTATGAACAATTATGTAAAAGTTCTTCACTGTTAGTCATGTAGAATGTGTATTTCCTGTTATTATGGACTAATCCTTAATATTCAAGCCAAACTAAATTTACAACTCAAACTTTTGTATTCCACACACAAAATGTGAAAATTTGTATTGTTGATGTGTGAAAATGTATACTGGGTTGTAGTGACTGTTATTAATGAGTCTTGACACTGGCCATAAATGGGGACAATTGGGCAGTGATGATTCATGCAAGTATCAATGAACTGCAATTCTACATGTTGCCTACATTATTTGTAATTTGAAATTTCAGTTAGCCGTTACCAAGAGCGCCGATCAACGAGAACTTCAAGAGGCATCAAACTATGACCCGGTATCGCCGCAAGGAGATAGAGAAGTAGCAAAGGGAGCAGCATGCTTCATTAAAGATTTGTGTAGTAAAATAAAAAGGGGGGGAATCATGCTTATTATTGACAAACTGCAGTACCAGACACTGCAAAATAGATTATCTTAATCATGCTATGGACTTCTGCCAAACTTCAAAGTGCATACATTTCTTGAAGAGCAACCAATAAATTGCTTCTTCCTATGTATATCTTGTGAAAAGACTGTAAGGATAAAATTAGAGACACTAGAGACAACACAAAGGCTTATATGCAGCCTTTCCTCCCCACAAAACATACATGATTGAACAGGAAAAAAAGGATGTGGTAGTGGTACATAAAGTACCATCCAAAGTATAGATATAGATGTGTAGTTGTAAATATTCTGGCCTGTCTGAGCGATTTAGATATTTTGTGGTAGTATTAAATCACTTCAAGTAATGCGGGTATGTTTTCTTAAATAAGAATATGGCTGACCACTAGCTCTATCCCACCTCATTAAACACATATATATTCAAATGCTTGTATATTTGACTTGACTTGAGTTTTTCTGGTATTAAGGTGATGAATTCTGTATCATTACAAAATGATGATTAGGACAATAAATTAATAATATTTCTATAAGGAAGACAGAATGTAATAATTATGCAAAATTCTGAATTTTTAAAATCCCAATTATAATTCAAGTGATTTTTTTCTCACTCCCATGGGTAAACTAATGATGAATCTAAATCTCCACAATCCCACTTCACACACATAATCTGTTAAACTATATATGAGTTCACAGCAGCACTGAAGCACCCTCAACATACTGAAATAAGACTACAGACAGCAACTCAAAGAGGACATATGGAGAAAATGGGAATAGGAAAACCTCATGTCAGTACAGAGATTCAACAAGGTCAATAAAATATATTTACCACAATTATGAGATCCAGTGATGTGATTATGGGACAAGATGATGTTAGAGCAGACCACTTGTGGAAGGGAGCCTCAACTGAAGGCATACTTCAAGGCTGAGATTGAAAATACATATCACAGCCTTGCGCAGTCCAGACACCTCCAACTCAGTCACCCCATTCAATCATCCTCCTCCCAGTTTAAGGAAGATATGGTGGATTACAAAGTTTGTAATTCAAATCTATCTGCCTTGTACCTCCATACACAGAATTTTACTTGAAAGTTGTCGATTTAGGCTTTACACATTGTTTAACTGATATTTTGTCAGTATAAACAAATGTCAATGTGTGACCAATTTTGTCTGTGAAGGAAATGAATAATTCTATAAATCATAACATGAAATTTGGAAATTAATTACCCTTATATTTCGCCACCATCCCCAAAATTAAAATAATTGTTTCAGTAATTCCAGCTGAGTGACATGGAAAAACTTGTCTAAAAGTGCTTAGACATTTAAATGAGTGTTGCTTTATATTGTATATCCGTTTATATGGTCATCTTTTCAGTAAATGACAGCTTCTCCACATCTACAACATTGTTTTACTTTCAATAACAGATTTCCCATCAGTAAGTTAATATAAACACACAAGGTACTTAATCCTTTTCTTCCTGTGTTTTGCTTTTGTGTTTGAGGTTCTTTCCTGGGGTATGTTTAACAACAAGTTAAGAACTGTGGCATAATAATAGTATCAATTGAGGAAACTGTGTTTGGTCACTTATCTTGGAATTCTCTTCACAAAGATTCAATGACAAATGAGTGTGAACTGAAATATTTCCACTGTTGACTAACCAAGGGAGAGTGATCCCCGTTTTGATTGCTTTGGATGACATAATTGCTGAAGTTGGTTAAGTATTGCTGCAGGATACAAAAGCACTAGATGTACTAATAACCAAATCAAAAATAATATGCTTGGTGAAAACTTATTGCTGATATTTACATGTATTGTTAAGTTAAAAAGTGGAAACTTTTACAAGTCTCTGTTATCTTTTCAACACATAATCTTCAATTTGAACTGCTAACTCCTGGATGGTTTTCAGTGCAATTTCTCATTGATTATCTTGTTTCCCAGCTATTGTCTTTCAGAAGGTATAAATGATCTTTCACAGCTGAACCCTGTTCCTCTAACAAATTGCAAATTTTTCACTTGCACTAGAGGTACTGCCAGCTGAGATTCTTGTACGATACGATGCTTATAGCATCTTTTCAGAAATACATTATGCTGACCTCATATTTGCTGCTATCCATTTTGTTTTATGTCCTCATCCCTTAAGATGTTCCTGATACAGTTAGATACTAAATGGTTGAAACTGTGGTCCTCTGCTATTACTTGTCTAATTTCTCTCTTCTTTTTCCCTGGTGGCAGATGAAAAAGCCTTGGCTCCCACAACGGCAGAATAAAGCATAAATGGGAAAGGGTGCTGAAATGATAAACAAAAAATCTAAATTATGTGGTTTAAAAGTCATGCACCAAACTAAATATGAAAGTACATAAGAGCATAAGGACAAGATAACATAAAATTTAAATATCTATATTCCAGGGAAACATCTGATCATGTGTAAAATGAATGGTAGTTGAGTTTATCAAGAATCTTAACTGAAGAGTGGTCTATCAGCTGTCTGAAGAGTCTCTCAGATTTAGAAAATAAATAATAAAATATGATTCTGTAGCTTCTCATTGCCTAACTGCAATTATTTCCACTAATTACTTGGGACTCAAAGGTGTCTGGATACAGGACACTGATTAAACAATTTGGAACAGACTGAACATAGATCTGCTAAAAGTGTCAAATTATACTGGATGTATGGTACACTGTAGGCTCCCAGACCATACTGAGTAGTTCTTATATAGAACTAACCAACATTACCACAAGAAAGGTAATATTCCCATTTTAAAATCTCACTTTTTCTATTGAGTTTGAAAGGTTATTCATAAGGGAATGCAAGATTAGATTAATACTAATACAAGACATTCCATTTTTACATTTTTCCAGCCACGGTGGAGTAGCCGAGCAGTCTAAAGCATCTCGCTGCGGAGCACGCGGTTGCTCGCCATGGAGGTTCAAGTCCTCCCTGGGGCATGGGTGTGTGTTTTGTCCTTAGGTTAGTTTACCTAGGTTTAAGTAGTTTGTAAGCTACGGACTGATGACCACGCAGTTTGGTCTGATAGATTTACAAACATTTGAACATTTACTTTTTTATCTTGTGTAAAAACATCTAAACATTCACCTACTGAGTAAACACAGGTAGTTTGCAATCTGTCAGGCTTTTGATGATGTTTTATAAGTAACCACAATTAACTTCTTTCTGTATTAACTTAGTCTGAACATGGAATATGTAAGATCATCCTTTCTATAAGTCCTTCCTATAAGTGTTGTAGTTATGGGCACCACAATTACATTTGAATTGGGTTGTGTTATAACAAATTTCATACATGAATACACACCACCCACACACTTTTTGTGGGTGAGCTCCAGCAATTATTATGACCATACGCTTTGTGCAAAAAATATTTCTTATCTCAGTGATGAATTACCACAAAATACGATGTCATGTGAAAGTGAATGAAAGTAGGCATATCAAGTTAATATATTGAGATGTTTACCATCAAAAGAAATAGAGAAATAAGTACTAGTTGGCTTTCTGTTCAGTTTTTAACTACCGGTAGTGAATATTGTAGCCCTTTTAGTCCAAATTAATATTAATACAATGGCACATGCCTGGGATGGCAAGGATTATTTCCTAAATACTTGATTTGAAGTGGCACTACTCTCTATTTTACAGTCCTCTTCTGGGTAAATATTTTCTTTTATAAACTCAAAGAACTGCATAAGAATATGAAAAAAGAACAAACAAAATTGTTCAACTTTCAGTGTCAACAGAAGAGCATGTGGGGAACATGTCAGTGATCATTCAACAGCAAGCAATGAAGACCGTTTCTGGCATGAACAAAGTACAGTTTCCTTGAACCGAGACTTAAGTGGGTACTTCACTTTCATGGTAAGCAGAAGTGACAATGTAATGATTATGCCAGTAAATGCTCCTCTAGTTCAAACACTGTTTAGTACTGATTAGCCACCCATAATTTTACATAAATAATATTCTCAGTGGAGAAGATAATAACTATTTTTTCAGTTTATAATCATGACTATCTACAGTCCTAAACATTTAAAATGTTTTGTTTCACTGATTTTTAAATCACACATAGATGGCAAAACATTGTGATTACAAGAACAATGTCAAAAAACCATAAGCACTGAGTTCAGTTGAAGGGGAGGAAGGAAGGCAGAAAAAGTTGAACGACTCATTGATCACATAGCCATTAAAGATGAAGATCACATTTGGATTTTTGGGTAAGAATGGAGAAGGAAATTGGCCATGCTCCTTCAAAGGAACCATCCTGTCGTTTGCCTGGCAGACCATTTCTGACCACCCTAAAGATGGTGTTAGTACTATCTGCTTCCTATGTCCAATGTCTGTGTTTTGTTTATATATTTTTTTTGTTATTAGCATTAAAACATACCCTGTCTGCAATGAACAGAACATTAGCTTATTGCATCACCTGTATGTCACTCTTTCCACAAGTAAACAGTGTTGTGTCGTCTACAAACTTACAAATGTGACCACTTCAGCTTATGTCACTAACAAAAATTAGAAACAACGGAGGCCAGAATATGGATCCTTGAGGCATACTATATTGCAATGTCTCTTCACATGACACTGATCCTAAAACTGACACAGCCTGGAGTCATTCTCAACTCTATATTCGTCTCCTCCTCAACTTTATGTTCATCTCCTCCTCAACTCTACAACTGTCTCCTCCTTCCCTCTACATGTCCGCCTCCTCTTCAACTCTATGCCCACTTCCACGTCATGCCTACATCTACCTCATGCCAATATCCGCCTCTGCCTCACACCTATGTCCGCTTCCGCCTCAAGCCTAAGTCAATCTCCGCCTCAAGTTTACGTCCGTCTCCGCCTCAAGTTTATGTCCGTCTCTGCATCAAGTCTATGTCTGTCTCCTCCACTCTACATCCATCTCCTCCTCTCCTATATGACCATCTCTTACTCCTCGTAATGTCCATGTCCTCCTTGCTGGTATATAAAAACTTACTGCCAACTTTCATGGTGATTTGTGTATTGGCTTAACTCCAGAATAGCCAATACATCCGTAGCTCAGGCTCGAACAATATTGGCAACAGCAGTTTTTCCTGGAAATTTTGTTAGCCAATCGGGTGATAGAATGCACTATCGAATCATATTTGCAGAGTTGTTTTCATGAAATACAAGCAGAAATAGAAAATGCTATGTTATGCCTAAATGGACACGTACCATTTATCGAGGCAGTTGATGTACCTCTGCGACTGCCATAAAACATAGATCTGTCTGCATCCCGAGAGGTTTTTTTTTTTTTTTTTTTTTTTTTTTTTTTTTTTTTTTTTTTTTTTTTTTTAAACAAGCAGAAATAGAAAATGCTATGTTATACCTAAACGAATGCATGAAAGCCCATTCGTACCATGTTTCGAGGCAGTTGATGTACCTCTGTGACTGCCATAAAACATAGATCTGTGTGGATCCCTGAGATTCGCCCCCCCCCCCCCCCATGCATAAACACAATGTCACTACTGACATGTATAGAATGTCTTTGAAAACAGAATCTCCTACTAGGTACAGATAATTATTTACTATTTAATTGGTTCTCTTACGTAAATGTCCATTCATCCAACTTATTCACTAAGAAATTTCATTCATTCTCAATTAAAAGATTTTAGTCAAATTTATATAATTAAATGTTACATGAATGTAGTGACTTTTTCTCCATATTGTTTTGTTTAATCTTTTCTCTGCCTATTTATGCATATAACTTAGTAGAATTTCTTTGCGAACCTGTAATACGTCTTACATTAATTCCTTTTGGGTACTTTCAAATTACTGTTGTTTAATCTGATAACAAAACATTCGATGCCATCCACAATTTCATTGGCTTCCTCAAAATTAGCTATGATTGGTTACTTAATATGAACAGAAAAATGTTGTCACTGCCTATAATCTCATTGGCTATTTGAAACTTACCGTGATTCATCATCTTCATTCCCGCCACTTCATCACCTTTACCAACATTCAATGCTATGGATGTATCAGCTATTCTGGAGTTTTACCGGTATATTGGTGTTAAGTTTATTGCAAGGTACATCTCCAACAAGTACAATATGGTGGCTGGAAAGTATAAAAACCTTGTCAAATAAAACTTGCTTAAAAACATGTGCCAGTTTTCACACTGTCAGTCAGACAGTGTACGGATTTATTCAAACAGTGTACAGATCTATTGCTTTGTATCCTCTGCTATGCACCACTTTTTAGATGTGTCTAAGGTAATATGGGAAAAACTTTTGTTCTTGTTGGGATAACAGATTCTCTTCTGGAAAAACACAGGTTTCTTTTTTCTTACTCCAAGCATCACGTTGCAATTTATTCATGTCAGTAAAGTTGAGTTGTTATTTTATTTAAATGATTCTAAAATTGTTTATAGGTTGCTTAAATAATCACTTAGTTGTTGTTAGTAGATTATTTATTGTAAAAACACACCATGTGTCTGGCTTAGCCGTTCATCTCACGACCTATCAGAAAGATACTTATAGAGCCAAAAGGATATACACAAAATTATTTGCAATTTATAATTAAAATACAGAATATTTTGTATATAGTAACTAATTTTACATAATTTTGAATTACATGCCAATATAATACATACTGAGCATTAAGGCATTTAAATTTGTCATTTAAAAATACTGTTGTTACGTATTGCCATACAAGAATAAACATAAAATGGGATCCAAATAATGTTTATATAAAATAATGTGTGTATATATGTCTGCCTAGGTGTACTTGCGTCTGTGTAAATGTGTGTGTGTGTGTGTGTGTGTGTATTTGTTTACGCTCCTTTTTTCCCCCCAAGGTAAGTCTTTCCTGTCCCGGGATTGGAATGACTCCTTACCCACTCCCTTAAAACCCTCATCATTCCTTTTCCCTCTCCTTCCCATCTGCCTGACGAAGCAGCTAGGCTGCGAAAGCTAGCATTTGTGTGTGTTTATTTGTTACTATCACTGCCTGTGGTCCTTCGCCTGGTAAGTAGACTTCATATTTTTCCTGTTAGGAATTTTGTCCTCTATAATATTCATATATAAAAAATAGATGAAGATTACTCACCAGGCGAAGGAGCACAGGTGGTGATAGTAGCACAAATAAAACACACACACACACAAACACAAGCTTTTGCAACCCAGTTGCTTCTTCAGGCAGAAGGGAAGGAGAGGGAAAGGAAAGAATGAGGGTTTTAAGGGAGGGGGTAAGGAGCCATTCCAATCCCGGGAGAGGAAAGACTTACCTTGAGGGAAGAAAAACAAATAAACACACACCCACACATTTACACAAACGCAAAGACACCTAGGCAGACATACTGTAGAAAATAAAGATTCTATGGCACATATCATGCGAGAAGCATGTAAGTCAGAGTAGAGGCTGAACAGATGTCTTATTTATTCAAGATACAAGGTCAAATAAAGTGGCCTAATCTGCATCATTTTTAAAAAAATTTCAAAAAATAAAATAAATCCCACATTTGCCAAATAAAGTTAAATCCTCAAAATTAATTATTTAAAAATGTTGCTTCGAAGAATTAGTGCATGGCAGTTAGAAATAATTGTTAGTTATTTTTTAACCAGAGTTTCTTGATGTTCTTGGTGTAATACTGGTAGAAGAACTTTGACTTACTTATTGGCTGTATATGTATCTTACTGACAGGTCACTAGATGATGGGCTAGTCCTGAAACTTCTTGTGTTTTTTTACAATAAATAATCTACTAACAACAACTAAGTGATTATTTAAGCAACCTATGATCAATTTTAGAATCCTTTAAATAAATTTTGATCATGACAATTGTATACCTCTACCAAGACTTTCAGTCTAAAATAAGATTGAATTAGTATGTAAAAGTGATTGAAGGCGAATTAATTTTATTTTACTGAAGTACAACAATCACAGAACATCATTGACAATAATGGACAAAAGTTATTTCTATCACTTAGGGAACAATTTATCATGCATGAACAGTACCCTGGCTCCTGTATGGGTTCTTTACTGTACCACTGACAACAAGTTCATTCAGTTTTAATGCCAAACACATGATATGCTCAAGGAACTTTAGAATGTAACTGTACTGGTAAGCAGTATCCCCATAAACTCAGCTGAACTGCAACACAACCACACTGCTGGTGATGTTCTCACCACAACTTAGCCAATGTAAATAAACACTGGAACAGCAGAAGACTCCATGTCAACTGCAATAAACATGAACATAGTTGCACTGTCTCTGTCCAACTCACATTCATCTGAAAAAAGCGTGAATAGGTTTGCATGCCAAAATTTTTGGTGAGGAAGTCGAAATGAGGATTGAGGCAGCTGGTTCTACATTTTTGTGTCAGTGAACATATTCGCCTTTTCTGTGCTGCTGCAAGAGCATTTATCAGCGGGTTCCCATCTTTTTCCTTTACATCAGAGTGTACTGCTTATATAACATGAAATCAATGGTGAGTAAAATTTGGATAGTATGTTATATACCTAGATACATCTGTACAAACATCAGACTAAATTGCCTATGTAGTAGTTTTCTTTCTAAAAAGAGCTTCACATTCAGATGATTGCTAAACATGCTTAACTATTTCTAAGAACATTGTTGAACAGTATCAATATAAAAATATCCACGGGTGTACTGCCAGTCTACAGTGTCCAACAGGCACAATATTTCGGCGATCATACATGTGGCCATCATCAGGTGAACTGACGGACTGAGCTCCTGGAAATGCGCCGGCACGGAGATCCACACACTACGTCAGCTCGAAGTCATATGGGTTCTAACCCGGTGGCAGGCGATTTAAATACCCTACACTCACGTAGTGCCCCCTCCGTGGGCCACGCCCTGTGCTGTGGTCGCACAGTGGAACCGATTGCGACGGCGTCTCAGATGACATCGAAGTGAGGGCTCTGTCCATCGTGGTCGGCACTACGTTACATTTTCTAGATTTACTTTTAATTAACCCAATCGCTGGTTCCCAAGCTTTGCTAAGATTATAGCCACAGTCATGGTTTATAAGGTCATTACTAGTGCGAATTTCAATGGCCTCTCTACCGACACAGTCCCAGTATCTCAACGTCTGTATCAGAATCCTAGTGTATTCATACTCCAACGCGAGATTCTCCGACAAGCAATGTTCAGCGACCGCCGACTTGCTCGGGTACATCAACCGTGTGTGCCTCTGGTGTTCAAGGCATCGATCCTCGATGGTACACATCATATGTCCAATATATGACTTGCCACACTGACACGGAATCTGGTACACGCCGGCCTTCCTCAAACCGAGATCATCTTTGGCACTCCCCGCCAGTGTACGAATTTTATACAGCGGACAAAGACAGTCCAACTTGGTGTTTCTTCAAAATGTGGAAACACCAGGCTGGAACTGTCTTTTGTCCACCGAATAAAATTCGTGGACTGGTGGGGAGCGCCAAAGATGATCTCGGTTTTAGGAAGGCCGGCGTGTACCAGATTCCGTGTCAGTGTGGTAAGTATATATTGGACAGACGATGCGTACCATAGAGGATCGATGCCTTGAACACCAGAGGCACACGCGGTTGATGTATCCGAGCAAGTCAGTGGTCGCTGAACATTGCTTGTCAGAGAATCACGCAATGGAGTATGAATCCACTAGGATTCTGGTACAGACGTTGAGATACTGGGACCGCTTCGTTAGCCCATTGAAATTCGCACTAGTGATGACCTTATAAACCGTGACTGTGGCTATAATCTTAGCAAAAATTGGGAACCAGCGATTGGGTTAATTAAGAGTAAATCTTGAAAATGTAACATAGTGACGACCACGGCGGACAGAGCCCTCACATCGATGTCATATCATACACCGTCGCAATCAATTTCACTGTGTGACCGCTGCGTGGAGCGCGGACCACGGAGATGGCGCTCAGTGGGTGGAGGGTATTTAAATCGCCCGTCACTGGACTAGAACCCAGTTCCCTTCCAGTTTCCGTAGCATGCGGATCTCCGTGCTGTCGCGTTTCCAGAAGCTCAGTCCGTCAGTTCACCTGATGATGGCGACATGTATGATCGCCGAAATATTGTGCCTATTGGATATTGTAGACCGGCAGTACACCCGTAGATATTTTGATTATCAAATATGCCGGAAGAAACTCAAGAATCATTATCAATATCGTTCGATAAAATGCATGTAAATATTTTCAAGTCCAGCTAAGAATTTAGTTTTATATTATGTGGCTATTTCACGATAATTCAAGTCGTTCACGTTGATCCAACCAATACATGATGAATTTTGCACTCCAGTGGCCTGAAAGACGTGAATGTTGATGAAATATCAAGGGATTAATAACACTGCATATTTGTCGTGAATATGTGCGGTAACTTGGAATCTTCAGATATCTGTAATGGATGGTATTATCGGAAAAACTTTCAAAGATTTCTGAAATCATGATATTAGAACGCATCATAAAAATTTCAATGATTTGCCATGAATAAACGTGTAGATTTGCCAATGCATGCAGTTGGATCTTTTCATACCAAAAATTATGATTTTTGTAGCATATCGCGATAACGAATACACATTTCCAAAAACGGGAAAGGGATTTTCCAGATAAACACCTAAACAACAGACACATAACATTTTAGTCATTTCCTATTCCTCTAGATACATTACCTCACAATCAGAAATAGCGTTTTTGAACCTATTACTGTCACATGTCCTATTGTTCGTGGACCGATATCTCAAGAACCACATAAGATATCATTCTGCTCTAAAATTTAAATAAAATTTCAATATGTTATCTACATTTCATATGCAGCTATGTGTAACCTAAAATCATCCATACAAGAAGTCTACACGATGTGTTTTTACCTTTGCAAACACTTTAAAATATGTTGCAATAGTTCACTAAACCGGATGTTGCATATTAACTGTAAAGTAAATGAATACAAAAATCACCCCTTCATCGACCAAAGATTTCAATCTTTAAGATGTACAAAAATCAAATTTTTTCACCGAGTACCTTTTTCAAATTGCATGGTAAGTTTCAGAGTTGTCCAAATACCGTCTTTCAGCACAATACACACTTTTTCTAACAAAATATCACAGTTTTTTTTTTCTGTGCGCACTTTTTCTAACAAAATATCACGGTTTTTCAGCTGTATCTTGCAAACGGACTAAGATTTACGAAAACTGAAACATGCCGTTTATAGATAAATGTCTACAAGATGTATTGTAAATACCTGAACAATTTTCTATGGTTAGTTATTGCGATTCACAGTGCTAAAATGGCTAAAAATCGGGTTTTGTGATTTTGTGCAAAAGTTTCAACTTCTGCATCTCGGTAATGGATAACGATATCAGAAAGATTTAAAAACGGTTTTGAGAATATCATCATAAGAACTTATGGTCAAAATTTCGAAGATTTGCAATGAATAGAAAGTATCGAAGTGACCATCCCCACAATTCATATTATTATTATTATTTATTTTTTTTTTTTTTTTTTTTTTTTTGTTAACCAAAAAACATGTTTTTTTAAGATTTTCTCAGGAACCACCCATGAATGAACAGTGCTTTTGTAAGCTGTTTAAAGCCCACCATAGACTACACATCATGTACAAAAGCCAACTGATTTGCTCAATTTGGATGAGCTCCAGGAAGAGTCTAACTTTGAAAATTTTGACGATGTACTATAAGACAGCTACAGTATACCCATTCTTCTAATATGTACACAAATGATCACTAGGCCAAGATCTCTCCAGAACACTTTATGTCTTCACTCTGAGATGAATAGAACCTGATACATGGGCCCCTAAAGAATCGCAAATTCGCACGCGCCATTTACGAACATATTAATCCCACGCCCTATTGATAATGCTATATTCACTTTTCTCCGTGAAGCATAAAAACCTGCAAATGCTAGGCATATTCTTTGATTTAACAAAAGAGTTTGATTGTGGTGACCATAAGATATTGTTGCAGAAGTTGGAACATTATGGAGTAAGGAAATAACTCACAATTGGATCACTTCTTACTTCAATAAGAGAAAGAAGAAGGTGATCCTCTGCAGTGTTGAAAACAGCTGTGATACTAACTCTCAATGGAGCACAGTTAAATGGTGTGTGTGCAGGGGAGGGGGCAGGGTAATGTTCTACTGTTCTAGGGCTGCTGTTGTTTCTCAATTACGTATATAAATGATATCCCTCCATGTATAAAAGATAGTTCTAAGATATTTCTGTTTGCTGAAAACACAAGCATCATAGCGAAGGATGTTGTTGGCAATATTGATGCAGTATTAAATAGTGCAGTTAAAGTTCATGGCTTTGAAAAAATAGATTTGTGGCACTCTCTTACGCTAGTCGCTACGCATCAGCGTGAGGTTTTGGTATTGGAAAGTGCTGTGCAGCGCAGTGTAGTGGCAGAATCAAATGAATCGCGTTATAATTAGTTCTGTGTCAGCCACCAGAGGCACATTGTAATCGCATGTGTAATAAGTCAATCACAGCTGTTAATCATAGTTCAGTGTCCAGCTGCCAGGAGTGTTGCATTTTGTGTTTTTTTATTCCATCCACAATGTTTGTTCTTTGATTTTTTATCATCTCTGCTGTTATACTCTGTGACAACTTTTGTTTTTCTAGTTAGTTCCTTCCATTCTTTAATAAAGAGTGTGTTACCAGTCATCGTCTCATGCTTAATTTATTATTTTATATAGTCGATCAGCTCACATTACGCTGATACCAACAGATTGATTCTAACTCACAATAAGACTCAGTTTTGCCCATTTCTAACACACAATTCAACAAAACTGACATTTTTATTACACAGAATGTGCACATTTTAAGTGAGATGAAACAGTTCAAATTTCAGGGGGGTTCAGATGGATTGTAAGATATTGTGGAAAGCCCATGGGCAGGATCTTGTTCAAAAACTAAATGCTGTTTCTGAAATAAGTGGTAGTTCAAAATGAAAAGTGGTCTACTTTGACGATTTTTATTCACTTATGATGTATGGCGTTATTTTCTGGGGTAACCCCTCTGATTAAAAAAAGTATTTATTGCAAAGAAATGGGCGGTACAAGAAACATGTCATGTACCTCTTGTTGATTCCTTTTTAGTAGGCAGGGAATTCTGACATTGGCCTCTCAGTACCTATTTTCTTTAATGTCATTTCTTGTTTATAATGTTTGATTATAATTATGAATTAGCTGCTTTCAGTTAATATTAGATCTGCAATTGGATCACACCTCATTGATTCTTGTGCAGAAAGTTGTGCAGTATTCTACCACAATCCCTTATTAATAAAGTGCCAAAAGAATACAAAGAGCTTAGTATAAGTCCACACACTTTCAAGGCTAAGCTGAAAAGTTTCCTCATGGCTCACCCTTTTTATTCCATCAACAATAATTCAGATTCTTGAGACAAACATTGTCTCATTATACGCAAGGTACTGAATATAAGGTGAAGCATTGAATTAAATTTGTGTTGTGGGTGGGATTCGAACTCAGGACCTCTTGCTTACTAGGCAGATGCTTTAAACCACTCAGCTAACACAGTGTTGCAGATAATGGGACTACACAGACTGTCTTCAAGCATTTCTCCCTCCACACTAAATACTTAAATTCTGCCTCAATATATACATATTTGATATGTATTTCATAGGGAACACTGAGTCAGAATTAAAGTATGTGGTGTGGAGGGAGACGTGCTTGAAGACAGTCCGTGTAGCCGCATTATCCGCAATGCTGTGTTAGCTGAGCAGTTTAAAGCATCTGCCTAGTAAGCAGGAAGTCCCACATTTGAATCCCAGCCACAGCTCAAATTTTAATTCAACACCACACCTTATCTATATTATTAAAAACAATTTGCCACATGTATGAAAGTGCATAACTTGAGAATGGCTTCACTGATTAGGCTGATCTTTTATTTGTTCTGTTCGAAATTCACAGGCCAAGGTTTGTAATAAAGGAAATTTTTGGAAAATTACCGGAAAATATCAGAATTTGAGAAAAACTGGAAGAGTGTGTCCAGTTCGGATCATTTTGTAGATTCTCCAATAATCAGTTTATTCATTTGCTACTCGCCTAGTGACCAAATACGCTGTAACAGAGCGAACAAATATGCCAACAAGATTCAAATAAAGCGAGATAGCCTTAAGCACACGAAGTTAAAACAGCCAGACAGATTTAATATAAAACATTGTTTCTTTAGAAGCCTCTCTGTATTATTCTAACCTCCATGGTGTTGTCAGTGGTGATCATATCTTTGGAGCTTTGCAAAGATAGAATTGATATCAGTTCATGATATTTTTGAGTATTACAAACAAACTGAGTACAGATTGTGGTTTATTTTTTTAGAACAATGGCAACATTGCAGCGTGGTAATATCAGTCGGCATATGCGAATGCAATCCTACTACGTGATCGTAGAGTCAATGACACTGATGAAGATTGTACACAGTGCTTGAAGGTAAATAGGGAAAGAAATTCTCAAGTGTGATCTGTTATGACTCTGAAACAATGGGTACAGTCAATTTCAACTTCCAAGTTGCAACTTACGCACAAAATAATTTGGATCGTTGACAAAACAAATGGCCAAGTGTGACGATTAGAAGTGAACATTTGGCATTCACATAAGATCCAGTAGTCAATTACGCAGCAGATGCATCAGTTGGATTCGTAACAATGAACACTGTTTTTCAATATTGCAATGTTTTGAGATTTCGGCAGGAACTGTCAGGATTACGTTGTGTGGTTGGAAAAGTCAAATTACCAGAATTGACACCAGCACCAAAGCCACTGGCATCATTGGTTTCTGGCCAAGATCCTCAGTCAAAGCATACATGTTCATAGAATACAACCATTAAAAGTACGGCCATTGAAGCTACTAACTTCACAGATGGAGCAGCTCGAAAGGTCTGTCTAATACCCCGTTTCCATTGATTTACCTATTCATTTTGACTTCTATTCCCAATCAAGGCCGATTGCAATAACAATAAATAAGAACAGGGAGACGGGGAGGAGGAGATAGAAAATGGGGTAATAAAATGGATTTAAAAAGGGGATAATGATATACACATGGAGAAAGGGGGGGCAAGAGATGGATATGCTATGGGGTAAGAGGGAGTAGTGTGAAGATAGGGGGAGGAGGCAATGGGAAAATAGAGGAGGGAGGAAGGGACAGACATATGGAGAAGAAAAGAAGATATTATGGTTTATATCCCATACACATTAGCTACTTCGAGGTGTTGCCGCATTTGCTAGTATTCAATATATTTCTATTCTGTCGAGAAGTTCCTAGAACAATTAAAAGCATACGCTACTTTCCATGTTATGTTGTTGCTTCTTTCCATTTATGCTTAGACCTAGGGTGTGCTTAAGATTGCAATACGTTTCACTTTATCAATTACTACACCTTTGTTATGATCTGATGTACAAGCTTGTTCCATGACCATGGAGGCTTGCTTCTCAATTCGCTCCCGTGGAACATAATAAATATAAATAAATAAATAAATATAAAGTAATTTTCAAGATTTCTATGATGAAGTCATAACTTCATCATTATCATTTTTGTATGTAGATTTTTTTGTAGAGCTTAAGCACTGTCAGTAGTCTTTTTATAGGAAATTTAATAATGGATGTTCGTCATTTAAAATCAGGCAACAATAAAGTGATAAGTGCAAATAAGACTGTATGCTACATACAATTTTCATAACTACCTCTTTCATCCAGGTTCGAAGGTACATCATTCCCAAGTTTGGAAAGTAATTGAGATAAAGGGTGTAACCATAATACCACAACACTCTTCGTTACATTAAAAATGAATAGCATATGAATGCTTCTGATAAAGGTGTATCTTGGACAGCTGTCAACAATATCTAGCCTGACAAAACCAGTATCTATAATATCCCCCAGTGATTTCTCACTGCTTTCATTAAACAGCTTAAAGTGAATTTTGTTCTGAAAGGCTCAGATTCAGAATTTATTTTATATTTTATGGTATTTATTTATTTATTGGGAGGGGTAGACTTGGGAGGGGATCAGAGAGTAAACATTGTAACTTATGTCACATATTCTAACTTCTTTGCTTTCTACAGTATGTCTGTATAATGTGTGTATATATGTTATCTATTTATTTTTTTATTCCTGCTATATTTCAAGTATATATTCATTTGTATAAGAGCTGTATGTCTGTAAAATCTCTTGGGAATATAATCAGTAGTAAAGAAGGAATAGATAAAATGTGGTGCATGATGGGTGGTTTTCCATGAACATTACTGTTTATGTGCTCATATCTCATTAGTAACGTGTTGTGCTGTGATACAATTTAGAAGATACATTCAACTATAAGTGTGTATACTGTCTGTAAAATTTCCTGCGGCTACAATTTGTATTGTGCAAAATATAAATTCTAACATCATACCGAATGCCGTAGTTTTGCTCCATGAACAGCGGAAAAGTAATAAGCGAGAAACTTTTTTCTTTCATCATTTTACTATGGTTTCCAGCGAGAAAAATTTTAATAAAGGTTTGAAATTATGTTTAAAGTTTGTTGCAAGTCGCTAAGTACTGTCATTCTCATACAGTGTATTTCAAAAGTCTCGCGGCATTATATGGCATTTTTTGCGATTTCTATTGGTAATATCTTTTGAACCATGTGCCATATGTGATTCTTAACCATGCAGCAATTGTTACCCCACAGTAAGGAATGTGTGTACCAAATTTGGTTGAAATCGGTTCAATGGTTTAGGAGAAAATGAGTAGCACTCTCGCAAAATGCAGCAGTTTTTCGCACATCTCATTGTTTATGACCTCATATCTCGTGAACTATATATCGTATGTGATTCTTACACTTACGGCGACCGTCCTCTTGGATTGAAGCTTACGTGTACAAAATTGGACCAAAACTGTAGATTTGTATGCAACACATACAAACATATGGACACTCTGCTCTCTCTCTCTCTCTCTCTCTCTCTCTCTCTCTATATATATATATATATATATATATATATATATATATATAAAAGAGATGACTTACCAAAAGGACTGGCTCGTCGATAGAAACAAATAAAATAAATAAAATCACACACAAACACACATACTAGCTTTCGCCATCACTGGCAGCTTCTTCAGGAAAAAGAGGAAAAAAGGGGAAGAGAAAGGGAAGGATATGGGTTTTAAAAAAGTGGAAAAGGAGTCATTCCAATCCCAGGAGTGGAAGGACTTACCTTAGGGAACAAAAAGGAAGGTAGACAAATACACACACACTCACACATATCCAAACACAAACACACCTAGACAGACAAATGTCTGTCTAGGTGCGTTTGTGCTTGGACCCACCCTATGGGAAAAAAAGGAAGGTAAACAAACACACACACACTCAGACATATTGAAACGCAAACACACCTAGACAGACATTTGTAAAAAGCAAAGAAGTTGGACAGAGATACCAATTGAGGCAGAGGCTCTGTCCACAGAACCAAGGCAAAGATGCTAAAGATGGTGGGCGGGAATTTGAGTTAGCGGAGATTGAGACCAGGTGGGCAACGGGAGGAGAGAATAAGCTGAAGGGCAAGTTCCCATCTCTGGAGTTCTGAAAGGTTGTTGTCGGTGGGAAGTATCCCGATAACCCGGACGGTGTAACGCTGCGCCGAGATGTGCTGGCCATGCACCAAGGCATGTTTAGCCACAGGGTGATCCTCATTACCAACAAACACTGTCTGCCTGTGACCATTCATGCGAATGGACAGTTTGTTGCTGGTCATTCCCACATAGAACGCTTCACAGTGCAGGCATGTTAGTTGGTAAATCACGTGGGTGCTATCGCAAGTGGCTCTGCCCTTTATCGTGTACACCTTCCGGGTTACTGGACTGGAGTAAGTCGTGGTGGAAGGGTGCATAGGGCAGGTTTTACAACGGGGGCGGTTGCATGGGTAGGAGCCAGAGGGTAGGGAAGGTGGTTTGGGGGTTTCATAGGGATGGACTAGGAGGTTATGAAGGTTAGGTGGGCGGCGGACAGACACTCTTGGTGGAGTGGGAAGGATGTATTTAAGGATGGATCTCATTTCGGGGCAGGATTTAAGGAAGTCGTATCCCTGCTGGAGAGCCACATTCAGAGTCCGCTCCAGTCCCGGAAAGTATCCGGTGACAAAAGGGGCACTTTGGGATTCTTCGGTGGAAGGTTCTGGATTTGGAGGAATGAGGAGGTGGCTCTGGTAATTTGCTTCTGAACCAGATCAGGAGGATAGCTGCGGGATGTGAAAGCTGTTATTAGGTTATTGGTGTACTGGTTCAGGGATTCGGGACTGGAGCAGACTCTTTTGCCACGAAAACCTAAGCTGTAGGGAAGGGAACGTTTGATGTGGAATGAATGGCACCTGTCATAATGGAGGTACTGTTGTTTGTTGGTAGGTTTGATGTGGACGGATGTGTGAAGTTGGCCATTGGACAGATGGAGGTCAACATCGAGGAACGTGGCATGGGATTTGGAATAGGACCAGGTGAATTTGATGGGACCAAAGGAGTTGAGGTTGGAGAGGAAATTCTGGAGTTCTTCTTCACTGTTAGTCCAGATCATGAAGATGTCATCAATGAATCTGTACCAAACTTTGGGTTGACAGGCTTGGGTATCCAGGAAGGCTTCCTCTAAGCGTCCCATAAATAAGTTTGCATACGAGGGGGCCATCCTGGTTCCCATGGCTGTTCCCTTTAGTTGTTGGTATGTCTGGCCCTCAAAGGTAAAGAAGTTGTGGGTTAGGATGAAGCTGGCTAGGGTATTAAGGAATGAGGTTTTAGGTAGGGAAGTGGGTGGTCGGCGTGAAAGGAAATACTCCATCACAGCGAGGCCCTGGGCATGTGGGATATTTGTGTATAAGGATGTGGCATCAATGGTTACAAGGATGGTTTGAGGAGGTAACAGGCTGGGTAAGGATTTCAGGCGATCGAGGAAGTGGTTGGTGTCTTTGATGAAGGATGGCAGACTGCACATGATGGGTTGAAGGTGTTGGTCTATGTAGGCAGAGATTCGTTCTGTGGGGGCTTGGTAACCGGCCACAATCGGCCGGCCTGGATGATTAGGTTTGTGAATCTTAGGAAGTAGGTAGAAGGTAGGGGTGCGGGGTGTCGGTGGGGTCATGAGTTTGATGGACTCAGGTGAAAGGTTTTGTAGGGGGCCTAACGATCTGAGAATTCCCTGAATCTCTGCCTGGACATCAGGAATGGGGTCGTCTTGACAGACTTTGTAGGTAGTATTGTCTGAAAGCTGGTGCAGTCCCTCAGCCACATACTCCCGCCGATCAAGTACCACGGTCGTGGTATATATATATTAAGACAAAAAATTCCTAGCATGAAAAATAAAATATAAAATATATATATATAAAAAAAATAGACAAAGAATACTCACTAGGCGAAGGAGCACAGGTGTGACAGCATCACAAATAAATAAATGAATACACACACAGAAGGGAAGGAGAGGGAAAAGGAAATGATGAGGGTTTTAAGGAAGGGGGTAAGGAGCCATTCCAATCCCGAGAGAGGAAAGACTTACCTTGGGGGAAAAAATGGAGGGTAAACAAATGCACACATACCCACACATTCACACAGACACAAGAACACCTAGGCAGACATACTGTAGAAAGTAAAGAAGTTAAGAAGCTAAGTAGCTTAACTTCTTTGCTTTCTACAGTATGTCTCAACTGTGTGTGTGTGTGTGTGTGTGTGTGTTTACCTATCCTTTTTCCCCCAAGGTAAGTCTTTCCTCTCTGGGATTGGAATGACTCCTTACCCACTCCCTTAAAACCCTCATCCTTTCCCTTTCCCTCTCCTTTCCTGCTCTTTCTGATGAAGCAACCTTAGGTTACAAAAGCTCAGTTGTGTGTGTGTGTATGTTTTCTTTTTTTTAATTTTTATTTGTGTATCAATGAAGCAGTGCCTTCTCACCTGGTAAGTCCAACTTTCTTTATGTTTTTAATTTTTTTAATTTATTTATTTATTTATTTTCGAACAGGATTGTTTCCCTCTCCCCCCACCCTCTCTCTCTCTCTCTCTCTCTCTCTCTCTCTCTCTTTCTCTCTCTCTCTCATATGCAAACATTTATATATATTTTCCTGTGATATGTTATCCTTAGCTGCATGCAAGTAATTGAAGATAGTCCTTTTCTTGGCTGATAGTTCTTTCAATTATTCTGAACAAGGGCTATAGTGAAGGGGTAGGGGATCTCTCTCTCTTCTCCCCCCCCCCCCCTCCTACCCTGTCCCCCATGGAAAAATTTGAGTCTAAATTGAAGGTAATGGTGCAACAGCTACACAAACAATATTCTTCAACACAAATCCCATTGGTAACGTAACCAAAGCAAATTCTTAATGCTTTCTCCTCCATTACAATTGAGGAATTTGAAAAAAAAAAAAAAAAAAAAAAAAAAAAAGAATAACTGGTAAGGTTAAATTTCTTTCCGTTCTGGTTAATTGATTGATTGATTGGTTTGGGGTTCGAGGGACCAAACTATACTGGTCATTGGTCCCATCTATTCTGTAATAGGACATAAGTCGGAGGAGGGCAAGATAATAGAATGATCCTAAAACTATCTGCAACATTGTTTAACAAGAAAGAATTAAAATTTCATTTTAATTTACTAGTAACAGCTGTTGAAAAATCATGACATACAGAAAGCATCTGCTGCAACTATCAAATTTTTCTTCTTAGTGGTAGTTAACATTGCATTTGATAAACTCAAAATGAAGATGCATTAGATTTACTCCAGCTCACACTGTTTACATCATTGACAGATATTAGTTTCAAAAATCTGAAACCTAAGTAAATAAAAAAATATTTTCAAGTTTCTAAAACAGTGTCAATTATTGAGGGCACAACAGTGTTTCTGTTTCCAGTGAAATATTAAAATCTTGTGCTGATGTAGAAATACCCTTGATCTAGTCTTTAATGAAATAATGCTTCATTTTTCACTTAATAATTGCTTAGTTACTTTTCAGTTTGGTTTTAATGATGAAATAACAAGGAGATAAACAAGCAAAGTCTTAGTACAGCTAAACAACAAAAAATATTCAGTGATTATTTTCTGCATCCTTGCCATGGCCTCTCATTGTGAGCAGTATTGAATGCTACTTGGGAATCTAAAATGTTCTGACATTAATGACTTCATTTTCCATGTGAATTTCATAAGAGAATGCAGAAGGTGCCTATGATCAACTGCATTGCACTAATACCATCAAACACAGAATGTCACTACATAAACTGTATAGTCACACAGTGTACAGCATAGGTCTCCTTTTCCTGCTAAATGAACTTCTAAAGGCTATTTGTAACCGATGAAGAAATGTAATGTTTACTGCCGAGTACAATTAGCTTATAAGTGGTTTAAAGCAAAAAGTTGGGGTATTAAGCTCCAAAGATATATCTTACACAACTTCCAAAAAAGTACAATGACCTCTGTGAAATATAAATAGAAATCAATGATGAGAAAGTATGTTGTAAAGTTCTTAAGGTCTAACTCAAAACCAAACTAAAATGAAATTAACCTATTAGCAAAGTGATTCAGGGGTGCAGTTTCAAATGATCTCCAAAATCTCTAATATAATATTGCCACCTTAAGATCCCTTCTCAGCACATACAATTTTTGAGTTGGGTTATGTTATGTAAACAGGGTCTATACTGGTTGACTGACTACCTAGATTCAGCATTTATGTGACCTGGAAACAATGTTAACCAGTTATGTTTACATAACATAATCAAACACAAAAAGAAAAAAATATGTATTGAGCAGGGGTCTGAAGATGGCAATATCATACTATGGACATAGTATTAAAAGTTTCATTATATTAACAGCTGAACATGTTTATTTATAAAATTAATGAGACAGGCATAGTCCCTGATCATGATGAACATATAAACTATTTACCAGTTATCTTGATTCAAGTTATGGTGATTCATCATAACTACTAGACATGCAGCAATGTTCACAGGAGAGAGGCCCCAAATTCATAGCACATAGTATTTCACACTTCTTGAATATTTCTGGCTATTATTCCATGGATGACTGAAATTCTTGGAGAAAGTAATGGTTTGTATCCATTTCTGGATGTCACCTCCAACAGGTTTATTTTAGTTTACTATCATCTATTGCATCATATACATGATATAGAAATCGTCAATCATATTTCTGTTCAGCATTGGCACTGTACACATTTACAAATTATATAATATAAATGCAAATTAATAGTTTATGTTATATTAAAAAATGAGACAAGTAGCTACTGTATTAGTCAGATACCAGTAATTAATCTTTGACATATGTATTGTTCACTTAGAGATACATATACAAACTACGTACATAAATTTTACAGTATGGCTGCTTCATACAATGGCAATTAGTAGAAATAGAGATTTGTTAAAATTTTAGTGACTAAAAATATTCTTCTATTTCATTAAAAAAAACATTTATCTAATACGTAGTTTTTTAAATCTAGTTTAAATTTTTTTTCATCTTCTATTTCCTTTATGTAAACAGGCAAGGCATTGTGAAGTTTTACTCCATGGTGGCTCACATGCTTTTGAGTTTTTGTTTTTCTCACTCTTTCTACATGCAGATTCTTACTGATGTGTGTATTGCAGTTGTGAAAATCTGAATTTATATGAAAGTGTGTTCTGATATACATTACACTTATATATATATATATATATAAACACACAGACACACACACACACAAAAATGCTAGCTTTCGCAGCCTAGCTGCTTCATCAGGCAGAAGGGAAGGAGAGGGAAAAGGAAATGATGAGGGTTTTAAGGAAGGGGGTAAGGAGCCATTCCAATCCCTCATCATTTCCTTTTCCCTCTCCTTCCCTTCTGCCTGATGAAGCAGCTAGGCTGCGAAAGCTAGCATTTTTGTGTGTGTGTGTGTGTCTGTGTGTTTATTTGTTGCTATTACTGCCTGTGCCCTTTCGCCTGGTAAGTGTACTTCATCTATTTTTTACGTATATTTTTCCTTTTAGGAATTTTTCCTCTATAATATATATATATATATATATATATATATATATATATATATATATATATACAGAGAGTGTACAGTAAGTATTCCTGACTGGGAGAATAAAGGTCTGCAGTGAGTTTGAGGATGGCTGTGTGTCATGATTCTAAAGGCCCTTTACTGTAATTTAAAGATGTCAGTCAGGTGAGCTTTTGTTTCTACCCAAAACATTGTTCTGTAAGATACAATGGAATGGAAATAAGCAAAATACACTGATCTTGTACATTGTTGGCTACAGACACTGGATGATATTCTCAGTGCAAAACATGCAGAATTGAGTTTATGTGATATGTATGTCACATGTTCATTCTAGTTCAAGTTCTGATCTATATGGATGCCCAAGAGTTTTGGTGTCTGTGTTTTCTCTATCTTCTGGTCACGCAAATATAAATGGAGGTCTTCTTTCTCATTGGCCTTACTGTACTGAATGTAATTTGTTTTATTTAAATTAAGTGTTAATTTGTTTGCCTGGAACCATTTTTGAACATAATTAAGAATATTCCCAGTTGTAGTGGATAAGAATTTGCTGTCATCACTTATAATTATACTTGTGTCATCCCCAAATAACATAATTTTAGATGAGCTGTTTGGACTTATATAAATCAAGAAAAGCAGGGGGCCAAGAACACTACCTTGTGGGGCACCTGCTTCCACTTTCTTGGCATCCGATAACAACTTTATTTTTTGCTTATTGTGGGAAGAAATGATTTCTACAACTTGGGTTCTGTCTTGGAGGTATGACTCAAATAACTTCCTTTCAATTCGTCCGACACCTATTGCATCTAATTTTTCAAGGAGAATTTCATGGTTTACTGTTATCAAAGGCTTTTGAGAAATCAAGATTGATTCCTACAACACTTTTTTATTGTCTAAATTTCTGACAATTACTTCTGTATAGGCCTGTGTAGCTGTTTCAGTGCTGCGCCCTATACGGAAACCATGTTGGTTACAATTTAAAAGATCAAAGGTGTCGAAGTAGCTTAAGGGCCTGATTTTTATAAGTTTTTCATAAATTTTGAAAAAGATAGAAGGGAGGATATTGGTCTGTAGTTTTCTATTTTACAAGCATCCCCATTTTTGAAAAGTGGTCTAACTTTGGAAATTTTCATTCTCTGTGGGAACACTCCTTCACTGAATGATACATCTGCAATATGTACAAGTGGTTGCAAAATCTATAAGGCCGCTTTTTTTATTAGCGATACTGGCACTTCATCCATTCCTGCAGACATTTTTGTTTTAAGGCTATTGCTTACTTTTAACATTTCTTGTTCATTTGTGGGATCCAATTTCATACTACTGACTACTGTTGGTGCTGCTATTTTCTCTTGATTACTGAAATTTTTGTTTAGTTTTGCAGGTACATTGAGAAAGTAATTATTAATGTAGTTAGGCAAATCTTCCCTCTTTATTTTAATGTTATTATTTGTTTTAAGTACAATATCCTGTTCTCTACATCTTTTTCCTGTTTCCCTTTTGACAATTTCCCGTGTAGTTTTTGTGTTATTATCTGACTTCTTTATTAATCTGTCATTACTAAGTACTTTTGCTAGATTGATCACCTTTTTATAGATTTTTTTGTAGTTGCTTACATAATCCTTAAAATTTGGGTCAGTACATATTTTTAATTCAGAAGTAAGTTTTCTCAAAGTCTTGGATGAGTTCTTAATACTGGGTGTGATCCACGAATTTGAGTCTTTATGACCAGATGGATTAATTTTCACTAGTCTTTTTGGGAAACACATTTCAAAGTTTCACATGAAAAGAGACGAAAAAAACATTATTAACCATATCTGTATTTGTCTGAGACACTACTTATACCGAAGATTTATTTGCCATTGTAATACCAAACTGTCTGCAGTTTTCTATGGAGAAGATTCGTTTATACATATGATGTACAGTGTTGGCAATTGTTGGAACTGAGTGAACTTTAATGATAAGAGCATTATGATCAGATGTTCCTATGTTAATATTCACAATTTCTGTATCTGAGGTATCTATGTTTGGAAATATATTATCTATGTGACTTTTTGAGGTTTTTGTTACACTTGTAGGACTGTTTATTTGTGAGTGTAAGTTAAAATTGATAAACACTATACTGCGCTACACCACTGAACTACGGTGTGCACTAAGAGTTTCTAGGGTGGGTATTGGACATACATAGATGCAACTTATTTTCCTATAAGATGTTTTAAGAAGTAGCAAAAGGAAAGGGATCAAATGTGCAAATGAGGCTAAATACTGAGCTTTTACAAACAATTCTTTTGACCAGGGCATATGGGCCTGGAATAGTTGAATAAGTGTGACATTTCTTGAGTGAAAGTTGACATTTTACACTTATATATTAAATTTGGTAACAATCATTTTATAATCAATATCAATGCAAATATACAGCTTGTAAGTTATCATAAGAAATAAATAGTAGATGTTATATATTACTGGTATGTAGCAATTTTTTCCACTTACTTAGTGCCTTATCTTGTTAATTGTACAATGTTAAATTTAACTGGAGTCAGCAAATATATTTTGTACAAGTTTAATGGTTTGCAGATATTGTAGTTGCTAATATTTACTTCATTTTGTTAATGTGGTGTTTCAAGTCAAACTATGGCTGTGACAGCTGGTTTATAATGCATGCATACATGTGAGAACAGACAGAAATATTGAATATGGAATTGGAACCACTCATGCTAAATAAATTTATACTGGCTTCACTAGTTATTGTATGTTTGTTTTTAGATATTTTCTTCTTCCCTTTCTGCTCACTATAATTTCTACTATCATCCTTTCTATGACTCACTTCCTAATTTCATCCTGAGTTGCATCCTTCCTGTCAAATTTTTATTTTTCTGTAACTTCTCTAAAAATCACCCCTTTTCCTAGACTTACAGTCTCAAAAATTATTTAATCTTCTCTCTTCAATCGTTTAAACCATTTTCTTCTTCCTCTTTTTGAAACTTCTTACTCTCCGTATAGTGTCTCTTCTTCTTTCTTTGGTAGATATAGTTTGTCACGTTTTAAAAACTCATCTGAAGTAGTTCATTAATGATTTCTCAAAGTAATAAAATATAATGAACAGAATTTCCTGTTGATTCTGGACATGTAATTATATTGAATAAGAAACACTTCACTAATCCTTTGCAAAAATTTTCACAACAACTGCAGTGAGTTACGTTTTTATATTAATGAATTATCTTCAAGTAATAGTCAGAGGAATTCTTTCTTGGGAAAGTTTTAGGTTCCAAATTTTATTGGAAAGTCTGTCAAGCAATAATGGAACATTCAGTCAACATTATTAGTTAGAAAATAAAATTATAAATCTAAAAAACTATACAACTGTGTCAAAAATTGTGCAACAAATGAAAATTTTGCAAGATCGTCTTTATTTACATACAAAACTAAGGAGGTGATAGTAAAGTAGAAACAATAGAAACAATACAGAATGAAAACAACTAAAATGTTTATAATGGTAGACATGAATGCCCCCCCCCCCCCAACTAAAAAGCAATAACACCCATTCTTCCTACAGAGCTGCCCGTGAGTCTTGAGGAGTGCTTCGTGGATGCCGGCATTATGCAAACCTTCTACCTAATGCATCACAGACATTTTCTGTGGGATTCAAGCTGGGATAGCATGCAGTATCTTCCATTTCCAAGAATTCACCAACCATTCATGTTCTAAGAGGTTGAGCTTTATTGTTCATCAGCATTAAGTCTAAACACACAACACCTTCTAACAACTGCACTTGAGGTCATACAGAGATCTTGAAACAAAACCTGACAGAGGTTAAACTGAAAATTCACTCTTAAAATTTTATGAAGAGCTGTTCGATTGGTCAACATAATCACTGCTCGCATTATTAAAAGTCCGCCTCAATATCAGTCTCTTTCACAATGTCTAGGTCCCAAAATTGAGTTCCAAATCCCTACAGATGTGAATCCAATGGGAATCACGGTCCACATCAAACTAGGACTCATCTGTGACAAGAACATTGGTGCACTGCTCAGCTGTACAGACAGCATGTTGACAACTCCACTTGAGACATTACTTTCTGTGATTACTTGTCTGGAATATAAATATATCAAGTCTCTGGCAATAAAGGTCATCTCCACTGAAGCTGTCTGGACACTGTTTGCCTTGTTACAACTCTACAAGTGCATGGTGTGAGGTCATATGCCAGTTTCTGTGCAGAATGGCAATACCGCTGTGCCCTTACAGCCAAATAATTGTCCTCTCTTTCTAGTTTGATTTGTAGGGGCCCTGCTCTGATCTTCAGGATACAGTTTTGATCTTTATAATCTTTCAGCATATCTGAGGAAAAACAAAAACAAATTCACATGAAGCCATCAGGCAACATCGGTTTGAAACTGTCCTGTATCCATTCTTCCTAATTGCCCTCCAGCACATGAAGTCTGGTTAGTGTCTTATCTGTGTCATACTGAGCTGTCTGTGAATGTGTACAATGGTGACTAGCCAGGAAACATTACCCAATTTGATAAGTGCCCTGATGTCATTATTCACATGGTTGTGTGCTGGTCAGAATGCCATCTTCCATGCAGAAAACGAGTGTATAGACATCTGTTGACAGTTTGCATTATTATATAATGAATTGCACTTAGGATAGAAAAAAGCAGATTGTTGCAATAATTTTGGACACCACTGTGTATACATCATAGTCTTCTCCCCTCACCTCTCTAAGTTATAAGTTTGTGGGTTGATGCCTTCATGAGTGAGGCCAAAGTTTTAGCAAGGGTAGTAGTATCATTTAGACACTATCAAAAGTATTTTTAATGTTAACAGTATTGTGAGATGGACAGCAGCAGTCTGGAGTGGGGTAGGTAGGATAGGAGGATATTTAGAGGTGAGGTAGGGACAGGGTAGGGAGGGTGACAGTGCTGACTGAGTGTTCAGGGACTAGAAGGCTATTACGTGCAGTCATGGGGGTCTCAGAGGGAATGGGAGGGGGATACTACTCATTCAAAACTTAAGTCATACAATAAAAGTTATGTTCTGTTGTATACCTTTAGTATCTGGAGCAAAAACCATTCCATTTATAGTTACACAAATTTCAACCACTTTTACCATAATGGCAACATATATCTAAAAAAAGACATGATTATATTATAAATACCCTGGAAGTGGTCCTCCATTATCAAGATCAAACACTTGGTATGGGTTAAGCAGTTTGCGGAAACTTGAGATCAGCTCAAGACCCTGGCATCCACCAGACTTTACATTCACAAACACCAATAAGGGTTGCACACCAGCAGGTACAGTGCTGGGTTCAATGTTTGGAAGCAGCATAACTGTAAAGTAATATTGCATCTTCTTACAATCAGAAGATAATTCTTCTAGAAATACAATAACACAATTTAGTGTTTATATAAACACTTTTTGGCCCAACAAATAAATGTTTTACATAGAAAAAAATACAGGTGAAGCCATGTTAAAATCAACTGATTTCTTGCTATAAGATTCAATTTTGTTATTTATTACATTATTTTTGATAATAATTAACCATCACTATAAACAATAGTTAATTTCTAATATGAATCGATGCCAAGTTCAAGTGAAATATTTTAATATTACAAACTCCATTAATTTTATGAGGAGTTTGATTCATTCGCTTAAAAAAGAGGAAGCCTGTTTCACATATATGCAAATGAAGTTACTGACTGAATATGGACTTGAGAGCTTTTCTGGAATTTAATCAACATTCTGGAAACATATACACACACTGTGATGATCTGTGATGGCACTCAGTTTTTGGGTTGAAACTAATGTGACAATAGCTCTGCAAATATTTTCTAAGATGCTTGGTCCAAGGCTGAGTCTTAATACATTACATGGGGTGTATCTTGTATAGATCTTTCTATCACCCACAACTGATATTTCACCACATCAATTTATTATCACATTTTTGCACTTTTTACTTTGTAATCAACATTCTTATGCAGACTATCTTTCCAAATGTGTCTTCACAGATGCTAGGAAATATTAGTAACCAAAACATGGTTGTAGTTTCAATATTTATATGCAGAAAATAAAGCTATTTTGAACTAAGTATGATAAAATACTTCCTCTGGATATACTTTGCTCTGAATTGACATTTATTAGGTAATTTTCGATTTCTACATTTTGAGGCAGAATTCAGATCTATAGTTGCAATTATTAAAAAATCTGTATTTTCAGCTCTACAACTATAACAGTTAATGACAATATAACACTGAAGAATTTTAATGTTTATTGTAGCATAAACTAAAGGATGACTCTTCAGGGATAAACTTCAACATAAGGCCAGGAGTGAGAGATGGCATTTGTTTGTAAAATTTACAAAACATAGACTTGAAAAGAATAGTTAAGTACAAATAAGACTGTAAACATTTTATCAAACCATAAAAAAATCTGCAAAGATTGTGATAATCCTAAATTACACTGAAAAGCAAAAGAAACTGGTATAAAAATCCGTATGCAAACACAGAGATATGTGAACACTCAGAGGATGGCAATGCTTATATAACACAACAGTTGTCTGGCACAGGCATTAGATCAGTTACTGCAGCTACAATGTAAGGTTATCATAATTTAAGTGAATTTGAACATGGTGTTATAATTCGTACACGAGAGGTAGGGCACAGCGTCTCTGAGGTATTGACTCTTTCATGAGTCCACTGAGGATATCGGAAATCTGGTAAAACATCAAATTCCCAACATCACTGTGGCTGGAAAAAGACTCTGTAAGAATGGGACCAACAATTATTGAAGAGAATCATTCAATGTTACAGAAGAGCAACCCTTTTGCAAATTGCAGCAGATTTAAATACTATGCCATCAAGAATTGGCAGCTTGTGAACCATTCAATGAAACATCATCGTCATGGGCTTTCAGAGCCAAAGGCCCATTCATGTACTCTTGCTGAGTGCAAAAACAAAGCTTTATGTGTCTTCTGGGCACACTGACATTGAACTATTGATGACATGGTGTCTAGTCTCACGAGTGTTGTTTCCAACTGTATCGAGTGGAAGGACATGTACGGGTCATGAATTCATGAACCCTGCATGTCAGCAGGGAATTGTTAGAAGAGGTAGAGACATTGGATTAGTGTGTGGCATGTGCAACCGGTGTGATACGGAATCCCTGACACATCTAGATAAAACTTAAGAGGTGACACGTACATATGAAACCTGCCTGACCACTGAATCAATTCTTGTGCATTCTGACAGACTTGAGCAATTCCAGCAGGACAATGTGACATACCACACATCCAGAATTGCTACAGAGTGCTTCCAGGACCACTTTTCTAAGTTTAAACACCTCTGCTAGCCAGCAAACTCCCCAGACATGAACATTATTAAGCATATCTGGGATGCCTTGCAACGTGCTGTTCAGAAGGCATCTCCACCCCTGCATACTTGTATGGATCTATGGGCACCCCTGCAGAATTCATGGTGTTAGTTCCCTCCTGTACTACTTCAGACATTAATCAAGTCCATGTGACATTTCTGCATGCTTGGGAGGGGCCCTAAATGGTATTAGCCAGGCATAACAGTGTCTTAAGCTCTTCAGTGTGAAAATGTTTATACACACTAAAATAGAATAAATACTAGAAAGAAAGAAACCAATAAGACAGGGAGTTGTAAACACAGATTGTAATAATATACTGTAATGTATCAGATTATATTATGCATGAAGTTCAATACCTCACTAAAACAAGACCAGCATATAGCCTCGACTGAGGCCAGTCATGTGGTCTTCTCTATATAAACTCCTGTCCGAGGACAAGAAAAGTGGTTAATCTGCATTCCATTATAAGGAAAAGCACGTCTTTTACACATCCTTATATATGAAACTGTATCCAACTTTTTGCTGTCTAGAGACATACGTTTGCAGATATATTCACTAATATAAGAAGGTATAGCAAAATTTGTTGCATGTGCCTGTTGCAGCTCATCACCACATCTTTGTGGTGAGTTGTAAACTGTCCTTATTACTATATTATTAATTCCACCCTGGACTTTGCATTATTAGAATAATTAAACTCCAACACACTCAGTCCTGAGTATAGGTTGCCTGTCACAAGCCAGGATAAAGAAGGTGTGATAGAGGAGTAATACCTCTTCAAAAACCATGTTCAGCTGGCTCGACTGATAGTTTATGTAAGGATCTCTTGCTAGGGTTACAGTGAAGACCTCAGAAAGAAAGCAGAAAGATCACTTTGGAACAACAGAGCTGATGAAAGAGGCAGCCTTTGTCCAAGCTTAAAATTGATAGAGGGCATGACTGTTCCACATGTTAGTGGCGGTACCCCAGCAGCATCTTTTCCACATGTCCGTGGCAGCTGAATCACTGAAATTCCAGACTAACAACCTGGGATTATTTTGGAAATTCAGGTACTACCATGGATTGTCTACAATTTACAACTTTAGATCACAAAATGGAAAGTTCACATAAATGATGCACTATCCCAGGTAGTAACTCTAAAAAGGAAACCACCATTACATCATGTAATACACTGGACCTAGAATTCTGAGAAGGCCAATATTTGTGTTTAAGAAGAGATGTGAAGTACAGAAATGCCTTCTAAGCTTACGTTCAAGGAGAGGTACTTTTTCGGAACATTGGAAAGCAGAAATAATTGGAATTACTTCTACAAAAGAGCAATATACAAATTTCAGCAGAACAGGAAACTAGATTCTTAGATGAGAATGTTATTGATACATAAAATTATAGATTTTGTAAAGGCAAATCAGCAGTAAGAATAATGGAAAACATGACAATGTTTGAAACAGCATTATACGGACAAAAAAAACTGTAATGGGTTTTAAGTCAAAATCAGAAAGAATGTCCATCTTGACGTTTAAGTGAAAGAATAAAAGCTACATCCATATCAACTGCCATACACCCATAAATGAAGACAACAGAGGAAATCAAGAAAAAGTAAATCAATTTTAGGATCTATTAGAATCTGACATCTCCAATATACCTAAACACAATGTTAAAATATTTTTCGGTTACTTCAACATCCAAGTTAGAAAGGAAAAGAAATTTAAGAACACTGTAAGTGAACATCCGGCACAGTTTAGAACAAACAAACATGGTGAAAGACTTATCAACATGAGTATAATATTTCAGTTAAAACTAATGTCCACAAATTTTTAGTAATTACCAAGAAAAGTCAAATCTTGGAAATATCCAAATCCAAATCTAGCAGTGATATCCAAAAGGAATGTCAATGAAATTATGAACATTAAAGTGATCAGAAATGGGGAATTTGATTCAGATCATTATCCCTCTACAATTAAAATGCGATTTCTGCTCTATAAAACAAAAAGGAAAACTCCTAAAATATACATATACAACTGCAGTAGAGCCAATATTACAATGGAAAATTTAGAGAACCTGAGACAACTAAAAGAGGCAATTGGCATGAACTCCAGGCCCACATCACTAAATCTGCAGAGAAAAACAATAGGATTGGCCAAGAATAAAATGAAGACATGGTGGAATGAGGAGTGTGAAGAAGCACTAGAATAAGAAGCTGAAAAACGGAGAATATGGAGACACTACACCAACTAGAATTTATTCAGACAACAAAGGAAAGTAATATCTAAAATAATCCAGCTTATAGAAATACAAGAAAATTTCTTCTTCTTCTTCTTCTTCTTCTTAATTGTCACTTGCACCTTGGAGACCATACGCATTCTCTACACTTCTCATCCAGTCCTCTCTGTTCCTTGCTTTTGCAGTCCATTCTCCTTTTCTCAGGCCCATGGTCATTCCATCATCCTCAATGTCATCCTTCCATCTAGTACATGGCCTTCCTCTCTTCTGTCTTCCTTCCATGGATTCAGAGAATGCTACTTTAGGTAGTTGTTCCTCCTCCATCTTAATTAGATGTCCAGCCCACAACAGTCTTCTTCTCTTTATCCACTAATATCAGCCTGTTGATATAGCTCTTTCATTCCTTGTCTTTCAGTATCCTCCACTCCCCTGTACTGTGTCTCTCTTGGAGGCAAAAAATTTCTGTAAAATTTTCCTTTCAAAAACTAATAATTTTTGTTCATCGGCTTTTCTAAATGTAAAGCTTTCTGACCTGTATAGAGCTACTGGTAGGATTACACTCTGATATAGTCCGAGTTTGAAACTTCCTGAAACAGCTTTACTGCGTAACACGTCTCATAGGCCAAAATAAGCTTTATTTGCTGCTGCTAGCCTCGCTTGAATTTCAATTTTCATTTTATTCTGCTCACTGATGATGCTTCCCGAATATTTGAAGGTGTCTACTCTTTTAAAAGTGAGATCATCACCTGTCAGAGGACTGCCATCATTATGTGCCTTGCTCATGACCAAATACTCTTGTTTTCTTCTTGTTGATCTCTAACCCTGTTATATTTGCAATCTGGTCATGTGTTGCAATTCTTCTTTATTGCTACTTATTAGGACAATATTGTCTGCCTAAGTAAGACCATGTATTTTATTATGACCCATCTTTATTCCAACTGGGTTAGATTTTTTGTGTTCCCTATCAATCTTTTCTAAGACCAGGTTGAAAAGTATTGGGGATAATGCATCTCCTTGTCTGAGGCCTGTTCTGGCCTCAAACTCCTTAGATTTTCCTGTGTTGGTCTTTACAATAGGTTTCCTCTGGGTACATATGAACTACGTATGAACCTTCCAGGAAATTCAAACTCTTTGAGGATGTTGGTTATTGTGCTTCTATGTATGCTGTCGAAAGCTTTTCTGTAGCTGAAACAAGAAAATCTACCAAAAATAATACTAGTACTTTTTACCATACTTTTAAACATGTACATAAAGGATATCAAGAAGTCAGCACTTGTTTCAAAGATGAAAATGGGAAAACATGAATAAATAGCAAGAAAAACTTTTAAACAATAGCAATTTTTTAAGCTCTTAAACTGTCTAATTCCAACAATCAAATTAGAATCCCAACACTAAAAGGGAACTTTCAGGATGATTTCTCACCAACAGAACAAGAAATTCATGACACCACAAACACCCTAAGAAGCAACAAATCAAGTGGTGAAGACTCCATCCATTACAGCTGAATTATTCAAATGATCACAACAGAAGATTCTAAGTGATCTACATTTACTTTTCAGAAACATTTGGAGGACAGAAAAGAATCCATAAGGATGGAAAATAGCATTAATACCTCAAGTACATAAAAAAGAAGACAAAACAAAATGTCAAAAATTACAGAGGCATGTCACTTCTTCCAGTGACATACCAAATATTATAAAAAAATTCTGTTGAACAGAGTTGAAGAAACATTACATAAATGACTGGGAGAATATCAGGGTGGTTTTTGAAAGGGAAGAGCCTGGACAGAACAGATTTTTAACTTAAAATCAATCATTCACCACAAAATGATAGCCAGCAAACCTCTAATAGTATCATTCATTGATTTTAAGGAAGCATCTGATTCAGTGAAGAGACAAACAATAGATAATATCATCAGATAATTTGGTGTTAAAGCTAAATTAGCAAGCATATTTCGTGAAATACTAACAAATACTATATCCAGATGGCTCAGGTAGTACATCAGCCATTGAAATCAAGTGTGTTGTGTTCAGCTACAAGCTGTGATACAGGATGGTCCATTTTGCTTTTTACCAAGTTTGATGATGGCCATTCATCTTGATGGACAGCTAGTTACTCATGTCAATGAAAAACACTCTGCCATGATTGCAGCAGAGTTGATAAGTCACACAGCTGTTTTCGAAGGTGGCCCTGCCTCTGATGGGGTAGGATAAGCCTGTGACAGGACTGGAATAAAATTGCTCGGTGGGTGGATTGGGCAGGTTTGCCATTGGAGTCTTCCACAAGAATTGATTCCAGTGATAAAGGGGTTCAGATTAGGAGAGGTACAGTGGTGGACTAGGATGTTGTGGAGGTTGGGTGGGTGATGAACACCACTTTAGAAGGGGTTGGAAGGACCTTGAGTAGGATGTCTCTCATTTCTGGTCATGATGACATATAATCAATGCCCTGAGGAAGGATGTGATTTACTTGTTCCAGTCCTGGATGATACTGAGTAACAAGAAGGGCACTCCTTTGTGATTGGTTATTGGTGGTGGGAGGGGGAGGGGAGCTTAGCAATATGTGGGGATGTGGCATGGGAAATCTGTTTGTGGACTAGGATCAGGAGGATAATGTCTGTCTGTAAATGCCTTTGAGAGGCCTTCATAATATTCAGAAAGGGATATCTCATCACTGCAAATTTACTATCCACAGGCGGCAAGGCTGTATTGGGAGGGATTTTTAGTTGTGGAATGGACGGCAGCTGTCAAAGTGTGGGTACTGTTCGTATTTAATAGGTTTAATCTGGATGGAGGTGTGAGTGGATCAGTAATATGGAAACTACCAGAATGGTGGTATGCCGAGATAGACAGACTGCATTAACCCTTAAAGTGCTAAATATGATCTAATCGGATTGCATGGTATGCGTGAAAAGTGCCAGGTACGATCTAATCGTATTGCTGTTTTCATGCACTTTTCTTACAAACTAAGGCACAGATCGTGGTATATCAATGTCTTGAAGACAAACGAAGGGCGAACGATAGTCGTCAAGTACTTCATTTCGATTGTCAATGCCAACAATCGATATTTTCAAGTTCCAAACAAAAGGTTGTTTTTCGTTCATTTCAAAGGTAATATGGCGCCGCCAAGCAAGAAGTCTCATTTGATTGTGCTGTATACCATGGAAATTAGTGGAAGTGAGGACGATTTTGGAGGTTTTTTTGGACAGCGGATCAATCTGTGAGTGTTCTAGTGGTGATTACTCATCATGCAATTCATCATTCTGCAGCCGGCAGCGATGAAGACAATATTGAAGAATTGACTGCAACTGGCAACACATTTGCTGAAATTGGAACTGATGTTTTCGACAATCCTGCTACTAACAGCTTCACCTTTTCGGAATTACCAGGCCCCAAACATGAACCAAAAATGTAATGCCAATTGATTTTTTAAACTTTTTTTAGTGCAATTACTGACAATAATGGCAACAGAAACAAATAGATATGCTCGTTAATTTCTGGAAGCAAACACAAATTTATCAGTAAACTCTCATGTGCTAAAGTGGTATTCTACCTCAGTGCCAGAAATGAGGGCTTTTGTGGCAGTAAATCTAAATATGGGACTTGTAAAAAAACCTACAATTTTTAGTTACTGGTTCACAGATGAAAATATGGCAACTCCATGGTTTTCCAGTATGTTTTCGCGAAATAGATTTCAGTTGCTTCTAAAATTTTTCCACTTGACAGACAATACGAAACTGCACCCTCCTGGGCATCCAGCGTATGATACCACTGCAAAGTTTGATGTTATGCTGAACATTGCCAATAATGTGTTTAGTCACCATTATACGCCTCATCAACAGCTGAGGGTTGACGAAAGTCTTGTTGGCTCTAAAGCCCATTATCAGCTCATTCAGTATCTGCCTAATAAACATCACCACAGATGGAGTGTAAAGTTCTGGATGCTATGTGATTCTGTGGTGAACTACTGCCTTGGATTTTATGTGTACTGTGGAGCAAGACGTGAAGCTGACAGAGTGGAGGTAAAAGAGCATGGATTACAGTATGTAGTCATTACAAAATTACTTGCTCTTGGTAATTATTTGAACAAGGGGTACCACATTTTCTGTGACAATTTTTTCACACCAATTCCATTAGTGGAAAAATTGTATTCCATGGGAACCATCCTCACTGACACAATACGGAGGAACAGAAAATTTATCTCACCTAATCTTCTTTCCAAATTTGACATTGGGCAGGTCAAATTCTTTAGAAAGGCCTTTGTGCTTCTCTGTGGCTTCAGGGAAAAGAAGTCGCAGAAAAATCCAGTTCTTTTGATTAGTTCCTCCTCTACAGCAGTCTCAGAGAGAAGTATTTGCAAAATGACAATCTTCGAAGAAACCTGAGTCATATTTGAGAATAATAAATACATGGGAGGGATTGATTCCTCAGATATGATGACATACTGTTATCTGGATGAGAGGAAGACTGTTAAATTATGGAAGAAAGTGGTTTTTAGAATAATTGGCAGAATGTTTCTGAATGCTTACATTCTTTATAAAGAAAGTCTACCTTCGTCCGAGAAACCACTTGCACGTCTCAAATTCAATAGCACAATCGTCTACATATTGTCTCAGGAGTAGTTCAAGATAAAGAACTTACCACCCACTACATCAAGTGCAGATGCAGCACCTCCCACAGTGTATGGTGTAGAAATATCACCAGGAAAGAAGGAGTGAGCCTGTGTTGTGTGCTCTACAAAGGACACAAGGCAACAATCCAGAACAATCTGTGTCCTCTATAAGAAGGGATTATGTCTCAAATGTGTAGCTCAACATTTGTGTGTCAATAAATGATCCTAAAACTTAATTGGTATTTTGTTATTTTATGTTGGATCTAGTGACAAAATTGTAGATGTTCTGTCCATTTTTTGCATCAGTTTTTTCAGGATGAATTATTTCTAAAATATTTGAGAGAAACACACAAACAAATATTATATCGTTCACAATACTATGTAAATTGATAATATGAACACAAATTCTAAGTTCAGTTATATTACATGTGGCTTATTATGACTTAAAACCAAAGTTTTAATTTTTTCTGTACAAAAACTTTAATACAAATATTGTTTCCTTTAGAAGTATTAGGCCTAATAGTGTACTCCACTCATATTCCTGTAGCTGAAGGAACTAGCTGTTAAGAAAAAAAATACTGTCCTATGATAAATGGTTCAGATTTTATGGTAATTTTAACAAACTTCTGCAATTCACTACAAAATCGCCTGGCACTTTCCAGCTGCCTTGGTGTGTGTGTGTGTATATGTGTCTGGGTGTCTATCCTTTTCCCCCCAAGGTCAGTCTTTCCTCTCCCAGGATTGTAATGAGTCCTTACGCACTCCCTTAAAACCCTCATCCTTTTCTTTCCCTCTCATTTATATATAAATAAATGTGGTTTAATTACCAGGTGAAAGAGCACAGGTATGTGGACAGAAACACAAATAAAAACAAACACATACAAATACTGAGATTTTGGACCCTGAGATGCTTCTTCAAGAAAATAGCAGGAAAGGAGAGGGAAAAAGAAAGGATCTGGGTTTTTAGGGAGCTGGTGCAGAATTCCGGGAGAGGAAAGACTTACCTTGGGGGCAAAAAGGATAGGTAAACAAACAAACACACATACACACACACACATACACACACACACACACACACACATACACACCAAGGAAGACACATGTAAAAATCAAAGAAGTTGGAGAGAGATGCCAGTTGAGGCAGAGGCTCTGTCCAGAGTTCAGGAACAATGATGCTGTTTGAATAGTGGGCGAGAATTAGAAATTACTGGTTTGAGATGGGTGGGCAATGGAAAGAGAGAATATTCTGAAGGGCAAGTTCCTATTTCTGGAGTTCTGAAAGGTTGGTGCCAGAGGGAAGTATCCAGATAAACCAAATGGTATAACACTGTGCCAAGATGTGCTGGCCATGCTCCATGGCATACTTAGCCACAGGGTGATCCTCATTACCAACAAAAACTGTCTGCCTGTGTTCATTTATGCAAATGGACAGTTTGTTGCTGGTCATTCCTACATAGAATACTTCACAGTGCAGGCATGTTAGCTGGTAAATCATGTGGGTGCTATCACAAGTGGCTCTTCCTTTAATCGTATACAACTTCCAGGTTACAGGACTGGAGTAAGTGGTGGTGGGAGGGTGCATAGGACAGGTTTTACACCAGGGTTGGTTACAAGGGTAGAAGTCGGAAGCTAGGAAAGGTGGTTTGGGGATCTCATAGGGATGAACTAGAAGGTTACGAAGGATAGGTGGGTGATGGAAAGACACTCTAGGTGGAATGGGAGGGATGTCATGAAGGACTGATCTCAGGCAGGATTTAAGGAAGTGGTATCCTTGATGGAGAGCCACATTCAGAATCAGATCCAGCCCCGGAGAGTATTCAGTGAGAACAGGGGCAATTTTGGTGTCTTTCAGTGGATGGTTCTGGGTTGGAAGAATGAGGAAGTGGCCCTGCTGATTTGCTTCTGTACCAGATCAGGAGGGTAGCTGCGAGATGTGAAAGCTGTTATGAGGTTATTGGTGTACTAGTTCAGGGATTTGGAACTGAACCAGACTCTTTTGCAATGAAGACCTAAGCTGTAAGAAAGGGACTGTTTGATATGGAATGCATGGCAGCTGTCATAATGGAGGTTCTGTTGTTTGTTAGTGGGTTTGATGTGGACAGATGTGCGAAGCTGCCCATTGGATAGATGGAGGTCAACATCAGGAAAAGTGGCATGGGATTTGGAATAGGACCAGATGAATCTGTTGGGACCAAAGGAGTTGAGGTTGGAGAGGAAATTCTGGAGTCCTTCTTCACTGTGAGTCCATATCATGAAGATCCATCCATGAATCTATACCAAACTTTGAGTTGACAGGCCTGGGTATCCAAGAAGGCTTCCTCTAAGTGTCCCATTAATAAGTTGGCTTACGAGGGGGGCACCCTGGTCCTCATGGCTGTTCCCTATAGTTGTAGGTATGTCTGGCCCTCAAAGATGAAGAAGTTGTGGGTTAGGATGAAGCTGGCTAGGGTAATAAGGAAAGAGCTTTTAGGTAGGGCTGTAGGTGGTTGGCGTGAAAGGACATACTCCACCTTGGGCATGCGGGAAGTTTGTGTATAAAGAAGTGGCATCAAAAGGTTACAAGGATGGTTTCCAGTGGTAACAGAGTGGGTAAGATTTTCAGGTGATCGGGGAAGTGCTTGGTGTCTTTGATGAAGGAGGGGAGACTGCACATAATGGGTTGAAGGTGTTGGTCTATGTAGGTAGAGCTTCGTTCTGTGGGGGCTTGGTAACCGGCCACAATCGGGTGGCCTGGATGATTAGGTTTGTGAATTTTGGGATGTAGGTAGAAGGTGAGGGTGCAGGGTGTCGAAGGGGTCATGAGGTTAATGAACTCAGGTGCAAGGTTTTGTAGAGGGCCTAAGGCTCTGAGGATTCCTTGAAGTTCTGCCTGGATATCAGGAATGGGATTGCCTTTGCAAACTTTGTATACAGCGTTGTCTAAAAGCTGACAAAGTCCCTTGGCCACATACCTCCACTGATCAAGTATCACGGTCGTGGATCCTTTGTCGGCTGAGAGAATGATGATGGAATGGTCATCCTTTAGATCACGGATAGCCCGGTCCTCAGCTGCAGTGATTTTGGAAGTTGGTTAATGTTTTTTGGGAAAGATTGAGAGGAAACATTGGAAAATAAAAATTCCTGGAAGGTTTGAAGAAGGTGGTTTTGAGGAAGAAGAGTTGGCTCTCACTGTGATGGAGGACAGAACTGTTCCAGGCAGGGTTCAATTTGAATGATGTCTTGGGGAGCTGGATCATTAGGAGTAGGATTATTTTTCTTCGTAGCAAAGACTATGATTATAGGAGTAAATCTTTGATAAGGGCTGTTTATTTGAATTTGGGAATAGGGCTAATGGTGAGGTCTTCGGAAAGGACACAGGTTTCAGACTGGGAGAGGGGTTTAGAAGAGAGGTTGACTAGTGAATTGGGATGTTGTGGTTTCGGATTGTGGACTAGAATTTTTTAGGTTTGGGGGGACTGGAGATCTGAGTGGGAGACTGAGTAGTTGGAGAGACTGGGTTTGAGTGCAATAAGAGGAGGTTACGTTTTGTTGGAGAGGTTGTTGAGGTCGAGTGTGCTGCCTTTCCGGAGGTGAGTAACCAGGAGATTCAATAGTTTTTTGAGATGGAGGATGGAATGCTTTTCTAATTTGTGGTTGGTCTGAAGGAGGATGTTCTGAACTGCAGGTGTGGATGTAGAAGAGGAAAGGTTGAGGATTTTGATTAGGAATAGAAGTCGACAGGTGTTTTCATTGGCGAAGTTTATGTGCAAGTTAAGGATTAGGCCGGTCAGGACTGTGGTTTGTTCAGTTTGGAATTGGTATAAAGCATGATTAAAGGAGTAAATACAATGGGGGAATGTAATCTGTCTAGGGAGAAAGCATGTTTACGAAGGAAATGTAAATAAATCTTGATGGAGTCACTGTAAGGATGTTTTGAGGGAGAAATAGTATATGGAAGATGGAAAAGTGAGAAATATGATTGTGCTATGTGGATCTGATGTGGCTCTCCAGCAGGGATACAACTTCCTTAAATCCTGCCCAAAATGAGATCCATCCTTCATGACATCCTTCACACTCCACCTAGAGTGTCTTTCCGCCGCCCACCTATCCTTTGTAACCTCCTGGTTCATCCCTATGAGATCCCCAAACCACCTTCCCTACCCTCCGGCTCCTACCCTTGTAACCACCCCTGGTGTAAATCCTTTCCTATGCACCCTTCCACCACCACTTACTCCAGTCCTGTAACCCAAAAGTTGTACACGATTAAAGGCAGAGTCACTTGCGACAGTACTCACGTGATTTACCAACTGACATGCCTGCACTGTGTAGTATTCTATGTGGGAATGACCAGCAACAAACTGTCCATTTGCATGAATGGACACAGACAGTGTTTGTTGGTAATGAGGCTCACCCTGTGCCTAAGCATGCCTTGGTGCACAGCCAGCACATCTTGGCACAGTGTTACACTGTCCGGGTTATCTGGATACTTGACAATGGCACCAACCTTTCAGAACTCTGGAGATGGAAACTTGCCCTTCAGCATATTCTCTCTTCCCACTGCCCATCTGGTCTCAACCTCCAGTAATTTCGAATTACTGAATTACCGCCCACCATTTAACAACATTTTTGATCCCTGATCTTTGGACAGTGTGTCTGCCTAAACCGGCATCTCTGCCTAACTTCTTTGCTTTTTACATATGTCTGCCTTGATGTGCGTGTGCGTGTGTGTGTGTGTGTGTGTGTGTGCGCGCGCTCACGCGCTTGTGTGTATGGATGTGTGTGTTTATTTAGCTATCCCTTTTTCCCCCAAGGTGTCTTTCCTCTCCCAGGATTGGAATGACTCTGCACCCACTCCCTTAAAGCCTACATCGTTTCTTTTTCCCTCCCCTTCCATGCTCATTTTCTGAAGAAGCAAACTAGGGTTGCGAAAGTTCAGCATTTTTGCATGTGTGTGTGTTTTTATTTGTGTTTCTGTCCATGTACCTGTGCTCTTTCGCCTGGTAAGTAAACCACACACTAAAATAGATGAATATTACTCACCAGGCGAAGGAGCACAGGTGTGATAGTAGCACAAATAAATAAAACACACAAACGCAAGCTTTTGCAACTCAGTTTCTTCTTCAGGCAAAAGGGAAGGAGAGGGAAAAGGAAATGATGAAACCCTTTCCCTCTCCTTCTCTTCTTCCTGAAGAAGCAACTGCGTTGCGAAAGCTTGCTTTAATGTGTTTATGTGTGTGTTTTATTTATTTGTTCTACTATCACACCTGTGCTCCTTCGCCTGGTGAGTAATATTCATATATTTTTTATATATAATTTTTCCCGCTAGGAATTTTTCGTCTATATATATATATATATATATATATATATATATATATATATATATATATATTAGAAGGAGACTTTCCTGGCAGGAACAATATGTATAAATAAAGATTGTATGACTTACCGAAAGTACAGGCTCGCCGATAAAAACATAAAAAACAAATAAAACACACAAACATTCAAGCTTTTGCAACCGTTTGTTGCTTCGTCAGCTGCCATCTATTCCACATCAAATGTTCTCTTCCATACAGCTTAGGTCTTTGTGGCAAAAGAGTCTGCTCCAGTCCCGAATCCCTGAACCAGTACACCAATAACCTAATCACAGCTTTCACATCCCGCAGATATCCTCCTGATCTGGTTGAGAAGCAAATTACCAGAGCCACCTCCTCATCCCCCCAAATCCAGAACCTTCCACCGAAGAAACCCAGAAGTGCCCCTTTTGTCACCAGATACTTTCCAGGACTGGAGTGGACTCTGAATGTGGCTCTCCAGCAGGGATATGACGTCCTTAAATCCTGCTCCGAAATGAGATCCATCCTTAATGACATCCTTCCCACTCCGCAAAGAGTGTATTTCCGCTGCCCACCTAACCTTCGTAACCTCCTAGTCCATCCCTCTGCTAAATTCAATTCCCGCCCACCATCTTTAGCATCTTTGCTTTGGTTCTGTGGATAGAGCCTATGCCTCAAGTGGTATCTCTGTCCAACTTCTTTGCTTTTTATAAATGTCTGTCTAGGTGTGTTTGCGTTTGGATATGTGTGAGTGTGTGTGTATTTGTCCCTCCTTTTTTCCCCTAAGCTAAGTCCTTCCACTCCTGGGATTGGAACGACTCCTTTTCCACTTCCTTATAACCCATATCCTTCCCTTTCTCCTCTCCTTTCTTCCTCTTTTTCTGACAAAGCAACAAACGGTTGCGAAAGCTTGAATGTTTGTGTATTTCGTTTGTTTATTATGTTTCTATCGGAGAGCCTGTACTTTCGGTAAGTGGCTATCTACAAATGTCTACCTTGTTATGTTTGCGTGTGGATGTGTGTGGATATGGGTGCGCCTGTTTACCTTTCCTTTTTTCTTTTAAGGTAAGTCCATCCACTCCTGGAATGACTCCTTTTCCACTTTCTTAAAACCTGTATCCTTCCCTTTCTACTCTCTTCTTTTCCTGAAGAAGCGACCAATGGTTGTAAAAGCTTGTTTGTGTGTGTTTTTATTTGCATCTGATGACAAGCCTGTGCTTTGGGTAAGTTATCTGATTTATAATTTTTATACATATTTATCCCAACAAAAAAGTTTCCTTCTTTAATAAGGAAACTTACCTGGTGGGATAAATATGAATAAAAAATAGTAATCGGATAACTTACCCAAAGCACAGGCCCATTGACAGATACAAATAAAAACACCCACAAACACACATACATGCTTTCACAAGCATTGATCTACTTTGTTGTTTTTGCGTGCATATGTGTGTGTACGCTTGTTTACATTTCCTTTTTCTCCTTAAGGTAAGTCCTTCCACTCCTGGGATTGGAATTACTCCTTTTCCACTACCTTAAAACCCATATCCTTCTCTTTCTCCCCTCCTTCCTTCCTCTTTTCCTGAAGAAGCTACCAACGGTTGCGAAAGCTTGTGTGTGTGATATATATATAAAATAGATGAAGATTACTCACCAGGCGAAGGAGCACAGATGTGATGGTAGCACAAATAAATAACACACACACACAAACAAACACAAGCTTTGGCAATCCAGTTGCTTCTTCAGGCAGAAGGGAAGGAGAGGGAAAAGGAAATGATGAGGGTTTTAAGGGAGGGGTAAGGATCCATTCCAATCCTGGGAGAGGAAAGACTTACCTTGGGGGAAGAAAAGGAAGGTAAAGAAATACACACACACCCACACATTTACACAAATGCAAACACACCTCAGGAGGCATACTGTAGAAAGCAAAGAAGCTAAGAAGTTAGACAGAGGCTCTGTCCAGAGAACCGAGGCTAAGAAGTTACGATGTTAAAGATGGTGGGCGGGAATTCAAATTTAGCGGAGGTTGAGACCAGGTGGGCACCGGGAAGAGAGAATATGCTGAAGGGCTAGTTCCCATCTCCGGAGTTCTGAAGGATTGTTCTTTGGTGGGAAGTATCCAGATAAGCCGGAGGGTGTAACACTGTGCCAAGATTTGCTGGCTGTGCACCAAGGCGTGTTTAGCCACAGGGTGAGCCTCATTACCAACAAACACTGTCTGTCTGTGACCATTCATACGAATGGACAGTTTGTTACTGGTCATTCCCACATAGAACGCTTCACAGTGCAGGCATGTCAGTTGGTAGATCACGTGGGTACTATCGCAAGTGGCTCTGCCTTTGATCGTGTACACCTTCCGGGTTACAGGACTGTAGTAATTGGTGGTGGAAGGGTGCAGAGGGGAGGTTTTACAACGGGGGAAGTTACATGGGTAGGAGCCAGAAGGTTGGGAAGGTGGTTTGGGGATTTCATAGGGATGGACTAGGAGGCTACGAAGGTTAGGTGAGCGGCGGAAAGACACTCTCGGTGGAGTGGGAAGGATGTCATGAAGGACGGATCTCATTTCGGGGTAAGATTTATGGAAGTCTTATCCTTGCTGGAGAGCCCCATTCAGAGTCCACTCCAGTCTCGGAAAGTGACAAGAGGGGCACTTCTGGGATTCTTCTGTTGAAGGTTCTGAATTTGGGGGGATGAGGAAGTGGCTCTGGCAATTTGCTTCTGTACCAGATTAGGAGGATAGCTGTGGGATGTGAATGCTGTTATTAGGTTATTGGTGTACTGGTTCAGAGATTCAGGACTGGAGCAGACTCGTTTGCCTAGCTGTAGGGAAGGGAACATTTGATGTGGAATGGATAGCAGCTGCCATAATGCAGGTACTGTTGTTTATTGGTAGGTTTGATGTGGACGGATGTGTGAAGTTGGCCGTTGGACAGATGGAGGTTGACATTAAGAAAAGTGGCATGGGATTTGGAATAGGACTAGGTGGATTTGATGGGACCAAAGGAGTTGAGGTTGGAGAGGAAATTCTGGAGTTCTTCTTCACTGTGAGTCCAGATCATGAAGATGTCATCAATGAATCTGTACCAAACTTTGGGTTGACGGGCTTGGGTATCCAGGAGGCTTCGTCTAAGCGTCCCATGAAAAAGTTTGCGTACGAGTGGGCCATCCTGATTCCCATGGCTGTTCTCTTTAGTTGTTGGTATGTCAAAAGTGAAAAAGTTGTGGGTTAGGATGAAGCTGGCTAGGGTATTAAAGAAAGAGGTTTTAGGTAGGGAAGTGGGTGGTTGGCAAGAAAGGATATACTCCATCACACTGAAGCCCTGGGCATGTGGGATATTTGTGTATAAGGAAGTGGCGTCAATGGTTACAACCATTACCTGCATTATGACAGCTGCCATCCATTCCAAATGAAACGTTCCCTTCCCTACAGGTTAGGTCTTAGTGGCAAACGAGTCTGCTCCAGTCCTGAATTTCTGAACTAGTAAACCAATAACCTAATAACAGCTTTCACATCTCACAGCTATCCTCCTAATCTGGTACAGAAGCAAATTGCCAGAGCCACTTCCTCATCCCCCCAAATTCAGAATCTTCGACAGAAGAATCCCAGAAGTGCCCCTCTTAACACCGGATACTTTTTGGTACTGGAGCGGACTCTGAATGCGGCTCTCCAGCAGGGATATGACTTCCATAAATCCTGCCCCGAAATGAGATCCATCCTTCATGACGTCCTTCCCACCCCACTGAGAGTGTCTTTCTGCCACCCACCTAACCTCCGTAACCTCCTAGTCTATCCCTATGAAAGCCCAAACCACCTTACCTACCTTCTAGCTCCTACCCATGTAACCGCCCCCGTTGTAAAACCTGCCCTATGCACCCTTCCACCACCAATTACTACAGTCCCGTAACCCGGAAGGTGAACTCGATCAAAGGCAGAGCCACTTGCGATAGTACCCACATGATCTACCAACTGACATGCCTGCACTGTGAAGCGTTCTATGTGGGAATGACCAGTAACAAACTGTCCAATCGCATGAACAGTCACAGGCAGACAGTGTTTGTTGGTAATGAGGATCACCCTTTGGCTAAACATGCCTTGGGGCACGGCCAGCACATCTTGGCACAGTGTTACACCGTCCGGGTTAACTGGATACTTCCCACTGACACCAATCCTTCAGAACTCCGAAGTGTTACACCCTCCGGGTTATCTGGATACTTCCCACCAAAGAATAATCCTTCAGAACTCCGGAGATGGGAACTAGGGCCCTTCACCATATTCTCTCTTCCTGTTGCCCACCTGGTCTCAACCTCCACTAAATTTGAATTCCCGCCCACCATCTTTAACATCTTAGCCTCGGTTCTCTGGACAGAGCCTCCTCCTCAAGTGGCATCTCTGTCTAACTTCTTAGCTTCTTTGCTTTCTACAGTATGTCTGCCTAGGTGTGTTTGCATCGGTGTATTTCTTTACCTTCCTTTTCTTCCCCCAAGGTAAGTCTTTCCTCTCCTGGTATTGGAATGGCTCCTTTCCCCCTCCCTTAAAACCCCCATCATTTCCTTTTCCCTCTCCTTCCCTTCTGCCTGAAGAAGCAACTGGGTTGCGAAAGCTTGCGTTTGTGTGTTTTATTTATTTGTGCTACTATCACACCTGTGCTATTTTGCCCTGTGAGTAATCTTCATCTATGTTTTATATATAATTTTTCCTGCTAGGAATTTTTCATATATATCATTTGTTTATAATTAATGTATCATAGATTCAACTTAATGAGAACAATAAAAGAGTTTTAATGTGCTCAGCTTTCTTCACTGACCTCCAGCCAGGGATATGATACTTCAAGTACTTCCAATACATCCTTGTTGGGAAGAATGGGTTGTGGGTGGAAGTGTGGGGAGAGGGGGGAGGGACAGGACGTGCTAACTCACCATCAGGAATATGCAACACGATTCTTTCAAACTGCTGGCTACTTTGATGATTCACCCAATGACTGATACACCGCCTCAGGTATAATTCCACCATATGATGTTTCTGCAGATGCATGATGTATGACAAATGATGCCTTGCAATAAACATTGATTCTGTTTCGCTTATCACCTTGAAAGTTGACAGTTATGTTTTTTCTTAAGAGGTGAGTGGGGTGGGGGGGGGGGGGTGGGGAGGGAAATGAACTGACGAGGTGGGAGGGAGGAGGTGAAGTGGAAGAAATGGGCCATTAGAGAGGGAGGTGGGATGAACAGTTAGATGGGAGAGAAAAAGATGGATGGAGAGAGGAGGGCCCACCAGTTGGACAAGTATACAACAAATAATCCAGCTAGTGTACAGATTTGAAGAGAAAATTAAGAAGAGTATGTACATCTAAACAAGCCATAAACAGGTATATTACTGTTTTTTAAATGATTCAAGTTCAAAATACATAATGGTTGATGAACTTTAGAACATAATAACAGTTAGTGGTTTGGAAGATTTTTACAAACAATGTTTCACCAGATACGATTTCAGAAAGACTATTTCTAATGACCACGATGTTGATGGGACATTTTTCTTTTTTTGAGGTAGTCTATCAAAGCATACTATTATAATCTTTGTAACCTGAATAGCCTTTGCATTATATACTGGAATTGCATTACCTGACAGAAACATCTGAATTTTATATAAAATAATTTGTAAATAAAAAAAATTGGGCTAAGTTATCCTATGACACAATTGTTTATGTCATCATACATTTAGTTTTGTACCACCGATAGGCACACAAAAAAAAGAAAAAGGACAAAAAGTAGGACAAGCTTTTGGAACAGGGTACCTTCACCAGGCAGGAGAGAAGGGAAGCAACAGGGAACAGAAGGGGAAGGTTATTGATGACCTAGGCCATGAGGTGACGATGGGTGATGTTTCAGAATTGTAAGGATAGACAATGCTGAAATATCACCCATCATCACCTCATGGCCTATGATGTGAATAACCTGCCCCTTCTGTGCCCTGTTCCCTTTTTATTCTCTTCATTCCTACCTGATGAAGGAATCCTATTCCAAAAGCTAGTCCTACTTTTTGTCTTTTCTTTTTTGTGTGACTTTCGACAGTACAGAATTAAGGTAAGTATTGGCCAGCCAATCTACCTCTTTTCAAGAATACTTTATCATCTCTGTGGATAATTTCTGATAGTAATCATCATACATTTAATTATTTACTTATAATTTGGAAAATATAATTATTATATTAGCATGATGAGATTCAATATATATTTTTGGCTACTTTAGTCAGGATAATTAAGAGGACAGCATTTTAATGCAATGCAAATTTTACTTCAGATTAATATTTTAGCTGTATGAATACTGTAATGGAAATAAGTTTATGAAAATGTAAAGTGAGAGGATGGAATTTATAAATGTGGGCACCATCTTGGCTTGCGGGTCAGTTCTAATCAAAGTTTAGAAGATCAAAGTGAAGTGCAATTTATTGTAGTACATACACTAGATGAGAAAATACTGCACGACACCCAAACTGACTTGTAATATTTGTGAATTTTTCACATGAGAAATAGTTAGAGTTGCACTCCGACAACTGGTGGCCTTACAAGTTATTTCCAATTAATCATAGATAGAGACACAAATTTTCATAAGGTAATGTGAGTTTTAACAAGACAATGTCTGATTGGAGTATTAACATTTGGCCCAAGCTTTGGACTTGTGTCCTGTTTGCACTCATTAATTGAAAATAATATCCAAACAAATGTATTTAGCTATTTAACATTAGATGCAGAGAAGATAAAACTCTTTGTAACAATCAGTAGTCACATTATAAAATGCACAGAGGAGTTTTCTGACAGAGAATGTGAAACAGAGAGGTTTCACATGGAGTAGTACTGACGAGGAGATAAGAATATTCGAGAGTAACTCTGTAACTATAATACAAGAATGGAAGATAAAAGAATGTTTCTAAAAATTGGCACACTAACAGCAATAGAATACAGTGCCACTTGCAAATAATTAAAAGTTCTTTGACAATCCTACAAAATATAATTCATGAAAACCACCAGACTTATACTGCACTGCAGTGGCACTTCTATATGATATTTCAGTCCAAGCTGGGATAGTAAGGTACTGTGTAAAATCCTTACAGGAAAATGAACTCATCAGTCTGAGCTTTTTGTACATCCTGTTCACCCGAAAGGCAAACTGAAAATCGTGTTTATGAAAGTTTAGCATTAATAATGTTACAATTTTTTAAATTACTTTAAAATACATCACTGGATAAATGTGCACAGCGACTATTGATATTAATTTCAGAGAGAAACACAGAGATCAGTTGTGAATAACTGTTATTTACAAATCAATTTTGACTAGATTCCTAGCTATGATCAATGTAATATCGACAAGAGGGAAGCATAAGTCATATAAAACAGCACATAACATCATATTTTCAAGCCACATTTCTTTATCTATACCAGCATTCCATGATGCTATCCATTTTTTCATAAAAAATTAAATAAATAAATAATTTTTTTATTACTTCTGTAACAATACAGTTGCAATTGATGAATAAATGTATGCCATTTTATATTTAACAGGTGAATTAAACATAAAATGTGTTCAAAATTTGCCCATGTAAAGGGTGCCAATGATTGTATATGTCAATTGTTGTATCATAGCCTATTGTCAATTTTAAACTTATATCACTTCATGTACTGTATGCGAATTCAGTCCCACCAGCTGCTTTCAAATAATTGAACTTTTATCTAGATTTCTACTACCACTAACTATGACTTCATCAGAAATAAAACTAAAACACGGGATGTTAACAAAAAGAGCTAAATGCACTCAATTGTTATAAAGTTAAAAATAAAACATTTGTTAGTTATGACTACCTGTCCAAACAGTAAAATTTATGTAGTGCCTGGCCACTATAAGCTGCAGACATGTCTGCTGGTCAAAGTGGCATCAGACTTAACAGCTTTGACCTGCGGACACGCTGGCAGCCCGTAGCAGCCAGCCACTATGTATATTTTATTGTTCAGATTGCTAGTCAAAACTAGCAAATGTTTTATCACTAACTTCATAAGACACGAGTACACTTAGCTCTGTATAAACGTTTCATGTTTCTCTTTTATTTATAATGAAGACATACTTAGTGGTAGTCGAAATCTAGATAAAAGTTCAATTATTTTAAAGCAGCTGGTGGAGCTGAATTCTCATATAGTACATTATGTTAAAACAGTTGCTGTTGCAGACAGGCCATGTTCAAGATCATAATATCACTTCAGCTGTAATGTCAGCTTGCATAATAAGCCTGCTGACATACAGTATGTTTACAGTGTTTATAATCTTGTTATGTAAACGTGGATGTTATGTGGTGTTATGTACTGTTTTATATGACTTATGCTTTCCTGTTGTACATGTTACACTGATGATAACTAGGAATCTAGCTGAAATCAATATGTAATAAACAGTTTTTCACAACTGATCACTGTGTTCCTCTCAGATATTTACAGTTTTTTTGTATAGTATACCAAAACATTTTATAGCATCTAAACACAATTTATTTAATTAAAAAAAAAAAAAAAAAAAAAAAAAAAAAAAAAAAAAAAAAAAGAAACAGAAATACCAGAAAGGTTGCTACTCACCACTGAGACATCCCAATGAGCCACAGAAAGGCACACATAACAGTTACAATTTACTACAAAGTTACAGCAATTACGGCCTTTGTCAGGCAGAGAAACTTCTCTCTCTCTCTCTCTCTCTCTCTCTCTCTCTCTCTCTCTCTCTCTCTCTCTCTCTCTCACACACACACACACACACACACTTTCACACAAACACCGACTGCCAACACCAGCCACTGTAGCCAGATTGTGGGACTTAATACAGCCTAGGCCAAAGTAACCAGTAGTTTGGGTGAGAGGGAAGCAGGAAGAGAGGCACACCATGTTATGGCTCACTTCAATGACTGCTACACAGCCTGTAACAACAGATCCTCCCCACAAAAACCAGCTCTTCTGAAGCGTGCAGGTGGGAACTCTCCCTACTATATATCCTCCACTCCCATAACTCCCAGACCTAAATCTTCACTAGTTCCTGTCTCCGTTCCTGTTGCCCACACACTAGCCTCACCACGCGTTTTCCATTCTGCCACACACTCCAGTCTCTCCTCTTCCCTTCCTCCCTGTACATCAGACAGCACTCTCATATTTCCCACCCCTCACTGTGCACCCATCTCCTCACTTCCTGCTTCCCTGTCCATCAGACAGCACTGGCATATTTCCCCACCTCCACTGTGCACCCATCTCCTCCCTTCCTGCTTCCCTCTCCATCCATGCTGCCTCCTCATCCCCACCAATGGTTGTTTTTGCCTTGGCTGTACTGAGTCCCACAGTCTGGCTACAGAAGCCAGATACAGCAGTTGTGTTTGTGTGTTTCTCTGTCTGACGAAGGCTGTAATGGCAGAAAGTTTTGTAGTAATTTGTATCTGTTATATGTGCCTTTCTGCAACTCATCGAGACATTTATTTCATATTACTCAGTTTATAGATTTCTACCAATCCTTGTCAAGTAGAAGACACACATCTGGGCACTCAGTACTACAAATAATTATTGTGCATTTCACTCTCTTTCTTTGTCTACATTATGACATAAATTTTTCTTATATATAACATAAATTTCTCAGGTTTCCAGTTGGGCACCTGGTGTTGAAATTTCAAGTCTCATTCCCATAATCTTCTGAAAAAGTGTTGAAACAGCTTCTTCTTCATCCTTATATGAACAATGTCAAGTCAGTAGGCAGCCCACTCTCGCCTAATGTTACAGACCAGGTATAGAGAGGGCCCTGTTCTTCACTTTTGGTTTGTTTTATATGGTCCCTTTTCATGTGTTGTCTGCATTTCTCTTAGCTGGTGGCAATTGTAATGTGGTCAGTAATTGATACCTAGGGGAACTCAATTGGTGGCCTCCTCCTTTCTTTATAAGGCCACCATATGTCCAGATTTTAATGACATCCTCAAATCCATTGGCCCTGCAGAAAATTCTAGTCCACTAAAAGTAGAATATATGATCTTCGTCAAAAAAATAATCCTGTTCAATATGAATGTATCTGATATGTTCCAACCAGAACAGCTGAATGTAATGTTTTGTATGACGTCAATAGCACAGCATGTAGCAGTAGATGTCATGCACACTGTTCCAGTGGATCCTTGGCTCACCCAACTAGATTTCTTATCATGTTAAGGTTACAAATATTTTTTACACTATTGCTTCTTTAGAATCTTTGTGATCTTTGTTTCTGAGGTTCTAGATATGGAAGGTAAAACAACTGCTTCAAAGTATTACATTATTTGTATTTGCCATTTAAATTTGGGAATTATTGACCTCGATACCACAGAAGACTTCCCTCAGATGTCTTTCCTTATCATTTAATGACTGAGCATGAAGCCACATTACTTCATGTGTACTCTGTCTTTATGTATGTGGTGAATTATAATACTTTAACCACCTATTGGCATTACCCATAGTGACTTTATTAGAGAGTGTTGGAGACGTGTCTCATTGACATGCTCTACCATTTTGAAAAACTCACTGTAAAACCAAGAATTGTATTTGAGATATTCAAAAAGACAATGGGATAATATTGATTATACACAACTGTCTAAATGCACACAAAAGTACACATATCTTATGGCAAAATTGATCTAAACATGATTTATATGTAGATTAACATAATTTATATATAAATTGTGAAACATTTTATGTTTCCTTAGAGTAATACTGTATTTATTTATTTTATTTTCTTACATGCATGTAAATAATTCAATGTCTGGTAGAATTCTGTCAGTGAAAAGCTTCAGCTGGTTTGCTCATCAGTTCTTTTATACTTTTATGTGCTAAGTGGAACCTGTCAAAAAATTTCTCCTTCATTTATAGCATTCTTATGCATTATTTTAAATCTTTTACTGCAAATGTAATAATTATGTCTACATTTGGTGTTACATTTGGGATAGCTGTATCTGTACAAAAAAAGAATTCTTACTTATAATATATAAAATACAAACATAGCCAATATTTAGAATCCTATATTTTCACAAGCCCTATGGCATTACCATAATTTCCCTATACATCTGATGGCTTGCTTATAACTGTTGTAGAAATGATGATAATTTGCACTTGGTATCATATAAATATTTGAAAATTTTAAAGAAACATAATATCATATACATAAAGACTGTGTAACATAATAATTGATTCTGTCACTAATAAGAAGTTGAGGATCACAAATAACTACTAGAAGTTTTTTTTTTTTTTTCAACATGAAACATTTACAAGTTCACAAATTGTAATTTTTAATCTTAAACTGGAAGGTGGAATTAAGTCTTATAGTAAAATTAAGAACGGTGAATAGCTTACACAAAAATGTAGTTGGATAAACTATACTTCAAATTATTTGAAGTTATTCAGGATTTCTATTTAGGTTGCGGTATTTATGCACAATGCCCACAGCAATGAACTGTCTGCAAAATACAAGGTGCATCTGAAAAGTTCGGTGAATGGTCCAATATTACAAAACTGCACTGGCGAGGGTGAAGTATCCACACATACAAATTGAGCAACATGTCAACAAATGCCCCATATTGTGCAAAGCTCTGCAGTGAAGCAGTGGTACACACTGTGACCCAGTTAATAGGGTCAGTGCGAGAACTTGGAGTGGAAAATGAAACAACACATTCGCATCAAATTTTGTTTCAAATTATGCAAAACGGCAATGGAGACCCATGGGATATTAGTGCAAGTGTATGGTGTTACAGCAGTGCATAGAAAGTATGTGTTTCAGTGGTTTAAATGCCTTAGAAATGGAAAGGAAGGTGTCAAGGAAGAGCCACATTCGGTTTGATCATTCACAATCACAGTCCCAGACAACATCAAGTGAGTGAGATGGATGCTTCCGGACAATCGGCAGCTGTCTTTCAGAATGACAGCGCATGAATTGAAGATCAGCAACGGTTGCGGATATCCAACAATGCATGATTTCAGGGCTTCAAACAATTCCACAAGAAGCATTTGCTGACATTTTCCAACAGTTGTACAACTGGTGTCAAAAGTGTATTGTACCAATGGTGATTACTTCAAAGAGCAGTAAAGGTATTTTGTTTGTAATTCTTGTTTCTTATAATTTCGGACACCATTCACCAAACTTTTCAGACACACCTTGTATATTTTTCTTCCATTTCCTCTAACACCAGTGTTATAACATCTTTCATTCTCAATTATCACCACTTTATAACTTGCCTGAGAACTGCACTATTTAAATTCTCTATTGTTCAATATCTTCCTAACCAAATTTCTAAACTTTACTTTTACACCACTGGAATTCATTGGAATCCTCATCCACCTTAACTTAAGAAAAAAATCAACATAAATAAGTAATTTGTTTCCAGTCACCAGTAATAAGAGACATGCTAACGAAGTGATGGAATAATTTTAATTATAAAACTGATGACTTATGAAGGCTTACCGAGAAGGTGTTTGTCTTCAAACTTTGATTCACGAAGAATATATAAAGCACGAACTGCTTTGTCTGCATCTTCATAAGTAATAACCATGGAACCATATTCATAGTATATTGGCCCAATTGAAGAGAATTTATTTTCTGAAATGAATTATTAAGATGTTCAAAAGGAAAAACAGATAATTATTTGTTAGGAAATAAATAAATACACAAATAAAAGCTGATGATAAAAACAATTTGTAAACCAACCTTTCCCAAGAAATTCTGTTAGCATATTCTCATAATTTCTCTGCGAAAGATTTGGTGGCAAATTTCCAACAAACAGGGCAAGATTTGGGCCATGTGGATCTTGTTTCAGTTGTAAGTAGAACCTCATAAGTTCCATTTGCCGAATAGAATCTTTACCCAACTGCTTCACTATTTCCCAGGGCTTATCATCTCTTGAAAGAACATGTTCCGTAACTGAAAAAAATTCATTTTGCTATAATTCATCACTGTCTGTATTTAAAATAAACGAATGTATACAAGCAATATAACCATGAAAATGTGCTTACATGTAGTCTCTCTCTCTCTCTCTCTCTCTCTCTCTCTCACACACACACACACATACACACACACACACACACAAAGGGGTAAAGTTATGATGGGGGTGGTGCAGGGAGGACTGAGTAGGAAGAAGGAGGGAGGGATGGAGGGAGGGAGGGAAGGAGAGAGAATATTTCCTACCTCCCCTGTCCAGCAGAATCTGGCTGAGACGATAATCTTCTCCTTTAGTACTGTCAAGTCCAAAGCGCCCAAGTGACTCTCGAATTAGATCATCAATTGTGGTTTCTGCATTTACAGGAATAGTACAATAGGCCTCTGAAACCTGTAGTTTTCCAGGATAAACTCTCACTTCACCACTGTCATTATCTCGATCTCTGTAAATCAAATACATTCAAGCACAATTGACTCAATTTTAGTTGTATTTTTTTCTAATTTAAATGCAATATATGGAAGAATTAATAAAGTTTCAAAACCTCAGTCATAAAAGTCATTAATTATGCTCTAAAACACACAGAAAAATACAATAATAATGGAATTTTAAATGAGTTTCCATAGAAAATCGGTTTTCTAAAAATTGCAATTAGAGCAACCAATACTACTTAAGATTTCCTTTGGTTGACTTTGTATATACCAATGTAACATTCCCTTTTACAGGGCCTGCTTTTTCAATATAATATAAGATAATATAATTTTATTGTTATTATGGCATTACAAAAACGGACAAAACACAGCATACACACTACATTGTTAAACAGAACAGTACTGCATGTTGGTTGTTCACTTAAAATTCCATGTTACAGTAAAAACACACTTTTAATTCATTGAAGGGGTTAGCAACAAGCCAGTTATTTAATGTTTTTGTAAATGTATCCTCAGATACACGCTGTACCATCTTCGGGAACTTATTAAATAGTTTATGGCCCACTAGCTCATAGTTATTAATTGATAGTCTATGGTATGACATATGTATAGACTTATATTTCCTTGTATTGTGACCGTGTATATTATTTCTATGTCTTAATTCATGTGTATACTTTTGCTATGTCAAGTGACAATTGATATATATGTATAAAAATAGAAGTCGAATAACTTACCCAAAGGACAGTCTCGTAGATAGACACAAACAATAACACACACAAACACAAGATACAAGCTTTCCTAATCAATGGCCGCTTCTTCAGGAAAAGAGAAAGGAAGGAGGGGGAAAAGGAAAGGCTGCAAGTATTAAGGGAGTGGAAGAGGAGTCATTCCAATCCCAGGAGTGGAAGGACTTACCTAAGGGGGAAAAAAGGAAAGGTAAATAAGTGCACACAAACCCACACACGTACACACGCAAACAAACCAAGGTAGACATTTGTAGAAAGCAAAGAAGTTGGACAGAGATAGCAGTTGAGGCAGAGACTCTGTCCAGAGAACCGAGGCAAAGATGTTAAAGAATAGTGGGTGGGCTTTTAAAACTAACGAAGGTTGAGACCTGGTCTGCAATGGGAGGAGAGAATATGCTGAAGGGCAAGTACCCATCTCTGGAGTTCTGAAAGATTGGAGCCAGTAGGAAGTATCCAAATAAACCGGAATGAGTAACACTAAGCTAATATGTGCTGGCCGTGCACCAAGGCAGGTTTAGCCACAGGGTGATCCTCATTACCAACAAACATTGTCTGCCTGTGACCGTTAAAACAAATGGACAGGTTGTTGCTGGTCATTCCCACATAGAATGCTTCACAGTGCAGGCATATCAGTTGGTAAATCACGTGGATGCTATCGCAAGTGGCTCTGCCCTTGATATGTAAACCTTCTGGGTTATGAGACTGTAGTAAGTGGTGGTGGAAGGCTGCATAGGGCAGGTTTTACAACGGGGGCAGTTACATGGGTAGGAGCCAGAAGGTAGGGAAGGTGGTTTGGAGATTTCATAGGGCTGGACTAGGAGGTTACGGAGGTTAGGCGGGTGGCAGAAAGACACTCTCAGTGGGGTGGGAAGGGCGTCATGAAGGATGGATCTCATTTCGGAGCAGGATTTAAGGAAGTCGTATCATTGCTGGAGAGCCACATTCAGAGTCCGCTCCAGTCCTGGAAAGTATCCGGTGACAAGAGGGGCACTTCTGGGGTTCTTCTGTGGAAGGTTCTGGTTTGGGGGGATGAGAAAGTGACTGTGGTTATTAGCTTCTGTAGCAGATCAGGAGGTTAGTTGCGGGGTGTGAAAGCTATTATTAGGTTATTGGTGTACTGGTTATGGGATTTGGGACTGGAGGAGACTCACTTGCCACGAAGACCTAAGTTGTAGGAAAGGGAACGTTTGATGTGGAATGGATGGCAGCTATCATAATGGAGATACTGTTGTTTATTGGTTGGTTTGATGTGGACAGATGTGTGAAGTTGGCCATTAGACAGATGGAGGTTGACATCAAGGAAAGTGACATTGGATTTGGAATAGTACCAGGTGAATTTGATGGGACCAAATGAGTTAAGGTTGGAGAGGAAATTCTGGAGTTCTGCTTCACTGTTAGTCCAGATCATGAAGATGTCATCAATGAATCTGTACCAAACTTTGGGTTGACAGGCTTGGGTATCCCGGAAGGCTTACTCTAAACGTCCCATAAATATGTTTGCGTACGAGGAGGCCATCCTGGTTCCCACGGCTGTTCCTTTTAGTTGTGGTATGTCTGGACCTCAAAGTTGAAGAAGTTGTGGGTTAGGATGAAGCTGGCTAGGGTATTAAGAAAAAAGGTTTCAGGAAGGGAAGCGGGTGGTCGGCGTGAAAGGAAATACTCCGTCGCAGTGAGGCCCTGGGCATGCGGGATGTTTGTGTATAAGGAAGTAGCATCAATGGTTACAAGGATGGTTTCCAGAGGTAATAGGTTGGGTAAGTATTCAGGCGGTCGAGAAAGTGGTTGGTGTCTTTGATTAAGGATGGGAGACTGCATATAATGGGTAGAAGGTGTTGGTCTATGTAGGCAGAGCTTCATTCTGTGGGGGCTTGGTAACAAGCTACAATGGGCCGGCCTGGATGATTAGGTTTGTGTATCTTAGGAAATAGGCAGAAGGTAGGGGTGTGGGGTGTCAGTTTTCTCATGAGGTTGATGGACTCAGGTGAAAGGTTTTGTAGAGGACCTAAGGATCTGAGGATTGCTTGAAGCTCTGCCTGGACATCAGGAATGGGATTGTCTTTGCCAAACTTTGTAGGTAGTGTCGGTTAAAAAGCTGACGCAATCCTCAGCCACATACTCCCACCGTTCAAGTACCTCGGACATGGATCCATTGTCGGCCGGGAGAATGACGATGGAATGGTCAGCCTTCAGATCACAGATAGCTAGGGATTCAGCTGCGGTAATGTTGGGAGTTGGATTAAGATTCTTCAGGAAAGACTGAGAGGCAGGGTTGCAAGTGAGGAATCCCTGGAAGGTTTGAAGAGGGTGATTTTGAGGCAGAGGGGGTGGGTCTCGCTGTGACGGAGGACAGAACTGTTCCAGGCAGGGTTCAATTTGAATGATGTCTTGCGGATCTGGATCATTAGGAGTAGAATTATTTTTCTTCATGGCAAAGTGATATCTCCAGCAAAGACTATGAGTATAGTATAGATCTTTGACAAGAGCAGTTTGGTTGATTTTGGGAGTGGGGTTAAAGGCATGGCCTTTGGATTGGACAGAGGTTTCAGATTGAGAGAGAGGTTTAGAAGAGAGGTTGACTACTGAATTGGGATGTTGTGGTTCAGGATTGTGTGGATTAGAATTTAGAGGTTTGGGGGAGAGTGGAGCTGGAAATGGGAGATTGGGTAGAGACTGGGTTTCTGTGCAATAAGAGGAGCTTGAGGTTTATTGGAGAGATTGTTGAGGGAGAGTGTATTGCCCCTCCGGAGGTGGGTGACAAGGAGTTTAGATAGTTTTTTGAGGTGGAGGGTGGCATGCTGTTCCAAATTGCGGATGGGCTGTAAGAGGATGTTCTGAACTGTAGGTGTGGTTGTGGGAATGGAAAGGTCAAGGATTTTGATTAGGGATATGAGTTGACAAGTGTGTTCATTGGTGGAGTTGATATATCGGTTAAGAATTAGGCAGGTGAGGGATGTGGATAGTTCTGTTTGGAATTGGTATACGGCATGATGAAAGGATAAGTTACAGTCACAGATGAGAACTTTTAGTGTGAGACTCTTGGGAATGACATCAAATGTCCACTCCAGTCCTGGAAAGTATCCGGTGACAAAAGGGGCACTTCTGGAGTTCTTCGGTGGAAGGTTCTGGATTTGGGGGGATGAGAAGGTGGCTGTGGTAATTAGCTTCTGAACCAGGTCAGGAGGATAGCTGCGGGATGTGAAAGCTGTGATTAGGTTATCAGTGTACTGGTTCAGGGTTTGGGGACTAGAGCAGACTCTTTTGTCACGAAGACCTAAGCTGTAAGGAAGGGAACATTTGATGTGGAATGGATGACAGCTGTACTGTTGTTAGTTAGTTGGATTGATGTGGACAGATGTGTGAAGTTGGCCGTTGGACAAATGGAGGTCGACATCGAGGAACGTGGCATGGGATTTGGAGTAGGACAAGGTGAATTTGATGGGATCCAAGGAGTTGAGGTTGGAGAGGAAATTCTGGAGTTCTTCTTCACTGTTAGTTCAGATCATGAAGATGTCATCACTGAATCTGTACCAAACTTTGGGTTGACAGGCTTGGGTATCCAAGAAGGCTTCCTCTAAGCATCCCATAAATAAGTTTGTGTACGCGGGGACCATCCTGGTTCTCATGGCTGTTCCCTTTAGTTGTTGGTATGTCTGGCCCTCAAAGGTGAAGAAGTTGTGGGTTAGGATGAAGCTGGCTAGGGTGTTAAGGAAAGAGGTTTTCGGTAGGGAAGTGGGTGGTCGGCATGAAAGGAAATACTCCATCGCAGCGAGGCCCTGGGCATGTAGGATATTTGTGTATAGTGAAGTGGCATCAATGGTTACAAGGATGGTTTCAGGAGGAACCAGGCTGGGTAAAGATTTCAGGCAATTGAGGAAGTGGTTGGTGTCTTTGATGAAGGATGGGAGACTGCACATGATGGGTTGAAGGTGTTGGTCTATGTAGGCAGAGATTCGTTCAGTGGGGGCTTGGTAACCGGCCACAATTGGCCGGCCTGGATGATTAGGTTTGTGAATCTTAGGAAGTAGGTAGAAGGTAGGGGTGCGGGGTGTCGGTGGGGTCATGAGTTTGATGGACTCAGGTGGAAGGTTTTGTAGGGGGCCTAAGGATCTGAGAATTCCCTGAAGCTCTGCCTGGACATCAGGAATGGCGTCGTCTTGACAGACTTTGTAGGTAGTGTTGTCTGAAAGCTGGCGCAGTCCCTCAGCCACATACTCCCGCCGATCAAGTACCACAGTCGTGGATCCCTTGTCGGTGGGGGGAGAATGATGATGGAATGGTTAGCCTTCAGATCACGGATAGCTCGGGATTCAGCTGTGGTAATGTCGGGAGTAAGATTAAGGTTTTTCAGGAAGGACTGAGAGGCAAGGTTGGAAGTTAGGAATTCCTGGAAGGTTTGGAGAGGGTGATTTTGAGGAAGAGCGGGTGCGTCTAGCTGTGATGGAGGACGGAACTGTTCCAGGCAGGGTTTAATATGAATGATGTCTTGGGGAACTGGATCATCAGGACTAGGATTATTTTTCCTCGTGGAAAAGTGATATCTCCAGCCAGGGCACCGAGTATAGGATAGTAGGTCTTTGACAAGGGCTGTTTGGTTGAATTTGGGAGTGGGACTAAAGGTGAGGCCTTTGGATAGGACGGAGGCGTGTTCCGTTTGGATATGTGTGAGTGTGTGTATATTTGTTTACCTTCCTTTTTGTCCCCTAAGGTAAGTCCTTCCACTCCTGGGATTGGAATGACTCCTCTTCCACTCCCTTAAAACCTGTATCCTTCTCTTTTCCCCCTCCTTCCTTCCTCTATTCCTGAAGAAGCAGCCATCGGTTGCAAAAGCTTGTATCTAGTGTTTGTGTATGTTTTTATTTGTGTCTATCTATTAGCCTATAGGAGAGGCCTGAGTTGTGTGAGAGTGGCCGTCCGAATATACAACATTTCATATCAGTTTTAAAATTGCTGCAGTTGTAATGAGAATGGCTGTTTAATTATAAACACTTTAAGTGATTTATTAAAACAATGTGAAAGGAGTTGATTGCAGAGAAATGGATAATCGAGAGGTTTTACAAGCAGTAACACGAATCTCGACACAAACAAGAACTTAAAAATTCTGTAACTAACTAAAGAAACAAAACAAAAACATTCAAAGAGGAAGCATGAAAGCGACACAGAACTCAGTGCCCCCCTAGCGGCACGCGCGGAAGCACTTTGACATGAATACCAAAATAACGCGTGAAAAGACACAACTCTCAGTACACTGTTTCTTCACTGTCTGCTACATCAGAGCCCTCCGGGAAAGTGGAGCGGTGTCTAAAAATGGACTTGTCGACCTGATCTTCTTGTACATCCTTAAGGCTGCTTCTCATCAGCGGCTGGAAGAGCTTGAGGTGGCGAAGTAGCTAGGACTGGGTTGGGTTTCTGTCGTGTTTTCGTTGATATTTCCTCCTACAGAATGCATGCGGGCTTGACGTGGTCTAGCGAGATGGTAATATTTTTGACATTTACAATGATATCCACAGTGTAGTCACCTCACTTAATAACCTCGTGAGGGCCTGAGTAAGATGGTTGTAATGGAGGTTTCACGCCATCAGCTCATAACATTATGTGTGTGCAACTGTCAAGGTCCTTGTGTACATATGTAGGGCGAGTGCCATGCCTGGTAGCTTGCGGAGGTTGGATGCAAGAAATGTGCTCTCTCAACTGACAAATAAAATTGGTATCTGTAGTGTTGGTTATCTATAATGGCCATGGGTCCACAAACTCTCCTGTTAGGCGTAGCGTTTCACCATATACAAGTTCTGCAGCTGAACAATCCAGATCCGGCTTGTAAGTGTTTCTGAAGCCAAGCAAAAGCATTGGTAGAGCTGTGGTCCAACTTTCATCATGGAACATCAGGGCTGCCTTCATTGTTCTGTGCCAGCTTTCTATCATTCCGTTGCTAGCAGTATGATAGCTTGTTGTCTTACGGTGCACAATACCAAAAAATTTAGTCAACCGTGCAAACAGATCGGATTCAAATTGTCTCCCACGGTCTGTTGTAATACGCAAAGGGCAGCCAAAATGTGACACCCAAGTAGAAGCGAAGGCAGATGGCAATGTCTCTGCAGAGATGTTATCTAGTGGCACAGCTTCTGGCCACCAGGTGAAACGATCTATCATTGTTAACAAATAACATTGACTGTTCGATGGAGCAAGAGGGCCTACCACATCAATATGGACATGTGAAAATCGAGCAGTTGTATTAGGAACATTACCCACTGGCACTTGCACATGTTGATTTACCTTGCTACATTGGCATTTAATACAAGTCCGTGCTCATTCATGACACCTTTTTTTTTTTTTTTTTTTTTGGCCACACGAAACGATTGGAAACCAGTCGTGTTGTCGCACGAACTCCAGGGTGGCACAAGTTATGAATTTTGTCGAAAGCACCTTTCCTGAATGAGATGGAAAGAAAAGGACAATGCTTGCTACTGGACACATCACAATACAGTTTGATGTCGGTGCCTGGAACCTCCACCATCTCCAGTTTGAGCGACAATTCAGGATCTTCAAGTAAGTCATGTAGTTCTGTGTCTGATTGTTGTGCAACAGCCAGTTCCGAGAAATCAGTTACACAAGTAATGTTGCCGACGTGAGAAAGATAATCGGCCACTATGTTGTCTATCCCTGAAATGTGCTTAATGTCTGTCATAAACTGGGAATTGTACACCAACTGGTTGTGCTGCCAAGGTGAACAATTCATGTTATTTTGTCGGAAAGCATATGTTAGTGGCTTACGGTCTGTATAGACGATGAATTCCCTTGCCCCTAGTTGAGATTGAAAATACTTAATAGCTTCATAGATGGCTAGAAGCTCCCTATTGTAGGCACTCCATTTCTGTTGAGATGGCGAACGCTTGCGAGAAAAGAAATCTAGCGGCTGCCACGCACCAAGTCGTAATTGTTGTAGCGCTCCGCTAATAGCGATCTGGCTCGCGTCAACTACCAGCACCAAGGATGCACACAGATTAGGGTGAGCAAGCAATGCCACCTCCACTATACTCCGCTTGGCTGCTTTGAAAGCCGACTTCATTTCCTCAGTCCACAAAACTGGCGTGCTTCCTTTGCTCTTTGGGCCAGTGAGTGATGCTGTTAACGGCATTTGCATCTCGACTGCGTGAGGCAGATGACGTCAATAAAAATTCAGTACACCAAGAAAACGATGCAACTCATTAGACAATTCATTTGTAGGATGCCCTCGACCTTCACTGGCAGGGGTAACGATCCCGACGATGAAGTTTTGTGGCCCAAAAAATTGACTTGGTTTTGGCCAAAAACGCATTTGGTGGTGTTACGAATGATGCCATACTGTTCCAGTAAGATGCTGCCGATATTGTTCTGGGGAAGCAGAGAATACCAGAATATCGTCGAGGCAGGCGAAACAAAAAGTAAGTCTTTGCAGCACCGAGTCAATGAACCGTTGCCAAGTTTGCACAGCATTTCTTAGACCAAAGGTCATGAAGAGACTCTCAAAAAGACCGAAAAAGGTGATAATGGCTGTTTTTTGAATGTCTGCTTCTGCCACTGGAATCTGTGTATATGCCTTTGCACAGTCTAAAACACTAAAAATTGTTGTGCCACGCAATGCATAATTATAGTCATGTAATAACGGCACAGGGTAACAATCAGGTATTGTCCTAGCTTTTCGAGCTCGATAATCGCCACAAGGGCACCATACACCGCTCTTCTTTGGAACAAGATGGAGTGATGACGACGAGGGGCTACTGGAGGGTCGCATTACACCTTCTCGAATCATGGCATCAAATTCCGCTTTTGCTATAGCTAAGCGATCTGGTGCTAAGCATCATGGTTGGCAGGAGACGGATGGGTCGTCGGTAGTATTGATATAATGCACCGAGTCATGAGGTGTATGCTTCGGTGCTCCTGGCAGTCTCTTAAGCGCTGGAAACGTTTGAATTAAGTCAGCTGATTCGGTGCTGATGTTTTGCACAAGTTTAGCCGTGTGCATTGTCACATCTCAACGAAAACCTGAAGCCGTTAACCCAGTGATGCAGTCTACAAGCCGCATATTTGCCACATTGGGGAGCAGTTTATAATGAGCCAAAAAATCTGCACCTATTATAGGTTCTATCACATCCGCGACTATGAAATCCCAAGCAAAATCATGTCATAGTCTGAGATCCAGGCTGATTCCCAGAGTTCCGTATGTCGAAATAGCTGAATTATTGGTGGCACTCAAACAGAAGGGAGTGAGTGGCCATTTGATGAGCAGATTCGTACATGGGAACACACACAAGTCAGAGCCAGTATCGACGAGGTATTTTTTTCCAGACATACGGTCACTGACGAATAGACACTGAGACGATGCCCGGAAATCAGACGATGCGCTTACACCTGATTGCCGCTGGCATTTGGGTATGAGCAGGGCATTGTGCACTTGTTCGCTCGGTCACCAAATCTTTTGTGGTACCAACAGACGGTGGGCCTATTGGCGCCTGAAGTCGAGGAATCAGTAGACGAGTAGCTCCTCGATCACTTACGGTAATGTCTTCTGTCACCACTGCAGTCACACCGAGTCAGTAATTCCTCCATTTTCTTGGTAAACAAATCCACTTTGGTGGCTAGGCTTTTGTTACCAGTTGCTGCACGATGACATCACTGAACTCACTGGTGCCGCACTGAACTTATTGGTGCAGGTGTTATAGTATCAAATATTTTATCCGCTAATTCTGCTACAGCATCTAAAGGCATGCCAGTTTGTGAAGTTATAATGGCTTTCACTTGAGGCGGTAAGCGATTACTCCACAGAGAGCGCAAAAGACTATCGGGCACAGTACCTGTATCCACTTTACTCCTCTGATGCTGTATTAAGATGGTCTACTGTCCCAGATATCCTCCTGGGTTAGAATTTGCCTAATGAGTTCTTCTTGCGAAGCCGAGACGCATCTTATGAGTTCAGTTTTAAACTTCTCATATGCATATGTTGAGGGAGGAGTGGTGATCACATCTTCAATCTACACCGCATATTTCTGGTCTAATTGACTCACCACAATTGCAAGTTTATTTGTATCTGCCGTAATCCCTGCGAAGAGAAAGCTGGCTTCTACTTGTGCAAACCATAAGGCCGGATTGTGCAGCCAGAAAGGTTGCAAACACACGGCAAGTCAAGAGACAGGCGATGTAACTTCGGCTGATGTTTCTTTCATGTTGAGTGAACATCCTTCTTGTGATTTAATGCGGCTAAAAAATCACGTCAGCATCACCAGTTTCAGAGAGACCAGAGTTGTTTCACAGTGTCCGGACGAATATACAACACTTTGTGTCCATATTAAAATTGCCGCAGTTGTAATGAGGGCGACTCTTTAATTATAAACACTTTAAGTGATTTATTAAAACAATGTGAAAGGAGTTGATTGCACAGAAATGGATAATCGAGAGGTTTTACAAGCAGTAACACGAATCTCGACACAAACAAGAACATAAAAATTCTGTAACTAACTAAAGAAATAAAACAAAACCATTCAAAGAGTAAGCGCAAAAGCGACACAGAACTCAGTGTGCCTAGTGGCAAGCGTGGAAGCACTTTGACATGATTACCAAAGTAACGCGCGAAAACACACAACTCTCACTACACTGTTTCTTCACTGTCTGCTACAAGCCTGGTCTTTGGGTAAGTTATTAGATTTCTATTTTTTATACATTTTTATTGCACCAGGAAACTTTTCTTCTATATATATATAATGGAAAATCCAGGTTGGAATTAATAACATAGTAAGGACAGTTTACAACTCACCGCAAAGATGTGGTGAGGAGCTACAACAGGCACATACAGAAGACACACGCATACAACACTTTCAGGTATCAGCCATGGCCTTCTACGGAAAATAGAACACTCACGCAATCACACAGGCAGACAACACAGCCATACAACCATCACCTCCGGCTGCCACACTTCGAATCACGCTCTGCGGCGAGTAAATTGGGAACGGGACGGGAGGGGAGGGGTGAGGGGATAGGAAGGTTACGTCACGGTGGCACGGTGGTGGGGATGGGTTAGATGGGAATAACGAGATGCAGCTTAGGAATGGAGTGGGCAGGCAGATGAGGGGAGAAAAATAAAATATAAGAAAATAAACAATATAATATAAATATATATAAAGAAAATATATTTAAAAAAAATTGTGTGCATACTGCAAGTTCACAAGACTGCGAACTCACACACACAGACACGCGGTTGCACACACACACACTCACACACACAGACACGCGGTTGCACACACACACACATGTGCACACACACTTGCATGCACTCACACACACACACACACACACACACACACATACACACACACGATTGCAGATTCACGCAGCACTCAAAATAGGTGAGGTTTGGGATAGAGAGGTAGGAACTGTAAGATATGGGGCAAAAAAGGGAAGTTATCGTAGGTTGAGGATTGGATGGTTTCGGGATCAGAGAATGTATTGTAGGGATAACTCCCATCTGTGCAGTACAGAATACTGGTGGTAAATGGGAGGATTCAGATGGCCTGGGTTGTGAGACCCTCAGCATATTCAGAAAAGGAATTCTTACCATTGCAGATATGCCATCCACGGGTGGCCAGGCTGTAAGGGAGAGATTTTTTTATGTGGAAGGGATGGCAACTGTCAAAGTGTAGGTACTGTTGGTGGTTGGTAGGTTTAATATGGACGGAAGTGTGGATTGAGCCATCAGTGAGGTGGAGGTTGACCTCCAGGAATGTGGCATGGTAGGTTGAGAAAGACCATGTGAAGTGGATGGAGGAGAAGGAATTGAGGTTCTGAAGAAAGGAGGACAGAGTGTCCTGGCACTGAGTCCAGATCATGAAGATATCATCAATGAACCTGAAACAGGCCAGAGGTTTGGGGTTTTGGGATGCTAGGAAGGATTCCTCCTGATGGCCCATGAACAGGTTGGCATAGGAGGGTGCCATACGGGTGCCCATGGCTGTGCCTTGGATCTGATGGTAAACTTTCTCTTCAAAGGAAAAGTAGTAGTTTGTTACGATGAAATTGGTGAGGGTTATGAGGAATGAGGTATCAGGCTTCAGTTTAGATGGATGTTGGGAGAGGTAGTGTTCCAGAGCGGCAAGGCCATGGGCATGTGGGTTGTTGGTGTATAGGGAGGTGGCATTCACTGTGACAAGTAAGGATCCAGGAGGCAAAGAGGTGGGAATGGTGGAGAGTTGGTGAAGGAAGTGGTTGGTATCCCTAACGTGGGAAAATATATTTTGGACAATGGGTTGGAGGTGTTGGTCAACTAAGGTTGAAATTCGTTTCGTAGGAGCACAGTAACCAGCCACAATTGGGCATCCAGGATTATTAGGTTTGTAGATTTTGGGGAGCATGTAGAAGGTGGGTGACAGGGTGGTGCTGGGGTGAGGAGGGAGATGGATTCAGGAAATAGTTTTTGGGATGGGCCATAGGATTTGAACAGCGATTGGAGATCTTGTTGGACTTTGGGGATGGGGTCATTCCGGCACAACTTGTAGGTGGAGAAGTCAGAGAGTTCGTGGAGCCCTTCTGCCAGGTAGGCACTGTGATCCATAAACTACAGTGGTGGAACCTTTATCTGCAGGGAGGATGATTATGTCAGGATTAGTTTTAAGGTTTTGGATGGCTCTTCTTTCTTCTGCTGAAAGGTTTGAGTTCTTGGGAAGTGACTTGGAAAAGGATGGTGAGGACAAGTTGGAAGTGAGAAACTCTTGGAGGGTAGCCAGAGGCTGGTTAGGTGGAAGTGCAGGGGGATCTTTGTTGGGTGTTGGAAGGAATTGGGACCGGCAGGGTTCAATATTGGGATTAGGTAGGTTACGGTCAGAGGGATTGGTGGAAAGTAGTGTTTCCATCATAGGGATCAGGAAAAGGAGAATAGGTCTTTGACAAGACCAACATGATTGAACAGGGGTGTAGGACTAAAGGTAAGACCTTCAGATAAAACGGAAACATCAGTGGGGTTTAGGTTTTTTGTGGGTAGGTTAACCACAGTGTTCTGGGGTTGTTTTGGTGTTGGATGTTGTGGAGTGGTGGTAGGGAGTTTGGAGGGATGAGGTAGGTTCAAGAGGTCAGTTAAGCATGGTCTGGGAGCTATGATTGGTTCACAAGGAGAAATACTGTGGGTCAGATAAGGATTGTATATGGATGCTCCAAGGCAGCATTATGATGTCAGCAGGCTGGACAATTTGTGGAGGTGGTGTTTGGAGTGCTCCTCCAGTTGCTGGAGAGCAAAGGATTCTATCTAGAAGATGGGATGTAGGTAGTTTTGGTTACACAATAGTAATATCTTATGGAGGGAGAGAAGGTAGCTAAGGGATTTAAGAGCCATGGAGAGGTGATTTTGTAGGACTAGGTTCGTGAGGGATAAAGATTGATGGAATCTGAAAAGGAGCAGGTCATTGTGGAAGGAGGGGTGGGATCCAGACTATGGGATTTTAAAGTTAGACCGTTGGGAGGGATACCATGACTTAGGCAGCATTTTAGGAATAGAATGTGGGATTGGGTTTTGGTCAGGGAAAGGGATACTTTCTTGAACTGGTACAGATAGATGGAGCAGGGGTCCATTGGGGCAAGGATGGTGCAGGGAAAGTGGAAAATGAGGAATGATGGGAGAGACAGTGGATTATGATGAGCCTAAGGCCTGGGAAGAGGTTCCTCAATACACAATATACGGACCAGGCACGCAAAAGTTTAGAAATTCACACACACAAGTACACAGATAGACACTCAAGCATGCAGATTCTCACCCAAGCACATAAAATGACGAAAAACCGCAAAATCACGCGTAAAATCGTGCACCAGAATGCAATATCATGTACTAGAATGCGAGATCTCACACATGAGCAAGCAGCCCACCGCAAAAAAGGATACAAAAATGTAAACAATGCATTAGTACGGAAATTTGTGCCATGAAATGCAGAACAAAGGCTATAAAGGAGCTTCTAGAACAGAAAACTCAAGATTGTCATATGACTGTGTTGTGTGCCTGTGTGATTCCGTGAGTGATCTATTTTCTGAAGAAGGCCATGGCCAATAGCTGAAAGTGTTGTATGCGTGTGTCTTTTGTATGTGCCTGTCGCAGCTCATCGCCACGTCTTTGCGGTGAGTTGTGAACTGTCCTTACTATATAGAAATCGGATAACTTACCCAAAGCACACACTCATCGACAGATACAAATAAAAACATGCACAAACACACATACAAGCTTTTGCAACCATTGGTCACTTCTTCAGGAAAAGAGGAAGGAAGGAGGGGAGAAAGGGAAGGATACGGGTTTTAAGGAAATGGAAAAGGAGTCATTCCATCCCAGGAGTGGAAGGACTTACCTTAAGGGGAAAAAAGAAAGATAAACAAGCGCACACAGGCCCATACACAAACACATGCAAACACAACAAGGTAAACATATATATTAGAAGGAGTCTTTCCTGGTGGGAAAAATATGTATAAAAATAAAGATTGTTTGACTTACTCAAAGCACAGGCTTGCCGATAGACACAAATAACACAAATGAAAACACATACAAACAAACATTCAAGCTTTCGTAACCGAAAATACGAAGGAAGGGGGGGAAAAAGGAAAGGATGAGTGTTTTAAGGAAGTGGATGAGGGGTCATTCCAATCCCGGGACCGGAAGGACTTACCTTGCCTAGGTGTGTTAGCATGTGTATATGTGTAGGTGTGTGTGTATTTGTTTACCTTCCTTTTTCCCCCTAAGGTAAGTCCTTTCGGTCCCGGGATTAGAATGACCCTTCATCCACTTCCTTAAAACCCTCATCATTTCCTTCATCAAAAAAAAAAAAAAAAAAAAAATGTTCAAATGTTTGTAAAGCTTATGGGACTTAACTACGGGGTCATCTGTCCCTAAACTTACAAACTACTTATGAACTACCTACGAACTAGGACAGCACAAATATCCATGCCCGAGGGGGGATTCGAACCCCCGACCGTAGTGGCCGTGCAGACCGTGACTGAAGCGCCTCAGTCCTCTCGGCCACAGCGGCCGGCTTTCCTTCATCCTTATGATGAGAACATGCAATCACTCTGGTCCCTTTCTTTTGCAAAAGTATTACATTTTTAATGTGGTTTGAGTTTCTCCAGAGAATAAGTCCATATGACATAATACTTTGAAAGAATGCTAAGTAAGATGTTTTAACATAGTATGTTGCTACACAGTTTGCAAGACATGTCAATAAGTAAATTACTTTGGATAACGTAGCATTAATGTATTTTATATGTCGCCCCCAAGACAATTTGTCACTCAAGTACACCCCCAAAACTTAACACAACTGAGATCATTAAAAGGGCTTTTGCTAATTAGACTAAATACTATTTGTTGTGCTTTGTCCTTGTTCAGGAGAAAACCATTTGACCCAAACCAATATGATGGTTTGGAAAGTGTATTGTCAACAGAATCTTTTAATTTATTCAGATCATTGTTGTAATTTAGGAAGGTAGTGTTATCTGCAAACAGCACTGTATTGAAACTTATTTAGAAGGGTAGATCACTGATCATTACGAAAAACAAAAATGTTCCTAAAACAGATCCCTGCAGAACTCTTACCTTAGCTTGTTTCTTAGTAGACTTTTCTGTGCTAATCGATAGATCTTGCCTATGGTTTTCGAAATAAGATGACAATAGTTTCAGGCTGTTTTCTATAAAATGCTTTACTCAGGTACAGAAAGCGGCCTCAGCAAAGCCTTTCTCCTCAAACACTTTAATAACATGTTTCATTACTGTGTCTATTGCATCAACTGTTGATGATTTATTTCTAAAAGCAAATTGTGCTACATTAAATATCCCAAGTTTTTCAAAATGAGCAGACAACTGATGGTAAATGATGTATTCTATTAATTTGGCCAGGGCTGGGACTATTGATATTGGTTTGAAATTTGCAGGGTTGTTTTTATCACCCTTTTTATATACAGAGGCCAGCCTAGATAACTTCAAGTCCTCCGGAAAGTGTCCCTCTGATATCCATTTATTCATTACTGGTCACTTTCGTAATTTTTTTCTGTGCTTCTACTTTTAAGAGCTTTATTTTCACGTGTTTGTTAAATTTCTTTAGTGTTTCTGTTTTCAAGGGCTACCTTCTCATGTGGTTTGGTTTAAGTAACTTTGCAGATCTAGGTAGGGACTATGCTTGTTGAGTGCAGATTCAGGAGGAGTTGGCCACTGTCTATGCAGCTGGAGGCTGTGTTGGCTATGGTCAATAATCTTCAAGTTATTGTCCTGAGCTTCAGTGTTATCCAGAAACCTGAGATGATTGCTGGGGTATCTCTTGACGCCTACTGTGATGTCTCCGATCCCTGATGCCCTTGCGGCTACAGTTTCAGTTGTCCCTGGCAGTCAACATTTGCCTAACAGTGATTGCTGAACTGTGCAGTAGACAATAAACTCTGGGCAGAAGGCAAAACTGGGAACCGGCCATAAGGCTGTCCCTTAAGTCTCAGCAATAGGTTCCAGATGTTGTCCACTACAGATAATATCTCTGAGCTGTACGGTCTGCCTCGCCTGTTGTGGCGGAGGCCACTCCTTCTGAGAGGTCTGGACAGAAGCAGAAGGTGAATGTGCTAGTCATGGGATCTCCAATGTATAGCAGGTGATGGAGCCCCTTAGGCAAATAGTGGTAAGGTCAGAAAAGAATGCCAGTGTGCACACTGTCTACTTGTCATGGGGTTTCATCCATGATGTGCAGAAGGCTCTGCTGGTGGTGCCAGAGAACACTGGCTGCACCTGGCTGGAGATCACTGTTCATGTTGGCACCAGTGACTCCTGCTGCCTCGGTTCATAGGTCTGCCTCAGCTCCTTGGTGGATTTGGTGGGGACAGCTAGCCTCACTCACAGGGTAGAAGCGGAGCTATCAATTTGCAGTATCGTCCCTAGAACTGATTGTGGTCCTGTGATTTCGAGACAAGAGGAAAGCTTAAACCGGAAGCTCAGATGATTCTATGAGGATCTTGAGTGCAAATTTCTCAACCTCTGCTATTGAGTGGAGAAATGTAGGATCCCCCTGAATAAGTCAGATGTGCACTACAGACAGGAAGTGGCTACTAGGATATCAGGGTACAAGTGGAGTGCACATGTGGGTTTTTTTAGGTTAGAGAACTCCTTCAAGAGGCCCCTTAAGATGCTCACTGATTCTGGTCAAGGCAGAGCTTGGCACAATAGAACAGAGAAAGAAAAGATTAATATAGTAATAGTTAATTGTAGGACCATCTAAGTAAAGATCCCAGAACTGCTCTCCCTTTTAGATAGCCAGGATACACACATGTAAAGAAAGATGGCTCCAGCCAGATGTCCAAGGAATGAAATCCTAAATTCAGACTGGCATGTGTACTGGAACTATTTCACCTGTATGAGACTGTCGAAATACCGTCATACTTTAAGAAAAATGTAATAATCCCTATTCCACAGAAAGCAAGTGCAAACAGTTTAATAAGGCATGCTTGCAAAATTTTAACAAGAATAATTTACAGGAGAATGAAAAAGCTGGTAGAACCAGACCTCAGAGGAGATCAGTTTGGATTTAAGAGAAATGTAGGAACATGGCAGGCTATACTCACATTATGACTTAACTTAGAAAATAGGTTAAGAGAAGGTAACCCACATTGATAGCTTTTGTAGATTTGTAGAAAGCTATTGATAACACACTCTTCCAAATTCTGAAGATAGCAGTGGTAAAACAGAAGGTTATCTACAACTTGTATAAAAACCAGAAAACAGTTATTAGAGTCGAATGTTCATGAAAGGAAATCATTGGTTGGGAAGGGAGTGAGACAGGTTTTTGGCATTTTTCCAATGTTATCCAAGTAGTACATTGAGCAAACTGTGAAGGAAAGCAAGGAGAAATTTGGAGAAAGCATTAAAGTTCAGGGTGAAAAAATGAAACATTGTGGTATGCTGATTATTTAATTTCACAGACAGCAAAGGAGCTGGAGGAGCATATGAACTGAATGGAAAGTGTATTTAAAACAGCATATAAGATGAACATTAACAAGAGCAAAACAAGGGTAATGGAATGCAGTCTAACAAATTAAGGTGATGCTGAATAAATTAGAATAGGTAACAAAATAATAAAGGTGGTAGATTAGTTTTGATACTTGGGCAGTAAAATAACATATGATGGTTGCAGTACAGAGGATATAAAATGCAGAATGGTAATTGGAAGAAATGTGTTTTTGGAAAAGAGAAATTTACTAACATCGAATATTATTTTAAGTGTAAGGCATTTGTGTAGAGTTTTGGCTTGTATGGGAGGGAAACATGGACGATAAACAGTGCAGACAGGAAGAAGATAGAGGCTTTTGAAATGTGGTGTTACAGAAGAATGCTGAAGATTAAGTAGATAGATCATGTAACAAATGAGGAAAGCACAGAATGGAACTGGGGAGAAAAGAAATTTCTGGCATACTTTCACTAAAATAATGGATCAATAGGTAGGGCAGACAAACGTGTGGTTCCTGAAGAGGGGCAGCAGCCTTTTCAGTAGTTACAGGGGCAACAGTCTGGATGATTGACTGAGCTGGCCTTGTAACATCAGCTAATGTGACTTTGCCACACAGTTACTACGGACAGCTGAAAGCAAGGGGAAACTACAGTCGTTACTTCTCCTGAGGACATGCAGCTCTACTGTATGAACATATGATGATGGCATCCTCTCGGGTAAAATATTCCGGAGGTAAAATAGTCCCCCATTCGGATCTCCGGGCGGGGACTACTCAGGAGGATGTGATCATGAGGAAAGACAGTACTGGCATTCTACGGGTCGGAGCATGGAATGTTAGATCCCTTAATCAAGTAGGAAAATTAGAAAATTTAAAAAGGGAAATGGATAGGTTGAAGTTAGATATAGTGGGGATTAGTGAAGTTTGGTGGCAGAATGAACAGGATTTCTGGTCAGGTGAGTATAGGATTATAAATACAAAATCAATTGGGGGTATCACAGGAGTAGGATTGATAATCAATAAGAAAATAGGAATGCGGGTAATCGCATTATGATTGTCAAGACAGATATGAAGCCAACACCGACAACAGTAGTACAGGTTTATATGCCAACTAGCTCTGCCGATGATGAGGAAATCGAAGAAATATATGAGGAGCTAAAGGAAATTATTCAGACAATTAAGGGAGAGGAAAACGTAATTGTTATGGGAGACTGGAATTCGGTAGTAGGACAAGGAAGGGAAGGGAAGATAGTAGGTGAATATGGTCTGGGCAAAAGGAATGAAAGAGGAAGCCGCCTGGTAGAATTTTGCACAGAACATAATTTAGTTATAACAAACACCTGGTTTAAGAATCACAAAAGAAGGTTGTATACGTGGAAGAGACCAGGAGACACCGGGAGATACCAGATAGATTTTATAATGGTAAGACATAGATTTCGGAACCAGGTTTTAAAGTGTAAGACATACCCAGGGGCAGATATAGACTCTGACCATAACTTGTTGGTTATGAACTGTAGGCTGAAACTGAAGAAACCACAAAAAGGTAGGAAAATAAGGAGATGGGACCTGGATAAATTGAAGGAACCTGAAGTTCTTAAGAATTTCAGAGGGAGCTTTAGGCAACAATTGACAGAAACTGGGGAAAATAAACAGTAGAGGAGGAATGGGTAAAATTGAGAGATGAAATAGTGAAGGCAGCAGATGACGAAATAGGTAGGAAGGCAAGACCTACAAAAAATTCTTGGATATCACAGGAGATACTAAATTTAATTGATGAAAGGAGAAAATATAAAAATGCAGTAAATGAAACAGGCAAAATGGAGTACAGACGACTAAGAAATGAGATTGACAGGAAGTGCAAAATGGCTAAGAAGGAGTGGCTAGAAGGCAAATGCAAGGATGTAGAAGAATGTATAAATAGGGGAAAAATAGATACAGCCTACAGGAAAATAAAAGAAACATTTGGAGATAAGAAAATCAGCTCTATGAATATCAAGGACACTGATGGAAAACCAGTTCTCAGCAAAGAAGGGAAAGCTGAAAGGTGGAAAGAGTACATAGAGGGGCTCTACATAGGAAATGAACTTCGAGACAATATTGTAGAACAGGAAGAGGATGTAGATGAAGATGAAATAGGAGATACTGTACTGAGAGAAGAATTTGACAGAGCACTGAAAGACCCAAGTCGAAACAAGGCCTGTGGAGTAGATGATATTCCCTCAGAGCTACTGAAGTCTCTGGGAGAACCAGCCATGACAAAATTGTTTCACCTGGTGTGTAAGATGTATGAGACAGGTGAAATACCCTCAGATTTTAAGAAAAATGTTATAATCCCCATTCCAAAGAAAGCAGGTGCAGACAGGTGTGAAAACTCTAGAACCATCAGTTTAATAAGTCATGGTTGCAAAATATTAACACGAATTATATACAGAAGGATGGAAAAGCTGGTAGAAGCCGACCTCGGGAAAGATCAGTTTGGGTTCAGGAGAAATGTAGGAACACGGGAGGCAATACTCACTTTACGGCTTATCCTGGAAGATAGATTAAGAAAAGGCAAACCTACATTTCTAGCTTTTGTAGATTTGGAGAAGGCTTTTGACAATGTTGATTGGAATAAACTCCTTCAAGTTCTGAAGCAAGCAGGAGTAAAATATAGGGAGCGTAAGGTTATTTACAACTTGTACAAAAACCAGACAGCGGTTGTCAGAGTTGAAGGGCATGAAATGGATGCAGTGGTTGGAAAGGGAGTAAGACAGGGTTATAGCCTTTCTCCGATGTTATTCAATTTGTACATTGAGCAAGCTATAAAGGAAAGCAAGGAGAAATTTGGAGAAGGAATTAAAGTTCAGGGTGAAGAAGTAAAAACTTTGTGTTTTGCTGACGACATAGTAATTCTGTCAGAGACAGCAAAGGACCTGGAAGAGCAGTTAAACGGAATGGACAGTATGCTGAAAGGTGCATATAAGATGAAGATTAACAAGAGCAAAACTAGGGTAATGGAATGCAGTGTAAGAAAATCAGGTGATGCTGAAGGAATTAGATTGGGTAACGAAGCAATAAAGAAGGTAGATTAGTTTTGTTACTTGGGCAGTAAAATAACAAATGATGGTCGCAGTACAGAGGATATAAAATGCAGAATGGCAATGGGTAGAAAAGCGTTCTTGAAAAAGAGAAATTTGTTAACATCGAATATTGATTTAAGCCTAAGGAAGTCCTTTCTGAAGGCATTTGTATGGAGTGTTGCGTTGTATGGGAGTGAGACATGGACGATAAACAGTGCGGACAGGAAGAGGATTGAGGCTTTTGAAATATGGTGCTACAGAAGAATGCTGAAGATTAGGTGGGTGGATCGTGTAACTAATGAGGGGGTACTGAACAGAATTGAGGAGAAAAGAAATTTCTGGCATACCTTGACTAAAAGAAGGGATAGATTGGTAGGACACATTCTTAGACATCAAGGAATTGTGAATTTAGCGTTGGAGGGAAGTGTGTGGGGTAAAAACTGCAGAGGAAGACCAAGAGATGGATACAGTAAGCAGATTCAGACAGATGTAGGTTGCCGTTCTTATGTGGAGATGAAGAGGCTTGCTCAGGATAGGGTATTGTGAAGAGCTGCATCAAACCAGTCATCGGACTGAAGACCACAACAACAACAACAGGTAGGACACTGTCATAGACAACAAGAAATCATTAATGTAACATTGGAGGGAAGTGTGTGGGATAAAAATCGCAGAAGTCGAATACAGTAAGCAGACTCAAATAGATGTGGGTTACCATTCTTATGAGGAGATTAAGAGACTTGCTCAGAATATACTAGGGTGGAAAGTTGCATCAAACCAGTCTCCAGACTGAAGTCCACAACAGCAACCTTATAGTGTGACAGCTACCCAAAACAACATAGAAACAGATGTTCAGTTGTGCTTGAGTTGAGATGGCACATTTAACATTTATGGTAGCAAAATGCTATAACATCTCAGCAGCTTACAGATGAAATAATTAGAAGTTCATTTGGTCTCGTTGTCTTCATAGGAGGATTCCACATGGGAAAAGGTTCAGATTTTAAACATAGAATGATGTTAGAGTAATAGACATGAAAAATATGACTTTATTACACTTTAACTTTGATGCACAAAATAAACACTTGGACACAGCTCTGCCATCTTCACTCACAGATTTACAAGTTATACAGTCTTCAACTTCTTAAGTACTTTGGAATTTGTATTTATTTATGCTGTATGACAATGGTACTGTGTCAAAATGTCAACTGGCCCAGAATTCAGGCACACTTTGCTTTTATAGAAATGCCAAAATCATACATTGTCATATTTGGTTTTGGACTAAATTTCATATACAAATATTGAATTTTATATGTAAAAAAATAGATGAAGTCTACTTACCAGGCGAAGGAGCACAGGCAGTTATAGTAACAAATAAACACACACAAACACACACTCAAACGCTAGCTTTTGCAGCCAAGTTGCTTCGTGAGGCAGAGGGGAAGGAGAGGGAAAGGAAATTATGAGAGTTTTATGGAAGGGGGTAAGGAGACATTCCAATCCCGGGAGAGGAAAGACTTACATTGGGGGAAGAAAAGGAAAGTGAACAAATACACACACACTCATACATTTACACAGACACAAACACACCTAGGCAGACATACTATAGAAACCAAAGAAGTTAAGAAGTTAGTCAGAGATGCCACTAGCAGAGGCTCTGTCCAGAGAACCGAGGCAAAGATGTGAAGATGGTGGCTGGGAATTCGAATATAGCGGAGGTTGAGACCAGGTGGGCAAGGGGAAGAGAGAATATGCTGAAGGACTAGTTCCCATCTCCAGAGTTCTGAAGGATTGGTGTTGGTGGGAAGTATCCAGGTAACACAGACGGTGTAACTCTGTGCCAAGATGTGCTGACCGTGCCCCAAGGCATGTTTAGCCACAGGGTGATCCTCATTACCAACAAACACTGTCTGCCTGTGACCATTCATGCGAATGGACAGTTTGTTGCTGGTCATTCCCACATAGAACGCTTCACAGTGCAGGCATGTCAGTTGGTAAATCACGTGGGTGCTGTCGCAAGTGGCTCTGCCCTCGATCGTGTACACCCTCCGGGTTACGGGACTGGAGTAAGTGGTGGTGGAAGGGTGCATAGGGCAGGTTTTAGAACGGGGGCGGTTACAAGGGTAGGAGCCAGAAGGTAGGGAAGGTGGTTTGGGGATTTCATAGGGATGGGCTAGGAGGTTACGGAGGTTAGGTGGGCGGCGGAAAGACACTCCTCCGAGTGTGTTATGGCCAGTTTATATGGATATATCCTCTTTTATGAGCTATTTACGTAAGATTCTAATATCAAACATGTGTCAAGATACTGTAAGTAATGTCCTGATGTATATTATGTGTGAATAAATTGTCTTAATATTACGTGACAATTCCCAGAATACTGAAGATTATATCATTGTATTACTGTTAAACTGTGTTTCACAGGCTGAAATTAAGTATTTGGTGTTTCAAGTTAACGGTACGGATCAATTCAATTTAGTTTCATGGTATCAGGTTCTTAATATATAGTGTCAGGTTACTTGTTGTATTATAACTTGATGGGATACAAATTTGATTTTACATGGTGTATGCAAAGCGCCCCCCCCCCCCCTTTCCCTTCTAGCAGCAGTGTGCCAAACATCTTTAGAGAAGCAAATCATTCCTAAGGACTGGAAGAAACTGCAGGTAATTCTTGTTTACTAGATGTGCAAAACTATAGGCCTATATTTCTGATATTAGAAAGTTACAGTATTTTGGAAGAGATTATATGTTTTAGTATTGTGTCATTTCTGCAGACTGGAAATCTTCTTTGTTGGAAGGAAGGAAGGAAGGAAGATTAGTGTTTAAAGCCCCGTTGACAGTGTGGTCATTAGAGGTGGAGCTTATGCTCGGGTTGTTTGGTTAAGGATGGGGAAGGAAATCGGCCATGCCCTTTGAAATGAACCATCCCAGCATTTGCCTGGAGTGATTTAGGAAAATCACAGAAAACCTAAATCTGGATGGCCGGAGGTGGATTTGAACCACAATCCTCCTGAATGCGAGTCCAGTGTGTTACCACTGCGCCACCTCGCTCGGTATCTTTGTTGGAATCCACATAGTTTATGAAAGCAACAATTGTGTGAAACACACTGTTCATCCATGAGACCCAGAGGGCACTAGATACAGAATCTGAAGTAGATAACATGTTTCTTGACTTCTGAAAGGCCTTCAATACCATTCTGCATTATTTCCTGATGAGCAAATTGTGAGCTTATGTAGTATCATAGGAACTATATGACTGGATTGAGGCATTTCTAGGTAAGAGAACACAGCATTTCATTCTCAATGGAGGGCAGTCTTCAGATATTAATGCGATGTCAGGCATGCCTCTAAGGAGTGTTATAGGACCATTGCTTTTGACAATATATTTAAATGACCTTGTACATTGATACTACTGTTTAATGAGAAGTCGCAACACTGGAAAAGGGTAGAGAAATACAGGAAGATCTACTGCATATTGACACATGGTGCAGGGAATGCCAATTGAGCTTTGACATAAACAAGTGTAAAGTTCTACATTTACATAGAAAGAAAGATTTTATATTATACACCAATGCAATAGCACAACAAATACTGGAAGCAGTCACTTCCTTAAAACATCTGGAAGTAGACATATGAGGTGATTATAAATGGAATGATGATTTAAAATCAGCCATGAATAATGCAGAGATTCATTGAAAGAATCCTCTGGAAGTGTGGTCCATCAACAAAGGCAATATGTTACGAAACTCTCATTCAGCCAGTGCTTGAGTACCGTACTGCTCTTCAGTGTGGGATTCGTACTAGGTAGAGTTAACAGAAGACATAGAGAAGGTTCAATGATGAGCAGCATGCTTTGTTACAGGTTCATTTAATAAGTTTGAAATTGTAACTGAGATGATTAGGAAACTCCAGTAGCAGAGGCTGAAAGAAAGATGTTCAAAATCACAGTATGGGTTTCTGTCAGTGTCCGAAGAGCATATATTTCATGAAAAGTCAACCAATACATTGCCTCATCTGACTGCAGGGATAAGATTAGAAACATCAGGGTTCATATGGAGGCATACAGGCAATCATTTTTTTCTGCAAACAATATGAGACTAGAACAGGAGAAAGTAACAATGGTTCACAAAGTAACCTCTGCCACACACCATGAGGTGGCTTTCAAAGTATTGATACAGATGTAGGTAAACAATAAAATCATTGATTTTCTTCAGGAAGTTGCAGGACATGTGATAAATATCAACACTGTCAGATGAAGTTCCTTACTATCTAATATATAAATCAGAGTGTCCGTACATTTGTACGTGTTGCATACAAATCTACAGTTTTGTTCCAATCTTTATGATATTTTGAATACATAAGCTTCAATCCATGAGGACGGTCGCCGTAAGTGTAAGAATCACATATGATATATAGTTCACGAGATATGACGTCATAAACAATGAGATGCGCGAAAAACTGCTGATTTTGCGGCAATGCTGCTCGTTTTCTTCTAAACCATTGGACCGATTTCAACCAAATTTGGTACACACATTCCCTACCATGAGGTAACAATTGCTGCATTGTTAAGAATCACATACAGCACATGGTTCAAAAGATATTATGTCATAACCAATAGAAATCGCAAAAAATGCCATATAATGCGGCGAGACTTTCGAAATACACTGTATGAGAATGACAGTACTTAGCAACTCGCAACAAACTTTAAACATAATTTCAAACCTTTATAAAACTCTTTCTTGCTGACAACCATAGCAAAGTGATGAAAGGAAAAAGTTTCTCGCTTACTACTTTTCCCCTGTTTATGAAGTAAATCTACGGCATTCGGTACGACGTTAAAATTTATAATTTGTACACTACAAATTGTAGCCGCACGAAATTTTACAAACAGTATACACAAATATAGTTGAATGTACCTTCGAAATTGTTTCACAGTACAACATGTAGTTCATGAGATATGAGCACATAAACAGTAACGTTCATGGAAAACCGCCTCGTCACGCACCAAGTTTTAATCTATTACTTATTCACTATAAATTGTATTCCCAAGAGATTTTACAGACATACGGCCCTTATACAAATGAATATATACCTGACAAATGGCAGAAATTAATAAATAAATACCCTGTAATGCCGGGTTTTCAGCTAGTTTTTAATACAATACCTCCTCATGTTCAGAAATGAGAGACATAATCCCCAAGATCCTTCCCACCCCTCCTAAAGTGGGGTTCTGTCGCCCGCCCAACCTTCATAGCATCCTAGTCCATCCCTATGCCACTCTGAATCCAGCCCACTGCCACAGTGATCATATCCCTGTGGAAGACCCCACTGTAATACCTGTCCAATCCACTCATCCAGCACTTCCTATTCCAGTCCTGTCACAGGGTTATCCTAACCAATCAGAGGCATGACCACATGTGAAAGCAACCATGTAATTTACAAACAGTGCTGCAATAATATATTGGTATGACCACTAAACAGCTCTCCATTAGGATGAATGGCCATAGCCAAACCGTGGGTAGAACTGTGCTATCTGGATCCTCCCACTGACCACCAGCTTTTCTGAACTATACAGGTGGGAGCTATTATTACAGTACATTCTAGAATACCGAAATTATCCAAGCCTCAACCTACACTAATCTCCTTTTTCTCCAGACCCAACAGTTCCTATCCCCTCTATCCTACATCTCTCCCATTTCATGTGCTGTGTGTGTGTTTTCTTTTGCTTTCCTACCCTACCCCACAATCCTACTCCATTCCTAAGGTGCATCTCGTTCCACCCAGTAATAGATACATGTTCCATAAGGCTGTGCATTATCTATTCCCACCACCATGACATAACCTTCCTGCCCCCCCCCCCCCCCACCCTGTGTGATTCCGAGTGTGGCAGCCACAGAAGACATCTGTGTGACTGTGAAGTATGCCTGTGTGAATGATCTTTATTCTGATGAATACTATAGCCAACAGCTTAAGTGTTTGTTGTGTGTCTTTTTTTTTTTTTTTTTTTTTTTTTTTTTTTTTTTTTTTTTTTGGCTTTCACAGTCCGCAGTTCGTTGTTACATCTTTGCGGTGAGTTGCAAACTGTCCTCATTATATTGTTGAATTCCAACTCAGAGAAAGTGAAACACTGGAACCCAATCTTTACACTTTTCAAGGGATTTCAAAGAAAATGTTGTAAAATGCAAGAAATAACGTTTTAAACATTGAAATTTGCTTACAGTATCACCCTTGCATTTTTTTAGTTTATGTATAGCACGTGGACATAACAGGCATCAAAATATTCACCAGCAAGTTTATTTATTATGCAATAAAGGTTATCTGACTTTGGTATTGTTTTAAGCACTAAGGATGTCGAAATTTCTTACATAATTTCATTCATCATAATCAACATTGTCAGCAATTAAATATTGCTCAAGTTCCATATTTTTTCTATCTTATGATGTTTTGCATGATGATATTTGAGAATTTATTCACATTTAAAGCATAAATATATACCTAAGTATTTTTGTGACATTTACACAGGGTGAGAATCTCACACTGTAATTGTCTTTTTGAAGTTATAACATACTCTGCCTCCTTCAATGCGCAGAAGAACACACACAAGCAAACCGTCATTCTCACCAGTTATAAAAGTCACAAAAAATACTTACATAAATATTTGCACTTCACAATGCACTAAAATGCAAGGAAAAAGCTCACTGGCATTTCTTATGGTCCACTTTAGATTTGCTGGTCATTTTATGATGTTTTGCAAACATTTTGGACAAAAATACTAAAAAATTAGGGGCAATACAAATACGACTCTCCTATTGTGATAATTTCTATGCACCCAACACAAAATATACTCTCTAACTATTTTTTAACAAACAGCCAAAATTAATTGATATTGAGTTTAGCTTTGATAAACATGCTTTTTTTTTTATCTTTCACCTCTTTAAACTATTACTTTAATATCTCTCCCACATTTTCATTATATTTTTCCATTAAATAATTATAATTATCACCTGCCTTCGTTGGTAGTTTGTTCTAAGTTTATTCTCTTTGCATATAATGGTTGCAAATGACTACAGCCTGGAAGGAAGACAGTGTACATTTGACATTTGGAAATGAGTCACATGACATCCCTCACTCAAAACTTTACCATAAACTCTCTTTTGCATACACCACCTTGCTTTCTGCTTTTGATGAATTTCTTATTATAACTAACATGTTTCATTTTAAAGCAATGGGGCACTGGAAATGATCAAAAACATGTCATTTGCTATATCTCGCATGAAGAGATAATAACTGAAAGACACTGTCTGATATGGAAATTGTGTTTACTGACAAGACAAACTAGTTATCTACTGGAAACAAAACAAACTAACAAACTTCTGAAACTAAGGCAAAAACAGCAAACATCAACTAAAAGTTTTCTTCTTCACCAATTAGGCACAAACCAGGGAGATAACAACAGCCTTGAGAGAATGGCCAGGGAGACAGAGCCAGACAAAGTATTCTGTTGCAGGAAGTACTGGAGGTGCGGCGTCACTGGCAGGGAGTCTTCCCCGGAGGCGCCGGTCGCGATCGCTCAGCTATGGTTTTCGTAGGTGGTTGGCGGAGAACTGCCATCATCCCACTGCGCCCCCCTAAATAGTGCTACTTGGCAGTCTCAAGTTGGTCTCACATGACTGTGTGGAGGAAAATAGTTCCGGTTTACTGCACATTCTGGTGGTGCTCGTCGCAACATCTGGTGACGCTGGAACTGCTGCTGTGGATGCCTCACTGGTATGCATCCATGCGCTTGTGCCCTGCATTACGGGTTTCAGGCAAACCACCAGTACATGACATCCCTCCTCTGCAAAGAGATGAGCCAGATGGAGGCCAGTGTCAGAATCTGGATCGACATCCATGGCACTGCTTGAGCCCGGCAGTGTGTGGTTCACCAGAGGTGTGTGGTCGATGTTCATCGGTATTGGCCAGGGTACAGGAGTTGGCTGTCCACAATTGTCCATTGACATTGGAGGGGCCATAGAAGGGGTTGGTCTTGCAGGGCCTCATGGCTGCCTGGTTGACAGGCCTGCAACAACAAGAGGCAGTGAGTCGACTGCAGTCGGCAACTGATGGCTCCTGGGGCACACCTGGTTCAGATGCTTTTGGCAAAGGGAGACATCTGAAAGTTGAACCTCCACCATTGCTCATCCCAGAATTTTTGTGACCACTGCCAGATCCCAACGGTAGCCGTGGTGGGAGAACATCAGGACCCAGACATCATTTTGGATAGCAAACCGGTGTCACTGACCTCACCCAGTGCACTCTATGGGTTGTTGTGGATGAAGGAGGGAGAGGATTGAATGCTGTGGGCGCCCATGGAGCCGGTCTGCCAGACTGGTGTCCTGTAAAAGCCCAAAAAGATGGACAAAGCATCTTCCAGTGAGTAGTGTGTGGAGAGCTTCAACATTTGATTCTTGAAAGTCTGTACGAACCGCTCTGCCAGTCCATTGGATGTGGGGTGGAAAGGCACCATGAGTACCAGGGCAATACCATTGGATGCACAGAAGGCCTTGAATTCTGTGGACGTAAACTGAGGGCCATTGTCAGTCACAATTGTCTCTGGTAGGCCTTCAATGGCGAAGATGCGAGTGAGCGCCTGGATGACGTGGATCAATGATGTGGAGGACATCTGGGAGACATACGAAAACCCAGACCTGACATCGACTGCAATCAACCACGAGGAGCCCAGAAAGGGGCTTGCGAAGTCCAAATGGCGCCTGGAGCAGAATGTTGATGCCTCTGGCCATGGGAAATACCGACGTGCAGGAGCAGCTTGTTTGCTTTGACAGGTGGGGCAGGCTGCTACCATAGAGGTGATATCTGTGTCGATCCCCTTCCAGTAGACCTGTTGATGTGTGAGGCATTTTGCTAGCATGACTCCCCAATGACCACAATGAAGCAGGCTGAGGACCTTGTGTTGCAGGGAGGGAGGAATAACAACCCGTGGTCAGCTGTTTTTTCACCGTGGGTAAGAGCACCATCACAGACATAGAATTTGTGCCATCGATGCCAATAATTTTAAACCCCTGGGGTAAACACCTGCCATTGATCTGACAGCCAACCCTCCTGAACCAGCCGGATGATCTCGCACAGGACTGGGTCCTCTGCAGACTGCTTGGCTACTAGTTTTGTGTCTTCGGTAAGGTATGAGAGAGTGTGTTCTTCTTCTCCGTCTAAGTGGCAGCACAGTTCTGGATCAGCATCAAATGAATGATCCTGACTTAATTGTAGCCAGGAGAGGAGATTGGCATTGGCATGGTTGGTCGTCGAGCGATACTGAATATCATAAGAGTAATTAGCCAGAAATAAGGCCCATAGTTGGAGGCGTCTAGCCGTTTTGGTAGGGATGTTTGCATCACACCGAAAGAGAGGCAGCAGGGATTTGTGGTCGGCCAAGATGGTAAAATGACGACCGTAAACATAGTCATGGAACTTTTTTTAAAGCGAAGAGTATGGCCAAGGCCTCCTTTTCGATTTATACATAGTTATACTGTGCCGGTGTCAATTATTTAGAGATGAAGGCAACTGGTCGTTCCAGCTAATCGACCCTGTGCGAAAGGACTGCACTCACACCATAATCAGAGGCATCTGCTGCAACAATCACAGGGAGTGATGGATCAAAGGCCATAAGACATGTGTGCTGCAGCAACACCTGCTTGAGGTTGCGGACAGCACTTTCACATGCCGTGTCCCAATTCCATGTCACATACTTATGTAAGAGACGGTACAATGGGGCTGCAATGGTTGAGGCATGTGGAATGAATTTCCTTTATTAATTCAGTTAGCCCAGTATGGATTATAGCTGATTGACGTCCTAAGGGGATGGTAAATCCTGCATGGCTTGGACATGATGAGGCAGCAGCCGAATACCCGTGGCACTGAGTATGTGGTCTAAGTATTCGAATTGAGGAAGAAAAAATTGACATTTTTCCAAATTGCAGTGAAGGTTGGCTGTTTGGAGAACAGAAAAAAGGATGTCCAGGTTGTCTGCTAGGTGTTGAGTGGACTGTCCGGCAACAATGATGTCATCCAGGCAGTTGGCAGTGCAAGTGTTTCAATCTACATCTACATGGGATAATCTGCAAATCACATTTAAGTGCGTGGCAGAGGGTTCCTCGAACCACAATTATACTATTTATCTCCCATTCCATTCTCGAATAGCGTGCAGGAAGAAAGAACACCTGAATCTCTCTATTTGAGCTCTGATTTCTCGTATTTTATTCTGATGATAATTTCTACCTCTGTAAGTTGGAGTCAACAATATATTTTCGCATTCGGAGGAGAATGTTGGCGATTGGAGTTTCGCAAGTAGCCCACGCTGCAGCGATAAGCGCCGTTGTTGTAATGATTCCCATCCCAGATCCTGTATCATTTCCGTAACGCTGTCTCCCCTGTATCGTGACAATACGAAACGAGCTGCCCTTCTTTGGACTCTTTCGATGTCCTCTGTCAAACCCACCTGATAAGGATCCCACACTGGGCTGCAATACTCCAAAAATGGACGGACAAACGCAGTGTCTGCAGTTTCTTTAGTAGTTCTGTTGCATCTTTTAAGGGTTCTGCCAATAAAACGCAGTCTCTGGTTCACCTTTCCCACGATATTATCTACGTGTTCCTTCCAGTTTAGGTCTGAAGTAATAGTAATTCCTAGGTATTTTGTGGAGTTTACGCCCATCACATTTGATTGATTTATGTTGTAAACAAAGTTTAATGGATTTATTTTCGTACTCATGTGGACGACTTCACACTTCTTATTATTTAGAGTCAATTGCCAATTTTTACACCATACTGATATCTTATTCAGATCGTTCTGCAGTTGGTTTTGATCTTCAGATTTTACTAGACGGTAAATGACGGCGTCATCTGCAAACAACCTAAGAGAGCTACTTAGATTTTCCCCTAAATCGTTTATGTAAATAAGGAATAGCAGAGGACCAATAACACTACCCTGTGGAATGCCCGATATCACCTCTGTTTTAGTCGATGCCTTACCATCGATTACTACAAACTGTGTCCTCTCTGACACGAAATCCCCTATCCAGTCGCAAATTTGGGGCGATATACCATAACCACGCAATTTGATTAAAAGCCGTTTGTGAGGTACGGTGTCAAAAGCTTTCTGGAAATCAAGAAATACGGAATCGATTTGTGAACCCTTGTCGATAGCACCCATCACTTCGTGTGAATAAAGAGCTAGTTGTGTTTCGCGTGAACGATATTTTCTAAATCCGTGATGACCTTGGGTCAATAGATCATTCTGTTCGAGATAATTAATAATATTTGAATACAGGATATGTTCTAAAACCCTGCTGCAAATTGATGTCAATGAAATAGGCCTGTAGTTTAGTGGGTTACTTCTACTGCCTTTCTTGAATATAGGTGTGACCTGTGCAACTTTCCAATCTTTTGGTACAGATCCTTCTATGACAGAGCGGTTGTATATGACTGTTAAGTAAGGAGCTATCGCTTCAGCATAATCAGATAGAAATCTAATGGGTATACAATCCGGACCAGAAGACTTGTTCTTGTTAAGTAATTTTAGTTGCTGCACTACTCTGATGATATCTACTTCTACATTACTCATTATGGCATCTGTTTGTAATTCGAAATCTGGAATATTGGTTTCGTCTTCTTTGGTGAATGAGTTTCTAAAAGCTAAGTTTAGTAACTCTGCTTTAGTAGCACTGTCATCGGCAGGATCGCCATTACTATCACATAGTGAAGGTATTGTTTGTGATTTACCCTGAGTATATTTAACATATGACCAAAATCTCTTTGGGTTTTCAGTCAAATTACGAGAAAGAGTTTCGTTGTGATAAATATTGTAAGCATCTTGCATTGAAATCCTAGCTAAATTTCGAGCTTCTGAGTACGATCGCAAATCCTGGGGATTTCGTGTTCGTTTAAATTTAGTATGCCTTTTCCTTTGCTTTTGCAACAGTGTCCTGACTTGTTTTGTGTACCAAGGGGGATCGCATCCTCCTTTTATTAATTTCTTTGGTATGAAACTGTCAATTTCTGTCGATACCACTTCTTTGAATTTGAGCCACATCTGGTCTACACTACGTTTAGTGTTAGAAATGAGTGGAAGCTGTCTTTCAAGAAGCAATGTATTTTGTTTCCATCTGCTTTCCTGAACAAATATACTTTGCGTTTATTTTTGGTAACTTTGGGACTTTCGATATTCAATGTCGCTACGACAGCTCTGTGTTCATTAATACCTGTATCCATTTTGATGCTCTTTATGAGCTCAGGATTATTTGTTGCTAAGAGATCAAGTGTGTTTTCACATCCATTTACAATTCTAGTCGGCTCATGAACTAATTGTTCGAAGTAATTCTCAGAGAATGCGTTGAGTACAATTTCGGACGATGTTTTATGCCTACCTGCTGATTTGAAACTATAATTTCGCCAACAGATAGAGGGTAAATTAAAATCACCACCTACGATTATCGTGTGAGTCGGGTACGTTTTTGTAATTGGACTCAGGTTTTCTTTGAACCTTTCTGCTATTGTATCGTCAGAGTCGGGAGGCCGGTAAAAGGAACCGATTATTAACTTCTTATGATTTTCGGGTACAACCTCTATCCATAATAGCTCGCAGGAACTATCAACTTCAACTTCGCTACATGAAATACTACTTTTGATGGCGACAAACACGCCCCCACCTATTTTCATTAATCTATCCTTTCTGAACACCGATAGATCTTTTGCAAATACTTCTTCTGAACTTATTTCTGGCTTGAGCCAACTTTCGCTGCCTATAATGATATGTGTTTCGGTGCTTTCTATTAACGCTTGCAGTTCTGGTACTTTCCCGACACAGCTACAACAATTTACAACTGTTATACCGATAGTTTCTGGATCTAAATTTCTCCTGTCATCCACCTGCACCGTTTGAGATTGCCCATTTTCTATTTCCCCGAAGCTCTTTATCCTAAAAAACCGCCCAGTCCATGCCACACAGCCCCCACTACCCGTGTAGCCGCTTCCTGCGTATAGTGGACTCCTGTCCTATTCAGCGGAACCCGGACCCACCACCCGATGGCACAAGTCAAGGAATCTGCAGCCTACACGGTCACAGAACCGTCTGAGCCTCTGATTCAGACCCTCCACTCGGCTCTGTATCAGAGGTCCACAGTCGGTCCTGTCAAATATGCTGCAGATAGTGAGCTCTGCTTTCATCTTGCAAGCAAGACTGGCAGTCTTTACCACTTCAGTTAGCCGCTCGAAACCTGAGAGGATCTCTTCAGATCCGAAATGACACACATCATTGGTACCGACATGAGCCACCACCTGCAGTTGGCTGCACCCCGTACCCTTCATGGCATCCGGAAGGACCCGTTCCACATCTGGAATGACTCCACCCGGTATGCACACAGAGTGCACATTGGCCTTCTTCCCCTCCTTGGCAGCCATCTCTCTAAGGGGCTCCATCACCCGCCTAACGTTGGAGCTCCCAACTACAAGTAAACCCACCCTCTGTGAAAGCCCGGATCTTGCAGGCTGGGTGGTGACAGGGTGAGAGACACCATCCGACTCAGGAATGTTGTCCTGAGCAGACAGCGCCTCAAATCTGTTCGCAAGACGAACTGGGGAGGCCTCACGATCGGTCCCCCAGGAGGCGCAACTCCTGCCACGCACTGGAGCAACCTCCCATGCAACCACGGGTGGGATGTCTGCCTCACTGCTAGCAGTTTCAGGGCATGTCGCTGCCGCAGGCCAATCGGTGAAGATGACGGGAGTCCGTTCGGTCCCCACTGCCGGCCAACAACAACGACGCCCATCGATCGCAGCTTCCAACTGTGCATTCGAGGTTAACACAGCTTGAAGCTGGGATCGAAGTGTCACCAGCTCAGACTGCATCCGCACACAGCAGTCACAGTCCCTATTCATGATTACAGTGCCAACAAAAACAAAAACTACAGTCGCGATGCTTTCAAAGGAAAACTACACTGTTTGTTAAAACACGGATGTGAATCTTATACACACAACAGCTCAGTATAAATTTACAAATTGAGACGAGAAAGTGCAGACGAAAATCAAAATACTATATGTCGCTTCTAATCAGAAAATAAAGACAGATGACTGTCGAGACGCAGTTCACATAGCGGAATAATACACTAACCAATTATTTAACGCGAATATGAATCAAATAAAAATGCGAGAACACAATAAATGTAATGAACTGAAGGGAAAAACGCACTGAAAAGTAAAAATATGTAGCTTCTAGAGAGAAGCTGGTTACACTTACAACTGATAATTTACTGCTAAACCACTGGAGAGGTGTGCTCTGAACGACGTCCGCTGAACTTCTGGAAAATCATAGGGGCGCACGCGATCCCAAAGGGGAGCCTATTATAGTGGAAAAGACCAAAAGGAGTGTTGATAACCAGCAAGTTGTGGGACACCTCATCTAAAGGAAGCTGTAAATACACATCATTAAAGTTGATTTTCGCAAAGATTTTGCCTCCATTGAGGCGAGTGAGGATCTCGTCGACCTTGGGAATGGGGTATGTATCAACAATCAACTGTGCATTGATAGTTTTACTGAAATCACCACATACATGGGTGGAACCATCCGGTTTGTCTACCAATACTATGGGCATTTCCCATAAACTGTTAGTGTTAAAACGCCAGCTCCCTGCAAATATTAGAGCTCTGCCTGCAACTTGTAGCAAAGAGCGAATGGTAGAGGCTGGGCTTTGAAGTATCAGGGTACGGTCTTCGGAAGGAGCATGATGTGTGTCTCAAATCCTTGGACACCAGCAGTAGAAGGCTAGAACATGGAATGATACTTTGTGCGAAGAGTCTGGAGATAGCAACTGGCAGATCCCGGCTGGATGCTCCTAGTGGTATCATGGACTTCCAGCCCCAAGGCATCAAAAAGGTCAAGTCCCAGCATGTTTGTCGCTCCCGGTGTATCCACAAAAAGGAGACGCATCCTGCAAGTTGTGGAGCCATGTTTGATGAGTACCGTAAGCTGGCCTTTAACCGTCACTAAGTCATTGCTGTAACTTCGAAGGTTGTGGGTGAATGGTTGAAGAGGGGGAGAGCCTGAGCATTGGTAAGTTTTCCACACAATGATAGAAGAGGTAGACCCAGTGTTGACCTGGAAGTTGACTGGGTGGCCATTGAGCGACACCAACAGGGTTACCTGTTTATCGTGAACAGGAAGCACTGCATGAACATGGAAATCCTCCTGATAAGCCGTGCCTGGGTCGTTGTCGGAAACAGGATCGAACAGAGTACAGTCAACTTGCATCCTGGAGGAAGCACAACAGACGTTGGCCTTATGCCCTGTTTTGCCACACAAGTTACATTCGGTTTGACAAAACTGACACTGATGCCTAGGGTGTGTGACAAAACAGTCTTTTCAAGAAGGTAACTGTGTAAGACCTTGAGTGAAGGAGGTTTGTTTACCAGAAGGAAGAAGGGGATGTGGTTGCTGAGGTGTCTGTCGGTGGGTGGGGTGGGCCGCATGCACCTGAAGTGGCTCATGAAGAAGGCGGACACTTGGAGAGACTGTTCAATTGCCTGAATAACTGCTTCTAAGGAGGGGTCCCGAAGCTTTAGTAATCCTTCCGGAGGATTGTTGGCAGCTTTCATTTGCACATCGAAATTGGCAGTCCCTTGATAAGCCCTGGAGGGTAGCGATCCATTCCCGATATGACTAAACTTGCTTCTTGTGGCAGCTAAAGAATTTGTGTCGAGCTGTCATAACATGCACTTGTGAGTTGAAGTACTCCTGCAAGCATCGGGTAGTCCTGTATCTCGCCTCAGGAAATAATAACTCAAAGACACTATCTGATACGAAAATTGTGTTTATTGACAAGACAAAGAAATCATCTTCCGGAAACAAAACAAACTAACAAACTTCTGAAACTAAGGCAAAAACAACAAACATCAACTAAAAGTTTTCTTCTTCACCAATTAGATACTAGCCAGGGATATAACGACAGCCTTGAGAGAACGGTTAGGGAGACGGAGCCAGATAACGTATTCCATTGGGGGAAGTCCTAAAAGCATGGCATCGCTGGAAGGGACTCTTTCCCAGAGGCACCGGTCGCGATCCCTCAGCTATGGTTCTCGTAGGCGGTCGGCAGAGAACTGCCGTCGTGTCACACTGTGCCTCTGCTATATAGTCAGTGCTCAGTGATACTTGGCACTCTCAGCCTGGTCTCACCTGACTGTGCGGAGGAAAATAGTTCCAGTTTAGTGCACTCTCTGGCAGTGCTCGTTGAGTCCTCTGGTGACTCAGGGACCGCTGTGTGGGTGCCTCACTCGTATGCATCCATGCGCTTGTACCCTGCATTGCGGGTTGTCCACTCGTCAGGCAAACCACCGGTACATGACATCATTCTTGGTACAATGAATTATAATCAAATATCTAAAAGTGCCATGTTAGCAGTCAACACCTGCCATCGAGGGTATGAGAATTACGGATTACTCTCGCAGCTGTTCACCACAGCGTAATGGATGGCGCATTAGTTTGTCATGTATGAACATGTTAGACAGTGGTTTGAAAATTGGCGGGCACAGTGGCTCAGCACTTTCTCTGAAAAGTGTGTTTGTTCTATTTTGTGAATACGCCATGAAATACATACCAACGAATTGCAAACATAGACTTCTTTACCGCATATATAAAAACTGGGGAGATAGTGTTACAACTACTGTTGTAAATGATGTAATGATAGTAGTAACTCTGTGTATAAATTAAGTACTAGAGTTAAGTGGACTTCAATATTATTAACTCATACAATGCAGCAACCAGTTGCTTGTAATTACTTATTTTTGATGACCGGTTTCGGGCGCTGAAGTGCCCTTCTTCTGGTCTCTATACAGGCAAACAAGTGCATTGGTATTACAGTAAAGGATATAAAATGTTCAAAAGTCAGTTACAGAAATTTGAAATTGTGAGTATAAAAGTATTCAACATGAGAGTGAAAGTTTATAAAGCTAATACAATGAGTGATGAGTTTTGAAACAAATTGATTGTAATAAAAGATAGGTTTATACTCACAATTTCAAATTTCTGTAATTGACTTTTGTACTTTTTATATCCTTTACTGTAATACCAATGCACTTGTTTGCCTGCATAGAGACCAGAAGAAGGGCACTCAATTGTCATCAAAAATAAATAACTACAAGCAACTGGTTGCTGCATTTTATGAATTAATAACCTGCACAGTAGCTGCCATGGTTAAAATACTTCAACTTCAGTATTACCACACTTACTCTGTATGTTATTTTAGCTGTAAATGAAAACATATCCACAGTTTGAAACAGAATGTTTACTCTTTATTTTAGTGCAGAACAAAGAAACAGGAACAAAGTCATATCTGAACTACAGAAGAAGTATAGAAACTACATTAAAAGCATCTATAGCAACCATGCCAAAGACAAACATTTAAGTAGACACATTGATTCTAATTAATGACTTTTACCATATTTCATACACAGTGAATAACTGCTTAAAAAGAAAGAAAGAAAGAAAGATACAACGTAATTTGTTGCAATGTATACACTTCACTTCTTCACTTCCATTTCATCAAGGAACAACAATTGCCACAGAAATTTAGGACTTCATTTATGTATGAAACTCCCAGTATCAGTATGCTGTTTAGAATCTTGATTATTACAGTATCCTCCCAGTTTATGTGATGTGCTTGTGCTTCAGAAAACCATTGTTCAATTTGTTGGTACATATTTCTTGAGATGTTTATGAAATAGAACACACACACATTATAGAGGGAGTACCCTTACATATGCACAACTCTAAATATTTCAGAACATTGTTCTATTTAATTAATAAGAGTGCACAATGCCCTTTTAGGAGCCAAGATGGATGGCGGAGATTGGTAGAGGCAGGTTTTGAGCTACCAACGATGTGCATCACAACCTAACACACTGTCCACTATATTACAATGAACACTGTTGATGGCGGGTGTTAACTGCTAATATGGCATTTTTAGACACAAGATTATAATGTGTCATGTTAAGAATGACATATTTCTGTTAATTCTTCAATGTGCCATTGATTTGAAATGATAACTCGTGAGTTATAATAAGAAAAATCATCAAATACAGAAAGCAATATTGTGCATGCTAGAGAGAGTTCTGAGTGAGGAATGTCACGTGACATTTCTGAATTCCTGGTTTATATTTAATCAAGAGACAGTATCGAATTGCTGTTATTTTTGCAAATATCTCTAAAAACGGTGCAAATTATGGAAATAGCATAACAATTTATTCAATTTTCATGTCGTATGAATGATTAAGGCATTATTTGCAATTAAATTTCTTGCTGGTAAAAGGCCATCACAAATGGCCATTTTTTAGTGTTACTAATCTATTTTTTGTCTGAAATATTTGAAAATGGTAGGTTTGGTATCTGGTGGCCAACAATTATGTCTGTAAAATTTGGTGCTGATTGGTTGAATGGTGCGACCTAAACAGTGGGAACACGTTACAGAGAGAAATTGTCAAATTGCTGTTATTTTTGTAAATATCTCTGAAACAATGCAATATATTAAAAAGAGAGAGAGAGGGGGGGGGGAGAGAGAGAGAGAGAGAGAGAGAGAGAGAGAGAGAGGGGGGGGGAGAGAGAGAGAGAGAGAGAGAGAGAGAGAGAGAGAGAGAGAGAAAGGGAGAGAAAGTTGTAGAAAATTATCTCCTCTACAAATTTGTTTATTCAATTTTTGTGTCAGCTGAACGGTTAAGTCATTATTTTCATTTCAATTTTGAGCTGTCAAAAGGCAATGTCAAAGGCCCACTTTTAATTTTACTATTTTAATATACAGTGGACCAAAATTAAAAAAGTGTAAAAAAGGGGGAAAATGCGGAATCCAGGAACATAAAAATGGAGTTTTACTCTATATTGTTGTAAGGTGTCCTGTGGTAATTTTGTTTTTAGAGTTCTATTGCCCCTGTATCATATTTACATGTAGGCTACTATTGTTTTATTATTTAATAAAATAATCATTAAACTCTTGTGGGGAGAGATTAATTTTGACCTTATGTGATTCTTTGGCAATGCTGTTCATCATATTCCAAACAGTTCTGTTAGAACCCTCAATGTACTAGGTACTGTGTGACTTCTTTGCTTCTATCACTGTTTTTTTATTATAATTTCTCTGTATTATGTACAAGGATTTTGCATTTACAGTTTTAGTATTTTTGTACATGTCCATGTATTTTTGTGTATGTTTTAATGTACCGAGATTTTTTCTTTCTTCACATCTATCTTTTACCACCTCTGTCTATAGTATTCTAATGAGACTCCTATAATTAAATATTTGCAAAAAAATATTTAAAAAACGTTCAAAATTTATCTGTGCTCTCCCATTATTTGATAGACAATGATTACCATCATTACTCAGACAAAAGCAATCTCAATTTGCAAGGGATTTCTTGAACTTGTCGATTTTATCATCACTCATTGGCCTAGTGATGATAATTTTTGATTTGGGTAAGGTACCACTAAGCCTGACTGAGCAATTCCTATTAGCTTACATTAAGTGCACTGGTTCATAGCCTGAAAAGGGGAACTTCGTTACATCACATTGGTCTTGGGTACATTTAAAATTAATTAATATATTGTCCAAGCATGTTAGATCCCTAATTGGTTTATAATTAACATACTATAAATTGAACTGCCATCACAAGTCTCTCAAATCTTTTAACACTGTGCTTATCAGTTAACATACCAGAATCAGAATTAAGATCACCACCTATTACAGTGTCATAGTTGCTAAATTTGTTCTTTGATAGTGTACATAAAAAGATGTCCAAATGTTCTTAGAATACACTAATAGATAAACTGCTAGTTCTGCACATTGACACTAATATTATCTTCATATTGGTAATTGCCAAGTGGCTTCAATGTTCATTTCATCACACAGATATAGATTTAAGTAATAAAGTGAGCAATTGATTTTTTACCAGCATAGATAACTACGTCACCTCTCTTGTGAACTCTTTTGCAATAACTGTTTAATAAACTAGTGGAAGCTCATCTTCAGTTGCCCAATGTTAACTTAAAACCAACATGTAAAATTTATTCTCCAATGAAAAGTCATTCAGTACAGTATTGTAGAGGCATGTAGATATTTCATAATTTTAGCAAGAAACAAGTGAAGTTATATTGTAGTTTTCGCGAGTAAATGTTCTAGTGGCAGAAGGCAGCAGAAGGTGTTGAAATACGTCTGCTGTTGGAAGTAACCCAGAAACTGGGATGACACAATCGTCGCCCTGAGACCATTGACTGATGGTATGTAGAGCCTCGGAGCTTGGTGTATGCAAGTAGGACATGCCTGACCTGGTTCAGGCAACAACTCAGCAGAAAAGCAGTACTTAAAGGCACTGTACAGGGCAGTGGGCGTTCAGTAACATAGAATGTCATGACGGAAACGACCCTACACCAGATGTCGCAGCCGCGACCTAACAGGACAGCACGGTACTGCAGGCAGGCGATGAAGTGCGGGCTCACAACCGGCGTGGCAGTGCAAGTCCAGTACTATGCTGCTCCGATGTCATCATGCAGGCTGGGCCAGAGTGGGGTTCCCTCAGTGGACTAATAAAGAAATAAATTGTATTTATGCACCACGAGTCTCAATCCCCCACTTCCCCACACCCATCTGATCCACTATGGCCGACCTTCATTACATTATGAAGAAAGACTACCAACAAGCACAGACAAGATGAAAATCAGGTAGATGAGTAATGTAGTGCATTTAAAATTGCAGTTCAGCTACAATAGCATATACATTTTATTCTATCAATTTTGACCTATGTTTTCCTTCTAGTAAGTTTTACCAAAAGCCTACATTCCAACTTATGTCACACATGAAACACAGAAGGGTAGATATTCAAAATGTGGAAGCACAAATAATAACTACATACATAATAAATTGCCAAGGAATTTTCATAAAGAGTAGAAAAAGAATTACTGCTTAAGGTAATAAGCATCACAGTTAAAACAGGAATAGAAGGGGTATAAGAGGAAGGCTACAGGTAAATAAACTACTTTGTTTAGAAATCTTGTGCCACCTTTGGAAAAAAAGTACTTACAAAATATTGGGAAGCACTTGGGGAAGAATTAATAACCAAAGGGAATGATTAATGAATTTAAATATTCTTCCTGGTTTATTAAAATTTCTGCAATAATTATGCAGTAAGAATTTTTACTCACTGACTTATCCACTTTCACTGCTTCAACTCAGCCTGTATATCTCTCTCCCACTTTCTAAACTGTCATGCATACCTGCCTGGAGTAACACTATTGGAAGAATGGAACACTAATACTCCAGAAAAGAATGTAGAAGAGCTTCTGTAAATATGTAAAAGTAGGAGATAAGTATTGTCAAACTGAAACGAGAATTCTGCATAAGTTTCACTTTCAAATCCCAGTCTGGTACATATGTTTAATCTGCCATAAAATTTCAGTATCACCACACACAACACTGCTGGGTGAAAGAATCATTCTGCAATATCTATAGAGCTTTCAGATTTTCCGAGGTCTTCAAAATGTAACCAGGATGAGGGACTGACAAACTGTAGTTGGAGCACATACAGGAAAGAAACTGACAAAATGAAGTGAGAAATATCCAGATCTCTGCAGCAGAACCGATTATGTTCGTGGATATAATAGCAAGCTACATCTTCACACTGTCCTCATCTGTAAATACAATTATTTTCAAAACCAAAATTCAAGAAAGAAACTAACTATTGCAGTCAAAGCTACTGAACATAGATGCCACTAAAGTATGGCAGCTGTCAGTATATAACGGTTGCTTAACTGAAATTTTATCAATTATCAGAATGTATGTGAAGTAACATGTTCTTTTTTTTTTTTTTTTTTTTTTTAAGTTTTATCAGTGAGTGATGACACAGTTCTGGTATTTCTGGAAGCAGTAAATTATAGAATAAATTTTAAAAGTTCTTTTTACTATATAGCCAAGGAAGTACATTATATAAACCTGATAAATAAAGCACCTGAAACGTAAAAAAACAGCAGGGCGCTTTCCTTCTTTGCGGTGCAGATTTGTCACAGGGTGAGAGTCTGACAAAGGAGTTTCAGCAAGTCTTGATTCTTCTGTTGCATATATATCCGTCAGATAAAAATTGGCTGAAATTAAAAAAACAAAAGTACATTACGAAAGTCAATGAAGTCAATAACAGTATTCCACATATACACTAAAAAGTTCACACACACACACACACACACACACACACACACACAGAGAGAGAGAGAGAGAGAGAGAGAGAGAGAGAGAGAGGGGGTTGACTATTTCAAGACTGGAGCCAATAATGCTATCTCGTTCAGCTCATGCTACCTAAGTGGGATAACACAGATAAATAGAACAATGAAAGTTCTTTTCTACCCTTTTCATTTTTAATTACATTCAGGAGGATGTTCTCAATACGGATTAAATAAAGTAAAGAGTACATCAAATCTGAACAGCTGTTTTCGGCATTCTGATCAATAAAATTAAATTTCTCACTACAGACACTATGATAATAATGCCATATGATGTGCGTTCTACCACATTTAAACAAAAAAAACTACATTCAGGACAGTTAAAACACCACTAGAACTCTTTTTAATTCCAGCACAAACATCATGTTTACGCATTTCACCCATTTTAATAATGTTTCAGTTATCCCATTACACAACTGTATTACCTTCTCACATACACATTCAAAAGATTACATTTTCATAGACTCATCCTTCTAAGTTCTTTCTAAATTACCCAACTTTATAACACTGTACACCTTGCTAATGTCTGCTTCCACTTGGAGGTGATTGCAAAGTAATGGTATGACAATCTTGCCGACATGCTAACAAGCTAGGTGGTATTCCAAATGGAACTGCAGAAATACTTTAAAGGTGCACAATGACTGAAATGTCCAGCTGAACAGAGCTCAGCAGTGAAGTAAGACTACAAAAGCATACATTCAAGACATCTTGGGACTGTGTAAGATTGTTGATCCTGTGATAGAGGAGAAAAAAAAGGTTGCAAATATTATGAATGGTATTACTGATGACATGTCCCAGATACTACTCATGAAGGAGATTTTGACAGCGGACAACTTTATAAATTGGTGCAAGTACATTACGATGAAGCATGAAAAACAAATTGGACAAAGCATGTCTGAATGAATACCAAATGTCGTATAGATGGCTGCCATAGAGGAAGAAATCGATTTTGCAGATATCATTCATAAAATACAGAAGAATGAACTTTTCTGGGAGTGCATATCGATCCAAGAACAGACACACTTTTCAAGAAATAGTAAGGGAGGAAGTGAACAAACACTGACCTCAATCTCTCATAGTCGGATTCCATCTTAAATGGTGAAACTGTCGAGGCTAACTCTAGCAACTCAATGTGAGGAACATTATTATGCTGCAAGGAACAACCAGTCAGTATGCTTTCACTGTGGGTGGCCAGGGCATATGGTGTGATACTGCTAGAAGCAGTGGCAAATAACTGCAGATACTCATGCTAGTATGCTGCAAGCACATTGACACCGCCGACAAACAAAGGTTGAAGGAGAAAGACATGACAATGTATTTCAAGGTTGAGATAGATCACCTTTACCACAGACTAACTGGTGGAGAGGACTCTCTTCTACACAATACTCAAGGTCTCCAGTGTCTTTTAGGAACTCCAGCCTGACACCTAGTTGATGCAAACCTGGAAACTAAAAGATTCAACCTTACCTGGAGATGAGGCTACCAAACACCAAAATTATACACCATCATTCACTGCCACAGTGATGGGAAACCACATCAACATCATCCTGGGTGGCCAGCCTGCACAAACTCTGGTGGACTGAGGGGCATCATATTCAGTTATTTTGGAGAAGTAACATTCCCAGTTGGAGAAGATCACTTTTGCTAACAATAAAAACACTCAGCTGAGGGTAGCTAAGGGAGGTATGGGCAGCCTACAGGAAGACACATTACTTGTGTCTGCATGAATGATCAAACACAGCTCTTTGTGTGCCTCATTTTAGAAGAATGCAGTCATGACTTCATTGTCAAATAGGACATCATTAAGGCTTCTCGAGCAATTATAGATTGTGGTCACTCAGAGATTAATGTTGAGCAAGGTGAGAGTCTGTGGAGAGAAAGACAAGAACCCTAATGTTTGGAGACTGACTGTGCTGGATGAAGTAATTATTCCTACAGTCAGTGCTACAATGCTAAATTACTTTGTAAGAAAAATTTCAACCCTTTTAGAAACAGGTGATTACCAGTTCTTTCTGAACAACAGAGTTTAGAGATTCTATAGATGCTCCTGATGTCAGTCATCTAAAGTTCATACAATTTTATTAAAAAATCTGCAAGACATTTTTCTGGCCAGAATTATTTCGAAGCATTTGCTCTACTTGTCACACTTTTGAGAGTGCCAGAGAAGGAAGGCAGTTCCTTTGAAACCACCAGGACTACTCATACAAATGCTGCAAGCAAAGATTGCCTTTCCAATGTGTTGGGATGGGATTGACCTACTCCAGTGGTTTTCAACTTCTACTAGCAGCAATAAGTGGGTTATTGTTTGTACCGATTATCTAACCTGATATGCCTTTATGGAAGCTGTCAAAACAGCCAAGCCACCTGAAATAGCCAAATTCACATGGAAGACATTGTACTGAAACATGGAGCACTAAGATCTACAATTACGGACCAAAGAAAAGTTTTTCAATTGATACTTGTGATTGAGATAAATAATGAGTGCAATATTACACATAGTATGAGAACTGTCTACCATCCTCAATTAATGGGCTCACCATACCTCTTAATAAAACATTCGCTGACATGCTGCCCATATATGTCCACATCAAGCAGATCAACTGAGATGAAGTGTTGCATTTTGTAATCTTCGCCTCCAACATCGTCAAAAAAGAGACCACCAGATTTACACCATTCTCCTTGGTACATTGTCATGAAGAAATATCAGCAATGGACACTGTCTTTCCAGTTTAGGCTGACAACATAGACTATGATTACATCGATCAATTAATAACCAGTGCTGAGGAAACTTGGCAATCAGCTTGACTTTGTACGCTACAAGCCCAAGATAAGGATTGTGAACGGTATGACATAAGCCATTGCACACTTTTGTTTCACCCTGGTGACCTTGTCTGAATCTTCGCTTCTTTTTGTAATGTTGGACTGTCTGAGAAGCTACTCAGGTTTTACTGTCAGCCATACAAGGTTACAACACAACTGTCAGATGTAGTTAGGAAGCTGAAGATTGAGAGCCTGACACTAAATGGCAGAAGGATAAATTAGAAGATCCAACAAGAGTCAACAAAGTAATACACAACAAAAGTAGTAATATCAACAGACATTCAATGGGGACCACTATCAAAACAAGCCAAAATGAGTCATCACGAGTTATAGCATGCAGGGTCAAGAACTCATCCCTACATCAAGAAGACCTGAGCATCAATTTGTGTTAATGTGGGAGCAATGTTGCAAATGAAGCACTGAGAGACAACTAAAGTGTAGTGTAGTGGATAAAGTGTTGGAAATCTGAGGTAAAGGGTCCTGGGTTCAAGACCTGCCCCATTTGCACACTTATATAGAATTCTAGTAACTTCTAGTTGTATTGAAAAATAATGTTCCAGAAGTTTCTGTTAGTGTATACAGGGTGGTCCATTGATACTAACCGGGCCAAATGTCGCATGAAATAAGCATCAAACGAAAAAACTACAAAGAACACAACTTTTCTAGCTTGAAGGGAGAAAACAGATGGCGCTATGGTTGGCCTGCTAGATGACACTGCCATAGGTCAAATGGATATCAATCGCATTTTTTAAAATAGGTACCCTCATTTTAATTACATATTCGTCTAGTATATAAATACATATGAATGTTTTATTTGTAACACTTTTTTTCATTTTGTGATAGATGGTGCTGTAAAATTCACTAACACACTGCTCACAGTTTTAGACAAACAATAGGTAACAAGCAGGTTTTTTATTAATTTTTTTTTTAATTTTTTGTTTTTATTTCTTTTATTATTATTATTATTATTATTATTATTTTTTTTTTAATTAAAACAGTACGTAGCTACGTTTGAACCTTATTTCGGTTGTTCCAATGTGACACATGTACTTTTGTAAAATTATCATACATTATGAGAACGCATATTGTTACTGCGTGACTTCCTGTAATTACCTCATTACTTCAATAAATGATCAAAATAATGTCCTTCAACTTCAATTCATTTGGCAATATGAGTAACGAAATTCCTCTCAACAGTGAGTAGTTCACCTTCAGTAATGTTCTCACATGCATTGAGAATGTGCTGACTCATGTTTTCAAGCACTATAAGTGAATCACGATAACAAATATTCTTCAATTTTCCACACAGAAAGAAATCCGGGGATGTAAGATCCGGTGAACGTGCGGGCCATGGTATGGTGCTTATATGACCAATTCACCTGTCACTAAATATTCTATTTAAGACCGTTTCAACTGCATGCGAGCCATGTGCTGGACATCCATCATGTTGAAAGTACATCGCCTTTCTGTCATGCAGTGAAACATCTTGTAGTAAAATCAGTAGAACATTATGTAAGAAATCAGCATACATTGCACCATTAAGATTGCCATCGATAAAATAGGGGCCAATTATCCTTCCTCCAATAATGCCACCCCATACATTAACCCACCAAGGTTGCTGAAGTTCCACTTGTCGCAGACATTGTGGATTTTCCGTTGCCCAATAGTACATATTATGCCAGTTTATGTTACCTCTGTTTGTGAATGACACTTCATCACTAAATGCATGAAAAAATCTGTTATCATCCCATAATTTATTTTGTGCACAGTGGCAAAATTGTACAAGACTTTCAAAGTCTTCACCATCCAAATACTGGTACAGAGAAATGGTATGGGTGAAATTTATGTTTGTGTAGAATTCTCAACACTGGTGTTTTTGAGATGCCCAATTCTTGCTTAATTTTTCTGCTACTGATGTGTGTATTTGCCACAACTGCAGCTGAAACACTTACTTGGGCATCATCATTTGTTGCAGGTCATGGTTGACATTTCACTTATGGCTGAATACTTCCTGTCTCTTTATACAACGTAACTATCTCACGCAAGTCCAGACACCTGGATAATGTCTTCCAGGATAACGATCAACATACATAGCACAGGCCCGTTGGGCATTTTGAGCACAATAGCCATACATAAATACCATATCCACCTTTTCTGCAACTAGTAAACGGTCCATTTTAACATGAGTAATGTATCACGAAGCATATACTGTCCACACTGGTGAAATGTTATGCGATATCACATACTTATACATTTGTGAGTATTACAGCGCCATCTATCACAAAGCGAAAGAAGTATTCCAAATAAAACATTCACATGTAATAAAAAATTGGGGTTCTTTTTTTCTTCGTAGTTTTTTTCGTTTGATACTTATTTCGTGAGATATCTGACCCGGTCACTATCAATGGACCACCGTGTATATTCTGTGTAAACTTCCAGCCAGAGTTAGTTCATCCTGTGCTGTTGTTCATGTATAACAAGTGTTAAATAAACCATCACTGAGTTTAAACCAATGTTTGTTAATCAACCAGCTGCATCCTAAAACGCTACTATGTGGCAATATGAAGTCATATCTATTAATATCAATATTGTGTGTATGCAGAAGAGAAATTTCATTGAGAAATGAATGAAGAAAGTACAATTTTTCATGGATAGTTAAAAAAATTAAGAAATGTACATATTAGATAATAAAACAATGAAGATATAAAGTAAAAAACTGCTCTTATTTCAGCATGTTACAGTCTGGCACAATAAAATCAGCAATGAATTGACAAAAACACAAAAATGTAACATTAGCTCTGAAACAGGGCACATTTTAGTTAGCAGACAGCACTAACATTTTGCTTAACAGGTCTCTCTTACAGTTGTAGGTGACACATGCAGGATACATATGCAACTTGCTTCATAAAGTTATAATCACTATATTATTTAAAGAGAAGCAAGTATGTAGTAGTATTGGGGTATGGTTCTGTAGCAGAAACTAACAAGACAAAGTCCTTCTTCTAATACAATACATAAGCAAGCTGAGCAAATACGTTTGTATATGTTATCACAGTTATTTATTTAGTTATTACCTGGATCCTTAGTTATATGGAATGCTCGAAGTGCTGCTGTGAGGAATTGTTCTAAAGTAGCCTGTCTTGGCACAGTGATGACACGGAATATGCGCCTTCGATATGAACTGTTCCCATCATATACTTTTACCATTTCTGTAATAAAAATAAAAATTCCAATTGTATGTCAGATTCATTAAAAGCAATTCAAACATCACTATACATTGAAATTAGTGTTTATTACAACATGACTATTGATAGTTGAATACCATACAAACAACATACAATCATTCATATACTTTCCATGTACGGTATGTTCTAATATCAGTCAAGTACTTATTTCTGATTCATTTATTTGTCATGTTCTGGAAATGAAAAATCAGCATGTTCACAGATTGAAATGATTCAAAATGTACAATAGGAGGTAAAAATATTGCCCAGTCTGAATAATTTAGAGTCCAAGAACAGAGCACTGGACATACTCAAGTTCAGAACTGCCAGTGTTACCAACTCTAGTAGTCTTTGCAGCTTCAGCCTGGTGTTTACATGATCAAATAGAACACATCCTCGTGAGTAGTCCCCGCCCAGAGATCCAAATGGGGGACTATTTTACCTCCGGAATATTTTACCTGAGAGGATGCCATTATCATATATTCATACAGTAGAGCTGCATGTCCTCGGGAAAAGTAACGGCTGTAGTTTCCCCTTGCTTTCAGCTGTTTGGAAATGGATAGGCTGAAGTTAGATATAGTGGGGATAAGTGAAGTTTGATGAAAAGAGGAACAGGATTTCTGGTCAGGCGAGTACAGGATTATAAATACAAAATCAGTTGGGGGTATTACAGGAGTAGGTCTGATAATTAATAAGAAAATAGAAATGCAGGTAAACTACTGTCAGCAGTGCAGTGATCACATTATCATAGTCAAGATAGATACAAAACCAACACCGACCACAGTAGTACAAGTTTATATGCCTACTAGCTCTGCCGATGATGAGGAGATCGAAGAAATGTATGAGGAGTTAAAGGAAGTTATTCAGACAGATAAGGGAGAGGAAAACTTAATTGTGATGGGAGACTGGAATTCAGTAGTAGGAACAGGAAGGGAAGGTACAATAGTGGGTGAATATGGACTGGGCAAAAGGAATGAAAGAGGAGATCGCCTGGTAGAATTTTGCACAGAACATAACTTAATCATAACAAACACCTGGTTTAAGAATCATGAACGAAGGTTATATACGTGGAAGAGACCAGGAGACACAGGGAGGTACCAGATAGATTTTATAATGGTAAGACATAGATTCCGGAACCAGGTTTCAAACTGTAAAACATACCCAGGGGCAGATATAGACTCTGACCATAACTTGTTGGTCATGAACTGTAGGCTGAAACTGAAAAAACTGCAAAAAGGTAGGAAAATAAGGAGATGGGACCTGTATAAACTGAAGGAACCTGAGGTTTTTGAGAATTTCAGAGGATGCTTTAGGCAACAATTGGCAGAAACTGGGGAAAATAAAACAGTAGAAGAAGAATGGGTAGCATTGAGAAACGAAATAGTGAAGGCAGAGGACGAAATAGGTAGAAAGGCAAGACCTGCAAAAAATCCTTGGATATCACAGGAAATACTAAATTTAATTGATGGAAGGAGAATAAGGAGAATAACACAAATTATTTACAGAAGGGTGGAAAAGTTAGTAGAAGCTGACCTTGGGGAAGATCAGTTTGGATTCAGAAGAGATGTAGGAACTCGGGAGGCAATCCTGACTTTACGGCTGATCTTAGAAGATAGATTAAGGAAAGGCAAACCTACATTTCTAGCTTTTGTAGATTTGGAGAAGGCTTTTGACAATGTTGATTGGAATAAACTCTTTCAAGTTCTGAAACAAGCAGGAGTAAAGTATAGGGAATGTAAGGTTATTTACAACTTGTACAAAAACCAGACAGCGGTTGTCAGAGTTGAAGGGCATGAAAGGGATGCAGAGGTTGGGAAGGGTGTAAGACAGGGTTGTAGCCTTTCTCCAGTGTTGTTCAGTTTGTACATTGAGCAAGCTATAAAGGAAAGCAAGGAGAAATTTGGAGAAGGAATTAAAGTTCAGGGTGAAGAAATAAAAGCATTGTGTTTTGCCGATGACATTGTAATTCTGTCAGAGACAGCAAAGGACCTGGAGGAGCAATTGAACGGAATGGACAGTGTGTTGAAAGGAGCATATAAGGGTAATGGAGTGCAGCCTAAGAAAATCAGGTGATGCTGAAGGAATTAGATTAGGTAACGAAACAATAAAGGAGGTAGATGAGTTTTGTTACTTGGGCAGTAAAATAACAAATGATGGTCGCAGTACAGAGGATATGAAATGCAGAATGGCAATGGGAAGAAAAGCGTTTTTGAAAAAGAGAAATTTGTTAACATCGAACACTAAGTTAAGCATAAGGAAGTCTTTTGTGAAGGCGTTTGTGTGGAGTGTTGCCTTGTATGGGACTGAAACAGGGACAATAAACAGTGCAGAAAGAAAGAGGATAGAGGCTTTTGAAATTCAAAGGCTCCCCAGGATGACAGGCACGGGACAGTAAAGAAAAAAAAAAAAATAGCTTTTCAGATGGCCACATGGATCTAATTTGTGATCTGGTTACCTACCCCTCCCCCCCAGTCAAGACCGCTATGACAGTGCTAAAAAAACAATCCTGGAGCGTGTCACCTGGTCTGTGGACGAGACTGTTCGATACATAATTGAAGAGGAGAACCTTGGTGACAAACATCCATCTGAACTATGGTGACGCCTTCGGCTGTTGATTAGTGAGCATGTCATGCCTGACCCATCACTTATGGCAATCTGGACAAGAAAACTACCTCTGGCCGTGCAAACAGCATTAACGTACAGCATGATCTAGTCCCCCAGTGAGCGTATTCACATTGCGGACTGAGTACATGAAGCGCGTCTTCAAGAATCTCGTCTAGCGCAATCTGCCGTGTTGAGTCACACGCCATTCCCACCTACATTCGCACGGGGCCATTCCCGCTTTCCGAAGGAGATCATCGATCTGCCTGGCATTCTGCACCGCATCATCACCGCAATGCTGCAACTGATGCCAGAACCGGAAGGAGTCAGCTCTGGTGAAGAGAATATGCCCCCTTCCCCTCCGGGCTTCCCACAGGAACAACAACCTCACTACCTGTATTGATTGCCACTGCAGGCGTTCGTGTATATGTTACTGGTCTGAATTCTGGCATAAACTTCCTCATCACTTCTGCCTCCTGGATTGTCTCCAAACCCTGTGTGACTGAGCAACATGCTTCTTCGAGCAGTCAATGCTTCACAACTTCACTGCTCTGGCTCCACAACTCTCCAAGTCAAGCTCTCACCTTCGCACATCTACGAGTGTGATTTTCTAGTGGCCAGTGTTCCCAAGAATGTTCTCGGAATTGAGTTTCTCTCATTTCGTGGACCATCTCTTGATGTCGTTCAACGTTCAGTGATTCACTCCCCCTCAAATACTTTTATTGATTGTGCTCCAACAAGCTGTGCTGATCTTAGTGAAATTCGTGATTATTTAAATACTGCCACCAAACTTGTAGCATCACTCAAAGTGTTGTAAGGAACAAGTGCAAGTCATGCAATTATGCTGTGAATGCCACAATGTAATTCATGCATGCTCAGACTCTGTGGCTAAATTACAAAGTGCCATTGATAAGTTTAATTCAGAACATGCGCAAATGGAACAGTTATGACGAGAACGGCTCGACCTCTCTTGGCAGTTGGTTGAAAAATCAATCCCCACTCGACTCTTCAGGACAAGTCCTCGAGCAGCTCTCCGGCCTCACGCTGCACAAATCACAGGTTAGTCACAGTGCTGCTTTGCCTCTTGTTCCAAGTGAACTACCTCTCCTACTTCGGAACTTTTGCCTTGTCAGAGTATTTCTCCTGCACCTCCCCACTCATACACAGAGGTCTGCAAAGACATTAGCAAGCTCTCGTCTTGTTCGCGTGCTCCACAAACTGTTGCGCCATCAAATTCGGCACAAAACAGATGGACTTACATTCATTCAAGTGTGCCACGAGTGACATTTCTGAATAAGCCCACTGTGATCACTCTCCCTGCCTCAAAAACCTCTAGTGAAGAGTTCTTAGTGTGTGCCCATTAGTACTCCTGCTTCTGCTTCTGCTTCCTGCAAATCCTCTGTCAAACATTCATGTAGGTGCCGCCCTGCAGAGCTTAATTGCACCAACTGGCTCGCTGGCCCTCGCTGTGATGTTGGCAATGCTGTCTCCCCACCAGTTCGCCTGCCACTCGCTCAGGCTGAGCGCACATCACCTCCCGACCCCAGTGCTCCGGCTGCGGTTTCTCTGACTCCGAAGCTCACCGCTTCCAACTTCTTGGCACCATGTATACTTGCCTGCAAGTCGCCCATGGCCAACATCCACACCAAGCACTCGCACTCGCAGTTCAACTGTTCTGTGGCTGACACATCAACTTCGGCCACTGCCATTGCCGCCGTGTCGGCTCCACGCGCCGACTCGTGCGCGCCCAGCGGCCACCTCATCACCTACGGCAACCTGTTTTATCTGCTGCAGCTGCTTTGCCAGCGCCACCGTCCTCTCTCATGGTCCACGTGGCAACTACTCCGAGTCAACCGGCCACACGTGCTCGCTTGTGGTCAGTGCACCTACCTCCTTGCCGCTGCCGGCTGCTGTGACACCTGCACGGTGTGCCACGCCCACCTCTGCCAGCTATCATTCTGCACGACATGCCGTTGCACCCGTCACTTCCTCCGCGCCTAGTGCCATGCCCTCGCCTGCCTCGCAAGTAGCTGTTGTCACAAATGGTAAAATTCACGGACTACGCCTCACTGACAAAGTTCCTGTGTTTTCTAAACCACACCCTCTGTGTCCCGAAAAATAAGCGGCAGTTGACGCACAATTATCTGAGACACCACCATTGGTGCAGTTCTCAGCCAATCTCACAACGTTGTAATCTCTCTCCTGCAGTTATTTTCAAAAAGTTAAACAATGTACAAGGCAAGTACTCAACCTTCTTGCCCCTTCCTGCCATCTACGAGGCCATTAAGTATTTCCATGCAGAACTTGAAGGTCACCCCTTTCACATTCTTACTGATCACAAACTGCTGGCTACTGCCATCAAAAATCCCCTGACTGACCGTCCACCCAGGTGCTTCTGCAATTCACAATGAAAATGTGTTATATCAAGGGCCGGATAATGTGGTGGCGGATTTCCTCTCTCCAATCCATGCTGTCTCTACCGTCGTCAATCTCTCTAACCTTTCCACCCTGCAATCCGCAGACGATGATCTCCTTGCTCTCGTCTCTGACCCTTCCTCTTCCCTACATCCAATCTGCACCACCTTTCCGGGCGTCACCAGCGAGATGAGTCGCCGGGCAAACTCCATCCCTTCATTCCCCGCTCTCTTCAACATCCCATTTGCCAGAAGGTACATGAGCCCGCACACCCAGGTGTCAAAGCCTCGACATGCCCAGTCTGCAAGCATTTTGTTTGGTACAACATGAGGCGAGATTGCCAGGCCTGGGCCCGCTCTTGTGCCGTTTGTCAACGGAACAAGATCGCATCTCAAACCTCCCCTCTGTTTGGTTCAATCCCTCCTCTGTCCAGCAGATTCCAGCATGTCCACTTGGATCTTGTTGGGCCTCTGCCGCCGGTCAACAGTTGCTGGTACATCGTTTCTATGATCAACCACACCATAAGGTAGATGGAGGTCACACCTCTGCTTAACATCACCGCCGAGTCCATCACTTGTGCTTTTATTTCTACCTGGCTTGCTCGCTTTGGATACCCCTCAGTCATCACAACTGACCAGCGACGCCAATTCGAGAGTGCCCTATTCGCAAATATCTGCCACTTTTGCGACATTCGCCGAATCCACACCAACGCCTATCATCCATTAACAACGGGCTGGTAGAGCAGTGGCACCAGACCCTAAAAACAGCCCTGTGGTGCCACAAGTCACTTTGGCTCGATGCCCTTCTCCTGGTTCTCCTTGGCCTGCATTTGACATACAAGTAGGACCTCTGTGGCACCGTTGCAGAATGCATATACAGGCAACTCACCTTACTGAATGAGCTTGTCACCCCATCCCTGCCCCCCTCACTAAAAGATTTCTCTTCAGTGGTCGACCGAGTCCGCCTCATCTGTACTGCAGTATCCCCTTTCCCTCCTGCCAGCCACTCTCCTCCACCTGTAAGGGTACCTTCGGACCTGCAGACTTATGAGTTTGTGTTTTTGCATGATAACACCATGCGCCCACACTTACAGCACCTTACTCTGGTCATTATCCTGTCCTCCTTTGTGCAGCAAACACCTACACCATCCTCCTCAATGGTATACCTGTATACCTTCTGCGGTGTCCATCAGTAGTCTGAAGCCCGCACACCTCGATCCTGCTTCCCCTCCTGAGGTTGAGGCTCCCTTCTATTGCTCCCCTCATTTGCACCACCTTCTGTTGGTGACTCCCCTTCCTCCTCTCTGTCCTCCCCCTTCAGAGGATTCTCGCATTCCCTTCCCCCTTCCGATCCCTGCTATCAATTCTCTGTACCTGTTTTCCCACCACTCACAACAGAGCTGTCCGTCATGGTGCGTGACAATAACCTATTCCTAATGTGCACATCGTCCTCTAAATCCGAGCTCATTAAATGTTTCCAGCTGGCCCATGATTCAGTTCCTTGAGGCTCGGGCCTTCCTGCTCCCATCGAGCACTGTGCTAGTCGTAGTTCCAGTCTGTGGCTCCCACTCGAGCCAGTGACTCTCGCGACAGGTTACGCTGCCTCCTCAAGTACAGAACTTCATCATTTGAAGCCCTACTGCACATCGGCTACCTCCCCTTCCTGTACTACTGGATTGGGCCACAGAACTCACCTTGTGTGTGATACCCACGGCGTGACCCTCTTCTAGTGCTTGTGACTCTTCCCTCCCCCCTCCCCCCATGGCTCTCATGAGTACTCTGTAGTGGGGAGGGGGGGGGGGGGGGCAGGTGGCAGCACTAGCCACCAATTCAAGTGTGTGTGTGTGTGTGTGTGTGTGTGTGTGTGTGTGTGTATCGACCAGGTTCAAGAACTGAGTGGCACATCTTTATGACAATCTTCGGTGTGTTTCTTTGGTATTATTTGCCATGTTTAAACCAGTTGATGTTTGTACTCTGTAATGGCAGAATAAATAAAGCTATTGTTCTATAAAGTGCGTCGTCATTGGCTCCATCGCCCTTAGTAATCTCCACAATATATTACATTCATTTATATAAAGTGCAACTTAAATAATGAAAACAACATAAAATGAGTCAAAAGCCTTAGTAAACAAATGACCTGTATTTGATTTGTTGATATAGCAGTCTCTACATATTCTGAAAAAGATGCTAACTATATCATAGAAAATTTTATCTGATGTGTTGTACCATGAACTGGAGTCAAACACAAAAATGTATAAACTACTACTATATACAAAATTTCAAAATGGTCTACATAGATACAAATTGTCAGTCTCTCAAAAGAGCAACAGTGCAACAAATCATGGCTCAACTCAACACTGTACATTCCAGACGCATCTCTGAGTAGACTATCTATAGGAACATATTTTGTATGGGATATGGTGCTCAACAGGATTGGTCAGAAGCGAGTTTCCTGGATATCCTGACTAAGAGAAGGTATAGGTAGTTTAGATATATTTTGAGACATCAAGGAATCATCAACTTAGCATTAGAAGAAAGTGTATGGACTAAAAATAGTCGAGGGAAACCGAATGACAAATACAGTAAGCAGATTCGAAAGGATGTAGTTTGCAGTACATATTCTCAGATGAAAAGGCTCACACAGAATAGGATAGTGTGGAGAGCTGCATCAAACTAGTATGCGAACTGAAGACCATAACAACAACAACATAGGAAAGTAGTGCCAGAAACGAGATCATTGTTAACACAATGTCAGCAGCTACTGCAGCGTGCATTTGATGCTACTCAGCAGGGATGGACAATGAAAGAACTGTGGAATGTGATATGGACAGACAAAACACTATTTCAACTGCACAATGATGATGGGAGGCATTGGGTGTGTGGTGAAGACCTCATGAATCAATGGATCCTGCCTGCCAAAAGGGTGTGGTCCAAGACAACAGTGACACTGCTATGGTCTGGGGTGATTTTCCTAGTATGGAATGGGGTATCCCCAGCTGCTCTGGATGGAACTATGAATGGTCTGTAGCATGCTGAGCTGCTTGGGGATCAATCCATCCATTTTTGGAATTCCTACACCCTGACAGTTCTCTGCTGCTTTAAAGTGATAACACAATGACACAATTCTCCCATGCTACCTGGGAATGCTACCTGGAACTAGTAGGGAACGCTCTGAGACAGAGGGCCATCTCAGACACCAGATTTGCACCCCACTGAACATATTTGGGATTCATGGAACATCAGCTCCATGACATAGATCCTGCACCCACAAACAGACCAGATTGAGCTGTCACTCTGCAAACAATTTAATGTAATCTGCATCCAGAAGAGTAGCATGGACTTGTAGAGTCACTTCTAAGGCATCTTGCTGCAATGTTCAAATGTGCAGGGCCAGAGGAGACTGTTTTATAAAATTTGCTAAGCCAGTATATAACAAAAGCATGAACACAATTTTTTCATGAATTTTTTACTGGTTAATTAAAAGTACACACACAAAGGAATTTATATTTTTCTCCAAGAGGAAGCATGCTTTACATTAAACAAGACACAAAAACCAATAACATACCTTCATGAAACTTCCTGGCAGATTAAAATATGTGATGAGACTGTGTATTTCCACCTATTTCGGAAATACCATCACATATTTTGATTTTGTTATTGAGGTGTTTTGTATGAGTTCTTCAAGGTCATTGATATTTGTAGTTAAGAGGTTCTGCTACTCAGTGCCTCGAAAAAAGGTTCTTCCAGTTTTAAAATTGTTCACGGGCTTTCTATATACCGTATATACTCGAGTAATCCGCGCCATTGACTAAGCTGTGCACCTTAAATTTTGACGAGGGGAAAAAAAAGGTAAACATGGGGATTTGTGTAGATCAGGATACCATCTATCAGATTTGAACAAGTATGTCAGGACAGCCATTTGGGATGTGACGCCTATTAAATTTCAAAACACGTAAATATCAAAACAACTGATGCCGCACTGATTGAAAGAAAGAGAGTTGCGCAATGTTGTCATATCCAGAGTGTGCGAATCTTACACCAACCCCATAAAATTCTCGTATTTTACCTACTAAACGTTCTCATACAAACTGAAAAATATTTCATTTCTAATGTATTACTGTGATAATGTACTCACAGTAACACACTAAAATGAACACTTATAGAATCTGAACCATTAAATCAATGCAGCTGAGACTGGTATTACACAGTCATATATCTTTGTAAAAGTCTATATGTCAAGTATTTACATCAAAGATATTTGATAGCTTAATAAGGAGCTTCGACACACATGTATTTTTCATCAAAGAAATGTCATCAAATATAGCGCTTCGCCATAAATTTGATTATAAAAGTTGCTTGTCTTCTCTCCGCTGCAAATGTATCTGATCTGAGTGCTAGCATCGCTGTTGCTAATCAACGTGTGCATGCATTTGAAAATAACTGGAACACCGCGCCGTAATTATCATTTAAACACAGTAGCAAGAAATAGCTGTAACCCTGTCTTCTCCAGATATAGTTGTTGTCACGTCCCGATACCGATGTGGATAATATGGTGGTACTGAACCGAATAATACCTAACTTAAGTAGATAATGTACTTTATTACTCAGAAAGATGGTATTACTCATTCTTACATCAACAATGCAACTGTTTGTATGCGCCAGCCCCACTGGCAAAGAAGCAGCTGGAAAGATACGCTACTCTGCTACGTTTGTGACTGGCTAAGGCAGCGCACAATGAAAAGTTATTATTATCCGCTATCTTGAAATATGACAACAATAATACCCCTTTTTAGCACCACAATGAAGATTTATGTCTAAGAAATATTACGAACATTTGATAATATTTCTTTGTCAAAGATTTGATCGAAAATATTATCGTGTAATACTGGCCTGAAGAGATGTTTTTTAAAGTGGAGTAATCCCCGCCTGGTGTGTTTTGTTGTTGCAGATGGAGTAATGCAAACCTAAATTTGAGTAATCCGTGCACCCCAGTTTTTCGTTCATAAATCCAGGAAAAAATGTGCTTGGATTACTCGAGTATATACGGTAAATTAAGATCAGAAGAGAGAGATGTGTAAACTCCAACTTTCTCACTAACAAAATGAGAAGACTGTTTCATTATAAATGAACACCAATAACATGGGACTGATGACCACGTAGTTAAGTCCCATAAGCTATACAAACCAATAAAATGGGATAATTTGACCCTTATACAATAGTTAATCAATTTCAAGCATTTGATTTACATAATTACAACCAGATAACATTACAGACTGGACCTTATTCTGCTCAGGTCAACTAAAAAAATGTACCTATTTATAAAACAAAACACTATTAATCACAGTTCTTTTTTCTTTGCAGTCTCTTCTCTTAGTATTCACAGACTCTATATTGTGCACAGTATTATGCACCTCCACATTCCATGCCCTCAGTAAGGTTTCAGTCTGGGCCTTCACCTGCGGAATAAAAAAGCGCAGGACAGTAACAGTCCCAAAAGGCCTCCCTAAATATACAAAAAATTACTTCATTTGGGCATCTTGTAGACCAAAGAATGCATGTAGTGTTCGATACACTAGATACCTCCCTCCTTAAAGACAAGATGCTAAATGATACTTATATTTCTTTTTACACACATTACTTCTACCAATGATACAGTCTTTCAAATCATTTAACATCTGCTTCATATTACTTTTAACATTGTTCCTCATATTAAAAATATGAAAACAATCTTCATTAATACTCTGAACACATTATCCATTTTTACATTTTTATGTTTCACTAGATTTTTAAAGGAATCATTAGCTTCAGTAATAGACATCTGACTGGATTGCCTATGTTAAGGATGTAAGGATTTATTTTCTCTGCAACTTCAAACTTCTCAATTACTTAATCTTAAATAGATAGAAATTTTAATTCAAATGAGCTCTCTATTATTTCTAAATCTGAATCTCAGGGTATATACTTGGTACATCGAGGGGTTTATATTTCAAAAAGGTGCACACTTCAGATTTCCACCTATACTGAAATCACCTCTATCCATCCTATGTGGACAAGTCAACTGGGAACAACAAATTGAGAATCTCAACCTTGAATTTAAAAAAAAAATAATAATAATAAAGGGAAAGGTAGACTTTATACATTAATCCACTTGTGGGTTAAAAAAAATCTATACCTTTGACAGCAAGCTTCCCCTTGTCCGCCCAAGTCTCCACCTACATTTGGTTGGATCCTCTTTTTGGGTACCACAACCTGATAAGGCCCTTTCTTTACGGCACCTGACCTTGAGTAGTAGCCTATTATTAGTTCTACCTACCCCTCAAACCACTCTCTACACCTAATATTACCCACAAAGGACAATAACATCCAACTACCTCCCATAATCCTCTTCTTCCACTTTCTCCTTAATCTCATGTTTCGACATTCCTAAATACGGAATAAACTCCATTACTAAATGCACTGTGGTTATACACAAGATGCCCAAATGAAGTAGTTTTTTTGTATATTTAGGGAGCCCTTTTTGGGACTGTTACTGTCCTGGACTTTTTTATTCCGCAGGTGAAGGCCCAGTCAGGACCCTTACTAAGGGCATGGAATGTGGAGGTGCAAAATACTGTGCACAATATAGACTCTGTTGAAACTCAGAGAAGAGACTGCAAAGAAAAAAAGAACTGTGGTTGATAGTGTTTTGTTTTATAAATAGATACATTTTTGAGTTGACCTGAGCAGAATAAGGTCCAGTCTGTAATGTTACCTGGTTTTATTTATGTAAATCAAATGCTTGAAATTGATTAACTACTGTATAAGGATCAAATAAACCCATGTTGCCGGTGTTCATTCAAAATGAAACAGTCTGTCATTTCATTAGTGAGAAAGTTGGAGTTTAGATATCTTTCCCTCTTCTGATCTTAATTTATATGGAAAAGAAGCCCAAACAATTTTAAAACTGGAAGAAACTTATTTAGAAGCAATGAGTAGCAGGACCTCTATCTACAAATATCAATGGCATTGAAGAACTCATACAAAACACCTCAATAACAAAATCAAAATATGTGATGGTATTCCCGAAATAGGTGGAATTACACGGTCTCATCACAAACTGTGTGCCAGAACCGAGACCTTTGCCTTTTATGGGCAGGCACTCTACCAACTGAGCTACCACAACATGTTTCATGGTTTGTCTTCACAGCTTTACTTCCACTAGCACCTCGGCTCCTGCTTTTCAAACTTCATAGAAGTTCCCCTGAGAACCTTGCAGGAGGAAGATTTGGCTTAGCCATATCTCTGTCATAACCTTTCGTCCAGAAGTGTTAGTTCTGTAAAGTATGCAGAAGAACTTCTGTGAAGCTTGGAAAGTAGGAGGCAAGGTACCAGCTGAAGTAAAGCTGTGAGGACTGGCAATGAAGCATTCTGGGGTAGCTCAGTCAGTAGAGCGCTTGCCTGTGAAAGGCAAAGCTCCCAGGTTCAAATCCCAGTTTTAGCATACTGTTTTAATCTGCCAGGAAGTTTCCTATCAGCACACACTCCACTGCAGAGTGAAAATATCGTTCTACAAAAATACCTTCATCTCTGTCTTCCTTCTCTTTTCCTTTGTCACGTGCATGTGGTACGTCGTCATTATCACGGTAACGTGTATCACCACTGCTGAATTCTTCCGATATGCTTCGAGCTGCCAAAGAACATAAAAAAATTATTTTTTATTTAATTTTACAAACTATCACTAAAATAAGCTTAATACTAATTTAATACTTATTGTGGGAGAGAAATAAAGGGCAGGGTACATACAAGCAATATCAAAATAAGCAAATGTCTGAAATATATAGTAGAAATAAACAATAAAATGCCATCAGCAATCAACATATTCAAAACAATACTTTTTAGAAAAATCAAATCCTGGAAGCTATTGGATTATATGATCTTGGTGATTATTAGTGTGCTGTCTTTCTATTGAGTATTTACTTCTATTGCAAGGTTACACTTATATATGAAAGGTATTATTATTACAAATCAGGTAATTTCTCAACGAATTATAGGAACAAGCAAATTTTAGTGTTTTCTGAGCTTCACACAATAAGTAAAAAAACACCCAGTAAATAACCAAATGATAACTTAGATACAAGAAACATGGCTACGATTAGATGTATGTGTGCAGCCTCATAATATGAGAAAATTAAAGTTCATAATAAAATGGTAGATACAAACGTGGAGACACTAAGCAACAGGAAGATGATAAAAAGAGACAAATGCCAACTAAACTTTTAGACGAAGCCAATGTTAGTGACATAAAGTTGGTGAGGAGGAGAAGGGGTAAGGTATTAAAGAGACAAGTAGATAAATATAAAGTGAAATGTATGAGCTAGGGTTGAATAGAAAAGTATTGGAAATGATACCAATCTGAAATGGCAACAGAAAAGTATAAGAGGTTGGGAAATGTAGTCAGCAGTCATTAGGACAGGAACAAATTGCGACTGAAGTCATAAGAATGAATGACATTCTGAAGGTGCAATTCCCACTTGTGATATCAGAAAAAATGGAATTACCAGAGAGAGGTCAACTGGCGAGGGATATGTGTTATCCATCGAAGTAAATTAGACTGCTAGGTCATAATCAGCTCCCTCCCCCCATAACCACCATATCTGAAATTAAACCATCTTATTTTCGTTGTAAGTAATCTCTTCTTTACATATATCCAGCTCTTATTTATATTCCATCATGGGTTTATAGATACATATTTGTACTGTAGAATGGGGTGATTTTGGATGGATTTGAGGTTATTTTCACTGTAACTTGTATAGGTTATTTTAGATTGCTTTGTTTGCTACAAAATTGGTGGGGCAAGCATATAACGAAAAAATATCTAAAAATAGTGTGTCTATATATGTAAAGCTACATCTGCCTAACACAGACAAAGTGTCTGAAATCATCCCATCAGTTGGGGGTGATTTCAGACACATTTCTCTGAAGTTTAGAAATATATCAGGGAATTCAATGTTGTTTTTGTAGTTAATTTTATTATACTTTGAAACAAGAACTGTAGTTAACTTTCCCTTCAAAACAGTATCTTATCCAAAAGACATTTATTCTCATTTAGATTTGACCGAGGACATAATTTAATTTCGAACAACTTACTGTAATTTCAATATCTTATTTATTTTTTGATAATTACTTGCAGAATTAAAAATCACAGTTGCATTCATACATTACTGCCATGTTCTCATTGGCCACATACCATCTATGGACTGAAGCTGGCAAGTACATACCATTATATTACTTCTGACCTACTCTATTATCACCCTCCCCCTTCTCTTAGTTATCTTGTCCTCACAACAAGGGGACTGAACATCATCTTGGGGTACAAAAAACAGGATTAATGTGTCTAATACTGTGTATTTGAGGCCCGAAGTTTAATATTTGCTAACTATTTTTAGACTGTTTCTTTAACAAATTTCCTTATTATGAAACATACTGGTTTAAGTATTCCTACCCCCAACAACAGTGCCACCTCATAATTTTTCACTTACATTATCATTTAAACTGCATTTTATTTTTATAGAATATCATACATGCATCAAACACACAACTTATCCAATTTGATGCCACATGAGATACTGTTTAGGATTAAATAAGAGAAATATTATTTTACCTAACATACATTTATTCACTGTTTGTATTTATTTTACCCATCCCCATGAACCACAGAAATGGTCAAGGTGTGGTGGCTTCTGTGCCTCAACAATACACATCGCCATACCATAGGTGCAACCACAGTAGAGGGCTATTACAGGGAGGCGAAACAAATGTGCAGTTCCTGAAGAGGGGCAGCAGCCTTTTTAGTAGTTATAGTGGCAAAAATCTGGATGATTGATTGAGCTGGTCATATAACTTCAGCTAATGTAGCTTTGCCAAGCAGTTACTGCAAACAGCTGAAAGCAAGAGGAAACTACAGTCATTACTTTTCCCAAGGTCATGTAGCTCTTCTATGTGAACATATGATGATGGTGTCCTCTTGAGTAAAATAGTCTGGAGGTAGAATAGTCCCCCATTCAGATCTCTGGGTGGGTGATTACTCAGGAGGATGTCATCCTCAGGAAGAACAAAACAAGCATTTTATGCTATGGAGGGTGGTATTTTCTATCACTTAAACAGGTAGGCAAGATAAAAAAATTTGGAAAGAGAAATGGATAAGTAGAAGTCAGATATGGTCGGGATTATTGAAGTTTGTTGGCAGGATAAACAGGATTTCCAGTCTGGTGAGTACAGGATTATAAGCACAAAACCGTTGGGGGTAATGAATAAGAAAATAGGAATGCAGGTAGGATATTGTGAACATCAAAGTGAACACATTATCATAGCAAAGACAGACACGAAGTCAACACTGACCATAGGAGTACAAGTTTACACACTAACTAACTCTGCCAGTGATAAGGAGATTGAAAGAATGTATGATGAGATAGAGAAGTTATTCACACAGTTAAGGGAGAGGAAAATGTGATTGTGATGGGGCACTGGAACTCTGTCATAGGAAAAGAAAGAAAAGGAAAAATAGTAGGTGAATGTGGACTGGGGGAAAGGAATCAAAGAGGAAGCTGGCTCTTAGAATTCTGCACATAGCACAATTTAATCACCACAAACTCTTGATTTAAGAAGAATGAAGGAAGCACTTATACATGGATGACACTAGGAGACACCAAATTGACTTTGTAATGGTAAGAGAAAGGGTTTGAAACCAGGGGTAGATAGAGACTGACCATAACTTAACTGTCATGAACTGTAGATTAAAACAGGAAGCTTTAGGCAGGGATTGACTGAAATGGGGGGAGGGGGTGGAAGTAATACAATAGAAAATAATGGGTAGTTGTGAGAGATAAAGTAGGGAAGGCTTCAGAGGATCATATGTGTAGAATAACAATGCCTAATATAAATACTTGGATAACACAAGAAATACTGGACATAACTGCTTAAAGGAGAAAATATAAAAATGGAACAAGTGAAGCAATTAAATGAGTGTGCAGGCAGCTGAAAAATGAGTTGACAGGAAGTACAAACTGGCTAAGTACGAATGGTTGGAGAATAAATGCAAGTTCATAGCAGAGCATATAACGAGGGAAAAGATAGATACCAATAATCAGAAAATAAAAAGAGGTATCTGGAAACAAGAAAAGCATGAATATCCACAGCAAAAAAGGAAAAGCTGAAAGAGGAAAAGAATATATAGATAGCCTAAACAAGGGAAATGAACTGGAAGGCAGTATTGTAGAAATGGAAGATGAAGTAGACGACGATGAGATAGGAGACACAATACTGCCAGAAGAATTTGACAGAACACTGAAAGATTTGAGTAAAAAAAAAGACCCCTGGAGTAAATGATATTCCCTATGGACCGCTGGTATTGTTGGAAGGGCCAGTCATGAAGAAACTATTCCACCATGTGTGCAAAATGTATGTGACAGGAGAAATACTACCAGACTTAAAAAAGAATATGATAATTCCATTTGCAAGGAAAGAAAATGCAGACAAGTGTGAAAATTATTACTTTAATGAGTCACAGTTGCATAAAACCTAATACAAATTATTTACAAACCATAGATCCTGACCTCGGGAAAGATCAATTTGGGAGGAACGTACGCATTAGTCACATTATACTTATCTTATAAGATAGGTTAAGTAAAGGCAAACCTACTTTTTTAAGCTTTTGTAGATTTGAGAAAAGCTTTTGACAATGTTGATTGAAATACACTCTTTCAAATTATGAAGGTAGTAGGAGTGAAATATAGATAACAAAAAGTTGTACAAAACCCAGACAGCAATTGTATGAGCCAAAGGACATGAAAGGGATGTAGTGGCTGGGAAGGGAGAAAGATAGGGTTGTAACATTTCCCTAACAGTATTCAATCTGTGCTTTGAAGACATGTCATGGAAAGCAAAGAGAAAATTTGGAGAAGTAATTAAAGTTCGAGGAGAAGAAAGAAAACTTTGCACAATGCCAATGACATTTGAATTATGTCAGAGACAGCAAAGAACCAGGAAGAACAATTGATCAGAATGGACAGCGCCTTGAAAGGAGCATGTGAGATGTAGATTAACAAGACCAAAACAAAGATCAAGGAATGTAGCCTAAGAAAATCAGGTAATGCTGAAGGTTTTAGATTAGGTAACGAGACAATGAAGTTGGTAGATAAATTTTGTTACTTGGGAAGTTAAATAACTTAAGATGGCCACACTACAGATGATATAAAATAAAGAAGGGTAATGGGAAGAAAGTAAGGTGATAGAAGCTTCTGAAATGTAGTACTGCAGATGAACACTGGAGATTGGGTGGGTAGATAACACAACTATTGAGGAGACGCTGTACAGAATTGGGGAGAAAAAAAATATCTAGCATATGCTCACTAAAACAAGGGATTGATTGGTAGGACATTGGAGGGAAATGCGTGGTGTAAAATTTGCAGAGGGAAACAGGAATAAATAAAGTAAGCAGATTCAAAAGGATGTAGGTTGCCATTCTTATTCAGAGATCAAAAGGCTTGCACAGGATAGGGTAGTGTTGAGAGCTGCATCAACTCAGTCTTTGGGCTGAATACGATGTCAAACAATGTTTATTTTACCTATTATAAATATGACCTTCATGCCCCTCTTAAATCTAATCAGATAGCTCTAAAAATTTTGTAAGTTGGGATGCTCAACAACTTGCACTGATAAATGTTTTACCATGAGTATTTCTTTGTAACACACTTATTATATGTGAAATCATTCCCCACGAATTACTCTAACAAATATCAATGTCAGTCAATCAATTAATACAAAAGTAATATTTAAAAATTAATACTTCATACTAGTGAAATGTATGTAAAAAACAAAATTATTTACAAATTATTCATGAAGGAGAAAGAGGAACAAGGATTAGGAAGGAAAGAACTGGCAGTGGCTGCGTTAGGACATTAAAATTAAACAATGGCAACAAATGAAAATGTGAGCTGGGTCAGGATGGATGGATGCTTAGGGTTTAACGTCCCGTCGACAGCTTGGCCATTAGAGACGGGCTGGGTCAGAAATCAAACTCGGGTGTCCCGCTTCGGGACAGCAGTCGCCTTAACCACTTGGCTACCCGTGCTCACCTTCCATCCGTCTCAAACCTTCAAGTCACACGCTATGCCTGTAGTGTCCCTATCGTCTATGACTTCTTACACTCGCCATTACAGATTCCCATGCGAGGTTGAACGTATGACCACATCTGCAGTGAAGTAAGTGTAGCTAATGCCGTCTTCGTGTGTAAACACATGTCCGAAAGAACAGACACCACATCAATATAATAAGTATTTACATGCAAAGACAATGTTAGCTTCACTTACTTCACTTCAGATGCGCTCATATGTTCAACCTCGCATGGGATTCCATAACAGCGACTGTGAGAGGGCATGGACGGTAGGGGCACTACAGCCATAGCGTGTGACCTGTGGAGGTTTGATGCAGATGGGAGGCGAGTACGGGAAGCCAAGTGGTTAAGGGGACTGCTGGCCTGAAGCGGGAGACCCGATTCTGATTCCCGGCCCAGCTCACATTTTCACTTGTCGCCATTGTTTAATTTCAGTGCTCTAATGCAGCCACTGTCAATTCTTTTCTTCCTAATCCTTCTTCCTCTTCCTCCTTCATATCCGAAAGAACAGACACCACAGAAATATAGTAAAAATTTTATTTAAACATTGTACCACATTTTTTTCATTAATAAATTTTATAAACTGAAAAACGCTTGATAGCATATTATGATTGTGCTCTACCATCTGACTATGATTACTTCAAAGTATCAAGTAATGTGTGGAATAAACAGCTTCGACACCTTATAAGACATCTTACTTCTAAATATATAATGCATATAAAATGTGCATACTGAGACTGATGTTATAATGTATTGATTGTTGCTCGGTACAAGTTACACAAATAAATCTGACGCAAAATGTAAGAAAACTCACTCGTCATCTGTTAATTTATTATCTTTTAAAAACATTATTCAGAAGACAGTTACAGAAGGCTACACCACATACACATCATTCAGTTCATATAGGAAATGTTGCCGCTGGTGCAACAGCTTTAAAAGGTGGTGATAGTGGAAAAGAATGACATGTGTTTTCAAATGTACAAACTGAAGCTACTTACTAAGCAATGAATGAAACCTTGCTTAAAACTTTCAACAGAATTAGAATAAACAGAGCATTTCTTACCACAAACATTAAATCCTAAAAAGTCTGAGTGTGGCACATTCAAGATGCATGGGTGTTTGGCAGATTAAAGCAGCAAAGCTTTGGTTTTAAAGAACGAAGCAGTGCAGCATGCTGTAAACATCAACAGTATCAAATGACATGCAAAATAAATAAAAATATGAAATTAAAGACACCAGCCACTCAAATGCAAGAAAAATACATTCATAAAACTCAAGATAATGACACAGCTATCTTTGTTGTACACACAGCCACAGTGAACAAGCAAAAAAAAGATTTGTTGGGAATATGGAATAAAGGTAAAACATATGATTAGCAGATGTAAATGAATTTGCTTCTGAAATATGAATTTCATTTTTGATCTGACCTTTTTTTATTCATTGGAGCTACTATTTCAGGATTTCATGAGATACTTTTAATCCTTTCAATTACGATACCTTCTATTTCTTTTTCTCTTTTGGTTTTAACTGTTATTTTTCAGAGGGGAAAAACAAATATTGACTATTGGATTGACTAGAGATGACAACCGCAATATCATACTATATACATTCAAATATACTGTAATAATATTGTAATAAAATGTCAATTACAGCATTATTAAGTGGCTTTAAACATCTACAAAAACAAAGCATCACTTATAACTTTTAAGTGAAATTCTTCTCATAGTAATAATAGCTGCCTTGATAAATGTGGAAACATATAAGACACAGATAAAACATACACCTTCAAGAACATTCAGTCTTAACATCATTAAAAATAGAAAATAAGACCAAAGTAACTACTGTCAAAAAGGAAAATTCATAAAAGGAAAACAAACTAAACCATAATGAAGTTATGGTCAGATTCATTTTAAGTGCATTGTAGTACTTGTGATCTGTTATAAAAGATCTTTCAATTACCTTGCAAAATAAAGACTTATCACTGATAAAAATGCACTGAACTATCTCATCTAGCAGTTCTACAGTTAGTAGGAAGACAGTAAAAAAAACTTTGCATGTACATTGACTTAGCGAATGTATGGGGATAAAGGGGCACAGATGGGTTGTTTGCACACACTCTTCTCAAGTATCAACTGCAATTGTAAAGGAGACCTTGTCAGGTTTGTGTATTCAAGTGATTTGTGTAACATGTAACATCATTCTGAGTTGACGCTGTTCAAACGGGATATGGTGGTCAAAGCCCAGAGAATAGGAATTTCGATTTCGGCAGTGGAATAGAAACTTGGATTTACACATCCAACCACAATCCAGGTGTATCTTGAATGGTTGAATGTGTGTGTCATGGTCTACAACAGATTAACTACTGGCAATCCAGTCACTCTTATGAAAGTGATCGGCAACATCTGAGATGGATCGACAATAAGGACATCTCCTAGTGGACCATCCATAAGAACAGTAGTTCCATGGGGCACAGAAGCTAGCACTCACTACACATGGGTGCCACTATTAACACACTGTTATTAGGCACATTGTTTTATGTTTGTCGTATATCACCAGGGATGCATATGGCAACAATGGTGATTCTGTCAGACGAATCATGACTTCCAACTGGTTGCTTGTATATTATATTAGCTTTAGATTGATGAATTTTCAAACAAAGGTTATTTGACAAAGTTTGTTTAATTCAATAACTCCCCCCCCCCCCCCCTTTTGCCACGTTTTTCTTCTGCACCCTTTTAAACAATTAATCATCTACATTAAAGACTATAGCTTGTAGCAACAATTTTGTTCAGTGAGTTGTGCTTCAATGATGCTTCTGTGCACTGCAGGGTATAATGGTTTGAATTTCAAACTGATTTTGCACCAACCAATAGAGGCTCTTTGTTCCTATAATTTTTGATGTGTTGTTTAGTCCTTTGCCATAAGAATTTTCTATAGTGCATAAGCCGGTCATCCGCCCAGCATCCAACAGCCAGGTGGGCTGTGAACTTTTGCTTCTTTGAGTGCTGTGCATCAAACTGTACCATTTGAACTTCGCCAACCCAGTCACTGTACACATGTTTGTGCTGAGCATTGTGCTAACTTTGCAAGTGCACCTCCTCGTGCGCGTTCATCTCTGCCAGCTCGCCCCCAACCCACCTCTGTATCAGTTCAGCTGCTTCCTTCAGTGCATCCTGTGAACATTCCACACTACGATCCTTCCTACGACCCACACAGTTTCATCCACTGTGCTAACTCTGCAAACGTGTGTTCTACACAGCATGTGCTTCCATGCGCTGTGTCTCTGCGTGTACCTTCCAAGATGCGAAGTGGTCTCTTTCCACACCCAAACTTAGCTGGACTTTCGACCGTTGCTCCAGCGCCGCCTGGCATCTCTGGCACGCCGTGCAACACTTTCGCACCTTTGCCGATCACCGACGCTGCAGCACCTCTGCCTCTTCCTGGCATGCCTCCTTCTCCACCACTAGGCTACCTGCCGAAGCAGCCTCAATTCTCATTCAACACTCTGACCACCAGGATCGCTCTCATAGCGTGTATATTAGAGCATTACAATTTGGATGACTCCACTCGCTACGTCTGCTTAATTACTTTGCTGCACAACCACGTGGATTTAATTTTTTGACCTGGTTACACATAATTGAAGAGGAGAACTTTAGTGACAAACATCCATCTGAACTATGGCGACGTCTTCCGCTCTTGATTAGTGTCATCACTCCCATGAACCACATATATTGCCGAGATAGGGTGGCTTGCATGCCTCAACGATACAGATAGCCATACTGTAGGTGCAACCACAAAGGAGGGATATCTGTGGAAAGGCCAGACAAATGTGAGGTTCTTGGAGAGGGGCAGTAGCCTTTACAGTAGTTACAGGGGCAACAGTCTGGATGACTGACTGAACTGGCCTTGTCACATCAGCTAATGTGGCTTTTCCACACAGTTACTGCTGAAAGCAAGGGGAAACTACAGCCGTTACTTTTCCCAAGGACGTGCAGCTCTACTGTATGAACATATGATGATTGCATGCTCTTGGGTAAAATATTCTGGAGGTAAAATAGTCCCCCATTCGGATCTCCAGGTGGGGACTACTCAAGAGGATGTGATGATCAGGAAAGACAACACTGGCATTCTATGGATCAGATTGTGGAATGTTTGATCCTTTAATTGGGTAGGGACGCTAGAAAATTTAAAAGGAGAAATAGATAGGCTGAAGTTAGATACAGTGGGGATATTGAAGTTTGGTGGAAAGAGGAACAGGATTTCTGGTCAGAATTATAAATACAAAATCAGTTGGGGGTATTATAGGGATAGGGCTGATAGTGAATAAGAAAATAGGAGTGCAGGTAAACTACTACAAGCAAAACAGTGATTGCATTTTCGTAGTCAAGATGATTTGAAGCAATTACCGACCACAGTAGCACAAGTTTATATGCCAACTAGTTCTGCCGATGATGAGGAGATCAAAGAAATATATGAAGAGCTAAAGGAAATTATTCAGACAATTAAGGGAGAGGAAAACTTAATTGTTATGGGAGATGGGAATTCGGTAGTAGGATAAGGAAGGGAAGGGAAGATAGTAGGTGAAAATGGTCTGGGCAAAAGGAATGAAAGAGGAAGCCACCTGTAGAATTTGGTGCAAAACATAACTTAGTTATAACAAACACCTGGTTTAAGAATCACGAAAGTAGGTTGTATATGTGAAAGAGACCAGGAGACAATGGGAGATACCAGGAAATGAACTTAGAGGCAATATTGAAGGAAGGTGAGAAGAAGTAGATGAGGATGAAATAGGAGATACTATACTGGGAGATGAATTTGACAGAGCACTGAAAGACCTAAGTCGAAACAAGGCCCCTGGAGTAGATGACATTCCCTCGGAGCTACTGAAGTCTCTGGGAGAACCAGCCATGACAAAACTGTTTCACCTAGTGTGTAAGAGTTATGCGATAGGCAAAGTACCCTCAGACTTTAAGAAAAATGTTATAATCCCCATTCCAAAGAGAGAAGGCACCGGCAGGTACAAAAACTACAGAACCATCTGTTTAATAAGTCATGGTTGCAAAATATTAACACAAATTATTTACTGAAGGATGGAAAAGCTGGTAGAAGCTGACCTTGGGGAAGATCAGTTTGGGTTCAGGAGAAATGTAGGAACACAGAAGGCAATACTCATTTTACAGCTTATCCTAGAGGATAAATTAAGAAAAGGCAAACCTACATATCTAGCTTTTGTAGATTTGGAGAATGCTTTTGACAATGTTGATTGGAATAAACTCTTTCAAGTTCTGAAGTCAGCAGGTGTAAAATATAGAGGACAGAAAGTTATTTACAACTTGTACAAAAACCAGACAGCAGTTGTCAGAGTTGAAGGGCATGAAAGGGATGCAGTGGTTGGGAAGGGAGTAAGACAGGGTTTTAGCCTTTCTCCAATGTTATTCTATTTGTACAGTGAGCAAGCTATAAAGGAAAGTAAGGAGAAATTTGGAGGAGAAATTAAAGTTCAGGGGGAAGAATTAAATACATTGTGTTTTGCTGACAACGTAGTAATTCTGTCAGAGACAGCAAAGGACCTGGAAGAGCAGTTTAACGGAATAGACAGTGTGCTGAAAGGTGCCTATAAGATTAACATTAACAAGGGTAAAATTAGGATAATGGATTGCAGTCTAAGAAAATCAGGTGAAGCTGAATGAATTAGATTAGGTAATGAAACAATAAAGGAGGTTTGCTACTTGGGCAGTAAAATAACAAATGATGGTTGCAGTACAGAGGATAGAAAATGCAGAATGGCAATGGGTAGAAAAGCATTCTTGAAAAATAGAAATTTGTTAACATCATAAACCAGTCATCGGACTGAAGACCACAACAACAACAACAACAACAATTTGGATGACTCCATTCGCTACCGCTGCTGAATTACTTCGCTGCACGACCATGTGGTTCTGCCAATGATGATCTCCTTGCTCTCGTCTCTGACCCTTCCTCTTCCCTACATCCCATAAGCACTACCTTTCCGGACGTCACTGGCGATGTATGGTGGGATGACTCAACAGGAAAATTCCACCCCTTCATTGCCTGCTCTCTTCAATGTCCCATTTTGCAGAAGCTGCATGAGCTCGCGCACCCAAGCATCAAAGCCTCGACATGCCTGGTGTGCAAGCATTTCGTTTGGTACAACATGAGGCGGGATTGCCAGGCCTGTTCCCGCTCTTGTGTCGTGTGTCATCATAACAAGATCGCATCTCACACCTCCCCTCCGCTCCTCCGTCCAGCAGATTCCAGCATGTCCACTTGGAGCTTTTTGGCCCTCTGCCGCTGGTCAATGGTTACCAGTACATCCTTTCTATGATCGATCGAATCATGAGTTGGATGGAGGCCACACCTCTGTGTAACATCACCGCCAAGCCCATCACTCATGGTTTTATTTCTACCTGGATTGCTCAATTTGGCTGCCCCTTGGTCATCACAACTGACCATGGACTCCAATTCAAGAGTGCCCTATTCGCCAACATCTGCCACTTTTGCGGCATTCGCCGGATCCACACCACAACCTATAAGCAATGGGCTGGTGGAGCGGTGGCACCGGACCCTAAAAATGGCCCTTTGGTGCCACGGGTCACTTCCGCTTGATTTCCTTCCCCTGGTTCTCCTTGGCCTGCATTTGACATACAAGTAGGACCTCCATGGCACCATTGTGGAATTCGTATATGGGCAACAACTCACCTTACCGAACGAGCTTGTCGCCTCATCCCTACCATCCTCAGTAAAGGACCTCTCTTCACTGGTCGACCGAGTCCGCCTCATCTGTGCTGTGGTCTCCCCTTCCCCTCCTGTCAGCCACTCTCCTCTGCCTGTAAGGATACCTTCGGACCTGCAGACTTGCAAGTTTGTGTGTTTGCCAGATGACACCGTCCGCCCATTCTTATGGTCCCCTTACTTCGGTCATTATCCTGTCCTCCTTTGTGCAGCAAACACCTACACCATCCTCCTCAATGGCAAACCTTCTGTGGTGTCCATCAATTGTCTGAAGCCCGTACACCTCGATCCTGCTTTCCCTCCTGAGGTCGAGGCTCCCTCCTATTGCTTCTCCTCATTCGCACCACTTCTATTGGTGACTCCTCTTCCTCCTCTCTCTCCTCCCCCTTCAGAGGCTTCTTGCATCCCCTTCCCCCCTCCGATCCCTGCCATCAATTCTCCATCACCGTTCCCCCGCCACTCACATCAGAGTAGTCCGTCGTGGTGCATGACAATAACCTATTCATAACGTGCATTTCGTCCTCAAAATGTGAGCTCATTAAATGTTTCCAGCTGGCCCATGATTTCGTTCCTTCCGATGCCTGTGCCTTCCTGCTCCCGTCGAGCACTGTGCTAGTCGTAGTGCCTGCTCGAGCTGGCAGCTCTCGCAAGAGGTCACACTGCCTCCTCAATTACAGAACTTCATCGTTCGAGCCCCTACCACATATCGGCTACCTCCCTCTCCTGTACTACCAGATGGGACTACAGAATTCACAGTGTGTGTGATGCCCACGGCGTGTGCCTTTTATAGTGCTTCTAACTCTTCCTGCCCCTCCCCCTCCCTCCAATGGCCCTGAGGAGTACTCCATACTGCGGGGAAGGAGGAGAGGGGGGGGGGGGGCTATGTGACAGCATTAGTCACCAATTCGAGTGTGTGTGTGTGTGTGTGTGTGTGTGTGTGTGTATCGACCATGGTCAAGAACTGCCAAGGGAATGGTCAGACTTGTCATGTCGAAACCTGTGTTGCTATTTTTACCACTGTGAGTTAACATTGAAGGAGGTCTATGCAGAACTGTTAGCTGCTGACATGACCTGGAAGTCTGTAAAAAGTTTTATGAAGTATGACATTATTGTCGCATGGTTTCCGTGCTTATAACTGCCTGTTGTACAACCCTGACCTCTCTCACTATGTTATATCAACGCCATCTAGGGACAAGGTGGAGTTAGCTCCGCGCCATTCTCCTGCCAGAGCTGTGAGAGAGCTGATTTGCCCAGTGAAAGCGATCGTATGATAATTAATAAATGCGATAATAATAAATTTGTTGACAAATGTAGCTGATATCTACAACATTCTTTCCAAATAGCTATGAAATAGACACAAATACGTATATGGTTTATAACACGTCAAATTTTTATTTATTGTAATTACCGCAAAAATGCGAAATATTGTTACAATGTTCAAAAAATAGGTTTTTTTTTTTTTTTTTGCACCAAGAAAATACAAGCAAAGACGACATATGACACGCCTGCGAATCACAGATGTTGTTAGATGTCCGTAGACAAAACTTGGTCGGTGTTAGGACAGAATCAGGCCTAATATCAGTATATTTCAACACGTGCCACGCATATTTAATCACATTTTGAAACCATGGGGAGGAAAACTGATAATATATGACTGATTGCAACTTGAGAATATTGTCACTGTGATAGACAGCAAACTGCAGTGATTTGCAAACAATAATGCCTTCCACTGGCGGAAAAATTCTCTGTCTAATGCTTGAATTACGTTCGTCATGCCAGATGGAATCTGAAGTACCTCTACTTCTTTGTCAGGGCGAGCTCGAAATACAGCTTTTAATGAATCAGAACTTTTTTGACCTGACCACGAATCTAGAAGAAGAGATTTGGTCCCACAGAAGGAAAGAAAAGCATGACGCATGAAAAGTATAGCGTCATCATTTCCCATTTTTCCAGACTTCGATGCGTCTACCACAAGATTGTCTGCATAGAACATTGTTTGTTTGACATGTGGTCCAAAACGTCCAGTTGGTTCTTGAAGACACACATATAGTTTAGGCAGCAATGAACCACCCAGACTAATTATGGCCATTATAGTGTATGAATGGGTGAGTGCAGTGGTGAACTGCACAATTGCCTCAATATGTTTTTCCACTTTGAATGACAGTGTTCTTTTCGCATGCATTTCTTTTTGAAAACCTGATTGATCTGCATTGTAAACATAAGATTCACTAAAACTGGCGATCCTATTTTTTGCAGCTGTAAGAAAAGCTCCTATCATTTCCATTTGAGTCCCTTCATTTTCTGACCTGTTTCTCGATAAAAATTTTGTTATTTTTCATGCCACAATTTTATGTGATCTTTTGAAGTGACTATTCAACCTTGAGAAGCTGTAAATTCTTTAGCACCTATTGCGTTGGCAATCTCTAATGCTTAATCACGCAAAATTGTGTCACTGACACTCAATGACAGTCTTAACCACTGGGTTGCTACTCATCTTCTATTATTAAAAAAGGCCAGATTAAGTAATAGCAACAGTATGAAGACCAGATAGTCTTGGGCTAGACAGTCAGAAGTGCACATGAATGCACAGAGAAATAAATTCTAAATTATGAACACAAATTTAAGAATTAATTAAACCACATATACCTCCTAACTAAAAATTTGTACAGATGATGTATTTCATAGGCTGAGTCAGTAGGTCAGCAGCACATTTACTTCTTCTACCTTAATATAAAATTTCCCAACTTTATTTACTCTATCAGATAATTAATTTATATAGGGACATTAGGCAGAATTGAAGTTAGTGTTGTGGAGGGAATGTGCTCTAAGACAGTCCATGCAATTGCAGTGTCTGAAAGTCTGCTGTGACTTAATGGTTATAATGCTTGCCTAGTAAGAGGGTGGTTCTAGGTTCAAATCCCGAATTTTAATTCAATGCCTCTCCTTCAGTTCAGTATCTTTGATACAGCAGGATAAAAATGTCTCTGGACATTGATTTATTCTTTGATATTCATATGTTTTGGGGTAACTCGACAGATACAAAAAGGATTTTTTTGGCTCAGAAACAGGTGGTTTGAGCAATATATGATGTAAATTTGCAAACGTCGTGTCGACCTCTTCTCAGTAGTCTGGGAATTCTGACATTGGCATTACAATACATATTTTCTTTAATGTTGTTTGTTGACAACAATATCAGCTTGTTGGCATGAGTTAGCAGTTTTCACTCAGTGAACACTAGACAGAAATCGAATCTACATTTAGATCTCACCTCCTTGACTTGTGCAGAATGGTGTGCAGTATTCTGCAGCATCTATTTTCAATACGCTGCCACAAAAACTCAAGAATCTTAGCACTAACCCACATGGTTTTAAATCTACACTGAAGAGTTACCTCATGGCTCACTACTTTTATTCTGTCAAGGAACTACTGGAAAATCAAAAATCAATCATTTTATTTCTTATTGATTCTTTTTACTTAGGTTTAAGATTGTCATGTGCATAGGACTACCTTTCTTTCTATTGCCATTCTCGTATTACGCTTCATGTACTGACTTGTTCCACTCAATAAGGTCCTACAGAACAGAAGGAAGGAAGGAAGGAAGCCGTTGACAGCATGGTCATTATAGATGGAGCTTACACTCAGAATGGTTGGGTAAGGTTGTGGAAGGAAATCAGCCGTGCCCTTTCAAAGGAACCAACTTGGCATTAGTCATGGAAAATCTAAATCTAAACAGCTGGAGGTGGATTTGAACCACCATCCTTCTGAATGCGAGTCCAGTGTGTTACCAATGCATCACCTGGCTCGGTCCACGAAACAGAAAACCATATTATCATGACCTTTGCCTGAGGTACAAGGCAGGATTGTTCCCATTAATGTTCATTGCTGAGGAACTATTCCACTATTGGAGAGCCTTGGCAATTTTGATATGTATTTATATAGGAAGCATGAGGCAGAACTGAAGTTGTGTTGTTGAGGGAGAAATGCAGAAAGAAAGTCAGTGCAATCACAGTATCCATAAGTCCTCTGTGGCTTAGTGGTTATAGTGCTTGTCTACTAATCAGGAGGTCCCGGGTTCGAATGCTGCAGCACAAATTTTATTTCAAAAACCTCTCCTTCAATTCAATGTCTTTGATGTATTGGCACTGATTTATTAGTAGATAATTAATTGCTATGTACCACTGATAGTCAAACAAAAACCACAAATGGAGACAAGAATAAGAGGACACTAGCTTTTGGAACTGTGCTCCTTCATCAGGTAGAAGAGGAGGGGGAAAAGGAAATGGAAAACGGAAGGAAAAAGTTATTCACAACCTAGGCCATGAGTTGACGCTGGGTGTCCAAGGGACTTCCATACACCATCCATCACCACCTCATGACCTACACCGTGAATAACCTTTCCCTTCTGCTTTCCATTCCCTTTTTCCTCTCTCTCCTCTCCTATCTGATGAAGGAACACAGTTCCGAAAGCTAGTGTCTTCTTTTATTTTTGTCTCCATTTGAAATTTTTTGTGTAATTATCAGCAGTACAGGTCTAAGCCAATATATCTCTTTTGATGAATATTTTAGCATTTCAGTGGAGAATTTCCATCAGGTAATCAGATAATTAACTGTATTTCTTGAAATGTTCCCAGTCGATTAAATAACCTGTAAGCTTTTGTGTACAGTACAGAGATGATGTAATTCTTGTTCTGATATTTGAGGTGACAATGTTTAGCCATTTTCAAAGTGAGTAGCTTGCAGGGTTTTTAAAACGCTTCACATAGTACTGTCAGGTAAATGAATGTGTCAGGGAATGATGGTATTGCTTCATTGCTTCTGAAATGCAAACGAATTATGACAAAATTGTCTTATGCATATAGAAACAAAATAACATTTCAAACAAACGCTTCCAATTGAGATTGAAAAGTTCATAAGAATAGTCAGAGAAAAAAAAGGGCAAATCCCATGAATAATACATGACAGAATCAGCACTTCAAAGATGAAAAGAAAGTGTAACAAATTACCATGCTATCATATCATAAGCCAAATTTTCTTACAGGTTTTTTTAAATTCATGATGCCTCCCCACCCCTCCCCCCTGCCCCCGCTTCCATTTCCAGAAATTGAATAAAAACACATATTTAAGACTCCATGTTAGTCAATTTTGATTTCATTGTGGATGTAGCTTCTTGGCAACACTACAACAACAGCTTGGAGTCAATGATTGTAGGCTAAGGTATAGTTACATAATACTAAAATAATAGTAATAATATGGAATGAAGATCATATTACAGGTTAAATGTAGGTCTTTAAAAAAAATGTCAAATGCAACAGTGGCATTTGGAGCGATGAAGTTAAAAGTTAATCTGAGCTCAAGAAATGTTTCTTTAGATTTGTGAGCTGTTTTTACAATAATTTTACTTTTTAAATAAAATTTTCCTGATTTTTGAAATACTGTAGTTCATCCTGATATTTTTGTCTGGCTTCTAGCCAGTTACTCTTTTGTTAAAAAGTAACATACCTATCGATTAGATATCTATCATTAATGAGTGTTTCAGATGCTACTGTCTGTCAACACTCATATGTTACTCAACTGTGTAGACCACTTGGAGTTTCTGACAATCCCAAAGCCTACTGTATTTGGCTATTAGATGTGCTCAGCTGTATGTCATAAATTACAAATAATAACATACATTTGTTGGAAGAAATTATGTTGCATACCTATTGAATTAAATTTCATTCATCATGGTCTTAGAGTCCACCAACAAGAAACTTCAGAGATGTAGAGTAAGACAAGTTATACCTCCTTGCTAGATTAAAATTCTGTGCAGGATTTGATCTCTTACCAACAGATATACCCATGCAATTTCCATGAAACATCCCAACATTACAGTTTATGCACTGCCTCTCTCCTACTCCTATACCACTTGTTGGACTAGCAATTCTGAAAGAATATGTACCAGGAAGAAATGGCTCTATCACATCTTAGGACCTGTTCCCAGATGGAATATTTCATTTTGCAGTGAATGCGTAAATGGCGTGGATAAAGTGTTCATAATATGTAAAGCGTGTTTAAAAGAGTGGAAATAGTGAAGTAATTGAGATGTGAAGAACCAATATGAAGCTGTCATTTGTGCGTTGCAATAATCAGGACAGTGTCACAACAGACTTATCAGTCCCCTGTGGTATCAAGGTCAGCATTACTGGACTACGTCAGCCATGTGACATGCGATCACCCAATTACAATACATGCCAAAGGTGTTGACCTGAACTGGTAGATTCCCTATGTGAAAACAGTACAATTCAGCATAGAGTGTTGTATTTAAGGATCAGAAACCAGTATTCACTGTGGTGGCTAGTGGTGGCATGTACAATCTGTGCTGAAAACTGCGACATCTCATCAGCATCATATAATGGCGAAAACTGAGCTTTGGAACCTGGATGCCAGTGCCAGCCAAATAATATGCCACCATAAGCTGCAAGCTTACCCCAGCATCACTGCCAGTGCATCATCCTGGAGATGAACTACGAAGAGGCCACTGACTGTTTGTGTTAGTGACGTCACCTGCCATTGCCCCTGTATTATTGGGATGGGCACCAAGCCTGATGTTATGCCTTTGTCTGACAAAGTTAGGACCCAATACATGATGCAGTCTGCCAACACCAGAGATGCTGCTTGTTGCAGTGAGCAGATTTCATTACCAGTGTCACTAGCCCAGTAGTCTCCATTGCGCCAGCTGCCTCAAGTGCCTGCCGCTGCCACTGCGAGCTTCAAAATATAATTCCCAGAGGAAAATACATTCAGAAGGCCAACCTGACATGATTTTATATTGTTAATTAAATGCAAATTGTATGTACGCTACTGCTCATAAATTTCAATACACCCAATAAATGACATCTAGTTCTCTGTAGATAAGATCTAATACCGTGGGTACCATTGAGGAAGCAAAGGAATAGTACAAAACTTGTCCACGTGACATGAATTTTGTTTGTGGTCACTGAGATACAATAGTATCCAACAAACAATGATGTGTACATAACCATTATGTAGCTATCTGATAAGTTTGTTTACCTATTTGCTGAGGGATGCCGCATTTTCTGCGCCTGTGTTGTTTCCTGTAGTGATGTGGTGTCTGCAGCAATCGTCCACCACTGCTACGATACATAACATCTGGTTCCTGCAAGTCAGTTCCTTCATGACAGCTGAAGTATAAACATTGCCAGTGTGGTTCCACGAGTGGAGATATCCATAGAAAAATGTGCTGCAATTGTAGCACTTATCCAAACAGGTTTATCTATTTGCCAAATTGCGAAACAGTGTAGTGTGTCTATAGGGGGAGTGCAATACACCCTTTGCCGCCAGAAGACAACAGGTAGCAATATGGACATAGCACAACCAAGACGACCTCATAAAACAATTAAAAGTGATGATAAATATGTCACAATTACCAGTGAAAGAAATAGATTCAAAACAGTGCCCCAAATTCATGCAGAATTGGTAGAAATGAATGCAACAAAAATATCTGTTGCAACAGACTAACTGAAGCCAGCTTGAAAGATTGTCACAGCAAGAAAACCCCTTCTAAGACCCATAAAAAAAAACAGAAGAGACTGGAATGGGCTAGAAAACATCATAATTGGACATCTGAAGAGTGGAAAAAGGTGTTATTCATAGACAAATCGAAGTTCGAGATTTTTGGAACCAGAAGGAGAACATTTGTTCACCAATTTGTAGGGGAAAGGGTAGTCCAGCAGTGTGTTCTACCTGCAGTTAAACACAGTGGTGAAGGTTCTGTTATGGTTTGGGGATGTTTCAACAGAGACAGATTTGGACAGCATACTGTAGGAACTACTTTGCATCCAAAGAAAAACAGAAAGTACTGAAAGATATGGTATGGTATGGCCGTCCCAAAGCCCCGACTGTAATCCCATTGAAATGGTGTGGAATGAATTGGACAGACGTATCTGGGAAGTTAATATATCCAGCATGGAGCATCTCTGGAATATTGTTAAAGATGTGTGGAATCATATAGATTCACGATAACCACAAAAACTGATTGACTGCATGCCATCGAGTTTGTGAGACAGTCATTAAATTCAAATATAATGACTGTGTCTGTATCATATATGTGTGAGTTAATATAATTATATTTTGTGAGAAATAACATTTGATTTATATTGTAAATCTGAAATGCCAGAGTGTATTGTAATTAATGAGTGGTAGTGTACTTCAGGAACAGCTATCTGTCTTCCCTCATCCAACTCCCATCAGCCAAATCCCAGCCTACAAAGTCACAGGTCACTTTTCTGTTACAAAATGAAGAAAATTTGCTGAAATTAAATGTCACAATACCACCAAATTTGCAGTACACAAAAACAACCTCTTGAACAAACATATGATGTGAGATGAAAAGGACATACTAAGAGTCTGTAGAAATTACAATGTGCAGCAACTACTTTAACAGAGACAGAGACTACAATGTCAGTGGTAGAATTAAATGGAAATTTTATGCTGAAAGGCAACCAAACAAACAACTGAATTTTAGCTATTGGCCAACTGAAATATCTCTTGATGATGACAGATGAAGTCACAGAAAGCTTGAAAATGACAACTCTAACATTGCATGAAAATGGTGGGGTATTTATCCAAGAATGTTGTCACAAAACTACTGTTCATTACATTAACTTCCAGATTTAGTTCGATAAACAATACTGACTGAAAGATGAATGAAAAGTGGATGGTAAGTATTTTCTATTTTCTGAAATTCTCTTTGTGAAGCTCTCGTTTACTTCAGTTACCACTCTATGTGCTTTGTATGTAATTCAAAAAGCCTTCCCATAGAGACTGCTAATGCTTTAACCTAGATCTTGATATGACACTGCAGATGCATATTTACAAATCTGAAATATATTTGCCTCAAGGCAGCATGGTTCAGAAAAGTTGCAACCTATCTCTTAAAAAATTCATAACAGTATTTATGTTGACGTTTTGCAAAAATTGTCTATATACATAATCAATGACAGGTTTTTATTTATGACTAGCTTATATGCCCGTGCTTCGCAGCGGTTGCTAAAAAGGTGCCTGTGTATATCATAATTAGGGTTCTGGACCGAGGTCAGAAAAAACAGAATCCTTGTTGGATCGCTCTGTCAATAAACTCAGTTCTCCTAGCCAAGAAGTCAAATTAAAGTAGAAGTCCTTGTCAAACACGATGAATGTTCATGAACTTTTTCATGCAAAAAGTGAAATTAATTTCAGTCCGTACTCCGTAATGATGTAAATTCATTGTTAATGTTCATAAAGTTAAGACTGAGGTGTGTAATTGTCTGTCTGGCATAAACTTCTGAAAACACTTCTATTATTGAGATGAGAAATAGTAATAATAATAACAGCATCATGTATTGGTTCTTTGGCGTAGTACTAAACTGTTTATCTCTCACAGTAAGTATATGCTGAAGTATTAGAATGTTGCAGTATTGCACTGGGGACAATGTAGTTATTCCATATGCAGTGCTCCATATAATCGAAAAGTCGATGAATACTGAATGTCTGGTAATTCAATCAACTGAGCAGTTCATGTCTGTTTAAATAAGATGTCATGGTGGTGTCAATATGCGATAAGGTAAGTCTGGGTAATCATTGCAGGAATGGTGTCAGCTGATCAGCTGTATAGAACTTTCCATTAATTATAGTAGTATTTCCAGTGAACTGTCTTGACTGTGGTAGCAGCATCGACCACTCTTTCAGCTAATACATGTCCTCATGACCTGCAGTGATTACTTCGAAAAGCACAAAGTTGAAATCGATCTAGTGTAATAGAACTATATACTCCGAAGTCAGATTATAAATCTAAGTACAATTGTCTCCACAAAAAAGACGTCTTTCTCTATCTTAATTTACTCCACACAAAAAGTAAATAATTAAAAATTTCAATCACAATATTGTACCAAACAATTATGAAAGCAGGAAGGTTTCTGATGAGTTTGTCACTTGTGTATGTATTATCTCTAGTGGCAGGTACAGAGCAGAGATATCTCTGGAGTTAGCATTCAGATATGCAGAACAGATTTTCTGTCCTCAACATTAAAGTGGAAATATCCTCAACTTTCTTTTGCTTCAGTGACACACTTATTTAGACACTATTTCATGTTACGTTTGTGAAAAGAAGGTGAGGCTTCTTTGCAGCCAATGCGGTACAAACCAATCGTAGGAACAAATAAATGTGTGGAAAGAGTGGATTTGTCTCAATATCACTTGGTAATTCCAGCTTAATGTTGAGAAGATGCATAGAAGCCAATGCTCACTCCAGAGATATTTCTACTCTACATACAATTTAGTGGTTGTACTCATCAAAAGATGCACTTCTTTTCTTTCCACAACATTGCAAACCACATGGGATACAGCTAGGAAGAAACAAATTATTTTCTGTGTTCTACCTGAGCTAAAATTTACTTTCAGTGGCAGCGGTTTTGTTTGCTATCATTGGCAACAAACTATTCGCTTTAACAGGATGATTAATTTACTGAACAGACCAGCATAAATTATTATTCATCATGAACGTAAAGAATTAATCTCCATATTCTACGTGACTGATTTTTGAAAAAACATTCAATTGCCGTTGCCAACATCAGCGCATAACGCTACTGCCGTAAATAAAATGTGCCCCTTCTTGTAGCGTATTACACCATAGTTATGAGAAGAGGGGGGGGGGGGGACACAACAACACCATAAAACCATAATTAGTTATTTGGTATACTTTGTAACTAATGTCGCCTCACTTTGTCCTTTTCTATACTTCGGCGTTTTTGAGGCATTCCTAAACAGAACACACTTAAAATGTAATGAGGATACACTGAAATCAGAAAGGGAACTACATAAATTCTTATGTAAATTCAATAGACACGAAGGAATGTCATTATGTTTTAAATTCAAATGATACCAGCCTAAAGAAGCACTTTTTTTTTTTCTTTCCATGTCATTGCAAGGCATGTGGGATACAGCTAGTAAAAAAATTATTTTTTTTACGTACCTTGGTTAAATTTTCCTTGAAGTGGCAGCAGTTTAGTATGTTAACATTGGCAACGAAATATTGGCTATAGGGGGTTCATTAATTTTCTGATCGGAACAACATTAATTATTTATTTCCTTATCAACACTGAGAATTATTCCCCTCTTTGTATGTGACTGATTTTTCAAAAAGGATTTGACAGCCGTTACCAAGATCAATACACTACACTGCTGGCATAAGGAAAATCATATCCCTTGTTTCAGTGTATTACACTTTAGTTAGGAGAATAAACAACGCAGCATCGCCACCTATTAGTTATTTGGTATACTATGTCAGTAACAGCGCCTCTATCAGATCTTTGCTATACTATGCTGCAATTCAAGCATCAAATACAGCAGAATCTACAAATTATGGTATCTTTTCTTCCCCTGATCCAATTTTGTTCAAAATGAAGCTTATATGTTGCACCAAGGTACTCTCAGTGGACCTATGAAACCCCATGAAAGTTCGTGTAGTACTCTTGGAGATTTGCTGTACTACACCATACTTATAAGTATAATATACACAAAACTTCAAATTATGATATCTTTCTTTTCTTTGATCTGATTTTCGTGAAACTAAGCCTATGTTAATCTCCAAACTATTCTCAATTTACCTGTGGAAACCCATGAAAGTTTGTGTAGTACTTTTGGAGATTACCCTCAACAAATAGATATACAAAATGGCTTTTAAGCAAATGATTAAATTATGATATCTTTATTTTCTGTGATCTGAATTTAACTATTGAAACCTTTATGTAACTGCACGATGTTTTAAAGTTATGTGTGAAAACTCCATGAAAATTCATCAGGTAGTTTTGGAGATATACGTGTTCAAAGAGACAGACAGATATAACAGTCGTAGATAAAAAAATTGAAATTATAATATTCTTTTTTTCCGTGATCCGACTTTTATGAAACAAAGTCATATATTGCCCAGTTATGCTCAAGTAGCCTGTGAAAACCCCATGCAAATTCGTGAAGTAGTTTTGGAGATAAGAGGTTTTTAATAGTTGAAAAAACAGACATGACGGTTACTGAAAACACTTAAAATACAATATCTTTCTTTTTTGTGATCCGATTTTAATAAAATTATGCCTATATGTTGACCCAAACTTTTCTTATGTTTCCTGTAAAAACCACATGAATATTCATCCAGTAGTTTTGAAGATTGAAGGGAACAACGACAGCCCTACATTTGCAGATTTATTATTAGTATAGATTATTTCCATAATACATGGCAATGGAGGTGCAAATGGAATACCATTTATAATTAGACTAGCTGTGAAACGCAGCATTGCCCAGATATATATTTTTCCTCCTGCACACATCTACTGTCCCTCACCTTTATTTCTGTCCATATCCTCCTATCCCTTTCTGTATGTCCATTCCCTTTCTCTGTTAACACAATCCATCCCTCTCTCTCACCCTCCATCTTCCCGCCCCCCCCCCCTCCCCATTTCAATGTTCAGCCATGCCCATCTTCACATGTAACTCATGGATGAATTCTATACACTTCTTGTACACAATTCCTCTTCCCCACCTCTTCATCCATCTGATCCTCCCTTAGTCTATGGCAATCTCATCCTCATCCCTCCCCATCTCTCTCTCTCTCTCTCTCCATCTCTCAACACTCCCTTCCCACTCCCTCCTTTCTCTCTCTCTCTCTCTCTCTCTCTCTCTCTCTCTCTCTCTCTCTCTCTCTCTCCATCTCCTCTTCCCCACTATCTGTCAGTCTTCTCTACAATGTCTTATGTCATCTCTTCCTCACATGTCTTTCCACCTATTCTATGTGTTTACCCATCTCCACCTCCTCCCTATCTCTGTTCCATCTCTGACTATCTCTTTCCTTCCACTCTATCTCTCCATCTCCTCATACTTCTCTCTTTCTGGCCATCTCCTACACCCAAACCTATGTCTGTACATCATATCTTTGTATAAATCTCTTCCAATCTTTTCTCTCATTCCATCTCTTCCTCCTCTCATTTGCATCTTCATGTTGCCCCTATCTCTGTCCATCCCTTGCTCCTCTCTCTCTCTCTCTCTCTCTCTCTCTCTCTCTCTCTCTCTCTCTCTCTCTCTCCCCAACTCTTTCTCTCCCCCCTCTTTCTGACCATCATCTCTTTGACCCCAATTCCTCTAAGCCCTTCCTCTGTATATCTCCTACCGTTGCCTGTCCCTGGCCATTTCTTCATACCACCTTTCCTATCTCCTCCTCTCTGTTCATCTCCTGTTGCCCCTCTCTATCTGTTCATCCTCTCCCATCCACCCCATTCTTTCCGTCCATCTCGTCCGTCACTTCTCTCTGTGTTTCTTTCCCCTCACATGTAGTCTGCCCTGGAGAGCACGTCCATAAGGCAGGGTGATACAATTCCCACACAACACGGATCGTGCTGGGCAGCCTATATGGCAGGGGCTGATAGCCAGAATGGTTCCTAGTCAGTGAGACCCTGAAACCCTGGATGTCAAACGGATGTCCTAGACTGCACTGTAATTTCTATGAACAAAATCACAGTCTATCAAACTTACAAAGAAGGTTTCTGGCTCTATTTAGTGTAGCGTATAGTGAAAAAAGTCAGCATTTCTTCATAGCCATTTCTTTCCACAAATTGTAATTTTTTAACTGAAAAGGTTTTGGCATGGAAAAGAAACTTGCAACCATGCTTACTTTCCATAATTACTACAGTACCTTCAAAATAAATCTCTTCAGTTATTCAATGCATCTGGAATATTATCACTCATTCATTTGTCATTAAATTTTAAGTATTGCATCACTGAATATGCCGATTCATGGCATTCTCTCAGAGTCATTACCTATGGAATAATATCTCACATCAGGCTATGGCAATAATTATTAAACACATTTTCCACAATGCAATTCATGTAGGACCAGTCCACTCTACAACTAACATTCTGCACACCACAAACTTTTTATAGACTTGCAGCAGGCGGCAGATGGAACAGGTCCACAGCTTTTGAATATGCTGGATAAATGGTTCAGAGTCTGCCATAAGTTGCCTTGGAAGAATTATTTATTACACGTTTACTAGTTTTTGATGTGCATCCATTATAAGATAATTCTTTCATGTAAATGAGTATAAGAGTACTCTTGTTCATTTTTCCCACTCAGCCACTACTTTTGCCTGTTGTCATTATTCAAAACACTGTACCTGTAGTGTCACAAAAGTAAAAGGATTATTTAATAATGGATGCACATCAAAAACTAGTTATTGTTATGCTTCCAAGGCAACTTATAACAGACTCTCAACCAGTTCTCCAATTTTTAACAGTTTGCAGAACTTTTCATTTTGCATGTGAAAGGTTTTACAAACCATAAACTTTATGGTAAGATGTTTCTTTGATACATATCCATTTTTAAATCTAATTTCTAAGAGCTTCCAATTTTTATCCTGTATAGTGAATAATATTTCCCAATAACTGCTATGAAACACCAAACTTGGGTGGATTCTTGTTCAGTAATCTTTGCAGCTTTATGGGTTCTACACTATCAGTGAGGGGTTTTTCTTTTTCTTCTTCTTTTTTTTTAAGTATAAAACATAAAACATTCGTCTTTTTTTTTCCTTTTTTTTTTTTTAAGGAAAAATATTAAGAGGAAGACCTCAGTCGCCACTAACTAAAGGGTGTATTACATAGTATGTTCCAAGGATTGTAAATGCTTTAGGCACATTTCTGTTTGCAGTCACTGGCAGTTGAATTATTAGCATGTACCTACATTTTGTTCCAAGCAACATTTGTAAGTGTGTACTTCAATCTATTGGCATTAATTATCCAAATGTTAAAAGGACAACAGATCACAGAAAGAAAAAAGAAGCATTTTATATAAGTTCTGTAATTTAAGGTGCCTCTTCTCACGTCATAATTATGCCTTACTTTGAAGAATATGTAACTAATAGTAAGCAGCCAATATTTTATAATAACTACACCCCTGAAAGAACATGGTGGTTGTGTCCACATTTTCTTGAAAAGTATTGTAAAGTATAACTGAAAATGGAACGAACAGCAAAGATAGTGAAGTTGAGAATGAGTTAAGAAGGAATTGTGTATTTAGTTAATGTCTGAACTTAATATGGAGTCATCGGTAAGAAACTTAAATTTTGCCAGCAGTAACTTTTCTTTGTTGTAAGAAAAGAAATGAATCTTAGTGCTGAGCAAAATTACAAGCCCACTCATTTATTTCTCTCTATATGCACAAGCCTTCTGTGTTAAGTAAAACAGCATCTATCATGCAGCAATCACAGCATTAATTTTTGGTTGAACTTAAAAACACAGAATTGTGACTTATCACAATATATGCAACAAGACAGTCTGTGAGGGATTTATGTACCTCTCATGTAAGGAGGAGATGTGTGGCAACTGCCCTTGCAGCTGCGAGGCAAAACAAGTGATAGGCCCTTCATGACAGCTGAAACTCGGCTTCCACTATCATCATACCCTGAAAATTGCAAAACTTGGCAAACATTATCAGAAACCTTGGCCTACACTCGAGATGAAACATAAACAATGTGAGACTTAAACACAGATGATGTCACATACCATGCATGACTTAAATAAGTGGAAGAGGATAAAAGTATATAGGAGGTTTTTAAAAATGTCAAGATTGTTTGCACTAGGCTCTTAGAAATGAATTATTCAAGACAGTTTAGAAATGGATTACAGTGGCTGAGATTATAAATGTTATAATCCAAATTTTAGTTGCCACAGAAATCAGTGGAATCCATGTGGAAACTTTTATAATGACAAATATAATCATGCCTTCACATCAGAAAGTCCTATCATTAACAAGCAATGAAAGAGAATGGAGCAGAGGTGTTACATTATTATAATGTATGGAAAACAGTTTTTCAGCCCAATACTTCATATTATATCATAACATAATGAGGTGGCAAATGAGTAACTTTGGTTTATATCACAGTTTAGATTTCTATTCCTAGATTCTTCTGACTGTAATGAAACTTCAGTTCATGAAACATTTTATTTCATAAAAACTACCCAATATAATTTCTGTGTGCTCTCGTTAACCATAAAATTGGAATCAAATAATATATATAATTAATATAAACACTGGTACCTTAAATTTTTTTTTTTGGGGGGGGGGGGGGATGTGGGGGCTTGTGTGGATCATGTGGTGTCAGACTGCAGATCCAAATTTCCAATCATTGAAATTGCAGTAATGATTTTTACTGTAACTTGTTATGTCTTTCACATCTGGCAGCTGTTTCTTAATATGAAAAATTCCTAGTTTTAGCATTCATCAGTGTCCACATCAAATTTTAGTCCCTCCTATAGCTTTCTACATAAGTCATTTCAAATACTGTAATAAAGTGAGAGCATAGAACCATGTAAACAAATTTATTCATTAATATGGGAACTGGAAGGCAACCTAAACATAATGTTACTGCATTGATTACAAAATAAAATAAAATTTAGGACAAATTTGTATACATAAGTATAACTGACAGGATGAACTAGCTGATTTGGTCAGGATGGGTGTTACAGCGCCACTGTACCTTCTATTGAAGCTAATAGCCTACAACTGTTGTAATTGTTCTTCAATTACTGGATACTGGTGCTAAGATGGAGATGACATTCAAACTAATGTCATATTCTATAGCTGACACATCTAAAGATCTTGCTGGCCACAAGAGTAGCTTGGTATCACACAAACAGATAATAGACAAATGTGCCATGTTTGGACAAGCATTTTTTTCCTGCTGAAAAATGGCACCAAAATATTATCATGTGTGAAGTAACATTCGAGGACATGAGATGCCCATGATGTACCACTGTCTCACTACCAGCTGCGACCTGAAGTCGTATTCAATGGCTTCCCACACTGTTACAACAGGAGGAACACTGATACACCAGGAAGAATGGAACCATTCCCCAGGCCATTGCCATACTTACCCATGATGCTCATCCTGGCTGGTGAAGAACCATGATTCATTTCTGAACACAATAGAAGGACGCTATTCATCAGCAGTCCCTGCTTTCCAGTCGTGACACCACTAAAAACACAGTGTCTTACCTGCAGCCTACTCGTGGGAGAGTAATTGATTATCCGGCTGCTGCTCGACTCGACCAATGGTGAATGATGACCAACATAATGTTGATGAATATGTGAAGGGGTTGCAAAGTTCTTGGTGCACAATATGTCAATTCTCCCTCGTAGTGACCAGATGTGGTCAACTGAACCTCAACAATGAGTACACCTTCCTTCATGTTCCCATGAAGTACAAAACCAGGTCACTGTCACATCCAAACACCCCAAAAATATGGATATTGCAATATTCATCCAGATGGCTAAATGGAAACCCACAATGAGACACTTTTCAAATTCTGTAAGGTACTGATAGCACTGTTTCTAACGAATACACAGCATCTCCATACCTTTGAAGGTGACAAAATTTAACACATAATGCCACATATATACCCAACTAGGCCTGGTAACAAGACTAATGCTTTCAGGTGGCCATTATACCTGTCACAGAGAATTGCATCTCTAATAATTCTTGAGATGTATTCAAGTTATAACACCTCTGCTTTGTTGTCTGAGGAACAGCTACTTATATTTGTGTGGTCTGCCACTAACTGAAATTCATTGCCAGTTGAAAGAGAGAGATGTGGTGATGGTGTCATGGACGTGTCCAGTGTGTGTTCATGGGTGCAACAACTCAGAGAAAGTAGAACATCACTAACAATACACAAAGCCAATCTTGGCCTCGGACCAGCTGGTCTGACAACACAATAGAGCGAGAGGAGAAAATTGTTTTGGATGATCACCAAAGGGCTATGAAACACATCACCTCCAACATTGGCAATTGCATGGGATCTGTGTCTGCAATCCCACATGAGGACCTGAAATTGCAAAAAGAGTTCTCCAGGTGGGTGCCGAGAATGCTGACGGATGACCACAAGGCTGTTTGTGTGGCTTGTTGTTAGGTAATATTGACACATGATGACAGTTTGAATGGGACTTAAGTTTCATCAACTGTGAAAAATGAAACATAGTACCAGTCACATCAAGCATAAAGATAATAATCACAACAAACTTCTAAATAAACACTCACAGCAGCCATGGAACTGGCGTTGTTTTGAAAAAGTGTTTAGAGCTATAGGAAGATTAGGTCAAGAAGTGAGAGCAGCTTTACAGTTTGGGTGTAATTAGTTTGTTTGAGAAAAAAATGAGGAGTTAACTTGAATGCACCTCATACCTGCCAACTGATGGAGTGTCTGTCTATAAAATTACAAGGAAATCTAAGCATGTCTTCTGGGTACTTCATTTTTTTGTTTGGCAAGCCTACAGTATGTGGAGGAAAGGGAGGGGGATATCACCAGGCACTTGGTGGAGCACTTAATATTTTCAAAGAAATCTAGAAAGCCTGGTATCCTTGGCTCAATATCAGTGTGCTTGGAGTAAAGGAGAGGGTGGGGTTAGCAATGTGTCATAACACATATGCCCAGCAAAAAAGATGATCTAAATATCAAAATTTAATATTACAGAATTGAAGTGCTGTTATATTAGATAACTTACTGAAAAAATCTAAGCTACAGTTACTACAACTGGGGTCATAAATGTAAACATCATTCAGAACTATAAAGCTGACCATAAACATCGTCTGGTAACATTTCTAACACGAAATAGCAAATTAAATATCATTAATTACAAGGAGAGTTTTGGCCAAGATATTCTGCCTCATACTTCATATGGAGCATACTTCCACCTTTTGGTTATCATTTATTCCACTCACTGAATAAATCTCTTAATATAGAACAACATGATGAGGCCAGTTTGTAACACCCCACAAAGACTTTGATAGGGCTGTGACAGGCACATAAAAAACACAATTGTACACACATAACTTCAAGCATTCAGCCACTGTATTCATCAGAAAGAGTCACAACCTCTCATTCATACAATCACACATGCACACTTCATACCACACAACCATCATCTCTGGCTGCTGCATACACAACCATCATCTCTGGCTGTTGCATTCCAAGGCATAAAAATTGACTTCAACTAACACTGTGAGTTGTCTTCTTCTTCTGTCTCCAACCACCTGGTTGGTTAGCAGCAGCTAACCATGGATTTTTAAGTCAACCATCTTCTTGAGAGCAGTCAATGATATTTTATTTTATTTTATTTTATTTTATTTTTCCCCCTCGGATGAGACAATAAACACAACTATAAATTATGACATATATTCTAAATTGTAAAGCATTATAACATAATTTCAGGGGAGGGGGATTGATCCCCTTCACCTCCCCTTTGGCTACGGTCCTGCAGAGCAATGTAGGTAAAGCCAATGGTATCCTCCATGATCTGGTTGATGTACTAAAGTCTCAGTCTGCCTGGTATGTGAATGTACAACCCATTCCATCATACTTCTAATAATATCATCATGTCTCAACAGTTAGTCAGCTCATGTGTCCAATCTGTGTTTGATAACTTTCAGGAGACAAGTTTTCTCTTCCTCAACTCTGCGGAATGTCTCTTTGCCACCTTGTCTGCCCATGGAATCATCAGCATTTTGCAGTAGCACCACATCTATAATGATGTTGTTTAATGTTTTTCTGCTTTTCCAAGTGCCCATGTTTCACTTCATACAGCAGCATCCTCCAAACAAATTTCCTTTGACAACTTTTCTGGGGGGTTTGACTATTCTACTGCATGTGAAAATATTACTTCTCTAGTCAAAAAAACTTTCGTCTGGTGAATTCTGCTTGCAATGTCCTTTCTTAATCTTCCTTCAGGTGTGTTTTTACTCCTTAGGTAAGCAGAGGATTTGACAATCTCCAATGCCTCATTGTTACATTAGCATTTGGCAACAGTGTTTTGCTTGCTCACCAACGATAACTGTTTTTCCTTTATTAATCTTCATGTTATCAGAAGAATTATGTTTGATGTCCAGGTGAGACCCTATCACTTCTAACTGTTTTGGATATTCACTTATCACTGTGATGTCATCACTCAAGTATCAACATGTCTGCTTTCTTACCATGTATTTTTATTCCTCCTATAGCTCCTAGATCCTCCCGAGCTTCATCGATTGCCTTCTGGATGTATCCACTGAATAAGACAGGAGAAAGTGTGCAGCCCTGTCGTACACACTGAGAGTAAGAACATTGAAAAACAACCATAATACTTTTAGTCAATAATTCACTGATTTTAACACCTAGTGATATTTTAAATGATATAGTATCTGATTTCAAGTTAACATGGTGAGAATTCCATACATCATAACTTAACTTGTATCTTAAATAATGGTCTCCAAATACCTAAATATCTTAGTTAAATGAAAAATGAACTCTACAGCAATATTACTTCACCTAATGGAAACAAGAAGGTAATGTTTACAACATTCTATTATTATCCTTCTAAATAAGTGTCTAGCCAATCCCTTTAGCTGATCTTTTAAAGCATGATAACTCTGAAAATCTGGCAATTTTGTGAACAAATTTGAATTTCCCTCTTTGTACAAAATTTGTGATAGGTATTTTGTATCATAAGCTTGATAACGAGTGGGACCATGAAAGCTTGCTTTAAAATTCTACAGATAAAAAAACACAATCCCTTAAAAAGTTTTATAGTTAGTAAATGAATCTAGTGGCAAGAAAAGCCAGAGGGACCAGAGAAGTGATATTTGCTTCAGATATTGCTTGTTACTCTCAGGGGCAGTTCATTCTAGAGGGCCACAATGTCCCAGCCCCACCAGAAAATTTGATATACTTTTGCAGCATTATTTCAAACAGTTGGAGTGTAACATGATCCCCTCAACATCCTAACTTAATTTGCAATGACGTGATCAAATGGTTTCACTTGCCTCTGGCCGCAGCATAGCTAAGGGCCTGCTAGCATGTGCCCCCTCTCTTCATTACACAGCCATGCCGACAGCCGAGGGCAAGGGCAGCTGGTCCTTACTCCCCCCGCACCCCTACTACTGCAGCCACTGTGACATCAACAGAGTTGTTTTCCTATCCCCTCCTCGCCCTAGTGCTGCTTGTGGCCCGGCAAAGTGGGCTCACGTGAAACGGGCTGTACCTGTCATGCTACCACTCCCCACCCCTCGCGGTCCTACCCACACGTTGGCAGAGTTTGGGGACAGCGACCCTGAGCCCTTAGCACCTAAATCAAAACATATTCTGGAGCTATGTCATTGTAACTTGAGTGTTTGTAAACTGAGTATAAAATGAATAAATTAGACTCTTTACTTAAAACACCCTTTTATTTATTAAGTATGGAAGAGACGCTAGAAATCACGCAATTAGCGTACATCAACGAAAAGATTTCATGATGTCTCAACTCGACGGAAAGAAGAAGAGAACTTTCTGTTATACATGTTTCTGGAAAAAGTCTTGGCTAACTGTGAGTGAAGAGAAAAAAATTGTTTTGTTTCTACTGTGTGTTGTTTAGTGGTGAAGGATTGTGGACAACAGTCGGCTCCAAGGATCTACAGCATTTAACTGAATGGATTAAGAAATGCAAGTAAAGTGGACTCAATTAGAAAATATTTGTAAATATAAAATATTTGGGACAATTAACACTGCTGCTCAGATCAATTCTGTGTATAAAATTTCAATCCAGAAACGTAATGAATTAGTTACAAAGCACAGACTCATATTAAACAGAACAGTAGAGTGTTTAATGTTTTGCAGTACTCATGAGTTAGTGCTAAGAGCTCACAATGAAAAACAAGAGTCAGCAAACTGTGGAAATTTCTTAGACTTGTTATCTCTTTTCGGAAATGACTGTGTATTAAATGATCACTTAATCAGCTCTAGTAATTCCATGTGTAAATATATGTTACACATAATACAAAATGAGCTCCTGGAATGAATTATCAAGTTTACACTGAAGAACTGATTAAAGAGATTAACAATGTCACTTTCGTTACTGTGCAGGTTGACGAAACAGTGCGGAAGTCAATTTGTCATTATACTGCGGTATGTTAATGGAAAGAAACGTGCTGAAAGATTTCTTTCCTTTGAAAAAGTTAGAGATAGGACAGCATATGGACTTAGTGAGGTTTTAAAAAGAAGTCTGGAGCCTTTCAATGTTCAAGAAAAACTCATTGCTCAGGCATACAATGGCACCCCAGTAATGAGGGGCAGTCACAGTGGTGTGTAGACACTGATGCAGAGCACTTTCCCACATGCCAAGTACATTCACTGTTATGTGTATCAAATGAATTTGATTCTTCAGAACTCTTGCAGTAAAAGCATAAAGGCGGTAAGTTGTTCTTCACAAATATTGCTGGTTTTACAACGTTTTCTTCTTCATCTCCCGAGCAAAGTGATTTGTTACAGACAGTCTGCAACAAGAGAATTCCTTCAGTCTCTTCAACTAGATGGAACTTTCAGTCCCGCACTGTAAATACTGTCAAAGAAAACAAATTGCACTTATTGGAATGTTTTGAAAAGGTCGAGGAATAGGATTCCTGGGATGATGTTACAATAAGAGAAGCATCAGCTTAAGAAATTTACTCCACAATCCACACTTTTTGTTCCTCCTACATTTTTTCTATATCATGAAATTTGTTGATATTTACTATAACACAGTTCATATGCAGAGTGCAAATGCCGTTGGTATGTCCAATGCATTACATCACTTTGTGTATGCTGTATCTCAAATAAAAGAGAACATTCAACCGTTTCGAGTTTCTGATGATGAGTGTACTGCTCCCACAAGAAAACGTTACTAATGTAGCAGTGAACTTTATCTGACAGCAGATGCCAAAGAACAGTGTGACACTATGACCAACTGAAGCGAAGGTTTCAAAACTTTCATGTATTTAGCAGCTTCAAAATCATTGATCGAAAAAAAGTTTGTTTCTTTTATACAACATTTTCCAGTCACTTTGGTCAATACTTTTTTCATGAAACTGCAGCCTTTTTATTTGCCACGTTAAACTAAAAATGAACTGTCAGTAATTTATCGCAATTATACATTGGTTTATGAGCTGTTTAGTTTCTTTGTGGAACATTCCTTTGAAGAATCGTTCACTGAAGTGCACAAAACATTACTAATTGTGCTAACTACACCAATTTCAACAGCAGAAGCAGAGTACAGTTTCAGCACCTTAAAAAGAATCAAAACCTTCCTCAGGAACAGTATGAGTCAGGAAAGGCTAAACTCACTGGCTGTTTGTTCCATTCACAAGGAGGAAATCAGTAATAATCCAAACTTCAACAACAGCGAAATTGACAAGTTTTCCAGTCAGAAGAACAGACGTACACATTTTCTGTATAAATAACCTGTCAGAACACAGACCTTATTAGTTAACAGGCTAGTTAGGTATAATACACATGAAACTGCTCCTAGTCAAGGTTTTTCCCAGAGTTTTTACCTTGTCCGTGAGGAAAAAGCCAGGAGGGTCCCTGTTGTCTTTCTGGTGCATTCCCATAAGAAAGAAGTCACATATATTCTTCCACATTTCATTTTGATTTTGACATTACAATCAGTACCCAGAAGCACAACTACAATAAGTATGAACTTTAGCATGAGAAGAGCTGGTGAACTTCGGTTCAAATCCAAACACCTCCAAGCCTTCAATAAATTGTTTCACTACAGCATACACTCAGACACCCATACAAGTACATGGAAAACCAGCGGAGCTGGTGACCAGAAAATAATAATAATATCAAATAAAATAAAAATGTTTATTGCACATTTGTATAACTTTTTATTAGCTACAGTGTTTCATGGATTATATTATTATTGAATAATTCACATATTTAATATCTTTTGAATGTGTTTTAATGATGTTATATAAATGGAGGATATATTATGAACAGTTCAGACTGATTCCATTATACTGGGTCCCACCAATGACACTGAGCATGAGCCCCCACTGTTTACTCTCCACTGACAACACTACTCCTTTTTCCCCTTCTAGCTCTCATTTGTATTTTCTGTTTGAGACTCAAAATTTCCTCTTCCTAATACTATAACAGCTTTGTATTATAACAATCAAATTACATTTCCAAAACTGCAATTAGTACAGTCAGTCTAACATTTACAGTCATGACACTCCCACAGATTTTTGTTATATACTGCGACAGTAGAGCTCCAAGCAGCTGACAAGCTACATTTCTCAATACAATATAGTATCGTACATATTGATTTTAACACACTTTTTACATTATGGAACATATGTAGTGCCATAAAAATAGGTAATAACTTAAAAATAGCTTCACATTTGTCCCTAAGTTTCTAAGATCCCTGACAAGGTTCAAAACAGTACATTACAGGACAGTTTATTTTCAGTTATCTTGTAAGCTGCAGGCTTCTATTTAATAATTTAATTTTCTATTAAAAATAAAAAATGGCAAGGAAACACCAGAAGACCTGCCCTTTGGCAGAAAAGATGTCACTTTTCTACTCAGGAATGTTGATGTTCCTTCAATACAATTGCAGTAAAATTGGTGAGGGTGGAATGTAGTAAATGTATATAGAATGCAATGACTACAGTATTTAATGTAAATCAGCCACTACCGCTGTAGTTGAAGGAAAAAGTTACAGAAGTGGCAATAAAACAACAAAAACAAGAAAATTGTTTTCCAAAAAAGAGGAACCGAATTTCACAATAGTTGCTACAGCTGAACCTCAAAAGGCAAGAATATTCAAAACACTGGCTTCAGCAACTACACTCAAAAGAATATGCATGCATAAGAAAGACGAGTGATATGTAAAAATGTGCAATTCATTACAGTCCACACTGAATTGATACGTGTCAAAAAACTGCCTGTCTTGGTAAGAAAAGACCATAACAGAAATTTAGGTTTTTCTTATGTCTACATTCCACTTACTTTCAGTGGAATAAGCTGTTAATATACACTTCTTCATGCCAAACTTGTTTCTTATACCACTGAATCAGTTAAATTTCACTTTTTTACATTAATTCCTATATTATGTGAGTATCTTAATATTCCACTAATGCTTGTAACGAAGAAATTATACTAACTATTTCAATAATTACATACAAAGATAATTCTAAAAAAAAAACATCACACTATTGGCGGCTTGCCCACTGGGAGCACTAGAGTCATTGCAACTATCAGTTGGTAACAACTTGAACGGCAGTGAGTGAGTGTCGTGACTGTATATATCAGACTGTGGTACAGTCTTATCATCTTACCAAAAACACTGCTTCACTGATTTCATACTTCCCTGACAGTCAAAAATCATTTTTCATGTATAATTTACTATCCTCACCAGAACACTGATATGTAAGCAGTGAGGCAAGCAAACACAGTGAGCAAAACGCTGTATGGACAAAACTACTTGATCCAGATGTTTACTTTCTGGCTGTGATGAGCTATGCTAAACAATTTTACCCTGATATCAGCAAACATAAACCTGGCATTGGTTCCTTGAAATAATACGATACTGTCGTCAACATACATACTGGTAGTAATAAATTATTTTCTGTTTTAAGTCAGGGTATTTGTTAAAAAATTTAATTTCCAGTTCATTAAGAAAAATTTCTGATAAGATACTGGATAAACTATTACCCATTGCATATTCATTATTATTAATAACTCTAATGGATTTATGTGGTTTATGCATTTTAATTTGAGCCCTTGCAGTAGGGAGTCGATGATTCATTAACTTTAACCTATGTTTTTCTAGTGGGTCAAATAGATATTGAGAGGCATTAATTTTCCTTTTTAGTTCAGTTTGTAACTTATTGAGTGGATCTTTCTTAATTTCATGTATGCCATTCTGTTAAAAATAATGTAAAGTTTTATCTATGTTATATTTCTCATATAACAGGACAGCCATATTACGCTTATCAAAATTTATCACTAAAGCTTCTGAAGCTATAACTTTTTATTCAAAGAATTTACTACCTTAAGTTCTTGTGCATTAGCAGTATATCTATTCAGTGCCTGATGTAGGACTTACAAGGAAACAGTCCAATAAGACATGTCAAAACATACCCTGAAATTTTTTGCACAGAAAGAAGACAACAAAAGAAATGCACTCCCAAAATTTTAGCTGCTAAGAGGCACTGCAAGTATTTTTTTTTTTTTTTTAATTGCAGTTACGCATTTTTGCTGCACGAAGAACAGCTTATAACAGCGGTTTGTACAGCCCTGCCCGCATAGAGCGGATCTCGGCGAATCACTCACGCAGCTGCACGTAGCGGAATTATGCAGAGATCACAGTCACCAATATTAAGCACCTAAAGTCTGGTTTACAATGTATAGAATGGAAGCGAACACAAACGAATGAGCATTTGCAGAAAATTCACTACCATTCGCTTGTATATGGGTTGAATCATTTATACTAGAGAGAATGAAGAGAACACGAGGTAGCAAACATTGCTTGCGAACAGTGTGTTATTGGTTTTTAGTGTTTGGAGGTAATATTCGGCATATAGCATACAACTACACCCTGTTAGAGCCACAGCGCAAAACTTTGCTATTCAGTGAGGATTATTGTGCATGGCGAGTGCACTATTTTTGACGGAGTATGCAAAATGGCGAAGGGAAGGAAGAATTTATGTGTCTCAATTTGTATGGAAGCGAGACGTATTGAGATCATTGCACATTACATGAAATTCATCTCCATCTCCCCTTAGCACTGGTCCAAAATTTTCCTTGTATGAGCAGATTTTTACAAAGAGAACACTAATTACTGACGTCGAGCATCATCTAAGGAGGTGACACGGCTGGCGCTAACACTACGCATATCAGGTCTACTGGTCTAGTGGCAAAGTATGTGCTTCGTGAACCAGAGAGCGCAGGATTAAATCCTGTTCAGACCACAAATTTTTTCACTACGATTTTTAATTGAGCATTCACTGCTCAAAGATGCTGGAGTGGGTATGAAAGAAATGTAGATTGGATTATATATTAAACTGCAGGTCTTTATTTTCCGATCAGGTAACTGGGTAATGTTACGGACACACAAGCATCTGCAGTGGCGTCTAGTTGAAAGACCCGCAAGAGGCCTACCAGGTACACCAGATATAATTTTCTTTTGCTCATCCTTGTTAGTTTGTTTGCCCTGGTGAACACTTGGCTTTAATGATACAAACATCTTTTGAATAACTTGATACCAACAGTTCAACTGTTGCACATGAAATTCTGATAAAAGTGGTTAGCAGAGAAAATAAATTCATAACAGTATTTGATGTCATTGATGACTTCCGTCAGTGTGGACTTGTAATTTGTTGAAATGAAATGTGTCCAGCAGTACCACATTTTATAACACTCCCTGTCGGCCATTCCTTAAAATAATTTTTGAATTTTGTGCATTTGGCTGTCTGTGAAATAGTTCTTTTTTTATTCCATGTAGTCGTCACAAAAATGCAAAGTGTCTATTGAATGACAAAAACAAATATTTTTCTTGCACCAGGCACACCGGACAAAGGAAAAATGGATGCATTTAGGCACTTCGCAGTAACCGCTAGATTTATTTAGACAGAACTGGGACGGAGTAATGGTATACTGCCTTTCACACTTCATAGACCGGTACTGCACTGTGTTTCACATAGCAAATGGCATGGCACTTTTATGTAACCAATGAGAGGAGAGGAACTATGGTTCGGATTAATACTGCTGTATTTGAAACCAGTGTATATGTTGTTGTGTTACTTGTGTTTGTTAAAATGTCACATAAATTTGGCAAGTGATTCTATTACATGGTTGGACTTAAGTGAGATTATACTTCGTGGCGACATATCAGTAGTTTTATGACTAACATATAGCAAATTTGTGACACTACTGCAGAAAAATTATAGATTACAATTTAATCACAAAAGAAATCACTTGAGAAGAAATTAAAGAAAAGTACAATGAGACCCAGACAAACTTGTGGTTCCTGAGGAGGGGCAGCAACCTTTTCAGTAGTTACAGGAGTAACAGTCTGGATGATTGACTGAGCTGGCCTTGTAACATCAGTTAATGTGGCGTTGGAAAACAGTTACTGCGAACGACTGAAAGCAAGGGGAAACTACAGCTGTTACTTTTCCCGAGGAAATGCATTTCTACTGTATGAGCATTTGATGATGGCATCCTCTTTGGTAAAATATTCTGGAGGTAAAATAGCCCCCCATTCGGATCTCCGCCCATTCGGATCTCCGGGCCGGGACTACTCAGGAGGATGTGATCATCTGGAAAGACAACACTGGCATTCTACAGATCAGAGTGGGGAATGTTAGATTCCTTAATTGGGTAGGAAAGCTTGAAAATTTAAAAAGAAAAATGGATAGGTTGAATTTAGATATAGTGGGGATTAGTGAAGTTCGGTGGAAAGAGGAAAAGGATTTCTGGTCAGGTGAGTAAGGAATTATAAATACAAAATCAGTTGGGGGGTATTACAGGAGTAGGTCTGATAATGTATAAGAAAACAGGAGTGCAGGTAAACTACTATGAGCAACACAGTGATCGCAATATCGTAGTCAAGATAGATACGAAGCCAACACCGACCACAGTAGTAGAGGTTTATATGCCAACTAGTTCTGCCGATGATGAGGAGATCGAAGAAATATATGAAGAGCTAAAGGAAACTATTCAGACAATTAAGGGAGAGGAAAACTTAATTCTTATGGGAGACTGGAATTCGGTAGTAGGACAAGAAAGGAAAGGGAAGATAGTAGGTTAATATGGTCTGGGCAGAAGGAATGAAAGAGGAAGCCGCCTAGTAGAATTTTGCGCAGAAGATAATTTAGTTATAACAAAACACCTGGTTCAAGAATCACGAAAGAAGGTTTTATACGTGGAAGAGACCATGAGATACCAGGTAGATTTTGTAATGAAAAGACATAGATTTCGGAACTAGGTTTTAAACTGTAAGACATACCCAGGGGCAGATATAAACTCTGACCATAACTTATTGGTCATGAATTGTAGGCTGAAACTGAAAAAACTGCAGAAAGGTAGCAAAATAAGGAAGAAACAACTGGGTTGTGAAAGCTTGCGTTTGTGTGTGTGTGTGTGTGTGTGTGTGTTTTATTTGTGCTACTATCACCGCGTGTGCTCCTTCGCCTGGTGAGTAATCTTCATCTATTTTTTATTTATATATTTTCCCTTTTTCCCTGCTATGAATTTTTCGTATATATAAAAGGCAGCACACTGATCTGAGCATCACTGTGAGTGCAATGAAACATTGGTAATTTGCAATGGAAAGTGCAGTATGGTGAAAATGAAGTATTTTATTGTATTTTTTGGCTAAGGTCTATTTGACTTGCAGTGAATACACAAACAACTGACCAACACTGCTTTGTCCCAGCATGTCGCAGGATCGATGCCATCATTACTGTGCCAAGCACGTTTGTATGTGACTGACTTTTACCAAAATGCACTCTAAAGGGATCACATCTAAGGACTGCTAATCTTGTGACACAAAAGCACAAAATGCATTAACGCCACAATGTCATTTACCACTTCAAGCTGTAGGCAGAAAGATGGCTTTCAAAGAACATATATAAGTGGTGTACTACATTACAAGAAATTAATCTCATCATTATCTTATGTTTTACTTCCTTTAGCTTGTTGTTTCAGTTGGTTTATGAATCAGATGAAATGCACATACCACTAGAACTGGTTTATATTCTTACGGAATGATGTAAGGAACATTTTGTAATAGTGCTTCCAGGAAACATTTTTCCAAATGACAACAGATTACTCCAACGATGTAGCACTTGGTACAATATTTGCAAATTTAAATTAGTATTACAGTCAGATCTTCAAACATAAATGTAGTCAATGACTTAGCTCACAGCTATTATGCTGAAATTAGATGAACTCTTGATAGAAGTATTGGGCGAGGTAAAGTGCACACAACGTTACTTGGTGACTAGCTGCAAATATGATACAATATTGAAGGAGACAAGGGTAGTGGTGGATGTTCCCTTGCTAATGGAAGAGTGTAGTAAAGGAGGTTTAGTACAGTGACTGACAGTCAGAAATAAACAAAACCTGCTGTCATTTTGCTCTCAATTTTAAACAAAATTTACACTTCACTCCATACACACCACTGTGCAAACTAATATCAACAAAATGCAAAGTTTACAAAAAGCAACATTACCTCTCCAAACGCAATAAGATACTGTGCAATGCTTTAGTTAATTTAATACAGCACAGCAACTATGATAAATAGCAAATCAGAAATTCAGTCCCTTATTGAGTAAAATGTCAAACCAATTTTTTATCAATAATAATTGGGTTTTAAATATTAAATAGTGAATGTAGTACCAAGTCCTTGAAGACTGTTCAAAAAAATGTTCAAATGTTTGTTAAGCTTAAGGGACTTAACTGCGGGGTCATCAGTCCCTAAACTTAGAAACTACTTATGAACTACTTACGAACTAGGACGGCACAAATATCCATGCCCGAGGGGGGATTCGAACCCCCGACTGTAGTGGCCGTGCAGACCGTGACTGGAGCGCCTCAGTCTCCTCGGCCACCGCGGCCGGCAGAAGACTGTCATGCTATGTTATGCATAACAATATGATCCCTCATTGTGTAATGGATGGCAGCATTTCAGGTGAAAATTGGTCTCTACACATTGGCAATGCTATCCAGTACAAACTCCATCAAGGAGAGGAAAGCACTTCAGATTGACATTACTGCTAAGGAGTCTTTGTACTGTAACAGTACAGGAGTGTGAGATGGTAACTAAGTAAAACTGTAAACAATGGAGGCCATTTTCCTAACATTCTACACTCTATGCTGTAAGTGCCCCAAAGTGTCACCTGCAATTATTAAGTGTTAAAAAGTGGGTACAATGCAACATCCATGGCCTTGACATCTACTGCAAAACCTGCCAAGACTATGAGACAAAGGTAAACAGTGACTATATACGCCACACTTTTATTTCACACTATTTTGTTTAAAGAACAATCTGTATCATTACAGTGCCAATACTGATAGCTAAGTTGTAACAGTATTTGTGGAGATTGCTCTAAATGTAAAAATCATCTAATGTTTATATTTAAATTAGTTTAACAGTGATTTCAGTATATATAGCCTTAGAAAGAGCTGTTACAAAACTTTTTCTGCATCATCAAAAATCATCTCTCATCTCATCTCATATACTCTTTCAACAAACACTTTTGTGGTTTCAGGTGCCTTACACAATCTGATTAGTGACTAACAGTAAACTGATTAATTTGCTATATTATAAAATAGCTAGTCTTTTTAAATCATAAATATTGTATCATCTAAAAATGGAAAATCCAGATTGGAATGTCACTAGTACACACATAAAAAGATGTTGCACCACCAAGATTCTAGGGGTTCATGACCATTTACATAAAAATGGAACAGAGATATACAAAAACAGCATTTAAGTTCTCTTTATTGCTTATAAAAACAAAAATTGACAACTTGTATGTCATTAACAACAACAACACCAATAATAATAATAATAATAATTTGGGACAGCTACAAAGGAAAGTCAGAAAATTGAAACAAAGTGTAAAAATCATAATTTTTGAATGACCTCTCCATCACAGTTGATGATAGGGACAACATAATTTAATTTAACCAATCAGCATTACATTTTGCACATTTCCATAGTTTTTACATTGAGGAGTTATTTATGCTCCACAACCCACAGTGCAGTGCATGGCAGAGGTTACCTTACAATAGACTTTGACGCCAGATCTTCACTTCAGAACAGCTCGACCGATTCAGCTCATTTTGTTGTTGCTGTTTTCTTAATTGCCAGGACAAGATTTTTATGAAAAAATAGTTTTTGAAAATCCACCAGCAAAGTCACAAATTTTAATGGTATTTTTGCAAGAAAATCTCAGTAAAATAAATCTGACTATCAGTTTTACAGTTCTACTGTCACCTATTTTCATAAAAAGTGAAGTTTAGTTTGTCAGTTCTAATGACAACATGTTTTCATAACACAATAAAATCTGCGTTGATTACTGAAATTCTGAGAACAAGAATACAATTGGAAGTGATAGTTCAGTGTGTTGTTGGTGGTGATCATATTCTGATGTTGCAAAGACTGAATTGATGTCATTTTGTGGTAATTTGGTGTACTGAAAACTTTAGCTGATTTCCATTTGTGATTTATTTCTTTAGAAAAAATATGAAACCAATGAGGTATCGAAACATCAATTGGCATATGCATAACACAACAAGAAATCCCACATTGAATACTGATTTTTTTCTAAGAAGAAAACAATTGAAAGTGACATTTCAGTGTGTTAACTACGTTATTTGTGGAACATTGCAAAGATAGAATTCATGATGTCAGTTCGTGGTATTTTTTTGCATTGCAAACAAACTGAGTACAGATCATCAGATCACCTGAACTATAAATCATACAATGAATAATTTTGTAGGTACATTCACTGGAATAAATGGACACTGATAGCAAATTGTTAATTCATTAGTAACAAAGAAATAATAAATTTCAACATGATACACAATGTAGCATTTATCATGCATCTCAGTATTCATGACATTATATCTCCTGAGTAAAGTGCTTTACAGTGATATTGCCGCGAGACACCACATACACCGACTGCTGGCGTGATGCTATCCTCTGCGCCACACCGGCAGTGAGTGTCATTTTTGTCGATGGGTGGGATTGAACCAGCGACCTTTAGCACCGCAGTCGGTGAGGGTATCCTCTGCGCCACGCCGGCAGTCAGTGTACGTGGTGTCTCGCGGCAATATAATTACACCTATAACCTTCAAGTAAAAATACAGAAATGTCCCAAATCAGATGGTCATTGGTCAAAATAAATATGCTATGATAGAGTGTGCATACAACCAATTTACCCAATCATACTGACTTCTATTCCCAATCATGTTCTGATAGCAATAACAATAAATAAGTTCAGAGAGAGGGGGAGGAGGAGACAGAGAAAGGGACATGAAATGGATTTAAGAAATGGAGGGATGATATAGATGCAGAGAGGAGGGGGAAGAGATGTATATGGTGTGGGATATGGGAGAGTGGGGTGAAAGTGATGAACAGAGATAGTGGTGAGGAAGAGCTGTTGGACAAAGGGAGGAGGAAGAAATGGAGATACAGAGGAAGGAGGAAGAATGATAAAAAGGAAGAGAAGAGATTAGGGTGTATATCCAATACATATTAGCAAACGCAAAGCATTGACCGGTTCATTTCTTTTCTACGAGAGTTGTACCAAAAGTATGGTTCCCAATGAGCTACAGCCTCGAGGGAAGGTGCTAGGCTACATCCGACAACAGTGCCGTGTGCAGTGGTTCTCCCACTGGAAGTGTTAATCACCGCTCCCACCAAGTGCTAGGTTCGAGCAGTAATCCGGTTTCTCCACACAAGGAACTTACCACACACGGAGATTCATTGGAAGCTGACTGAGATTTATGGTGAAGAGTGCATGTCCGTTCAGCATGTCCACAAATGGTGCAGGGTTTTTGCTGAGGGTCGCACAGAATTTCATGATGGAGAACATACTGGAAGATTGCGGGTTTCGGATTTGATTGTCCAGAAGATCAACAGTGAGTTGCTCAAAGATCACCTCTTCCCCAAGTTAAAGATACACTTAGGTGGCAAACGCTTAAAGAGCAATGATGAAGTCCGAACAGAGGTCACAGTCTTTCTCAAAACTTTGCGGGAGACTTCTTCGACTTCGGAATACAAAAGCTGGAGCACCATCTTCGGAAGTGTGTCGAAAAAAATGGAGATATGTTGAAAAATAGACAAACATGTAAGCTTTTCAACAATATATAAATTAATAACAAAAAATGTTTTCTATTTGTAAAAAATATGGCAACCTTACTTTTGGTACAACCCTAATATATAAATAAAAACCTATCGCTGCATGTATGTGAGAGCATAATTAGAGAAAGGCTCGACCAACTTGGCTGACCTTTCTTCTTTGTTGTATTTGTAATTTCCAAGAAAAGATTTGTATGAAAAAAAATATTGGAAAAACTAATAGAGAACTGGAAATTTTGGAAAAAGCTGAAAGTGTGTTTTTCAATGTGTTTTTGATAATTTTGAGGAAAAAAATTGGGACAATTACAGAGGAAATTCAGAAAAATCAAAACAAAGTGTAAAAATCATAATTCTTGAATATACTCTCTATCATAGTTGAAGATAGAAACAGCATAGTTTGCTTGACCAATCACCAACAAATTTGATACATTTCTGTATTTTTTCATTGAGAAGGTTTTTATGCTCTGCAACCCTCCTTATGGAGCATGGTGGAGGGTACCTTGTAATAGACTGATGCCATTTGACTAATCAATAGATTTCATCACCGTTTTTTACCCTCTGTAAGCTGCTGTAAAGTGAATGGCAGAGGGTAACTTGCAATAGGCTTCAACACTATTTGTTCACTCACCATGGTAGTTGGTAAGCATTTGTAATTTTTCACAGATCGTGGGTAGGATGGATGGATGGATGAAAAGGTGGTTTTGGGTGCATGGCAGCTAAGTCTTTAGCACCCAAACAAATAAGTAAGGAGTGTGAACAAAAAATGGAGCGAAAACAAGCAATGAATATAAAAGAACAGCAGTCCAGTGAATAATGTGAACAGCTGAAGTAAAACACAGAAACAAATGTTACAAGTAAATATTGGAACATTCCCCTAAGGGAGAACTTGAGACAATAACTTAGCAGATGGCCATGACTGCAGGCATTAGATAGGGTGAGTCAACCACTCTGCAACAAAAGCTTGGTCCAGAGTTAAGACAAATCACAATTTTAAAACTTTGCTCATACTCACTTCGCCATCATCTAATACAAAGGGTAGAGCATCACCAAGATTTCCCTCTACCCACACTGTGTAATATAAATAGCATTCAGTTAAAATATTGTGTACAATAATCTGTATGCCTTAGGCACCACAAATTATGGGCTCCTCTCGGTGGATTAAGAAGCCATGGGTAAGTCTGAGAAGCTGGCAGAAGGATCACCACTGATGGATAATGGGCTTCAGCATTCAGTTTGTTATTCGTTACTGGAAGCCATTTCTCCTCCCACATCTGCAGGGACTCCAGACGCAACGAAGGGGTAATATGTGGCAGGGGAATTGGGCACTATGTCATGGCAAATGCCCTACATGCTTCCTTGAAAGCCCGATCAGCTTCTTCATTATCCTGAATCCCTCATGTCCTAACACACAGCACAATGATGCCTCCCACAAGACTGGAAGGAGGACAGTTCTTTGTGTATATGTTGCAGCAATGTCTCAGCTGAATGTAGGTCTTGTAACGACTACAGCACAGTAAGAGAATCACAGCCAATAAGAAATTTTTTACCCTGTACATGACGTATCTGCTCTAGAGCCTTCAAGATCACACGAAGCTCTGCAGAGAAAAGAGAATAATTATTGTGGAGGTAAATTCTGACAACAAAGTTGGGGAATACAATGGAACAGCTGATGGAGTCCCTTTGCTTGGAAACATCAGTGTACACCTCTGTAAAACCATGATTCCTATCTAGAACAGTTAGAAACAGCATTTGAAAAGTAAAATTTGAAGTTCACCCTTTCTTAAAAGTTGTCAGCTTTAAAATATGTCTGGGCCTCTGGAGAAGCCAAGGGCAAGGAGGAAGGCTGCTCCCAATTCAATGTAAAACATTACAACCAGCCACTCCCATTTCTAGTAGGCACCCTCATGCAAATCCCATATGGCTTTATAGCTCATTGCTGATTAGGAAAGAGCCTTTCCATCTAAGGTTGAGCAATGGTAAGGTATGCTGGTGTGAAAGGTATAGACAGTATTTTTTATTTCTAGCACACAAGGAGTGGCCATCGCCTGATAGATAGATAGATAGCACAGACTCGATATGGGGCTTGTTCTGAATGTCCCAGTGGCCAGCCAAATCTCTTCATGGTGTACGCCGAGCAGACCCATACACCATGTACCCGTAATCAATCCGAGTCACATTAAGGTTCTGTAAACCCAGAGCAAATGGGTTCTTTCTGCTCACCATGAAGTGTAGGTAAGACATTTTAAAATTCCCAGTGCTTTGAGGCATCTTGTCTACAAATCCTTAAGGTGTAGCAACCATGAAACTTTGGAATTAAATAAGAGGCCCAGAAACCTCACTGCATCTTTGAAAGTCAGAAAAGAGCCTCTCATCCACAGTTTAAGTAAATTAAAAACAGTACATCAATTGTTAAAACGAATACACAAAAACTTGTCAGTTGACAACTTAAAACGAGTCTTCTCTTCCCATGCGTCCAACCATCAAAGAGTTAAGTGCAACTGATGTGTTATCATTGCAAGGCTGGAGAAAGAGCAAAATACAGGGAAGTCTTCCACAAATAGAGAGATTTCACTATGGACATAATACTGTTAATTGTTATGGCAAACAAAATCCTGGGGGACTCTGTTCTCCTGCTCAAAGTGATCAGAAAGGGTGTCACTGACTTGGTATCTAAAATAACGTGGAGAAAGTAAGAACTGAATAAAATTGTGAAGGCTACCATGAAACCTCCATTCATGGAGCTGCCTGGGGAGAAAATGCCACCAAGTAGTATTGTAGGCCTTCTTTATATCAAAAGATAAGTGCAAAAGGTGATTCCAGTGCAGGAAAGCTTGTTGTATATCCGCCTCCAAGAAGACTAGATTATCAAAGGTGGAGCAGTATCTCCTGAATACACACTGAAAGCAGCTGACGAGCTGCATTGATTCTAGCATCCAGATAAGGTATCAGTTGACCATCCACTTTAAGATCTTTCTCATGCAACTAGTGAGGACAACACTACAATAACTACTAGATCATGTGGCCTTTCCTGGGTTTTAAAAGAGGAATTAAAATGGCCTCCCTCCATGAGTCAAGGATATTAATTGACACCGAGATGAAGTTAAAAAAAGTTGAGGAGGATTTCCCTGTTCTGCCTTGTGAGGTGTCGTATGATACTGTAGTGGATACCACCATGACCTGGAATGTGTCACAAGCCACAAAAATGCAGAATCCACCACTCACATGGAGAAAGAGCAGTTATACTCCTCAACGATGATGGAGCATAAGTCCAAAATTCCTGTCTCAGCAGGCACTCAATGGAAATGGAAAGCTGGACTGTAACTGGTAGTGGCATTAACTGTAGAAAAATAGGTGCTATAATCTGGTAATGCCTTGTGGGCTGATCTGGAGAGTACCATTACCCATTACAGTAGCTGCTCCCAGATATCTGTCTGATGGTCTCCCATACAAGTGCAGTCTTAGTAGAAATGTCAATGGAATTCAGAAACTGTGGCCATGATCTCTCCTTGCTCTCTAGAAAGGCTGCAAGGTTCTCTGCAGTCAGCTGGCACTTGACACAGAGCTATTGATGGCAGAATGGCATACCTCATTCCACAATTGGATGGGCTGCCTTTTGGGTAATCCTGAAGACTGTGGAAGGGATGCAATATCAGCATGGTGGATCATGATTCATCCAATCCTGGACACTGACATGACATTCAAACACAGCAAGCTGTCTATAAAGTGTCCAGTCTACTCCACTGAGCATCCATCGAGGTGGTTGTCCATTACGCTCCATTCCATCTGGCTGTTGGATCCAGATTGGTAAATGATCACTGCTATGAAGGTCATCGACCACTTCCCACTGAGTACTGTGGGCAAAGGCTGGAGAGCAAAAGGAGAGATCTATGGCAGAGAATGACCCTGTTGGAGTACAGAAGTGTGTGGGCTGTACGGAGTTTGGTAAACATGTACTTGATGACTACACAAGCCCCTCAGTTGCTCTACCCCTGGGGCAGGCAGTGGCAGAGCCCCAAATCGCATTGTGTGCATTAAAATCACCATAGGGGATTATCAGGTGAGATAGCTTGTTAACAACGTCTTTATTTGTAAACTTATGGTGAGAAAGATGGGCACAGAATGATAGACACTACACGTGAATAGACACTCATCCTCTAGTTCTCTCTCTCCGCCGAGGTAGTCTTTCTTGTGGAGAACATAGCCATGTAGCTCAAGAATGTCAGTAAATTTAAAATTGTCTCCTGGAGACAGATACTTATCAGTCTATTCTAAGTCAATAAACATAGTTCCTCCATATGTGTCCTGAACCCCTGCAAGTTCCACTGGAGTGTGGGAGCCATCTATTATGGAGATTGCATCTTCACTCCCTCTCTCTGCCAAAAGGGGGGGGGGGGCACTGGACTGGGTGAAGGTTTAGTCTTGGGGTCAGATGTTTACCCTTGCAGAACATGCAGTTCCATGAGCTCTGGAGAGGAATCAGAAGAAGCATCTGATAATTTTGAGGTGGTCTGAAGGTTTACTACCTGGTTTGATTTGTGATGAGACCTTAAAAAAGGTAGAAGCTACAGAAGAAGTGATATGGTGGCCATGGTCGATTTTTGGTCATGCTCTACTACTGGTGTTACCAGGAGCTCAACAATGTTGGTTAACTGTGGCTTTCTCTGATGTTCTCAGAGTAGCTACAGATACTGAATCAACTGTGGCTTTGCAAGTGCACTGGCAAACTCAGGTGTTAGTGCCAACACTAAAACTCTCTATTTGTGTTGAAGTGTCAAGAAACCAGCTTTGGAATAATAGCAGCAAAGGAGGTTGCAAATGCAGACAGTTGCATGGTCTTAAGATCTTCTTGGCCTCTGCTCAGGAAATGTGCTTTTTAATTTATTGTATCTTCTTTTCTTTCAAGTATACAATGCATTCCTTACTCCATATTGGGTGTTCCCCAGAACAATTCACATAATTTGATGGTGGTAACATCATAGTTGGCCTTTCCACAGGCATCATAGGTATCCTCTCCATTACATCCCTGAGTTGTGTGCTGAAAGTGCTGGCACTTAAAGCAGCGCATAAGATTTAGGACATAAGGCTGTACATTGAAGTGCAGGAAACCTGCCTTAACAGCTATGGGAGCTTTGGGCTATTAAACATAATGATAAATGAGTCTGACATTTTTAACTCTCCATCCACCCTTTTCATGATATGTTGTACACCAATAATGCTCTCTTACACCCAGTCAGCTATCAGTTCTTCTCTGGTAATATCCACAAGGTCCCTAAATGCAATAACTCCTTTTCTGTAATTGAGAGTATTATGTAGTTGTGTCAGAATGGGATATTACTCGAGGCAAGTGTCTTTTTGAAGGTTTCCTGTTTGTTGAGAGCTCCATGTTTCTAATTAACTGAGTCCCATTGTCCAAATGATTAACTGATTTTAATGAGCTAGCAATGCATTCCAAACCCTTTTTGTAACTTTCTCAAAACTGCCCTCATTCCTTTTTATCACTAAAAACACATCCTGATTACCAGTATGTGATCTGTTACTATAACTGACTAGATACCCAAGTCCCTTTTGGTGGTTGCATGTTGGTACCTGCCCCCCCCCCCCCCTCTCACCACCCATGCAACAGCCATCGCACTGAGAGATGAAAAGGAAAACATCAAAAGATCTACTTGGTCCCACGAGAAGTGTGGGGACCAAAAGTCCACATAGACATAGCCCCGCATGCCTAGCAAAGCCTTATACAACTGAGGTGTAGCAGTATCTCCGGAGATCTAACATACACATACACAAAAACCTGAGCTTTTGCAACCTTAGGTTGCTTCTTCAGAAGAAGAGCAGGGAAGGAGAGGGAAAAGGAAAAGATGCAGGTTTTAAGGGAGTGGGTAAGGAGTCATTCTGATCCCTGGAGAGGAAAGCCACCCCCACACACATACATGCACAAACACACCAAGGGAGACATATGCCAAATGCAAGGAAGTCGAATAGAGATGCCAGTTGAGGCAGAGGCTCTCTCCAGAGATTAGAGGTAAAGATGTTGTAGAATGGTGGGCGAGAATTTAAAACTAACGAAGATTGAGACCTGGTGGGCAACGGGAAGAAAGAATATGCTGAAGTGCAAGTTCCCATCTACGGAGTTCTGAAAGGTTGGTGTCAGTGGGAAGTATCCAAATAACCCGGACGGTGTAACACTGTGCCAAGACGTGCTGGCCGTGCACCAAGGCATGCTTAGCCACAGGATGAACCTTATTAACAACAAACACTGACTGCCTGTGTCCGTTCATGCAAATGGACAGTTTGTTGCTGGTCATTCCCACATAGAACGCTTCACAGTGCAGGCATGTCAGCTGGTAAATCACGTGGGTACTGTCGCAAGTGGCACTGCCCTTAATGGTGTACACCTTCCGGCTTACAGGACTGGAATAAATGGTGATGGGAGGATGCATAGAGCAGATTTTACAGCAGGGGTTGATACATGGGTAGGAACCGGAGGGTAGGGAAGTTGGTTTGGGGATTTCATAGGGTGAACTAGGAGGTTACGAAGGTTAGGTGGACGGTGGAAATACGCTCTCGGTGGAGTGGGAAGGATGTCATGAAGGATGGATCTCATTTTGGGACAGGATTTAAGAAAGTCGTATCCTTGCTGGAGAGCCACATTTAGAGTCTGCTCCAGTCCCGGAAAGTATTCGGTGACAAGAAGGGCACTTTTAGGGTCCCTCTGTGGGAGGTTCTGTGCTTGGGGGGAAGAGGAAGTGGCCCTGGCTATTTGCTTCTGTACCAGATCATGAGGGTAGTTGCAGGATGTGAAAGCTGTCATCAGGTTATTGGTGTACTGGTTCAGGGATTTAGCACTGGAGCAGACCTAAGCTGTAGAGAAGGGACCGTTTCATATGGAATGGATGGCAGCTGTCATAATGGAGGTACTGTTGTTTGTTGGTGGGTTTGATGTGGACGGATGTGTGATGCTGGCCACTGGATAGATGGAGGTCAACATCGAGGAAAGTGGCATGGGATTTGGAACAGGACTAGGTGAATTTGATGGAACCAAAGGAGTTGAGGTTGGAGAGGAAATTATGGAGTTCTTCTTCACTGTGAGTCCAGATCATTAAGATATTATCAATAAATTTATACCAAACTTTGGGTTGATAGGCTTGGTATCCAAGAAGGCTTTCTCTAAGCATCCCATAAATAAGTTGGCATATGAGGGGGCCATGCTGGTTTCCATGGCTGTTCCCTTTAGTTGTTGGTATGTCTGGCCCTCAAAAGTGAAGAAGTTGTGGGTTAGGATGGAGCTGGCTAGGGTAATAAATAAGAGCTTAGGTAGGGTTGCACGCCGACCATATGCAACCCTACCTAAAACCTCTTTTCTTATTACCCTAGCCAGCTTCATCCTAACCCACAACTTCTTCACTTTTGAGGGCGGTCAAGGTAAGATCCCTTTTCCATAAGACACACAATGTTCCACCACCACACCACACAGTGGTCACTGAATGTGTCCAGAGGTTATGGTGTCGGTTGACCGGCAGTGCTTATCAGTCCACAGCTTGCAGATATAGGAATACTATAAGAGAAAGAAAGAAGAAGAAGAAAACAAAATTACATCCTCTACAGGGCAGAGGACAGGGAATGGGTGGTTCTGTAATAGGTAGAGCTTTTATTGCCTGGGCCACTCCAGGCCACACTTCCCTACCATTTGTAGGCCACATTGATAAGTTGCAATGTGTGACAAGCATTAGCATCAATCATTTACCATGAAGATATTTATTTGAAGTGATGTGTCTATTGTGGTGTGGTGTCATATCTCAATCCAGTAGAGTGGTATCAGTGATAATGTTATCAGCACTCAGTCTTCATTGTGATGCAGCAATCTTAGCATCACCATGAGATGCAGTATATGTGTGAACCTTGTGCATGCTCTTTAAGTTGTCATTTTATAATGATGTGTGTCACCCAGTAAAAGCAGAAAACCAATACGGAATAACATCAGCACAAGACAGAAGATGTATATTGAATGTTTACATTGCATTTGACATAAAGACACAGGTTTTGTATCAATCACCTCCTACTGAATACTGTCGTGGGTCTCTCAATGCTAGATAGAGCTCTGCTTGTTAAGCTTTTTAACAAAGATGACATCTCTGTGGTTGCAGCTTTAAGGAAATTCTGGTTATTATGGAACACTAGAATAGGTTGTGGTCCAATGGCCATGAAAGCTGTAAAGAATATGGCGAAGAAGTTGAGAGAAACACAATTGTTTCAAATGCATTGGGGCAGAGGGAGGAAATCAATCCCTTTGTTAGAGAAAGGGATGAGCACTGATGTGCAAAACTGCAGTGCATGTGGAATCACCCAGTCACTAGAAATGCCTCCAACCATGGTACATAAAATTCTATGCAATATTCTGCATTACTATACGTACAAAATTACCCATTACAGCAGTTGCTTTCTGCTGGCCTGCCAGTGAGACACATGTTCACTCTACAATTTCTGTGAGTTTGAAAGTGAATAATGAATGGCCATGGAACATTTTATGGACATATGAAGCCCGTATCCACCTTAAAGGCTATGACAATACCCAAACGCAAAATAAAATCACATATGAAGCAGTGCCGCTTCATTCTGCTAAGGTAACTGTGTGGTGGAGGCTCACAGCATCCTTTATCAGAGGACCCACTTTTTTCCACAAGCTTACTCCTGCAGGTCTCGTTACCTGTACCATTACTGATAACTGATATAAAAATCTACTATGCAACCATGTCATTCCAAACCTTCAACAGCATCGACATCTGGATAGTATCATTTTCATAGGCAATGGAACATCTCTGCCCACTGCAAAAGCAGTGAAGCAATACCTCAAGATCCATTTACCAAATGATAGAATTATCAGCCATCTTTTTCCTACAGCCTAACCATCAAGGTGACCAGAACATCAATCTGTATAACTTCTGGCTATGGGGTTAATTTGAAGGAAGTCGTGTTCAGTGGCCATATAGCGAATTTGGCCGAACTGAAGACATACTATGCAACATATTCACACAGTGACCTCTGACACACTGTGGTCTGTAGTGGAACATGTTGTTTATTGATTTCAACTTCTAGTGGAAAATGGTGAACAGCACACTGAAATGACTTGTGCAAGTCCTGTAATAATTAACATGTTTTACATTACATGCTTTTTCTGTGGTTTTTGCCCCAAGGACAATTAAATACCATTTTTCCCATCTGATGTGGTACAACCTTGCCACAGTTGATGAGCTTTCCACTAACATTACTATAAGTTGTGCACGACATGGACATCATTTCTTGGCATCCACAATGATTGGTCATTTAGGGCACTAAACAGCTAGGTCACCAGTGCTTCGTCATCCACTTTCCTTATGCCACTTACAGTACCATCTATTGATAAAGTTAGGAAATTGTTTGTATTTCATGTGTATGCTATTTGTTTCCCCATTCATCAAGTATGATCAGTCACTGAACCCCACTGTTCTTTTTGTACAGCATTTTGAAAGTGGGACTTCAATTATGGACACCCTGAATACAGGGTGTTCCAAAAAAAAAAAAGTGTCCAATACTTTGAGAGGTGGTTATGCTCAATAAAACAAGAAATAAAGCCCAATAAATTTTGGTGCAAAAACACATACTTTCTGAGTTACACATACTTGTTAATAGTGACTCAAGACATTTGGTTGTCAATGTCCGCCTCCGTGATAGATAAGGTAAACATTTAGGAAACAAATACCTTACTGTACTTCACAGACATGTTGTTGCCCCTGTGATCTGTCTACAGAGTTCATCACTGTAGCCTACATGTCTGTTGAAATGTCGCGGCGTACGACACTCCAAATAACATGCATGTGACTTATGTGTGTGCCGCCGGACGTGAGGCAGCGGCACTTGTGGCATACCACTTAGTGACTGCCAGCACCAGCATGGACGAGGCCATTCTCTGCTCAGCCAGTTGCTTTCTATAACTGTAAGTGAACAGTTCTCAGCTTCTGTAGAGTTCCAAGTTAGACAAGGTGATGGGTAGTAGTTACTGTTGAGTGACTGTTAGAACAATGTCTCTCTGCATCGGAGTACTCTACTGTAAATACCAGTCAGAGCGTCAGGTTATGCATACACAGTTGTGTAGTGGCTTACTGTACTGCATTTTCAGTCTTCTTAGTGTGAGTTATTGTGCAGTACATTCATTGTAACATTGGGTATGTATCGCTTAATTGCTTTATTTACTGTTACTTTGATGTTAGTACTGTCCTGTACTTGCAGGACCTTTTATTTTCTTTTCTTGTCCACATTTTAGCAATCAAAGAATGCTACTACATAAATGACAGATATGACTTTCTGTTACGGATTAGGGAACAATCATAGCCTGTGAGCCCATGTCCTCTATGCGGATAAATATCCAAATTGTAGAGTGCTATCCAATAAGCTGTTTATCCTGCTTTTTCAGCATCTTTGGGATACAGGTTCTCTAGCACACAACAAGGAGAGCAGTGTAAGGCCTCAGTCCACACACTTCAGAGGGAGGAACATGTGGTAAATTCATTGGGGAAAGTCCTACAACCAGTGTGCAGCGATTAGCTGCAGCAGAAAGCGTGAGTCATTCTCTTATCTGACAGGGTACTACACGAACAGTTACTCTATCCATATCATGTTCAGTGCTTCCAGGCACTAGGGCAAGGAGACTACCTTAGCAGATTGCAGTTCTGTCAATGGCTCTTGCATAAGATTGACATAAATCAAAGTGGGTTTCACATTTGTGAACTTTCATAATCAGCGTGTCTGGTCAGATGAACACCCTCGTGAAGTTGCAGAAAGAGGGCATCAATATCAATTCTCCATCAATATATGACCAGGCATTCTTGGTGATAGGTTAATAAGGCTATACATCTTTCCAAACAGATTAAATGGAGCTCACTATAATCAATTTCTTGTAAATGTTTTACCTGCCTTGTTGGAGGATGTGTCATGACAGCAAACAATACAGATGTGGTTTATGCATGTTGGTGCACTAGCAAATTTCCTTCGTAGTGTGCATGAACATCTGATGCTGATATTTGAGGACTGGTGTATTGGTCGGGGAGGTCCCACACCTTGGCACTCCAGAACTCTGAACCTCAATCCCCTAGATTTTTGGCTATGGTAATACTTGAAGGCTATAGCCTATGCAACCCCAGTCTATAATGTCCAGACGCTGCAGGACCACAGGACTGTGTCTTCAATGCATGCCAGTATTTACTACAAGAACCAGGTATATTTCAAAGAGTGCAAGATTTGTTACGCTGAAGGGCAGAGGGATGCATTGCCATGTATGGATGTCACATTGAGCACCTCCTCAGGTTGGACGTACCCTAAGAGCAAGTTTACACAATTAAGAAAGTATCAATTTCCAGATCAAGGTTTATTAGATCTTTTTCTTGTTTTGTTAGATACTCCCACCTTCCAGAGAACTGGACCCTTTTTTCACCACCCTGCTTAGTCAAGTAATATTCCTTATTTTATTAAGTTTGGTATGGAGGAAAATACTGTATCTTGAGAGATGAAGTTGGCTGAAGAAGAATTGCTTCATATTCAACAGTTAAATTAGGTTAAAGAATTCGATTCAAGTATAATTAAGAATGTATCATTGAAGTAGTACATCATATTTGCATCAGCACAGTCAAAAAATGAGCTTCAGACACTAATGTTTAAAGCCAAGATCCCTCAAAAAGTTCAAATATGAACTCATATATATATAAACTAAAAGGAAAATTATAGTGCCCTGTACAGAGAACCAAGGATAAGTTACATTTGAAATTGATAGGAAATGGAAAAATAAATTAATATTAAATGAAAGACACATAGAAAGTGAGCTTGTTGCTGTCACTGAAGAGCAAGTCAACAGTAGAACATTACGAAGAAGTGCATAAGTATTTGAAGCACAAAAGATATAGATATAAGAAAAATTTATTAGTATGTAATAAATAAATTACCAGCAACAATTAAAGCTCAGAAAATGTGTGTGGCCCATGAATTAAAAGAAAGGCAGCCCAAACTACACATGATGATTATTTTCATCAGATCCCAAACCAGAACAGGGTAGTATCAACAGCCCCTAGTCCAACAACAGCAACTAAGAGTCAGTGATGGCAGCTACCTGGCTCCATGTCAACATCTCAATACACATAGTTATGAAACCAGGTTAGGTGAGCTGTGTCAAATCAAAACTGAAAATTTCTTTTATTGCTTTAATTTTGTTGATGATCTACAATAAGTGTGCATGAAGTGAATGTTTAGTCTACTTTGACAGATACATAGTGGCAAAACCATGTGGTAACATAAAAGTACTTGTGCACTGGAGTAAACAGAGAACTAAGTTAGGGCAGATCATAATTTAGTGATCGTCTACATAGTTGGCTCACTATATGGAGCACTGAGGAGGTTCCTGTGCAGCCATCATGTGTGTTTGCTCAACCAAGGCATTTCCCTCTGGTTGCCACAGTTTGTAACAATGGCCACAGAGTTATGAAAAATACAGTCAATGTCAGAAATGTTGGTTGCTGCTCAGCATCTAGGTAGTACCCCGAGCAGGTTCTTCCCAGACTAATACATTCTGACATGGCAGACAATTCCTGTGCAGAAGGGTGGGGATATAGATGGAATGGTATATTAGTGGCTCCGACAGTGCTAATAGTGGTCACTATGTCTGCTTCAGATCCTGGCATGGATCGAACTGCATGGTGTGCACAGCACTGGCTGACCCAGGACAACTGCAAGTGTGTCTTCTGACACCTGGTCCTTGGCAGCCTGGAAATAAATGGAAATGAGTGCATGACTCGGGGTTTGCGAATAGGTTGAGAGACCATGGTAAGAAAAATTCATGACTTGGAGGAGATATGCATAGAGTTAAGGGGCGTAAAAGTGAGAGGTAATGCTGTTTCGGCATGTGTCCAACAGCAGTTAAGGAGACAGTGGTGACTTGTTCCCCAACCTCAGGTGGAGCTGAGTTTGCTGGTGTGTCACCATCCAGCCCCCATGGTCAGGGTGAACACACGGAGTTTCTACTACTGCTGGATGACTGCTGGGCTCCACTTGTCCAGATTCACTTACATGTGGGTGCCCAACTGGAAATGTCAGTAGAACAAGGTAGAGAAGCATGTGGGGCTGACTGCCACAGAGAAATTCTGCCAGGCTCTTCTACTTTAAATGCAATAACCTGTATGAACTTTAAAAACATCAGTACCTTATTTGTAGAAGCACTGGTAGCATATTTCTTCATCTTAAAAGTCTGTACAAACATTTCAGCCTCCTCATTTGATTGGAGTGAAAAGGTGAAAAAAGCAGATGATGAATGTCATTCTTTCAGCAGAGCTGACTGGAAATCTGGGATCAAAATTCAGGTCCATTGTCTGATAGCAATATCAGTGGGAGTCATGAAACTGCAAAAAATTAGCTGAGTGCTGCAACTGCATTCTCAGCACTGGTGGGTGCACAGTTGACTAGTTATGAAAAATTGGAGTATGCACTAAGAAAAAATAGGAAGGTGGTGTCCAGGACAACCCATGGAGACTGTTGATCAGTGGTTAGAAGGATAATCCCATCCACTTGGATTAATAAGTGTTAGAGATGGAAATAATGACTTAATGGGTTGGAACCCCAACCCAAAATGCAGCCTTATTGTATGTACAACTAGACTTGCTGCAAGATGGTGTCCTTGGTTGGACAATGTACCTATATTTCCGTGTTGTATTTTATCTCAAAAGTGACTTTCATAATTATATCTGCTGAGGAATAGGATCCAGAGCTGTATTTGGTGGGTTGCCCTCTTGGGTAGCCTTTTGCCAGGACCAAAAAGAGAGACATGAATGTTTATGGTCCCTAATAATGTGAAACTCTGTCCTGTACAAAATGACATGGAATTTATTCAGTGTGAATATGACCACATGGGTCTTTATTTCAATCTGAGACTATTTGTTCTGCATTCAAAAGCACTCCACCCTCCACACACCCCCCCCCCCCCCCCCCCCCGACCCCCCCCCCCCGACCCCCCCCCCCCCACACACACACACACAAAATAAATAAATGAAAAGAAAAACACTGCTGCTTTCCTGGTTGAAATGTAGCTAAGGATGGTTTCTTCCAAAGATTTCAAAACCTGTTCTCAAGCTTCTCAACATACGAATCGTATACCCTCCTCCCTCATGATATTTAATGTGTATGCAATCATTACCTTCTCAAGCTGAGTCTTTCATTTGTTATTTTTCATATAAAGGACTGAAGTTCCTTTGAATGAAGGGGTGCTGAATTGCAATAATGACTTCAAGCAACTTTTTGTGGCCTTAATTTTCTTTCACATTATGATGTATTCAAGGTATTCCACTGACAAAAAAATTCAAGATTACAATTGAGGCCTGTTGACTGAAGAGTTTAGAACAGCCGCTGTAAGTTTCCCAAACATTCCTCTATTGTGGCTCCTGTCACCACTATATCATCTAAGTACGTAGTCTCTAACAATCAGTAATAGCAGTTGCTCTAAAAATTCTGAAAAACTGATGGATCACTGACCACCACAAAAACTAAGAGCATGAAAAAGTAAAGTCATGCCGCATATATTGACCACCACAATAGTCGGTGACTTCTCATTCATAGGAAGTTAAGTATGCTTTGGCCAGATCAGTGTTCAAAAGTATTGTCCGCAAATGAGTGTGAGAAACATTTATGACCTACACTTTAAGGTGCCCACACGAGTCCACAGTTTCTACAACTGTGTTACTCAAACTCACTTGCAGACAGAAGGGTAAATTGCCAGTCTGAATTTTTAATTCCTCTATCACAGAAGACTGACGTGAAATGGACTCTCTTTCTTCATACTTCACACACTCTTCATCTGTTGGGACAGTCTTCTTTAATGTATGTTTAAAAACAATTTGGGCACAAAGTAAACGACTGCCATTCAGGGGGCCACAGATTCATTCCTTGTTTATGAGTACCAAAAGTGCCATTAGTGAGTATGGCCACCTCTATAATTTCTATTCATGGCAGATCATCGAAAATGTTTCCATGTGTTTGTATGATGATGACTTTGGGAAACCTAGTGACTTTTTCTTTTTTAGATTTCACAATCTGTTAACAAGATCCAGAGATTCAAAGTTACCTCACTGCCCTTTCCACAGCTACAGATATTCTCCATGTTTTCCATGCTGAGTGCAGCTTTGTTGTCATTGTACTGATCACCTGTGATGAAAGAAGGTTTCCTGGTCACTATGAAAACTCAAACATGATTTTAAAACTACTCAACAAAAAAATTATTTTCACACATCTTACAGTTTGAAATTCTGCTCAATAAAGGACTGATTTTATTTTTATTGTTCATCACAGATTCTGTGCAACATCAAATCAACAAAAAGAAGTGCACAAAATCTTGGAGAGTCTGCAGAGGTAAAAACATTTTTTGAGAAAGGGATAATGAGGACAGAGACAGCTGGTTCCCCAATTTTCCGTATGAATCTTTTTAACTGGAAAATATTTAGCCTTTCCAACTGGTGTTAAGTACACCTATCTAATATTTTGAAATTAAATGTAGTCATAAATACTATAAAGGGTTCTGTTTTGATTTTGTAGTTTCAGTAAATGTATACTCCAGAATCTTTATTTGAGTTAGAATTATGAAATAATTTATTAGTATTCGATATTGCTTAGGAGTATTCAGGAGATATTTAAGGCAACTAATGAACTACATTTGGGGATTCGATGTTGATAGGGAGACCAAAACTTTTATTAAACATGTTAATATTGAAAACTTGCAGCTCTTATCTACATAGGGGCAATAATTTCACTGTGTGGTTGAACTGTGACCAAACTGACTTTTTCCATATGGACATGATGGAAATGAGTGCATGACTCGGGGTTTGCGAATAGGTTGAGAGACCATGGTAAGAAAAATTCATGACTTGGAGGAGATATGCATAGAGTTAAGGGGCGTAAAAGTGAGAGGTAATGCTGTTTCGGCATGTGTCCAACAGCAGTTAAGGAGACAGTGGTGACTTGTTCCCCAACCTCAGGTGGAGCTGAGTTTGCTGGTGTGTCACCATCCAGCCCCCATGGTCAGGGTGAACACACGGAGTTTCTACTACTGCTGGATGACTGCTGGGCTCCACTTGTCCAGATTCACTTACATGTGGGTGCCCAACTGGAAATGTCAGTAGAACAAGGTAGAGAAGCATGTGGGGCTGACTGCCACAGAGAAATTCTGCCAGGCTCTTCTACTTTAAATGCAATAACCTGTATGAACTTTAAAAACATCAGTACCTTATTTGTAGAAGCACTGGTAGCATATTTCTTCATCTTAAAAGTCTGTACAAACATTTCAGCCTCCTCATTTGATTGGAGTGAAAAGGTGAAAAAAGCAGATGATGAATGTCATTCTTTCAGCAGAGCTGACTGGAAATCTGGGATCAAAATTCAGGTCCATTGTCTGATAGCAATATCAGTGGGAGTCATGAAACTGCAAAAAATTAGCTGAGTGCTGCAACTGCATTCTCAGCACTGGTGGGTGCACAGTTGACTAGTTATGAAAAATTGGAGTATGCACTAAGAAAAAATAGGAAGGTGGTGTCCAGGACAACCCATGGAGACTGTTGATCAGTGGTTAGAAGGATAATCCCATCCACTTGGATTAATAAGTGTTAGAGATGGAAATAATGACTTAATGGGTTGGAACCCCAACCCAAAATGCAGCCTTATTGTATGTACAACTAGACTTGCTGCAAGATGGTGTCCTTGGTTGGACAATGTACCTATATTTCCGTGTTGTATTTTATCTCAAAAGTGACTTTCATAATTATATCTGCTGAGGAATAGGATCCAGAGCTGTATTTGGTGGGTTGCCCTCTTGGGTAGCCTTTTGCCAGGACCAAAAAGAGAGACATGAATGTTTATGGTCCCTAATAATGTGAAACTCTGTCCTGTACAAAATGACATGGAATTTATTCAGTGTGAATATGACCACATGGGTCTTTATTTCAATCTGAGACTATTTGTTCTGCATTCAAAAGCACTCCACCCTCCACCCCCCCCCCCCCGACCCCCCCCCCCCCCCACACACACACACAAAATAAATAAATGAAAAGAAAAACACTGCTGCTTTCCTGGTTGAAATGTAGCTAAGGATGGTTTCTTCCAAATATTTCAAAACCTGTTCTCAAGCTTCTCAACATACGAATCGTATACCCTCCTCCCTCATGATATTTAATGTGTATGCAATCATTACCTTCTCAAGCTGAGTCTTTCATTTGTTATTTTTCATATAAAGGTGGCGTGGCGGAAGGTACAGTGTACCACTATGCATTTCCTTTCCTATTACACTCCTGAATAGAACAAAGGAAAAAAGGATGACTCTGTGCCTCTGTATGAGACCTAATTTCTCTTATTTTGTCTTTGTGATCTTTATGCGAAACATAAGTAGGCAGCAGCAAGATTGTTCTGCAGTCAGCTAATTCCAGCCCTCTAAATTTCATTAATAGAATTTCTCGAAAATAATGTCTTCTTTCCTCCAGCGATTCCCGTTTGAGTTCCCGAAGCATTTCTGTGACAGTCACCCATTGGTGGAACCTACCAGTAACGACCCTAACAGTTCGCCTCTGCACTGTTCCCATGCCTTCCTTTAAACTGATCTTTCGGGGGTCTGAAACACATGAACAATACTCGAGATGTGGTCATACAAGCGTTTTACACACGGTCTCCTTCACATATAAAGTACACCTTCCCAAAATTCTCCCAATAAACCAAAGTCGACTACCCATCTTACTCACAACTGTCCTTACATGTTTGTTCCATTTCATACGGCTCTGCAATGTTATGCCTAGATATTTGAACGGTGTGACTGTATCAAGAAGCTCACTACTAATGCTGTTTTCAAACATTATGGGATTGTTTTTCCTACTCATGTTCATCACCTTATATTTTTCTACATTTAGAGCAACCTGCCATTCTTCACACCAACTAGAAATTTTGTCTAAGTTATCCTGTATGCTATTACAGCCAATTAAAGATGACAGCCTTCCATACACCAAAGCATCATCAACAAACCGCCGCAAATTACAAGTTACTCTGTCCATCAGATCATTTATATAGATAGAAAATAATAGCAGTGCTATCACACTCCCCTGGGGCACGCCTAACAATACACTAAGCTCTGATGAACTCTCACAGTCAAGAACAACATACAGTGTTCTATTACTTAAGAAGTCTTCCAGCCGGTTACAAATCTGTGAACCTATTCCACATGCTTGTCTCTTCGTTAGCAGCCTGCAGTGTGCCTTTTTGAAATCACAAAAAACACAGTCTGCCTGTTGCCCTTCATTCGTGGCTTGTAAGATGTCATGTGAGAAAAGGGCAAGCTGAGTTTCACACAAATGATGTTTCCTAAACCCATGCTGATTCATAGAAAGAAGCTTATCCCTCAATCATATTTACTATATTCGAGCTGTGAATACGCTCCAAAATTTTGCACCATTGAGAGGTAAAGGCTAGCTTAAAATAAAGACAGATAGAGTCATTATCCTTTCAAAATTTGTTCCCAAGACCTCCATTTCCAGACAAGTGCTGTACCACTAGACCACCACACACAATACATATAAAGATAGGTCATCTACAGCTTTTAATAAATGACTTTACTAGCCCCAAAATTGTTCTCTTTTTTGACACTAAAGCTTAAATTATTCACACTACCAAGGCACCATAGACCTTAGTACCTAACATAAATTTCTAAGTGATAACATGTTCCTGAGCAAAAGAGATCTTAACAGACAGATAAGTTCATTACTTTCATATTTCACCCCAGAATTTTACTCTGAAATTTTATGTCTTGTCGAATGTCATTACTGCAATTTAATGGAGAGTAGCCTATAGGTTTTGATTGAGTGTGAGAGAGAAGAAGGGAGGGTGGAGGAGAGAGGGGGGGAGGGAAAGAGAGAGAAATCAAAATATGTAACATAAATGGTCATATTTTTGACTGCACTGACATAGAGGTTTGAATGTTTCACACCCTTTGAGTGTGAGACAAATTTGAGCTTGATACCACTACACATCCCTGGGATGTACAGACAGGCAGAAAGAGATGAATAATGTACTGATACAATAAAGATTCCGTTTTTACCAACTGAGGAATGGAAACCTAAAAAGGAACTAGTTTCAAAGAACAGCAATGAAGAACATTTTATGTATGAAATAATAAATACATATGAAGAGTAACTGTATTTCATATTTTCATATTACAGTAGAAAAGATATTAAATCAAACACACATCCATATGCCAAACATGACAATAAAATGGTCTTTCAAAAGGTTTGATTGCTGATAATTAAGAGCACTAAGTAAATTTATGAGATCTTACACAAAAAAGAAACAATTTTAAAAATGACACATTATGTAAGTTTCAGAAGCTAGTGTAATTGTCGAGTTCAAATTGATTATATGAATAGTATAGATGGAAACATTTCTGGTAGGAAAGATATATATAAAAAGTAGATGTGGTTTACTTACCAGGCCAAAAAGCACAAGTATGTAGATAGAAACACAAATGAAAACACACGCACAAACACACAAATGCTGAGCTCTCGCAATCCTGAGTTGCTTCTTCAGGAAAAGAGCAGGGAAGGAGAGGGAAAAGGAAATGATGTGGTTTGTAAGGGAGTGGGTGAGAAGTCATTCCAATCCCAGGAGAGGAAAGACTTACCTCGGGGGAAAAAGGATAGGTAAACAAACAAAGAAAAACACACACACACACACACACACACACACTCACACACACACACACACAAAGGCAGACATATGTAAAAGCAAAGAAGTTGGACAGAGATGCCAGTCGAGAAAGAGGTTCTGTCCACAGATCAGAAGCAAAGATGTTGTTGAATGGTGGGCGGTAATTTGAAATTACAGGAGGTTTAGACCATGTGGGCAATAGGAAGAGAGAATATGCTGAAGGGCTAGTTCCTCCCCTTCCCTGCTCTTTTTCTGAAGATGCCACCCAGGGTTGCGAAAGCTCAGAATTTGTGTGTTTGTGTTTCTATCTACATAATTGTGCTTTTTCACCTGGTAAGTAAACCATGTCTACTTTTCATATATATCAACAGCTAGAGTGACAGATCAACAAACTGGTGAAAATTGATAAGTGTTTCTGTGCTAGACTGTTAATGATCTGAAGTAAAATAGTAGTTGTAAACATATTTTTTCATTTATTTATTTATTAAAGTTATTTATGATGAACCTTGTTTAGTGCATTTTTAATTACATATTTACAATATAGTTGCTTCTTAGGTTTTAAGAAAAAAATGGATAACAAGCAAAGGCTAATGAAGAATATACACTATTCCATGCACTGCAAAGTGAAAATGGTACTGGCATCAATATACATTCACACTTGCATGCAGAAGCAGTGATAGGCAATAACTATAAAGCTGACTTCAGGGAATGTGTTTGAAAACTCCAACAGCAAAATAGTAAAGAAGCAGGTTATCAATACCATAACTTAAAATTATGTTATACTTCCCTGTCAGATTGTTCAAATAAAACTACTAGACAAAACCAGTGCCGAAAATATCTGCAGGGGGAAAAATGCCCTCTTACCCACACACAGACATACCTATGCACCTATTTGTGTTGGCTAAGCACGCAGTGCTGGGACTGTAATTCAGAAGTTGGACTGGTAGTGTGCTGAGTGGAACGAATAGCAAGAGAGAACGGTGTTACACTGTAGGGCTTGGGAAGGGAGAGCAGGCAAAAGGAGGAGGGAGGGAGGTGAGAGTTTAACATCCAACTGAAGTGTGACAGCCAGAGTTGACGGTTATAGGATTGTGTTGTGTGTCTATGTGATTATGTGAATGTTCTATTTTCTGAAGAAGCCCATGGCCGATAGCTGAAAGTGTTGTATGTGGGTGTCTTTTGTATGTGCCTGTTGCAGCTCGCCGCCATGTCTTTGCGTGAGTTGTAGACTGTCCTTTTTACTGTATTGTTCATCCCAAAATTTGCTTAGAGTGATTTAGGAAAATCACAAAAAAACTAAACCAGGTGGCAGGAGGTGAATTTGAAATACTCTTCTCCTGTATGTAAGTCTAGTGGGCTAACAACTGAGCCACCTCTCTCCATGAACAGAAGTTTACAGGTGCGCCAGACAGAAATGCAGGTGGATAGGCAGCAGGTGTGTGGACTACAAATCCAACACTTGGGCACTTTAAGCCAGTGTGTTGATCCAGTGCATGACTATAATAACATGAAAACACAGATGAGAAAGAAGTGTAAAGAAAGAAGAAGAGCAAGAGACACATTCTGAATCACGGTACAGGCTTCTGTCAAAGTTCCGAGAGCATATGTTTCTTGAGGAGTCAACCAATATACTGCTTCCTCTGACGTATACCTCACAAAAAGATCACAAGGATAAAATAAGAGATATTAGAGCCCACACGCAGGCATAGAGGCAATGGTTTTTTTTCTGCAAACCATATGTGACAGGAATAGGAGAAGGGAGTGACTTGGTACACACACCCTGAAGTGGCTGAGTATGAATGTAGATGAAGATGTAGGATAGACTGTTGGATATAAGGGGTGTGTACAGTACTTCAGCAGAGATTGAGGCCAGGTAGATGACTGGAGTACAAATGTGTTGCAATCATAATTCCATATACGTGGTTCATGAAAATTGGTGCTGTGGGGGAAGGTTTCAAATGACACGGTTGTGAAGCTGTTACTGTACTCTAGCATGAAGTGCTTGGCAGTGCATTGTGCCATAGTTTTACAGTGGCCATTCATTCTGGTGGACAGCTGGTTGGTTGTTGTGTCCACATAAAATTCTGCATAACGGAGCTGATATATGATACTTTCATGGGTGGTGCTGCCTCAAATGGAATAGGATAAACGTATGACAAGACAAAAGTCTGATGTGCTGGGTGGACGAATCAGACAGTCTTTCATAGGGATGAGTCATACTCCTGTGATAGAATTTGTATGATGCTGTGCCAATACATCACATTCCTAGCCCACACACTGATACCTCCCCTCCTCCATTCAAATCCTTCACACCTGCTGTCCCCTTTCAATTTACCAGCCACCACTCCCCAAACCCTCCTGCCATTTCCTTCCACTTATCATACCATTCATCACAACCCCAAACTCCAAACCCTAGTCTACTTTGACATATGTTTACTCTACTAGTATTACATTTTCTTCTTTCCTTTTTAAGACAAAAATCACTTTTCTGAGAGTGGTGCTTGGGCCCAAAAAGTAGCTGGTAATTGAAACTGAAAGATGTAAATTATTACAGGTGATATTATTAGGGAAAGTAATTTAAATGTCTTAAATAAATAGATAAAATTTAATACCCTGTACAATTATTCTACAAAAGTCTTTTGATAAACTGAACTAACTATACCACACCACCTGAGACAAATTCTTAAGCATTCCACAAAGTGTGTGCAGCTTAACACAAATAACACAAAAATATATTGCATTACAACACAATTTAATTAACACTTGGTCATGCTGATATCAAAACCCTATTAAAGGCAGTATGAAGGTAATATAATTTCAAATTTGGATTCAATTCTAGCTATTTAGTGTTTAACTTGATGGAAGGTATGATATAAAATGCTGCAAGTTACAATTCTAACATTGCCTTTATTTTAAATTCCCAATCACACATGAACTCTCTCTTCTGAATCTGCATGATTGTTTTTATCTTCTGCTCATATGGTCTTTCTCACTTTCTTTCTCTAGAGTAATATTACTGTTATTTCACAAATTTACACACTGAAATGTATTTAGTTTTATGATACAGTATGTATCTGGTTAATGATAAACAACTCGAACAAAATACTTCCCTATCCGAGATAAACAAAAATCTCTCCATTTAGCTTATAGGCTCTGTTCTGTGTCAAATAACTATGAGGAGGGCATTGGCCTACTACTTATCAAATGAGTATTTTATGCTCTGATACTAATCCAACACAGACACTGTAATAAATGATAATATATTTCAGTGATCAGTATTTTAATTCATTAATTAATTTCAAATATAGTCTCATGCTCCACAATCTATCCTCATTTGATAATATCAAGCAATACATGTGCTGTATACTCTTATTCATATCCGAATACATCCTATGAAATGCAATGTGATTATTTTTACATGTATCATAAGAATGATTTCATACATGCATTAATGATTTCTGACAGTTTCTCTAACAGAGAATGAGTTTCAGTAACACTTGTTTTGCTCTTGAATTCAATTCTGAACGAAACTGTTAAATGATTATTGATGATGATACTGGAGAATAAATAAAGATTATTTGCAGAACCATTTATTTGTGTCTTAAAAGTGAGACTGCTGGTAAACCTACATGTGGTGACAATTAGTCACATGTGCTATTAATTAATGAATATTACAACAAATGTTAATGAAAAGGTAGAGGAGTAAATGACTGTGCTAGCCATTAACAGTGCTTTCTTTTATTAGATACCAGATGAATCTGTTTTATATGACAACCTCTGTAAACTGATCATTTACTACAATACCTTGCTACAACTGCACAAAACTTCAAGTTTGCTTAAAATGCCTTCTGCTTTGAAGCATTATAATTTCACTGTTCATATAGGTACCATCTCAGTGATCTAAAAACAAATTTGGGCAATAAGTTTAGAATAATAGGTCATCATGCAAATGCTGTACAACTATGATACAAACAAGTTGCAAAAATTGTACACAACAAGAAGATGTTATGAGATTTACAAGGTACAAATGATAAAATGCTGCAGGCTATAACTACCTATAGCTTTGCTCATTACACAATGAAATTATGAAATGGAAAATATGATTTGATGAGGTAACACTTACGGCATGAATACTCACGGGACATGGTCTCTTTCCGTCGGACCTGAACCCCTATTATTGCCTCCATTGGCACCTCAGTGCGGGGAATGCTAACAGCATGTGGGGGCAGATATATGGGTTCCAGGTTTCCGAATGTACATTCAGGAGGAATGCTCTTACGGCACACAGCATGAGACTGCATCAGAAGTAAGTTATGTTATTACCATACCAAATGAAGAGTGAACATAAAGAAATTGCACAAAAAAAATAGTACATTACAACATAGAAGAGCCACTAAGAATACATTGATTTTTGTTACAGCATCTAAATAAATATAAAATATTTAAAAGACATAATAAGAATAAAACTGATGATATTCACAAACTGTGTGAATTAACACATTATTTGTATACATAAATATTGTACCTGTTGAAATGAGTTATGTACAAAGAATACCATATTATTTGAATTCAACTTCAATCTTCTATTTCCACACCTTATCATAAGAATATTGTTCAGTATGGAATGTGTTTCATTGTAACAGATGTTAATGTTACCTCTATATGCGCAAGACTCAAAATTGTATTAATTAATATTTGTTATTTCTGCTACCAGACACTTTCTTACTTTATGTTTAATTTAAAACATTGCAATAGGTTTCAACATGTTGTGCTCATCTTCAGGTGCTATTTACATACAGAAAAATTGCTTAGATTAGTGACTATATCATGATCTATTCTAATGTTACATTTGTTATTCTTACTTACTTGCGTGGTATCTGGGGTTTTTGGCAATCCATGCCCCCTCTCCCATCCCCTCAATAAAAAAATTCTGGATACCACCCAAAAGGGATAAACAACATACGTAAAATTACAATAATTCATGATATTGTAATGTAAGCAATTTTTCTGTATGTAAATAGCACCTGAAGATGAGCACAACTTGCTTGAAACATATATCAGAGTTTTCTATTAAACAAAAGAAAATAAAGTGACTGGTAGTAGAAACCAATGAATAGTAATTATTTCACTCAGTTGTGATTACCACATTTCATCAACATGGCTACAATTAATTAAAATTGTATGCTGCAACCCACATTTCCGCACAAACCACCACATTATGGACTGTAGTACTACAGTAGAACCTCGTTTTTATGTTCCCAGTTTTTACGTTTTCCCGCCATTTACACCATTTCAAATTTCCTATGTTCACAATGTTAATTCGCCTCCATTTTTGCGTTAACATATCTACACTTTTCCCGCGTTTTACGCTTTTTGAAAGCATGTTCGTGAAGAAAAAATTACTTAATCTATATAAATTGATGCTAGCATGCCTTTCGCCTTTAAGTATAGCGCTTAAAAATTATTTGCAGTCGAGTTTCTTGACACTTTGCATTTATTCAAACATATATATCGTGTTTCATTGTTGGCAGTACAGGTCTAGTTGACTTACGACATGCCGATTTGTGGCGGTGTAGTTTCTCTTTCCACCAGCTTCTTCACCAGAGCGCCTGGCGTGTACTCAGACAAGCAGAATGGTTTGTTGACGTGACAATAACACTGATTTGTGACACTGTAGTTCCTCTTTCCAGCTGCTTCTTTGAGAGAACAGCTGGTGTGTACTCAAACAATCAGAACCAGTTGCTTTGTTGACATGAGAATAAAGAGTTGCATTGTCTTTGTGATACACATTTCTGATTAATAAAGAACATTATCTGTTAAAGTTTGGTATTAGGTTCAGCACCACCATAATACCCACAACCTCAGAAAAGCGATAATAGTACGAGATGCCGATCCCATGCAAACGTAACAAAAATATTTAAGCATATATTTGCACTCGAGAACGGGAATAAATTCTCTAATATCGTCATGTGAAAGATTGAAAAATACATAAAGAATGGAACTTTAGGAGCTTTACTATGTAAATAATTAATGCCGGTAAAAGGAAGTAATTTTGAAGATGTGTTACATAGCTTGGCAGCGGCGTCCAAACGATATCTATCAAAGCGGTTCAGGTAATTTTGAAGATGTGTTACATAGACCAGCAACAGCATCCTCGATTATAATTAATGAAATGACGTCAAAAATTTATATTTCTCATAAAATTACCAGTTCTGCATGGCGCTTAAAATAGTAAAAAATTGGATAACCTTTATTGTATAATAAACTTCTTGTAGAGTGTTTAGATGCCTATTATGTACATATATCACAAATAAACTACGAAAATGCAAGGCAGATCCAGTAAGCATATTTTACCATTTAAAACATTATTTGCTGCATTTTACATTTTCCTGCATTTTACATCATTTCACTGAAGTCCCTTGAAAAATGTAAAAATGAGGTTCTACTTTATGTTGCTGAACAATGATAACTGTCATCATGACAGCATCCAACACCCATAGTGCTATCAAAAAAATGCAGCTACTCCATGCAGACTCAACAAGTGGCTGAAAGTCCCCTGCAGAAATATTGTGCCATGCTGCTTCATAGCCAACCACAATTGGTCTGTTTCACAGCTTCTCTTCACTTAAGTGTTAAAACCTGTGGCTGACACACCTGCAGTAAAAAGCAGGAGCTATTCAATATGCCATCCAAAATGGAACAAATTATGCCATTCAAAATGGAACACCTAGAAGGACTGAAGATATCAGAGCCAAGTTTATTTGGTAAATAACATGCTGTACAAATATCAAATAGTTGAAAAAACAGCCCAAAGTGAAGTGAGTAAGATGGCAAGGCCAGTACTGAGTGTCACCACCACTGCTGGCTATAGCTGCTGCCATATGGTGCCTCTCACTGACATGGTGCAGGTTTCAGACAAGCACATCACATTCCACCATTCTTCCACTGCCCATACCTGGAGATTAGCAACAAATATAAGCCACTATACCTGATGTCATTTTAACACTGAAAAATGTGTACAGTTCCTACCCCGCAGGGACTGATGACCAAGTAGTTTAGTCCCCTCTAAACAACAACAACAACAACCTATCCCACACCTGAACCAATGTTCCTATGAACTGTGTGCTTGGAGATGAGTGTGGCAAGCATCTTGAGTTGAACTGAACTGTGATTTGTTGCACAGTAGGCCATGTGTCACTATCGACGAACCATCTCAGATATCGACAGTCGTGGTCATTGATGGTGGCTGATGACTGGTAGTTCACCTGTTGTGGCTGTTATACCCTCATTCCACCACTTATAATACACCCTGACACACTTAAGTGTGTGAAGCCAAATTCCCGTACAATTGCTAAAACTGAAATTCCCATCAGTTGGGCACTGAGTACCATACCCTTTTCGAATGGCATCAGCTAATGACGATGTTGCATGTTCCATAAATCACTTGCACAACCACGTCTCAAAATGTCTTCTCTACAACTGCAGCTGCCATAGTGGTGTTTGGTGCCCAAACAACACACCTGCACATCTGTGCACAACTATCTCATCACAAAGTCAGTGCAGTCATGAACATTGCATGCCATGTGTGGTTACGCATTATCCTGTTGCAATGTGGCCATCAGTAAGCTCCGGAGGTAGTGGATGGTAACAAGCACCGACACTTCAGCGATGTATCACTGGCTGGCTAGTGTACCAACAATGTGTACTAGGAGGTGCAGGAGTGGAATCCACAGCCACCCCACACTACATAACTATAGTGATGCATAAGGCAATAGTTTAACAATCTCTCACCCTGGTGTCTCCAAATTCTAACCCGACCTTTGTGATGCAGGCAAAAACGGGATTGGAAGAATGTTGTTCTTAATGACAAATTCCAATTCTGCCTGCAGCACCATGTCTGTCAGATAAGTGTCAGGAGGCACAGTGGTGACAGACTGTTGAACTGTCACCTTATGAATCACCATACTGGTCCCTTACCAGGAATGACTGGCCCAGGATATATCAGATTAACTTTGGCAATATGCAGAAGCAGCTTGGACTGCTATAGCCCGTCAGCACATCTAATATGTTTTATTTTTAATACCAAGGCACATAGCAGCAGATATATTTAGCAACAGTGACAAAACAAAATAAAGTCTGTATCATCTTCTTCGCTTTACATAGGACTGTATTTTCAAGCATGTGATCTTTGTATAAGTAAGTTCCCAAATAAATTTTGTTGTCATTCCTCCAGTTCTTCTTAGGGTTGCATTTTTGGATGGCTAACAGCATATGTCAACGATCTCGCCACAGGCACAGACAGACAATTTTAGTTCAGAAAGTCCACAAATGCCTTCTTTAACCATAATCTGAGATATGTGCGAACTCAGTGTGAAACATTCAGAGAACAACACTTCCACCATCTGTCATGATTACTAATGACTTGAAAATTCTACCAAATTCTTAGGCAAAGTTCAACTTCCCACTCTTGTATCTTTAGATTACAGTTCTTCTAACTGAAATTCTACCCACACCTCAAAGTAGTAGGTGCTATATTGATCAACCTATAAGCCACCCCCACTCCTGATACTGCACCCAATACCATTCTCTGAGTCTAATGTCCATAATGTTAATGGGATGTTAAACCCTAATCTTCCTTCCTTCCTTTTCTTGCACTCAATCTATCATTACCCTATGGATGGCTGTGAAAGAAGAGTGCCAACCACCTTCTACTTTGTATAATGGTCCAGTACATGCATTTCCTATCCCATTAACAGGAAGCCATATGCTACAACAACCAAGTTATATACCAACTGTGCTACAATTTCTGTGTACTATTGTATGTCAGGGTAATACCCAACTATCTGGTTCCTCAATCAAATGGTGACCACTAATGCAACTACCTAGTTACCAAACTGGTTGCACACAACAACTGCTTCAGTAAGTATTTTATGGATCCAACCTCTCCCCCCCCCCACCCTTATTTAGCACCAGCTTCACAAACAAAACATGTCAGAACTATCCCAACCATATGACGTCTATCCTCAATTCTTCCAGTCTGTTTGGTCTAAACTACACTGGTAATCTTCCTCAGATGTCCCAATACCACATCTGTGTTCTTATTCCGCCATCTCTCTCCTCTCTTTCTTTCTTTCTTTCCATCTCTCCTTTCACATCCCTATTCTCTCCACTTCATTGTGACTGTTACATCAGTTGACACTACAGCCTCAATTTACTGCTGCTATTGTGGCCTCTCATCAATCTTTTTAACCCCCACTCTCCCCTTTCTTACAGCACACATATTAATGTCTCCCAGTTGGCACAAGCTCACAGACCCATCAAATTGAGGGAGCAGGCTACTCAATTTCACCATCATGCTAATACGTCTCTCAGTGTGTGATTATGTTCAAGAGAGAATGAAAGAAAGAAATAAAGAGGGGGATAATCATGTAAATTGAAAAAAAAAGTGTGTCTATGAGCAATATGATTTACAACCACTTATTGACATTCTGTGTGAGTTTAGCATCTCTGCAATCTACTTTAGTGGTGGATAAATAGAGACATTCATATTAAAATTAACAGAAGGCCCAGATTTGGTTATATCTATGTCAAAACAACAAAATTACTACAATAATAAAGCATGCTAGGCAATTTTATATTTGAAGGAATAAGTCAGAAGTGTGATCAGTCAAGACTATGATGAACATAGTGTGTAGCAACATGGGTGGTAGGGATGGATTTAGAGGGCAGGATGTACGGCACCTCATTTGAGGTTATGCCTAACTTTCATAAGGTCCTAAAATGAAAGAGATCCTACCCAACATCCTTTCCACCTCTCACAAAGTGGTATTCTGTCACCCACCTAACCTCCAGAACCTCCTAGTACATTGCTTTACCACTGCCATTCCTAACCACTTTCCAAGTGCAAGAGATGCAGAACCACACCCACCTAGCACTTTCTATTCCAGTCCTGTCGCAAGTATATCCGACTCAATCAGAGGTAGAGCCTACTGTGGAAGTAGCCCTGGCATTTACCAACTCTGCTGCAATCACTAGTCAGATTTTTTTAAATATTTGTATGACTACCAACCATCTGCCACAAACAGAGTAAAGTCAACCACTCTGCTGCACAACATGCAGATGAGCATGTCATGTTTACAAAAAACAACTCTTCCACCACCAGCTTTTCTGACCTACACAGAAATGAGTTATTCTTGCAACACATTCTCTGGTCCAAAAATTATCCTATGGTATCCTATTGATTCTGTACCCCCCACAATAAATAAATAAATCTGCACCTCATCCTACCATCTCTTATCAATTAGCATTCTTCAAACAAAGTGTTTGCCACCATTTTCCCCTTCTCTGCTCCTCTTCTTTTCACTCTCCTCCTCCCTCCCTCCTTTGCACTGTGTTTCTGAAGTGCATCTCACAACTTACTCCAACCATCTTGCACCTACACACTCCAGGCAGCAGTGACATCTCCACCCCCACCCTTGCCCTGCATCCTTCCCCTCCTTCCCACTCAAGATTGCAGTCACAAATGACACAAGACTTGAGGTGCAGCAGGCAGTAACAAAGGTCATGGGTAGATGAGTTACGCCTGTATGAATTGTGTTTGTGTTCTTTTTGGTATCAAAAGCTGTAGCCAAACGCTGAAGTTGAGTGACTGTGATTGTCTTTTCTTCATGCTTAACTTCAGCTAAGAGATTGACTATAAATATGAGCTGCAATCTATCCTTTGCACAATATTGTTGATTTTCTAGCCTGGTCTTTCCACTGTTATAAGCACAATATTTGTTAAAGAAAGATTTGGTGTCAAAAGAAATGAAACTACACCTGCAACAGACCTCCTCTGCTGTATCTCACATCTCACTGCTGAATCATTCATCTGTTATACAATTATTGAATCACTTTACGTATGTGATTTCAAGCTACTGCATTTCCCTTGCAATAATCCTTAAGTGAAGAAACACTAGACTAAATAAAGAATAACTTGCTCTTTGTAAGCATTGCCAAACAGTCACATTGCTTTCCTTGTCATGCCATATTTTGTTTAGTTTCGTGAAGTATTCGCTGCGAAAAGGTTAATGGTAGTGTGCGCTTTCTATTAAACACACAAAGGAGGAGAATGGTTGAGCTAGGAATTCAACATCAGATGAGAGTAGGACAAATTATTATTTATTTTATCTATGAAATAGTCATCCACGGAGATATAGATGGTTAGTTTTATTTGCTTTGTTCCTATTCATTATTTAAATACCATATTTGCTTGAATATAGGCCAAATGTTTTTCCCAAATTTTGGCTTGCAAAATCATGGTGCGGCCTATAATCAAGATTCGAGATTCCATCCTTTCAAATGTTTGTATAGCTTATGAGACTTAACTACGGGGTTATCAGTCCCTAAACTTACAAATTACTTATGAACTAACTAATACTAAGAACGGCACAAATATCCATGCCCAAGAGGGGATTCGAACCCCAGACCGTAGTGGCCGTGCAGACCGTGACTGGAGCACCTCACTCCTCTCGGCCACCGCGGCCGGCTCCATCCTTTCCCCCCTCCCTTTCCCTTAAGTCATTAGTTTCAAAAACTACATGTTCATGTTTATTTTGGTTTGAGAAACGTAATAAACTATACAGTCTTCAAACAAAAGTGGGACAGTTAACTGTTTGGCAGAACTGCATCTACATTTTTGTACACATTCACGGAAACGGCACGGCAATTCGTGAAAGTCGATGTTTCGATATAAATCAAATGGTGTCATTCAGTGCCACAGCCAGCCATAGCAGACAACTATTTATAACAAGTCTGTGTGGCCTTAAACAAAAGCGGTATATAATACCCACACATCCTAAGCACAGAAATGATTTCAATTTGATGCAGTCAATGAAGCTAATCTTCATGATAAATGTTAAGTATGTGTCACGGAAGTTCTTACCATGACATTTACGTTGGTAACACCTACTAAAAGCGGTGATGGGAGGGATGCTGGAACAACTGATTTGTGTAGCTAATACCGATGTTAAGTTCAAATCCTACATTTTAAAATAATATATTTTATCATGACCAGATTCATTGCTTTGACATTCGTTGGGGTAATTTCCACAAAATGATATACATGGAACTCAAGGCAATTTTGCAGCCTTTCAACTGAATTATTTCTGTTTTAACAGCAAAAACAGAGTTTCTATCTAGAATTACAAAGTCAAGCAAGTCTTTTTCTACATCGGGATAATTACATTTTTTCCTGTGAAATGCACATCGACTCATTGAACATTTTAATAGTTTGTCCTCACTTACATACTAGTGACAAACTTTTTTCCATCAATGTCAAATTTACATCCAGCTTCCTGCTTTCCATGTTCGTTATTGTGACAGGGCAACCTGAAGCTTACATTTGGCGGTGTAACTCAATATCACCTACAAGCCAAAACATTGTGACACATAAACACACACACACACACACACACACACACACACACACATACATACACATACACATACCAAGTAAAGTCGATATTTCTGCAGCACATGCGTATGCTATACAACACTTCAAACTCCCAGTAGCACAGCTTGGTTCGTCCTCCCCTCACTTTGATCACTGCATGACTATCGGCCTGTCATCTCACTTTCCTATTCATTGATTTACAATTTTCCATATTAGTTTTGAATTTATTGAAAAGTGAACATGATTTCGCAAATATTTTTTTCTTATTATGAGAAAGTTCGTTTAGATGAAAATAAATAAATAAATAAATAAAATAAAAAACCTGCAGCATATATTCAATTTCCGTCCCCCCCCCCCTTCCTAGAATCTCATGTCAAAAGTTTAGGTTCAGCCTATATTCACACAAATATGGTAATTTAAATGGGACCCGAGAACAACATGGAGTCTTCTTCAACATCATCAACATTATTATCTCTGAGGATGCAGTTTAACTGAAAATGCGATGATCTTTGAAAATTCTAACTACCTGTATGTAATATGATATTCCTTTTTCACTGTGGGTCTTCTTTAACATTTCAAATACTAATTTTTCAGCCATGAATTATTTGATGTGTAATTAAAGTAATGTAAGAAAAACAAATGAAGTACACATAATGAGACTATAGTTTTAATATGGTTGTGCCTATACCTTTAGTTAGTAATTCTAAATGTGGATCAATTGAAGTAGTGCCAGGTACATTTCAAGAAGTCTAGAAGACTGTAGATAACCACCTACATAGTTGTTTTGTTCTTGTGGAGGGCAGAATGAAAACGTAAACATAAACACCATGCTTCTTCATATTCTACCAACACTGAGACTCCTATCATACAGCAATGTGTCTGAGTCTGGCCACTCTTTAATGGAGGTGGATCACTCCATGCCCGTATTGAGGAAACTTCCAAGAAAATGTTAATATCTATTACCCTTCAGGGCGGTATACTGTCATTCAGATTGATACAAAATAAGGACTGTTGAAATGGAACAGAAGGGCATCCTGGATTTTGGTGTAACACAGAAAGAAAGGTTGAAAAACACTAAAACTGACAATGAAGAATATCAAGTAAAATGGCTTAAAATGAAAACTTCAATAGTGATATTAATTCCATTTTTTTCAAACGTTTCCCTAATCAAAAGTTTGCCTGTTTGCAGAAATTTCCAATATAATGTTCCAATAGAGACTAAAATACCGTGGAGCAGTAAAACTATTATATGTGCCCACACTAGCATTACAAGGAAGAGTATAACACATTTTACAAGTGTTTTCACAAAAATTGAAGGTGCAGCTGTGGTGAAATTAGCTAGAACATAAAATTTCATTGGTAACTTCAGCACAAACTCCACTAATGTGCTTTTATTGGTACTATTAATGATCAATTTGTAATGAGAAAATAATCTTTTTATATTATTTTGACAAACAAAGTGTGTGTCTCAAAAGTGTGTATCTTCAGTGTACTTTCTTCACTTAGAATTATAATTACACATCTCCTTAACATTAGATTGAACAATTAATAGCAGTATACCAGTACGGATTATTTTGAAGGGTATACAACCATCTTGCAGCTTTTTACACATGTTCTTGAGTAGTAAAGAAATTTTCAAAAAAGTTTGTATTATGTCACTAAAAAGCGAAATTTGTGTCTTATAATATCTTTTATCATCTCTCCTGTAAATTAGCTGAAATGAAGTTATGATCCTCTGATTCTCACATAGCAATTTGTACATTGCAGATATTATGTAGATAGGGAACAACTCACCATAAAGACGAACGTTGAGCCGCCGACAGACACAAATAAAAGACGTACAAACACACACACAATTCTAAATTTTCGACCACAGCCTTCCTCAGACAGAGAACACTCATCTACATAATCACTCACACACACTCATCCACACACATCATTCATCTCTGGCAGCCCAACACAGTCTGACTCACAGCAAGTGGAAGGCATGGGAGGGGGGAGGGGGGAGGAGCAGAGGGGGGGGGGGGGAGTGGAGAGGGAAGATAAGGGTGGGGATACAACAAGCAAAGGGATGTCAGGCGAAAAATGAGATGCAGTATGATATAGGTGGGGGATCTTTTTCCACATCAAACCCTCCAAAACTCTCAACAGTACCTTCACTTTGACAGCTACCATCCTTTCCACATGAAAAAATCCCTCCCTTATAGGCTCGCCACCCATGGAAGTCATATCTGCAGTGATGAGAACTGCCTTAACCAGTATGTTGAAAACCTCACAAAGACCTTCACAGACAGAGATTATCCACCAGACCTAATCCATAAACAGATTTTCCGGATATATCTTCTACACCAATAGTCCTCCTTCCAACCCTACTAACCAGCCACAAAGGTGTGCCCCCCCCCCCCCCCTTGTCACCCAATACCATCCTGGACTGCAACAACTGAACCACTTCCTAAGTAAGGGCTTTGATTATCTGTGAACATGCCCTGAAATGAGAGACATCCTACCTAAGATCCTCTCAACCCCCCCCCCCCCCTAAAGTGGTGTTCCATCGCCCACACAACCTCCACAACATCCTAGTCCATCCCTATACCACTCCTAATCCCAACCCCTTACCACAAGGATCATATCCCTGTGGAAGACCCCGATGCAAAACCTGCCCAATCCACCCACCCAGCACTTCCTATTCCAGTCCCTTCACAAGCTTGTCCTACCTCAGAGGCTGGGCCACCTGTGAAAGCAGCCGTGTAATATACCAACTCTGCTGCATTCACTGCTCTGCATTCTATATTGGAATGACAACTAACCGGCTCTCCATCAGGATGAATGGCCACCGTCAAACTGTGGCCAAGAGCAATATGGACTATCCTGTGGTGCATCATGCAGTGGAATACGACTACAACACCTTGGACTTTAACAGCTGCTTCACCACCCGAGCCATCTGGATTCTCCCCTCCTCCACCAGCTTTTCTGAACTGCGGAGATGGGAGTTATCCCTACAGCACATCCTACGGTCCTGCAACCATCCTGGCCTCCGCCTCAGATAACCTAACATCCTACATTCCATGCCCCAGTCCCCCTCAACCTCACACGCTGCATTTCCTTCCTATTCATGCCCCTTCCCTACTGTGTGCTTTCTGTTTTTTTAACCCCCCAACCCTTCCCCCCTTTTTCATACTGCATCTTATTTTTCTCCTGACATTGCTTCTGCTTGTTGTATCCCCACCCTTATCTTCCCTCTCCACTTCCCTCCCTCCACTCCCCCTTCCCCCTCCTCCCTTCCATCCTTTCCACTTGCCATGAGTTTGACTGTGTAGGGCGGACAGAGATGGCTGACGTGTGTGGATGAGTGTGCCTGAGTGATAGTGCGGATGAATGTTCTCTGTCTGAGGAAGGCCGTGACCGAAAATTTAGAATTGTTTGTGTCTGTCAGTGGCTCAACGTTCATCTTTATGATAAGTTGCTCCCTATCTACATATCATTATTAACATTCCTTACTGGACCTTCCATTGTTGTTATTTTGCAGATATTTTAGTCATATATAAAATCATGTGTAGTACACAACTTGTCCTCAACCTCCGCATTCCTCAAAACTAAAGTGGGTAGAAATGTACAGTTCTGAAGTCTAGGAAATACAAAAAAGTCAGCAAGATTAAAAACTATCACTGAAGTCAAAAGCAGGCACTCAATATTTTATGTAAGAACACTCTGTCCTCAAGATACCCATTAAAGAAGTTTAAATATAAAATATCAGGAAATCTTACAACAATATCTGATGATCTCCAGGTCATAAATAAATAAAAGTAAATAAATAGGCTTTAATGAACTTCAAACCAAGTAACTTGGTTAGTACATACTAAAATGGCTTCTGAAGACTACATTCAAATTCTGAGATTACATTCTACTATTGAGATATGGCAGCCAGATTCTGTAACAAAGCTACTGTAACAGATATTAATGTTGTTCATATATGATAAATGCATGATTTAAGTAAGAAGTTTGCAAGGAATAAAAAAAACAAGCACTAAATCTGTCTTGGAAGCAGCCTAAAAAATTACAATGAAATGATGTTCCATGAGGGTTCACACAGACACATTGAGTTCTGCTAAAACATGATGATTGTAACTGTGACCAATGTTGCAACTATCTTTCTACAGAGAAATGTACCCCTGAAAAAACTTCATTTTATCATCTATTAACCACTTTGTCACTCTTACACTTCACTGTTTAACATTCTGCTTTTATGTATCAGTAGTGGTAAGCAGTGCAAATTACTTTTAGCTTATCCTAAATATAGCTCTGTTCGCATCTCCCCTAGATAAAAAAAAATTGTTTGTGTATCCCTTCCTTTTCTGCCATCTCTCAACACAGTGCCTAACCAGTAATCTCCTCAAATATCAAACTATGATGATCTGCAATTGTTGAAAAGCCATTAGTCCTGTGGCATTCTCCAGTTCCAAGAAAGATATTTTTTTGATGGAATGTTAAAATACTTTAGACTGATCGTATGCCACTCTAATACAAGTACTTAACATTTCTTCCTATATATGACTGTTGTTTTTAATTGAATTTATCACAAACTGCTTTTTGTACAGTTCATATTTAGAAAACTTACAGTGAATTCTAATGAAATAAGTAACAGAGTGTAGTGATAAGATAAGAGGGCAAATGCTGAACTAAAGATTCAGAGCAAACTGCAAAAGGTACAAATGAAGAGACAGCAAATGAACTTCTCTTGGCAGCTTATTATTTAGTGACTATTTTTGACGTTATTCCACCTCTCTCTTTTAACTAGCATATCTTTATGTTACACAGTAAATATAAAGACTAAAAGAAGATTAAAAGTTTATCATCACAAACCGTCATCCCACACCACTCGCATCGGTATCCTGACAAACATTCTGCTGACCAGCACGTTTTCTTGCAGACAACACACTTCGAGTTGCTAGGCAGGTTACCCTCACGCCAGTGGTGTTCATGGTGTACCGATGACAGCTCTTTTCCAGGGAGATATGTTGCATTTTCTTTGCAGTCAGCCACTGCAAAGTCCTGGCATTCTACGTGTACGAAGTACTCACAAACTGAAATGAAATGTAGAAATTTAAGTTACTGACATGAACTTGCTGAAATTCCTATTGGGTTAAAGGTTCTGTACTCTACAAACAGTACAATACTTATGAATGTAAAGAAATAAACAAATTAAATTTTTTTGTCCATATTAAAGCATTATAAGTAGTTACAAAACAAAGCTAGTAAGTAAACCGAAATGCAATATTTTTGTGTATGTAAATGTAAAACATTGCTCACGTCTTATGACAACTTTGAAAATCAATGCCCACACAAATTGCCAGTTTGCATTTGCTGCCAATAAACAATGCATTTTTTACACATGGAACTTCATAGATAACACATTTAAAAGAATAAGGCAACTGGCTGCACAATGAACAAGTATACACATATATGAGGTGTTTCAAAGTCTTTGCATCAAACATTTAAGGGTGACAAGTCATGCAATGGGAAATAACTTTTCTTAGAGACAAAATGTTCACTGATACTTCACTGCCATACTACATGACTAGATATCCGAAAGATATTCTCTAATTGCTGATCTAGCAGGATCTAATGGTTAAATTTTATGTATGGCAGTGGCGGTATTGTGAGCTAATGTTGACTTTGAAATGTTCACTTTAGGGTCTACAATAATAATTCATTCATTCACTGACAAATTTACATAAAAGAATTTGTCACCCATAAAGCAGTAACAGCATAAATTATTTACTTTATGGCAAACATGTAAGATTATTCCCCTGTTCTATGTGATAAGTTTTCAAAAACCTTTAAATGGTTATTTTCAGCATCAGCACACTATGTTGCCAATGCTATAAGTAAAACATTACTGGGTCTAATTATGTGTGGTTCTGCCTGCTGCCTACTCTAGTAAAGTGATAGAATAATTTTCAACAATAAAACCATAAGAATGACTGTAATCTGAGCAAGATTTTTTAGAAGTGAACCAGAAACTTTAATTTTGATTGGCCCAACTCCTTTCACACATAGCACCTGACTGAATTATATATAAATAGGCAACAAGCATTAAGAGCACATGGGGAGGACATGAAAGGAGCTCCCAGTAGAATGTGCTGTTAAGCTAGCAAGACTTTCAGGTGTACCCTGAGCAACCATTATTTATTTATTTATTTATTTTATTTTATTATTTTTTTTCCCTGGCCAATCCTTTCACAAACCCACAGACATCAGGGCAAAGCTTGTGTAAGGAATAGACAACAAGAACTTTTTCAGGTCCAATCATGACTATTACCTCTGTCAATATTGAGGGCTTATCTTTATTCAAAGAGGAACTGATAAAAGACTATTTCAGAAAAATAACTGTGATGTCCTCTGTATTCAAGAAACTCACAGAAATAGTAGCCTTAATCGCCCAAAACTCCAAAGCATACTTTTGGTGGTTCGGAAGCCTTATCGTCAATAAGGCAGTGCTGTTTTTTTGAAGTTTGGAATTTAAGTATAATCAAGCAGCGTATCAGAAGTAGATGATGTAGAGATCGTCACAACTGAACTTAACAACTGTACCATAACATCTGTTTACAAACCACCACTAAGTAACATCAATGTCAATGCAATTCATAAACATAATAGTACCAAAATAGATTTCAATTGTTGACTTCAATACCATAGCACTAGATGGGGATATCCTCCAGATGAGAAGAATGGGATGGCAGTTATCGGCTGGGCAGAGTCGAACAAGCTAGCTTTGATTCATGACCACACACATTTCGCATTGTTCGAAAAAGATCCATGCGATGAATCAACAACAACTGTTAAATTCTATGTCAGAAGCTAAATGAAACAGCTGGATTACTCTTTTGGAAGAGCTAGATATGAGTATAAACAATCATAAAGCATAGAGACTTTTTAAGCACTTAATCAATGACCCAACTCTCCTGAACAACCATGCTAACATTTCAGCGGATAACACAGCCAGCCAACTGCTAAAAACCGGAAAACCAGACAACAAACCTTGCAGACAAACTAAGAATATGAGCAATGCATGGAGGATGAAACAAACTCATTGTAACAGTCTATCTCAATAGGTGAGCTTAATGAATTCACTGCAAAAAGTAAGAAAGGGAAGGCTGATGGTCTAGAGGATATTCTAGTAGAACAGATCAAACATTCTGGTGCACAGACCAAACAGTGGATGCCAAATATGTTTAATAAATGCAGGAAGGTCTGTAAGGTTCCAAGTATATGGAGAAAATCTAAATTCATAGCAATCCTCAAACCTGGAAAGGACATCAATGGTCCCAAAAGCTATTGACCTTTATCACGTCTCAGCCTCATTTATAAGATTTTTGAAAGAATATTACAAACAAGACTCAAATACGTGATAGAGCCCAAACTCATACCACACCAAGGGGTTTCCACCATTAAAGAAATTGAACCTCACAAATACTAGGCCTAAAAGAGTTTATTGAAGATTGGTTTCAGAAGAATAGGGTTACCGGAGCTGTTTTCATTGATGTGAGTATCACCTAGGGCACTGGCAACACTCACAACTAATTGAAAAACTGTACAAGATCACTAGAGATGACAAAATTACTGATGTTATTAGAAACCTACTTCAGAATCACCAATTCTTTGTAGAGTTTCATGGAAAACATAGCCAACAGCAGAATGGCTTAACCCAGTGAAGTGTATTTGCTCCATTCCTTTCCAATGTATATACAAATGATCAACTACTTCCTGCCAAGACCAGCAGTTACATATATGCTGATGATAGGCTCATAGCTGTTCAGGGACTGTCATTTGAGGATGTGGAGAAGAGGCTGAATGAGGTACCAGTGGAATTAGATCTATATTACGGTCATAATCTACTGAAACCCATCCCAATGAAAACCCATGTATGTACATTCCATCTGTGCAACAAACAGGCATCTTGTCAGCTACAAGTGAGATGGAGGGATGTTAACTTTTAACACTGCAAAAACCTTGGGCATTACTCTAGCTCGAGCTTTGACACTCAAACAGCAATGCCTTAACACCAAATGTAAAGTGTGTGGTCAAAACAACATTCTGCAGTGACTGACAGTTTCAATCTGGGGCACAAGACCAAAGGTTGTAAGAATATAAGCCTTATCTCTAAGCTACTCCACTGGTGAATACACCAGCCCAGTTTAGTGTAGAGCAGTATATGCCAAACATGTTGACGACACACTCAATGAATCTGTCAGAATCGATACAGGATGTCTGCATCCAACTCCTGTAAGTAAAATCTATCATCTGGCTGGTATTGCACTTCCAGCAATTCAATGAGAAAAGGCAGCCAACAAAAAGAGACAAAAATCTATAGTCTCCAGGTGGCAACCACTTCATGGAATAGAGCCAGCAGCACAGAGGATTAAATTTAGAAACAGCTTTCTCACATCAACTGAGAACCAGAGTGACTACAGAACAACAGTAGGACTGTGGAAGGATAGCTGCAAGATGTGAAAGCTATTATAGGTTATTATGTATATACTATCCTCCTGATCTGGTACAGAAGCAAATTGCCAGAGCCACTTCCTCATCCCTCCAAACCCAGAATCTTTCACAGAAGAACCCCAAAAGTACCCCTCTTGTCACCGAATACTTTTCAGGACTGGATCGGACTCTGAATGTGTCACTTCAGCAAGTATACGACTTCATTAAATCCTGCCCCGAAATAAGATCCATCCTTCTACGACATCCTTCTCACTCCACCAAGAGTGTCTATCCGCTGCCCACATAACCTTCGTAACTTCCTAGTCCATCCCTATGAAATCCCCAAACAACCTTCCTTACCCTCCGGCTCCTACCCATGTAACCGCCCCCGTTGTAAAACCTGCCATATGTATCCTTCCACCACCACCTGGAAGGTGTACACGATCAAGAGCAGAGCCACTTACGATAACACCCATATGATTTACCAGCTGACATGCCTGCACTGTGAAGCATTCTATGTGGGAATGACCAGCAACAAACTGTCCATTCGCATGAACGGTCACAGGCAGACAGTGTCTGTTGGTAATGAGACTAAACATGCCTTGGTGCATGGCCAGCACATATGGCACAGTGTTACACAGTCCGGATTATCTGGATACTTCCCATTGACACCAATCCTTCAGAGATGCAAACTTGCCCTTCATCATATTCTTTCTTTCCATTGTCCACCTGGTCTCAACCTCTGCTAAATTCAAATTCACGCTGACGACTCTATAACATATTTGCCTCGGATCTCTGGACAGACACTATACCTCAACTGGTATCTCTGCCTAACTTATTTGCTTGGTGTGTTTGCATGTGTATATGTGTGGGTGTGCGCTTGTTTACCTTGCCGCGAGACACCATGTAAGCCACTGCCAGCGTGGCGCAGGGGATAGCGTCATCAACTGTAGTGCTGAAGGTCGCCGGTTCAATTCCGCCCACCGGCAAAAATTTATTTCATTGTAATTAACAATTCCAGAATGTTCGACATCTTTTTATGTTCACTTGTAATTTCTACTTGTTTCTTATGTTAATTGTTCTTCTAATTTCTGGTACATTCTGTCTGTGAATAAATAGCAGAGCACTCTGCCTGAGAGGCAGTCAGTGCTGCGTGTATGTTAAGTTCGTAATAAACGTGTTTTCAGTATAAGTGCTGTGTTCAGTTGCCTTCAAAGTCAAGCCTGATCCATTCCAATGCAACATTGTTTGGTGGAGGCGCCGGGTATCCTGTGCAACAGCTGCATCATCGTGGCTCCGATTAGGCAACGTAAGAGCCGTCGCTTACACGGACTGGAACCAAAATACAACGGATACACCGAGTACATCCTTCCAAAGGTCTGTATCACCAGAAGAACCATGGACACAAAATAAGCCAGCTGCACATCAGACACCCATCAGTGTTCTCTGGAGACGCTGGACAGGACCCCAACAAATGGCTAAAAGGGTCCGACCAAGTCGACAGGTACAACAGGTGGGATCATACGATGTGCTTGGCCAACGTTTACTTCTACCTGGACGGAACAGCCCAGCAATGGTTTGAAGACAATGAAGACAAATTGAATGATGGGAGACATTCCAGGAGGAACTTAAGAAGACATTTGGAGACCACCAACAACAAATCCGCTCGGCGGAAGAACATCTGAAGAACCGGGCAGAACGACATTGTGAGCCGACATAGTCGTACATACAGAATTTTTTGACCCTGTGTAACATAGTGAATCTGAATATGACTGAGGCCGACAAAATCATGCACCTGATGAAGGGTATTGCAGTAGACATGTACCAAGCTCCCCGGCAACTATGACGCCCGCAGAAGAACAGACGTCTAGAGGACAGAAGACCACACACCACTGTATTTCCACTGTGGTCGCCCTAGACATGTCGTACGCTGCTGCAGAGAGATTAGGCGAGTATTTGACGATTATTTTGCCATAAGACATCAGCCATCAGACCAGTTCTATCCCAGGCAATCACCTGCTAATGAGTTCAGTCGACATATGGGAAGAAGCCCATCGCCGTACCCTAGACCAGGTCGCTCCCTGATGCGCTGCAGCCGTTCACTGTCGCTGTACAGCGGTTCCAGCCGCTCCCCTAGCCGCCGCGCCCAGAAAAACTAAGCGAGGCGACCATCTACGTAGGTGAGGCCGCCACAGAAGACAGTCGCTAAGATGTCGGGAAATCTCATCGACATCATAATCGACTGCCAACCTGTCCGGGCACTTGCAAGTGTACTTGCGTCTGTGTAAATGTGTGGATGTGTGTGTATTTGTTTACCCTCCTTTTTTCCCCCTAAGGTAAGTCTTTCCTGTCCCGGGCTTGGAATGACTCCTTACCCACTCCCTTAAAACCCTTATCATTTCCTTTTCCCTCTCCTTCCCTTCTGCCTGGCGAAGCAGCTAGGCTGCGAAAGCTAGCATTTGTGTGTGTGTGTGTGTGTGTGTGTGTGTGTTTATTTGCTACTATCACTGCCTGTGCTCCTTTGCCTGGTAAGTAGACTTCATCTATATTTTACATATATTTTTCCTGTTAGGAATTTGTCATATATATATATATATATATATATATATATATATATATATATATATATATATATATATATAACCCATATCCTTCCCTTTTCCTCCCCTTTTTTCCTCTTTTTCCTGAAGAAGCTGCCAGTGGTGGCGAAAGCTTGTATGTGTGTTTGTGTGTGATTTTATTTGTTTCTCTCGACGAGCCGGTCCTTTTGGTAAGTCATCTCTTTTCTATTTTAATTTTTATTTATCCCACCGGGAAAGTTTCCCTCTATAATTTATATATATATATATTCTTTGCTTTCTACAGTTCTACAGTATGTCTGCCTAAGTGTACTTGCGTCTGTGTAAATGTGTGGGTGTGTGTGTATTTATTTACCCTCCTTTTTTCTCCCCAAGCTAAGTCTTTCCTGTCCCGGGATTGGAATGACTCCTTATCCACTCCCTTAAAACCCTCATCATTTCCTTTTCCCTCTCCTTCCCTTCTGCCTGACGAAGCAGCTAGGCTGCGAAAGCTTGTATGTGTGTTTGTGTGTAATTTTATTTTATTTTATTTGTTTCTATCGACGAGCCGGTCCTTTTGGTAAGTCATCTCTTTTCTATATATATATATATATATAATAGTCGAAGATTACTCACCAGGTGAAGGAGCACAGGTGTAACAGCATCACAAATAAATAAATGAATACACACACACACACACACACACACACACATACACACACACACACACACAAACGCAAGCTTTCGCAACCCAGTTGCTTCTTCAGGCAGAAGGGAAGGAGAGGGAAAAGGAAATGATGAGGGTTTTAAGGAAGGGGATACGGAGCCATTCCAATCCCGGGAGAGGAAAGACTTACCTTGGGGGAAAAAATGGAGGGTAAACAAATGCACACACACCCACACATTCACACAGACGCAAGTACACCTAGGCAGACATACTGTAGAAAGCAAAGAAGTTAAGCTTAACTTCTTTGCTTTCTACAGTATGTCTGCCTAGGTGTACTTGTGTCTGTGTGAATGTGTGGGTGTGTATGCATTTGTTTACCCTCCATTTTTCCCCCCAAGGTAAGTCTTTCCTCTCCCGGGACTGGAATGGCTCCGTATCCCCTTCCTTAAAACCCTCATCATTTCCTTTTCCCTCTCCTTCCCTTCTGCCTGAAGAAGCAACTGTGTTGCGAAAGCTTGCGTTTGTGTGTGTGTGTGTGTGTGTGTGTGTGTGTGTGTGTGTGTATTCATTTATTTATTTGTGATGCTGTTACACCTGTGCTCCTTCGCCTGGTGAGTAATCTTCGTCTATTTTTTATATTTAATTTTTCCTGCTAGGAATTTTTCGTCTTAATATTCGTATTTTATATATATATATATATATATATATATATATATATATATATATATATATAAAGATTTTTTAACTTACCAAGCAAAAAACAACCGGTTGGTCGATAGATACACATAAACAAACACACTCACACACACACACACACACACACACACACACACACACACACAGAGCACATGGAATGGGAGAGGTGTAGGAAAGAGAGTTTGGAGGAACAGAGGGTTATTGTAGGTTGAGTCCTCGATAATTTCGGGATCAGAGAATGTATACTGTAGGATAACTCCCATCTGTAGAGTTCAGAAAACCTACTGGTGGATGGGAGGATTCAGATGGCCTGGGTTGTGAAGCAGCATGTTGTTAGGGTGGTCATCCTTGTTTTTGACGCAGTTTGGCAGTGGCCATTCATCCTAATAGACAGCTGGTTAGTGGTCATGCCAATATAGAAAGCTATGCAGTGATTGCAGCACAGTTGGTAAATTACATGGTTGCTTTCACAGGTACCCTGGCCTCTGATTGGGTAGGATAAGCGTGTGACAGGACTGGAATAGGAAGAGCTGGATGGGTGGATTGGACAAGTCTTGCAGCAGGGTCTTTCACATGGATATGATTCCTGTTGAGGTTTTGAAGGAAGGAAGAAGTGTTCTTGCCCTGATTCCAGATCATGAAAATATCATCAATAAACCTAAACAAGGTCAGAGGTTTGGGGGTTTCACAATGCTAGGACAATTTCCTCCAGAAGACCTATAAATAAGTTACCATAGCATAGGAAGGTGCCATGCAGGTGCCCATGGCTGTGCTACAGATTTTAGGACAATTCAGATGGACTTTAGAAGAAATGGGCATGTGGGATGGGGAGGTGGTGTCAAAAAGGAGCCAGGAGGCAAAGGGGTGGGGAATATTCACTCATACCAACACCTTTTCAAACACCCCCTCCCCCAAATAGGTGACTGCAATAATGAACACTCGTATAGCCACAGTTTGGAAACAAAATTACAGTCATACTGCTAAGTGTAACACTGAATGCACACTTCAATTTCATAGTTTCCACATTATGAGGTTATCAAAGATCCTAAAAAGGATATTATAGGTCTAGTTCTTAAATTAACTGCATGACAGACATAGTTCTCAAAGTTTTGGACATACATTTTTCAAAAACAGTATTTTATGGGATTTCACTTCATTGATTAGGCAATAATGCTGAATAACTGCGCTATTTACTGATGTAAACAACTATTAGGTATTATTATTATTATTATTAGTGCATTAAAATGTCATATATTATGAAAAAATTTAAAATTACAAAACTTAAATACTTCACAATTATTAAAATTAAAGACATATGTGATACGTTGAAAGTGATGGTGACAGAAAGATATATTTTCAGGTAGCTTGGGGGAGATAGTGGGAGGGTGATAACAATGTCCAAAAACACAAACTGAGGCCTGTGAGCCCATCCAGAATCGATGCCTTGAACCGTCCCTGAATATAAATAGGCAGCAACCAATTGTAGGGTTGTAACTTTTAGCAGAATTGTAGAATAAAAGCATGTGTTGCCTCATCATTGAGTCCTGAAAAGCTTTTTTACTTAAATGACTTTCCTCTGGGTAAAGAAACATTGGCTAAAGTCTATAATGGACTGTGTATGTGTTTCTCACATCTTGTTCATAGTAAATGCAAATGTCGACAAATTCTCTGCTTTCTTGGCAGTCAAAAAATAAGAATTTAAAAAACTGGTTGTGGTGAGAGGCTAACCTGTTAGTGTAGCCACAGCTCTCAGTCAAGTTTGGTTGCAACAGTTTGGTTGTGAATTGATTAAGTCAACAATTGTGAAAGTAGAAAAACAAGTTGTAATAAAGCACATTACGTTATTGTATTTCAAAATGCAATATTTTTTTCACCCAGAATTTAATCGATCTTACCACCTACACAGTTGTTCTGCCATTTTACCTTCCTATCATCAGTTGGACCAGACAGTAGGTCAATATGCAGATTATACAGAAAATTTGGAAATGAAAATCCCACTTGTCTGTCAACAATTAATCACTAATTAAAATATAGGTTTTATTTAAAAACAACATTTGAAAACAACCTGCGACAAACTGATATGATCACTAAATATTAGTTTTTATGAAAAATGTTTCACAACTTTTAGATTTCTTTTAGAGTTACCTATACATCATTTATTTAGTTTCCAATAGTCTATAAGTCTACATGGAATTACCCATCTATGTAGGCCTACAATGAGCACTGTCAAAACAGTAGTAAACATTACTATGCGTTCCTTCAGTCACAGCTACAGTATGGGGCATTGTTACGGGAAAATGCACCAGATACGTCCCTTATCTTCAAATTGCAGAAAAAAGCAATTAGATGTATACACGGACTGGGACTTAGAGAATCCTGTAGGAAACATTTCAGTGAGCTCAGTATAATGACACTCCCAGTCTCTACATGTACTGCTGTCTAATAGGCTATGGTATAAAAGAAAATACACAAAAATTTACTGTTAGAGTGAATGTACATACACGTAATACTAGAAACAATACTACATTAGATATTCCAAATTCAAGACTGTGTCTACAGCCACAAACAATTAGGTCTTAAATTGTATAATAGTCTACCATTGTCTGTAAAAATCCTTACATTAAGTAATTTTAAGACAGTGCTAGAGGTACGGTATGTTTCAGAAAGATGCTGTATTATTCAGTTGAAGAATACCTCCAAAATAATTTGGAGAATATGCACAATGAGGTTAAAATCACAGTTTCATAGCAATTAAGATGTATAATGACATAATTATTTATATAAAATAAAAACTGTAGTAATTTGTATGTTGTTGTAAATTATGTAATCAATCTGTAACCTAAAATGATAAAATGTATATGTACAGCCCCATATGACGAATCCAATTGCATGGTAAACATGCTGAGAGGCTAATAAATAAACAGATAAGCAAATAAACAAACAGTGTGAGCAGATGTGGAGAATCAGTATTCGGTATATCGAACAGAGAACCTGTACAAGTACTAAATGGTGTTGATATGAGATATGAAGCAAGACAGCCCATAAGAAGAAATCAATTATCTGTCAGTTACTATGAAACTCTTCAAATGGGCTGTTGTCAATGTACTATAGTTTCACTGGTGGCGTTCATCATTTTATTTTGATATTGATTTTAGATATGTTTATTTTAATATGAATTTTTGGTTAGGCCTACATAAACTGCACTTCTGAAGACAGCAGTCTTAACTTACTGAAATCAGCGTAAAGGTTTATTAAAACCACAATTCTTACAACTGGTGGACTGATTTTATTAAGTCGCTATCCGTTACTGAGCGCAGCACTGTGCAAAATATTCCTGGAAATTATTTAAATTAGCAGTCTCTTAACTTCATATTAAATACTCGTAGTTGCCCAAAGGAATACAAAAATGTGCTTGCACTTAAAAAAAAAAAAAAAAAAAAAAAAAAAAAAAAAAAAAAAAATGTGATTTGTAATTCTACGGCTGGAGGTCCACGGTAATAAACGTTTCGGTTAATTTCGTGTTCTGTATGTTTCATATTCGCAATTCGCGCAAGTAACGGTCAAAGTGAATCATAGGTTTACGTTCATTATCAAAGGAATGCATGGTCCGATACCCCAGTGATCGTTCCCACACCCCAAAAAACCCACAATCTGAAACTTCAAATATGCCTAAAATGATTTGGATACGAACCTGACCACGAAAAAACGGATCACTGATTGTTTCTCCAGTGTTCTATGAAATTTAAAGAAAAGTGAGAAACTTTTCCAGATTGAATTTGTAATGATTGCCTACTGAGGATACATGCTAACAGAAAACAGCTCTTGGACAAATAAATACAATTTGTAAGATGAAAAGTGATCAGATATACTCTTAATATAGTTTTCGAAGCATAGGGCCCGCCTCCCAGAAAAGGATATAAAGGCAGGCGGTAGAAACGCATTACCTACGTTATTAAAAAGTAGTAGTATTTTAATCATCGCAAATGTGTTAGTACTTACTACGAACTGTGAACCGGGAACCCACTACTTCGTAGTTCGTGTGTACTTAAATTAATTTCCGTCTTATAACATAAGCCTGTGTATAAGAGTAGTAACTGACAGCCAATTCGCCCGCTAGAATTCGAAGTGTGCAACAAGACATGCGAAAATTAGCCGATCAAACGTCGACCCGGATCGAAACACTTTGTGTCCACTGATTTCTGTGCAGTATTTCTGACAGGCCACAGCTTCCACGATACAGTTAATTGTTGCCACTTGCCAGTAGTGGCAATGTTTCAAGAGGGGTTGGCGCTCAATTTAGGCGCAGAGTTGCCAACTCTGTCACTAAAATTCCCCTAAATCATAAGAAAAACTTCTAAAGGGGGGAGGGGGTGCTACGATCCTGACCCGTTTCCTAATAATAATAATAGAGAGAGAGAGAGAGAGAATACAGACAGAGTAATCTTCCTAGTGGTTTTCTTTTTTCAGACTTCTCTCTTCCTGTTTTATGTTGTGGTCTTCAGTTAGCAGACAGGTTTGATGTAGCTCTTCCTGTACATGCCTCTTCATCTGCGAATAAGAACTGAAACCTGCATCCTTTTTAACCTGCTTACTGTATTCGTCTCTCGGTCTCCCTCTACGATTTTTGCCCCACACATTTCCTTGTAATGCAAAGTTGACGATTCCTTGATGACTCCCACCTTATTGTTCTCTTAGGCAGGATATGTCAGAAACTCCTCTCCCCAATTCTGTCGAGCACCTCCTCATTAGTTACGTGATCTAAACTTCTAATCTTCAGCAAAAGTAGCTTGGTGCCTGGTCGAATCTCTTTTAGGTATGCATTCTTCCTCGAAAGTTTAAACATGTGTATGATTCACACAGTAGCGTAGCTAGGGGGGTGCAATGGGTGCGGTCCGCACTGGGTACAATCTCCAAGGGGGTGACAAAATTTGCCAGAGGTTTCTTTTTTTTTTTTTTTTTTTTCCACGCTAATTGTTAATTGTTGATGGTCTGAACTGACAAGGCTGTTGCCATTCTTCGTCTATTATCGTGAGTGACCGAACGCCAGAGTTTTCTTCCGCAATATTCAGAAGATCGAATGAAATATTTATCCATTTGCACGTAAGTAAATGGAATTATTTATGATTTTTTTAATACAACGTTTTCTTCCCATAGTTGTAAGAAAGATAACAAGAGGTTTCTTTTCTGCTGATGCCAAATGCCTGAATTTTTTTCTTTTTAATGATTTTTTGAGAATCAGATGTTACTCCCAGCTTTAAAAGTGATTACGATAGTTATTCAGATATTGCTGCCTCTTTTAGAGTATAAACGGTCACTATGTTACCCTTTCGTGATTTGAACGATAAAATAAACAGCCATTTAGCCAAACCAGCTGTATTAATTATATATCACGAATTTAGATTGTGCTAAGGTGTTCAAGTGGTCAAACGTGCACGAACTAGTCTAGCATAAAACCATAACTGTTTTCCGCCGTGGCTATCAATATGGTACGTTATAATGTTCAGTGCAGAGCTTTCCGAGCTGGATGTCGCGACACCCAGGGGTGTCGCGTAGTGCCACTAAGGGTGTCGCAACAGCAGCAAAATCTTAAGATAAAATAAGACAGAACATTGTGAAAAACATACTAAACATCCTTCAGTTCGTTCAGTGTGCACTTTAAGTACAAGTGAATCATGAAAATTAATATTTCTTCAAAGTATCATTAATATAGGTAGATCTTTCTAATTAAAACCAGTGTGTTTCTTGTAAAACTTTATATATTAGGAATGGTGTCGCGACTAGGAAATCTTTGGAAAGCTCTGGTGTAGTATGTAAGAAAAATCGTAGAAAATTACAAAAAAATACCGTATAAGTTTATCATTTGATGCAACTGTGACGACAAATAGAACAAAATGTTTAAATGTTTGGTAGAGCTTATGGGACTTAACTACGGGGTCATCAGTCTCTAAGCTTACAAACGACTTATGAACTAGCTAATACTAAGGACGGCACAAATGTCCATGCCCGAGGGGGGATTCGAAACCCCGACCGTAATGGCCGTGCAGAACGTGACTGGCGCGCCGCAGACCGATCAGCCTCTGCGGCCGGCTAGAACAAATTTCCTTACTGTTTGCTGTTCATGAATATCTGACCTCCGTAAAAAATGCAAAAAAGCATTTTCTCCTATACAACAACAGACAACTGCTTACTAACTTATTGCATTTCAAGAAGATTGCTCTTTTAAGCAATATTTACCTAAAAATCTAAAGACAACTAAGAAGTGTTTGCTATAAATCATATGGAGATTTCTATTTGCTTGTGGACGAAGCCTTTCGATTTGCGAAGGACACATGTGCCGAGATGGGTAGTCCTGTCGCAAAAATAAAAAATATTAGGAAGAAGAAAATGATGCCTGGGGAAAAGGCTGCAGACGAGACGCTGACTTTGCACCAGGAACTGAGAAGGTCAATATTAGAGTGCATCGACAGTTCCAACAAGAAATTGATACACGTTGCAGAAACATGGAGTGTATATGAGACCACTTTGCTGTTTTTGAGCACAGAAATCCGATTCAGAAAAGGAACTCCATGACTGTAAAATGTTTAATTGACAATTACGATGAGATTACTGAAGATAGGAATCCTCGCAGAAATTCCACGGCTGCGAAGATTTCTACAGGCTGCTAATGTCCCAAAAGAAGAATCTCTTGGATGGACATCTTTAAGAGTTTTACAGTTTTTTGTTGAATATGAAATTTCTGAATCTGTTCCGAATCTTACTTTGGCATTAAGATTTTTCTTAACTTTGTGTGTTTCGGTTGCTTCCTGTGAGAGAAGTTTCTCAAAGCTGAGACTTATTAAGAATTACCTTAGGTCTGCTGTGAGCCAAGCAAGACTCTCTAATTTGGCAATTTTGTCAACTGAAAATAGTGTGGCTAAAGCTACTGACTTTGACGGTGCAATTTCAAAATTTGTTGCAGGGAAAGTGAGACGGGTGAGATTGTAAACTGCATGTGAAAGTCACCAGTCATTAAGACAGTCTTTAGCTATTTGTTCTGCTTGCTTAATAATCGATTAAACTATGATATTTATAAAAACTAGTTTTATTTATTTCCTTTCATACAGACTGTTTACAAACTAATCAACTTTCTATTTTGCTCATTTCATTATGTTATCAAAAATTTATTCCTCTCTCCTTGAAATTTTTTTCCATTCTTTCTAAGGTTGGCGAGAGTGGTGGTGGTGGTGTTGGAGGGGGTGGGGGTGACAAGTTGGATCACCGCACCGGGTGCCAAACTACTTAGCTACGCCACTGGATTCAGAGTTCCCCCCAAATGCGTAAATGTTTTGATAAATATGATTTTTTTATTTGGTACTGTTAAATTACAGTCTATACAAATATTGTGTTTTCGTGTAGGGTAATAAAAAAAAGAATCGGTTTTGAAAGTCTGCTATAACGTCTTTTTTTTCTTCTCCTTTTTTCCCTTTTTTTGATAATGTCAGGCACTAATGTGGAAAGATGCGATCGTCTAGGATTGTCGTGTAGTGTCAAGGGCGGATTCAGGTGTTCCGACGAAAAATGAGAGAGAGAGAGAGAGATAGAGAGAGAGAAAGAGAGATGGTAAAGAAGGGAGGGAGGGAAAGAATCTTAGCATTAGAATAATTAACTTTTACTTAAGGGCAGCCTGTAATTGTGAGTTTAAGAATGCAAAATCCCTGTAATTAACATAACGTAGATTAGATTAGTACTTGTTCCATAGATCATGAATACAACACTTCGTAATGATGTGGAACGTGTTAGGTTAATGAAAGGTGTCTTTACAAATTATTACTTTGTACTAAGTATTACGTGACACAATTTTTTTTTTTTTTTTTTTTTTCAGATTTACTAATTTATATCTAAAAATTCACCTATAGTGTAGAAGGAGTTGCCATTCAGATATTCTTTTAATTTATTTTTAAATGCTGGTTGGCTATCTGTCACGCTTTTGATGCTGTTTGGTAGGTGACCAAAGATTTTTGTGGCAGCACAATTCACCCCTCTCGGTGCCAAAGCTAGATTTAACATTGAATAGTGAAGATCATTCTTTCTCCTAGTGTTGTAGTTATGCACACTGCAATTGCTTTTGAATTCCGTGGGATTGGTAATAACAAATTTCATAAGTCAATATAAATACTGTGAAGCTACTGTGAAGATCCCTAGCTCTTTAAATAAGTGTCTACAGGATGATTTTGGATGGACTACAGCAATCATTCTTATTACACGCTTTTGTACAATGAATACTTTTTTAGTCAATGATGAATTACCCCAGAAAATGCCATACGAAAGTAGTGAATGAAAATAGGCATAGTAAGCTAATTTACTGAGATGTATATCACCAAAATTTGCAATTATCCTAATAACATAAGTATCTGAACTCAAACGTTTCAGCAGATCTTCAGTTAAACCCCTCCTCAATGTATACACCTAAAAATTTTGTATATTCTACCTTTGCTACAGATTTCTGATCAAAGTCTATATTTATTAATGGTGTCATTCCATTTACTGTACGGAACTGTATGTACTGTGTTTTATCAAAATTTTATGATAGTCCATTTGCTGAGAACCACTTAATGATTTTCTGAAAGACGTCGTTTACAATTTCTTCAGTTAGATTTTGTCTGTCAGATGTGATAACTATACTTGTATCATCAGCAAAAAGAACCAGCTCTGCATCTTCATGGATACAGAATGACAAGTCATTAATATATATTAAGAACAGCAAAGGGTCCAAGACCAAATTTTGTGGCACCCCATTTTTGATTGTTCCCCAGTTTGAGGAATGAGCTGTTTTTTGCATATTATGTGATCACAAAAAATCCCAGTGGCTGATGTCCGGTTATCCAGAGCATTTAATATTTCATTGGTGAAAGTACATATAGCATTTTCTGTTGAAAAGCATTTCTGAAAACCAATCTGACATTTTGTTAGAAATTTAATTTTACCTATGCGTGAAACTACTCTAGAATACATTACTTTTTCAAGAATCTTGGATAAGGCTGTCAGAAGTGAGATTGGGCGGTAGTTGTTGACATTAGACGTATCCCCTTTTTTGTGTAGTGGTTTAACAATAGCATATCTTAGTCTATCAGGAAAAACACCCTGCTTCAGAGAACTATTACATATGTGGCTAAGAATTCTAATTATTTCTTGAGAACAAGCTTTTATTACCCTGCTGGAAATACCACCATTTCTATGTGAGCTTTTATTCTTGAGAGAGTTTATTATTTTCTTAATTTCAGAAGGAGAGGTGGGTGGAATTTCTATTGTATCAAATTGTGTGGGTATGGCCTGTTCCATTAACTGCCTAGCTTCTTCTAATAGACATTTAGATCCTATTTTCTCCACAACATTAAAAAAATATTAAAAATGTTTTCAGTTTCTGGCTTGTTAGTTGTAAACTTTTCTTTCAGTTTGATGGTAATTCTGTCTCCCTGTGCTCTTAGTTGCTCTGTCTCCCTGGTAATAATATTCCAAATTGTTTTAATTTTGTCATCAGAGGAACTAACCTCAAACATGATGCACATGCTTCTGGACTTTTTAATAAACCAAATGTTCAAATGTTTGTAGAGATTATGGGACTTAACTACGGGGTCATCTGTCCCTAAACTTACAAACTACTTATGAATTAGCTAATAATAAGGACGGCACAAATATTCATGCCCGTGGGGGGGGGGGGGGGGGAGATTCGAACCTCCGATCGTAGTGGCCGTGCAGACTGTGACTGACGCGCCGCAGAACGCTCGGCCACCGCGGCCGGCGACTTTTTAATAACTTTTCTTAATGTAGCACAGTAGTTTTTACAATATTTGACTGTTTCTGGGTCATTACTCTTTCTTGCTGTAAGATACAGTTCCCTTTTTCGGTTACAAGATATCCCTTTAGTAAGTCATGGTTTCTTATCATTATATTGCCGCGAGACTCCATGTTAACCGACTGCCGGCGTGGCGCAAGGAATAGCGTCACCGATTGTCACAGTCGGCATTCAGCCGTGGTCGTGAGCGGGTCGGCTCGGCTTGCCGAGTTGCTCCGCTAGCGTGTGTTCGTTTACTTCCGCATCGCGTCGCGCCGTAGCGTATTAAGTCTTGCGTCCGTCTTCCGCGAACAACATGGCGCATACATATCGCCGAGCGACCGGTAAAATTTCTTTTCTTGTCGATCACGTGCGACCCCGTGCTCATGAAGTTGAAACGTCTTTCTACCGCCTCTGCATCCTGGGCAGAAGATACAGAGACGATGGGAGTGGATGATGCTGCTGATGGGGCGTCCCCGTCGGCTGCGCCTGCCACTGAACACTCCCTGTAGTGGCCACTGCTTCAGAAATCCCAGACGTTCAGCGACGCGTGTCTGTAGAAGGCGAAACCCGTCATGTGCCAGCCAGAACACCTTGTCAGCATTATCGTATTGCCACGATTAAAGTCGCCACCATTCGTGCCCAACGCAAACTGTAGCTATTCCGCGATATGATTTATGGTGCAAATATTGACATCGCACTCCTTCAGGAAGTGTACGTCGCCGATTTTTCCGCGCCATATGGGCTCACGACTTATATCTCACATGCCTTAGACAACGGTAGTGGTGTGGCTATCATACTTCGAGACGGTCTCCCAGCTGAAGATGCAATGTACCTCCCTAACGCCAGAGGTATGGTCCTCACGCTCTTTGGTGTACGCATCGTGCATGTATATGCACCGCCAGGAACGAAATACTTTCTTCGCAGAAGAGGTTACGCCACTCTTTTTAGGACCACATTATGATATGGTACTAGGTGGTGCCTTCAACTCTACGCAGCTACCTCAGGACCAATTACCACACCACTCACCGTGCGCGGCTCTTGTTTTACCTATTACACCTCACATTCCTCGAACATTCCTCGAGCCGACTGGATCGCATTTACATCTCGCGACCCCTAATAGGGGGCATTCGACAGGCAGAAATATGTCCTGTTGCTTTCTCCGATCATGAGGCTTATTTTTGTGATGTAGTTCTCACTCGGCAGGCTGTGTGGCACGGACGAGGATTATGGAAACTAAATGTTGCAATTCTTGCTTTGCCAGAATGTCGCCGGATAATAGAAGACACATGGAGCACATGTCAACGTCGCCTACAAATGTATCCGTCAACCATATCCTGGTGGGTCCAGTGTGCAAAACCCGCTATCCCAAAACTCTGATCCGATATGTTAAAGATGTTGCAAATTGGAGGAAAAGCACGGTGGACTTTTACTACAGGATCCTACGGGACTGTTCATTGATGCCTATCTCCCCAGAGCGCCAGATAATGATGAAACATACTAAAGTTCAGATACCTATTCTCATGCGACGGAATTTGGACGGAGCGGTAGTAAGATCTCTTAGTACTGATAGTATGCCTCACGAAACCCATCGATGTACCATATACTCAAGGACCGACGATATCGACAGAGGAAGTTGATTTATGTCCTAACGGACGAGCAAGGGAAACGATACGATACACAGTCTACCACTGGACATGCGCTTTATACTCACTACCAACAGCTCTATGCAGAAGTTCCACATTCGCCAGAGCTGATTGAGGAAGTATCACATCTCACCTTCGGTGTTGTTCCAGGAGATGAGACAATGGAACTGGTTGCGGACGTATCTTCTGATGAAGTCCTCAAATCGATACGGGCAGGATCCGTTAATCGCTCCCCAGGACCTGACGGTCTCCCGCTTGAATTTTATCGTACGTTCTTCAATCTTCTTATACCCCCCTTCACTTCCATCTGTCAGGAGCTGATGTCTCCGGAGATGAGCATTCCTGATGCCTTTCCGGAAGGGATCATTGTCCCTGTCCACAGGCCCCATGGCGGCATCGGTATCAGTGATTATCGCCCCATCACACTCCTTAACAGAGATATGAAGATCTTCACTCGCCTTTTGGCCGCGCGCCTCAAACACGCTGCTCGATATGTCGTGTCGTTAGACCAATGGGAGGAGACCATAATATCCGTACCGCTTTATGTCGATACAGGAATATGATCGTCATGGAACAAGCACAACGCCTCTCCGGTGCACTCGTGTCGTTGGATTTCAGCAACGTTTGATTGGGTTACCCATTGATTGCTACCGATTCTGTTGTACAGCCTATTCTGACGATTTAGTCATCTATATACGTGATGTTGACGTGGGTTGCGACATATGGCGAATCTTCGGGTAGCTTTCTCAATGTCCGTAAGTCTCACGCTATGTTTATCAGCACAGGTTTCGTTGCTGGGTGCACTGCGCCCCTCGACACCCAAGATACCATCCGCTGTTTAGGCATTGACTTTTCAGCTGATCTCCGGCGTTCGGCCGCTTCCAACTGCCGACGCCTACTTCAGCAGATGAGGGCTGGTCTTATTGATCATCGCCTAAGATCCCTGGATATTCTTCAGCGAGTTCGATATGTCAGTGTCTATATCGCATCCCGCGTTCCCCATGTCGCACAGGTTTTCCCCTTCCCACTTACCATTGGCCATCGAATGTTAGCAGCGATGGCCTCATTCGTCAGCAATGGCTTGTTGTTCAAAGTTAATTATGAATCGCTCACCCTTCCCCGCGACCGTAGTGGGCTAGTACTGTATCACGTACCGGAAGAGCTCGTGCCCTCTTTATTAGCTCCCCGATGACGATATATGGACACGTTACCCGACGAGCCTTACTGGTCTTCTATTGTCGACTTATACGCCGCTCTCGTTGTCAGCTCCGGTCATGCTGTTGGTTATTCCAGTTCCTTTCCATTATATCAGATATTTTATTCTCGAGCTTAGCTATCTCCACCACAACTTGTCCAACCCGTACTTACGCAAAACTGAAGCTGTCTATGATGTTCTACAAAGACGTCTACCATCAAACCCGATTTAAAAAAAATTCCCCAGTTTGACTGGCGCTCCATCTGGCGTTCTGTATCTTTTCTTTTCTTGATTCTGATGTACAATCGGTCTGGTATCTTACTGTCAATCGTAAGCATGTTTGCAGATTTTGCCTTCATCGCATCCACCTCGCCGAATCACCTCTCTGTCCCAGGTCTGGGGTGGCTGACACTGACGAACATCGTTTTATTTGCGGTACTGCTGCTGACGTTTGGCAACTGATTCGCCATATTATAGGTTTCCTCACGAGAACTATTCCAGAGAGTATTACTTCTCATTCGTTCTTATTTCCGGACCGAGTGTATTTTAAAAAGGCTAAGACCAATGCTGTGAATTGGATCCGCGTACATGCCATACACTATCTTTTTGGACATAATGCAAAATCGAAACTTGATTGTTGGACTTATCTCACGGATCGCAATTACAGAGTTGTACGACACCCTAAATACAGACAATACTTTTCAAACTACCTTGGGAGTACCTTCAACGACCCTCCCCGCAGCTGGAATGTGTGCAATCAATAGAGAAGAATTTTAAATGTTTGAACTGCTGTCCCTACATTCTAAGAGGGAAGCCGTGACTAACCTTACTACCCGCAGGGAACCAAGATCTTCTGAAATAGACAACGAACATCAAGATCTATTAAATAAAAATAATGAAATAAAATCATAGTAATGTGAATAAAGAGAACTTCTTTGTTTTGTCTCCTACACATTCCCCTTCCTTTTCTTTCTTTCTGTTCCCTTATATAGTTAGTTTCCAGGGGTAGTTTTAGTTAGGCGCAAACGCCTGAAGAGGTTGAGGTTCTTTTTTTATTAGGGTCAAAGTGGTGATGACACTCTAGTTTCCTTTCCTTTTGTGCTCCCTTTAGAGTTGGTTAGAGCGTCGTGCTAATAACGCGAAGGTCGTGGGTTCGACCCCCCCCCCCCCCACGGGCCATCCTGTTATTCAACTACAACAAAATGTATTGAGTACTGTAGATTCGTGGAAATAACTTAGTTCGTACCACAAACCGAAGACTGGTAATACATATTATACGCTCATTTAAGGAATCGGTTTTATTCGTAGATCATCTAAAGCATTGCAACGAATAACAAATGTGTCCGTTCAACTGGCACATCTACATAATAAAAAATTTCGGTGCTGAAGGTCGCCGGATCAGTCCCGTCCACCGGCAGAAATTTATTTGTTATTATCATTTCCAGAATGTTCCACATGTTTCTTATGTTCACTTGTAATTCCTACTCGTTTCTTACGTTAACTATTCTTTTAATTTCTGGTACATTCTGTCTGTGTCTAAATAGCAGAGCACTCTGCCCGAGAGACAGTCAGTGCTACGTGTAAGTTTCAGTTCGCAATAAACCTGCTTTCAGTATAAGTGCTGTGTTCAGTTGAGAATCCTGCCTTCGAAGTCAAGCCTGCTTCCATTTCAACGCGACATTGTTTGGTGGGGGCGCCGGGTATCCTGTGCAACAGCTGCATCACCGTGGCTCCGATTAGGTAACGTAAAAGTCGTCGCGTACACGGAATAGAGCCGAAGTACAAGGGATATACCGAGAATAAAGTCCGTATGATCAGAAGAACCATGGACACGAAACCAGCGGTAAGCCAGATGCACATCAGACACACGTCGATGTTCTGTGGAGACGCTGGACAAGACCCCAACAAATGGCTAAAAGGGTTCGACCGAGTCGCCAAGTATAACAGATAGGATCATACAATGTGCTTGGCCAAGGTTTATTTCTACCTGGACGGAACAGCCCAGCAATGGTTTGAAAACAACGAAGAGAGGCTGAATGACTGGGAAACGTTCCAGTCAGAACTTAAGAAGACGTTTGGAGACCGTCAGCGACAAATTCGCTCGGCGGAAGAACAACTGAAGAATCGGGCCCAACGACATGGTTGAATGTTTTGGCCCTGTGTAACATAGTCAATCCGAATATGACTGAGGACAAAATCACGCACCTGATGGAGGGTATTGCAGAAGACATGTACAAAGCTCTTCTGATAAAAGACGTCGCTACGACGGAAGAGTTCATCAAGTGGTGCCAGCGGACTGAAGAGATGCAACAAAGGAGGGTAGGACGAAAGAAGTATGACCGACTCCCCAGTGTAGTTCCTATGGCGGTTGTGGAAGACCAGCATGACTTTGCTTCTCTCATACGCCAAATTGTGAGAGAAGAATTACAACAGTTTATGGCAGCCGGTACTATTAGACCGAGCGAGCCTCAGCTTATGGCCATGGATGTAAGCCCTGTAAGTCACGAGGGAGCCGACGCCGCTGAGGAAGAGGTATTTCAGACATGAGCTCCTGTCTGCCCCGTCAATCGCACCCGACGTGAAGAATGACGTCGTCCTGCTATGACTTACGCCGCAGCCGCAAACGCCAGCCTATGAACCGGCCGACGCGGCCACAACCAACTCTCCCGGTAACTATGATGCCCCGTAGAAAAACAGACGTTTGGAGGACAGGAGACAACACGGTATTGTGTTTCCACTGTGGGCGCCCTGGTCATGTCGTACGCTACTGCAGAGAGAGAAGGCGAGTATTCGACGACTATTTTGCCGCAAGACGTCAGCCATCAGAGCAGTTCTATCCCAGGCAGACGCCTGCTGAGGAGTTCAGTCGACCTATGGGAAGAAGCCCATCGCCGTACCCTTTACGAGGTCGCACCCCGACGCACCGCTGCCGTTCACCGTCGCTGTACAGAGGTACCAGCCGCTCCCCTAGCCGCCGCGCCCAGGAAAACTAAGCGAGGCGACCATCTACGGAGGTGAGGCCGCCACAGATGAAAATCCTCCATGGACGACAGTCGCTAAGATGTCGGTCGGGAAATCTCATCGACGTCATAATCGACGACCAACCTGTCCGGGCTCTGGTTGATTCAGGAGCTTCTTTCTCTGTATTGTCGGATAATTACCTTCGCACACTAAAGAAGACAATGTTCTGTGATACGGGGGCAACCGTGTTGAAGGTCGCGAATGGAAAATACGTCCAGCCAGCAGGAACTTGTGTCGCAAGAATAACCATCAACAACAGGACCCAGCCGTTTGAATTTGTTGTTTTAACGAAATGTAGTCACAATGTCATCCTCGGATGGGACTTCCTTCAGGCATCCGAAGCTATCAAATGTTCAAATGTTTTTAATTCTATCGGACCAAACTGCGTGGTCATCGGTCCGTAGCTTACAAACTACTTAAACCTAGGTAAACTAACCTATCCTTTCTTCCAGGAGTGCTAATCTTGCTTGTTCGCAGGAGAGCTTCTGTGAAGTTTGGAAAGTAGGAGACGAGGTACTGGCGGAACTAAAGTTGTGAGGCGGCATCGTGAGTCGCGTCGGGATAGCCTAGTCGGTAGAGCGCTTGCCCGCAAAAGGCAAAGGTCCCAGGTTCCAGTCCCGGTTCCGGCACACAATTTTAATCTGCCAGGAAGTTTCATATCAGCGCACACTCTGCTGCAGAGTGAAAAGTTTCAATAATGAAGAAGAAATTGATTCACTACAACGCAAACAAATGAAATCTGATTTTAGGTTTTGCGGGAATATCAAACTTAGCGCGACATACTCGTATTTACTGGCTGTTTGTTTCTCACACGTAATTGGGCGACCTTTTGGATACGCTGTTTTTCCAATTTCTGCATTGTATGGTAATTAGTCTTGTGTAGTTCGCGAACGAACTAGTGCGGAAGAGCGCTTCCACAGGCGAACTAGTTCGCAGATCCCTCTCCTCTTAGTTCGTCCGGCCCTTTTCCGAAGACTGACGGGGAACAGCGAAAGGATGCGAGAGCGCGCAGAATCGCGTGATTCCCTTCTGCCGTTACCTTCATTTCGAGCTGAGATGCAGCTCAGCTGTAGTTTCTATAGTTCACTGCCACAAGAAATCTATTTTAAAAATAAAGTACTACAAGTAATCTGTATGCAAAGTAGTTGAATACCATTGTATCACCCATTCTTGTAAATAACTGGTTTATTTGCCTAAGTATTTGATGTCAAATTGCCCAAAAATACGGGTAATAGCACACGCTTTGGCAACACTGATTCCTTATGTAAATTAAGCTGTCATAAAAAAAGAGCTGTTTTAGTAGCGGTAGCAAAAGACAAAAAGAGCGGACGAACTAGGAGCAGCGGACGAACTAGGAGTAGCGGACGATTATGCCAAACGTATCTCGATTCACAGTTCGTTGGATTCTTTTCCGAAGATCGACGGGCAATAGCGAGAGGGCGCGAAGCAGAATTAAAAATCAGGTGTTTGCCTTCTGCTGATGAGTCATTTCGAGGTGAGCGTCTGCCTGCTAGATTACATAGTTCAGTGCTACAAAATTTCTGTTTTGATGTGTTTGCATTCTGCAATATTTGACTAATAAATTCCATAATGCCAAGATATAGAGATAACTCTAAACTTAAATGTGAGAAATAATTCACAAACTGTTTCTTTTGGCTTGCGTGACATCGTTAGCGGCTCAAGCAGCAAGCGCATTAAACAGCTAGGTGGGGGAACTTCCCCCTCCACCTGCACGCGCAGACCACGCCGCTCAGCCGTCACTGGGAGCGGACGAACTAAAAGAGAGAACTAGTTCTCGGCAGAGCCGCGAACTAAAGTGAGCGCTCCCGATTGCGAACTATTATGCGCAAGTCTAATGGTAATAATGCAGCTACTCCGATTACTGTACTGTTCATCCACGGCCAGTTGATGATTCGTGCGCTGGCTGTTGGCCTTTGAGTGCACTAAGGGTGCCGGGGGGTGGTGGGGAGCGAACATCTGCGAGCAGAAGGCAGCTTCGCAGTGTTGGAAACGTTACCCGTAACAATGTGTGCAGTAATATATCGTGTCTAGGAGCAGCGTAACGTTGACAGCGCAGCGAAATAAATGAATACCCTGCAACTAGTGCAGATGTTTTCTGCTCCTGATATCATAAGTAAAATCGTTTTCACTTGTCGAATTAATATACTTCTACCTAACTACCAATGCACTACTATAGTCGAGGCGAAATACGATGACCCCTGGTGGTTCCGCCAATCGGCTTTGAGCGCCAGCTGCGGCAGCAGGTCATTTGAGTAAGTCTAACGCGAACGTTGCTCTGCGCATGCGCGCTTGTCTGCGCTGTGCACATTTGCCAGTTGTGACCGGCAACAGCGACTGTTAGCTACACTGTTCGGCGGCGAACTATTTGTCAACATGATTGCATTCAGTTTCTGCTACAGGGGCGGTCTGCCAGCCCAGTAGGCGGAGCCAGGGATCGTAGTGTTTCGGCCCGACTGTAGTTTCGGCGCACTATGGCGTCATACTCAAGAGCCTATGATTACAAAAAAAAAATATTACAATGATTCAACTGTGAAAAGTTAAGACATTTACCACAAAATAAAAAAGAAGAGTATCGGGAGTATGGAACTCTACATTTTCCAAAATGACAATCAAACCATGTGCGCCGCGCGGGAATGGGCGTGCAATCTGGAGCCCAACGTCGAGGAGTAAGCTGCCAATCCCGCCAGGGGTTCGAGTCCTCCTTCGGAAATGTATGTGCGTGTTGTCCTCTGAATGAGTTAGTTTAATTAGTTTGTAAGACTACGGACTGAGACCATAACAGTTTCGGTATTTAGGATTACAAACATAAGAATTTTTTTTTTTTTAATTCGTGAACCACATGCCCTAGATTTTTGTACAGTCACCATTTATTCATTTGACACATTTAATATAGTAATCCTGTGGGCATCAGTGTACAAAACTTCTTTTTCGACCGCATTGTACAATTGTTTGAGTTTCCAGTGGTCAGTCTTATTCAATCTTATAGTCCAATTATTCGAACGTTGTAAATATGTGGAGAAAACAATGCTTTCTCTGTATAGGGTTTCGCATATACCCATCTGAAAAACAGTTCGAATTAAATTCAGAGCCTGAATACCCTGTGTTCAGCTGTGGGCAAGCGTTTCATCCTTTATGATGATAAAGGATGAAACAAATGTGCCCACATCTGAACAGTGGGCTCTGAATTACTTGTATTTTTTCTGCTAAATTTTGAAACTTTTCATTATTTAATGTGGTTTAATCATCGTAATATTTTCGTAATCACTGGCACTTGAAAATGACGCCATAAAGCACAGAAACTAACAGTGCAATAATAGTACTGATAGTTAGATGGAAGAATATTAAAAGCTTTATCCAAGAATAGACTGTGTATTTGGATCATATTTTGGGTGTTTCCTATATCTCTTATATGTGATAATGACTGTAATAACATTTATAATTGTGTGTATGTGCGTTTTAAAATTAGTCTCACAACGCCTTTAAGGACATGTTCACCTTCTTCAACCTTGTCCCCCCCCCCTTCCCCCAGAAAAAAAAATTGTATCCTCCATTGCACTGGCTATAGCTGAAGGGAATCTTCACAGACCTGACAATAATACATCGAAAGCAAAAACACAGATTCCCATAAAAACAGAAAACAATTCCACAATTGTTGCCTCATATGAACCACAAACGGCAAGAATCTTCAAGACATTCGTTTTATAATCAAAATTTATCATATTCAAACGTATGTGGATTTATAACAAAGACGACTGAGGTGTAAAAATGTTAAAATCATTAGACTTCATATCGAATTTTTACATGTCAACGAAAGTTCCTGCCATGTAGGAACAGAGCACAACAGTAATTACTGTTTCTCGTTAGTTTATATCGTTCACTTTCAGCAAAATATACATATATTCGATCCTATTTCCTAGCGAACGAGTTTTTGTTTATAACACTGAATGAGGGAAATTCGGCTATTTTTACATTTATGTCTCTCGATATTTTACTAATGTTTGGAACGCAAAAATTACAGAAACTATTTGGTTAATTACGTAGGAAAGTAATTACAAACAAACATTTATCTTACGGCACCTTGCCCACCACTAGGAGCGCTAGTGTCGTTGCGACTGTCAGTTGGTAACAACATTCACAGCAGTGAGTGTCGCGACTGTGGTACTACCTTATATTTGTCAATCAGGAAAAGAACTGTACGACATAGTGCTCTTGCCCAAATGAGGCGGCAATCGATTTTAGTGTCACATCAGTAGCCGAAAGATACGATGGTACACGGCTGCCTTTATAAAAAGCCGGATTGCTGAAATATGGCAACTTTGAGGTTAGTCCTACCTCGTGCCTGTGATTGTATGGTACGGTTTCAAAAATTTTCAAATTCTGTAAACCTATTGGACCAAACTGCTATGGTCATAAGTCCCTAGACTTACAAAATAAGGACAACACCCACACCAATGCCCTAGGGAGTACTCGAACCTCCGTTGGGAACGCCCGCCCAGTCCGTAGCATGACACCTTAGAACACGCGGCCATTTCGCGGGGCATGGTAGTGTTTGTTGATGCACGTTTGCACGATCTTATACTGGAATTGTGCCATACTAGATTCTACGAAAATGGTAGCGTTTAGTCGTGGCTACAGTCGGATATAAAACACAATTTGCGTATAGTATTCTGTAAAGCTTCTACATCTACATGGGATACTCTGCAAATCACACTCAAGTGCCTGGCAGAGGCGTCTTTACACGTATATGTTCAACTGTGCTACCTGGACGACTTTCGCTAATGGAATTGGAACATGGACCTCTATAGAACTATTCTAGAAATGAATTATAGCTTATTCCTAATCAAAGCATTTTCATAATTAGAAAGATTTACAAGAAGAAAAATTTTCAAAAAAATGTTACTAGTCCATCCACAACGAAAGCATAGTAGGGTCTATGTATCATTATGCAGCAATTTTTCAGTCTTCAGTTGATGCTAAAATTTATGGCCACATTTCTAGATACTGATTGGAATGCAGAGGCAGTATGATTTATAGGCAGGGCCGTATTTAGGGCATGCGACGCTCCTGTGCAGTAATTTATTCAAAACTGAATTCTACAAAAATAAATAAACAAATAAATAAATAAATAAATAAAAATAAAAATAAATAAAAATAAAAAAACTCGAGAAACTCTGAATAATGAAATAATGATAATTCAATTAGTCAATTGACATTAAAGACATATTTACGAACTTTTTCAAAGGCATGATGCCGCCTTGTGCAGCTGTACATGTTGCACCTGCCTAAATACGGCCTTAATTATAGGTTTCATGGAAAAGATGATGCCTGTTAGTTTCGTTGCTGCAGGCTGAATACCTTTATGGATGAAATTTTAAGTATTGCTGCCATTCCTCTTCAGTTCTCGTGATTGCATCATGTGAGTGACAAGAGTGTAATTTTTACTTCATATGGATTGAGACAACTATTCATAATTAATCTGTTCATGATGACTGTGGAAGAAAAAGTGTATATCCAAAGCTTACTCAATAAGAGAAATATTTGATTGCACTTAAGAAGAGGCTGACCTTTTTTTTTTTTTTTTTTTTTTTTTTTTTTTTTTTGGTACATGGCCGTTATGTTTTTAATATTCTTTACAATGCAGCTAGACCAAATTGCGCATAATACAGGCTAAAGAAAGAAAGTTTTGTCAGTAATAAGATTATTTAATCATAGCCTAAAATTTAGGCCACGGAAGTTTATTTTTTTTATTTTTATTTTATTTTATTTTATTTTTTTTTTTTTTTTTTTAAGGAGGGACAACTGTCAGTTTTTAATGTGGGTGATGGTGAAACGACCTTTATCGTTGAGATGAAGTGAGAAAAAATGCGCAGTTTCAACACAAGTGCAGCATATTACTGCGAAAATTAGCTTTCCGAAGTTATTATGTTATGTATTGCAATCATATTTCAACAAACGAAAATGATTACAAACTCGGAATAACCGACACGGCGTTTGTACTTCTCGAAATATAAATTGTAATCTGAAGTGTCACGAGATACGACTTTGTCAACTGACTACTCCAGCCTCTTATATAGCATTTTAAGTACTATCGATGAACCATCAATTGTTTTGGGCAGATATTTCAAATGGAAATAAATTTTCTAGGCCTTTTTTAATCTACAGAATACGGTACAACAATAAAACAAGAAAACTTTGTTGCATAGGAAGTAAGGTATTTAAATTCTTGTCTTTTAGTCTATGGTTCAAAACACTATATTGCAAGATATGCAAATTTTGTTTTATAGAAAGTAAGGTATTTAAATTCTTATGCTTTATTCTGTTGCGTTTTTCATGATTAATTAGGCATACGCTTTGCAATACTCTGAAAGTAGATAGCGTGAAAAGAGAGCTGTATATTTTAATAATTATGTCCACTCATCATAAAAATGAAATCTTGACCCTTTGTGCTTTTACTATATTCAGTTTTGCGGGAACTGATGACTCTTTGAAGGAACAAGCTCAAAAATGTTCAATTGTTTGTTAAGCTTAAGGAACTTAACTGCGGGGTCATCAGTCCGTAAACTTACAAACAACTTATGAACTTACACTAAAGACAGCACAAACATCCATGCCCAAAGGGGGATTCGAACACCCGACGGGGAACGGCTTCGCACATCCTAGCATAGTGCCTCAATGCGCTCGGCCGCTCCTCCGCGGCGGAACAAAGCTCCTCTAATTGAACAAATCGCAGACAACCAAAATACGTACTATATTTGTGCTTCAGGGATGTGATGCAGAGATATTAGGAGAATACCACCTCGATACAAGGCCTCACGTCACACCGAACATGTGATCTCCAGGTTACTGGCTGGCCGCTACGAGGCAGTGGTCTGTGCCCCAGCGGCCAGCCAGTCAGCTAGCGGTCGCGGTCTGGTCGGTGTGTCGTGATACAGGCTGTTGTGAGGCCTTGTATTAAGGTGGTGTTGATTAGGATCGCGTCGATGATTTAGGTTTTCGATTGACATCATGCATTAACATTCACAAAACGCTACTCAGAAACAGAATAGGCCATTAATGGATGCGTTTAATTAGTAACGATAATAAACGCATTTCTTTTAACATACATTATGCAATGTACTCACAAACGCTTAAGAAATCTTTAAAATGTCATATTTTCCTCTACTAACATCGTTGTATTACGACAGCCTTACTTTTATTTTGTATTTCTTGCAAGTTTGTATGTTGACACTTTCATCGATGACCATCTGTGTAAGGTACATTAATAAATCCATGTTATTTACGTGTGTAATCTTTTACCATGAGCATCTGATCCTACGAGATGTGCACAACTGTGAGTTCTTATCACTGGAAGACAAACAAGAAATTCTCACTCTCCCTTAGCGACCAATCTATTAAAAACACAAAAGATAAACAATATAGGCTGGCTTTTGGGTCACTATCTTAAATGTTAATTAAATAATTCCATGACGTCTATTTTCAATCTGCATTCCACATGCCATGAAGGTAACAGGATCCGACTTTTTTTGACGCGTCAATTAAAGAAACATTATAAGTGATATGAGTATCAATAGTTAAACCAGACTACCGATCGAGACGTTAAAGCAGTCACTATCGATTAATAGATAGTTTATTGATGTTTAAATAACACTAAAACTGACTGCTTGTCATCATCTCGGGGCCTGTTCATTAGCGGGAGAAATTCGTACCTAAAATTCCTGGTAGACACCGGTTCAGACCCGAGTACATTCTGCCGAAATCTCCAAAGCATGGCTGCAGGCTGCCAACTGCCTTCTATCAGCTGCTAACAATTCTGCTATCGCAACCAACGGAATTAACAGGATGGAGCCGTCCATTCACCTCGAATTTTACTGTCGCCGCCGACATGGAGGCAATGATCGGTGCAGATCTCCTGGCGCATTATAACCTCGTAACGGACATGGCAAACAAACGATTGGCTGACAGTGTTACTGTTAAGCTGCCACCGGATTTCATCGTTGTAAAGCCATACGCAATACAAGACTTAAGAGGGTGAGTTCGCTTCCTTACTGAGACAATTTCCGGATTTAACCAGCCCAAAAGGAGCGTCTAAACAAATATCTCACAACGCGGTGCATCACGCAGAATCAACAAATGGGTCATTAATAACGTGCTGACCGAGACATCTAGCTCCTGACTGCCTCGCCGTAAGCAAAGCGGAGTTTGATACAATGTTACGGGAGGGCATCTTCCAGCCATCCAAACTCCATACACCATAAGAATAAACCTGATGAAAGCATTACACTATGTATTATGCGTCTGTTTTATCTCATTGGTTTTAATTCCACGAAGAGCCGAAGTCTAGCTATCTAAAGTACAGTGAGGTATAATAATGAGGACACGTTTTGTGATGCGCGTTATACGCACGTCAAGTTAATACGGGACAACACGTTTACCAACGCATTTAACTCTGACTGCACCGGCAAGCCAGCTGGTCCAACTCTGCGATAACGTGAACAGTTGCAGTTAAAACATAGAGAGAGGCGACCAAAGAAACAATAGAGTAGCCTAATATCAAACCTGGACATCTGACCTAATGGTCGAAATTTAGTTAGCTGACGATCCTAGAGGAAATTTTTCGCTCTTTTCATTGGTGAAATCCGCTTTTTCCAAAAATTGACGTAAATGTAATAAATCGTATGTTACATTTGACTCTTCACATCAAAATCGGACACATGAGCTTGATTTCAAATTCGAACACTTGTTGAATGGAGTAGTTTGCACCAATGGGAACACAGTATATGATCACATGACCTCGAAAATCAGACAGTATGTGCCATGTACTAAGACGTATTAGCCCGTACTTAAGTTTTTCAGTCATTTTAGAGTATATTCCTAATAACTATATTAAAGCGAGTAAAGTGAAACATAATGTATCACCAGCGTCCGAAGGAAAAGCTAGGAAGCGGTTGAGACAACCTGAAAAGTGGAAAATAAACACTGAAAAGAAACAAACTACACTGTTTTATTGTAAGGTGTGTTGTACGAAATTATCACTTGTTGGAAAGACGTTCGATGTCAGAAATAATGTAAGGATGTTTAAGGAAACATCTGGAGACAGTTTCAACAGACCTAATGCTAATAATTTCAGAGATTCAGCGCAGTAACACTTCATTTGGTATATAACATTAAAACAATATTATGATTACTGTCGTTTTCATTTTTGCAATATGTAATAGAGTTCAGAATTAATATTTTCAACTTTATGTCGATGTTCCTATAATTTCCCAGATTATACGCCTGTCAAAGATTCTCGGCAGCGGTAAGCGAATCTCTGTGTTTCAATAACGGACATCTGAAAGCGTGTTCACATCAAAAGCGGACAGCTACACGTTTTGGTTTCAAAGACGGACATCTGTATTTTCAAACACAATTTGAAGTTGCTTGAGTAATAAAATTGATATTAGCCACTTCCAGGTATAAATCATCGAGTATTAAAGTTGATAATGCTCAAATCAGCTTACAAATATATTAGCGCTATGTTTCGCAATAAAAATGACGTTTATCTCAGTTTCTGGCAAACGACAGATGTCCATCTTTGATAATAGGCTACTCAATATAACTCTGGAAGTCACTTAGTTTTTAAACGATGTGAAATAACAAGGCAAACTCTGACAATACGCTTCTTTAGGGACCATAAGTGGCAAAAGTGATGATCAGGAACTTATGGCATTTATTGGCCAGGATATCCCCAATTGGGGTTCGGCCGCCTCGTTGCAACCCATTTTAACTGACGCCACTTCAGCGACTTGCATAGCGATAATGATGAAATGATGATGAGGACATCTGCCAGGAATCGAATACGGCCCCCCTCCGACAAGAGTGATGAAAACTGCTGCACTGGCTAATTTTTCCGCATGAGCTATGTGTGACGTAAAAGCGTATTGAGGGGATTTAATCGTACAGTTAAATATTGAAGCCACAAAGTATTACTCACGTCTGGTAACCTCTAACTCCTTCCATATCCGAATGCGAAGAAATTTCAATACTGGAACTGTCACCTGCTTAGAATTCACGAAACTACTTTTTAAAGGTGTTCCACGTGCATGTTTCACTATGGATCAGGAAGCAGTTTTAGCCATTCTAACAACACATATCAAAATCGCGGCAATCAAAGCAGGACTGACCTTTGCTGAGACTGGCTGTACACGATTTTTTTCACGAAGATAGGCAAGTACCTTAATATGTTATTCTACAAGTGAAACTAAAGGAAAAAGTCCCTATAAACATGGATCCCTAAACGTTTAGTTACGGCTAATTGAAAGATTTTGCCTGAAATTTAGCAACCTCGCTAATATGAAGCGATCGGTAAACTAGAGGTCACAGTAAAGCACCATTTCCAATTATTTTGTTGTTATTGATCTGGTTAATCTAATGTAACATGTCCCAAACGTGTGTATGTGCAATGGTTTTCCAGAAATTCCAGAGAAGCAAAGAAATAAATTGCTGAAAATTGGTAATTTGTTAACTACTTGGAATATTTTTTTAAATTCCAGAGAATTACACAAAAGTTTTCTACAGAAGTAGTAGAGAATTTAATTTTTAACTAAAACTGTATGAATATTTCACATAATCTGCTTGTATTAATACCATAGCACCCTTGAATTATGTTAAACCAGAAAAAAACCAAACTCATTGTTAAGGAAGTTGTACAGTGTATATACAATTTCACAATACATTCACAATATATGTTCCAAAATGTCTTCACAGCGTTCAATGCATTTAGCTGGACGTGTTTGAATAGATTTTGTTGCTCGTTTCAGTTTCATAGGGTTCTTCTAAATTTCGTTTATTGCATCTACAAACTACAACAGTTACTATGTGGTTTGAAAATTTACTGCTAATATTTTTACAGCTGAAGAGTCCCGAATGCGGCCTCATTGCGCTGTCAGTATATTAATAGACAAGTGTTCTGTTACCCGAGTACCTGTTTCCTTTGTGTAGTGCGCTCCTAATCTATCAATGGGATCCCTACAATTCCCCGGTCGATAACGCAGGTCCAGAAATTTGCTTCCATCACTGTCACAGAATCGGCCAAGCCTTTGGTTGAGACCACTCGACTCCAAACCAAAGGATCCCGATCCACTCTGGAAACAATGCTGCAAAACAAAAGCTCTGCTTGCACCCGCGCGCGAGGTCAGTAGCCTTCACCAATTCCGCCAGCCGCCCGCACGATCTGGGGACGTCATCGGAACCCAAGCGACAGGAGTCATTAGTGCCGACATGAGCAACAACGTGCAGACGACTGCACCCTGTACGTTTAATAGCCGGCGGCAAGGCCGCCTTCACATCTCGGATGAGGCAGAATATAGAGTGTAAATCGGAATTGTTTTCGGCTTCGGACGCTGTCTGCCTAAGGAGCTCCGAACGTGCCTAACATTGGAGTTCCCAATCACTAACAGGCCCGTCCACTCACGGGATGAACGGACGATGCCACACAACAGCTCCCATCTCCGCCTCGAGCGAAGCAAACGCGCCACTCGCCACTCAACTTGTGCGAAGGCGCAACCGCGTCCGGTACAGGTTAAAGGTACGTTTACACCGGAGTGAACATAGCGAACGAGCAGCAGCGAACAGAGGATTCTCTTTGGTGTGAACGGTCCGCGAGCAATGTTCGTTAGGCATTCGCAAGTGTTCGCTCGTGATCCATCGGTTGTCGGTCGTGGAGCGAATCATCAAAGTGAAGTTGGCGTTCTCTCCGCTTCGGCGCTCGCGTGGTGTAAACGACACAGAGAGCATTCTCTTCCGGAGTCATTTGTTTTTGTACGCAAAGTTTGGTTTAAGTTTGTGTGGAGAAATATGGAGTGGAGCGATGAATATGTTTTATTACTCATCGAAGAATATAGGTCGCGGAGGTGTTTGTGGGACCCTAGAGACCCATATTTTAAAATTAAAAAAAAATCCATGAAAGCAAATTGGTGTGATACTATGCATGTCACATTTGTTGCATTCATGCAGCTGAAACTATTTTGTGTGTGTGTGTGTTTTCACATTTCACCACCCCTTAAAACTACAAGGCACATCTGGTAGTAAACACTTTCAGATAATGTGTTGCCAAGAATGGTCATCTCATGGCTATTACAGAAAAGAACTGAAATTACAATTCTCGTTAAACTTGTTAAATTTTACGTGTATGTTAGTATTGGCAACGACTGTTGAATGGCCTTTTAACACACAATCACATTACGTAAGGGAACAATCCAAGCATGCCCTTTATAATTAATGCTTTTACTACTCTATCAAAAGTTTCGTAGCCAACATTGGCACACAACGTAAGTAGAATTTAATCATGTTAAAAATTTTACGTTCACTGTGAAGCACGCATTTACTAATAACTTCAAAGAACATTTCTAAAACTTTTATTGTGCCGATTACAAAACTTCATCAGTGGGTTAATGACATTTACTGACGCCGGCCGCTATGGCCGAGGGGACTGAGGCGCTTCAGTCACGGCCTGTACGACCACTACGGTCGGGGGTTCGAATCCCCCCTCGGGCATGGATATTTGTGCCGTCCTAGTTAGTAAGTAGTTAATAAGTAGTTTGTAAGTTTAGGGACTGATGACCCCGTAGTTAAGTCCCATAGACTCTACAAACATACAAACATTTACTGGAATTGAATTGTTTTCCTCCTTTAAGTACTTCACTGCGGACTTCAGGAACTATCTACGAAATAACCGCAACGGAGATGCGAAATAGACTAGCATAGCTGTCTCCAGTTGCTAAGAACCGAAGATCAAGTGCAAATCTTTCTTCAGCAGAGATTGCTCGTCTCTAGTTGGTGTCCTGCTTGGAAATATTACTCTCAGTTTACTCAGCAGCCAGTGAAACTCGTCCATAGACATACGAGTTAAATTTTGGAATAAACCCAATGTGATTGGTAGCTGCAATTGCGACTACTGGTATTTCACTACGTTCTTGCAGATGAAATACGAAGTACATACGACGACTTCAGCGCCAAGAAACAAAAACGAAGCGTTCGCTAGTGTTCGCACGCACAATGCTCGTTTAGCAGAGTTCTCTACTGATCGTCTTGTGTAAATGCCTGTTCGTCAGTACAAACGAACGGTAGTGAACACAAGCGAATGTTTCTGGCGAATGCTCGTTCTTTGCGTTCGTTCCGGTGTAAAAGTATCTTAAGGTGCAGCGGCGGTAGAGACTGTGGGCGACCCACACGACTCCTGAGCTGCCCCATGCGACACAACAGACTCTCCGACGCCACCAGACACCGAGGCAGCAGCCTGGAGACGGCTGACCGCGCCCAAAAGCATGTTCAGCTCTTCGCGAACAGTGCCCAACTCCTCCTGCGTCCGCACACAGAATTCACACACCCTATCCATCCTACCACTACTACTGAAATACGTAAAGAGTTAAAACAAATAAATCTGCTAAATACTTTAATTCGCTATTACACTAGTGCTTCACTGATGATGGCTGGTAGCTGACTGAGTCGTGATAAACGGTCCCCCACTGTCCAAAGCTCTTAAAACAGAAGCTCTAACGAAATTTGCCAAATACGCAAGAATAAAGCCCTTATAAACAGAAGCACTAGCGGTATTTAAGAAACTGACCGGTAATGAAAATGCACGTTATACGCATGTACGCCTACACCTTGATGTCTACGGCTAATATCTACATCAAATGGCCAGCGATTATGGGTTCACAATCGTAGATGGCTTCACCCGCTGCCCAGAGGCCGCACCCATCGGCGCTCATGTGTCGTGACACAACTTGAACGTACGCACTCCCAAGTGTCATACTGGTCTATGAACCACTTACTAACCCGACAGTGAGTCCTCGGTCAGAATTGTTTTATGGGGAGACATTGTACTTCCCATATGAATTCATCAGCGCCGGTACTCTTCAGTCAACCACACAGGTACAGCGGAATTTTGACGCAGACAGCAAGACATGTGGCTCAGATTCTTTCGACGGAAGCTTCCCGTCACGGCACATCATCTTGTTTATGTGCACCGCAATATGAACAGCTGTTCTCATATCATGCTTAGTATCGACGGCGTGAAACAACAGCTACAATCCCAGTACACGGCTCGTATCGCGTGTTACTAAGAAGTAAGCAAACAATGAAATTTTAATAAACGGTAAGGCAACCACCTTTTCATCCAGCCATGTAGAACCTCCATATGTCTTCCTGGAGACATCTCCGTTCGCAATCTCACGAAGGCATCGGGACATATACCAGTCAGTGAACCAGTCTCAAGTTGCACAATAACCTGATGCGGGACAACCACCGGAGCGGACGACCCGTTCCGGACGCCATCTTCATTTTCCTGCTCGTTTCCTCGACACAATGCTCCGCTTCCGCAGAGGCGACTGATATAGCGTCTCACAAGAGTGTTGTCATGCGCTAGTGTGGAAACACACGATTGTCTACTGTTGTGGTGTAGTGCCACGTGGCTTTGTTATGAAGTGAATCGCGGTTGTCAAAGCAGTTTACGTCCTGTCGTCAGGGGCGCTGTGTTTTTATGTTCTTTTATACTTTTTCATTGCTTTCTTATTAATTGTTTTCATGATTGTCTTATTAGATACTCTCCTTGCCAAAACACTGTTGCGTGTTACGGAGATTGCCTGGGTACGACATCTCCAGTAATAAAGTTCTGAATTTCCGTTCAAGAGTTTATCACTTAACTTCGAGCACTTAAAAGCAAAACCATACAGCCACTCCATTAAGTGGCGGCCAAAGGGGCATCGAGCCACCCCTTAAAATTAACAGGGACTGATGACCATTGCAGTTTGGTCCCCTAAACATCCAACTAACCAACTTAAAATTAACATGCTAAAGCTGAAATTAATCACGCCGATTTTACGCATACGGGACAAAATCGAAAGAAAAAGAAGAATATAGATTGGAGAAATGAGCATCTTCAATGTTATATGTTCATTGTTGCGCATGTTAATCGATAGTGGAACGGTGGAGAAATAGTTATTATTCGATAGTGCACAGGCGAAGAAACATTCTTAAAATCGTTCTAAGAATCGTCTGCCTGCGCAATTGCAGAGTAATCATGTAAATGCGAATTACAAACATCAAATAGTTTGTATCATCTGTGTATGCTCTAATCACAGTAGTCCTGGACTTAAGTTGACATGCTTAGAAAAACTTGCTCGTTTGAAATGTCGTAAAATGTAAACAAACTTGCCTACAGCCCCATCTATCTAATGCATACCAACTTTTTTAATATAGGTGAGCAGTAATATTGTAATTTTCTTTGATACACAGTGTAGGAACAGTATACGTTTATAGACTTCGTATGGACGTTTTCCCGTGGCAAGAAGAAGAATATCTACGTTTGATCGCATACGGATTGCCGCTTTACGTCAATAAAGACTCATCAGGAGAAGCAGTAAGGCGAATAGCCGTGATGCGGTAAAGACCAGGAAGTGTTTTCATGGCTTGTCCATCACTGTCGCCCTAGGGCGAAGGTAATCGCTTTCTGCGACTTCTCATCCGAAGGAAATCCGACCAGACTATTACTATGATAAACAATGACCTAATGATGGCCATCGGGAGGCAAGTGTCAAAGCAGACTGTACGAAAGTCTCCACAAAAACTCACTATTTTCTAGTATTCTAGATGGCCATGAAGAGGCCCGTCTCCTACTGCATGCTGCTCGGTACTGGTAGGCCCAAAACCACCAAGAATGGACTGCGGAAAATTGGCGCAAAGTTCTCTTCACAGATGAATGCCTCATGTTTGATACCAGACGATCGTCGACAACGTGTGTGGAGGGAACCTGGTAATGCTGCATGCCGAATGCCTACCGTCAATTAAGTACGGCAAGGTGGCGGATCAATGTGGGAGGGTATCATCTGGGGGTTTCCGACGCCAATGTTGCCTATCAAGAGCAAGTGCAAGGCTCCACAATACAGGGATAACATCCTAAATGGCCGTTTAATGTATTCTTTTTGTATCGTGAATATCGGCTGTCTATTTTTGTTTTGAACAAAGCTATAGTACTCTGAGTTACATGTTTGCCGCGTTTTTGTTGGTTTATAATGTAGAGTACAGCAGAATGTGTCGATAGGCTTTTGTTATTCTATGATTTTATAGATTTCCATTGTCTTAGTATGGGCAGGGGGTGGGACTGCTGTGTGCGGATGCGGGCGGATTTGGTGAGACTTCAGGTGGTGTCGGCTTCAGATTCAGGCAGCGGTCGACGGGCACTGCTGCTGTTGACCGACCGTGGGGGCCCAGCGAATGCCCAGCACGTGTGATATGTCCGCCTGTCGGCTCGAGGGTGCGGTCAACCCCGGTATTTCTCGTGTTCATGTTGCTACGTCTCCAGTGGTTGAGCGGGAAGTCGTCCCAAGGACTTCCTGGGAAGACCGATAGCGATACCTCCCCAGTTTGTCTTATCAACAGGTTAGAGGCAATGTTCCTAAGCCAGATCGTGTCGCTTGCTCAGAGATCACCTCTCAGCCTTCAAGATCCGGACTGTCAGGTAGGGTAGAACTGCTTGTAGTTGGGAGCTCCAACATTACACGTGTAGGGGATGTGGCTAATAAGGAGGGGAAGCAAACCACTGTGCGTGTGCATTCCGCGTACATAACGGAGGATGTAATTGAAGGTGTGGAACACATTATTCCCTCCAGATATCACGAAGAACACAGGGCTCAACCAATTGTAGGTGGTAACTCGTGATACAAACGATATGTGTCGTTTTGGGATGGAGGAGGTTCTCCACGGCTGTCAGCGGAAAGCTGAAGTGGTAAAGGCTGTCAGTCTGAATCAGAGACTTAGCCGGTTCTGCAATCGCATTCTCTGAAAATTATATCCAACAGTTAGTTCATGAGGCCACTAGGATATTAAACGATTGTCGAAACACACTTGACCTACAAATAATCCTGAGCTCACAACGAGCATCTAAAGGGTTACAGGTATTAGTGAGAACAGGGTTGTCATAGCGAGATTGAATATCAAAAAGCCCCAATTCACCAAAAATAGATGAAAAATGTATCTATTCAGAAAAGCAGAAAAATCTTCGCTTAATGCCTTCCTGAAAGTCTCCGGCTCGTTCCAAATTACAAATATAGGTGTAGACCACATGTAGCTAATTAAAAAAAATAGTATCGACAGCAATTGATAGACTTACACTAAATAAAGTAACAAAAGACGGCGCTGATGCCGCTTTGGTAGACAAAACCTGCCGGCCGCGGTGGCCGAGGGGACTGAGGCGCTCCAGTCACGATCTGCACGGCCACTACGGTCGGGGGTTCGAATCCCCCCTCGGGCATGGATATTTGTGCCGTCCTTAGTATTAGTTGGTTCATAAGTAATTTGTAAGTTTAGTGATTGATGACCCCGTAGTTAAGTCCCATAAGCTATACAAACATTTTAACATTTTTTGACAAAACATGTCAGAACACTATTGCAGAAATAACAAAAATAATCTTGACATATTTCAAAAAGATTGGCAATCCTAAAAGAAGCTCACCATTTAGGAGTACTTCAATGTGAGACGCTTCATATTGTTTCCACAACGAAATTCGGTCTCAAAATTTGGCAGGAAATCCGAAGAGATTCTGGTCGTATGTAAACTAAGTAAACTAAGGGTAGGTCAATTACAATACCTTCACTGTGCGATAATGACTGTGATGTTACCGATGACATTGCTGCTAAAGCAATTTCTTTACCATAGGAGACGAAATCAGTATTCCAGAATTCGAATTAAGAACAGCTACCAACATAACATAGAAGTAAATATCCTCGAAGAAGTGATGCAACTTAAATAGCTTAAAAATTCTTGTATACCGATTTCGTTCTTATCAGTGTATGTTAATGAAATAGGTCCATACTTAACAGTTACATACAACCACTAGCGCAACGAAGGATCTGAACCAAAGACCGGAAAATTGCACAGGTCACACCGCTATTCAAGAAAGGCAAACAGAAATAATCCACTGAATTACAAATCTGTATCTTTGAGATCGATTTTAACAGGGTTTTGGAACACATACTTTGGTCAAACATTATGAATTTCTTCGAACAGAACGATCTACTAATCGACAGTCAGCACGGATTCAGAAAGTCTCGTGCTTTACTGACACGAGTGATGATTGCTATCAACTAGGGATCTCAGTTCGATTCCAAAGTTCTAGATTTGCAGAAGGCTTTTGACATAGTACGTCACGAACGGCTTTTCAAAAAATGTTCAAATGTTTGTTAAGCTTATGGGACTTAACTACGGGGTCATCAGTCCCTAAACTTACAAACTACTTATGAACTACTTACGAACTAGGACGGCACAAATATCCATGCCCGAGGGGGGATTCGAACCCCCGACCGTAGTGGCCGTGCTGACCGTGACTGGAGCGCCTCAGTCACCTCAGCCACCGCGGCCGGCAAAGGAACGGCTTTTAATCAAATTGCGTGCTTATGGAGTATCGCCTCAGATATGTGATTGGATTGGAAGATTCCTGCGAGAGAGGATACAGTTCACAGTATGTGATGTAAAGGCATCGGCTAAGATAGAAGTTTTTTCTTATTGGTTCTCTGCTCTTCCTGATGTACATAAATGACACGGAAGAAATCTGAGCAGTCCTATTTGGTTGTTTTCAGATGATGCTGACGTTTGTTGTGTAGTACAGTAATCAGAAGGTCAAAACCAATTTCAGAACGACTTAGACAAGACATCTGTATGGTACAAAAATTAGCAAGTAACTCGAAATAATGAAAAATGGAAAGTCCTCCAATGATCACTAAAAGGCATCCGCCGAATTTCGTTTATAAGATAAATTAATCAGATCTAAAGGCCGTAAGTTCGACTAAATATCTAGGAACAAAATCGGAAATAAAAGGCGAACCCGACTGCGTTTTATTGAAAGAACACTTAGAAGATGCAAAAAATTTACTAAAGAGATTGCCTCACTACATTTTTCCGTTCTCTTTTGGTGTATTGTACTGAATGGGGTCCATATCAGGTGGTATTGACAGAGGACATCGATAGAGTACCAAGGAGGGCAGCCAGTTTTGTATTGTCACGATAACGGGGGATAGTGTTTCACAGAAATTGCATGGGAGTGGGTATCACTAAGACAAGGTCGTTTGCGGCGGGATTCATTTAAGAAATTTACATCATTGCTTTCACGACCGAATGCGAGAATATATTGTGGACTGCCAACAGCATAGTGACAAATTATCATTAAAACGAAATAAGATAGATCGGACCTCGAACGAAGAGATTTAGTTCTTTCTACTCGTGTGCTGTTCTAGAATGTAATCGTAGATAATAGTATCTGTGGGGCATTTCAGTGTAATATGTAGAGTAACACGAAGATGTCGATATAGAACCAATCTCTGAACGGTTCCATCACCATTTCGGGGAATAACCCAAGTTTATGGATGACAGCTTCAGAAGCAAAAAGGAAGATTAGGGTTTAAAGTCCCGTCGATAGCGTGGTCATTAGAGACGGAGCTCACACATGGATTTTTTGGTAAGGATGCGGAAGGAAATCGGCCGTGCCCTTTGAGAGGAACCATCGCGGCATTTTACGGCAGTTATTTAGGGAAATTACAGAAAACCTAAATCTGAGTGGCCGTAGGTGTATTTGAACCGCCTCCTCCGCAATGTGAGACCGGTGTGCTACCACTGCGCCGCTTCGCTCGGTCACAACTCCTCATGTAGGCATCGTGAACAATTCCATCAACCGTTGGCGGTACTTCACGATTCGATCGCCCTGTATGTCCCCCCCTCCCCCCCCCGATAGGAATCCAATTGAGCACGCTAAGATAAATTAAAAATGGCTGTGCGAGTTCGTCCTGACCAACCACGAAATCTACGGGAGTTAAGCAGCACTGCTATTGAAGAGTTAGACCACCAGTGGTTAAATGAATTCGTTGTCAGCACGTAGGGTGCTGGGATACATTCATGCAAGGTATGATGCAACTCTCTACTGAATGACGTTGCTACACAATGGACTTAAGTCAACAAATGTGATTTTAGGTTCTGTTTCATACAAAATAAGTGATCTGTCACGTTTTGTTTGTCAATAAACCGGAAGATTTTTTTTTTTTTTTTTTTTTTTTTTTTTTTTTTTTTTTTTTTTTTTTTTTTTTTTGTGATGCAGAACTTCTTTTGTCAGTGACAGAAGTGTTCCAAGCATAAACGTACGCTGTACACGAGATAAAAAATAATCTTACACACAAAGTGGTTACTGGATTCCACACATATAATATGCCCTGCAGTCACCTACCACATAAGCTTGAGAAAGGTCTCGATAGCAATGTAAACTAGTTTTCGTTATTGAACATAAAAATAATCACTGCTAGAAAAACTCGACAATTGGTAGGGCTCCCATATGCCCGGGTTTCTCCAAACTTGATCTTGTTCGGAGAGCGCCGTGTTTTATCGCAATAAAAATCGTGGACACAAAAATTGTAGTCCGATTTTTATATTAATCACACAAGAAGGTCAATGAAAGTTATATAAAACGAAAGGTACTTTGTCATAGATGTACAACGAATAAAATCAGATATGTACGCAGCTGTTAAGAGTTATGAAAGAAAGTTGATGTTTTCATATATGTAACATGTTAGCCAAGGTCCATTAGATGTTACCTTCTCTATCAAGCATTAAAATTTATAAGAATAATACGTGAACATCTAAAACTGACATGCTACCAACTTCTGATTTGCCTATTGATCAGGTGCTGTCATATCTGAACTTCCGATTTTATGTAATTTCTAAGATATATAGTAGAGCTTAGAGTATGCTTCTGCGTTAAGAATAAGAACATGTCGGGTGTTTCCAAGATTATTATTAACTTGATCGTCAATCATAAAACATATTCGATGCTATGGTAGTTATGACACACGAAAGTAACAATGTTTCGTGAAATAACATTCGAGGGACGTTCAAGTCTGAGCGGTTAATTTTCAGTAACACTGGCATCTGGGACTACTACATTACCACAACTGCTAGGTGGACGGTGTAGTCTCCAGTGGAATCAAAACATAGGAACGAAGTCTGTAAATAACGTTGTTTACTGCTGTCGTTATTTCGCTTACTTTTCTGTAGTAATAACTTTTTTGTCACTTGCCACAGTTATCAAAAATTTTAAGTGAGTTCCTTATTTTTAATTTCTTAATGTGGAAATGCTACGATGAGGAAAGAAATAAGGGATGGATGGAGGAGGAAGTTGGAGGTAATAGAGGGGAGGGGGGTGGGGGTAAAGAGGACATAAAAAGAAAGAAGGGATGGGGATTAGATGGACAGAATGCGAAAAAAGTTTGCTTTTCTGAGGGGCAATTATACGTTGCTTGCTCCAAAGTTGGATAATAGTTTGGTCTTCAGTATTACGCAGGAAAAGAATTAGCAAAATATTTAATAATTCTCGTGGCTATACTACAAATTCTTTTCTGAGAAAACACATTTTTTTCTAACTTTCGTTCTAATCCACATACCCACAGCTACGCGAAGTAGGGTATTGATTTAATTGCTGTAGTTCCTCGGTGCGTCTATGTTCGAGAATTCTTTCGTGTACTTTACTATTCGTTTCGTATCAGACTGAGGCACAGTGAAGGTGTGACCATGTTTAGATGGTATATATAAATTATTCAAGATAAATCCGGACTTTGTCGCTCGAGAAATCCCATTGATCTGAAAGTAATGGATTTTAATAAATGTTAGTCACAATTCATTAAATAAGCATGGTACGTAGGTAATGTGATTTACTATATATGTGGCTGGCATGTTTCAACATTTTTCTATATACGTTTACCAATTTATTTATTGGCACAATGAGAACTCGTGGACTATCACCCATCGCATGTACCGTGCTGCTCCTCGTGAAAGACAATTTGGCGCGGGCAAATTAATTGTGTCAGGTTTATGTTTCATTCGACATGTCCGTACCAAAAACCAAATATTTCATTAGTGTAGTACACCGACTTTAGTAACTCTGTATCTCTTATATTCGTTAAGATTTTTAACGTAGTTTTGTGAACTGCAAAACAAATATCCAATGTTTAAAGAGGAAGTGACTGAGGTATCGCCGCGGTGGAGTAGCCGAGCGGTCTAAAGCGTCTCGCTGCGGAACGCGCGGTTGCTCGCCGTCGGAGGTTCGAGTCCTCCCTGGGGCATGGGTGTGTTTGTTGTCCTTAGGTTAGTTTACTTTAGTTTAAGTAGTTTGTAAGATACGGACAAATGACCACGCAGTTTGGTCCGATAGATTTATAAACATTTGAATTTGACTGAAGTATCAAATGTTTGAATTCTGTAGGACCAAACAACTCTGGTCATTGGTCCCTAAACTTACAAACTAACCTATACTAAGTACAACACACACCCTTGCCCGAGGGAAGACTGAAACCTCCGACGCGAGCGGCCGCCAGATTGGAAACGTGACACTCCAGACCGCACTGCCATTCCCGCGCGGCGACCTAGAAATAGTCTGCATAATTTGTTCAGCAGCTATGAAATGCAAATAAATTTTGGATCCACTAATTCTTTAAACTGAGTAATGTTTCTATAGTCAAACAAGACAAAAAGTAACTTGCAGTTGCACGAAAACCACAGCTATTGTAAAGAAAGTGTTACTCTTTTAATCAATTGGCGAAATGAAAAAAGGAAACGATGGGCTATTGATGAATATCTATTGATGCTAGCAATTCATCCTCATCATCATTCATTATTTGCATAGAATGAACGTAATCATATAGAAGCCCTATGAAATCAGTAGCGTAGAGAGTTGATTCTTCTTGGGTGTAGGCGGGAGGGGGGGGGGGGGGGGGCGATTCAGATCTGTTCAAGTACGAGTTGATTCACAGTGTTCAAATGTTTGTATAGCTTATGGGACTTAACTACGGGGTCATCAGTCCCTAAGCTTACAAACTACTTATGAACTAGCTAATACTAAAGACGGCACAAATATTCATGCCCGAGGGGGGGATTCGAACCCCCGACCGTAGTGACCGTGCAGACTGTGACTGACGCACCACAGAACGCTCGGCCACCGCGGCCGGCACGAGTTGATTCAATTCAGCTCTAAATTATCAGTCTAGGCTTAGATGATTGTCAAACATTTTCATCGTTTAAACTGGAACACAGGTTGTACTGTAAGCGATTAATATCACAAAAGTTATTTAAAAATCAACTGTGGATGCATAATTTTCAATCATGGTGTGATATTTTCTGTTAACAACTAAAAAAAAATTACAACATTTGGCCGAGAGAGTAGAGCTGGAAGAAGCAATATCTTTTATAAGCTAAAATGAAAACTTAGTCGGAATATAATCGAGTACAATGCTCTGATCGTGTGCTTCATAACATTGTGCTTCTTGATGTCACCCTTCTATTGACATAGCGTCCCTCACGACATTTACAGGTGGCACATTTTCCGAAAGACATAACTGAATTTTGGAAAAAGTAATTTGCTGTCGACATGTTAAGGCCTGAAGTGGATTTTCCAGCCCAGTTAAATATGGCGTGTGAAAAACAGCGGTCCAACTTTCGTTTTTATTCAGCACAGTCGCTATTTTTCTTCAGTTAAATAATAGAGGAAGGAAGCTTCATGCTACTTCCCTTTCACTGCACAAAGAGACATCTTGTTACATTTACCGAAAATTTGTAACAGGAGACTTAATTTGACAACTGGAAGTGGAAAACCTTTATCTAGAGAAGTATTGTTCAAAAAATGTTGTTCAAATGTTTGTAGATCTATCTGACCAAACTGCGTGGTCATCAGTCCGTAGCTTACAAACTACTTAAACGTAGGTAAACTAACCTACGGACAAACACACACGCCCATGCCCCAGGGAGGACATGAACCTCCACGGCGAGCGACCGCACGCTCCGCAGCGAGGCAGCGAGACGCTTTAGACCGCTCGGCTACTCCACCGCGGCAGAGAAGTATTGAAAAATCGGTTTAGCTATGTGTAAAATTCAAATAATGAATCGTGTTCTGACACACAAAAACTGTGAGAGGCAAGGAGACTCACCCACATCAAGCAACGCGAAGAGATGTTAATCCGGCCAGGCAACCTCCACGCGGTACATCATGAGCAACGCCAACGCCGGCGGTTAAAACAATATACATTTTAACATGTTTCATTCACTACTATTTCAAAAGTAGATTTTTCAGTATTTTAAAAATCGGATGTCGAGTTACTGTCTATAGTCTAAACAAGAATTTCGTCGAGTTTCCGTCCGCTATATTGGCTAAGCCATATTGAATTTTGAGAATCTGATTTCAGATTCGGATTCAGCGATTTTAAATACTGTTGTATTAAAGAGATGAAACGGTTCATAAATATAGATTCACAAGCTGTTTCATCGGCAGTGTCACACGAGCGCGGCAATATAAGGGTTGTCTCTCCCTCAAATATTGATATAAAAATACAAAATACATACTTATTTTTTAATTAGCCTTACTTTTGAAGTTTTAATAGATTCTATTTGGATTAAAGCAAAAGACATTTTTAGCAAAAAAGTAATCGTTATTTTAGGGGTAGATGACCCCCATACTTTACACTTCCCCTCCAATATACCTAGGCCTATTTTCGTCTTTTATTAAAAGATTCTTTCATAATATGGTAAAGCAGTCAACAATCCGAAGATTAGTTTGAACATACACAGTGCTTTACTAAGCATGGACCTGATTGGAGGTGGTATGCCGTTGCCTTCCTCTAACCTTCGAACTGACTTACCCAGTCAGTTATAGGGATATCTACAATTTAACGTGGTTCCGAACCGTGGTGCAGCTCGATATTTTTCACAACACTGCTACAAGTGAAAGAAGTGGAAAGTAACAGATAAAAATCCTAAGACCCGGCGGGAATCGAACCCGCTACCTTTGGATTCATGATCTGACACTCTACCACTGTGCTCCCGAGCCTAATAAAAATCATCAAAATCGCTTCACTAATTAAGTTATCGCAATTTTTCCACTTTAGCTCTATTTTGGACCGTTTCACCGCTTAAATATATTTACCGCCGCTAAAAACGTGTCCTTTAGTTTTTCGTGTATTGTAACATATCGAAATTTGAGAGTGCCACTCAGGTAGATTTACTTGAAAGAAGCAATGGCTTCAGGACTATAGAAGCACAATTAACTAGAGAAAAATAGATACGCCTAAAGCAAAGTGGAAGGGGCATTTGGAGAAAAGAGAAGCAACTGTATTAATATAAAGTGCATTGATGGATAAATTGTAATAATCAAAGAAGAGAAAGGTGATAGGACAGTGCATTCGGGCCATACAAGGTAAATGAATTAGAAGGCATTGTTAAAGAAAGATAATAGGACGTGAAGATGGAAGGTATGATACTGTGAAAAGAGGAGAACATTTTCTACAAACTGCTGCCTTGTGTGAGTCAGGCATGATAAGACTAATCTGTTTGGTGTGCAATACATATGATACAGGAAAACTACCGCTATAATACAAAAATAATTCATAATTCCAATTATAAAGAAATGAGATGCTTATAATGTAAACATTAGTGAATTACAAGAATAATAAGTAATGGGATGAATGGAAAAATTGGTAATAGGAGACCTTAGGGAGGGTCAGTTTGGGTTTTGGAGAAATACAGGAAGATGCAGAAGTATGGCTATGACGTATCTTAGAACACAGGTGGGAGAAGGGAGTGAGACAGGGTTTTAACGTGTGCCTGACACTATTCAATCTGTACATTGAGTTAGCTGTGAAGTAAACCAAGGAGATATTTAGGAATTGAATTAAAATTCAGGGAGAAGAACCAAAATTTATGAGGATTTCTGATGACACTGTAGTTGTATCAGAGACAACAAATGATTGCAACAGCTATTGGCTGTAAGGTCCACAAATCCAAAACAAAGATAATGTAGTCGAATTAAATCAGGTTATGTTTAGGGAATTAGAACAGTAGACGAGTCAATAAAAGTAGTAAATATTTTTTGATATTTGGCGAGAAAGTAGATGATAATATAGACTAAAAATGGAAATAAAAGTGTTTCTTAAGAAGATAAATTTGTTGGCATCTGATATAAATTTAGACATCAGGAAGCCTTTCTGGTGGTATTTGTCTGGAGTACAGCCATATACGGGAGTGAAACGTAGACAATGGGCACTTCAGTCATGAAGGGAATGGAACCATTTGTAATATGGTGCTACAGATGAATTACGAAGATTAGATGCGTAGATCGCGGATTAAAGAGAATATACTGAAGTGCGCCTCGGTTGCACAGTGGTAGAGTGCCAGACTACAAATCCAAAGGTCGCGGGTTCGATCCCCGCCAGGTCCTAGAATTTTTATCTGTCACTTTCCACTTATTTCACCTATGGCATTATTGCTCATGTGAAAAATACCGAGTAGCACTGTGGTTCGGAACCCACGTTAAACTGTAGGCCCCCCTATAACTGGCTGGGTAAGTCAGTTCGAAGGTCGGAGGAAGGCAACGGCATACCACCTCCAAACAGGACCATGCCTAGTAAAGCACTGTGGTGTTCAAACCAATCTTCGGATTGTTGACTGCTTTACCTTTTTACTGAATAGAATTGGGAAGAAATTTGTGGCATATCTTGACTAAATGAAAGTATCAGTAGATACAACATGTCGTGGATTATTAAGGAGTCACAAGATTAATAATGGAGGGACGAATCTCAGGAATAAAACTTACAAAGGAAGAACAAGAGATAAATACAGTAAGTAGGTTCAACAGGGTGTTAGTTACAGTGGTTATTCTAAGATGAAAGTGCTTGCACAGGCCACAGTGGCGTTAAGATTTCCATGAAACCATGTTTGGACTGAAGACCTTAACAAGACCAGTTGAGGTACCCAATAGTTTTAGAGGCATATTAAAACTGAGTACGAGAAATATTGAACATCATTTGTATTCAAATAAAAAACGCATTGAGATTAGATTAGGTTAGTGCTTGTTCTACATACCATAAATACAACATTTCGTAATGATGTGAAAAGTTTCAGCACTCAGTTTATAAAAGAAATATTTTCATGATATTTGAAGAACTGCATTCTTTTATTTTTTAATTTAATTTAATTTTTTTCTTTTTGGAAAATTACTAATTTTGTATAAAAAATTCATTTGCTAGGTAGAAGGAATTGCCATTCAAAAAGTCTTTTAATTTCTTTTTAAATGGTAGTCGGATATCTGCCAGATTTTTTATGCTATTTGGCATGTGACTAAAACCTTCTGTGGCAGCATAATTCACCTCTTTCTGAGTCAAATGTAGATTTAATCTTGAATAGTAAGTGAATATATTTATACATTGTGAGACAACTGTGAAGATCCCTAGTTCCTGCAGTAAATGTCTGCAGGATGATCTTGGGTGAGCTTCAGCAATTATTCTATTTACACGCTTTTTGTGTTGTGAATATTTCTGTGTTCAGTGATGTATACCCCAAACTATGATGCTATATGAGGGAAGTGAATGAAATTAGGCATAGTATACCAATTTACTGAGATGTCTATCACAAAAATTAGCAATAACCTTAATAGCATAAGTAGCCGAATTCAGTGTGTTTCTTCCAATACAGTTTCTCATCAATGCATGCACCAAAATATTTTTGATATTCTACCTTAGCTACAGAATTCTTTCTATTTTTATTAATGGTGTTATGCCATTTAATGTACAGAACTGTATATATTGTGTTTGATCGAAATTTGACGAGAGTCCATTTGCAGACCCTTTTCACAATTTCAATGAATTCTTGTGTCTCAGGTGTAATTACATTACCGTCAGAAAAAAGCACTAGCTTTGCATCTTCGTGAATACAGAACAGCAAGTCATTAATATACATTAAGAACAGTAAATAACCCAATCGAGCCCTGTGTGATTCCATTCTTGATAGCCTCCCCTTTGAGCAAACAGCTGATTTTTTTCCCATTATGTGAACCACTTATTTCAACTTTTTGCACTCTTTCAGTTAAATAAGAATTGAACCATTGTCGGTGCACTTTCCCACTCGGCCGGTCGCAGTGGCCGAGCGGTCTGCGGCGCGCCAGTCACAGTCTGCACGGCCGCTACGGTGGGGGGTTCGAATCCCCCTCGGGCATGGGTGTTTGAGTCGTCTTTAGTGAAAGGTAGTTCATAAGTAGTTTGTAAGTTTAGGGACTGATGACCCCGCAGTTAAGTCCCTTAAGGTTAATAAACGTTTGAACATTTGATCTTTCCCACTCATACCACAATACTTAAGCTTGCCTAGAAGAATTCCATGATTTACACAATAAATAGCCTTTGCGAGATCACAAAACATTCCAAAAGGTGATGCCCAGTTGTTAAAAGCATTTAATATTTGATCAGTAAAAGTGTATATAGCATTTTCTGTTGAAGAGCCTATCTGAAAAGTATTTCGTTAGTACTTTATTTTTAGAAATACAAGAAGCTCCTACTTATTTCTTTACATTTTCAACAACTTTAGATAGAGTGTATATGATTGCATATTTCCGTAAATTGGGGAAAATGCCCTGCTTCAGTAAGCTATTAGATATGTGGCTGCGAATCCTACTTATCTGGTGCTAAAAAGCTTTTATTACTCTGCTGGAAAAGCCATCGATTTCATGAGAGCTTTTACTTTTTAGTGAGTTTATTTTTTATAATTTCAAAAATGGAGGTGAGTGGAATTTCAGTCGTATAAAACTGCATAGGTATTGTCTATTCCATTAACAGCCTTGACTCTTCTAATGAATTTCTGGATCTTATTTTCTCAATAACATTTAAAAATTGATCATTAAAAATATTCCGCATTTCTGAAATTTTGTTACTAAATTTTTCATTTAATTAATACACTCTTCTTTTGTTTTCGGTTGCCCTCTTTCCCTTTCAATAATATTGCAACTTGTTTTGATTTTATTATCAAAGGTAGTAATCTCAGACATGATATACATACTTTTGGAACTTTTGATTACTTTTCTTAATGTAGCACAGTAGTTTAATAATATTTCACTGTTTCTGGGTCATTACTCTGTCTTGCTGTTAGATACAATTCTCTTTTCCGAATACAAGATATTTTTATTCCTTTGGTAAGACGTGGTTTTTTAGTGTTTAACTATTTCCTTGGGGAAACATTTTTCAAATACATTTAAAAATTTATCATGAAATTAGTTAATTTTAAATTAGCATCGTGTTACTTGTACACCTCATCCCAGTCTAAACGCTGTAGGCTTTCCCTAAAATTTTTAATTGTTGAATCGTGAACTGAATGAACTAATATGGAGGACCGTTTTGAATTACTGTATGGAGCTGTGCAGCATGATCAGAAAGACCATTCTCAAGAGGATAAGTATTTATGATCCTAATATTATCTTTGCTCATAAAAAAGTTACCAATGTTTTACTGTCCATTACCACCTGAGTAGGAAAATCGATAGTAGATGTCAAACTGAAAGAACTGCGAAATATTCAAGATCAATCAGCCTTCCTATTATACTCTTCCAGAGAATCAACACCGAAACCCCCACAGATAATAATTTCCTTCCCCGTGCCTGACAGATAGCACAAGTAATCCAAGTTTTTCAAAAATACCTGAAAATTTCGTGACTGAGACCTATGCACAGCTACAACTACAGAAGTGCCATCAATTAGCTTATGCTCACAGGTACATAATTCTATTGTTGCTCTACACTCACCTTAGTTGTTTGTCAATTTTTTACACAGTGATAAATTTTAATATATACGGCAACTACTTATTTTCTCTACCTTTGTATACTAACAATTTGTACCCACTAATATCTGCTTTTTCATATCAGTGACAACGTGAGTCCCAGATGGGTATGGTACATCTATTATATCCTTAGTTTCTATATCCTCCAAGCCAACCGGAAGCTCATCTACTTCATTCTTGACTCCCCCTATAAGTTATCCGTTGTTATTGGATAATTGAGCTCCGTGGCTGTGACGCCCCATTGTCTTCTCCGTGGGAAGACGCCCCAGTGTGTCTTCCATGGAAGTCTTCAAACATTCCTTTTCAATTTTAAAGGAAACAGGAACGTTGAGCCACCTGTCAAATTTTTGTAAGTATTTGATTTCGTTCCTGCTCACTTTTTGCCACCTCTTCTTGAATACCGATACCAATTTAGCCATGGCATCTTTCAAACCTTTCGGCAAAATGTATGGATGCTTCAATTTGTTTCAGACCTTCATCTCAATAATGTCAGTGACCACGTTGATATTCTCATTCAATACTGATTTCACAAATACGAAAATATCCTTTCTCGTGAAAGAAATTTCTTCGGTATTATCCCGAGCTTCTGTAGAAAATGAACGGGTAACATTACTAGGATAATTGTTTTGACCAGTTTCCTATGAAAAATATTTCAGACGGTAAAATTACGGGAAACTACAAAGAGAGCACATATCATCGCATAAAAATTGTAACTGAAATCGAAGTCGCAGCTAGTTGCAGCTAATTTTTAGGTATTTTTTGAAGAAATGTCTAAGGAACAACTTACATTCGGTTTAAGCGCAGGAGTCGACAAGGGTTTTGACTTATTGCTTTTTTCAACAGGACTTCTCGCAACGTGACCAAGAAAAATACCACTACATTCATTAGTTTTTACTATTTCATACATTGTCAATAACAATTTCAAGCTACACATTCAAATTGTACTTATTTCTTGGAGAAGACTTCATTTTGCAGAATCCATATCTGTTAACTTTTCGCGATTTTACACACGTCTGAACTTAGTGCTGCTTTCGACGCTCGACGAGTAAACAGTGCGGCAGGCCAGATACTCACAAACGAAATGCGTTCCTGAGACAGGTAGGGGCGATTCCCTTTTATTAACGGTCATATTACATACTAGATGTACCATTACATCTATTTCAACCATTGAAAGTCCCTAGAATAACAATTTTTATGTCTTACTTTTGGCCAGCTTTTTGGTATTTGGGACCACTGTGCACCGTCCTCCCGAATGCGAGAGCAATGTGTTACCACTGCGCCACCTCGCTCAGTACTGTTATCACTTAACTTTTCAGCGCACATCACAGTAACATGGAAAGTCGTTCACAATCAGGCGCCGCGGCGGAGTGGCCATGCGCATTGAGGCGCTATGCTTCGATGAGCGAGGCCGTTCCCCCTCGGGGGCTCGCATCCCCCCTTGTGTCGTCTTTAGTATAAGGTAGTTAATCATCGTCTTTAGTATAAGGTTGTTCACCAGTGGTTTGTAAGTTTAGGGATTGATGACCCAGCAGTTAAGTCCCTTCAGCTTAACAAACATTTGAACATAATCAGGCCTGTGTGATGATATGCAATGCCACTACATTTATATGAGAAGGGGCAAATAAGAAATTATACGTATATTGAGGTTTTTCCGATGGATAGTAACTGGTGTATGTTTTATCCTCTTTATCGAGCGTCTGGTGTAACCGGTGGTTACACGATAAATCGAACGAATCTAAAGCTGACAGTTCAGCTGAACGTCTACAGTTAATAATTATGAACAACTTACATAGGCACTATCAAAAAGATAATGTAGTGGGAAAGGTGAACAGGAAAGTGAGTTTTATTGGTAGAATACTTAGAAGCTGCAACAAGTTCTGCTTCTACATAAACACTATAGTAATCACATTTAAGTTCATGGCGGAGGCTTCTTCGAACCGCTTTTATGATGTTTCTCTACTGTTCCATTCTCTAATAGCGCGCAGGGAAGAGGAACACCTGAATCTTTTCATACTCAATATGATTTCCCTTATGTTATTAACATGTCTCCCTAAGTAGCTGGATGCTAATTAAATATGTTCGCAAATGGAAAAGAAAGTTGGTGAAAGAAATTTCGTAAACAGATCTCGCCGCAACGAATAATGCCTTTCTTTTAATATTTTAAACAAGACTGCGTCTCAGCAGCGGTTACAGGATAGCAAATTAATAATCAGCCAACCAGTTGCAATAATAGTTCTTTAATAAACTTGACCACGGCTTCGACGGATATAAACCCGTTTACTTCAGAAATACATGTTATACGTATAGGCAATGAGACGTCATAAATTACAAATTCATAATCATTATGCATAAAATATGCGTCATACGAAGCATAATGATTATTATTTCATAATTTATTATGTTACACTGTCTATAGATATAACATGTATTTCTGTAGAAGACGGGTTTATATTCGTCGAAACCGTGATCAGGTTTATTAAACTACTATTTTTGCAACTGGTTGGCTGGTTATTAATTTGCCTTTCTTTTAATGATTTCCGCAACAACTTGTGCATCATTTCCGTGACACTCTTCTCCCTACATCGCGATAATACAAAACGAGTTGCCCTTCTCTGAACTTTCTCTATATCATCCGTCAGTCCCAATTAGTGGTGATTTCACAATGGGCAGCAATACTCCAAAATAGGACGCACAAGTGTAGCGTAGGTAGTTTCCTTAGCAGAACTGATGCATCTTTGAAATGTTCTGCCAATGAAACGTAGCCTTTGGTTCGCGTTCCGTACAATTTTTTCTGTGTGTTCTTTACAATTTAAGTTGTTCGTAATTGTAATTGCTGGGTATTTAGTTGAACTTACGGTCTTTTTATTTAACTGATTTATCGCGTAAATGTAGGTTAACGGGTTTCTTTTAGTGCCCATAAGAATGACTTCACACTTTTCATTGTTTAGGGTCGATTGCCAATTTTTGCACCATGCAGATTTCTTATCTATATCATTTTGCAGCTGCTTTTGATTTTCTGGTGACTTTACAAACCGATAAACGACAGCATCATCCGCGAACAGTATAAGAGAGCTGCCCACAATCTCTCCTAAATCCTATATGAAGATTAGGAACAGTAGGGGCCCTGTAACACTTCACTGGGGAACGCCAGATATCACTTCTGTTCCCAAAATAAACAGCTACACTGTGATTTTACGTCCTCTGTTCGAGCACTGATGTATCGAAAAGTTCAGAGACGGGCAGCTTGTTTTCGATTTTCGCGAAATAGGGGAGAGAGCGTCCCGGGTATGAAAGCAAATAGGGATAGCAATCATTAAAGGCGATTTACATTACGGGGAGATATTTTCGAGAAATTTCAAACTTTCTCATCTGATTGCGAATGTACAGGGTGTTCCAGAAATGTTATGACAAACTTCGAGTAGTTGTGGAGTGTGGCTTTGTAAACAAATTGACGGTAGGAACCCATGTCCGGTTTCGTTATCCAACGGCGCTACACTGTCTCATAGACGCCGCCGCTTGCCGCTAAACCACAGTTTCGGCAACAAAGGAGACTTTATGCGCTGATGGACCGCAGGCAGAACGCCTCGAGCTGTACCTGTCAGCATTGTGGATGCGTCTGGCGCCACTAACGTCCACCTCGCTGTCTGGTATGTTTCCAGACGTTCCGCCTGCGTATAAAAACACTTCGTTGTGTACAAGTTGGTACAGTTGTAGGCGCCGTGTCTAGAACGTCGACGCTCTGCAGTGTCATCTGATGCCGTCTCTACCCACGGATCCCTGTCCTCAAATTGTTCCTGAAACCGCACTATAAAACCTCGGAAAGTTCCTAAAAGCGTGCCTGGGACAGCTTGTAGTTTTTGACGCCTACCTAAACAGAGGGAAGTGGTCATCGAAATAAAATATGAGAAGTCGGAATTAGCAAGGAAAGATTTATGTGGTCGCCTTTCTCGTGCACTGTTTGAGAATGGGCCAGTAAAGAAATAGTGTGAAAGTGGTTCAAATGTTCAAATGTCTGTAAACGTATTGGACCAAACTGCAGTGGTCGTCAGTTCCTAGACTTACAAACCACTTACACTAAAGAAACACACACACACACACACACGCCCGAGGGAGGACTCGATCCTCCGACGGGGAAAGTGGTTTGATTAATCCTCTGGAAGGCACTGAGTTGTGATTTGCAGAGTAATCATGCAGATGTAGACAATGCCGATATACTGCATTTGTATCCCTTCTTTTGTTTTATGATATTTCGCCCCGAGCAAGTTCCGTTGTAAGTATTTAGTTGCTTCTATAGAAGGATCTGCCTTGAGTAAAACCCGTTGTTTCGCTACAGTTGTAGCAACTTCAGTGGGTCCTTTTCATTGCTCGTTTTACTTGTTGGACTAGTTAGTTTTCCTACATCATCCCTTTGGGGCTTCGTTAACATATTTGTTAGTGTCTTCTTCGACGGTGTAGTGAAGGAGAATAGGAGTACCTTAGCGTTAAAAAACAGTCCGCTGTCTATTCCATCTGCCGTCTTTTTTTTTAACAATTCACAAACAGTGAGCGTGAACACTAAAATACTCCTTCATTACCCCGCTGATGAAGACACCAGCAAATATGAAAACCGTAAAGGAAGACCTAAGAGGATGATGTGGGAAAACTAACTAGTCTAACTTGTAAAAACGAGCAATAAAAGGACCCATTGAACTACAACTGTAGCGTAACATGTACGGGCACATAAAAACAAAAACCAGTGTTCTCCTCAAGGCAGATCTTTATATAGAAGCAACTAAATATTTATAAAGCAAACGGAGACAAAGGCGGGGCTTCAACATCAAGATGATTATTTGGTTGTAAGGTTTGAGGGTAGGAGTAGGGATTTACCGTTATCATTTCCTGTAAAGAACATCATCTTTGCTTTGTATTAATTTGTTATGCTAATTATTGCTTTTCAAAATGTTCAAATGTTCAAATGTTTGTAGAACTTATGGGACTTAACTACGGGGTCATCAGTCCCTAAGCTTACAAACTGCTTATGAACTAGCTAAGACTAAGTACGGCACAAATATCCATGCCCGAGGGGGGATGCGAACCCCCGACCGTAGTGGCCGTGCAGACCGTGACTGGAGCGCTTCAGTCCCCTCGGCCACCGCGGCCGGCTTATTGCTTTTCTGATCAGATGAAGTGCCATCTGGCGAACATTTTTTGAACTTTTTTTCTGTTCTAATAAAACCCCATGTCATTCCAAGCATGTGTGTCAATTTTTACCTCTCTCTCTACATTATTCCGTGATTTATTAAGTTTTCAAATTTATACTGACATTTTGATCGCCCGGAAAGTGTTAATAACGACTGTAGTAGTTATCTCCTACGGTAGCGTGCGCGAGCGTTAACTATAGGCATTTAATAGAGAGAACTACTGCAGTATGTAAGTCACGAGCTGTTGGCGCTGCATTAGCTCGGAAAAATATGTTTATAATAGGTAGAGACCGTAAGGAGGTGGGACTATTTAGAGTTAGAAATGTCGGGAACGCATCTCTAAACCAAGCAGAAGCCAGCTTTCAAACTGAAACTAGAGCTAGTCAGTCAACCGCTTTGCAAACCTACTGTAATACATAGGACGGTCGGAGTCTATGTTCTTGGGGACGTAGAAGTCTAAGGACACCTAAACAATAACTACGATATGAAACACTTCTCATTTATTTGTGAACTGCTGTATTAAATGTTTCCCGATATTTTATGGGTTTAACGTACATTTAAATTTACTTTGTATGCGCGTGATCTGCTGGGTAATGTTAACAGCCGCGGCGGAGTGGCCGAGCGTATTGAGGCGCTATGCTCCCTTGAACGAGGCCGCTTCCCGTCGGGTATTTGAATCCTCCCTTGGGCATGGATGTTTGTGTTGTCTTTAGTATAAGATAGTCCATAAGGAGTTTGTAAGTTTAGTGACTAATGACCCCGCAGTTAAGTCCCATAAGCTTAACAAACATTTGAACGTTTTGTTGTTCACATTTCAAGTGTTGGGTGTGAGTGATTCGGTTTTGTGTTAAAAAGTTAGCAAATACTACGCCTATGTTATTATGGCAGCAAAATAGTGGAGGATGTTGTTTTTATTCCTCACTGTAGCACATCGTATTTCTTCTTCTTTTCGAACTTATATTTTCTAAAGTACAATGTTCGCTGTGTTGATTGCTAGATTAGGTGCGAGCGCAGGGATTCAGAAATATGACAGGAAGTAAAAACGGTTAAACGTAGAATAGCACTATGGAAACCTAAGGTATACAGGATAAATTGAAAGGGACAAATGCGTCGCAGGATTGCCGTGCAGAGAAGCATTTAGATGATTGATAAAAGAAAAAAAATATGCGAAGTATATGAGTGGGGGTGGGGGGGGGGCATAATGGTGCTGCGAACATGGACGGATCAAGTCCCTACTGTGAAATGTAGGGTTCAACTCTGGTTAATGAAATGATGCACTGTAAAGCAGAGGGGTCACACATATGCAGTGGCGAATATAGCATAGCCGGCCGCGGTGGCCGAGGTGACTGCCGGGCGCCGTGGCTCAGCGCGCCTGGTCAGAGGGCTGAACGCTCTCTGTAATAAAAGCTGAGCCAAGAACTCTTCGAACAAAAACGAACAAACATGATCAGCGTCCGCAAGGACAAGAACTACCCATAGAACAAAAAAAAAAAAAAAAAAAAAAAAAGGTGACTAAGGCGCTCCAGTCACGGTCAGCACGGCCACTACGGTCGGGGGTTCGAATCCCCCCTCGGGCATGGATATTTGTGCCGTCCTAGTTCGTAAGTAGTTCATAAGTGGTTTGTGGGTTTAGGGACTGATGACCCCGTAGTTAAGTCCCATAAGCTTCACAAACATTTGAACATTTTTTCAACAAACATTTGAATATAGCATATATTTTCGGGGGGCAAGATGAAAGTAAAGATAAGTTAATTTAAGTAGACACCCCACAATATTTCGTTTAATCAAATTGAAAGGATAATTTACGCTGAAGCCACTTTTACTTTACTGAGTTCAAGCTATTCTATTACTGACATCAAATCACAAAAATATAGTTATTTTTACAGGAAACTGGCACGAACTTCACTAACACGCTACTCCCGTCACCACTAGAGGAAAGTATGACTGGCTACCACAGCGATGCCTTCAGTCATAATCCATTAAAATAAATCAGATATCGTCCTTATTTTTCTTTATATTCATTATTTCGCGTGGGGCAGGGGGGGACGAGGGAGGGGGCAGGGCCCCTCCGCCCTCTCCTTATATACACAGTTGTAGATATGCATAAAAATACGAAGTATAATGGCTACGCAGGGTGATGTATACAGGTTACCGGTTAGTGGTACTTAAGAATGGAAACTTTTCGGTGGTGTACTGGAGATGATGGAGATGTTTTTTTTTTTTTTTTTTTTTTTCGGTCAAGAGGAAGAGTTTTCAAAACGCCGATACTTTGGTGACCGAGAGTGGACTAGTTACACCAAATTGTGAGTGTGGAATAGGTGTAGGTATGTTTTATTTCAAAAGGATTGCTTGTATTGGTCATTAATATTTTTGGGTGTTCTATTAGACCAATTTGTAATAGAATGCGTTGCACTGGGGCTCAGAATGACTTTAAATAAAAGAGTACTGATGTTGAACAGTTGTAGAGATGGATCTTTCGTGGTAAACTGTTGTGTGTGTCATTCTTTTTACGATGTACACTCCTGGAAAATGAAGAAAAGAACTGTGAATTCGTCAACCCAGCAAAACGAAATTTTGTTGACACGTTCTTGAGGATGTATACAATAAACGATCACGAAGTCAGAACCATACGCAAGTCAGTACAGTCACCAGAGCGTCCACAGTGTTGACGCTAATATCGTCTACACCCCCATTTTGCAGCAAACCAGGGTGCAACTTTCTCATGAAGACGATAGTAGAGGTACCGAATGAAGTCTTACCGGTATGACCTGCCATGCAGTTTTCATCTGAAGCCGAAGTTGGAGCAGATTTCGTGCCAGTCGAGTAGACCGCGCCAGGATAACGTTTCATCCTGTCCCAGACATGCTCAATGAGAGACAGATCTGGGGATAATGTTGGGCAGGGTAGTTGACGTACACCTAGAATAGCACGTTGGGTTGTACGGGATTCGTGTGGACGTGCACTGTCCTGTTGGAAAAGCACATCGCCTTGTTGGTGCATGAACGTAAGCAAGACGGGTTGAATGATGGTTTCAATGTACCGTGTACTATTTTCCCACAACGGACGCCAGAGGAGAACGGCCAGCGTAGGATGTGGCTCCCCACACCATGATGCCAGGTGTCGGCCCCGTTTGCCTTTGTCGCGTACACTATAGATTTTCTCACTCCTCTGCACGACACCACACACGCGTACGACTATCACTGGCACCGAGGCAGCGACGACTCACAGCATTAAAGACAAGTGTCCTTCGTCACTTCATAACCGCCTACCGTGACACCAGTGGAGGAGGGCTGAACGATGTTTGGGCGTAAGTGGAGGACACTCTAACGGCACACATAATCTTGCACCACTGTGGGGGGAGCGATATTCTTCACCCGTCATTCTCCTCTATTGATCGTCTAGAGAACATTACACAGTGCACGGTACACTGAAACCATCATTTAACCCATTTTGCTACCACTCATGCACCAACAAGGTGATATGCTTTTCCAACAGGACAATGCAGATCCACATGTATCCCGTACCACCCGTGCTCTTCAAAGTTCACGTCAAATACACTGACCAGCACAATCCCCAGATATCTCCCCCATTGAGCAAATTTGGGTCTTCATGAAACGTCATGTTGGGCGGTCTGCATGAGCGGCACGAAATCTGGACCAACTGAGGCACCAAGTGGAAATTGCATGGCAGGCCATTCCACGTAACGACATTCGGAACCTCTATGATCGTTTCCATGATTGAATTACAGCTTGCATTGCTGCAAAAGGAGGGTATACACAGTACTAACGCAAACACTGTGGACGCTCTGGTGACTCTACTGACTTGCATACGGCTCTGAATGTGTGATCGTGTGTTGTATACAACCTCAATAATGTGTCAATGAAATCTCCCTCTGCTTTGTCGACGAATTCATGGTGTTCTTTTTTCATTTTCCACGAGTGTATTCGTCGTCTTACGTGCTTTATCGAGAGTAACGAATGGCGTGGCGAGGAACGCTCGATGTCGTGAATTGTCAGAAGGCACATGGAGTTGGCTGTTTGTACACAAGTAAATGTTAAATGTTCGAGGTAACATGTATAATGACTGATAGAAAGCTAGTCAGAAATATGCTCTGGCTGATTTTGCGTAATGTGAGGTACTAAATCTTTCAAAACGACATTACTACTTCGGTGTTCGGAGTGGATCCAATGAATGCTACTGACGGTTAGTGGGTGATCTAAACTTTATTAAAAGTATTGATAGAACCACCCTGTCAGAATGGGAATGACTTATCAAGAGCTACGAGGGAGATGGAGTAGAACAAAATGTAAAAAAAACACCATGCGTCGTAATTATACTTTTTAGTGATTTTTTTTTTTTCAAAATAAAGTAGATGGACCTGCATTGATACTGGAAAGGGGTAGTTGCTGTGTTCGATGTCTGCGTGAGTTGTCTTCATCGAGTGCACAGGTAGAACTAGGGAGTGGCTACAATACATTTCTTGTATGTTAATGACGGCGACAAGGATGGCTCTGACTCAGAGTGAACTTGGATGTCAGGTCCTGTTAGAGATAATGTTCAAATGTTCAAATGTTTGTTAAGCTTACGGGACTTAACTACGGGGTCATCAGTCCCTAAACTTACAAACTACTTATGAACTACCTTATACTAAAGACGGCACAAATATCCATGCCCGAGGGGGGATTCGAACCCCCGACCGTAGTGGCCGTGCAGACCGTGACTGAAGCGCCTCAGTCTCCTCGGCCACCGCGGCCGGCTAGAGATAATGTTGGAGACCAAGTGTATCAAGTCAATACTTCGCTAAAAACAATTAGAATAACTCTAATGAAAAGAAGCATGACCTGTTTGTTGTGTGGACGTTGCTCTGTTTTGTTGACAATCTAAAGAAATCAGATCAGAAGTATGGTTAGGTGGCTGTGGATATTGGAATTGACAGTGTCTAAGGTACAGAAATTTTCGATTGAATGTTAATCTTCTATAAAGGTCACTGTCAGCGAAAGATTAAATTCCACCTAGTGGCATCGTCACATGTCTTTCAATACTATGAAAAATCCTACATAGGAAGAAAGCTAGTTGAAATACATATGGGCATTGGTGATTGATAGCTAGAAGCTAATAATTTCCAAGTGTGCAGTTGGATAATAAGTTTTGAGAAAGCCGGCCGCGATTGCCGAGCGGTCTGCGGCGTTCAAATTCAAATGTTCAAATGTTTGTTAAGCTTATGGGACTTAACTACGGGGTCATCAGTCCCTAAACTTACAAACTACTTATGAACTACCTACTAACTAGGACGGCACAAATATACATGCCCGAGGGGGGATTCGAACCCCCGACCGTAGTGGCCGTGCTGACCGTGACTGGAGCGCCTCTGCGGCGTTCCACTCACGTTCTGCGCGGCCACTACGGTCGGGGTTCGAATTCCCCCTCGGGCATGGATATTTGTGCCGTCCTTAGTATTAGCTAGTTCATAAGTAGTTTCTAAGTTTAGGGACTGATGACTCCGTAGTTAAGTCCAAATCAAATGTTCAAATGTTTGTTAAGCTTAAGGGACTTAACTACGGGGTCATCAGTCCCTAAACTTACAAACTACTTATGAACTACCTACAACTAAGGACGGCACAAATATCCATGCCCGAGGGGGGATTCGAACCCCCGACCGTAGTGGCCGTGCAGACCGTGACTGAAGCGCCTCAGTCCCCTCGGCCACCGCGCCCGGCAGTTAAGTCCCATAAGCTCTACAAACATTTGAACATCTTAGTTTTGAGAAATACTGTGTTTAGGTGGGGACTGTGGAGGGAAAGATTGTCCCTATATACTGAGAATTTTTTGGTTATCTGATACCGGCGTTGGTATCAGATAACCGAATTATTCACAGTAATTACGGGAAACATTCAACAGTTTCCAACAGTTAACCGCTCAGAAGAGGAGCACTGCTAAATGTTTTAAAAATGACGCGGGCTAATATCCAGATTTGTTTTATTGAAAATGACATTGCCCGTGGACCAAGAAGGTAATTCGACTTCTATCGATATACTAGAGCCGGGTTGTTAATATGATTATTATATCACCATCAAGGATGCACTGTTTAAGCGTGTGTTTTGCTATTGTCTGTGTTTCCTTCATTTAGCGTATCAGCTTCTAGACGGAAGAAATAAATTGGAACTCGCGTGGCTTTTTACTGTGGAGGGAAGCAGGCAACATGTAAAGTGTTCTTATTACGCTTTAATAAGCTGTATTGACACTGTATGCTATATAACTTGAATAAAACACAAAGTGGGTTTCCCAGTGAAATACTGGTAACACTTGTTTCTGGAGAGACTCGGCAGGGAGGCTAGTGGGCACCTTGTCCAGTAATATCTCATAGTGTAATAACCGTACGTATATCTGTCACCCATAATCCAAACAGGACAGTACGAAAGCCTTACAAAGTTGGAGGAGATCCTCTGCACGACTTGTGGCCAAGGCACGCCAAATTGTGTACTGCCTCAAGGGCCCTTATTTTAAGTCCCATAGGTGCTATAACCGCGTCAGTTTGCAGAGACCAGCAGGGAGACCTCATCATTAATGTAGGTGACCCACATATGCCTCGTAAACGGTGGGCGCGCGTGCACACGGGCCTTTGCACGTAGAACTTTAACCTCTACGTGTAGTCCGCCTTCCACAAAATTTGTGTTTCTTGGCATTGGTGTGTCGCTTTTGCTGGAAACTATGTGGGAGAAACTAGTATACAATTAGCTTAAATAAAATAACAAACAGTTTCAGGGTTGCAGATTTATTTACAGTCAATTTCTGGCAGTTATTGCCCTTCTTCAGGTATTTGTACTTTTATACTACTATATGCGTGTTTTCCTGTACGGATATCTGAATAAGAGCAATAAGTGACTGAAACCGGCTGTAAAGAAATCTACAACCCTGCAAATGGTTTCTGTCCTATTTAACCCAATATAAACGATAGAACTACTACTTTTCTGTAATGGATAACATAAATGATACACAATTATGGAAAAACCCCTTATCCTACACTGAGATTATGTTGAAAATTCGACTATAAGGCAACAACTGACATTCATATTATATTTTATTTCCGGCTCTAATGTTGTTGTTGTGGTCTTCAGTCCGGAGACTGGTTTGATGCAGCTCTCCACAATACCCTATCCTGAGCAAGCCTCTTCATCTCCACATAAGAACGGCAACCTACATCTGTCTGAATCTGCTTACTGTATCCATCTCTTGGTCTTCCTCTGCGATTTTTACCCCATACACTTCCCTCTAATGCTAAATTCACAATTCCTTGATGTCTAAGAATGTGTCCTACCAATCTATCCCTTCTTTTAGTCAAGGTATGCCAGAAATTTCTTTTCTCCCCAATTCTGTTCAGTACCTCCTCATTAGTTACGCGATCCACCCACCTAATCTTCAGCATTCTTCTGTAGCACCATATTTCAAAAGCCTCTATCCTCATCCTGTCCGCACTGTTTATCGTCCATGTCTCACTCCCATACAAGGCAACACTCCATACAAATGCCTTCAGAAAGGAATTCCTTACGCTTAAATCAATATTCGATGTTAACAATTTCTCTTTTTCAAAAACGCTTGTCTACCCATTGCCATTCTGCATTTTATATCCTCTGTACTGCGATCATCATTTGTTATTTTACTGCCAAAGTAACAAAACTCATCTACCTCCTTTATTGCTTCTTTTCCCAATCTAATTCCTTCAGCATCACCTGATTTTCTTACACTGCACTCCATTACCCTAGTTTTGCTCTTGTTAATGTTCATCTTATATGCACCTTACAGCACACTGTCCATTCCGTTCAATTGCTCTTCTAGGTCCTTTGCTGTATCTGACAGAATTACTATGTCGTCGGCAAAACGCAATGTTTTTAATTCTTCCCCCTGAACTTTAATTCCTTCACCAAATTTCTCCTTGCTTTCCTTTATAGCTTGCTCAATGTACAAATTGAATAACATTGGAGAAAGGTTACAACCCTGTCTTACTCCCTTCCCAACCACTGCAGCTCTTTCATGCCCTTCAACTCTGACAACCGCTGTCTGGTTTTTGTACAAGTTGTAAATAACCTTATGCTCCCTATATTTTACTCCTGCTTGCTTCAGAACTTGAAAGAGTTTATTCCAATCAACATTGTCAAAACCCTTCTCCAAATCTACAAAAGCTAGAAATGTAGGTTTGCCTTTTCTTAATCTATCTTCTAGGATAAGCCGTAAAATGAGTATTGCCTCCCGAGTTCCTACATTTCTCCTGAACCCAAACTGATCTTCCCCGAGGTCCGCTTCTACCAGTTTTTCCATCCTTCTGTATATAATTCGTGTTAATATTTTGCAACAATGACTTATTAAACTGATGGTTCTGTAGTTTTCACACCTGTCTGCACCTGCTTTCTTTGGAATGGGGATTATAACATTTTTCTTAAAGTCTGAGGGTACTTCGCCTGTCTCATACATCTTACACACCAGGTGAAACAGGTTTGTCATGGCTGGTTGTCACAGAGACTTCAGTAGCTCTGAGGGAATATCATCTACTCCAGGGGCCTTGTTTCGACTTAGGTCTTTCAGGGCCCTGTCAAATTCTTCTCTCAGTACAGTATCTCCTATTTCATCTTCATCTACATCCTCTTCCCTTCCTACAATATTGTCTCGAAGTTCATTTCCTTTGTAGAGCCCGTCTATATACTCGTTCCACCTTTCAGCTCTCCCTTTTTTGCTGAGAACTGGTTTTCCATCAGGGTCCTTGATATTCATAGAGCTGTTTTTCTTATCTACAAATGTTTCTTTTATTTTCCTGTAGGCTATATCTATTTTTCCCCTATTTATACATTCTTCTACATCCTTGCATTTGCTTTGTAGCCACTCCTGCTTAGCCATTTTGCACTTCCTGTCAATCTCATTTCTTAGTCGTCTGTACTCCATTTTGCCTGTTTCATTTACTGCATTTTTATATTTTCTCCTTTCATCGATTAAATTTACTATCTCCTGTGATATCCAAGGATTTTTTGTAGGTCTTGCCTTCCTACCTATTTTGTCCTCTGCTACCTTCACTATTTCATCTCTCAATTTTACCCATTCCTCCTCTACTGTTTTATTTTCCCCTGTTTCTGTCAATTGTTGCCTAAAGCTCCCTCTGAAATTCTTAAGAACTTCAGGTTCCTTCAATTTATCCAGGTCCCATCTCCTTATTTTCCTACCTTTTTGTAATTTCTTCAGTTTCAGCCTACAGTTCATAAACAAAAAGTTATGGTCAGAGTCTATATCTGCCCCTGGGTATGTCTTACACTGTAAAACCGGGTTCCGAAATCTATGTCTTACCATTATAAAATCTATCTGGTATCTCTCAGTGTCTCCTGGTCTCTTCCACGTATACAACCTTCTTTTGTTATTCTTGGACCAGGTGTTTGTTATAACTAAATTATGTTCCGTGCAAAATTCTACCAGGCGGCTTCCTCTTTCATTCCTTTTGCCCAGACCATATTCACCTACTATCTTCCCTTCCTTTCCTTGTCCTACTACCGAATTCCAGTCTCCCATAACAATTAAGTTTTCCTCTCCCTTAATTGTCTGAATAATTTCCTTTAGCTCCTCATATATTTCTTCGATTTCCTCATCATCGGCAGAGCTAGTTGGCATATAAACCTGTACTACTGTTGTCGGTGTTGGCTTCGTATCTATCTTGACAATGATAATGCGATCTCTGTGCTGTTCATAGTAGTTTACCCGCATTCCTATTTTCTTATTCATTATCAATCCTACTCCTGTGATACCCCCAATTGATTTTGTATTTATAATCCTGTACTCACCTGACCAGAAATCCTGTTCATCCTGCCACCGAACTTCACTAATCCCCACTATATCTAACTTCAATCTATCCATTTCCCTTTTTAAATTTTCTAATTTTCCTACTCTATTAAGGGATCTAACATTCCACGCTCCGACCCGTAGAATGCCAGTATTGTCTTTCCTGATGATCACATCCTCCTGAGTAGTCCCCGCCCGGAGATCCGAATGGGGGACTATTTTACCTCCGGAATATTTTACCCGAGAGGATGCCATCATCATATGTTCATACAGTAGAGCTGCATGTCCTCGGGAAAGGTTACGGCTGTAGTTTCCCCTTGCTTTCAGCCGTTCGCAGTAGCTGTGTGGCAAAGCCACATTAGCTGATGTTACATGGCTAGCTCAGTCAATCATCCAGACTGTTGCCCCTGTAACTACTGAAAAGGCTGCTGCCCCCTTCAGGTACCACACGTTTGTCTGGCCTCTCCACAGATACCCCTCCGCTGTTGTTGCACCTACGGTACGGCTATCTGTATCATTGAGGCACGCAAGCCATCCCATCTGGCAATGTCTGTGGTTCATGGGAGTGGCCGGCTCTAATAGAGATATAAAAAGTAAAAACCCTCTCACTCTCCTTACAACGTCACCTGTGATATACGGTTAGTAGTGGCACTGAGTATAACACTGTTGACTATGGCAAACATTAACTCACGACACAAAACATTTTGACCAGCTGCTTAATAGCTTATTAGTTAGCCTTTGAACAACTAGCAGAATTTAAAAGTGAAGTACGTAGTAACTTCTTCATCTGTTTACAACGATGATTGGTTTCTTCACAACTGGTATCCGAATATCAGTAAAACTCATGCATAAGACAACGAAATTTGGTTTACTTACTTTCACAGTGAATCGATAAGCTGTCATCGAGCTTCTTCCTGCATACATTGCAGAATTTCCGTTTGTGATGTGTTTGTTCGGACCAGCAGTGGGCCACGGGATTCTGTAACACAAGGAAGAATAGAAATTAGCGAAAATGACACATTCAGTGCATAAATCCAATGTAAAGAACTTAACACTATAGGGTAAACACTAAAAGAAGTAAATGTATGTTGTGTTTTCACTATTACGTAAATGGGAATTCATCGTAACGAAACTTTATGTGATAAATGGCAATCAACACCCTTGTTGTTATTAAACAGGATTAACCGTCACCACACTCAATTAATTACTCTAGCCTTTTTATAGTCCATTCCCACCGCCTTATAAACGAGAAATGCAAACACTCAAGTGGTATGAGTGTGCGGAACTATATTTTCTTCAATTCATGCCATAAATTTAAAGATACTTGTCAGAGCAACAAAAATATGTTTTTATAACAACACTCATGAGATAATGAGTCTCTAAATTACTAGTATGAATATATTTTATTTGACCATGGGTGCAGACTGTGTACAGTTTTCTTTTTATTATCAGAGTGGTCAACAGCAAATTGACGACATTTGTTTTTTAATGAAAAAGAAAATATTATTACATCTGCATGGGGGGCACTGCAAATCACATCTAACTACCTGGTAGGGAGTTCATCGTACCACCTTCATATTATTTACCATTCTTGAATGCCTAATTCTCTCCGTTAGAGCACTGATCTCTCTGATTTTGTTTTGATGATCATTTCTCACTATGTAGGTGGAGTCAACATGTTTTCGCATTCGGGGTGGAAAGCTGGCCTCCAAAATCTCGTAAGTAGATCTTGCCGCAACGAAAAACGTCGTTGTTATAATATCTTCAGTGAATAGCAACTGATAAAGATCTTACGCTGCGCAGCAGGACTCCAAAAGAGGACGGACAAGCGTAGTTGGACGGTAGTTGCATCTTTTAAGTGTTCTGCCCATAAAACGCCTGCAGGCCATCCCGTATCGCCTGACTGTACAGATGCCCCACCACGTCACTATGCTGTCTGAGCGAGAACGCTAGAGTAAAAATTACAGAATAGCCGCTTAGTAGGCAGAACCGTCGCGTACGGAACACGAGAGCGACTCGCATGCAGCTGGGTTTCATATTATGTCCTATTTGGAAATTCGCAAATCGAAGCTACTGATCGTAAAAAGCGCTATTATACTGTTACTAGTACAAAAGGGGAGAAAATTAAGTTTGGTTTGCAACTGCATTACACCCGTAACATTGTGTGAGCCACGGTATTCCGCGTAAAAATCTTACATTTTAACAGAGCTATAGATACAGTGGCAAATACAAAATATAGTCTTATACATAAAAACATTCTAGAACGCAAAACTGATTCTTTATTTCCGACTAGTTTCAGCCTAATGTTGGACCAACTTCCTGAAGATGACCCAACATTGGGTCGAAACTAGTCGGAAATAATGAATGAGTTTTGTGCTCTAGAATGTTGTTATATATAAAAAAATTACCATAAGGGTGCTGTTATGCCTAAAGAAACAAAATATTTGCAAAAATATAAAACATGGTCTCTATAGAAAGATGTTACGAGTGGAGTACATTATCACAATATTACAGTTCTTAGCAAAATACATCACAAACTACAACATTATTTAATTACTTGTAATTCGTTGAAGACAGGCGGAAGTTACCATTACCCGAGCTGCCACGTAATCGTGACTTCTTTAATTTTATTACTTGAAAAAAAAAATCACACATGTAACCTGCGCGAGACATGTATGAAACATTTGCGGTTTCAGAATAAAGATGCATATACTTTTATCGAGGAAATCCTTCGTAAAAGTGCTGAACAGTTTTCACGTAATAGAATTTGTCTTTAAATCGGCAATTACACCAGGACACCTGCCTTCCCTACTCTTCCACGTCAACGCATATTTCAAGGAAAACATTCGAGATTCATATCACTAAACTGTTAACCAAGTCTTTAGTTCATGGTTCACAACTATAATTATAAAGTGTCTGTGTAACGCTATCACGGACATCAGAAATCTGATTTTCAATATTCAGAATAATTAATGACCAAATTTAATAACTTAAGATTCTATCATAATTTGCTCATTAAGTGGTATAATTTTATGATAAAAATAGATATACAAACATTTGAACTGCACCAACGTGCTGTTGTTTATTTCTTGGCTGCCGAAGGACAGCCAGAGGCAGATACCTAACCGCATGTCCCCATATCGCAACCACCCAATAGTCCTGATACGTTCCCATGCGATTATAACGCCTTCGGTCCCTTGAAAAGGACTGATGACTCCTAGCGGACACGGTTATTCATCAGATGGGTATCTACACACAAATTCCGCAATTGACCGTAAGGCGCCTTCTACCGCTACTTGTCTACACCCATACTCCACTAGCCGCCTCACGGTCAGTGCCAGAGGGTACTCTGTATTCCACTAACACTTGCCCGTCCTGTTTCAGTTGCGTGAGGTTCGCGATATAAACGATTCCCGGCACGCCTTCCAAATGTTTCAAATGTTTGTAAAGCTTATGGGACTTAACTGCGGGGTCATCAGTCCCTAAACTTACAAACTACTTATATACTACCTTATACTAAAGAAACCACAAACATCCAGCCCGAGGGGGGATTCTAACCCCCGACGTGGGAGGCCTCGCGATCCGGAACGTGGCGCTCCAGACCGCTCGGCTACTCCCGCGCGGCCTAATTTTATCTTTGTGGTCTTTTCACGAGTATTCAAAGGAGGAAGCAATATATTGGTAGATTCCTTGAAAAACGCATACTGTCGGAACATTGACAGGAACCTGTACCGCGATAAAGTCTCTCCTGCAGCTTCTACCACTGGAGTTTCATCATCACTGTGGTGGTCTCGCGCTTATAAATGAGCCTGTAACGAAACGTCCTGCTCTCCGTTGGATCTTTTCTATCAAGACTACCTGCTACGAATCCCATGCTCGTGAGCAATACTCAGGCGTCGGCCGAAAGAGTGTTTTACAACCTACTTCATTTGTCGACGAAGTACACTTCATGAAGGTTTCTTCTACATCTATATAATTACTCTGCAAATCACAATAAACTGCAGAGGATTCATCGGACCGATTTCATTCTCAAATAGCACGTGGGAAAACAGGAACGCCTAAATATTTCGGTTTTCGAACTGATTTTTCTTATTTTCTTATTATTCTGATGATGTCACCCTATGTAAGTGGGTAGTAACAAAATATGCTCGTTTTCAGAGGAGAATGTTGGTAAAGAGATTTCGCCGCAACGAATAACTCATTTCTTGTAATGATTTCCATCCTTAACTCGTGCATCATTTCCGTGACACTTTATCCCTTATTTGGCGGTAACACAAAACGAGCTGTCCTCTGTTCTCTACATTCTCCGTCAGTCCCACTTCGTGAGTTTCCACAATACGCAGCAATAATCCAAATTAAAACGCACAAGTGTAGAGTAAGCGGTTTCTCTACCAGAACTTAGCCTTTGGTTTGCCTCCCAAACGATATTTTGTATTTGTTCTATTAAAGTTATTTGTAACTGTAATTCTTATGTATTTAGTTGAATTTGTGGCCTGTATATTTGAGTGATTTAATGTGTAACAGAAGTGTAGCAGATTTCTTTTAGGGCTGATATGGATGAATTCACACTGTGTATTATTTAGGTTCGATTGCCAATTATCGCACGATGCAGCTATCGTATCTATAACTTCAGGAAACAAAATCGGTGAATAGTCCTCTAGCATTAACGTAAATGAACTATGAACTACAGTTAACTTACTGTACTTCGAAATAGTCACCTCCTATATCTATTCACCGCCGAGCTCAGCGAAACAGCCGCGGCGGATTAGCCGTGCGCACTGGGGCGTCGTGCTGGGTGCGCGCGGCCGTTCGCCATCGGGGGTTCATATCCGCCCTCGGGAATGGGTGTGTGTGTTCTCCTTAGGCGAGTTTACCTTAGTTTAAGTAGTTTGTAAACTACGTACTAATAACCAAGCAGCTGAGTCCGTCAGATTTACTAACAACAAACAAACTCTGCGATATATGTCCTGGAAACTTTGCACGTGGTCATCCTTTGGGATGGTGTTCAAAAGTCTCGTCACGTTTCGTTGGATGTCAGGAATATATCAAATCTCTGTCTTCGCAAAGCGAGTGTGTGTGGTGGATGAGAGTTGTTGTGAACAAAAAATCATGAATCTTGTAGTCGTACTGCATTCATACCCTACGTAGATGCTGTATGCCTTGCCTTGCAACGTTCGTCTTTCTTGCAGGTAGAAATTCCTAGTGGATAATGCCTTGACTGTCGAAAAAGGTGAGGAGCATCGTTTTGATGCGTGATCTTCTGACTCTGACTTATTTCCAAAGAAGTGACGTCGGAGAACGCCATTCCATGCTTTGCCGTTTCTTAGTGTCGTACCGGAGACACCAGATTTTATCCTGCGACAATACGGGGACAAGACATTAAGAGTCGCATCCACAGTTTCGACAAAATCATGTGAATCTTCTAAACGTGCCTGTTTCTGATTATCAGTCATGTGATGTAGCACGGCAACATGTTTTCCTCTTCCCTAATTCTGGGTAAGGATTTGTTGTGCGGATTTACGGTTAATCTGCAGTTCGTCCGCTATCGTGCGCATAGTTAATCGACTATCGTTCGTTACTAATGTTCTCACTTTCTCTCTGTTTTCGTCACTGACGCGGTCGCCGGTCGTTCACTACGGGAATTGCCAGAAACAGTTTTGTGGTGTCGCACAAGTACAAAGTGCGCGCCACCTACTTTCGCCGCGCGCCGCCATGCACGCACGGCGCGGCGTTCTTACGACGACAGCCACGAGCGCCCTCTGCTGCAACTCCGCTCGTGGCCACCGCTGAACGACATCGTTCACTTGGGACTGAGATAGCAACCAGTTCGGACCTTCGGAATCAGATAGGCACCAGCGAAGACTTTGCTATCGTACAGGCACTAGGCAGGCCTCTAACAACTATGTATCAGCATTCTGCAGTACTATGTAAAAGTTAAGTATTGTATAAATTCTGTTCAATATATATCTCGTTCTAATTTACCCTAGTGTTTCTAGTTTCTGGCTGCTCCCCTCCGTACCTGCACCAGCGTGCTATCTATATTCCTGCGTCGGTCTCATTCCACTCGGCCACCGACACCTACGACGGAACGGGACACAAAAGCGGCGACGAGGCTGGGACACAAAAAGTTTCTAACCGTCAATTAGTGCGTACTGTATCCTTTCTGTCAGGAAATCGCAAATCCAATCGCACAACGGTGGTTATATTCCATACGCTCGGAATTAGATTAGAAGCCGCTTGTGAGGTACGGTGTTAGAAGCCTTCCTGAAGTATAGAATCGACTTGAGATCCCTTGTTGATAGTACTCATCACTTCACGTGAGTAACGCGCTTTTTGTGTTTCACAAGAACTATATTATCTATATCCTCGTTGACTACGGCCGATAGGTCCTTCTCTTAGAGGTAGTTCATAATGTTTGAAAAAAATTATATGTTCGAAAATCCTGCTGGAAACCGACGTCAATGATATAGACCTGCAATTTTGCGGATCACTTCCAATGAATCTCACTGTTGGCATCTGCCTAATAATTATATACGGTTGTTCTGTTTCAAATTGCCTCTTACGTCTACTCCCAGATATTTTATGGAAGTAACTGCTTCCGATGTTTGTCCTGATCTTGCGTAATTAAACAAGAAAGGTTCTTTTTTTGTGTGTAATCGCAGCTCTTTACTTTTTTATGTTAAGTTCAATTAACTACTCAGGTCAACTCACAAATAAATGAGGGGAGAAATGAATGCGTTTATGCCTCTGTGCGAACCCCAATTTCTCTTACCTTTGTGATCTTTACTTATGTAAGTTTGCTTAAGCACAATCACTCTGTCGTCACCATCAAATGCCGGCCCTCTGAATTTCCTCATCAGTGTTTCTTTAAATGAACGTCGCCCTCCCTCCACTGTAGCGGCACTGAGCGTACCTCCCAGCAACAACCCTAGCAGCCCGCCTCTGAATTAATTCTATGGGACGAATGTCTCTATGTACACAGAAATGTATCCTGATTGGTATTCCGACTCTTAACTCTATCGGTTACAAGAAGAAACGCTCCTTATACGTAAATGTTATTTACAGTTTTGTAAAATTAATCCGAAGAATGGGCGGCATGATATATTTGACTTCTTTGGAGAGAGACGTTAGCTGTGGTAGACACCAAACAGACAAAACACACTGTGTCGCAAGGCGTGCACTGTTCAGCCGAATAGCACTGTCTGTAACGTCATTTATTTCGCAAGTAGTGGCTCAAACAAAAAGTCTATGTACAACTGAAGCAGATCTTTTCCATACTAACCATGTCTCTCAGTTGCGGATGTACAGACAACCTCGAGTAAGGCAAATCGGGTCGAAAGTCCGTCGCATATTATCAATAAGAAAATGAATATATCAATGTATGTCAGAAAAATAACAACATTTTTTGAGAAATATGTCTATTGTCGACCAACCTGACTCACATAATTTATCACTGCCTTTTCTTTGAACTTTCAAATTGAGAGTATAGTTTCAGTTCGGTCTTAGTTGCTTTTGTTTGCAGCTATACTTTCTGTAGCTATAGGACTAGAGCTGAAGATTTACGAGTAGGTGGCAGCAAGTCATATATTAGCTTGACTACATGCCAGTTGGCAACATCACATGTTTAGCCTTTGTTTTGTAATTCTATGGGAACACGCCTGTTGCTCATTTTCTGTAATCGCTGCTGTTGTTGTTGTTTTCGTACGCGTAGCCTTGAAAACGTTTGAAAATCTTTTTTGATCTTCCTTGTCCCTTGATCTTTCTTGCAACTTAGTACATACTGTTACGCCAGCTTTGCTAGAATTCCAATCTGTACTCATGTAAATTCAGTATAATATAATATACAACAAACGACTACCCCGCCTGAAACTAATAAATTGTAAGACCATGACAACAGGTTGAAAGTAGAAGATTAGAACTAACAGGGGCGGTTACGGTTTGGTATCTGAATATTACATGAAAAATAGACAATTTTTACGATTTGATCCGTCTGGTAATGTACATCAGAAGCAATTTTTGAATTATGGAGTGGTATTTGAATGCTCTACAAATTGCATTTGACATTAATTTGTTCAAGATGCATCGGAACATGGTCCTTTTACTTATTGACAACCCACATGGTTGTGCAGATGTAAACTGTAACTCTCAAGAATAACAATTTGGTTTCCTGCATGTACCAATCAATTGAAATAATTGTAGACTTGAAAATGGCTGTACATCCTATATCCGGATTGTGAAGAAACATAATGAAATAATACAGTCAATGGCGGTTAAATCATTTAAGATATCAAAGAATTTTGTCAGGAAGAGGGAGGGGAACATATAATGAGGGATTGCAGGAACTAGATGAGAAGAGGATGGCGTAAATATTGGAGTCAGATTTGTAATTATCATAATTGGGGTCAGATACTTATTAAGGAGATAGAAGACTATAGTGAATTAGAGGAATTAGTGGAGAAACTAATTACGGGGAAGAAAGAAGAGGCAAATACTGAAAGGTGTTTTGATCAGTCCTTTAGCAGTCAGTTTGGATAAAGCAATATATAAGAGCAGTGGGTGCAATCCGATGAGTATCTGCGTAATCTCTTGACACCGTGAAGATTTCGACGGAAGCAAAGTTATGCACTATTTCCCTGAGGAGGATGAAGTTACGCAAAGAGAGAAAAAGACGACCAATCTTAGGTTAATGTGATTGTGCAGACTGAGGAGGTGCAGTGTTCAGCTGCCAGTGGCTGTTATCTGTGTGCTGTCGAGTAAGGAAGAATTAGTAATTGTGCAGGGAATGGGCATAATTATACCTACAGGAAAGGATTAGAAGACGTTGAAATATGATGTTGTCCATCAAATACAAGGCATCCAGTTGTATCATAATTTTCTGATAATTGAGGGATTGAGCATGGATGTGGTAACTGGAGCAGATATTTTCGGCAAATAGAAAGGGAAGTTGGATTTTGAGGAGGATTATGTTATACTGGAGATAAACGGCAAAAATATTACTGCATCATATTTTTATGAATAGAAAACTGAGGAAAGGGACCATATTTCTATCAGACATCGTTGATATGAGAAAAATATAGAAGGATGAGAAAGCATGGAGGTTAATTCGGAGGAAATACCGACTGTACAAACGAAAAGGTGGACTATGTGTGTGAATTAAATAGTAGCCGAAAGTAAAAACCTCAGAGGATATTGCGCTCTTTGCAGTGCCAGGTACTTGAGTTACTGACAGTACTATTTCATTTTCTTTTCACGTTGTTGATTGTTCTCTTCCGTCTATCATCTTGCATAGAAAAGAAGGTGTAGTACGAGAGCGTTGTCATGTAGAAAGAACAGACCAATAGGAGGAGTTAGCTAGAAAGGAAAAATTGTTAAACTCTGCAGTAGATGAATAACTGAAGTGATTTTGAGGAAAATTAATTATGGCGTATGAAGTGCACTGTTATACTGAAGATTAGACCTTGAGTTTTGTAATCGTGGTTCAAAAGCTCACGAATGTCACTAATAAGGTCAGCTATTGTATGTATATTAATGAAGGAAGAGACTAGTTAATTGAATAATGGTGCATTGTATTGAAGGAAATGATTTGCGTATTTTGGAGTAGTGAAATGAAACTCATCGAATGTGATCGGCTAAAAAAAACTGATTAGCATGGTGGTGTGGAGATGTTTGTATGTACGAGGGAAAAACACGAATAGTGCCGTAATTTGTCAGAAAGAGAGACATTAAAAGTGAAAGAAAGTGACTAAAAGACTTTGTAAATAATTTCATGATTTTGGGGTAACTCTTTACACACACACACACACACACACACACACACACATATATATATATATATATATATATATATATATATATATATTACATTAAAGTTTTTTTTTTAAATCTTATGGGACTTAACTACGGGGTCATCAGTCCCTAAACTTACAAACTACTTATGAACTACTTACGAACTAGTCACTAGTCACGAGCATCCATACGTTAATATTAAAAGTAGGCCACTGTACGTAATAAAAGCTTAATTCTGGGAGGAGGCATCCAGATAAGAATTTACTGTTATAAAAAAGCTTAATTTTAGCAGTAAAAATAGCGAGAGATCCGTGTGAACTACCGGCTACTCCCTACTGTAAAACCTTATTCCCTTGTTCCCTGGCCCTAATTGAGAACTGACTTGGTTCAAATTACTCTAACAACAGGAAGTTAACGACACAGTGGTCAATATACGTAGCAGCTCACACGAAATTACACACAGACAATAATAAACAAACCGCCACAATTAACGTTATTTCATAAAGGTGGCTAAGAAACATTTATGGCGCAACGGAACTTAAACATAAAAAATTTGCATCTAAGCTTGTTCTCAGCACTGGTGAAAAACAATATTAAATAAATGGGAGGAGGTGCTCGAAAGCTAAAATTTATAGGCAAGTCAAAATTATACTGAACTTAACTGGTTTATTCAGGTCGAACGCAAAATGGGGAACCAATTTTGTTAATACAATAAAAATGCATGCTATTTACATTAAAACTGACGATCCCCAGCATGGAATTTAACATAAATTACTCAGAACTTAACGCTACTGGGGAAGGATTTACAAACAACACTCACTGGCTCACACACACGCAATGCAACAGCGACACTCACCAAAATCAGCGTGTTTGAACGAGGCAGAAGCAGGCGCCGCTATCGTAGGCGAAATTCAGCAAACCCTGAGGTACCACACAATGCAATATACAATAAAACTGCTCTGGTCTGTCGTGCCTGATTTGAGATGGTGCGTGAGTACAGCAAAGTTAAGTTGCATCTAGATTAGACCGCGAGCAAACACGCTAACGGCGACACACGGATATGTTACATGATCGCACTCCACTGAAGATGAAGTGGTTAAAAATCGGATTCATTACACAAAATCACGGCGGACTCTTAAGTTGCAATGTGAGGGTAAACTATCTAGGCACTGGTTTTATGAGAAGTGGCGTGAATTCAGGTGACTAGCTGCAAACCCCTGAAGTCGGAGTTCGGACCCATGTGATTCCGAAAGCCGATAAAAATGTATAAATTCAATTTCCGAAAAATAAAAACTACGGCATGTAACCCATACAAATGTTTAGAATAACAAAAGGGAGCGACGAAATGCAGCTACACGCGATAGGGAGCGATTACAGAGACGGATGAAGTCCGGTCCCAAAACCCGGAAAAGTGAAATAATTACAAAGACGGAAAAGTAAAAATAAAAACTACGGCATGCAACCCTTAGAAATACATAGAATTTCATGAGCAAGCTATTAAAGGAGATTGTACAAGACTCGGAGAGAATTACTGACAAAGAATGAGTACATACTACAAGTTTGGAGAAGAACAGTAAAATTAAAATAGGCGGGGAAATAAGATCGCGAAATGTTAGTGGAAATCATAAGGATACACACATAGTTACTTGCCTGATAGGCATGGAACAAACAATAGGGGGAGCTGAAGGCTTTGGTCTAAGAACCAACCACGTGCAGCACATATCACGCACAGAAGGAAACGATAAGAAAGATTTTACATGTACTTTACAAAAAATGAACATATCGTCAGTGAAAAATTGGACCCCACAGAGCTAGAAAGAATTTACACAGACTTCATACCCCGCCACATAATCACAAAACGTTTGAATATATCAGGCCGTTATCAAACTGCAACTAGTAACACATACACCGCATTTATCTGTTGGAAATCACTGGATTGAAGAACCAGGACATATTTCCGCGCACGATGGGAAAAATATGCCGTAAAATGAATCTAAGTTCAAGAGTCTAAGATAAACATGCTAGACAATGAATCGCTACTATCTCCGCAGGCACAAGAGCAGAACCAACGCCGGCCGCGGTGGCTGAGGGGATTAAGGCGCTCCAGCCACGGTCTGCACGGCCACTACGGTCGGGGGTTCGAATGCCCCCTCAGGCATGGATATTTGTGCCGTCCTAGTTCGTAAGTAGTTCATAAGTAGTTTGTAAGTTTAGGGACTGATGACCCCATAGTTAAGTCCCATAGACTATACAAACATTTGAACATTTTTTTTTTTTTTTTTTTTTTTTTTGAGCAGAACCAACCTTACCTCACCGTGATCCGAGCACAAAGTGAAGATCGAGCGGCCAAGAGATGGGGAAGCTATCGGATACTGGGAATAGCCCATGATAACAGCGATGGTGGGGAGAGAAGATCGCGAGACTCGCCCTGGAGAAGGCTCGTCGACTAGCTTGTAACCAAAGGGTAGAAACCTCTTTGGTCATATCAGCAGCAGGGGTTGGCAATGACTAACTATCGACTCTGAGCCAGAGAGAACCATGGAAAGCGAACTATTACCACCCACATTCAGACAGCCATTAGATCCTTGCACATCCACTTAAAACAAGTACACATTCTCACAGGGACAATAATAAATTATTAAAATAACAAAATCCTAGAAATATTAAATAACATTTCAGACATTAATATTTTAAAACATGAAATAAAAATGCTATTCCTCATTGCCTTGACACGAGGGGCTCTAGTTTTTAAGAAAATGCTAATCTAGTGACATCAAATAAATTATAAAAAATATATGGAAGACGACAGACGGTCGTCTTTCAATGTTCATATAAATCAAAAGACGTATTTTACAAAGTTAAATATTATCATCTGTAAATTTTACGTGTGTATAATTAACTTTTGCTTTAATTTGTGTTAGTTGGGCTACCAGTCTCCTGTACTTTCACGTTGGCATTGGACTGGGTTTCGCGGTGGCATAGGGATGCATTAGGATGTTATGGAGGTTGGGAGGACGATGGAACACCACTTTAGGAGGGGTGTGAAGGATCTTGGGCAGGATGTCTCTCATTTCTGGGCATGAGGACAGAAAATGAAAACCTTTGCAAAGGACGGAGTTTAGTTGTTCAAGTCCAGGGTGGTACTGGGTGACAAGGGGAGCTCTCTTTTGTGGATGGTTACTGGTGGTGGCCGGAGGATTTGGGATGTGTGGGGATATGGCACAGGAGATCTGTTTACGAACTAGGTCAGTGGGGTAGCATCTGTCTGCTAGGGCCTCCGTGAGACCCTCAGCATAGATGCTACTTTTTACACTGTACGACCCTCTTCAACAATCGACCGTCTCTGTCAGTCAACAGATGAGGTCGTCCTGTACGCTTTCGTGCTTACGTACCCCTTCACGTTTCCACTTCACTATCGTATCAGGAAGAGTGGACCTAGGGATTCTTGGGAGTGGGGAAATATTTCATAAAGACTTCTGACACAAGTGACACCCAAGCACCTGATCCAGTTCGAAGTTCGTGAATTCCGCGCGCGCCCTGTTCTGCTGTCTCACGATGTCTAATGGCTACTGAGGTCGCTGATATGGAGTACCTGGCAGTAGGTGGCAGCACAATGCACCTAATATGGAAACATATGTTTTGTGGGGTGTCCGGCTACTTTTGATCACATAGTGTTCTATTAGTACTGCTAGACTTCTACCACAAGTTTTCTAGGGCAGGAATAGTTTTAGTTTTCTGAGAAATGAGCCGTGAGTGCTACTGCGGAAGCAGAATTTATAACAAGGTGAGTGGGCATGTTTCAGCACATCCGTGTCGCAACAGGAACTGCAAAGCAGTGGTGATAAGAAGGCAAATGTAAGTTCTTAGGATGTATAAATAGGGGAAAATAAATGCTGTATACAGGAAAATTAAAGAGATGCTTGGAGAAATGAAAACAGCAGTTGTATGACTAGAAAGACTCAGACGGAAAACCAGTACTAACTAAAGAAGTAAATCTGAAAGGTGGTAGGAATATATAGCGGGGCTAAAGAAGGTAAATAAATTTTAAGGAAATACTTGTAGAAAGGGGAGAGGAATTAAATGAAGATAATATCGGAGAGACTTGTATATAGCTCTGAGATGTCAAAGTAAGGCCCCTGGTGTAAACGACATTCCTTCAGAACTGATAAATTCCTTGGGCCGGCCAACCATGACAAACTATTCCACCTGGTGTGCAAGGTGTATTATAAAGGTTAAATGCTTTCAGAGTGCAACAAAAATGTAACAGTTTTAAAGGAAAACGCACTGACAGATGTGAAAATCGTAACTATCAGTTTAATAAGTCGTAGTTGCATAATACTAATAACAAATTATTTACAGAAGAATGAGAAAATGGTAGAAGCGGGCCTCGGGAAAGATCATTTTGTATTTAGGAGAAATGTAGGAACATGAAAGGAATTACTGACCCTGGATTTATCTTAGAATATAGGTTGTGGAAAGCGAGCCCTACGTTAATATTTATGAAGAAAGCTTTTGACATTGTTGACTGAATACACTCTTTCAAATTCTAAAGTAAGCAGGGGTAAAATATAGAGAGCGGAAGGTTATATACAACTTGTACAGAAACAGACAGTAGTTACAAGAGGCAAAGGACGTAGAAGGGACCCAGTAATTGGGGAGGGAGTATGACAGGCCAGGAGTCTTTCCACAATGTTATTCAGTTTGTACATTGAGCAAGCCGGGAATGAAAGGAAGCAAAAATTTGGAGAAGGAATTAAAGTTTAAGAAGAATAAAAAGTTTGCGTTTTGCCGATGACATTCGAATTGAGCCAGAGCCAGCAAAGGAACTTAGAAAGCAATTAAAGGGAGTGGACAGTGTCTTGAAAGAGTTTATAAAATGAATAATAAAAACAAAACAAAGGCCATGGAATGTAGTTGAGTTAATTCAAACGATGCTGAAGGGATTTGATTAGGCAGCGAAACAATAATGGTAACATCCCGTGGACAGCGTCGACATTAGAGTCTGAGCACAAGCTCTAATTGTTGTTTGCTAAGGATGAGAAAGGAAATCGGCCGTGCTCTTTCAAAGGAACCATCCCGGCATTTGCCTGGAATGATTCAGCGAAATTACGGGAAACCTAAATCTTGATTCCCGGAGGTGTACTTGAACCACCATTACCACGAATGCGAGTCTCGTATGGAGTAGAGAAGATATAAAATGCAGAAATGGAATGGAAGAAAAGCATTAAGTATAGAACTTTGGTAACACAAAATATTAATTTGAGTGTCTTTCTGAAAGTATTTGTCTGAAGTGTAGCCTTCAGACGAGAAGAGCATAGAAGCTTTTGAAATTTGGTGCCGCAGAAAACACTTAAGATGAGATGGGTACATCGCGTAACAGATTTGGAGGCACTGAATAGAATTGGGAAGAAAAGAAATTTCTGACGTACCTTGACCAAAAGAAGTGATTGATTGGTAGGACACATTCTGAGACATCAAGGAATAGTCAGTTTACTATTGGAGACAAGTATGTGGATTAAAAATCTCAGAGGTAGACCACGAGGCGAGTAAAGTAAGCAGGTTCAAATATATGTGGCTTGCCGTTGTTATTTAGAGATGAAGAAGATGGCATTGGATACATAGCGTAAAACCAGTCCTCGAACTGAATACAGCAGCCCTTGTAACCGAAAATAATGACATTCCGTTCACTTATTGATGGAACAAGGGTAACTGCTCTAATATTTATATTTGTAACGTAATATTGCTGAAATTGACGGTTTATTTTCTTTAAAAGAAATGCAACCAGCTGCCTTTATGGATGTTTTTTATTAATCCAGAACTAGTTTTCATCTTCAGTGGATACTTTACAATATCATTTTTATTGACGAAAATAAACCGTCAATTTACGCTACAGCTGCATTTCGTATCTGATATGGATATTTTGAAACTGTAATATTGCTGTGCTTCCTTGTGGCTAAATGCGCTGAATTTTGTCCTTCTTCCACTATCTGTACAGCAACTCTCCGTTCATAGCTGATACAATACCAAAAGTAGTTGGTCGTTGTCTGTGAGGTGTGTTGCTGAAGTAAACGTTACCCCAGAAAAATGAAAGTAAAACTTACTGTTGCCTTTCGTAAAAGAGGTAAACAAGTCTTTCAGCCATCTGCAGTTTGTCTATGCGAGGTTTAATGTTGAGATTAAGTATCGTATGTGGAAACGCAGGACATCTATACTTTCAATCGACTTTTATGTTTGAAATATGATTATTTTATTTATGAACTGTAAGATAAGAAAAAATGTTCAAATGTTTGTATAGCTTATGGGACTCGACTACGGGGCCATCAGTCCCTAAACTTACAAACTACCTATGAACTACTTCATACTAAGGACGTCACAAATATCCATGCCCGAGGGGGGATTCGAACCCCCGACCGTAGTGGCCGTGCAGACCGTGACTGAAGCGCCTCAGTTCCCTCGTCCACCGCGGCCGGCTGTAAGATAAGACTACTTGCTATTACAACATGGTAAAGCTATTTAATAAATATCTCCGGAAAGGCCGAGTGCAGAAACGCGATTTTGGGGGTCTTGTTGCTCTGTTCCTATTTGAGAGAGGGTGTTGGAGAAATTATATTTTGTCGGACCATCATTCATTTGAATGTCCCTTACTGTAGCTATGTTACATTGTACAGAAAAGTTTGATCGACGAATCGGAGCTACCCCCAAGGTAAATGATGTGCATCAATTCTTCTTACAAAAGAAACCATCTGGACTGAAATTAAAGGCCAATTAACTGCACTATTTTTATTTGCACCATTATAAATTTATTAGGCTTTTACGTGGAAACTCTGCATTTCGTACAGGTTTTTGAAGTGCGACACATCTACCCTTTCGATTTGTCTGATTCGGTTCAAACTTTGGACATGGTAAATTAATGGATAAAGTCAGGACGATTTTTTATGGAATAATCATTAACCGTTGTCGAGATATCATGATTTAAAGTCCAGCTAAATTTCGCACGTTTTGAGACTTTAGACATTCAGTCAATGGTCTATTTAAAAGTTAATAGTAATTTGTCAGAATGAAACTTTCACTCTGCAGCGGAGTGTGCGCTGATATGAAACTTCCTGGCAGATTAGAATTGTGTGCCGGAACCGGGACTCGAACCTGGGACCTTTGCCTTTCGCGGACAATCGCACTACCGACTGTGCTATCCCAACACGACTCACGATGCCGCCTCACAACTTTTGGAAAGTAGGAGGCGAGGTACTGGCGGAAATAAAGTTGTGGGGCGGAATCGTGAGTCGTCTCGGGATAGCACAGTCGGTAGTGCGATTGCCCGCGAAAGGCAGAGGTCCCATGTTCGAGTCCCGGTTCCGGCACAAAATTTTAATCTGCAGGAAGTTTCAGTAATTTGTCAGTTAATTGTTGTTTATACGTAGAAACCAATGAGTTAAAAATTATTTGGAAGCAGTACTGTGTATTATGAAGTCGTGGCGCTTGACGCCATATTGCTGAAAATATGTCATACACTATCCAGTTACCAGTATTAAGCGCATTTAACGTGAATTTAAGACTGAAATTTCTAATAGTTTGATGTAGCTACTTTAGTAGGAACTTCCTCAAATCTTAAATATCTTAAAATTTTAATTCTATTTACAAAATAGGTAAGAAATAGAGTAAACTATACTCCTGCAATAAAACGACAGGAAAAGTAATGTGTTGTGGAAAACAAATATATGAGTTATATTTTAGTCAGAGCTAGTGTTTCTTCACCATTCTATTTAATAAATAATTTGTACTACTACAGACAGAGAAATGAAGGTATAAGAACAACACATTCTAGGCGTCTGACATGAGCATGATTTTCCAAACAGCGTGCATATCGCAGCAATGAGCTCAATAAATTGGCAGTAAATTTGAAAATGGTAACAGGGCATAACGTTAACATCATTGGACATCATAGGGCCCACAGGGTTCAGCACGCCTTTGATGCTAAATTCTAAGGTAATGCGACGAACCACGAGATTCATCTGCAAAGTTGCCTGCAGAATTTCAGTTAAAGCATAGGCAAGAAGGGTTTGGCTCGAGTACTGTAGTTGCATCATTACAAAAGTTATCAATAACATTAATTTCTTTTGAGCCGGCTGCAGTGGACGAGCTGTCTGGGCGCGCCAGTCACAGTCTGCACGGCTGCTATGGTCGGGGGTTCGCATCCCCCCTCGGGCATGAATGATTGTGTCGTCTTTAGTATAAGGTAGTTCATAAGTAGTCTGTAAATTTAGGAACTGATGACCCCGCAGTTAAGTCCCTTAAGCTTAACAAACATATGAACATTTTTTAATTTCTTTTGACTTTCCTATCGGGATACATTTTAAACACATTAGTGTAATTTTAACATATTAATTTCAATTTTTAAACATATTAATTTCAACGTTAATTGCAGTAAGCTTTTAAGTAAGTACAGTCAAATAATCGCAAAGACAGTGTTTATTTATTTTTTCTAGAAATTATGAAGACTGTAATTTAAGACGCTTGCCTACTGCGATACCTAGTAGACTCTATGGTAGCGTAACAAAAGTGGAATTTATCATGGCCAGGGTGAAAGATGTAAAAGAGGAGAACTAGCATCTCGACCTATGTGGCAGCCTCAAAACCATTTAAATAAAAATGACATATCTGCGCTCTCTTATGAGTTAACCGTTATTCGGCATCCCAATGAGCTCTAGAGGAGGGTCGCAACTATAGTATCCACTAGTCGATACGCATGAATCCTAAACATCAATGGCATGTAGTGTCTTACTCTATGACACTGAAAATGCTATGTTGTATGACATTATGACACGTGTCAGGTTATACAACATGACATATGAATCGTGTTACTTTACACTGACTTAGCAATGGTGCAGGCGTGTCTTTTGTGCGCCACACTCCCCCTGTGCCGAGTGCAGCTGGGGAGCTTGCGTGACGTGGCAGTGTCAGTGATATGCGTGACCCGCAACGTCGCCGTGACCTGGCGCTGTTCGGACGGAGTACCGACGGTTGGGAATTCGATTTCGGCAGTGGTGCAGGAACTCGGCGCAGTCCACAACAGACGAACTGCCGGCCGTCCAGACCGCCTAAGTGACCGTGACCGGCAACATCTGAAGGCATCGTCAGTAGTGTCAGAAAGGCAACACAGCTCAACACAGGACGATCTAGACACCTCCCTCAGTGGAGAAAACGCCCTAAAACAAACTAATTCATTTGGGACGCTTTCATTTTGTCTTTACATAACAGCGTAATGCGTTGTTTCACAAGCCGTTCTCCTTTATGCATTCGTTTCCGTTGTTTTAACCACTTCTTCGTCAGTCGCTTTGTTTTATTTTAAATTTGTGATATAATGCTTAGGCTTCCGCGGTCAGTCAGTTGACATAAAAGTTTTCTCTGTTTTACACAGCGTCATAATACTTTAGGAACCAACGTTTCGGCCAACATTACAGTGGCTTTCTTCTGGGTACACTTATGTGAGATAGTTTTTAATTTACTGTCAACTAAGAGTTAAATTAAGCGATAATAAAAAAAATCGATGATATTGGTGATTTTTGGCGGAGAAGTGGAAACTTCATCATAATAGGATTTACAAGGAGCAACAGACAACGGCTGTTCCCCACTCCTTCCACCTCCATATCCTGTAATAATAAAGTTTCCGCTCCTCCGCCAAAAATCACGAATAACATCGATGATTTTAAAAAAAAATATGAAGTAATATCACCCGTAGTTGACAGTAATGACAAATATAGTGACTGTTAACAACTAGCTCATATCAGTATACCCAGAAGAAGATCACTGTAACGTTGGCCGAAACGTTAATTGCTGAAGTAATAGCCATCTTAAATTATGACGCAGCACAACACCCATAAATCTTTTATCTCAACTAAATTTGTGATCTTTGACTTTAAGGTATACAGACATCTTCTCAGTATTTTGGAATTTTACATCGTCTTGGAAAAAAATTGTAATTAGTATCAAAATTAATGTATTATGATGATAAAGGGTAATGCTTAATGAGCTCTCCTGCTGTTAGTGCTTCACATTAATAATAAAGATTATGTCAAATGTGTATTTGGTGAACATGGACAGGGATCGACGAGGATGGCTAGGGATCTATCCGCGGTTAAATATTATAGGAAGTGTGTATGGTATAAACTTTTCATTCACCTTAACAGGCTATTTTTCTATTATAAAAAATTAGTTTCGAAATTTTGAACCATTATAACATTCAGATAGTTCGAAAAAATCTGGTTTTATGTAATTAAGTCATAAATTCTATTTAAATTCAATATTTGACCACGTGATGGAAAACGCTCTGTCATTGGCTGAAAATCTGGTGACATCGTAACACAGGAGACGAAGCTATAACGAAGTAACTAGTTTCTTTTCCTACTGATTCTGCTTACAGTTCAGCAATTTGGTGACGAGAAACGCATTTACAACGTTTAAGTAACAATAGAGAAGAATTGATCTTGGAAACTACGCTCATTTTTGTCGTTGTTTTGTTACAAACAAAGTTGTCCGGTTAATGTGAAACTAACAGAACAACTATTTTGATTTAGACGCCAACATTTAATAGTTTCCGAGAAAATGACGGTCGAAGTTTCGAAGTAGCTTGGTCCACTCGTGCAACTTATAAGCGAGTTATTTGACAGAGTAGTACACTCCTCAAAACAACTAGTTTTACAAGACTACTCTATGACATTTGCACCTTACTTAGCATTTTTTATCATGAATCTTTAGCCCAGTGTAAAATCCCAAGTAATTTAATAAAAGCACAAATACCTACTGTTGATAAGAAATGTAAAAGAACACATAATTACAGGCCATTATTATTACCATCAGTTTTCTGCAGAATTTTAGATCACATTCTCAGTTGAAATGCACTGCTCAAAACAGGGGGGCTAAACGGTGTCGTGGTTTTAATGGGAGACACACCATAGGTCTCCGTGCGTAGAGGCCACATTCGTGAAGGCGTTTACGGACTGTTTATGTTGATGTTTATAGAGTCCTGATGCAGCTAGGAGTGGGCGTTGCAGCTCAGTTGCATTCAGCGTCCTGTCTCGACGGGCTGTTAATAGAAGATAACGGTCATCTCTTGCTGATGTTAACCGTGGCGACCTTGGCTTCCTGTTGTCTGAAATCACGTCGAGGTCCTGGAAACTACACTTGGGGATACTCCAACTGCTGCAGCCGCCTCCTTCTGTCTCGGTTTCGACCTTCTCATGGCTCTCAGTGTCATACCTTCGGGTACGTCACGTTGTTGATGTAGTGCACCACCTGCTCACTACACTATCTGAATCCATCCGCTTGCGTAATTCGTTTGGCCGCGGCGGAGCGGCCGAGCGCATTGAGGCGCTATGTTCCTATGCGCGAGGTCGTTCCCCGTCGGGGGTTCAAATTCTCCCTCGGGCATGGATGTTTGTGCTGTCTTCAGTATAAGTTAGTTCATAAGTAGTTTGTAAGTTTAGGGACTGACGACCCCACAGTTAAGTCCAATAAGTTTTAAAAACATTTAAACATTTTTCTAAATATGGTTCTCGGGCGAGTCGTCGGATATTATTGTCAAACTGCGCAATATTTCGTCAGCACACCTGGCTGACATGTTCAGGTGCGATGGACATACTGCTGGGCCGTGACCGACGAATTCCTATTTAAAACATACAAGAAGGGAATGCGCATGCGTGTACGCGACAAAAACGTTGGCCAATAGCGCACAAGGAATTCGCAGATCTGTGGCGCTCAGATTCGTATAGCCGAGATTACAGGCACGTTCTCGACCGCGCCCAAGTCTGCGTTCAGGAGCGCCACGCGCAAGCGTGGCGCGTGGAGTTTCGTTAGTTCTGAAATCTTGCGTGGCGCGCGCGCAGCGTGTAGTTAAGTTGCAGCCGCGTTTCGCGAGACAGACCGATCGAACGCCTGTTGTTATCGCTACTATAGCAATAGGCATTTCAGCTATAAACATAAATAAAAGAAAACGTGATATTTTGGTTAAGGGAGTACCGGTGCCGTACAGCCATACTACTTTGATTAAAGATCTGCGCGACAATTACCCAGAGGACTACAGAAATTATTTACGAATGGACAGAGAAACACTTGATATAGTGTACTGGTATATTGTACCACAAACTCACTCTGGAGCCTATTATTTCAATTACAAGAATTCCTGCAGCGTGTATTTACTTGCTTTGGTAAATAGACTTTACGAATGGAAGAATGCCTGATGGAGGAATTCTTGAATACACACCATTCTTTCGTTCTTTAAAGACTGTATAGTTAAATCCAACAAGTATCGACTAAACTATTTGGGTGATGAAGCTTTCTCAGCCGGCCGCGGTGGCCGAGGTGACTGAGGCGCTTCAGTCACGGTCTCCACGGCTACTTCCGTCGGGGGTTCGAATCCCCCCTCGGGCATGGATATTTGTGCCGTCTTAGTTTGTAAGTCGTTCATAAGTAGTTTGTAAATTTAGGGACTGATAACCCCGTAGTTAAGTCCCTTAAGCTTAACAAACATTTGAACATTTTTTTCGAAGCTTTCTCATTGAAAGAAAAGTTTGAAAAACCTTATTCTGAACATGAATTAGATCACTACAGATTGTCACGTGCTAGAAAAGTTATAGTACGTGGTTATCAGTCCCCCGGTGGGGAGGGGAAGATATGAGGATAGGAAAGGAGGGGAGGGGAAAGTAAATGCAGTCCGGGAAGTAAAGAAGGAAGGAAGACTGAATTAGCTCGGGGCCCCGTGTTGACTATACGGACTGTATCAGTGTCTGTAGGTGGTTTTCATTTATCCAAAAGAGCCGTGTGGACCTCAGTGATTCGCCACGCTCCGGGCGGCCTGTGACAGCTGCAACCTCGCAAGACGCCGGGAGTCATGGAGTCAGCCATTTTGAATAACCGGCGTGTAAACTGCGAACATTATCGCGGCATTATGGTTCGGTGTGCGATACTGTCTACATTTTTTTAATTCTAAACAGGATTCCAAACCCAGTTTTCGCATTTCTAGAATCAAAATAGTCGTAGTAGCACCCTTAAAAGATTTTCTTCATTTCATCCGCTTAACAGTTGAATTTCCAAAAATATCCAAAAAATATTCCAATCAAAAATCTAAATTCGAAGTTTTGTATTTCTTGCTTGAAAATTAACTTAATAGCAACGTATTTTCAAAAAACCGTTCATCCCCTGTTTCATCCCCTTAGGGATGGAAACATCAAAAAATAGTTGATGCCTACAGTGTAAGATAAACAATGTCAACAAATTTCAAGTTTCTATCGTCTGTAGATTAACTTTTCAGACCCATTTTCTGTCTCTTAGAAACGGATCGAGAACGCGAAATTTGTTTCTTATGCTTTGGCATCTTTCTTGGTAGTTTTACTTTTCAAACTGCAAAATGCACTTAAATAAAATAAATAAATAAATTTTCATTTGCTAGTACTTCGCCTTAAATCGTTCAGCCATCATCGCATGGGAGCGTATCTGAACACTACTAGCCTGTCTACCTTCTATCTGTGCAAGTGTAGCAAACCGAAGGCGAAGATGTATAAAGCTGCCCTCCATGGAGATTACGTTTAACCATAATTTGTGATTAACGTTGACGGCAGAAAGGTATGAAGACCTAATACCATTTATGAAGAGTATAGGTGGACGGGAGCACTCTGCCGATAGTCTACTAGTCTTCAGTTACGCTCCTATGGGATGACGGCTGAACGATGCACAGCCGAAATATTAGCAAAGGAAATAAATGGTTACGGCTGAATGTTTTTATTTATCGTGTATCAAACTGTTTATTTCCAAGAATGTGACGTTTCAATATTAACAGTTACACAACAGTTTGTACATGGAGATATTTAATTGTCAATTAATTACAAAGAAAGGATCCCTGAGACGGATTTTCGTCTCAAATATGTCAAAGACATTATTGATAGAGCTGAAGCATTGAATTAAAATTTGTGGTGCGGCCGGGAATCGAACCCGGACCTCCATGCTTACTAGGCAGACGTAAGCATGGAGGTCCGGGTTCGATTCCCGGCCGCACCACAAATTTTAATTCAATGCTTCAGCTCTATCAATAATGTCTTTGACATATTTGAGACGAAAATCCGTCTCAGGGATCCTTTCTTTGTAATTAATTGATATTTATATCACCATAACAGGATTGTTCCACCATGTCCATTGCTGAGGTGCTATTCCGCTGCATGGAGAGCCTTGGCAGTAGTGGCAATTATCTTTGGAACAAAGAAGCTGAATTAAAGTTTGTGTTGTGGAGGGAAATCGTACATAGACTATTCCGAGGCGCCTTAATCGTTAGTGGTGTGGTAGTCTAACGGTTAAGACGTCTGCCTAGTAAGCATGGAGGTCCGGGTTCGATTCCCGGCCGCACCACAAATTTTAATTCAATGCTTCAGCTCTATCAATAACGTCTTTGACATATTTGAGACGAAAATCCTCCTCAGGGATCCTTTCTTTGTAATTAATTGATATTTATATCACCATAACAGGATTGACAGTCCGCTTTCGGCTGCGGTGAGGCGAGGACGTCCGCTGCGTCCCGCCTGTTGTGCTGCGAGCGAGCGCCCGTTTGTTTACTTCCGCGTAGCGGCGTGCCTTAGAGTCCGCAGTCAACGACCGATATGGCGTTTTCATACCGCCAATCTACGATCAAATTAACATTCCCTACTGATCATGTACGACCAAGAGCGCATGAAGTCGAACATTTTATACGTGAAGAAATGCGTCTCCCACCACAAGACGTTATAGGAATTCATTTTTCGATCCTTAGTACCACAGTGTACATCAATTTGGCGAACGAAGAGATGTGCGCCAACGTAGTACGGCGCCATGCTAATGATCTCAAGTTCCGATATTCTGACGGCCATATAGGGTCCGTCGAGATTGATCATGCAGGTTTCGGCCTGAGAACGTTGCGAGTTTTCGAACTTCCGTTTGAGGTGCCGTCGGACGAGGTGGTGGCCGCCTTTCAACCCTACGGCAACGTACTTAGTCACGTTGCAGAAACATGGAAGACCTTTGAAACGTACCGTGTCCTCAACGGCGTCCGACAGATAAAAATTGAACTTCGAAAGCACGTGCCTTCGTACCTCGTCATAGCCGGCTGTAGGGCTGTCGTAATGTACGATGGCCAGCCTCGCACTTGTTCCGGTTGTGGACAAGAGGGCCACGTCCGTTCGGAATGCCTCCGACGCAGACTGACGCAGACGCCGATCGGAGACGACGCTCGCCCAGCGGCGCCCACTGCGCTGCCTCTGACGTACGCTCACGCGGCTAGGCGGCCTGTTACGCCCACGCTAATCCAGTCCGCACCGGCGTCGAACCAACTCGAAGATGAGATGGAAGTTGCATCTGTCTTCCACACACCAGCACTGGACACAGTACTAACAGGTGATGCCCAAGCAGCAACACAAGACGTTTGTTCCGATTCCATGGAAGTTGAAACTGGGACTGTACCGCCATCTAATGTTATGGAATCCAGCCAGATGTCAGACGACAGTCGTACAACATCCGACACGGAGCAGCATGTACGGAAGCAACGTTCACCAAAGAAACGGAAGAGACAGCGCCGTACTTCATCAGACGACAGCGTTAAACAGTTGAATGTTCAAGATGGCGACTCTACTCCCGATAATGCGCAATCCACCAATGCCATGGCACCTGACGAAGAGCCACCCATATCTCTCAAGAGTCAACAGCCAACTAAAGATTTTACATCGCTACTGACTAGCAGAGTTTCGTCCCTTCCAGAGTCTGATCATACTTCCATGCCCATCAATGAACCTATTCTACCGACCAATCATGGAGAGGCAACCATCAACTGGGGAGACACTGTTCCTGAAGAAGATGGATGTTCTGGTGGTGTAGAGGGAGGAGGAACACATTAAACGATGTCGGCCCCATCCCAGTTGGAGTGATGTGCTTCCCCATAGTGCGTCACACATTCTTCTGACGATGGCAGCGTTTCAAACTTATCGCATAGCTACGATCAACATCAATACCATTCGTGCGCGCCATAAACTGACATTACTTCACGACATGATATACGCTGCGGATGTTGACATTGTCCTGCTTCAGGAGGTATTTGTTGCCGCCTTCTACGCTCCCCATGGATTTACAGCACACGTCTCCCACGCCTCCCATACAGGTAGTGGGGTGGCGATCCTCTTACGTGACGGCATTGACGCTACTGAAATTATATACCTCCCGGATGCCAGAGGTATGGCTCTCACGTATGGTGGCGTAAGAATCATCAACGTCTATGCACCATCTGGTTCGGGTCGGCGCCGTGAACGTTCTACTTTCTTCTCTGAGGGAGTAACGCCTCTCTTCGTGGGTCGGCAAGATTCCTTGATCATAGGAGGCGACTTCAACTCCACCCAGGCGCCCAAAGACCAACTGCCACGCCACTCTCCGTGCGCAGCACTAGCAACAATTATTCAGAACCTCAATCTAGTGGACTCGTGGGAGCATGTTCATGGCAATCGTCCGGGATTTACACATTTCACTAGCCACTCATCCAGTCGCCTTGATCGGGTCTACATCTCCCGAGACATTGTCGGTGGCACTCAGGCTGCTGAAATCTGGCCAACTGCATTCTCCAACCATGAAGCATATATTTGTACCGTCAACATCTGCCAACAAAAGGTGTGGCGCAGCAAGGGACTATGGAAACTAAACATAAAACATCTTACTTCACTGAACTGTCGGCAACAAATTGAGACATCATGGACGGCTTGTCTTCAACGTCGCAACAGATATCAGTCTGCCATATCATGGTGGGTCCTTTGTGCAAAGCCTACACTACGCAAGGCGTTGATTAAATACGGAAGGGAGATCGCGCAATGGCGACGACGCACTCAGGAGTTCTACTTCACCATCCTCCGAGAATGTACGACAATGCCTTATTCACCAGAACGTCAGGTGATAGTGAATCGAGCCAAGGCACAGCTCAATGCCCTCTCCCGCCGACATCTTGAAGGAACTATGATCAGGGCGCGCACACAAGAAGATTTAACGCAGGAACGTCCAAGTATGTATCATGTGATAGCTGAAAGGCGCCACCGACGGAGAAATTTGATTACTGTTTTGACAACTGAGGATGGAAGACGTGTCGATAACCAAGCTGAAATAGGGCATGCCCTTCACAAGCATTACACTACGCTGTACTCTGCACACCGTCGTCACCCTGATAACATTGCGGAGGTATCCCGACTTACATTTGGCTCGGTTCCTGAGGATGCAAAACTGGATATGCTTGCTGACGTCACAGAGGAAGAAGTCAATGATGCTATCAAAGCAGGATCTACCAACAAGTCACCTGGCCCTGACGGCATCCCACTTGAGTTTTATAGAACATTCCGTCACCTGATAGCACCGATGTGGACAGAAATTTGTCGGGACCTTATGTCACCCCAGGTGCAGATCCCTGAAGGTTTCCTCGACGGTATCGTTATTCCCATACATAAACCTCATGGAACATCGAGGATAAGCGATTATCGTCCATTGACATTGCTCAACAGCGATACAAAGATCTTTACTCGACTTCTGGCTGCACGGCTCAAACGCACGGCAAGATATGTGGTTTCTCCTGATCAAACTTCATTGGGTGGTGTTAACAACATCCGCACCGCCCTTGCTCGCTATAGAGACATAATCGCTCTAGCACATACTCAACGTATGCCTGGATTTTTGGCCACTCTTGACTTCAGCCAAGCTTTCGATAGAGTTGATCACGAGTACTTGGAAGAGGTACTCCGTAATATGAAATACCATGATACTACCGTCAACGTCATAATGCGCCTTCTTCGAGGAGCGACGTCCCGTGTGTTATACAATGGTCGCCTTACTCAACCAATATCGATACAGCGTTCGGTGCGTCAAGGCTGTCCCGCTCTCTGCATTGTTGTATGCTTATGCAATGGAACCGTTGCTTTGTGGACTCCGTCAGCGGCTGTCAGGGATCTCACTCGGTGGCCATCTATTTTGCTGCACTGCTTATGCTGACGATCTCGTCCTCGTTCTACGCAGCGATGCAGAGGTAAGAGAGTCACTGGCGTGGGTGAGCACATATGGTAAAGCATCTGGCAGCTGTCTTAATGTCCGAAAATCATGTGCCATGCCTATAGGTGTGGGGCTTCCTACAAACAGCGCTGCACCTTTACGAGTAACTACTGCTATCCGATGCTTAGGACTCGACTTCACAGGAGACATGCGGCGTACGATCGCCCTCAACTGCCGGCGCCTACTAAACCAGTTACGCGCTGGTCTTCTCGATCATCGTCTCAGGGCTCTCGACCTTCTACAGCGGACACAGTATGTTAATATATATTTGGCGTCACGTATCCCTCACGTTGCACAAACCCTACCCATTCCACCATCCATGGCATTACGCATGTTAGCTGCACTGGGTTCATATGTTTGCCATGGCTTGCTGTTCAAGATAAGATACGAGACCCTCACTCTCCCGAGAAACAGAGGCGGACTAGGCCTGTACCATGTGCCTGACAGAGCGACAGCCCTCTTCCTCAGCTCTCACATGATGCTGTGGCGCCGTAATCCCACATGCCTTACCAGCCTGTTGCTGGAGGCCTTTGCACCGCGCTCTCTTTCGGCTCCTATCATGCTTTCAGATGTTCCAGCGCCATTCTTTTACTTCCGACGCTTTTTCCTCGAACTGAGCTATATCTACACTGCGATACTGCCGACACGCTTGATGTCTACGAAGGCGATCTACAGCTTTCTTCAGAAGAACCGATCACCAAATGTGATTGAAGGGAAGTATCCCAGCGTCAACTGGAGTGTCGTTTGGCGCTCTGTGAGTGCTCCTTACCTTGGCACTGACGTACAGTCGACATGGTACCTGACAGTCAACGGGAAACAAGTGTGCCAGTCACGACTTCACAGGATTCACCTCGCAGACACACCACTGTGCGTCGCCTGTGATGTAATGGACACGGACGAGCATCGACTTGTATGCGGATCGGCGGAAGGCGTCTGGATGTTGGTGCGACAGATGCTGGCTTTGATTACCCGTACGGCACCTCATCATATACTTTCCCATTTGCTCCTCTTTCCAGACTCTGGACATTACCCACAAACGAAGACAAACGCTGTGAAATGGATATGTGGACATGCGGTTCACTACTTGTTTGTACATGGAGAGAAAAACGAACTCGATTTTTGGAACTTTCTGAACGAACGACATTGCACAGTTGTCCGCAATCCAAAATACGGGCAATATTTCTCAAATTTTCTTTATAGTGTTTTTCGTAATCCACCCAGAAGCTGGGGTGTTCCTGCCATGAATTAGTTGATACTTACATTTTCTTTTACGGTTAAAAAAAAAAAAAACTTCAAATGAATTAATACACTTCATTTTTGTAGCTACACTGAATGTCCTTTCATTTTTTTTTTTTTTTTATTGTTCCCCCTATTAGAAATAGGTAAGTTGCACTGGGCCTAGGATAAGATAGGGCCAACGCCTGAAGTGGTGTTTGTCATTTATTTTATTTTATTTTCTAGGGTAAAAGTGGCGGTGGCAAGTAATTCTTTTTTTTAAGGTCCTAAAAAAAAAAAAAAAAAAAAAAAAAAAAAAGGGGGAAAAAAACGGTTAAGACGTCTGCCTAGTAAGCATGGAGGTCCGGGTTCGATTCCCGGCCGCACCACAAATTTTAATTCAATGCTTCAGCTCTATCAATAATGTCTTTGACATATTTGAGACGAAAATCCGTCTCAGGGATCCTTTCTTTGTAATTAATTGATATTTATATCACCATAAGACGATTGTTCCACCATGTCCATTGCTGAGGTGCTATTCCGCTGCATGGAGAGCCTTGGCAGTAGTGGCAATTATCTTTGGAACAAAGAAGCTGAATTAAAGTTTGTGTTGTGGAGGGAAATCGTACATAGACTATTCCGAGGCGCCTTAATCGTTAGTGGTGTGGTAGTCTAACGGTTAAGACGTCTGCCTAGTAAGCATGGAGGACCGGGTTCGATTCCCGGCCGCACCACAAATTTTAATTCAATGCTTCAGCTCTATCAATAATATTTAATTGTATCTACGCGTTCACTTTTTACAACTAGAAAGTTTCACTCAAAATATGTCCGGGTATAGGCCTACAATTTTTGTGAAACGGAAGTACGAAACTAAGCAGACTCTAGTGAAAAATTTGATGAACAGCAACCGGAACGCTGAGACATTCTTTCATGCAGCAGTAATATTATGGTTCTCATTACGGCTTAACTTTCAAAGTGAATGAATTGCTAAAAAAATTTCCCATGCCTGAACGTATATCTAACCATCGTAAATGAACAACTGTTATTCGTAACATTATTCTCTTACTTCTCAGCAATCTTTTCAAATCGTGAGAGATTATATTATAAATATATACAGCGTGTTACAAAAAGGTACGGCCAAACTTTCAGGGAAGATTCCTTACACATAAATAAAGAAAATATGTTATGTGGACATGTATCCATAAACGCTTAATTTCCATTTTAGAGCTCATTTTAGTATTCCTCTTTAAATTGTCAAAATACCCAATTGTTTCGTTAGTATGTACAGTACTTCCTCGATTCACGTCATCAACACAGATTTACTGTGAACGTTTGGGCAGGAATTGTTGGTGATGTCTTGATTGGGCCTCATGTTCTTGCACCTACGCTCACTGGAGCACGTTATCATGATTTCATACGGGATACTCTACCTGTGCTGCTAGAACATGTGCCTTTACGACACATGTGGTTCATGCACGATGGAGGTCCTGCACATTTCAGTCGACGTGTTGGTATGCTTCTCAACAACAGATTCGGTGACCGATGGATTGGTAGAGGCGGACCAATTCCATGGCCTCCACGCTCTCCTGACCTCAACCCTCTTGACTTTCATTTATGGGGGCATTTGAAAGCTCTTGTCTACGCAACCCCGGTACCAAATATAGAGACTCTTCGTTCTTTTATTGTGGACGGCTGTGATACAATACGCGATTCTCCAGGGCTACATCAGCGCCTCAGGGATTCCATGCGACGGAAGGTGGATGCATGTATCCTCGCTAACGGTGGACATTTTGAACATTTCCTGTAACAAGGTGTTTGATGTCACGCTGGCACGTTCTGTTGCTGTGTGTTTCCATTCCATGATTAATGTGATTTGAAGAGAAGTAATAAAATGAGCTCTAACGTGGAAATTAAGCGTTTCAGGACACATGTCCACATGACATATTTTCTTTCTTTGTTGTTGTTGTTGTTGTTTATAGGGGACCAAATTCTTTCTTTGTGTGTGAGGCCATACCTTTTTGTAACACCCTGTATATTATAGCTGCCACAATTCACAGCACCACAAAAGCTCCTAATAGGATGGTATTTTGAATGTGCTACGTTTCGCAGTACGTTTATTACGACCCAGCCGGTTGACAAAATTACCTGGGAGTTTCGTGACTCTTATTTTAGACTCTCATTGTAGCCTGCAGCATAGATAGACCACGGTGTGCCGCTGTGGAATGGCCGAGCGCTCTAAGGCGCCTTGGTGCAGAGCGTGCGGTTGTTCCCCATCGTAGGTTCGAGCATGGGTGTGTGTTATCATTAGGTTAGTTTACATAGTTTGTAAGCTTGGGAATGATAAGCACATAGATTCACAAACGTTTGAAGACCACGGTGTATGGCAGCGGTTTGGCGCGACGGGCGAGGCGCCTGGGCAGTGGGCAGCCCGCACAGCAGCCTGCGCCGCCGCGATCGATGGCCGCTGCTGGGCGGGGCTGCGCGGGCTGCTGCCACACTTGTTGCCCTCTGCTGCTCACTTCATTTTCACTTTATTCTTTTGTACCAGCAACGACTCATGTGACGGGCTTGTTGCTGTGGTTATTTTGCATACCATGCACATTTTAAAAGACAGTAACAATTAATGATAAATCTGATGCAATGAATTAAAATCTGGGATGCGACCGGGAATCGAAGCCGGACCTCCATGCTTACTAGGGAGACATCTTACCGCTAGACTACCGCATCACTAGCGATTAGGGCGCCTCGGAATAGTCTAAGCACGATTTCCTTCACGTCACAAACCTTGATTCTACTTCTGTGTTCCATAAAATATTGCCACTACTGCCGAGGCTCTCCATGCAGCGGAATAGCACCTGGACAATGGACATATTGGAACATTCCTAAGGTGATATAAATATCTATGCAAATACAAATATACAATCCCTGAGAAGGATTTTCGTCTCGAATATGTCAAAGACATTAATGATAAATTTGAAGCGACGAATTAAAATTTGTAATGCGATCGGGAATCGAACCAGGACCTCCAATCTTACTAGGCTACTTGCTTCAGATTAAGGTTTGTGACGTGAAGGAAATCGTGCTTAGACTATTCCGAGGCGCCTTAATCACTAGTGATGCGGTGGTCTAGCGGTAAGACGTCTGCCTACTAAGCATGGAGGTCCGGCTTCGATTCCCGGTCGCATTACATATTTTAATTCATTGCTTCAGATTTATCATTAATGTCTTTGACATATAGGAGACGAAAATCCGTCTCAGGGATTGTATATTTATATTTAAAGAGTAACAATTAATGGAGTATATCAAACAAAACATAAAATAGTTTCAAACAACGGCGTGTGTACACTTTATTAAACATGTAAACGTCACTACAGATATTCGTGTTTACGTTATAATATATTCGATGTGCCTGCCTTCCGTGGCGATCACGGGGTGCAGATGAGTAGCGAAAATTCTGCATCACCCGTATAAGTGTCGGGACATGGATGCTATCATTGACGTCCTGAATAGGTGTTTCAGTTCAGAAACTTTTGTTTCAGTTATTGCTGTGCACATTGTCTCTGATATACACCCACAAAAATGGGCATTGTAGTGAAACAAGCAAAATTGCGGGTTCCACTAGGTGCTGGGTAGTGAACGGAGAGGATGTCGTGAAAAATAGATATTGTTCTTTAAAAATATTATATTTAGTTATGACTCAGTCGTATACTGTGCGGGGGATTTTGATCTTTTATACAGATAGCACGGTGCACAGCTGACGAGAGACATTAACTATGCAGCAAAGGGGACGGAGTAAAACGACATTTCCAAAAAAAGATTTTATACGACGACCGAATTTATTAAAGTATGTCTACTTTAAAAACAGTGGACATTATATATATGACAAAAACTTTAAAACTTCAAATTTGAAGTGTTGTCGAGTTACTAATAGATAAATCATTCAGTAAGTAATGAGAAACACCCCAGGCATGTGTTCAGAACTGGAGAATATGGAGGCTAATCGAGTACCATGTCAGTGGCCTCTGGGTACCCCTTGGGGTAAAGCGCTTGACTGGAAACCGAAGGGTCGCAGCTTCAAAACCCGGTCGGACTTTTTTCAGTCTGCATTTTAACCCATCCTTCATCTCTCAACAGTGGTTAGGAGTCCACGTTAAGTTGTAGGTCCTCTTTTCCCGGTTGGATAACTGGGGATGGCTAGGCACACGCAAGTCGCCGAAATGGCGTCCAATTGAAAGACTTGCAAGAGTCAAAGAGCCACACGAAATTTTGTTACCCCAGAGACAGAATGCGATACACAAAATGCTCCTCTGGGACACCAAACACTTTCCTGCTTCGATGGGGTTGAATTCCGCGTCATAGACCACGTATTGTCGATACCATTCTCACTTTGGATAATGAGGATGAAATCATCTTTCAACACCTTCATGTACCTTTCGGTAGTCCCCGTGCTATCGATGAATATGATACCGATTATTTGGTCACTGGACACAGCACACCCCACAGTCAACCGTTGAGGAAGGAGGGACTTCCTGATCGCGAAATGGGGATTCTCCGTCCCACAAATGCACCACTTTTGCTTACTGCCGAACTCATCGAAATGCAAGTCGGCTTCGTCGCTACTAGGTACAGGTCACTAAGCCAAACCATACTAATTTCCACCGTGTCCAGCGGCGACCCGTGTTGTTTCAACGTCGTAATGCAAACCGTTCTGAAGTTCAATTTTCTTTCACATAGTTCAGTAATTGTCAACCTGCATATTCATCTTGGATTTGCACCTGGCCGGCCGCGGTGGCCGAGGTGACTGAGGCGCTCCAGTCACGGTCAGCACGGCCACTACGGTCGGGGGTTCGAATCCCCCCTCGGGCATGGATATTTGTGCCGTCCTAGTTCGTAAGTAGTTTGTAAGTTTAGGGACTGATGACCCCGTAGTTAAGTCCCATAAGCTTAACAAACATTTGAACATTTGCACCTGTAATATAAACAGGCATTTTATTTTGGTATAAATATGCAAAGAGTTGAGTTGACTTTGTGCATGTTTTTGTTCTTCCATAATTAGTTTTTAAACCACTGCTCATCAGTGTACCAAGTGTAACTAGAAGGTGTGGTGCTGGTTTGTGGTTTCACTCGTCGTAAATCCGTTTCCATGTCTTCCCTCGGCCACTGCTAATACGTACACATCACAGTATTTTGCTACACTTGGCACTATAATCCCCCCCCCCTCCCCCCGGGATCAACTCGTAAATCTTAACAAGACTATGTAGTTCTCTGTCCCAGTCCTTCACCCGTATCAACAAGAGCGCTATACACTTCACTTTTGAGATTACCGTCGAGGAAAACCTCTAGATGATTGAAGTCAAACGTTTTCGAAAGTCGAGGCATAAGCCCTATCCGTCATTTCTATCATCGATCATACACACGCGTTAGTCGTCGTCTAACACCAATAGTATAATGGACCGTAGTCTCCAACAACACGGCGTAAGTAAAATTGTGGCCCAGTTAGATGCAAACTTAAAAGTTTTCATTTCAGGTATTTGTTTCATACTTAAGTCAGAGGCGGGACGTAAACATGCATCCGCATCTATCTTGTAAACGGCTCGTCTGGAGACCAATATTTATAATAAACCTTTCCATCTCTATTATCTATGTTAGTCTTCGCTATCAATAATGAAATGCCCCTTTGTCATTAAGAATAAAACCGTATATCTCGCTAAAATTATCTTGATGTATAAAGTCGTTTTGGCATCTGCCATCATCAGATCCAAAAACCTTTTAACTTCCAAAACAAGGCTCATTGTCAGTGATAAAATCTGTACCTAGTAGGGGCGATGATGACAGATGTCGAAACCACGTTTCAAATAAACACAATGTAACTGATCTAGGCGCTTTTATTCTTATTGACAAAAAGAAATGATGGTCGCGGATTCATATAGGATATACATTATTTCGTTTGTAGAAAAACATGAAACTCTCTGTTGTCGTTGCTCTACATAAAGTACATAGTAGTACGGAATGACTGGCTGGCAGTCCCACAGGGCTCAAGGCCTCGTGTTTCTTTCGATTAAATACCATTTCGGCGACTTGTGCGACCGCACTAATTCTAATGGCATAGAATCACGCCATTGACAAGAGGTAAAGGTATGGAAGAAAGATTTTGGATCCTATGTTAAACAACACGCATTCCGAACTTCTCAAAAATCATAACATTATGTTTGATGCAAAAAGTAGCCCTGTGCAAGGAACTGATTTGCTCTGACTCTGTGCGTCCTTAAGACCAACATGTGTAACAAGATTTGTGAAGAAATCCACCTTGCGCAAGGAAATATTATTTTATTTTATTACAGAGACACGTTTCGACACTTATTGTGCCATCTTCTGTGGGTTTTTGCCTTTTATTTTCTATAACAACACGTTACAGGTTTTTGATTATACAGTCATTTGAACAGGTTGTTTGATTTGACAGTTATGTTGGACATATTATGTCTAATTTTGTTTACAATAATATCATGATTCATGTTGTTTCTTTCAACATGATCACCATCAAAAACAAGAAGCAGCAACACCACAGCTCGAAAGTAAGTAAGCCATTAAGCCATTAAACATTTAAAAAAATGTGCGTTAAGCTTATGGGACTTAACTGCGGGGTCATCAGTCTGTAAACTTACAAGCTACTTATGAACTAACTTATACTAAAGACAGCACAAACATCCATGCCCGATGGGGGATTCGAATACCCGACGGGGAGCGGCCTGGCGCATCGGAGCATAGCGCCTCAATCCGTTCCGCCACTACGCCGTGGCCATATATAACTATTTGTCAATATAACACCCAGTCGAAAGAGTAATAAATCAATTAATTTCCGTAATAAAAACGTTCTGTTGTTTGCAAATGTCAGGCTGTGAAAACTTGTCATCCCCGATTTAAAGTAGCGAGCAAATCCTGCGAATAACATTATGTAAGTATTGTAAACAAAATTAAGCCTAATATATCCAACATAATTGTCAAATCAAACAACTCGTCCAAATGACTGTATATTCAGAAACCTGTAAGATGTTATTCTCGAAAATAAAAGGCAAAAACCCATATACGATGACAAAATAAGTACCGAAACATGCTTGGGTAATAAAATAAAACAAGATATCTTGGACAAGGCGAATTTCTTCACATATCTATCGTAGCAAGCACGGAAGAAACAAGAGCTGCACAGCACAAGATGATTATGTGTAACAAGTCTTCATCGAACAACTGTGGTTCATTCGACACTAAGGGGCTGCAGTGACAAACTCTCAGCTGTCTCAGTTTGGAATCAAGTGTTGACACTACCAGCGTCTCTCCAAATTCGGTGACATTGCCTCTAGCTTTCTGTCTCAGTTGATTTGTTTAATAACATTTCTGAAGTTTCGCCAGCACGAGTGGTTGTTACAGGCTTCACGTCGACTGAAGAACCTGAGACAGAAGCATTCAGTGTTTCAACAAATGGCCACGAAAGTTTTAACAATTCGGTAAACATAAGCAACTGACTCGTCCCCACATTACGGCTTTACCTTGTAGCTCCGTCTTTCGCTCCCAATATGGCCAGATGCCTTGCCATGACTTCAAATGTTCAAATGTTTGTATAGCTTATGGGACTTAACTACGGGGTCATCAGTCCCTAAACTTACAAACTACTTATGAACTAGCTAATCCTAAGGACGGCACAAATATCCATGCCCGAGGGGGGATTCGAACCCCCGACCGTAGTGGCGCCACGACTTCCACAGATCCACAAATGCGGGCTAGACATGAGCAAAGACCGAGATGAGCATATCGATATCGAAGGACGGAAAACTTAATGTCCGGTCGACGCCGAAGCCTTTAATGACGGAGCACGAACTCGAATAAGTGATGAAGGGAATTAGACGTCCCGAATGGAACCTAGGCGCCTCTGCTGTCGTAGAAGTGTTCCCTCTAGCTGCAACATAGTGGCAAATTCAACAGCGATTCCGGAATATATTTACGTGTTTGATCTGAACCCATAGTCCTAAGGTTAAAGATCTATGTCAGTGGTGGAACATACTCTAGTAGAATAATCATTTTAATAAAATAAACACGGCATCGTTGCACTAGGACATATCTAAAAGTAGTCTCCTCTGACGTAAATGAACTTTAAAGGTGCTGTATCCACTAAGTTCAATTGTTTGTTAACAATTAAGGAGACTTGCTCTCATTTAAACGACACAATCCTAGAAAGGCTATAACAAAATTAGGATTTTCGCCGACTTCCTAAGGAGGACACCAACTACACGTTACCAACTAACAATCTCTGAAGTTTTTCCATGTGTCACACACGGTAACACACCAGTGTACAGTTGTACATTTTGCGAAATAAGTGGAAGACAACAAAGATTCGGACTGAAATGAAAATCGTTATTTACCGTTTAGGCCTATTGACAATAGCTGATTATTAATTTCATATTACTTTATAAAAATTCAAAAGAGTGCATCAGCAATTGATGAAGTTTCATGTAAAAATCATTAACCGGAATGACTTCATGAAGGTTTGCTCGTTATAGGAGGAGATTTAGACGTTCTCACTTGCCTGTGTAAAACTCGATTGACAATTTTAATATGGATTATGACATGAATGTAGGCATCCAGGCGATGTTTAAAGCTTTACGACATTTTGTGCATGTGCTGTTAAATTCACAATATTTAACCATGGAGCCGGCCACGGTGGTCGACGGGACTGAGGCGCTTCAGACACGGTCTGCACGGCCACTACGGTCGGAGGTTCGAATCCCCCCTCGGGCATAGATATTTGTGCCGTCTTTAGTATAAGGTAGTTGATAAGTAGTTTGTAAGTTTAGAGACTGATGACCCCGTAGTTAAGTTCCATAAGCTCAACAAACATTTGAATTTGAATTTAACAATGGAACTCCGCAACATGGAAATGGGAAGTCGACTGTTGCTGTTCTCCGTTGTTATGGTAGCACTTTTAAAGCACTCGGTGGTTTGGAGAGCGCAAAAAGCAGAGTCGTTATAGCTTATTGACTTTTAATGTTTCTGAAGTAGTTAATAAGGATAATAGTAAAATCTTATTTGACGAGTAACATGCCATTTTCTATTAGAACTATGAATGAACTGAATGATTTTGTTGCTATCTGGCATAAAGGTTTTGGTGTTGCTCAAAAATAAAGATAATTGTTTATATAACACATTGTTGCAGATGATAAATTTAATGTTCAGAGAGACTTTACTGTATATTATCATTCTTAAATAACTTCCTTATTAGTTCCCATGTTTCATTTCCCATAAAAAAAATGATACACACTGATCTTGCGTAGAAGCGATTCTTGGTGTTGTAGCCCATTGGGGTCTCTGAGATGCTCTCTGTGTGTGGCATCTCTGGGTGTTCACAATGGCTAAGTTGGCAGCACTGTGGCTGGTGTGCTGTGGCGGGCTGTTTAAGTAGTGACGCTCTAGTTTTTGTAAATTTGATGAATTGTGCTGCATATAAATAGTTGAAATAATGTTTGAGGATAAGAATTAATTATGTTGTATGCATCAGTGCACAGTTAAACAGAAGACTAGGCTTGGATTTTGCAATGGTGGTTCAAAACTTAATGTCACTATTAAGAACAATCATTAGAGACTAATTAATTGGAATAGGATGTATTTTCATGAAGAAAATGGATTGTATATTTTGTAGTGAATTGAAACTTATTTTATGTGATTAAACGTAAAACTAATTATCATGGTGATGTAAAGATGTTAGTAGATAGGAGGGAAAAATACGAGTATTGACGTAATTTATCAGAAAGTAAGAGTGAAAGAGAGTGACTAAAAGATTTTGTAAGTAATTTTATCATTTGGGGGTTACTCTGTTCATACACAAGATTAAAGTTTTCTGATTCATGTTTTATGAAGTATTTGGAATAATTTATACGGAAGAAACTGGTAGTCAATCGTAACCATGTGACAGTATAAATTTGTACTAAATTGAAGTTAAGAAAATTTTGAAAAAAATTGTGGGAATTAAATATCTTCATTTAATTAAGTATAATTAGTTGATGTTTTCAACGCCTACAATTTTTCATCCTTTGAAAATAAATAACAACGAAAATAGTAATAGTTTGCAATAAAATTCAATTTTTTTATTTTATTTTATTTATTTATATGTTTTTATTTTTTTTTCTCTTTAAGCACTATTCCATCCGACAGACCTCAGGGGGCCCACTGGGTACCGACCGGCAGCCGTGTCATCCTCTGCCCGAAGGCGTGAACGGATCCGATATGGAGGGGAAGGGAGGGGGACGTGGTCAGCGCCCCGCAGTCCCGGCCATTACGTCAGTTTTCGTGACCGGAGCCGCTACTTCTCAATGAAGCAGCTCCTCAGTTGTCCTGACAAGGGCTGCGTGCACCCCGCGTGCCAACAGCACTCACCAGACCCGTACGGTAACCCATCCAAGTGCTAGCCAAGCCCGACAGTGCTTGACGGGATCCGGTGCAGCCACTGTGGCACCGCCCTTGGCTTAAGCACTATTAACAGTCAATAATCTGTTAATTTACTTTCAAAATATGATGTTAATAATTACTTACTAAATGCAGTGTATGAGGATGTGTGCAGAACTATTTATTTTTCAGGAATATATCATACACAATGTTAGTCTTAGAGAAGGCACGGTTTAATAATATGGCTGTAAGGTGGAGTAATACGGATGTCATACAATGTAGGTGTCGTCACACGGTAAGAAAAATAATATAATGTTCACGATGCTCGTGTAGTGCCTGCTATAAGATAGATGACCAACTGAAACACACTGGCACTTAAGGATATATTTTAAAGTGAGACAAAATTTAGACACACAAAAGATTGAAAAAAAGCCTTTAAACAAAACAAGATTCATTTTAAAAATTGAAGTGTAAAGATAAATTGAAGAAAAAACTGGATAATTTAAACCCTATATTTTAAAAAGAATTAATTTACAAATATTTTTAAGTTTTTGTAAATACGTTTTCAAGAAGAAAGAATTTCGTAAAATACTCAGATAGTCTGGGATAAAACAGCCAAGTCTAGAATGATTTTTGTTTTTGTTTTTGCTGTATTAGCTATATGTTTGTGTGTGGAACATCGTTCATACAGTTACAGTACAGAAGGTAAGGTGTATGCAGTAATAATGGTCATGCGACAGGTGTGCTGAGTAGGTCTTTCTGCAGCTGTCACTGCAAGGTAACAGGGCACAGAGGTCACTAGCGTCCAGACGTTAACATTCATGTAAATCAAAATACATATTTTACAAAAGTAAATGTCTTATGTAAACTTTACGTATTGTATAATTAATTATTGTTTCAATTTAAGTGAAATATTAAGTTAGTTTGCTAGGTCTTCTGTATTTCTCGGATTATCACGTATTTTGGCCTCATTTTTTTCAGTCTCCCGTCTCATGTGTTTATGAACATTTCTCCCGTATTTCATGAATGACGTGCAGTTTTCTTGACGTCATCGTGCCTCATTTAATCACGACCCACCTCTTGCACTTTTCTACATTACCATTCACAGTTGTTAGCAGTTAAAGGCGTCACCAATGAGTTTCTCGAGATTTGCAGCATTGTACTCCTTTATGTACCGCTTAATTTTCTACCACACAAGTCCCCTTGCGTCCAGATTGAAATTCTTTGGAGGCAGGCGAAGCACAGTGTGGCCTACGCTCTCAGCCAGTTCGCTTGTTCCATACGAATTTTCTTAGCTTTATTTATCTGTACCAAAGCCTGCAGCTCAAACATTGTAATGCTGTCGTCGCCGGCCGCGGAGGTCGAGGGGACTGCGGCGCGTCAGACACGGTCTGCACGGCCACTACGGTCGGGAGTTCGACTCCCCCCTCGGGCATGGGCATTTATGCCGTCCTTAGTGTTAGCTAGTTCATAAGTAGTTTTTAAGTTTAGGGAGTGATGACCCCATAGTTAAGTCTCATAAGCTATACAAACATTTGAATGCTTTATTCTTTCTTTTTTGGAGCCATTCTATGATAGCCAAACTACCTGTTCATTACCATGATAGAATTGGGGAACAGAATTGAACGACAGATTTGGCAGCAACATGTCCAAAACCATTTCTCGAAAATCTCCAAGTTCATTTTGCATGATAATCTCCTTGCATACCTTTCTCCCACAACTCCGCTTCGTTCAAAAACCCGTTTTCGAGTTAACCTTGCCTCTGCCATTCCTCTGGAATCACTTCCCCACATTTTAACACCTAATGCATCTTGTGGTCTCCGTCAATAAAAGTTAAAAAAAAGTAGTCCACAATCCGAAGATTGGTTTGAACACTACAGTGCTTTACTAGGCATGGTCCTGTTTGGATGTGGTATGCCGTTGCCTTCCTCCGACCTTCGAATTGACTTACCAGCCAGTTGTAGGGGGACCTAAAGTTTAATGTGGGTTCCGAACCACAGTACTACTCGGTATTTTTCACATGAGGTGAAATAAGTGGAAAGTGACAGGTAAAAATCTTAGAACCTGACGGGGATCGAACCCGCGACCTTTGGATTTGTGGTCTGGCACTTTACCACTGTGCAACCGAGGCGCACTTCCGTCAATATTGCCTGATATTTGATTGTTGTCTATCCACGAATTATAAAGACAAAAAATGATGTGTAAAATTTCCCTGGTGGTCATATGCATAAGGAAACGTGACCATAGAAAAATGTCACCGCATTGTTATAACAGATTTTTTTTTCAGTGTAGATTTCCTTACGAAACCTGCCGACTTGTGTAACTTTTTAATGAAATACCGCCCTAATTTATCTGCTCACACAGCACTGGAATGAGTTTTGCCACACTAGGAACTACTTCTTGCTATCAGGAGAGATCCCCGATGGCATTCCTAATTGCGAGTGTCATTGCGTCTCTTTCTAAGAGAAACAAAATTGGGAGTACTGCAGATTATAAAGTTTTACATTTGTTCATTAGAAATCACAACTAAAATTAATTTTTTCTTTCCTGGAGTACCAGGCGATTCCCCTGGTTGAGAGCTTACAAACTTTTTAATCCTGTCAGTCGGTTAGTACACATAGCAAAACCCTTAATAGCCTGATCTGTTGGATGTAGGGTCTTTTGTGCTCCTTTTCCACCTCGCAGCTCTCCAGTCCATTATTCATAGTTACATACCAATTATTATTACGAGTCTCTCTTTCTTTTTAGCAGATTCGAACCCAGTGACGAACCTTGAGGAGCGTCTTCACTTATTTCAAAAATACGATACATAGACAAGAAGCAGCGCATAAAGCAAAACAAAGAGAAGTTAAGAACTGAGGAAGCGTTCGGGCGATGGTTGGCAGTGCCGTAAAAGCGTTAGTACAGGCCCGAGTCCTACCGCAAACTTCAGCTTAAAACACACACAAAAAAAAAAAAAAAACTTTGACGGTATGGTCTTCAAGTATTACAAGGACTATACTAAACTAGCAATGTGACACTCCAGTCGGCTCGGTAACGTACGACATTGTTGCACGGGGTCGACAAAACAATCGGCAAAGGCTGTTTTTCGACATGATGAACATCGCAATAGTTGCCATATTATTCAGAAAACTTACAACATGCCGCTAGTAAAGTACTCCAACAGCATGAAGTTGCGAGGGTTTGTTCGTGATAATGGAGAGAAGATATTCTACTGGGATGGGGAAGTACTACATTATTTTGTAAACTGCTTTTAAAGTTCTTTTAAAACAGTTTAATACTGCCAAACACAGCTGACGTGGTAATTAAAGTCCTGATAATAACGATATTTGAACAGAGAGCATCATTTCAACTGCAGAAATCATTCTTCACGAGCTTCCGTTAGATGATTGTGTAACTGGCAAAGCGGAAGAATACGTTTTTTTGACAGTTCTCGCGGAAGAAGATGATGCGCTCTGGCCGCGCGATTTGGGGCGTCATGTCACCAACTGCGCGGCCGTTCTCGTCAGAGGTTTGAGTCCTTCCTCCGACATAAGAGTGCGTGTAGTCCTTAGCATATATTAGTTTAAATAGTTTGTAAGTCTAGGGACCGATGACCTCAGAGGTATGGTTTTTCATTATCTGCACTGACAATGAACTACTTATCCATTTGAAACGAAGAATTATTAAACCAAATTCGAATTAGCGTTGCTGGCCATATATGAGATGTTATGTGTGGGCGTTATGTTGGCGTGCTGAAAGTTGACAAGCCTGGAAAAATATTCTTTCTAACTTTCCGTCAACATCGTGGTTGTTATAGACGGTGACAGTCAGAGATTTTGCTTCATCTCAAATGACGCGGAACATTAAACCCTCCAGTTTTTCCTTTAACATAGACGGAGGTTAGATTTATATCAATATTAATCAGAAAGCGGCTACTCTTTCTATTATCAAATTCAAATGTTCAAATGTGTGTAAAGCTTATGGGACTTAACTACGGGGTCACCAGTCCCTAAACTTACAAACTACTTATGACCTAACTAATACTAAGGACGGCACAAATATCCATGCCCGAGGGGGGATTCGAACCCCCGACCGTAGTGGCCGTGCAGACCGTGACTGGAGCGCCTCAGTCCCCTCGGCCACCGCGGCCGGCTTTCTACTATCCTCTTTCGATAGCTTTAATCTTTGATAGTAGGAGCATATGGAATAAGTACCCAAACATGTGAGTGTCTCGAAGACTACTTACATAATAGAATCCAGTATGTTGTTAACGATGGCGAGTGTTCATCAGAGACTAGGATATCATCGGGTGTGCGCCATGGAAGTGTGATAGTACCGTTATATCTATGTAAATTATCTGACGGACAGAGTGACTTGCAATCGGCGGCTGTATGTTAATAATGCTGTGGTGTACAAGAAGGTGTCGTTGTTGATTGACTGTATTAGGATGCAGGATGACTGGGACCAAAAATCTAGGCGTGTCAGGAATGTCAGTCAGCTCTGAATATTAAAAAAAATGTAAGGTGATGCAGATGAGGAGGATAAACAATCCCATAATGTTCGAATACAGTATTACTGGTGTGTTACTTGACAATGACGCGTCAATTAAATATGTAAGCGTAACGCTGCACAACAGTATGAAATGGAACGATCATATAAGGACAATCGTTGGGAAGGCGGATGGGCGACTCCGGTTTATTGGGAGAATTTTCGGAAGATGTGTTTCGTCTGTAAAGGCGACCTCGTCTTGAGTTTTGCCCAAGTGCTGGATCCCCACTGGATCAGTTTAAAGGAAGACATAGAAGCAATTCAGAGGCGGGCCGTTAGGTTTGTTACTGGTAGGTTCAATCAATGCGCGAGTGTTATTGAGGTACTTCGAGAAATAAAATGAGAGTCGCTGGAGGGAAGACAACGATCTTTTCGAGAAATACCGTTGAAGAAATTTAGAGGGCCGGAATTTGAGTCGGACTGCATGACAATTATACTGCGCCATTTTATAATTCGCGTAAAGACCACATACGATCAGAGAAATTACGGCTTGTACAGACGCATACTACATTTTTCCCTTCGTTCTGTGTGCGAGTGGAACAACAAAACTTGTAGTTGTACTAGGTTCCTTCTGCCATGCAACTTTGGGTGATTGCGGAGTATGTAGTTATATATATAGTAGGTACATTTCATGTAATTGTTTAGAAATCGTGACAAAAGAGAACTATTGTTATGTATATCGTTCCACTCTCAGTGATGATGATGGTGGGACGTGTTCTCTTTTGTAACTTTATCTATCCTAACGTCATATACGGGCGATTTTCCTTTGTTCGCTCCTCACGTCTTCTCGACAAAGACGACTTTTGAAACACTAGTGAGCTATTTCTCCTATTTAGCTGCCACGTTCTCAGTTCATTCAGCAGGACATGTAGCCCGCGTTAGCTGTTTCCTTCTGGGCTTGATCCCGCGTTACCAGTTCCAGTAGCAGCAGAATGAGGCAAGCTGCGTTCTGGCGTTGCCACTGGTTAGCGCTGTCGCTTGGCTCTTTAAGAGCTGCGCCACACGTGCATGCCATATGTGCAGCCCCTTTGCCTCGCGGGACAGTCAGCTGACACAGACGTAGTAGAACCCATCGCTTCATACGGCTTGTTTCATCGCTTAAAACTTCGAGTCCATTTATCACCATCTCATCACTGAACTGATAATCGTGTCAAATGATACCACACCGTACTACGATCTACAATCGGTTTGCATAAAGAAACAACAACTAACAAGGACAGTAGGCATGCACAAAGTGGAAAATATTTTACATTAATCCGTAATCGTTATTGACGTCTGAATAAACTTCACGATACGCTCAGTTTAACAGTAAATAAAAGGACGTAAACAACTGCAGAACAACTATTGGTTGGCAGTATCTACAATACCATCCAACGGCAATCACTGTTTTATTTTTTGGTCTGATTTTGTGCTGCCTGTGGTTTCACCATTGTGCATTGTAGTAGTTGATTAGCTATCTCCTGCACGAATATTCTCGAATGTTTATTGTTCTAGAATATTTTCGAATACCCCTTTCAAACGGCACATTTTGCACCGTTCCGCACTCTTGGCATAATAAAACAAGTAACGCAGTCAACAGCCCGAAGATTGGCTTCAACAGCACGATGCTTTAGTAATTATGGACCTGTTGTGGAGGTGGTGTGTCGTTGCCTTTCTCCGAGCTTCGAACGGACTTACCCAATCAGTTACAGGGAGGGATAGCGACAGTTTAACGTGAATTCCGAACCACGGCTTGGAATAATTTTACAAGTTAATTGTGTAAAGAAGTAAAGGAAAAGGGAAGTAGATACGCTTGCAGAAAGAAATTACGTAACCAAAGAATTATTGTGCAAGAAAATAATTTTAGCACAGAAAGACGTATTTCAATAAATCAAGAGAGACGAATCAATAAATCCCTATTTTTATAAACGATTTAGGAGACAGTCTGAGTTGCTCTCTAAGGCTGTTCTCGGATGATGCTGTCATTTATCAGTTGGTATAGTTATCAGAAGATCAAAAGCAACTGAAAAATGATTTAGATATTTGCACGGTGCAAAAATTGGGAATTGACACTTAATAACCATAAGTCTGAAGTCATCCATATGACCACTAGAAGATATCCGTTAAACTTCAGTTATACGATAAATCAAACCTACAGGCCGTCAATTCTGCTAAATACCTAGGAATAACAATAACGAACAACTTAAAGTGGAAAGAACACACAGAAAATATTGTAAGGGACGTGAACAAAAGACAACGTTTCATTGGCAGAACGCTTAGAAGATGCAAAAGTTCTACTAAAGATCCTGCCTACACTACACGTGTGTATACATCCTATTTTGGAGTATTTCTGTGCATTGGGGGATCCACGCCAGGTGGGACTGACGGACGATTTAGTGGAAATTCAGAGAAGGGCAGCTCGTTTTGTATTATTGCAATATAGAGGAAATCAAATGTTCAAATGTTTTTAAATCTATCGGACCAAACTGCGTGGTCATCAGTCCGTAGCTTACAAACTACTTAAATCTAGGTAAACTAACCTAAGGACAAACACACACACACCCATGCCCCAGGGAGGACTCGAACCTCCACGGCGAGCAACCGCGCGCTCAGCAGCGAGACGCTTTAGACCGCTCGGCTACTCCACCGCGGCATATAGAGGAGAATATCACAAAAATGATGCACGAATTGGAGTGGCGATCAATACAAGAAAGGCGTTATTTGTTGCGGCGAGGTCATTTGCGAAATTTCTTTCACCAACTTTCTCTTCAGAATGCTGACATATATTGTTAGCACCCACCTATATAGGGAGACATGATCATAATAATAATATAAGAGAATCAGATTGAAAACAGAAAGATTTACTTGTTGCTCTTACCCGGGAGGTATTAGAAAATAATGTTCAAATGTTTGTTAAGCTTATGGGACTTAACTACGGGGTCATCAGTCCCTAAACTTACAAACTACTTATGAACTACTTACGAACTAGGACGGCACAAATATCCATGCCCAAGGGGGGATTCGAACCCCCGACCGTAGTTGCCGTGCAGACCGTGACTGGAGCGCCTCAGTCCCCGCGGCCTCGAGGTATTAGAGAATGGAACTACAGAGAAATATCATAAAAGTTGTTCGATGAACCCTCTGCCATGCACTTCAACGTGACTTGCAGAATATCCATCAAGATTTAGATATTCTGCTGAACACCAGACTGCACGCTATTAGTGAAACAACAATTAATTAAAGAAAACCGTTGTTAATAGTAATCATATAAACAATATGTCACCAGTTAAAGAACCGGAACAGAAGATAATCGAAGTTTCAGATGTGGTGTGCCGTAGAATGTTGAAAATGAGGTGAAGTCTTAAAGAACAGGCTCTCCTCAGAATTAGCAAAAAGGAACATACGAAAATAACTGACAAAGTGCAGGATGATAGCCTGATAGTCCATATAGTATCATGATAATCCTGTGTAATGCTAGAAGGAGATGCAGATGGTAAATACTGTAGGGGAGAGACAAACTGGAATACAGCGATGAAATCTACTAATCTGTTACGGGAAACTGCGGATCGGACGCTCCACACATTTTGTGGTAAGTGGCTCAATGTGCAGCTCGTCCGAAACTGAACACAGATCATGCCCTGTGGGGCATGTCAAACCACCGTATAGTACAAGTGCGAAGCCTACAGAAAGAGAACACACACGTTAATGACTGGGCGGACAGATCAGGATTAAAAAAAAGTCCGCGGGAGTTGTGGACACGGATGTTCCGCAAGTGTAACACCGTGACCACATAACTAATACGCCGTAGGACTTCCATTTCGCTGGATGTTGCGCGTCTTTAGCGTGGATCGTTCACTGTTACATCTATCAGGTGGCTACGGACGCCGTCCTCTGTAATTTTGTTTCCCGCATACTTCAGTTCAATAAGGGCTGCCTCATCATTGCTGTGGCTGGGTGTATGTAGTTCGAATCAGGTCTTACAGCCAGACTACTCCAATGTACTCCAGCGGAGTCTTCGCAGATGTGATACTGATCAATGGGGAGACGCACTGCAATGCAGAGACTTGAAGGCTGTATTCACAACGTTTTACACCGCGGCGTGTACGTTACGTTATACGCATGTTTTAATGTAGAGAGAGTGGTTTAGGAACCGAAGAGTTTTCGAGGTACAACGTTTCGTGTAAAGATCAATCTGCAACGCACCTGATGTTGCCTGGAAAGTTATTATTCTGGAGCATATCCCACGTACAATTTGCATAGCGTACATTAATGTCTACGTAGAAAGCAGTATGCATTACTGTGCTACGTAATTTAGGGTGTAGTATTATTTATATCTGCTCAAATGTTCAAATGTTTGTAGAGTCTATGGGACTAGCTAATACTAAGGACGGCACAAATATCCATGCCCGAGGGGGGATTCGAAACCCCGACCGTAGTGGGCATGCAGACCGTGACTGGAGCACCTCAGTCCTCTCGGCCACCGCGGCCGGCTATATCTGCAGTAATAATAGTAACAAGTAAACGGAAATTCCATATGTTTAAAAACAAACTAATATGTTCATAAAGTGAAGAAATGTTAAGAGATGTCCATGTGGACACGGAAAGGCCCTTACATCAATGCATCCAAGGTGGACATACATTTCAGTATTATGAATGGTGCAGTAATAAATATCCGTCAGTCTGGTTTAGTCGGGAACATAATTTAACATATTATTTATTGCAAGTAGACATATAGTAGCTTTTATTTAATATTTCCAACTATGAAGCACGAATTGTTGCATTATGTGTTGTTCATAAATTAGCTGTCATATGTTGATATGGATTGAAACAGATTATTAAGATGCTTTGACGCTTGTGCCTAGTTTTCGTTAGGGACAATCATTCTTCTAGACAGAAACCTTTCTCGAGGAATCGAACCCCGCTCCCCGCCGACCGCAAGCAAGTTTTGTAGCGACGAGCTACAGGATCAGTAAAGTTTTCGAGCACCTGTCTTACGTTTCGTAGGGTCTCCCCTCTGTTAATTAACTTCGGCGAAAAACTGGTATATTTAACAGTGTCACGAGTAGAATAATTTCTCTAATGTCAAAACGGTTACTAAAACTTGATAGACTTTGATTAACTAGCACTGATTTGATGCAGCTCTCCACCCTACTTTATCCTCAAAAAGCCTCTTCATCTCCTCATAAGAACGGCAACCCACATCCATGTGAATCTGCTTATTATATTCGTCTCTTGGTCTCCCTCTGCGATTCCCCCCCCCCCCCCCCCCCACACACACACACACACTTCACTAATACTAAATTCACCATTTCTTGAGGTCTAAGAATATGTCCTAACAATCGTTCCCTTCTTTTAGTCAAGGTAGGCCAAATATTCCTTTTCTCCCGAAGTCTATTCAGTACCTCTTCATTAGTTACGCGATCTACCCACCTAATCTTCACCAGTCCTCTGTGGCACCACATTTAAAATATAGTCTAAGAGAGTCGGACAGTAAAAGTAGTAGACGGGTTTTGTTATTTGTGTAGCAAAATTTGTTAAACCGAAGTAAAGAAGATATAAAATGCAGAATGGCTACGGGAAGAAAATAAAAATAAAAAGTTCACATCCGATGTTAATTAAATGCTAGGAAGTCTTTTCTGAAAACATTTGTCTGGAGTGTAGCATTTTACAGGAGTGAAACGTGGACGATTAAGGAGTTAAAACGATGATAGTAGGTTTTGAAATGTGATGTTACAGACCAGTGCTGAAGATTAGAGGGTAGATGAGGACAGAACTGGGGAGAAAAGTAATTTCTAGCCTATATTGACTAAAAGAAGGAGTCGATTGATGGGACACATTGTGACACATCGAGGAATCGTCAATTTAGAATTAGAGTGAAGTGTGACAGGTATAAATCGCTGAGGGGGACTGAGAAACGAATAAAATATGCGTATTCAAAAGGATGTAGGTTGCCGTTCTTATTCATAGATGAAGAGACTCGCGCAGAATAGGGTAGCGTTGAGGGCTGCATCAAATCAGGCTTCGGACTGAAGACCACCACAACAACAACAAAAACAACACAGTAGCTTCGCAATACATATATTCACTTATGAATTTAAAAAATTTGAAAAAGTTTCAGTGAATGATACGCAATATGTAAATAAATCTTTCATTAAACTGACACGTTCCACATCATTGCGAAATACCGCATTCATGACGTACAGAACAAGTGTAAACGAAGGACTTTGCGCCCGTTGTCACTGCCAAGGTAATTATTCTGGGCGTTGGATCGCATTGTCAATATTAAAATTATATGACTTTTCGACGACAACTGCAAGCGGCCTTCTACTGGGTGTCGTGCTTACAGCTGAAAGACTGTAAACCGGGGATTTTAAATACTGGTAGTTGTAACTGTTGTCACAATCTGATTCGACGTTGCGGGTATGGGAGACGGGGATTCGATTTCATTTATTCGAGTTTGCTTTACTTCCTGCACTTTGATGGGAAAGAAGTCCTCGACTGATGTGTATATCCTCGTTTGTTATGGGCTGAAACTGACGAATAAGGACGAGTGGTAGTTGTGACATAGCACGGTTATGTACCGCCGGAGAGGGCGCAATGTTTGCTATTCCTTTCCCACCAACTACTTAAAATAAAGCAAATTCCAGCAATGGAGCTCTAACTTACTTCTTCTATATTTAAAATATCCAATTAAACTATGGCAACATAAATACCCCAGTTCGCCCTCAATCAGCAGTAAGCATGACACCCCGAAGAAGGTCGCTTATAATAGTGGCCGAAACGTAGGTGAATTTTAACCCATAAATACTAACTACGTGCCTCACGAGCGTGTATGGTGCGTTGAATGATTGGCAAATCACGTGACGTTGCTCCCACCTCCACAACACCATAGGTATTCCTCGGAGCAGATGTCCCACTTTAGCCAGAATCGCCTTGACTGTGACCCTGTCTTCTATTAATGACTAGTCAACGTTTGGCCGAAGGCACTATGACTGGGAGGATCCTAGTCAGTATTATGCGCATAGTTTTCTAAGCCCCTTACGCGCAAGTTAGTTTTCGTGTGGTCATGGGTATATGTCTGACAGACGTATTGTTAGTGTTCATAACCTAGTTTATTCCTATTATAAATAGTTGAAAGTTAGGCCAATATAAATTATATAATAAATAATGAAACTGGTTACACGTAGCAACCATGGACCGAGCTCGTAAAACATTTATACTGATGAAGAAATTGCAAAGGAACTTAGACTCGATGAATACTAGGTTTAGATGGAATACCAAAGTACGGCGAATGAAAATTTGTGCCCGGCCGGGATTCGAACCCGGGATCTCCTGCTTACTAGGCAGACGCGTTGACCACTTACGCCACCGAGAACACAGAGAACAGCCACACTGCAGAGGACTCTTCCCTGCACGTCCCCCGCCAGACCCAAATTTTCATTCGCCACGCTTTCTCTTCCTATTATCACAGCCTATTTGTTCTGTAATGCTCGCAGCCACAATACTGCATTCCCGCATCAGGGAGAACAGACCATGAGGTATCGAGATTCAATTAATTGTCGTCAGGTGCCTAGCCCCGGCTTGTATACAATTAACACTTTTGACGACGTTACAGAGTTCAACAGAGTGGCGAATGGAGATTTGGGTGTGGCAGGAGACGTGCAGGTAAGAGTCCTCTGCAGTGGGGCTGGTCACTGCGTCCTGGGTGCCGGAATGGTCAACGCGTTTGCCTAGTAAGCAGGAGATCGTGGGTTCGAATCCCGGCGGTGCACACATTTTTATTCGCCGTACTTTGGTATTCCATCTAAAACTAGTATTCATCGAGTCTAAGTTCACTTTTCAAGGGAAGAAACGAAGAGATACTGCAGACAGCTCTATTCTTAGTTATAGAACGATTCTGACGTCTTTTTCGTTTTTCGCGTCGTTAAAATTGTATTGCCGTTACCAGTGTGCTTTGACGGTGGAGTAGGAAACTAATGCAATTTGTACTTTGATCATACAATGAAAAGTCAGTTATCTCCGAGGATGCCATCCGCAGTCGAATGCGAAACTTAACGTCAGGGTTAAGTTTTATGCTCGGACCACGGCATCTCAGCCCGAAGTTACAAGTAGTGAATGAATCTGTTCTTTGTTAACCAATGTTTATTACGTACATATTTATACTGCGTTCGAAGAAACCTGCTTTATTGTGTGATTTTTTTTATATATAGCGATTGAGAAATTTTTATAAATGTCACTTTTTGAAAGCAACAAAAATGATTAAATGGACCTCCATACTGTATTTGCTATGTCCTAGGTCTATCCAAATGTGTTTTCGGGCAAAATAAAATATACATATATTAATTCGCAATATGCGAGAATTTCCGACTTTATCTGCTCATCTTCAGTTGGTCTAGCATTTTGCAACATACGAAAATTTGTGCCGGACAGGGATTCGAACCCGGGTCTTCCGCTATTCGCGAGCGGTCGCCTTAACCACTTGGCCACCCGGGCACGCTCCCCGGTCAGACCCAAACTTCCGTATGTTGCAGTTGTCTATTTCCCTTAGTGCTCGCACGCATTTAGTAAGATTCCCGCGACGGGGAGAGACAAACACACCATCTTTGGCATTTATGTTTAACATTTATACCTAGGGACCGTCAGCGACGTCTGTTCCTTCAGAACAGACGCATCATGGTAAAATAAAATGTTTAGTGGCTCTTGGAACCTTGTACGCTTCCGAAGCGCCTGGTAGTATTGATGAGGTAATGGCCGTTGTTAGTATTTCAGCATTGCTATCGATGCGATCCGACGCCCAGAATAATATATTATTGACTGCGGAACAAGTTTTTCGCCGAATGTTTGTGGAGGGGCAGGAGGTTCTATAATTAGGCGATCAGCGTGAGAGGCGCTAAATTAATGTCAGCGCGAGTGTTTAGGGCGGGCGCGCCTGGCGGCCGGCCAGCGCTACACCTGTCCACAACAAATCGTGGACCCGCCGTGTCCACTGCCTCTACTCACGCCTTTTCCTACGCTTTCCGGTCTCTCGTCTTGCCGGGCTGTAGTTCGGATAAGTCAGCCGGAACGTGCCGTGTTTTAGGTTCCCAAGTTTTGGAAAAAAGAAAACGAATGGCAGTGAGTGACAAGTCTGGAGGACAGTGTCTTCATGTAACGGTTTTTCGTTTTGTTTTTATTTCTTGTTCGCAGATCTCAAATATTGAAGAAACTTAATTTTAAGTTTTTTTTTTTCACAGAAACTTACTATTATTGGCTAATTAGTTCCAGGTTTGTCCATTTTCAAAAGCACATATTTTGTACTGGGTACATACATTCCTGCTACACCACGAAGATGATGTACTACAGACGCTAAATTTGACTGACAGGAAGAAGTTGCTGTGATATGCAAATGATTAGCCTTCACACAAGGTTGGCGTCGGTGGCGACACCTACAGCGGTGCTGACATGAGGAAAGTTTCCCACCGATTTCTCATACACGGACAGCAGTTGAACAGCGTTGCCTGGTGAAACGTTGTTGTGATGCCTCGTGTAAGGAGGATAAATGCGCACCATTTCGTTTCCGACTTTGATAAAGGTCGGATTGTAACATATCGCGATTGCGGTTTATCGTATCACGACAGTGTTGCTCGCGTTGGTCGCGATCCAATGAGTGTTACTAGAATCGGTGGGTTCAGGAGGGCAATACGGAACGCCGTGATGGATCCCAACGGCCTCGTATCACTAGCAGTTGAGATGACAGGCATCTTATCCGCATGGCTGTAATGGATCGTGCCGCCACGTCTCGATCCCTGAGTCAACTGATGGGGACGTTTGCAAGATAACAACCATCTGCACGAACAGTTCGACGACGTACGCAGCAGCATGGACAACCATCTGCACGAACAGTTCGACGAAGTACGCAGCAGCATGGACTATCAGCTCTGAGACAATGGCTGCGGTAACCCTTGACGCTTCATCACAGACAGGTGCGCCTGCGATGGTCTACGCAACGACGAACATGGGTGCACGAATCGTAAAACGTCATTTTTTCGGATGAATCCAGGTTCTGTTCACAGCATCATGATGATGGCATCCGTATTGGGCGACATCGCGGTGAACGCACATTCGAAGCGCGTATTCGTCATCGCCATACTGGCGTATCACCCGGCGTTGTGGTATCGTGTGCCATTGGTTACACGTCTCTGTCACCTGTCGCATCGATGGCACTTTGCACAGTGGCCGTTACATTTCAGATGTGTTACGACCCGTGGCTCTACCCTTCTTTCGAGCTCTGCGAAACCCTACAAATCAAATGTTCAAATGTTTGTATATCTATCGGACCAAACTGAGTGGTCATCAGTCCGTAGCTTACAAACTACTTAAACCTAGGTAAACTAACCTAAGGACAAACACACACACCCATGCCCCAGGGAGGACTCGAATCTCCACGGCGAGCAGCCGTGGAAAACCTACATTTCAGCAGGATAATGCACGACCGCATGTTGCAGGTTCTGTACGGGCCTTTCTGGATTCGGAAAACGTTCGACTGCTGCCCTGGCCAGCACATTCTCTAGACCTCTCACCAATTGAAAACGTCTGGTCAGTGGTGGCCGAGCAACTGGCTCGTAACAATACGCCATTCACCCCACTATTGATGAACTGTGTTATCTTGTTGAAGCTGCATGGGCATCTGTATCTGTACACGCCGTCAAAGCTCTGTTTGACTCAATGCCCAAGTGTATCAAGGCCGTTATTACGGCCAGGTGGTTGTTCTGGGTACTGATTTCTCTGGATCTATGTACTCAAATTGCTTCAAAACGTAATCACATGTCATTTCTAGTATAATATATTTATCCAATGAATACCCGTTTATCATCTGCATTTCTTCTTGGTGTAGCAATTTTAATGGCCAGTAGTGTACTTAGAGTGGACACTTCTGTTTGTCTTCACACGTTACATGTTCTAATCTTCATTATCCATCACGATATGGTCCACGAAACAATGAGATTTTATGTATTTTGGAGCATTTGTTCTAGTTGGCATACAGGAATTATCCAAACATATGAAGTAGTGTTGTAACATGGAATATACGTAGTGACAATAAAATCTTCATAACTTCTGAAAGCTTTGCGTTAGGACGTCCAAACTGCACAGGTGGCCTCGAGGCATGGAGGGAATTATTATGCGCATAAAAGCAAACTCCGTCCCACAAAGGCCTAGAGAGGCCCGACGGCTACCGACCAGCCGCTGTGTCATCCTTCGCTTGGAATCGTCACCGCACTGGTTTGCTTGGGGGGTGGGGGGGGGGGGGGGGGGTCAGCGCCCGCACTCGCGGCCACTGTGTCGAACTTCATAATGTTTCGTGTGGCTCATTGGGCTGGAACAAGTCTTTCAACTAGACGCCACTTCGGCGACTTGCGTGTCTCTAGTCTACCCCAGTAATCGGCAGTGTTGCCAATTTGGTGTTTTTAGCACCAGATTTGGTGTGTTTGAAGTTTGTCTGGTACCAGAAATACTCATTTAGCGCTATAGCTAAATTCTGGTGTTATTTCAGAAAATCCAGAGCCAAATCTGGTGCTTAAGGGATTTTTCCATGAAATTAGTAGAATTCTTGACCAGTGGACAGAATTGTAAACACATTTTGAAATAGTTCGTTTGAAAGAGCGCTGCTTCACTTCCGAAATCCTATATTCAATGTACAGAGAGAGAAGAAAAATTGTCTCTTCCTTGCATTCCTAAAACCTAAAGAAGTCCAAAGTGCAAACAAAAAGTTTGAAAGCAGTAATCAAGACCCAACAAAACTATTACGAGCCTTAATGCTACTAAAAAGTCCCTCTACACAAAAATAGCGATTCCTGGTTATCGGATGGATGTGTCAAAATCCAAAATTTAAGACCATTTGGATCCTAGGCCATATCTCGGTTATCAGTTTGAAATTTCAACATCTGGTCTTCCTTTAGAAGAATTAGATGTGTCCAGTTCATTCTGGAGCTTATCAAACAACTTCGCCAGCGGCTTCCAACAAATTTAAGAATCCTTAAGAAGATGTGACTATTTTCATCCTTTGGAATGCTTAAACCCAATCAAACCACTACTGTTGAAATAACACAGCCGTTTTGTAGGACCCAGGTGTTATTACAGCGGTAGACAATGAATGAAAAAATGTGCATCTCATTAAATGGGCTGAAGTACAACAGACACTAAAATTTTAGTCAAAAGCAGCGGTGGCCGAGGGGACTGAAATGTTCAAATGTTTGTAAAGCTTATGGGACTTAACTACGGGGTCATCAGTCCCTAAACTTACAAACTACTTATGAACTACTTACGAACTAGGACGGCACAAATATCCATGCCCGAGGGCGGATTCGAACCCCCGACCGTAGTGGCCGTGCAGACCGTGACTGAAGCGCCTCAGTCTCCTCGGCCACCACGGCCGGCGAGGGGACTGAGGCGCGCCAGTCACGGTCTTCACGGCCACTACGGTCGGGCGTTCGAATCCCCCCCTCGGGCATGGATATTTGTGCCGCCCTTAGTATTAGTCAGTTTAGGGACTGATGACCCCGTAGTTAAGTCCCATAAGCTATACAAACATTTGAAACATTTTGAAAAGCGGTATCATATAGAGATGCAGGTAGAGAAAACCCCTTTGCAAACATTGTAAACATAGCTATTTGAGTACTTTCGCTCCCACACTCTAATGCAGATGTAGAGAGAGAGAGTGTTCAGCCAAGTTCAGTTGGCAAAAACGAAGCATAGAAATCGAATGAGTGTTCAAACATTGCATTCCATTTTATGTGTGCGATTTGGACTAAAAACAGAGGGGAAATGGTTGCTCCTCAAGTGAAGAAGATTTTTTAAGAAGGAATTGTAAGTAATAAAAATCCGTTTATACAGGGTGTTACAAAAAGGTATGGCCAAACTTCCTCACACACAAAGAAAGAAAATATGTTATGTGGACATTTCCATATTAGAGCTCATTTATTACGTCTCTTCAAATCACATTAATCATGGAATGGAAACACACAGCAACAGAACGTACCAGCGTGACTTCAAACACTGTGTTACAGGAAATGTTCAAAATGTCCTCCGTTAGCGAGGATACATGCATCCACCCTCCGTCGAATGGAATCCCTGAGGCTCTGATGCAGCCTGGGTATTGTATCACAGCCGTCCACAATACGAGCACGAAGAGTCTCTACATTCGGTACCGGGGTTGCGTAGATAAGAGTTTCAAATGCCCCCATAAATGAAAGTCAAGAGGGTTGAGGTCAGGAGAGCGTGGAGGCCATGGAATTAGTCCGCCTCTACCAATCCTTCGGTCACCGAATCTGTTGTTGAGAAGCGTACAAACACGCCGACTGAAATGTGCAGGAGCTCCATAGTGCATGAACCACATGTTGTGTCGTACTTGTAAAGGCACATGTTCTAGCAGCACAGGTAGAGTATCCCGTATTAAATCATGATAACGTGCTCCAGTGAGCGTAGGCGGAAGAACATGAGGCCCAATCAAGACATCACCAATAATTCCTGCCCTTCAGTTGGGCCAACTGGCGGTGAATCGAGGAAGTACCGTACATACTAACGAAACAATTGGGTATTTTGACAATTGTCTACACGAATTATTTCAATTTACATTTAAAGAGAAATACTAAAATGAGCTCTAACATGGAAATTAAGCGTTTCCGGACACATGTCCACCGAACATATTTTCTTTCTTTGCGTGTGAGGCATGTTTCCTGAAAGTTTGGACGTACCTTTTTGTAACACCCTGCATGTATGTATACTGGTGTTTTTCTAGTGTTTTGGATCGTAGAGTTCCGCTGGTGCTTTTGTGGTGTTTTAAAGTGTAGGGTTTAGTGCTTTTTCATTCCAAGATTTGGCAACACTGGTTATAGGTTTTTCATGATAGGATTATTATGCGCATACGATGTGAATATAATTTGTTTTAGCGGCGAATCCCGGTTTCATTTGGGTGGTTTCGTCAATAAGCAATAATCAGTCAGCCGTTGGGAGGGAAGAGACTGTGTCAAATGCAACGTCCAAGCACGGAATAACCGTTTCCATATTCCTTGGCTACTGAACGGTTAGAGAAAGTGTTGGAAGATGATGTCATCCTCATTATCCAGAGTTTGATTTCCACAAGATGTGGTTGATGCAAGACTTAGCTCTACCCCCTCAATGCAGGAGAGTGTTGGATGTCCTGTAGGAGCACTTTTGGGGACCGCATCCAGGGTTACGCAGAGGCCACTGGCATGGGTCGCGATTGGTTGCCATAGTTTCCCATTCAGAACACATGCAACTCCTTTTCGTCGGGCTATAATACGTAAAGACAACAATAACCCCAAAACTACTGCTGAGCTGAAAACAACCATCCAGGTGGTCATCACCAGCATTGACGTTCCGGCAGGTCAGCGGGTCACACACATCATCGCCACGGAAGGCAGGCATATCTTAATATCTGTAGCGACATTTACATGTTGAATAAAGCGTGTGCACGCCGTGCTTGGTAACTAATTTGCTTTTTCTTCATATAGTTCAAGAATTGTCACCCTGTATCACACTGAACAACAGAATATGAGCTCCATCTAACGTGTGATGCACGCCACCTGTCGGCTGTGACGTCACGTATTCACGGCACGACTATTCATGGGCGTCCGTTTGACCGGCGTCCGATGTGTCACTTAGGCTGTGTTCGCAGTGGCAGATTCCGTTGCCCGAGTTTGACTGAAAACACCGGCCGACGGCATGGTCACACTGCATCCGATATAGTTTGTCACTTCGGTTAAGGAGAAGGTTAGGTTAGGTTCGGTTAGAATCTGTGTGAAGTATATTGGATTTCAGTTTCCTGGGGTGCAATGAATTCCACCGACATTTGTATGCTTATAAATGGGTACTGCAAGGCGGCTTTTGTTATTAATAAAGACATCGGATGCATACGAGTGAGCTACACCTGTCTCGAAAGAATAAAGTGGCGAGGATTGTGTATTGTTCTCAGTTGTTGTTACTAACATCAAGCCTTACGAATATGTGAGGTACCGGTAAAAGGAGAAATTTATATTACATACTCGTGATATTTCATGGTGTCACTGACAATATTACAGTTTTGATGAATTTATTTGAAGGTGTACACACTTAAGCTCCGTGCTTTAAATAGTGAAAACCTACACCAGTTAGGTAAGTTTATTGCTTATTACAACGAGTTTCGAGAATTTATTCGCATCTTCTAGTGCATTTTTATTTTTTACATAAGTACGGTACTTTTTCGAGGTTTTAATGTGTCATTTTCTGCCATTCGTGCACTACGGTTGTCTTTTTTAGGTTACTGATGTTCGGAAAATCGGGCAGAACAAATCTTGAATTGCGTATTTTATCCTAATGTTAGAAACCATAAATGTCTCTGTCTGCTTAAAGGTATTGTGCATCTTTCATCACTCAAAATATGAAACATAATATTCATGATGTAGACCTACCTTTACACAAAAACCAGTATGTGTATTTTTGTGTCGTGATGGAGTACACTCAATACTTGCATATACTGACGGAAGAACGCTAAAGTACGCTAAAGAATTGCGAATATTTATTGTGTACGATTTCCGTCATTGTAGGACTACATCTGTGCAAGAGCTGCATAAAATCACACATGGAAACGTGAGGATGTATTTATGTAAACAAATGCACTGAAATGGAGAAAAATTCTAGAAATGCGTTGTGCTAAGCATAAAAATATATAATGGGTGCAGTTGTTCAGAATTTAAATCTGTTAATAACACAGTTGTAGGACTATCCAAAAACATCCGATTATGATGAACGAAATGAAGTTACATTGATCTTCATGACTGTCATTCAGTATATTTGTGACACAAGTGTGAAATTAAGAATAAGATAATTTTGAACACGGAAACGACTGAAAAGCGAAAGCACGCGTACACCACAATTGCAGGTCACTTCATATAAGAGAATCACCAGCTCGTTAAATAACGCCAGAACGAGTAAGAATAATTTGTGGACAGCTACTTCCAGATTATCACAAAGCAAAACAACGTAAGAGAGCCTCTACAATTAAAGTAAGGAACTCCACAATTTCGAATTAAACACATTTCTGAGGTAATAATTTACGCCTAATATTTCCGATAAAGGATTTAACCAACATGCGGTTTCAAATAAACTCTAATATCAGACCACAGATTCCAAACCATATACCGATTCTGATATTTATCGTCTTCTGAGTGCCACAATCTCTTTCTTTCTTTCACTAAACGTATCAGTTTCTCACTGCCCTTGTCTACTGTGTGAAAACGTCGGTCGATTTGGCCGAAGAAAACAAACTGATTTGAATTTCACCGACTGTCGTCAGTAGTCTCTACGTTCGGGCTATGAGGTCGGCTACACTGTAGCCGTGAAACTATCGGCCTCTTCCGCCGATGCCGGTCGTCGGTAAATCCGCCGATATCGGAGCCACTGCGACCACAGCCTTAAACCTTGCGATCGCTGGATCCCACGCCGTGCTGAGCTGCAGGCCACAATCTCTATTGACAGCGATTTTACTTAATTACCTCCTTAATGACACCGTCTCATAAACCTTTAGTGAGAGTCACTACAGCGGTATCATCAAATTTGATTCGGTGGCCGTTTTTTAAAGCATTCTCAGCTAAATTGGGCTTCTTGGGGTACCGTAAACGATAAAACCTCTCATGTTCCGTTCTCTGTTGTTTTTAGTGGTTTACTGACGTAACACCGACCACAGCTTATCGTGCCGGACACAGAACCACAGAATGCCAAGAAAGCAAGCTTATTTTCCTGCTCCTCAACGGTGTTCTTATTACGATTTGTATCTATCATGTCATTTATTTCGTGACCATTGAAGACTTTGCTTATGTGGTTCAGCTTATGCGACAGGTTATCGACATATGATGTCTTTCTTGCACGGTGCGTCATTGTTTGTAACAAAGTCCGCTTCTTTGCCGGGTGATGATGGCTGTTAGTGTGCAGGTACAGATCTTCGTGAATCGGTTTTCTATAGACGCAGTGAAGAAAGCGGACGAGAACGACGAGAAAGAGCATTGTCTTTTTGTACCTCAATGGTGAGCTGAATGTTATTTTTAATGCTGTTCAGATGTTATAGGCACTCATCAATTTTCTCTCTTCCTTGGGGGCAAATGACGACCGTGTTGTCAGCGTATCGGAAGAAACGCCTGTCTTCTGTCTACGTGTCGAACGTCCGCTGATGTCAGAACGATGTAGACGTATCGTCAATTCCTCGGCGTCATTACAGTGCCGGCAAGTGCGCTGGTGTTATTAGTCTATATGATTAATGAAAGAAACTTGGACGTAAAGTGTTTGCATTTTTATCAGACGCTTCATAGCTGATAAAATACTTCTCAGCTGTACTAGGATGTAATGTGGGCCTGCTACTTCCAGAAAAATAATTTCTAGACCATATAGTCAGGTTATATTGAAAACCTTATATCTCAGAAAAGAAATCACAAATTGTTTACGCGGTGTGACGTAGAAAACGTCATACTTTATCATGCTAGTTTAAATAGTTTGTCTAGGGACTGATGATCACAGCAGCTTGGTCCAATAGGTTTAGAAACATTAACAAACATGATTTATCATAAAGTAATAGAGGTAAAGACGTCTTTGTTGCATCCAAATCAGGAAAAAAAGGAAACATTAAGTTATGCCAGGTAACAATAATAAGTGGGAAAAAAGCCTAACTTCTCTGAGATACGAGGTTTTCATTGTAAGCGAACTATATATTCAGAATTGGCTTTTACAATGTTGACATGTTTACAATCATAATCAATGTATTAACTAATGTTATATAAAATGTACTGATTATATATCGTCTATTAACCGATTGTACAGAATTACAATTATAATATCAAAATTCAATTTCCACACTTCAAAATTAAAGAATTACTTTAGATTGTAGAATGGATTGTCTGATAACCAACTGCAGAATTTGTTTTTAAAATCTTTAAAAGGTATTATGATTGCAGGTCGTGGTAATTTATGAAATAATTTCAAGCAGTTTACTTTGTGAGAATTGACTGTTTTCACTAGTCTATATATAACAATGATGCGTAGATATAAAGATTTACCACTGTCAATATTCTCATCTTAGTGAATAATGGACGACAGTGTTCCCTTGTTGCAGCCTTACACATTACTCTTAGAACCTTTTTCTGTATTAATAGCACATCATTTACATGACTTGAAAGACCACAAAGTAACAGTCCATATAACACATGAGACTGAAAAGGCCAAAGCAGGCTGTCCTAAGACATCTGTCACTCACTATGAGATAGGACACTCGTGAAAAATTTCTGCAGATTTGGGCGATATTGGGTTGCCAGTTAAGTTTTGAGTTGATTTATACACCCAGCAGTTTTACGGATTTTGGTTCTATGTATTTAGCTAGACCCAACTCAAGATTCTGAGTTTTCTCTGGATTACTCAGTAATTTGTTAGTTGAGAAGCAGTTAAGTGTTAAGGAGAGAGTGTCCTGTGGTTTCTGATGTAATCTTGTTATATCTTGATAGTCTGGCAAATAACTAGATCAAGTCCAATATATAATGGCAAATCATTCATCGCAACAATGAAAACCAAAGGTCCAAGGACAGAACCCTGGGGCTCACTACGGGTGACTACCTTAATGGAAGAATGTCTGTGCAGAACTAACAGAAATAAATTTCATTTATTTAGATACGATATAATTATTTCAAATGATGTGTTTTTTATTCTATAATGCTGTAGTTTGGCTAGCAAGATATCAAAGGGGATACAGTCAAAAGACTTGCAGTTCACGTAGTTCAAGCGAAACTGTGTGTGATTAACAATCTGAAGGACTGCAGAAGTGGTATTTTTTTAAAATGTTCAAATGTTTGTGAAGCTTATGGGACTTAACTACGGGGTCATCAGTCCCTAAACTTACAAACTACTTATGAACTACTTGCGAACTAGGACGGCACAAATATCCATGCCCGAGGGGGGATTCGAACCCCCGACCGTAGTGACCGTGCAGAGCGTGACTGAAGCGCCTCAGTCCCCTCGGCCACCGCGGCCGGCAGGTATTTTTTATTTTTATTTTTTATTTTATTTTTTCCTTTTACTTGGCGATGCCAAGAAGATAATATCTCTCAAAATAGTTACCAAGCTCCACTCCCATGAACCACAGACATTGCCGAGGTGGGGTGGCTTGCGTGCCTCAACGATACAGATAGCCGTACCGTAGGTGCAACCACAGCGGAGGGGTATCTGTGGAGAGGCCAGACAAACGTGTGGTTCCTGAAGAGGGGCAGCAGCCTTTTCAGTAGTTACAGGGGCAACAGTCTGGATGATTGACTGAGCTGGCCCTGTAACATCAGCTAATGTGGCTTTGTCACACAGCTACTGCGAACGGCTGAAAGCAAGGGGAAACTACAGCCGTTACCTTTCCCGAGGACATGCAGCTCTACTGTATGAACATATGATGATGGCATCCTCTCGGGTAAAATATTCCGGAGGTAAAATAGTCCCCCATTCGGATCTCCGGGCGGGGACTACTCAGGAGGATGTGATCATCAGGAAAGACAATACTGGCATTCTACGGGTCGGAACGTGGAATGTTAGATCGCTTAATCGAGTAGGAAAATTAGAAAATTTAAAAAGGGAAATGGATCGGTTGGTGTTAGATATAGTGGGGATTAGTAAAGTTCGGTGGCAGGATGAACAGGATTTCTGGTCAGGTGAGTACAGGATTATAAATACAAAATCAATTGGGGCTATCACAGGAGTAGGATTGATAATGAATAAGAAAATAGGAATGCGGGTAAACTACTATGACCAGAACAGTGATCGTATTATCATTGTCAAGATAGATACGAAGCCAACACCGTCAACAGTAGTACAGGTTTATATGCCAACTAGCTCTGCCGATGATGAGGAAATCCAAGAAATATATGAGGAGCTAAAGAAAATTATTCAGACAATTAAGGGAGAGGAAAACTTAATTGTTATGGGAGACTGGAATTCAGTAGTAGGACAAGGAAGGGAAGGAAGATAGTAGGTGAATATGGTCTGGGCAAAAGGAATGAAAGAGGAAGCCGCCTAGTAGAATTTTGCACAGAACATAATTTAGTTATAACAAACACCTGGTTTAAGAATCACAAAAGAAGGTTGTATACGTGGAAGAGACCAGGAGACACCGGAAGATACCAGATAGATTTTATAATGGTAAGACATAGATTTCGGAACCAGGTTCTACAGTGTAAGACATACCCAGGGGCAGTATAGACTCTGACCATAACTTGTTGGTTATGAACTGTAGGCTGAAACTAAAGAGACTACAAAAAGGTAGGAAAATAAGGAGATGGGACCTGGATAAATTGAAGAAACCTGAGGTTCTTAAAAATTTCAGAGAGAGCTTTAGGCAACAATTGACAGAAACGGGGGAAAATAAAACAGTAGAGGAGGAATGGGTAAAATTGAGAGATGAAATAGTGAAGGTAGCAGAGGACAAAATAGGTAGGAAGGCAAGACCTACAAAAAATCCTTGGATATCACAGGAGATAGTAAATTTAATCGATGAAAGGAGAAAATATAAAAATGCAGTAAATGAAACGGGCAAAATGGAGTACAGACGACTAAGAAATGAGATTGACAGGAAGTGCAAAATGGCTAAGCAGGAGTGGCTATAAGCCAAATGCAAGTCTGTAGAAGAATGTTTAAATAAGGGAAAAATAGATACCGCCTACAAGAAAATAAAAAAAATGTTCAAATGCCTGTAAATCTATCGGACCAAACTACGTGGTCATCAGTCGGTAGCTTACAAACTACTTAAAACTAGGTAAACTAACCTAAGGAGAAACACACACAAGAAAATAAGAGAGACATTTGGAGACAATAAAAACAGCTCTATGAATATCAATAACTCAGATGCAAAACCAGTTCTCAGCAAAGAAGGGAAAGCTGAAAGGCGGAAAGAATATACAGAGGGGCTCTACAATAGAAATTAACTTAGAGACAATATTGTAGAAAGGGAAGTAGAAGAAGAAATAGGAGCTACTATACTGAGAGATGAATTTGACAGAGCACTGAAAGACCGAAGTCGAAACAAGGCCTCTGGAGTTGATGACATTCTCTCAGAGCCACTGAAATCTCTGGGAGATCCAGCCATGACAAAACTATTTCACCTGGTGTATAAAATGTATGAGACAGGCGAATTACCCTCAGACTTTAAGAAAATGTAGTAATCCCCATTCCAAAGAAAGCAGGTACACACAGGTGTGAAAATTACACAACGATCAGCCTGATAAGTCATGGTTGCAAAATATTAACACGAATTATTTACAGAAGGATGGAAAAGCTGGTAGAAGCCAACTTCGGGGAAGATGAGTTTGGGTTCAGGAGAACTGTAGGAACACGGAAGGCAACACTCACTTTACGGCTTATCGTAGAAGGTAGATTAAGAAAAGGCAAACCTACACTTCTAGCTTTTGTAGATTTGGAGAAGGCTTTTGACATTGTTGATTGGAATAAACTCTTTCAAGTTCTGAAGCAAGCAGGAGTAAAATATAGGGAACGGAAGGTTATTTACAACTTGAACAAAAACCAGACGGCGGTTGTTAAAGAGCATGAAAGGGATGCAGAGGTTGGGAAGGGAGTAAGACAGGGTTGTAGACCTTCCCCAATGTTATTCAATCTGTACATTTGGCAAAATATAAAGGAAAGCAAGGAGAAATTTGATGAAGCTATTAAAGTTCAGGACGAAGAAATACATCTACATGGGATACTCTGTAAATCACATTTAAGTTCCTGGCAAAGGGTTCATCGAACCATCTTTATACTATTTACTTTCCATTCCATTTTCGAATAGCGCGCGGGATGAAAGAACATCTGAATCTTTCCGTTCGAGCTCTGATTTCTCCTATTTTATTCTGATGATCATTTTTACCTATGCAAGTGTGAGTCAGCAATATATTTTCTCATTCGGAGGAGAATCCTGGCGATTGGAGTTTTATAAGAGTTTCATTGGAGTTTATCATCGATTACTACAAACTGTGTCCTCTCTTACAGGAAATCCCCTATCCAGTTGCAAATATACCAGAACCATGCAATTTGATTAAATTCCCTTTGTGAGGTACGGTGTCAAAAGCCTTCTGGAAATCAAGAAATACGGGATCGATTTGCGAACCCTTGTCGACAGCACTCACCACTTCGTGTGAATAAAGAGATAGCTGTGTTTCGCGTGTACGATATTTCATAAATCAGTGTTGACCTTGGGTCAATAGATCATTGTGTTCGAGATAATTAATGATATTTGAATTCAGGATATGTTCAAAACCCTGCTGCAAATTTACGTCAATGAAATAGGCCTGTAGTTTATCGGGATACTCCTACTGCCTACAGCTGTGACCTGTACGACTTTCTAATCTTTTGGTACATATGATTTTTTGAGAGAGCGGTTGTATATGGCTGTTACGTAAGGAACTATCGCTTCAGCATAATCAGATAGAAATCTAATGGGCATACAGTCCGGACATTTCGTTTTGCCGATGACATTGTAATTATGTCACAGACATCAAAGGACCTGGAAGAGCAGTTGAACGCATTGGACAGTGTGTTGAAACGTCCGTATAAGATGACCATTAACAAGAGTAAACAAGGGCAATGGAGCGCAGTCTAAGAAAATCAGGCGATGCTGAAGGAATTAGATTAGATAACGAAACTATAAAGGTGGTAGATGAGTTTTGTTACTTGGGCAGTAAAATAACAAATGATGGTCGCAGTACAGAGCCTATAAAATGCAGAATGGCACTGGGTAGAAAAGCGTTTTTGAAAAAGAGAAATTTGTTAACATCGAATATTAATTTACGCGTAAGGATGTCCTTTCTCAAGGCATTTTTGTGGAATGTTGCCTTGTATGGAAGTGAAACTTGGACGATAAACAGAGCGGGCAGGAAGAGGATACAGACTTTTGAAATGTGATTCTACAGAAGAATGCTGAAGATTAGGTGGGGTGATCACGTCACTAGTGAGGAGGTACTGAACAGAATTGAGGAGAAACGGAATTTCTGGCATACCTTGACTAAAAGTAGGGATCGATTGGTAGGACACATTCTTAGACATGAAGGAATCATGAATTTAGAATTGGAGGGACGTTTTAGGGGTAAAACCCGCAGAGGGAGACCAAGAGATGAATTCAGTAGACCAGATTCATATGGATGTAGGTTACCGTTCTTATGAGGACGTGAAGAGTCTTGCTAGAGATAGAGTAGGTTGGAGAGCTGCATCAAACTAGTCGCCGGACTGAAGACCAAAACAACAACAAATTCATTTACCGTTGAAGCAAAGTTTTCATTAAACTGTTCTGTTTCAAGCAGAACATCCTGAGTTTGGGTGGAAGTGTGTTCTTGTGTTATAATTTCCCAAGCACCCTTGCATTTGTTTGGTGCTCATTGTATGTAATTTTCATAAGCAGCTTGTTTGCAGTTTAAGGTTGGTTTTATAATATTTTTTACATTCCAGGTTAGTCTTTTAAAAATTTTCATATCCCTCTATGCCACGTCTGCAGTTATATGCGTAACATGGCTTAGGAGTACAGTATTGGGTCTGTGAACAAAGAACTTCAAACGAACAAATCCCTTCTCAACTGTAAGTGTCGATCAGCTGTTTGAAAATCTCGTGTGTCAATCGCATGTCCTTCTTCATCCGTACTCACATGCGCATAAAACCAAAGCAACAATCAGGTACGTAGTGCTATATTTACAGGTCATTTCAATGCACACATTACTTCCATATGGTGACACATAAACGTTATCCTGTGCGCCGGATCGGTCGCCGTGGACATATTACTTGGCGACCATAGTCACCCACTGTTACTTCATTAGATTACTCATTGCGGTGCTTGCTTGAGAACTAACACTACAACTTAAGAGTGGACACGGAGGAGGTACTTGTCAGTCGTGTTTTAAATGCGCGGGTTCAAGTAAAGAGTGTACGAACGAGTTCACACCAGCAACACAGCAGCTATCCAAAATGAGCTGCAAAATGCACTGATTTGCCTTTAAGAACATTTTTCGTGAGAAAACGTACACAATTAAACAAACATTAGAGCACACTGTGAACTTCAAAATTTACTGACGAATAGAATGTTCGTTGACGTTTCGGGCTTGCAGCCGATCGTCGTCTAATACAACATACGGTATTTCGACTGGGCACCTGCCAATGATCTTCAGGTGAGCCACGAAAGACTGATACGCAAGTCCTACGTTCCACAAAATACAGTACTGTTCGCGTATTCCGCGCATGCGTCACAACATTGCAGCCAGGTGGACCACAGTCTGGCGGCAGCTCCCTCAGTGGGGAAACTACGCAGCTCAGCAGTCCTCTGTATTGACGCTCGCCTTCTGTCGTCTGCGGTTTCAGCATAACATAGAGATGCGCTATATAGTTAGGACCCACTGTCCCGGTTCTTGAGATTTTCCTCGAAATGAATTTTCATGAACAATGGGGTGATTGAAAGATAAATTGTTACTGCTAGAAGCTGGAATCTACTAAATTCCCCGTCAGTGTGGTATGGCTTGCATAGCCCAGACCAAGCGCACGGAACACAAACGCAACAGCGTATGTTGCTGAACAATGTATTTCCATCGGTCATGCCATGGATTATGATAAAATGGTAATACTGACCACAACAACGTCTTTTTGGGACTCCATTATTAAAGAATCCGTGGAAATGTGCGTCACGGAAAATCTCATGTTCAATGTTCAAATGTTTGTTAAGCTTATGGGACTTAACTACGGGGTCATCAGTCCCTAAACTTACAACTACTTATGAACTACTTACGAACTAGGACGGCACAAATATCCATGCCCGAGGGGGGATTCGAACCCCCGACCGTAGTGGCCGTGGAAACCGTGACTGGAGCGCCTCAGTCTCCTCGGCCACCGCGGCCGGCAAAATCTCATGAACTGGGACAGTGGCCGCCAACTAGATAACGCGTAGAATACCGTCATCTCTACGATTTGCCGTGCGGGAGTAGGCGCGTGGTCTAACGTGTTTTGCTAAGGACTGGGCGCCGCTCCCGTCGGAGTTTCGAGTCCTCCCTCGGGCTTGTGTGTGTGTGTGTGTGTGTGTGTGTGTGTGTGTGTGTGTGTGATGTCCTTACCTTATTGTAAGTTAGTTTGCATAGTTTGTAAGTGACTGATAACCATACCTGTTTGATAAAATAGGTATTTAAGACGTCAGCGCCTAAGTCTGCTGAGAACGCAGAGAACAGCTAAGTTCGCCACGCTCTGGCCCATCTGTCTACAATGTTTCGACACATGCGCGGAATCCGCAAAGTGTACTACACTGGTCAAAACAACTAGGGGATCAGTTGATATATTTAGGTTCGGAAGTGTTGTCATTGGCAGAATGAACTGAAATGGTTCGACGTCTCTCTGTTCTGCGGAGTGGAGGAGACAACAACATTACGGCAACAGAGTGGTAATAACAGAAAGTTACTGTAAGGAGGGGGGTGTTGATTTGTGTTTGCCAAACGAATTACACAAGCAGTTGTGTATCATAACCGGATTAAACCACTTTTTTTTTAAGAATTGAGCAAGTCAAGTAGTTTTACTACCTGGAAAATATGCTCACCCCCGAAGGAGGAATAATCGAGGATATAGGAAACAGAATAAGTAAAGCTAAAGGAGTATTTGCAATACTGAGACCAGTCTGAAAATCAAGGGAACTTAACGCATCTTCAATACAAATGTCAAGTCAGTACTGCTTACGGATGTGAAACATGGAAAACTAACAAAAGAGCTGATTAGCAGACTTCAAACATTTGTGAACAGATGTTTGAGGAATATCTTGAGGATATGGTGAAATAATGTCCAATGAAGAATTATCAGAAGAACCCATCAAACACCCATTGGTATTCAGATGCGACGTAGGAAATGGAATTGGATTGGACATACATTACGGCGTGATGAAGACAACGTGGCAAGACAAACCCTGGAATGGAACCCAGAAGGTAGGGGCAACTAAGGAATACATGGAGGAGGAGTGTAATAGCAGAAGGGACCGAGAAAGGAGGGAAGGCCTGGATTGAGATCAACACAGTGGCGCAGAACAGAGTCCGGTGGCGGAAGTTCGTTGATGCTCTATGCTCCACTTACGAGATACACGAAATAAGTGAGTTGTGTACGAGATCAAACCTTCTCACCTGATCTCTTAATTGTTTTTCGGAACGTAGGACGTGCTCATCAGTCTTTCATGGCTCATCGAAGATGCCCAGTCGAAATGTCGTGTGTTAGATCAGACGACGACCGTCTGCAAGTAGGAAACTTCTATGAACAGTAGCTCACAGTGTTTCCATTTGCCACCCCCTTCATGTGGCCTGTTCACATTCATTTCATTGACTTTCATGTAAATAGAGGACGTGGAAGATGGTTGCCTTCCCGCGCATGATTCTTTTCTTGTTCCTTGTCGCGTGGCCTAAACGTGTGGTAGTCTGCTAGAAACGTGCGTGTCAGTACTCACCTTGATGAGACTGGCTGCGATGCTGGAGCAGGGGGAGACCACGGTCTTCAGGCAGCGGTCGTGCACTACGAAGTTGCAAACTGTAACAGACAGAGCACCGCAGTTAGCCGCATGCCGACAATGAGCCACACTTAGTCTAGCTACAATACTGTTTCCTAATTTTGCAGCTCAGTATGTGACGTTCAAATGTTCAAATATTTGTTAAGCTTAAGGGACTTAACTACGGGGTCATCAGTCCCTAAACTTGCAAACTACTTATGAACTACTTACGAATTAGGACGGCACAAATATCCATGCCCGAGGGCGGATTCGAACCCCCGACCGTAGTGGCCGTGCAGACCGTGACTGGAGCGCCTCAGTCCCCTCGGCCACCGCGGCCGGCTATGTGACGTTAAGATAACCGGTACGGCTTGACAGTAACAATAACGAACAATTTTTGTTTTGTTTACTGCTTTGTTTTGCTGTGAAACTCTCTGAATAATGCGAAGTACACTGCCTAAAAAGAAAAGTTATGCTTCCAGAAGCAGTGGTCAAATATTATCCTAATTTAGTAACCATGTATACCATTTGTGTGCGAGTAAACAACGGCTCTGTAACTTCTAGAACGGCCACCAGAGTGAATTCGTCGCCACGGGGGAGTGGCTGAGCGCATTGAGGCACTATGCTCCGATGCGCGAGGCTCTTCTCCGTCGGGAGTTCGAATCCTCCCTCGAACATGGATGTTTGTGTTGTCTTTAGTATAATGTAGTTTATAAGTAGTTTATATAATAATGGAAAATCCAGGTTGGAATTAATAATATAGTAAGGACAGTTTACAACTCACCGCAAAGACGTGGCGACGAGCTGCGACAGGCACATCAAAAGACACAGACATACAACACTTTCAGCTATCGGCCACGGCCTTCTTCAGAAAATAGAACATTCACGCAATCACACAGGCACACAACACAGTCACACAACCATCACCTCCGGCTGCCGCACTTCGCAGCTCGTCACCACATATTTGCGGTGAGTTGTAAACTGTCCTTACTATATTATTTAGAAGTAGTTTGTAAGTTTGGTGACCCCGCAGTTAACTTCCCCAAGCTTAACAAACATTTGAACATTTTAGTGAATTCGTCATGTCACCGCCCTGTTGTTGCGAAGTTGGTACCAGTCGACTACCGACGGTCAGACACTGAAGCAAGATGTTTACGTACAACACTGGGCATCCGCGATGCCTCGAAGACGCGTTAGACAGCCTAGCCACTAAATGAATGTAAGGCAGAGGCCACATTATTAGACTGCGTGAAGCGAGGTGGTGGTACCACGTAATGGCAGCGTATGTTGCCATCCAGATGTCACATTTGCCCGATGTTGGAATCAGTAGCGTCGGGCAGTTTCTGGCCTACCAAGAATCACTACCCCGAGGGAGGACCGTCGTATGGTGTGTCAACCAATGTAGTACCCCATTACCTCGGCACCGTAGTTAATTTTTACTAACCTTCTAACATCCAGTGGCAACTACGGTTCTCCCACTTTTCGAACATCCTTTCCTATGTGTCGGTGATTTCAACAGCCACAGCAGCCAAAGGGGGTATACGTCCCACAACGAAGAAAATGATGTATTCTTAGCTGAATGGGCTGGAAAAATAATATTTCTTTCATTTTTGATGCAAAAAACTCCAGTGCGGTTTCTGCAGCCTCTTGGCAGCGTGCAGCGTTCTTTTGTTCCTGTGATCAACCGTTAAGATCTGTACCAGGTTAAGAGTAAGGTACTTGGCGCATTTCCATAGTCGCAACATAGGCCATTGCTGATATAAGAAGGAATTTATATTCCCGAAATAAGATCCTTTCCGAGCCCAGATGGAAAATCAATAAAGCATACTGGGAGCCATTTACTTCAAAATAAATGATAAGCTCAGATTAACCCTCCAACTATGGTTAATTATCAAAGATTCGCTGGACTCCTCTAAGCTACAGCTAAAGCCTGTATACCTCAAATGTTCAAATGTTTGTCAAGATTATGTGACTTAATTGCGGGGTCATCAGTCCCTAAACTTACAAACTACTTATGAACTAACTTATACTAAAGACAGCACAAACATCCATGCCTGGGCCGGCCGCGGTGGCCGAGGTGACTGAGGCGCTACAGTCACGGTCAGCAAGGCCACTACGGTCGGGGGTTCGAATCCCCCCTCGGGCATGAATATTTGTGCCGTCCTAGTTCGTAAGTAGTTCATAAGTAGTTTGTAAGTTTAGGGACTGATGACCCCGTAGTTAAGTCCCATAGATTATACAAACATTTGAACATTTGATTTGATCCATGCCTGAGTGGGTATTCGAACCCCCGACGGGAAACGGCCACGCGCGTCGGAGCATAGCGCCTCGATGCACTCAGCCGCTCCGCCGCGGCCTTGTATACCTAGGGCCTACAGAAAGACATATATATTCTGAGCTGGAGCCAATAATGAATTTATCAGCACTGAAGATTCAGACACTGTTGACCTCATACTGAAAACGCTTGATAACGCCAGGAAATCGAAGTGGGTGAAAGAAGTAGTTTAGATTTCACTCGCAACAGCAATATCCTCAATATATCGTTACTAAAATATAGTAGCCTCCTGAGGCTTTATATGATTATATTAAGCCTCAGGAGGCTACTATATTTTAGTAACGACTGTGAACATTCGTCCATCACAGGACAGGTTACTCTGTAAGTTTATAAATTTGGTATATTGTCGCGTTGAAATGGAAGCAGGCTTGACTTCGAAGGCAAATGAACACAGCACTTATACTGAAAGCACGTTTATTACGAACTTAACATACACGCAGCAATAACTGCCTCTCGGGCAGAGTGCTCTGCTATTTATACACAGACAGAATGTACCAGATATTATAAGAACAGTTAACATAAGAAACAAGTAGAAACAAGTAGAATTTACAAGTGAACAAGAAAGATGCAGAACATTCTGGAATTGTTAATTACAATGAAAAAAAATTTGCCGGTGGGCGGGATTGAACCGGCGACCTTTGGTATCGCAATCGGTGACGCTATCCCCTGCGCCACGCCGGCAGTCGGTTTACGTGGTGTCTCGCGGCAATATTTTTAATATTCTTTCCATTAATTTTTGGGGTATTATATTTTGTAAATAGTTATAACATTTGTTAACATATCTGAAGATGGGCAGCTGTCCCGAAATCGGTAATGTTCTAGAAAATAAAAGCGCTCTGCAGACTGATTATCAAGAATTTTATTAAAGACATTATCTAAACTACCGTTGCCCGCACCTTGTGGTATGGGATCTTTACCAGAAAGGTCTGGCGGACGACAGGGAAAAGAGACCAAATAAGGGCAGCTCATTTTGCATTATCGTGATACAGGAGAGATAGTGCCACGGAAATGTTGACGTGATGGAGTGACAATCATTAAGACAAAAACATCTCAGTCACAAATTTCCTCCTGCAAATGCGAAAATATTTTGTTGCTACCCGCTATATTGGGAGGAATAATCATCGTAATAAATGAAGAGAAATGAGAGCACGAATTGAATAATTTACGTATTCGATTTTTCCTCGAGCTGTGAGAGAGTGAATCAGTAAAGATAAAATAATTATTCGACGATACCTCTGCTAGCCAATTCACGAGCTTCATTTCTTACTCACAAGTAAACTAGAGGTAGCTCTAAATTTGGACACAAAATTACGGTTATTAATCAAAGAATTTCTAAGGAAAGAAACTGAGATATTTATTACATTGTGGCCAGTCTTGACGTCAATATGTAAAACAATATAAATAACGTAACACTCTATAACTCTTTTTGTCATTTACTGCATACTGTTCAACTTGGAAGAAGAGTCAGTCTATAGATAACGTTCACTTAAGTATTTTACGCCATCAGCTTCTCCTCTGATGCCGATTTGTGAAAAATATACGTAAATTTCTTTTACTGCAAGAAAAACATTAAGCATTTGGCTTAAATATCACAGTCATCTTATACAGGGTGAATAACCTAACACTTGCACCGCAAATATTGCGGAAACGGAAAGTGCAATTGATGTGCGGTTTTCATAGAATGAATTGGTAGGGGCTCGTATTTTTAGTCAACAACCAGATTGTGAAAATACTTAGAAAGTGTATTTTTATGCAAACATACAGTTTTTTTAAATGGAACAATGCCTGTAGACATTAAAAGTGGGGTGCACTAGAATATCAGTAATTTTTTGTTGCAGGATTCTAGTGCAAGTCGTTTACGAGATATCGTCTTTTGAAACGTTCCCACACAGAAATTTGCGCGTGCCAGTCATCTCGCATAGTTGCTAGGTACGATGATGATATGTTTTCATACAGCGTGCTTGTGTGTTCCTTGAGTACACTGCGACTCGCTAGTCAGCTTGTAACAGTCCAAGCCAACGACCTATATAAACAACATAGACCGGCTAAGGTGCTGTCATATTTGAAGCAAATTGAATGCTAGGCCGCCAAGTTTCACAACGTCACGTAGGCGTAACCAGTCGTCTCCTATAGCACTAAATCATATCATTTTCACTTTCTGCAATGACTTAACAAACCATTCTCTACCTGATTATTGTTATTTTTATAGCCAAGCTAATATGGATACAGGATAAATGATAACAAGTGTGTGGCAGACAAATCGGAAAGTTTAATTACAAATGTCATATACACTGGATCGGCTAAAAATAGTCTCATTCATACAAAAACCATGCCTTTTCACTGTCCTATAAACAAATTTTGCCTCTTTCCTCCGCAGGTTTGGCTTTAAGTAAATAATGTGTTCTAATGTTTTAATAATAGCTTTATTAGGCTGGAGTAATGAGATTCCTCCCAAAATTCCGAGGATACCATTAAGTGTTCGTAGTTGGTAAATAAAGTAGATCTGTTTCCCAAAATTCTAAATACATTCGCAAAAGAAAATTTTTCTTCCCTAATCACGGCGTTTTTGTAGTTTGAAGATGTTCAGGGAACAAAAATATCGTCGGAATCGCATTAGCAGAACCCGCTTTGTATCATTTGTTGCATACATGATTTCTCCTCAAAATGCGATGAACAAATATAACTGTATGTAGTAGGTTCTTCATTTTTCAATGAAAACTGAAAAAATATAATTACAGCTTACTTTAGTTACAGTTAAACACATACACAACCCATAGGACTAATGTATGCAGAAATATAGTAAGTACAAAAGACGTGTACACGAAATTTTAGAAACGAAAGCATACAAATACTTACTGAAAATACGATATTCCAACAGTCACATTACTGCGATTTGTACAGTTATATGCTGCGCATGCACTCGGCATGATTTCAGCTTAATAAATAACCTTTAAAGCTTACTACGATACATGTGAAACCAAAACGCGTAAATAGCGTCCGTCTAACTTTCGTATTCAGCGCTCTAGACGTTGAAAAAAAATGGCTGCCACAGTTCCTGGTTGCTGCCAAAAGGAGCGCTGTTAACCCAGAAATAGCCTCTCAATGTACTTCATATACCTCTTTGGTCCAAGCGGTAGGTCGTGAATGTACGATGGGTTTTACCAATGCAGAAAAAGCCGACATACTCATGATGTATGGAGAGTGTAGAAAGAATACCGTTCGTTCTTGTACGGTGTATGCGGCAAGATATCCCAAAAGACGTCACCCATCTCGGCAATTATTCATCAACCTCTTCAACCAGTTACGTGAAAGTGGTAGTGCAACACCGAGACAAAGTAACAGAAGGAAACAAGTTGATCCGCATGTCAGCTCCCGCGCAATCGCACGAGGAACTGGCATGAATCAGGCAAGTATTCTACGCATTCTCCATCGACATAGTTCCATCCCTATCACATCTCTCTCCATCAATAGTTGCATGGAAACGATTTTGAGAATCATGTTAGGTTCTTTAGATGGGCTTTACGACAGGATACTCCAGATATATCGTGTATCTTGTTTAGTGATGAAGCCACATTTACCAATCATGTCCAGGTAAACTGCAGAAACATGTACTATTGGTCTGCTGACAATCCCTTTTGGCTTCGACAGGCGTACCGTCAGCGTCCAGAGAGTGTAAACGTGTGGTGTGGGACAGTGAACCAGCAGCTCATAGGTCCGTATTTCATAGACTGAACACTGACCGCGCACAAGTATCGCTGCCTTCTAACAGACGATCTCCCACGGATGCTAGAAGACGTTCCTCTGCAGACTTGGAGGAATCTATGGTACCAACATGATGGCTGTCCAGCCCATAGTGCACGAATTACTACAGCAAGTCTTCATGAATTGTTCCCAAGTCAATGGATTGGACGCAGAGGACCTGTACGTTGGCCCACCCGTTCCCCGGATTTGGCAGCTGTAGATTTTTCTGTGGGGAAAGCTGAAAGATGCAGTCTACAAGGACATGCCAATCACACCTGATGATATGCAACGACGAATTACTGCAGCCTGCTTGGACATATCTGCTGAAATATTAGCACGTCTGCAGACTGACAGCGTGTATTTCTGCTGCCGGTGGTCATTTTGAACACAACCTGTGATGGTCATTTGTCGCGTTAGTGGTTGGAATCCACATAACTAGTGCATGCACTTGTGTTGTTCTTTAGTGTGTTACCACAGGTATTGTACAAGTGTCGGTGTGGGGACGTTTCAAAAGACGATATCTAGTATACGACTTGCACCAGAATCCTGCAACAAACACTACTGATATATTCTAGTACACCCTACTTTTAGTTTCTTAATGTCTACAGATATTGTTCCATTAAAAAAAAACTATGTTTGCATTTAAAATACACTTCCTAAGTAATATTACAACCTGTTTGTTGCATAAAAATAAGAGCCCCTGACTACCAATCCATTCTGTAAAAACCGCACATCAATCGCACTTTCCGTTTCCGCAATATTTGCGGTGCAAGTGTTAGGTGATTCGCCCTGTATATTTTCCAGGAAATAGTAGGCAAGAGAAGAAGTCATTCTAATTATTCGTGGTAAATTGTGTGAGTTTAATTTCAGGCATTTCAGTGAAATTTGTACATAAATGATGAAAATTCAAATTTTCGGTAAATCGAATATGATTTACGAGCTTATTAACATACGGCTACTCGTGATAAGAACAATCCAGTTGCCGACCCGCTTCCCCTATCCTTGACATTCTTTCTCTTCATTCGTTTTTCAAGAAACGGCTGACTTCCTTGGTAGCAGCTTAAGCAGTTTGTCTACTTCCGATACTTGCCGCCAGAGCTGAAACCATATCCCTATAAAGTCTGGTTACTCTTTCGTAACATGAATCTTAGAAATTGCAGCATCAAAAATTTTTATTGTATCCACAATATCTATCTTTTGCACTGTCAACCCAACAAATACAGCTTTGAATATTCGCTATCATACGCAGTTGTTGAAACTTTAATTGGGGTTCTAGAGAGATGTAGCAGACTTATCCTCCATAGGCGTCTATTTGCTAATCTCTTTCATACAAATAAATTCTGATAAAACATCGCACATACAGCCCCATACAGAAACTGGCATGACAGCATTAGTATGTGAACAGAAATCTGTAGTTAAGGTATAATATTGAAAGTTTTTAGGCGTGTGCATTTATGAGAAATGAACTGGAAGCAACACATTGATGATGTACTGAAACTTTTCAGTTGAGCCAGTTATACTATTACGGTTATTGCAATTTATTACAAATATCTTAGTAAATTAGCTTACTATGCCTATTTTCATTCACTGCTTTCATATGGCATGTCTTGGGATAATTCATCATTGAACAAAAAAGTATTAATTGCACAAAAGCACGTAATTAGCAAAGGTTTGTCATGTTTGGGAGCGATCTTTTAATCAATTTATTGAAGACAAGAGCCAAGATCGCTTTTTATTCTTTTATTTTTATTAAGATAACCGGTTTCGGCAGTTTAACTGCCATCTTCGGACCTTAGAATTCATTCTTCAGAACATTATTATTAAAAGCTTTTAAAAACACATTTACTCGCCGGTAATCTTAATAAAAATAAAAAATAAAAAGCGATCTCGGCTCTTGTCTTCAATAAAAAGCACTTAATTAGAATCATTTCTGGAGCCCATTCAGGACCATCCTGCAGATACTTATTTAAGGATCTAGGGATCTTCACAGTAGCTTCACAATACACGAGGGTTGTCCACGAAGTAAGTTTCGTTTCTTTTTCTATCCGCGGCAGCGCTACGATTGCAGTTCCGAGCATGCGCGGCAGTTACTTTGTCTCAAGGAGAAGACATGTACTACGCCATTTTCAGATCGCTGCTGCCGACGAGTGCTTTGTAGTGCTTTTTAATAATGTCAGTCTTAATTGAAAATTCCGCCGCGTATGAAATCAGATCTGTGATTCGTTTTCTAAATACAAAGAAAGTTAAACCAAAGAAAATTCAACGGCAAATCTGGGAGGTTTAGGACAAAATTCTATGAGTTATTCAATGGTTAGAAGATGTGTCAAATTGTTCAATGAAGGACGTTATCAAGTGCACGATGAAAAACGAAGTGGACGCCCGTCTATGGTTACCGATGAACTGGCTCACACAATTGAAGAGGAGATTAAGCACAACCGTAGGTTTACACTTAGTGCCCTAGCTATGGAAGTTTCGCAAATCTCACGATCACTAATTCGTGAAACTGTTACTGAAAAACTGAAATCTCGAAAACTTTGCTCACGTTCGGTACCGAGAAGTCTTACTGAACAACACAAAAAACAACGGAAAGGCAGTGCACTTCAGTTTTTGACACGCTGCAATGAAGAAGGCGATGGTTTTATTTCTCGGATAGTCACAGGGGATGAAACTTGGGTATCGTACGACGCCCCTGAAACAAAAAGGCATCCCCAATGAAGGTTAAGCCTAAGCAAATCGTGATCCTCGAAAAGTCATGTGCACCGTTCTTTTCTTTTTTTTTTTTGGGGGGGGGGGGGGGGGCGGAAAACGCATTTTTCTGATTGATTTCTTACCACGAGGCCAAACAATCAATGCACATGGTTACTGCGAGACCATTGAGAAATTGTGCCATGCAATACAGAACAAGCGGCGAGGATTACTGTCAAAAGTTTTTTTTTTTTTTTTTTCACCATAATGCCCGAACTCACACGGTGAATATGACCAAAAACTCACGCGAATTTCACTGGAACTTGTTTGAACATCCTACGTACAGCCCAGACCTAACTCCTAGCGGCTTTAATCTTACACCTAAAATCTGTCCTTAGCGGTCAACACTTCACCGATGATAAAGAGCTGATAGAACGCATTACCACGTGGTTGAATACACAGGCGACAACCTTCTATGAAGAAGGCATACAAAAACTTGTGCCACGCTGTGACAAATGCCTATAAAATTTCGGAAGCCATGTAAAAAATTAGTTTAATAGTTGTAGATTTTGGTGTCTATAATTCTGAAGGCATTTGTATGGAGTGTTGCCTTGTAAGGGAGTGAAACATAGACGATAAATAGTACGGACAGGAAGAGAATAGAGGCTTTTGAAATGTGGTGCTACAGATTATTGCTGAAGATTAGGTGGGTAGATCGCGTAACTACTGAAGAGGCACTGAACAGAATTGGTGAGAAAAGGATTTTTGGCATACCTTGACTAAAATAAGGGATCCCTTGGTAGGACACATTCTTAGAAAAATGTTCAAATGTTTGTATAGTTTATGGGACTTAACTACGGGGTCATCAGTCCCTAAATTTACAAACTACTTATCAACTAACTTATCCTAAGGACGGAACAAATATCCATGCCCGAGGGGGGATTCGAACCCCCGACCGTAGTGGCCGTGCAGACCGTGACTGAAGCGCCTCAGGCCCCTCGCCCACCGCGGCCGGCCACATTCTTAGACATCGAGGAATTGTAAATTTAGCACTGGAGGGAAGTGTGTGGGGTAAAAATCGCAGAGGTAGACCAAGAGGCGCATATAGTAAGCAGGTCAAATGGATGTGGGTTGCCGTTCTTATGAGGAGATGAAAAGGCTTGCTCAGGATAGAATAGGGTGGATAGCTGCATCAAACCAGTCTCCGGACTAAAGACCATAACTACAAATATACACGAAATTTTTTATTAATAATGCAACACAATTCAAAATTAATAGCAGTGTGCAAAGCTACAACACTAGGAGAAAGAATGATCTATACTGTTCAAGATTAAATCTGTCGCATAGAAGGAGGTGAATTATGCTTCCACAAAAGTCTTTGCTCATCTACGAAATAACATCAAATGTCTCACGGATTTTAAAAACAAATTGATTTCATTTGTGAATAACAACTCCTTCTACTCATTAGATGAATTTTTACATGCGTTGAGTAATTTTAGAAACTAATAAAAAAATTAAAAATTAAAAAAAAATGTTTGTCGTGTTGTTACCTTTTACTTGACCGACATTACGAAATCTACTATTCATGAGCTAATCAACAAACATTAATCTAATCTAATCCAAAAGACCGAAAAACGGGAGAAACAATACAACACATATTCTGACACACTTCATACTGGCAGATAGGCGTGGCACCTGTGTAACATTACGTTCAAACGAAATTTAAGCACGAAATGAAAATGGCCATAGAATCGTCATGAAATGCTGCTATTAAATGCCAAAATGCAGAGTAATCATAAGGTGGCCATGTGTGTGAGAGCGTGTGTTAGCAGCGGGCCAGGTGGGGCCGCAGCCGCGGCCGCAGTTTGCACGAGCGCCGCTGCTGACGTCACCGCGCCGCGCTCTGCGCATGCGTGCTGGCCGGCCCCTGGCTTAAAACAGGCCGCCGCGCCCGAGCCACTACGAAAAACCCTCCTGTTACACCGCAGCAAAAGCTGAACACGTCCTGCACATAGTCAAAGATCTAAAAGAATACACATAGCTTCTACACTTATCTCGTAGCTTCAAAACAGTTTTACCAGAAAAATGTAGTAAATTCACGCTCTTCTTTTTTTTTTTTTTTTTTTTTTTTCACGAATTAGCCGTATCCGCCAAAGCTCAGTGAGCTCTAGAGCTTCGTAACATGGTTACGTGACATATCCATTGCAAAGTGTTATGACATAATGTAGCACATGTCACAACAAGACATGGCACGTGTCGCGTGGTATGTTACGAGGCAGGTGTTTCAGATAACAGACGTTTCACGTGTAACTTGCCACGAGGCCTAAATTAGCTGCAACGTATGTGCTTGAAGCGAATTTGCTTCACGACTGGATATGAAGTGAAAAGACTTTCATGTGCCCTCATATGTGACACCATGTGACATATGACGTGTTGTGATACATAGATCACAACGTAACAAGTGAGACGAGGCACAAGTTAGCATATGACATGTTTAATAAGTCGAAAAGAGCGAATACGTCGAGTAGTTTTATTATTTATCTAAATGATTTAAAGCTGCCATTCGAGACGCCACATTCTATTAGCACAATTCGCGTTAGCTCCAGATTTTGTTCGACAACGTGCTAAATTTAGATTGACTTTACACCATTATTTCTCGTCGACGAATGATTATTATTGGATAAAAGAAACTAAGAAACTTTGACTTGATCCATTTATCTATTTTCATGCAAAGTTCGAACAGATTCGTAAAAGACTGAAGCGTAGATGTTATGTGTTTCAAAAATCCCCCACAAAAAAGTTTTTTTTTCACATTAAATACAAACGGTGCACATAACAATGGTGGAATTATCACAGATCAATTTCAACCCAATTGAAATATATCGCAAAAGGAAACCTTCTATTTGCATAATTTGTGCTGGCAGCAGCTACAATTCCTCGCTCATACTTTGATTAGACTAACAGAGCTACAGTGTGACATATTTCTAATGACTGAAAAAGTGGGCGCTGCCCCTACCTAAAACAAACCTCTTTCACCCCATGTTCCCAGATTAAATAGGAACCGATTACCAAGCCCCCTCTCCCCTACAAACGTGATTCTGCGTGCGAACATTTCAAACATATTTATTATTGCGATTTCTTCATTTCTAAAACTTCTCCGGCATTAATGCTAAAAGGGTTGCGAATTAGTTTTTGGTGAACCTTAGCTTCGGTTTTGTTACATTGTAAGAAATAATAATAATTCACATATGATTCTTCGTGTTTTGTTCTAAACGTCTGCTAATCGTCTTAGACTTTTTATCATCGACGATAGGTTTTAATGCTACGAACGTACAAAATTTGTTTTCGTCTTTTAATCCACGCATAACTGAGATTTACAAACAAAGGCTTGATCATGACGGATTAATATATTTCCAATATTTTCTAAATGTTTGTTTGCAAACTTCTAATTGAAAGTTCAACTTATTCCAGTGTGTTCAAATATTGACAAGATAAGCCAGATGGACCCGAGTTATATGAGATCTGAGTTTCTATAATCTTCCCAGATAGCCAATGAACTTGTGTGCGAAAGAGCAAGGTCTCATGTTCGATGTCTATTACAGTGCACAGTTTTTGTCTAAGAAAAAAGGCGTGTACTTAAGGAGATGTTTTTCATCATCCTTACCACATTTATGACCAAATTCGCTGAATCATTAAAGCATCCTGGAAGCTAACGCCTGAGAATGTATGATACAATACGTTGTTAATGCCGAAGGATTCTTCTGTTTTATTAACGTCACTATAATGCAGCATGATAATAACGAATATGGAACCCCGTCCTTACAGAAAATTTTCAAATGTTTGTAAATCTATGGGACTTAACTGATTGGTTATTAATCACTAGTTTACAAACAAACTATGTTAAACTAACCTAAGGACAACACATTCAACCATGCCCGAGGGGGGATTCGAACGCCCGACGGGGAACGGCCTCGCGCATCGTAGCATAGCGTCTCAATGCGCTCGGCCGCTTCACCGCTGCGAAAGAACAGATATTTTATCTATAACTGTTGGTTGCTTCATGGTTCATGTTGGCGGTCAGTTCTTCAACAGTTGCGCATTTATTCGGCCTTATTCGACAGTTCAGCCATATATAAAAAAAGGTAAGTACCGTATTTGAATTATTTTGATGAATGATGCATGAAGTCATCACCGTAGTATACAGTTATACTGCCATTTATTGTGACTGGAGTGGGGTCGTAGTGGTGTGAAGCTCGTGCAATTTTTTAAAAATAGCTATGATTTAATGTCAACAATTATAAAGCTTGAGCTCAGTAAAGTAAAAGGGCCTACAGCGCAAATTACCATCTCAATATGAGAATCAAAAGTGATACAAAATATCATGGGATGTCTACTCAAAATTAGTATCTTTACATGAATTCCCCCACGTCGTCGAAAATATGTGCTGTATTCGCCACTGTGTAGGTGTACCAGTTTCTTCGGCTCTTCAGTGTTTGTGAAGTTGTAATGGAAATTAATTTCATAGTTATTTTATACACCAGCGGAGGAAAGGGGTGAAATATATTCTTACTGGAACAATAATGGCTGTGAACAGTAGATTCGCACATGTGTGGCCTTGTGAGGTGTCACCCTAAGTTGTAACGTGATATAGGATTACATATACATAACAATCTTAGAAATGTAAGAGTATGGAAACAATCCTCATTAAACAAACGTACATCTGCAAATCGTCTCAATTTCCTGAAATGTCAGGTAATTTGAAGTTTTTGATTGGCCCTCGTACTACACTGTTTACGAACAAAGTATATAAAAAAAGTGTATATACGTAAGACGTACTTGTTATAGGGAAGGTTTCAGCTGGTTAAACTACAGGCCAAATGATCACCTTCACGTTTGAGGGGAAGGTGTGTGGTATAAAATTAAAGTTATGAAATACCAGTGAAAGCTGTGGCTTAAGGAATAAAGTAATTGTCACTCAGGTAGCAAGGCGTCAGACAAATTTAAAATTTCAAATAAAAAACGTCTCTAAAATAAATGTGGCTGCTATGGCTTGAGAGTGGGAAAGAGCAGCGAAGCCACAGCTAAAACCGAAGCTGACTTAACCGCGCGATGTTTACTTACATAGGCAGGAGCCGCTTCCTGGCCACAACTGCGGTCTGTTTAAGCACATGCCGGCGTGATAGTCCACACGCCTTGCAACTATTTTATTCGTTAAGCCACAGCTTTTAGTGGTATTTTTTAAGTTTAATTTTATAACGACAGCTCCCTCTCAAACTTGAATATGGTCATGTGGCCTGTAATTTAACCATCTTAAACCTTCCCTATAACAAGTATGCCTTACGACCTTTTTAAACGATGAACGAACTTGTAATAGATTGATAATAAGTTGCGTTAATGGCTGCCGTCTGTCGTTTGAACGGGGCACTAGTATGATCGCGATAGACTGGACACGCGATAATCGTAGCGATAAGGAAATAGGGCCGATCCTAAATTCGGCACTAGTCGGTTCAATGCGCATACGCGAGCTAGTAGCTGCCTGCTGCAGTCACGGCTCTCGTCAGTCTGCCATTTTCCTTGCTACGTACGAATATTTTGAGTTTTGTCAAAGTTTGTAGGCGTTTCATTGTCGCAAGGAACTTTCTGAGCAAGTGACTGTATTGCATTTTTCGTAAATATTTTCATGAAAGTTCTCAAAACCTTTGTAAATTTGATAATTATTTAATTATGCGCTAATGTGAAATGACAACCAATACTATTGTAGTTATGGAATGGAAGAAAGCTGCTATTACTTTTAATAGAGGAGTATATCGAAGATTTTTGTTGTTAGGAATAACCTGTACCATAATAAGATACGTATTTTAGGTAATAGACATAAACTAGTAAATATTCGTTAATAAAGCTTGAAGTTATAGTAGCATCAGGTTTCTGTACGTTGCTATATCTGGCCAGAAAGGAAAAATATAATTTCGCAATTCATTCCGATCCTCCGGTACTAATTCTCTCATTACCATGCTGTATGCATCACGATTTTCTTCTTCTCTGAAGCCACGATCGCATCCAGCAGCTATTTTTTCTTTGGGTTTGTATCCGCCTTCTAGCAACGAAAGCCAATGCAAACGCAGTCGTCGGTATGGCTATTAAAGTCATTTCCAGAAACTGTATTACTGGTGTACAACCCCGCAAAACGGCATCAAATGAGACTCTCGACACATTCCCTAGTGGCGTTTATTGTGTAAAGACGCCGACGAAAGCTCTTGCATGACTTTATAGAAAATAAATCCGTTAAACTTCATTTACACGGTAAAACAGTCAAATCTACAGGCCGTCAATTCAACTGAATACCTAGGAATAACAACTACGAACAACTTACATTGGAAAGAGCAAATAGAAAATATTGTAATAAAGGCGAACTAAAGATAATGTTTTATTGTCAAAAAACTTAGAAAATGCAACAATTCTACTAAACAAACTGCTTACACTACACTTGTGCGTCCTATTTTGGAGTATTGCGGCGCATTGTGGGATCCACTCCGGGTGAGACTGAGGGACGATTCAGAGAAAGTTCACAGAAGGGCAGCTCGTTTTGTATTAACACGATATGGAGGAAATAGTGACACAGAAATGGTCCGCGAGTTGTGGTGGAAATCGTTGAAAGAAAGGCGTTATTTGTCGTGGTGGGATCTATTTGCGAAATTTCTTTCGACAACTTTCTCTTCCGAATGCGAGCATATCTTGTTAGCACCCACCTACATATGGAGACATGATCATCATCATAAAATAAATCCGATCGAAAGCAGGTAGGTTTAGGTGTTTCTTTTTTCCCGCGTGCTATTAGAGAACGGAGCTGTACAGAAATATAAAAGACGTTCGATGAACCCTTCCATGCACTTCAGTGTGACTTGCAGAGTGTTTATATAGATGTAGACTAGTACGCTAGGGGTGCTTCAGTGGACTACTATCTATCTTGTCCACTTTCGTTCATCGTTTCAAAAGTGCTATACAGGGCGGTCCATTGATAGTGACTGGGCCTCACGAAATAAGCATCGAACGAAAAAACTACAAAGAACAAAACTTTTATAGCTTGAAGGGGGAAAACAGATGGGGCTATGGTTGGCCCGCTAGATGGCGCTGCCATAGGTCAGACGGATATCAACTGCATTTTTTAAAATAGGTACCCCCATTTTAGTACTAATTCGTCTAGTACGTAAGTAAATGTATATGTTCTATTTGGAACACATTTTTCGCTTTGTGATAGATGGCGCTGAAATAGTCACAAACGTATAAGTACGTGGTATCGCGTAACATTTCGCCAGTGCGGACGATATTTGCTTCGTGGTACATTACTCGTGTTAAAATGGACCGTTTACCAAGTGCAGAAAAGGTAGCTATGGTATTTATGTGTGACTATTGTGATCAAAATGCCCAACGGACCTGTGCTATGTATGTTGATCGTTATCCTGGAAGACATCATCCAAGTGTCCGGACCTTTCGACAGATAGTTATGTTATTTAAAGAAACAGGAAGTGTTCAGCCACAAGTGAAACGTCAACGACGGCCTGCAACAAATGATGATGCCCAAGTAAGTGTTTTAGCTGCAGTTGCGGCTAATCCGCACATCAGTAGCAGACAAATTGAGCGAGAATCGGGAATTTGACCGAAAACCCTAAGTTATTTTGGTCATATATTAAATATACTAGGGGCAAAACACAAACAATACCCTCACTACATGATAGTAATGGCGATCCTGCCGATGACAGCGCTACTAAAGCAGAGTTACTAAACATAGCTTTTAGAAACTCATTCACCAAAGACGACGAAGCAAATATTCCAGATTTCGAATTACGAACAGATGCTGTAATGAGTAACGTAGAGGCCGGCCGCGGTGGTCGAGGGGACTGAGGCGCTACGGTCCCGGTCTGCACGGCCACTACGGTCGGGGGATTCGAATCCCACCTCGGGCATGGATATTTGTGGCGTCCTTAGTCTTAGATAGTTCATAAGTAGTTTCTAAGTTTAGGGACTGATGACCCCGTAGTCAAGTCCCAAAAAAAAAAAAAAAAAAAAAAAAAAAAAAAAAAAAAAAAAAAAAAAAAAAAAAAAAAATAAAAAAAAGTAACGTAGAAGTAGACATCATCAAAGTAGAGAAGCAACTAAAATCACTTAACAAGAACAAGTCTTCTCGTCCGGATTGTATACCCATTAGATTTCTATCGGATTATGCTGAAGCAATAGCTCCTTACTTAACAGCCATATACAACCGCTCTCTCAAAGAAGGATCTGTACTAAAAGATTGGAAAGTTGCACAGGTCACACCGATATTCAAGAAAGGCACTGGGAGTAACTCATTAAACTACAGGCCTATTTCATTGACTTCAATTTACAGCAGGGTTTTGGAACATATCTTGTATTCAAATATTATGAATTATCTCGAACAGAATCATCGATTGGCCCAAGGTCAACATGGATTTAGAAAATATCGTTCATGCGAAACACAACTAGCTCTTTATTCACACCAATTGATGTGTGCTATCGACAAGGGTTGCAAATTGATTCCGTATTCCTTGATTTCCAGAAGGCTTTTGACACCGTACCTCACAAACGGCTTTTAATCAAATTGCTTGGTTACGGTATATCGCCCCAAATTTGCGACTGGATAGGGGATTTCCTCTCAGAGAGGACACAGTTCGTAGTAATCGATGGTAAGGCATCGACTAAAACAGAGGTGATATCGGGCGTTCCACAGGCCAGTGTTATGGGTCCTTATTTACATAAACGATTTAGGGGCAAATCTAAGTAGCTCTCTTAGGTTGTTTGCTGATGACACCGTCATTTACCGTCTAGTAAAATCATCTGAAGATCAAAACCAACTGCAGAACGATTTGAATAAGATATCTGTATGGTGTAAGAATTGACCCTAAATAATGAGAAGTGTGAAGTCGTCCACATGAGTACGAAAAGAAATACGTTAAACTTTGTTTACATGATAAATCAATCAAATGTAAAGGCCGTAAACTCCACAAAATACCTAGGAATTACAATTACTTCTGACTTAAATTGGAAAGTACACGTAGATAGTGTCGTGGGAAAGGCGAACTAGAGACTGCGTTTTATTGGCAGAACCCTTAAAAGTTGCAACAGAACTACTAAAGAAACTGCGTACTCTACGCTTGTCCGTCCTTTTATGGAATATTGCTGCCCAGTGGGGGATCCTTATCAGGTGGGTTTGACGGAGGACATCGAAAGAGTCCAAAGAAGGGCAGCTCGTTTCGTATTGTGACGATACCAGGGAGACAGCGAGCGTTACGGAAATGATACAGGATCTGGGATGGGAATCATTACAACAACGACGCTTATCGCTGCGGCGTGGGCTGCTTACGAAACTACAGTCGCCTACATTCTCCTCCGAATGGGAAAATATATTGATGACTCCCACTTACATAGGTAGAAATGATCATCAGAATAAAATACGAGAAATCAGAGCCCGAACGGAGAGATTCGGGTGTTCATTCTTCCCGCGGGCTATTCGAGAATGGAAAGGGAGATAAATAGTATAACGGTGGTTCGATGAACCCTCTGCCAGGCACTTAAATGTGATTTGCAGAGTATGCCATGTAGATGTGGAATCTCAAAAACGTCTGTATTGATAATTGTACATCAACATAAATTTCACCTGTACCATAATTCTATGCACCAGAATTTGCATGGCAAAGACTTTGAACGTCGTGTACAGTTTTGCCACTGGGCACAAAATAAATTACGGGACGAAAACAATTTTTTGTACGTGTTCTGTTTAGTCACGAAGCGTCATTCACAAACAGAGGTAACTTAAACCGGCATAATATGCATTATAGGGCAACGGAAAATCCGCGATGGCTGCGACAAGTGGAACATCTGCAACCTTGGCGGGTTAATGTATGGTGCGGCATTATGGGAGGAAGGATAATTGGACCCTATTTTATCGATGTTAATCTAAATGGTGCAATGTATGCTAACTTCTTACGTAATTTTCTACCGATTTTATTACAAGATGTTTCACTGCATGAGAGAATGGCGATGTACAACCAACATGATGGATGTCCAGCACATGGCTCGCGTGCAGTTGAAGCGGTCTTAAATGAAATATTTAATGACAGGTGGATTGGTCGTAGAAGCACCGTACCATGGCCCGCACGTTCGCCAGATCTTACACCCCTGGATTTTTTTCTGTGGGGAAAATTAAAGGATATTTGCTATCGTGATTCACCGATAACGCCTGAAAATATGCGTCAGCGCATTGTCAATGCATGTGAGAACATTCCTGAAGGCGAACTACTCGCTGTTGAGAGGAACTTCGTTACGCGTATTGCCAAATGCATTAAAATTGAAGAACATCATTTTGAGCATTTATTGAAATCATGAGGTATTTTCAGGTAATCACGCAGTAACAGCATGCATTCTCATAATGTATGATAATTTCATAAAAGTACAAGTATCACATTAGAACAATCTAAATAAGGTTCAAACGTACCTACGTTCTGTGTTTTAACTTAAAAAACCTGTTACCCACTTTTCGTCTAAAATTGTGAGCAATATGTTTGTGAATATTGCAGCGCCATGTATCACAAAGCGAAAAATGTGTTGCAAATAAAACTTTCATATTTATTTACGTAATAGACGAATATGTAATAAAATGGCAGTACCTATTTTAAAAACTGCTGTTTATATAACGTATCTCGTATGGCAGCGCCCACTAGCGGGCCAACCATAGCGTCACCTCTTTTACCCCTTCAAGCTACAAAAGTTTTGGTCTTTGTAGTTTTTTCCGTTTGATGCTTATTTCGTGAGACATTTGGCCCGCCACTATCAATGGACCACTCTATATACTTTTCAATTACTGTTTTTAAACAGATTTGTAATTTTCCTTGAGTGTCTGATGATGCCTAGAACAGGCGAAACGCGTTACACGTGAAAAAGAAAAATACTTTATTTGTGCAAATAAGACTGATCTTTCTTTTTCTTCCAAAAATATTCATTACGGTTGCTGTACCGGTGCCACTCAAATATGGATGGTAGTGATTTCAGTGACAAGTTGCTTGGTGGTGTTGTGGCTAAAGGGTATATTACACGGAGCGTATTTGGTCGCTAGTCGCTGGCAAATTTGGGCGCAGCTGCTAAATTCGCTCCGTGTAAACAAGGACAGCGAACAAAGTCGCTGCTCCGAAACGCGAGCGTCTAAAGTTGAAGGGTGGGCTACTTTAGACGCTGGTCACGCATTTTTGGTCGCTCGCAAATGTCGGAAGTCCCGTGTCATATACGAGAGGGTATAAAGTAGCCACCAGTCGAGTCAAAAATGTCGAAAGAAGTAATAAAGTCTGGCATTGTGTTTCTCGCAAAAGTCGTAAAAGAACAATCTACCAAAGTCAAGGAAACGTAGGAAAAAATAAAAGGAAATAGATAAGAAAATGGATGGGGAGGAGGGATAAATATAGTGCTTCTGCAAATCTTTTCAGAGAATTATTGTGTGGATATCCTTCTACCTACAGAAATATAATAAAGATGAGATATTTCATCGTTTTGATTTTTGTTTTCAGGTGTTTGATATCCATATCCCCCAAGAGATCTTCAGTGTTCAATTCTTCCCAAACAGTTGGTTAAATTGAGTGTCTTTACGTTTAGTATTTAAACAATCATTTTCATGCCCTTTGATACTGGAGAACTTCGACAAATTTCCAAATATATGTTTACAATTTGTGACAAAGCAGGGTCAGCACCCCCACCTCATCTTTTACAGTTTATGGGTAACTGTCATGAACTTAATTTTATGAAGATACGCAGTGGGCATGGAAACATACCAAAATAGCCAATAAGTAAATAAGTCTATTCCTCGACTAAGTTTTATTATTCAGCACCTTCTTTATAATAGTGTAAACGTATTGTGATAATTAGTTAAGTCAGGGACCATGTCAATTAAGAAATATCTCGTTCATACAAAATTAGAGTGCGGAAATCAACATATTTAAGGGTAATGACCCATATCGTTGGAGAGCTGATCTTCTCCTCTTTTCAGTAATGTATCTGGAATCTCTCAAAACTTGTTAGTTTACGTAATATTTGTAACTGAAGTTTCGCAAGCATTTTAACTTTCACAGCCAATTATGCCTAAACTATTGTTAGATTCCGGAACTTGACTTTGTACTTTTGTTACACTTATTTTCCTCTTTCATTTGACGTAACTCACAAATTGATTCAGGTCATAATTAAAAAGTTGAATTATTTTGGACAACTGATTATTTTATTTAAGATGGCTGCCGAAGGCAAGAGATCAGGGGTTCCCCTTTTGGAGTAATAATTGGTTCCAAATATTTTATTGATTTACTGAAAAATCACAATTTTTCTTAACTAAATTGTTATAGCACCTTGTAATTCAGTAGTAATGTTACATTCTACCCTAGCCAATTTACATACGATTGTACCATTTCCGAGTTAACAAGATTATTCTTCGACCTGTCTATAAATACCCCGAGCAATCGAGGGTCCAGTCAGTCAGCGGTGGTCAGCTTTGTGAGAAACAACTATGCCAGTTAGTACCGCGCTCCGAATATATATACAACATTTTTTTCAACTGTTTTGATATATATTGTTTGTCTTGAACTGTGTCAATAGTGTGATCGCCGGCCGCGGTGGCCGAGGGGACTGAGGCGCTCCAGTCACGGACTGCACGGCCACTACGGTCGGGTGTTCGAATCCCCCCCTCCGGCATGGATATTTGTGCCGTCCTTAGTTGTAAGTAGTTTGTAAGTTTAGGGACTGATGACCCCGTATTTAAGTCCCATAGACTATACAAACATTTGAACATTTGAATTACAGGTCAGCCACCAACCGAGACCCCACTACCGAGAGCAACGAGAATGCGAAAAGGTAAGGGCAGGAAACGGTACAAATTCCGCTTCATATTTTGTTTGGCGGGAAACAGAAATGTTTGGTATGGCCTAACCTCCAAAACAATGTGTCATATGCTACGAGACGTTTCAATTGTTTTTTCGAAGACGCTAGCGTCTGAAGTCGCTGCGTGTCATTGCGTTAGCGTATTCTTTCGCCATTCGCCTATACGCCGAGCGACAACAGCCGCCAGCGACTAGCGACCAAATACGCTGCGTGTAATATGCCCTTAAGAGGTGCAGAGCGGCGGCGGCGGTGGTGCGCCTTGCAGGGGTGCGCAGCGGCGCTACTGTGTCAGCGGGCGTCGCGTGCGGCCGTCACGTGTGGGTGTCGTCGCGTGCTGGCGGCGGCGGCGGCGGCGGCAGAGGCGCTACCCGGACCTACGGCAGTGGGTCAGGGCCGGCGCGGCTATTTTTGCCGCCGCCTCCCCCTCCCCCTCGACCCCCGGGCCTGATTAATCGTCGCGGGCACGCCTGTCCGCGGCCAGCGCCACCTGGACACGCGCCCACTCGCTCGCCTCTCTGCCCGACTCTGCACGCTGCATCTCACGCGAAACGCTTCTCGCTCTCTTTTACAACGCTTCCTTCTTCCGTTGCGATCCTCTACGGGAATCCTCTTTTCCATTTATACCGCCAAAGTCACTCTACGGTGTGTGAAGGAGTTGCGGAGAGTGCTTTACGCACCACCGACCACAGTCTAACAAGTGTTGCCAACCTGGTTCCACGGAAAGAAGTAAACGCGAAGAAAAGAAAAATAGAAATAAAAAATAATTCAAGTGTCTTTACAAATTCCCCTGATACACTTTAAATTCCCTGATATTTAGCTGAATATTATTTATTAACAGCTTATGTATCATGTTGAAGAAATAATTTTTTTTTCTGTAATGAGACCATGTCAACGTGGAATTTTAGGGCAAAGGATGGTCGATGAATCGTAGGAGATGATTTGCCAACAGCTGTAATTTTGCTTATTTTATTTAACACTCTGTTTCGGTGCCTCGTTACCACCATCAGCAGGCCCTAAAACAATCGAGGTGGTGATCCATTTAGTATTTCATATTATATTCAGGCCCTCCACGTATAAAAAAAAACGATTGGATGGATCACCTCGCTTCTTTAAGGTGCCTACTGGTGATGCTAATGAGGAGCGAAACAGGTTGATAAATAAAATACGCAAAATTACGGCTGTTGATAATTCATCTTAATCGTATCTTAATAGGTATAAAAATTGAGGTTTTTGTGCCTATATTTCAGTCTGCAACCAAAACTACAGATCGTAATTGAATAGTGTTTGTATGTGGTAGTATGCATCAGTCTAGCATTGTGCACTATGGTGGTAGAGGTTGATAACGATAAGGGGGTAGAAGATAAGGGCTGCAGTGTAATTGTTTGCGGAGATAGGAATTGTCATAAAACGAGGTAGTTCCGACTAGAAAAATGTTTCAAATGTTTGTATAGTCTATGGGACTTAACTACGGGGTCATCAGTCCCTAAACTTACAAACTACTTATGAACTACGTACGAACTAGGACGGCACAAATATCCATGCCCGAGAGGGGATTCGAACCCCCGACCGTAGTGGCTGTGCAGACCGTGACTGGAGCGCCTTAGTCCCCTCGGCCACCGCGGCCGGCGTTCCGACTAGCCCTCTATCGTTATTCTAAACAACCACTTATGAAACCACCCCCATCTAACACCTCTATGTCAAAATGTCCACATAGCAAGAACGATTTGCTTGTGACTTTTACGAGAATCCCCTTCCATTTCTCAACGCATAGAGGTAATATGCAGTCTGTTTCTCATGAGAGATCAAATGAAATGTTCACCGTAATAATGAACGTGACTGACTGCTTTTCTAATCGACTGCGATAACGCTAAAAGAATTTAGTAGATTTTCGCGGATGTTAAAAAGGAGATTTTGCATTTTTGTACCCAACTGAAAGTAGAAAAGTAGATGCACAAAAAAAAAAAAAAGGAGATGTCCTTCTAAAGAAGTAGACATGGCAACACTGAGTCTAACATACCAGTCACGACACTGGAGCGAAGTTTTGTTAACCACCGCGGTAGCAGCGCACCAAGCGGTCAACAGGGGACACTACTGAGGTGCGATATTTTGTACATCGTAGATCGTGATAGTCGTACCTTATATTCGTTTTCGTGATGCTTTTTGGAATGGAAGATGCTTGTAGCAAAAGAAATTGCAAAGAGATTTAGACAAGATTTCTACACGGTGCGAAAATTGGCAATTGACACTAAATAAAGAAAAGTGTGAAGTAATACACATGACCACTAAAAGAAATCCGCTGAACTTCAATTACGCGATAAATCAGTCAAACCTTAAGGTCGGAAATTCTACCAAATACCTAGGAGTTACAATTACGAATAACTTAGACTGGAGAGAACACATAGAAAATATTGTGGGGAAGGCGAACCAAAGATTACGTTTCATTGGCAGAACGCTTCGAAGATGCACCAAAGAGACTGCCTACATCACACTTGTGTGTCCTCTTGTGGAGTACTGTTGCACGCCGGCCGCGGTGGCCGAGGGGATCCCTCTGAAATAATAATAAAAAAAAAGCAGAGCCAACAACACATCGAACAAGAACGAACAAAAACGATCAGCGTTCGCAACGAAGAGAACTACCCATAGAACACAAAAAAAGGGGACTGAGGCGCTCCAGTCAGGGTCCGCACGGCCACTACGGACGCGGGTTCGAATCCCCCCTCGGGCATGGATATTTGTGCCGTCCGTAGAGTTAGCTAATTCATAAGTAGTTTTTTAAGCTTAGGAACTGATGACCCCGAAGTTACGTCCCATAAGCTGTACAAACATTTGAACGTTTGAACTGTTGCCCATTGTGGGACCCTCACCAGGTGGGACAGACGGAAGTAAGCGTCTCGGAAATGTTGCACGAATTGGGGTGGAAATCATTAAAAGAAAGACGTTATTCATTGCGGCGTGATCTGTTTGCGAAGTTTCAGTCACCGACTTTTACTTCTGAATGTGAAAATATTTTACTAGAACCCACCTACTTAGGGAGACATGACCATCCCAATAAAATAAGAGAAATCAGATCGAAAACGGGACGATTTAGGTGTTCGGTCTTCAAATGTTCAAAAGTTTGTATAGCTTATGGGACTTAATTACGGGCTCATCAGTCCCTAAACTTACAAACTACTTATCAACTAGCTAACATTAAGGACGGCACAAATATCCATGCCCGAGGGGGGATTCGTACCCCCGACCGTAGTGGCCGTGCGGACCGTGACTGGCGCGCCGCAGTCCCCTCGGCCACCGCGGCCGGCTGTACTTTCTTCCCGCGCCCTATTAGAGAATGGAACGGTAGAGAAAAGTTATGAAAGTGGTTAACGAACCCTCTGCCAAGCATTTAAATGTGATTTGCAGAGTATCTATGTAGATGTAGATGTAGCGCAATGAAATGTAACAACAACCAGAAGAAAGCTACCTCCTTTGCCTTTTTAAGGACCAGATATCCAAAAGTACAGAAAAATACGTATAATAAACTATACCATACGATTCTTGAAAGTTCCAAAACTAAGACGAAAATCGTCTGGTGAGACCCGCCAATATCCTTTAGGTGTAGAAAATATTAACACTAAATTCAAATCTGGGCGTTAGCGGTCATTCTCGTCCGTTTGCATTTTCCGGAAAAATTGCACCATAACGTAACAAGGCCAATAATTTTCCACCTGTTAGCTGGAAGCATATTATTCGACACAGGACGAAAATCGTAGTTTTGTTAACAGATGTCCTAAAATCTGAAACACAGCACGAAACGAAAACGAAATTGTGTGTCATATGCGTCATCTTTGAAGCTACACGGCTACGCTTATTACGCATAAAACTACTTACGTGTCTTGATCTAAATTATTTCGATTTCGATGGGAAAAGCTGCAAAAATATTCAGATCGGCATGTAGTCCTGCGTTAGTAGGTACGAGATTTCGTAATTTAATTCATGTTTTAGTTCAACCACTGTTTATTTTTAATATCATCATTTTCGTCTGATATTAGCCTAACGCCCTCGAGTCTAAAATAAAATAACCATATCGTAAATTACTTAGAAAAAGGGGCAAAAGTGAATTTTATCCATACCGTGCATATGATGCTAAGAGACGGCTCCCTTGCTCATCGCTTGGATCGCTAGTATCGCCCAGCTGTCAATGGGTAACAGATTTTACACAAGTGAGTGTCGCGATTGCTATGTTAGACTGTGCCACTGACACTTACCCCTTTTTTTTACGCCAGTCTCGTATGGTTCGTGAGCGAAAAACAACTGCCTTGAACCCTAATCCGTCCAACATACAGGGTGGTCGGAAATTCCCTTTACAAACTTCTAGGGCTTGTAAAGGGTAGTGAGTACATAAAATTTTGAATAGGAACCCATGTCCGGAAACGTATCGTTTCCGTTCTACGATAGTTTCAATTCACCTGTATAACTCGTCGACGTCTGCTTAGAGACAGAGAAAATAATCCCCATTACGCTGCAATTGGTCCTGTGGTTCTTGCCTATTTAAATGGTTTATTGTTTTGTTGTAATAATATTTAGTTGGTGGCCGCCACATCGAGCCACTGTTGTAATGCTTCAGTACGTTGCGGCTGGTGCCTTAGAGGGTGGGTTCTTGTTGTTGTCTACTAATGTGAACCATAAGGTGTAAATTGTAATGAAAATGCGTAAGTAATAACGAAGCGGTTCAGTATTCTTGTCAAATTGATTCCAACAATTGCACTGGGTCACGCCTAACTACATTCCTAAAGTAGCAGTGGATGAGATAATCATCTGAATTGAAACCGTCATGGAACGAAAACGATACGTTTTCGGACATGGGTATCTATTCAAAATGTTATCTACTCACTAATTTCTACAAGCCCTATACTTTTGTAACGGGTATTTCCGACCACCCTGTATACAGTTCCGACTCTTACTGGTGTGAAATTTGTTGGCGACTGACCGTTGAAACGACACTAGCGCCCCTAGCGGGGCAAGACCACGTAGGAGTCGTGTACATTTACAATTACTTTTCTACATAAGTAAACATCAGCAAAATATCAACAGAAATGAAAAATGGAAAAAAACGCCCAATTTCATTGATTCACTGATATAAACAACACAACAGATATTAGCGAATCTAGGAGAGGGGCTATACGTCTGCAGCCTCCCCCAGAACTGCACCTATTTCCTTTTAATCTAAAAAAGTGAGGTGGAGAATGAACTTTCTGACTTAAAGTGGAGAGAACATATAGATAATGTACTGGGAAAGGCGACTCACAGACTGCGTTTTATCGGCAGAGCCCTTAAAAGATGCAACAGAAGTACTAATGAAACTGCATACTCTACGCTTGTCCGTCCGTTTTTGAAGTATTGCTGCCCGGTGTGTGATCCTTATCAGGTGGCTTTGAAGGAGGACATCGAAATAGTCCAAAGAAGGGCAGCACGTTTTTTATTATCACGATACACGGGAGACAGCGTCACGGAAATGATACAGGATCTGGGATGGGAATCATTAAAACAACGGCGCTTATCGCTGCGGCGTGGGCTACTTACGAAACTCCAATAACCAACATTCTCATGGGAATGCGAAAATATAGACTCCCACTTACATAGGTAGAAATCATCATCAGAATAAAATACACGAAATCAGAGCTTGAACGGAGAGATTCAGATGTTCTTTTTCCCCGCGCGCTATTCGAGAATGGAATGGTAGGTGAATAGTATAAAGGTTGTTAGATGATCCCTCTGCCAGGCACTTAAATGTGATTTGCAGAGTATCCCACGTAGATGTATATGTAGAACGCTGTCGAAAATTGCATTTGAAGAAAACAACTTTTTATACTTAAAAATTCGGAGACGGGTCAGTGACAAACGTTCTACGACGTCAGCCTCCCTCAGGTCAAAACCCTGGATTCGCCACTGCAAAAAATTATTCATTAAGAAAGGATTATACAGTTATTGATATGGTGTCTGTTCTTTTCTGACATTACCGAAATAACAAACTCCAGTGTTCCTCATCAACGACCGTAATTTTATGAATTCGAAATATTCAAACAAGTTCAACGGCGAAATTGAAAAATCCTGCTGGATCGGGATTCGAACTCATCGAGTTGTGCAACAAGTTGAGAATTTGGACTGGGAGGGAAGCGTGCCTGGATAGGCTAATTGGTTAAGGCGACCGCTCGCCCGAAGAGGGAAATCTGAGTTCGAATCCCTATCCAGTATCCAGCACCAATTTTTAACTTCTTCGCTGAATTTACTTCATTGCCATGAAACATTGGAAATGTTTTAATATTTCGAATATTTGGATTCTGATTATATTTGCATTTTACTGTGATGAAAGTAAGAGTATATGAACACTATCTACACTCATCCGGTATCGTATTCACGAATACAGGTTGCCGGCCTCATGGAGCGCTACTATCGCAGTGTTTAACAAATATCAAACTGTTCCAAGCTCAGAGATCACTGCATTAACGGAAAAATGCTTAAAAACCGCTGTTTTAAAGTCCCTATGATAGTAAAAACATATCACAAAAGAATTGGATAGTGTCGTTTATATTGACTTTATAGGAGAGAAAGTATGTATATAAACAGGTAATAACTACAAAATATTCCACGTCTGTCTTCCTTAGATTTCCTAAGATCCCTGGCAATATATGAAACGATACATTGCGTGGGACTTTATTTACGATTTTCTTTTAACCTGCAGCTATTTACAGTACTGTCATCCAACCAGCCATACGGTGTCATAAGCAGCAGCCATGTCAACAAAATAGATGTCCATAATAAATGATGCTATGAGGATCGTGAGAGGAACTCTTAAATCGACACCAACAAGCAGAAACACATGAATGCATGAAACTCAAACGATCCAGGGACTTGCCTATTCATGAAACATTAAACAACGTACCACACACCCGACTAAAATCAACAGAAACAATACGGGTAAGCACTGGTCAACTCACCTCAGACCGCTACAATCTAAAAGACGAACGGAGAAATCAGCGGACGTTTTTCCATAGCCACAAGAATTTAGGCGGATTCCAAAGAACTGTTCAAAATGTTTCTTAATCTTAAGGGACTTAACTACGGGGTCATCAGTCCCTAAGCTTACAAACTACTTATGAACTACCTAAGACTAAGGACGGCACAAATATCCATGCCCGAGGGGGGTTCAAAACCCAGACCATAGTGGCCGTGCAGACCTTGACTGGAGCGCCTCAGTCCCCTCGGCCACCGCGGCCGGCTATCGTTGGACAAACAGCATAGAAACCTCGTAGGGGTTTTGCAGAATCGTGAGTCATACGACATTCATGCACTGGAATTGAGGGAAGAACTTAGTGCTTTCAACGTTGTTGAACCCTGGAATGGGCCAACAGACTTTGATGTTTATACGAAGACATTTTTGCCACAATGTTATCAGTGCTCAGAGAATTCACCTAACACTCCCAGTGATATCTGCGAGTCGAGAGAGAAGTTTCTCAAACCTGAAATTAATAAAAACAAATCTCAGATCAACGATTAGCCAAACTCGTTTAAATGAACCTGCAACAATATCTATTGAGGACGAGCTTGCAGAGGGCTTAAATCACGCAGATCGTGTGAACGTGTTTATACACAAGTGAAAGCCAGGAAAGTTCGATTTGTCTAGTTTCTTTTTTTTATTATCAGTGTCTTGGTTATTTACCGTGTTATTTATTTCATCCAGCACTTTATAGTTATTCTACACACTGATGTTCAAACGAAATTAACTTTTAATTGTAAATATACTTTGACTTCTGATGAATACATAATCTTTTCACAACGGTATAAAAAAAATTAAAAACTGGGTGGGAGGGGGGCAATTTTGCAGCCCGGATCGGCTTGCGTCGGCTCTAAGCTGACAGCTGGTATGCCAGACACACTCGGAAATTGTACCTATTTACAGTTGCGCATTTGAAATAAAGATTGACTATTGTACATCAAGTCCCGACAGACTTTTTCGAAGCTGCGTATTGACGAGCCTGGTAGTAAATTTCCTAAAAATGCGGCATTGAAATATCACGAATTTGTCAGTATTACAGTTTCATTTCGAAGTATAACAGTTAGCTGAGGTTTTCTATAACAAGTGCTGGTGCGAAAATATTGTTAATTTTAATGCAATTACATGGCCTAAACGAGCTGTGAAACATATAGTGAACAGTAATTGTTGTGTCGAACAATCATGACAATGGATTTGCATGTGCTGTTAATGTATTGTAACAGCTGCTTTCATGAAGTCTAATATACAGTTATCTTGTGTTTACTAAACCTATTAAGTCTTGTAAAATTGCTGTTAAAGGGTTTGGTTGCAAACTTTGGTGGACGAAATTTGAGTACAAAGACGAAAGTGACAAAAGAATATTGCAACAAAAATGCGTCTGGATCAGCTGCCACAAAAGCATTGCACGTCGAAATAAAGTATCACTAAGAACTTTCGTTGTTGCCGCGCTGAAATAAGTACATATTTGTTGCAAAGGACACAGACATATACAAATGAAAAAATTCTGTTGTCACTACTGCTTCCATACTTTGCACTGGTTTCATGTCAACCATGCACGATCAAGTATTATAAATAACAAATGAAAATATTTTTAAAGAAGGTGTAGATACTGAAAAGTGTTTTTTCAACAACCACAGGAGCGACAAAAGAAGAAATATCTCAAACCAAACTAGGTAGAAGACTGAGCACTTTTTTATGGCGTGTACTTCAGGAGAATTGCAGGACAGGTCATCTAAAGCTTCACTCTTGGGGCATCTATGTGTCATTGGTCAGGAATTTTTTTGTTTATAGATAGACTGAGATGAAATAAGGCAAAACATTTGGTGTTCTTGCACGAAGTACTTGTTGTTATATAACTTCGATATGTGCATTTAAATGCTGAACACATTAGGCATATTTCATCAGCAAAAACTGTACATATAATACACATTAAATACAATATATACTAAATACAATACTTCAGGCTCAACAACATACGTTAGACTGACCACCAAACGTATGGCGGCCGAGTTTAGACAGGTTGTCGCAAAGAGCGCAGTAGCTCGTCTGTTAGCCACTCTGTGAAATTTAAGCTCGCTGGTAGTGGCAGATGGAGCAACTACAACGGCACAGATAGCCGATTTAGAAACAGCGGGACTACGGACAGGCACACTACTAGCCCTCCATAGCATCCACGTACACGGCACGACAACTGTCGTGAGAACATCACTGGCAACGTAGGGTCGTGGTCTTTCACCGGTGAAAGCATGTTCTGCCTGCACGCAATTGGTGGCGCGTACTACGTAGAAGTGACGCGTGCAATCTTGTAAAGCGCTTCACAAGAAACACTGGCCCCACTTCAGGACATGGACTCGGCTGCGGTAAGCTATAAATAACTAGAGGTCTGCGTGGATGCGAATATCCGCAGTATTTATCACTTTGTGGATAAAATTGTCAGCGATGCGGATATCCGCGTGTTAAATGCGGCTAAAGAGCGACGTATCTGGCCAGTACGTCTGTCGAAATGTTAGCTGAAAACTTCAAGCCTGTGGACATTATTCTTGCAAGGCCCAGGTAGAGTTGAAGTATTGTCCTCATCCCCCGGCCACAGAGGACGTAGTTGTACCTGACGGACCTGCGCCTAATCCGTTTACGCAAGCGTGTCTTATCTGCGGTAACTTATGTCAAGTGCTTTCTGGATGGCAAACCGGCCCACCGCCCACCAGAAGTGCCACGCCTGCCTTCAGTTAGAGCTTTGTAGTGACCGACTGACAACGTATATCGTAGTGAATACTGTGACAGTTCTGTCTTAACCCTTAAATGCATGGTGTTGCATATCTGCAACATCGATTGTAATATTGTCTTATCCGCTTCTAGTGGAAACTTCGCTGCATCTGTTTAACGCGTGTTAGTCCACAGAGTTTGTAGAAAGTGTCTGTGGTGTTTTTTATGTCAGTGTTGGCTGCAGTGTGATCTCCTGTTTACATCTTTGCTTGTGTTTGAAGAAGACGGAAGATATTGCAAATTTTGACGTTTTGTTTTCCATATAAAGAGCCAGTTTTTGAAGGAGGAAAAAAATCACACCAATTAAGACATGTATGGAGGACTATAATAAGCACAAAAATTTGTTTATACTATCCAACTTTAAAAATTATATAACAAGTTTTTGTATGTTGCATATTTACTGTTTTGGAAAACTAGCAACATATGATTTTTTTTACTATTTTTACAACTTATAAAACACAAAAATAATTTTTTATTGGAATTTTAAAAAAAATGATGCATTTAAGGGTTAAAATGAACATGCCATCAATAGATACTACCTATATCGTGTAAAGTGAAAAGAGGCGATTTGACATTAGTGAAGGAAAACAAATTGAAATCGTCAATTTGGAAAAAAAAATTTGGATACGTATTTGATGGCAAGGAAAATATCAAGTGTATGTTCTTACACTGTTTCATCGCAACCGAATGAACGGTACAGCCGCGCATAAAATACGAACAAAAAACAAACGAACGTTCATGTTTATATATTAGATAAATGGTCATGGAAGTAATAAAGATTGAAAATAGCATTTTATAGCAACTCTCATGATCAGATACAATGTACAGTGCAAGTAACGTACTTAGGAAGTTACACAATGTTAGATTGTATAGACTGGCCGTAGCTGCAGCCGACATTGTCTCTTTTTGCTGACAGTTACCAATTAGAAGTAGACGGCAGTTTTAACACTTGAAGTGACATGCTTTGCTTTGTGTCACATAACCTCTTGTGCGCTAATATGGGGAAAATAAAGTGTCCCTTTTGTAAAACTTCGAAAGAACGCTTTCTTTTTTGAATGTAAACACATTAAAATCTTTTGTATGGCGATTAAGTTTAACCAACGAAATTTAAGAAGATGCATGTGTTAAACAGCTGACGTCGTGCTCCGACCACTCGGGCTTCGAAGCACTACTGTGTGAGTCCGGAGCGCCAATGTTTTTCTGTATGGAATAGCCTGTTTTGGAGTAGGTATAGAACAGTTACCGTGATTCGAGAAGTCAAAAGTAGTTAAGTTGTCGCAGAAATGAGACTCTTAACAATAATTATATCATTACATACCATGGTTTCAAATATTGCTGTCTATTACTATTACCCATTCAGAACTTTAATATCTGCGGATGCGGATAAAAAACTTGCGGATGCGGATAAAGTGCCGCGGATGCGGTTGCGGATATGAGTCTTGCAGATGTGGTGCGGATAACACTTTTCTTATCCGCGCATACTTCTAGCTATAGCTCGCGTTCACCTTTGGTGTTTGCAGAGGCAACACTAGTGCATAGTACGCGAAGAGTGTCCTGAAAGCTGTTTTGATGTTCTCCTTGTGTCAGGAAGATGTGTTGTTTCAAGAGTATAATGCTCGTCCACACACGACGCGCGAAACTCAACTTGGTCTGCGAGACGCGCAACAACGTCCCTGGTCGGTACGATCTCCGAACGTCAACCGAGCGAGTGTGGGATGTGATGGGACGATAACTGACACGTACGACTCGTCAACTCACAACTATTGCGGGATTATACGAACAGGTCCAGCAGGTGTGGAGTAAGCTATCCCAAGACAGTGCTCGCTACCTGTATGATCCAATAGACACCAGAATCTGCGCCTACACTGCCGACTGCGGAACCTACACGACTTACCAATATGTATGTTTCAGCATGGATCGACACCTCGTATTTCAGTACCGCTTGAGCTATTGATCTGTAAATATAATCATTTCATATATTCAGGAATAAATGCCAGGTGAAGTGGAAAAATTTAAGATGGTTTACTAATAGTTATTTTCGCCAGTATATAGACATTTTACACCAGTTCCTCGAGGAGTTCCATCAAAGGCGCCTTACTGCAGGGAGCGCGGCCGCTCACCGTCGGAAGTTCGAGACCTCCCTCGGGCATAAGTGTGTGTGTGTGTGTGTGTGTGTGTGGTAAGCATAAGTTACTTTAAGTACACTGCTCAAAGCAGTTAGATCAGGTGTGATATCATACACAACATACATAGGTAATGTATTTTATTCCGATATTGGATGCAATTCTAATATTTGTGTGGTACAATACAATATTTTGCTGTCTCGTTTCTTTTTTCGAGGTTTACATGTCGGTTACTTAGCGCGACACACCAAGGGGCTACCATAACAGTGAAAAAGGCATTCTCGCTGCCCTCTGATAAGATGTCTGATCACCTCGGTCGGCGAGTATAGTTGCCCACCTGCGTAGCATGGGCAGCATGAGGTTCTCAGTCAGCTCTTGAGAGATATTTGGCCATTGTTCCATGAGCAGATTGTCCAGCTCTGCAACCACTGTGGAAGGTGTTCAACTGGCTGCAATGCGTCTGCTAAGTGCATCGCGGGCATTCTCAACCGGGATTCGGTCAACAAGCTGGCCACTCCATTCCTTCAATTCTCTAAACTTCATGTATGTTTTCCAACAGTGCAGGTCTGTGGTATCATTCACCAGAAGGAACCCATCTCCTTTAGTACAAGCTAGGGCACAACAAAAATCCAAGCCGAAGAATCTCGTCTCGATACCTCTGAGCACTCAAAACACCATTCTGAACGTAGAAAATGTCCATTCGTCCACCAATACTCCCACACCATTCGTCCACCGTCATGACATACTGATTTTCCCTGTACATAATCGAGATTGTTCCGAGTGAGGAAACGACGACTGCCCAGCTGAACACAAAAATGTTGGTTCATCTGTGAACAAAAACCGACGCAAAATCCTGATGTTCCTCCGCCCGGATTCTGCGGGCTAAACGGTGTCGTAGTTTTAATGGGACACACACCATACACTTCCGTGCGTAGAGATCACATTTTCGAAGGCGATTTCGGACTGCTTGTGTTGATGTTGCACTTCTGTTGCTGCCTGGAGGGTGCGTTGCAGCTGAGTTACGTTTGGTCTCCTGTTTCAATGGGACATTAACCAGAGATAACGGTCATGTCTTACTGATGTTACTCGCAGATGACTTCGGCCTTGCCTACTTTTAAGGTATTTTCTGAAATCGCGTCCGCGTCGTGGAAATTACACTGTGGGGCACTCCAATAGCTGCAGCCAGCTCCCTCTGTGCCCCGCTTCGAACCTTCCTATGGGTCTCCGTGCCATCGCGTCGGTCAAGTCACGTTGTTGTTGCATTCCACTACCGGCTCTCTACACTGTGTGAACCCAGCTACTTGCGTAATTGGTTTGCTAGAGTAAACACAGCACCGCCAACCGCTGCAGCAAGTTTCTGTTATTACCACTATCTCGGTTGCCGTAATGTTGTGGTCTACACTTCGTAGGATTAGAAATTGCGTGGTTATGGTATATCACCCCAAATTTGCGACAGGATAGGGGATTTACTGTCAGAGAGGACACAGTTAGTAGTAATCGACTGGTAAAGCATCGACCAAAACAGGTGATATCGGGCGTTCCATAGGGTAGAGTTATTGGTCCTCTGTTGTTCCATATTTACATAAACGATTTAGGGGAAATCTAAGTAGCCCTCTTAGATCGTTTGCAGATCACGCCGTCATTTACCGTCTAGTTCAATCCTCTGACGATCAAAACCAACTGTAGAACGACATGAATAACATATCACTATGGTGTAAAAATTGGCAATTGATCTAAATAATGAGAAGTATCGATATGAGTACGAAAAGAAATACGTTAAACTTTGTTTACAAGATAAATCAATCAAAAGTGAAGGCCATAAACTCCACAAAATACCTTCAGACTGAACATTCAGACTTAAAGTGAAAAGAACACGTAGATAATGTCGCGGGAAAAGCGAACCGGAGACTGGGTTTTATTGGCAGATCCCTTAAAAGACGCAACAGAAGTACTAAAGAAACTGCATACACTATGCTTGTCCATACTTTTTTGGAGTATTGCAGCCCAGTGTGGGATGCTTATCAGGTGGATTTGACTGAGGACATCGAAAGAGTCCAAAGAAGGGCAGCTTGTTTCGTACTGTCACGATACAGGGGAGACAGCGTTACGGAAATGATGCACGATCTGGGACGGGAATCATTACAACAACGGCGCTTATCGCTGCGGCGCGGGCCACTTACGAAACTCCAATAGTCAACATTCTCCTCCGAATGCAAAAATATATTGTTGACTTCCACATACATAGGTAGAAATGAACATCAGTATAAAATACATCTACATGGGATACTCTGCAAATCACATTTAAGTGCCTGGCAGAGGGTTCATCGAACCACAATTATACTATTTATCTCCCTTTCCATTCTCGAATATCGCGCGGGAAGACAGAACACTTGAATCTCTCTGTTCGAGCTTTGATTTCTCGTACTTTATTCTGATGATCATTTCTACCTATGTAAGTGGGAGTCCACAATATATTTTCGCATTCGGAGGAGAATGTTGGCGATTGGAGTTTCGCAAGTAGCCCACGCCGCAGCGATAAGCGCCGTAATACGAGAAACCAGAGCTCGAACGGAAAGATTGAGGCGTTCTTTCTTCCCGCGCGCTATTCGAAACAAAATGTTCAAATGTTTGTTAAGCTTATGATACTTGACTACGGGGACATCAGTCCCTAAACTTACAAACTACTTACGAACTGGCTAACACTAAGGACGGCACAAATATCCATGTCCGAGAGGGGATTCGAACCCCCGACCGTACTGACCGTGCAGACCGTGACAGGAGCGCCTCAGTACCCGCGGCCACCGCGGCCGGCGCGCTATTCGAGAATGGAATGGAAGAGAAATAGTATGATCGTGGTTCGCTGGACCCTCTGCCAGGCACTTAAATGTGATTTGCAGAGTATCTCGTCTAGATGTAGATATAGATGCAGAACCGACTAGAAGACGTGGAACCATTTTAGTTTCTTCCGTCGATGACAATAGTTCAGAACGTAGATCTGCCCCCCTGAGTGTTTTGACCAGTGTATTATGTTAGGCACGCCCTGTACCTCACGTGTCAGTAGAGAGACACCCTCCTTGAGGGTTTGGGCAGAGTGGTTGGTGCATTACAGAGTAGGCAGGCAGGCAGCGGCGCTGGAGATGGGCAGGGGCCGCGGCGCGTGGCGCTGGCGGCAGCGGCGGCTGCGGGATCAATAAGGCAGCCGCGTGGCCGGGCCGGGCCGCACCTGCAGCTGACCCACATCGCGGCCCTGCTGCCTGCTGCCTGCTGCCTGCATCCGCACCTACACTGCACACCTCATCTGGCGGCATCGCGAAGGGAGCGCCCGTTGCTCAGCAGCTCTGACACACGTAGCCTCGGCAGTAGCTCACACTTATAGCGTTTAAAATAAATTGTTCTTGTTGTTGTGGTCTTCAGTCCGGAGACTGGTTTCATGCAGCTCTCCACAATACCCTATCCTGAGCAAGCCTCTTCATCTCCACATAAGAACGGCAACCTACATCTGTCTGAATCTGCTTACTGTATCCATCTCTTGGTCTTCCTCTGCGATTTGTACCCCACACACTTCCCTCTAATGCTAAATTCACAATTCCTTGATGTCTAAGAATGTGTCCCACCAATCTATCCCTTCTTTTAGTCAAGATATGTCAGAAATTTCTTTTCTCCCCAATTCTTTTCAGTACCTCCTCATCAGTTACGCGATCCACCCACCTAATCTTCAGCATTCTTCTGTAGCACCATATTTCAAAAGCCTTAATCCTCTTCCTGTCCGCACTGTTTATCGTCCATGTCTCACTCCCATACAGGGCAACACTCCATACAAATGCCCTCAGAAAGGACTTCCTTAGGCTTAAATCAATATTCGATGTTAACAAATTTCTCTTTTTCAAAAACGCTTTTCTACACATTGCCATTCTGCATTTTATATCCTCTGTACTGCGACCATCATTTGTTATTTTATTGCCCAAGTAACAAAACTCATCTACCTCCTTTATTGCTTTGTTTCCCAATCTAATTCCTTCAGCATCACCTGATTTTCTTACACTGCACTCCATTACCCTAGTTTTGCTCTTGTTAATGTTCATCTTATATGCACCTCTCAGCACACTGTCCATTCCGTTCAGTTGCTCTTCCAGGTCCTTTGCTGTATCTCACAGAATTACTATGTCGTCGGCAAAACGCAATGTTTTTAATTCTTCCCCCTGAACTTTTATTCCTTCACCAAATTTCTCCTTGCTTTCCTTTATAGCTTGTTCAATGTACAAATTGAATAAAATAAATTAATGTCACAAAAGTGCGCAAATCGAAATTAAAGTATAACTATTTTGTGCCAATACTGCTAGTAGAAAATTTTATAAATTAAGCTGTTTCGAGAAGTTGCAAACCCAGACTATATCAAATTCTACAAGTAGCTCTATACGGGTCAGTAAGTTTTACATTTAGAAAATCAGATGAACAAAAATTATTAGTTTTTGAAAGGAAAATTTTACGGAATTTTTTTGGCCCCAAGAGAGACACAGATACAGGGGAGTGGAGGATACTGAAAAATAAGGATCTGAAAGAGCTGTATCAAGAGGCTGATATTAGTGGATGAAAAGAAGACTGATGTGCACTGGACATCAGGATGGAGGAAGAGAGACTACCTAAAGAAGCGTTCCCTGAATCCATGGAGGGAAGACGGAAGAGAGGAAGGCCACGTACTAGATTGAAGGATGACCATCGGCCTGAGAAAAGGAGAATGGACTGTAAGTGAAAGGAACAGAGAGGACTGGAAGAAGAGTGTAGAGAACATGTATGGTCTCCAAGGCCCAAGCGATAACTAAAAAGCAGTGGTTATTAATGAGGGTTTTGATAGCGAATTACGTTTATACTGAAGTGACGTTGACAGTAATCTGTCAAATTAAATTTCATAATTATTATTTCTTAATTAACTTATACACGAGTAGATTCACACCTTCCATATCTTATATACACTGCACTAAATTGAGAGTATAAATTTGCGTATTTTGCATTTCTATATATCAGATTAGGAGGTGGACCTTCAAATTGGAATTATTAGAAGTTTAGTAACTCTTTCCACAGAAAGACGATATTTGGTTTATGTTTTTATTTTGTTCATGCAACTAAACCATCGCTCGCAGTCAGCTATGTGCAGGGGAATACTGGAGGCGTATGCTATAATTAAATCCGAAATAGGGACTTGTTCACTCATCTTATTAACACAAATGAACTCTACCATTCTTTGAAATTCTTTCAATTGCATCTACCTTCTTAAACAATGCCCATTCCAGTAACTGATTAATCACATTCTTAGGTTTGGCAGAATTAATTAGTACCTATATTTCCGCGGTTTGCTTATTGCTGTTGTTTTTGTTTATTTCTATTGTGTGACCATTTTCAGTCTCGTTGCGACTAGGAGTTCCTTCCATTTTCTTTTCCGAAACTAATTTATTCATCGCTCCAAACAGGACCATGCCTAGTAAAGCACTGTGGTGTTCAAACCAATCTTCGGATTGATGACTGCTTTACCTTACCTCTTTAAATGTACAAGCATACACAGTCTGCATTTGACAAGAATAAGCGAATTAAGTAAATCAGTAACGAGATCCATAATCTGTGAGGAAAATCAGTTGCCGCGGCGGAGCGGCCGAGCGCATTGAGGTGCTGTGCTACGATGCGCGAGGCCGTTCCCCGTCGGGGGTTCGAATCCCCCATCGGGCATGGATGTTTGTGCCAGCTTTAGTATAAGCTAGTTCATAAGTAGTTTGTAAGTATAGTGACTGATGACCCCGTAGTTAAGTCCCACAAACATTTGAACATTTGATTTGAAAATCGGCTAGTTAAAGCGTGAAAGGTTATATTTTTAACCTGTATTGTTTGTTTCTGCGACAGAATGTTGTCGCATTTTTGAGAATGCTATTTTAAAACTCGTCGCATTTTTCAACCTCGAGTAGCATAATGCGACAAAAGCGACTATGACTTAAAGCCCGGCGTTACTTATGTTACTGCAGTTTACTGTAAATTAAATTTCCAGATATTCTAATGAATAGACAGTCTACCGTCCCTTCGTTGGATCTACAGAAGCCAGAGCAATGATTTTCAAATGTAGTATACAATAATGTGTATATTTTTTTTCACGACCGAATATTCGGTTTCGGCCACTTTCTGCCAAAACATTTGTTTCGGCCAGAAATTAACCGAATCTTCGGTTTGGCCGAAATTAGCTTTCGTGAACTTAATGATGAAGTCGGGCCGCATTTGCAATGCATTCAGTCAACCGTTTACCTCAGCTGAGGGCACGCCGTTTATCTACCAGGCGCCTTTCCTCGCACGTAAGAATTGTATTTTGTTGTGAATCCCAATCGTATCTTACAGTGATTTTCTTATACTGTGTTTGTAACAATTTAACTTATTCAGTTTTGTATGTAATGGACCTGGTTATCATATTGTTATGCTGAAAATTTTTATAAACGTCAATAAAAATACACCTTCTTCAGATTATTGACTCAGAATCGCCAATACTGTATCATTTATTTCTCTTTACCGGTTTCAATTATATATATCATCATCTTCAGAAGGCTTTAAAACATATTCACTTAAGACAGTCTGTCTTATGTGAGAAACAGTTAACATATGTTATCTTTTTATCTGATATGATGATCCATTTTATTGACGTGTATTTTAACAAATTGTTATGTATTATTACTCATTTTAAATTTTGACGAGAAATCCTTTATTTTACATGGTCTCCAAAGTGAATATGGTTTAAAGCCTTCTGAAGATGATATACATAATCGAAATCCATAAAGACAAATAAATGATACGATATTGGCAATCCTGTCTCAATAACCTAAAGAAGATGTATTTTTATTAATATTAAAAAACAGATCGCTCTGCAGAGGCATGACACGCGAGGTAACTATAATACTTTCTTACCGTTTCTGTTGAGTTGCGTAAATTTACACTGACAACAATCCTACTGTTACTCGGAACCACAATCTAATATACCACTCACGACACTCGAGGGAATTTTTGTTATCCACCGCGATAGCAGCGCACCATGTAGCCAGCAGGGTACACCACTGGGTTGGCGGTATCTTGTGCATTATGTTATACGCTGTTTATATTCGTTTTAGTGATGGCTTTTTGAACGGGAAACGCTTGTTGCGCAAAGAAATGGAGTATAAAAAATGAAAAAAAAACTTATTTGTCTGATTTCCTAAGGACTCTAAGAGGTATGTAACTTAATGTATTACTGAAATATTTTCATTACTCACCAGAAAGTTACATAAATTTAGATATTATAAAGACTGATTGATGTTTTAGGAGTAGAAAATGGTTCATACAGTGTTCGGAAAATAAGATGAAAAGCATTTAGAACAAAGTGAGAAGCGAGAGATGCAAATACCGAAAAGGCGTAGAAAATAAAGGCGTCAGCAGTCAGCTCATTCTCTTTTTTTTTTTTTTTTTTTTTTTTTTTTTTTTGGAAATATGCACGTAAACGTAGCGAGGACATATGCTAAACTTTCAACTATAATAAAGATTTAAACCTATTTCTAGGGTGAGTTGGAACTACCTCATCCGACATAGAACAATAGTAAAGACGAAAGTCGTAGTTTTGCTAACTGGTGCCTTAAAAACTAAATCACAGAACGAAACGAAATGGAGCATTTTGGACCTACATGGCTTAGTATAGGAAGGGGATCTTACAAAGTGTGGGAGAACTAGTTATTTACGGATTTTAGTGCGGGTCGGTAGCAGAGTGGTAGAGTGCCAGACTAAGAATCCAAAGGTCGCATCTTCGGTTCCCGCCAAGTCCTAGGATTTTTATCTGTCACTTTCCACCTCTTTCACCTCTGGCAGTGTTGCTGATGTGAAAAACATAGAGTAGCAGCGAGGTTCGGAACCCACGTTAAACTGTAGGTCTCCCTGTAAGTCAGTTTGACGGTCGGAGGAAGGGAACGGCATACCACCTCCAAACAGGACCATGCCTAGTAAAGCACTGTGGTTTCCGGATTGTTGACTACTTTATAATGTAAATTTACCGATATTTTAACTCAATTACTTATGTTCCGGTTTCGCTTTCGGCCGAAGCTAGAAGAGGAGCCAAATAATCGGTTATGGTTTCGGCTGATGATTATGTTTCGGTCGGACATTACGAAAAAAAATATTTGTCTGTATCTTTTATTCAATGCAACTTGTGATTTACTTGGAACGTAAAGGTGTCACTTTTATCTTTGTAAGATAGAGCAAATGTGATAATCTTTGGAACCGCTCGATCTCTGCAGACGGGTTCATCAAACATTTTCTAAGGACGGACGATATTTCAAGCAAGTGTCCGTAACGTTGTGTCACAAGGTTTACGAGAAGACTACCCATATTAATTGCTACCTGCATAAAGACTCTAACCATCATACCAGACAAAAAAGAGGTGTGATTAATACTTTGGTCGGAGGGCACTTATTTAAAAGATGAGGTGGAACATCTACGATCGGCCTTCAAGAAGAATGGCTATTCCACTAAAGAAATAGACCGAAACACTTCGTCCCAGAGAGAGAGTCAAAACCGACGAGGAAAAACGCCGAAGGGGAAAGTGGAAAAGAGATAAGCATGTATCGACATTACAAATTATTAATTAAAATTTCGCTTCTTGTTGTGGTCTTCAGTCCGCAGACTGGTTTGATGCAGTTCTCCACGCTATCCTGTATGTGCAAGTCTCTTCATCTGAGAATACGTTCCGCAACCTTCATCCTTTTGAATGTGCTTACTGTATTCGTCGCTAGGTCTCCCTCTACAATTTTTACCCCAAACGCTTCCTTCTAATGCCAAGTCGACAATTCCTTGATGTTACAGAATGTGTCCAACCAATCTATCCCTTCTTTTAGGATATGCCAGAAACTCCTTTTCTCCCCGATTCGGTTAAGCACCTCATCATTAGTTACGTGATCTACCCATCTAATTTTCATCATTCGTCAATAGCACCACATCTCAAAAGCTGCTATCATCTTTTTATCTGAACTTATCGTCCACGTTTCACTCCCATACAATGCTACATTCCAGACAAATGCTTTCAGAAATGACTTCCTAACATTTAAATTAATATTGGATGTTAACAAGTTTCGCTTCTTTAGAAACACTTTTCTTCCCATAGCCATTCTGCATTTTATATCTTCTTTACTTCGGCCATCAGAAGTTGTCTTGCTACCCTAATAACAAAATTCATCTACTACTTTTATTGTCCCATTACCTAATCTAATTCCTTCAGCATCGCCTGATTTTCTGACATTGCATTCCATTACCCTCGTTTTACTCTTTTTAATGTTCATCTTATATTTTCCTTTCAAGACACTGTCCATTCCATTCAATTGCTCTTCCAGCTCTTTTGCTGTCTCTGACAGAATTACTATGTCATCGGCAAACCGCATTTTTTTTTCTCCCTGCACTTTAATGCCCTCTCCAAATTTCTCCTTCCATTCCTTCGCTGCCTGCTCAATGTACAGATTGAACAACATTGGGGAAAGGCTACAACCCTGTCTTACTCACTTCCCAACCTCTGCGTCCCTTTCTTGCACTTCGACTCTAATAACCGCTGTCTGATTTTTTATAGGTTGAATATAACTCTTCGCTCACTATATTTTACCCCTGCCACCTTCAGAATTTGGAAGAGTGTATTCCAGTCGACATTGTCAAAAGCTTTCTCCAAATCGACAAACGCTAAAAACGTAGGTTACCCTTTCCTTAGCCTATCTTTTAAGGTAAGTTGTAATGTGAGTATTGCCTCCCGTGTTGCTACATTTGTTCTAAAGCCAAACTGATCTTCCCCGAGGTCGGATTCCACATCTTCCACATCTTTATTAATTGAAAAATAAATGAAATCTTTCTTTAGGTTATTGAATAAGAATTATTCACACTGGACTCCGCTCCACTTGTAGCTACCATTTAGATAAGAAAAGCACAAGTAAGAATATAGAACTGTTTGCAACAAAATTGTATACAAATCACATGGAGTAATGTGATGCAATAGGCGAAAGGGATAGTTCAGAACCTCGGTGGAATAGCCGAGCGCTCTAAGGCGCATTGCTGAGGAGCGCGTGGTTGCTTCCTGTCGGAAGTTCGAGTCCTCCATCGGGCAGGGTGTGTGTGTGTGTGTGTGTGTGTGTGTTGTCCTCGGTTACTTTAAGTAGTTAGTAAGCCTAGAAACTAATATTCATAGAATTACAAATAATTAACATTTTTTGATAACTCAGAACATAAAGAAAGTAAACTGCGCGAAGGGACGCCAAGGTTGCGTCGAAATACTAACGGGGCAGGGTGAGTCGAGTACGTCGAGAATAATGGACAAAAGAGTGTAAGACGAGCAAACACATATGAGTGTCACAGAAATATTAAGATAATTTCAGACATTATATTCAGATGATAACATCGGCCTGTCTCTTTGAATAATAATGAAATGCACTTCTGGTCATCAAAATGAGACACGAAGAACGACTCGAGATAGCACAGCGTAATTAATTTCTCAGATAAAACGTTGTATAAAAGTCACAAGATTGGAAAAACTTCGGTCCCATCTAAAGCAGATGATGAACTCAGTATCGAGTTTTGCCGTCATTGCTGGTTGCACTCCTGCGGCATTGAATCAAAGAGGCTCTGGTTGTGTTTTTGGGGTACAGCAGGCCACGCTGCTTCGACATATTACCAAAGTTGATCTGATGTAGGCCTAGCAGCGGGTTGTGTATCCCGTACGAGTCATTCCGCAGTCATTAACCAGAGGTTTTCGATAAATGTGCAAATGTTTGTTAAGCTTAAGGGAGTTAACTGCGGAGTCATCAGTCCCTATTACTTATGAATTACCTTACACTAAAGACGACACATCCATGCCCAAGGGGGGGGGGGATTCGAACCTACGGCAGGGAGCAGCCTCGCGCATAGTAACATAGCGCCTCAATGCGCTCAGCCACTTCGCCGCGGCGGTTTTCGATAGGCGAGATCGGAAGAATAGGGAGGCGAAGGCCAAAATGCAATGGCATGGGCGGTGAAGGAGTCTTACGTATCAAGTGTGGTATGAGATACGTCGGTAAAAACTTCCGAACTTGATTCCACCACGATGGTCGGACTAGAATGTGGAGACACCGTGTTGACAGGCTGTCGAAGTGTTGCCTTATGCACCTCCACCAACTCCACCTGGAAACATGGCCTCACAACAGCCCGTGCCACGTCATACCGACCAGGGCGCGGCAGCCAGCTTAGTGGCTGGTCGCTGGGGCACAGACCATTGCGTCGTATCGGCCAGCCAGTCAGATGGGGGTCGCGGCCTGGTCCGAGGCCTACGAGAAAGACAGGCCCCCAGCGCAGTCGTCGTGCCACGTAAGCAAGGTAGTTCCGAGCCGGCGCGATTGCTCAGTGGCTGCCCACTGTGTTGCAGTGGGCTGTGTCCCAGTGGCCGGCCAATCGGCTAGCGATCGCGCCGGCTCGGAACTACCTTGCTTACATGGCTTGACAACTGCGCTGGGGCTTGTCTTTCTCGGCCTGGTCGGTATGACTTGGCACGGGCTGTTGTGAGCCCTTGTACCTTCGGACATGCCTATTTTCCTTCGCTGAGGACACCATAACGAGAGATGTTAACCCGATATCCTGCAGCAGTCCTTGCAACCATAGAACAAAGAAATCCAAGTATTTGTCAACTACCAACACTACCGCAACTACCAGCACTACCGCACTGCAGTTTGAGCCCGTAGGATTTCGTGAATAACACATTTCCTGAGAGGTGCGTGGGTCGTGATTATCTCATAGCATGTCACTCGCCCTCCCTTCCGATGTCACGCCATTAGGCCTGTTTTTGTGGGTTACGTCAATGCTCGCGTTTACGCAATGCTGCTGCCATTCGAGCACGAATCAATAAAGCAGTTAGAACTGTTCATGCTGCAATGCCGACCTCTACTTTAGCACAACTCTGATATCGAGTTGATGTTCCACTAGCGATGAGTGGAATACGCACTGTTTTATATGGCATAAAAAACACACTTTTTATATCTGGTAAACGTTTTACAACAAATCACGATGCTGTCTCTGTAAAGAGTTCGCAATTTATTGTTTGTTTAAATGATAGCGGATCTTCGGAGATAATCATTAAGTGATAAAAGAAACAACTCGAAGTCTATTATTTCATTCAATCATTCACCTACCAGTCTACATAAATTAAAAATCGTGGCTCTCCGATCGCGTTCACCATCATTTTGAAGGTGCCATCGAGTAGATTGTACGCTTGTGTAGTCGAATTCTCCAAAGATTTTTAACACTGTTTTTGGGTAAAGACTCGTATCTCACAGATTCTCTCACTAACATTTTAATAACAATGAGATTACTTAACATGAGCAACTATAAAAATCCATTTTACAGACATTTGAAACCTAAAAATTATTGGTTAGTTCTAATACATACTGCGATATTAGGGAACTGAGAACCTGAACTGCCTAGAAAAGTACGCGCGCGCGCGCGTGTTTGTGTGTGTGTGTGTGTGTGTGTGTGTGTGTGTGTGTGTGTGTGTGTGAGAGAGAGAGAGAGAGAGAGAGAGAGAGAGAGAGAGAGAGAGAGAGAGAGAGAGAGAGAGAGAGAGCGTTTTGTCATTAGAATAAATCTACTTAGGTAGTTTGTAAGTCTAGGGACTCTTGACCACTGCATTTTGGTCATACAGCTTCAGAAACACTTGAAATTGTAATGACAGCATCATTTGCAATCAGCCGAAGACTGCCTCTCAGATCATCTCCTACATCATTTATAAAGATTGAGTTTTCCACCATGTAAAAACTCTAACGAACTCTAGGTATTGATATAGGAAAGGATACGAAACCGAAAAACTACGAAACTTTTGTCGGGAAATGAATGATGTGCATGCTGGAGACCATTTATTCAATCATTGTTTGTGGTATAATGCGCGCTACACCATGCAGCCCCAGTTACAGTATTTGTTGAAAATGTTGTGCATGTGCCTCAAAGCATGTGTATTCACATACTGTATTTGACACAGTAACGCTAAAATCGCAGTGGTGACAACGCTGTATAAATACGCTGCTCCACCGTCTCCACATCTTGAATGGGAAACTTTCGAGGTGGCCCCATAACTGGAAATCGCACGGGTTGAGATCCGATGAATGAGCAGGCCATGGATCTGGACCTCCTCGGCCGATCCATCGACCAGGGAAGACATTCGTCGGGCGTTAATGTCGAAGTGGACTGGAGCGCCATCATGCAGCTTCCACACAACCCTTCGAATCGTCAATGACAAGCATCTAGTAGGAAACCATGTGTAATGTAACTGTGACTGCGTAGTACAGCGCGTATTGGACTGCAGTCTCTGTAGCAAAGTGAGACTGAATAAATCGTCTTCAGTAAGCATTTCATTTTGTATACAGTTTAGGAACAGCAGAAAGTCTGACATATTACGCAGATCCAGTCAATCGATGATAACTTTAAACATCACGAAAAAGATCGCCGAATCTGTTGCATCACCTTCATTCCAGGTTCCTCTAACACTGACCTTGAATGTGTATATTTCATCAAGAACACCGTTCCTTACATTGCCCATACATGTAGCTTAACCCGTACATAGATGTAAGCAACCTCGCATGAGCAGCCTTAATGCGACGGAGTGGATAAGAAGGTCGATCACTTCCAGTCATAAGGGAGTAGACTGTTTGTGATGAGTTGTGCAAGGCCTAGAGGGTCAATTCCAAAGTTAAATCTTATCCGCATTGTTACTTTGTCTCAGGAGGGGCTCTCATCACGGAAGTTTTCAGACGTCTCGGAGTAAACCGAAGCTATGTTTTTCGGACGAGGTACAGAGATGGAGCAACTGTCGATGACTCGCGTCGGTCTGGCCGCCCCAAGACTAGCAAAGGACCCGAAAACTAATACTTGCGGATTTCATCTCGGAGGAACCCTGTCAGGAACACACCCATGCTGAATAATGATTATCACAGGACGTCATATTTCGACTCAAAACTGTACGTAAAAGGCGCCAAATACGCAAATTCATCCCTCCCGACGTACGTGGTGGCGAGGTCCATCTGAGACACCTAGACCACGCAGAGCGGTACAGATGGGCCCAAAAACATGCTGAATGAACTGATCAGAATTGGCATACAGTGCTATTCACAGATAAGACTCGTTTCTGGCTTTAACCAAACAATCGTCGGAGACGTTTTTGTAGGCACATGGTCAGCCTGAAAATCTTAGACCTCCCCCAAGCGAATGCCGCAAGGTCACCTGATGTTTTGGAGCGGCATTATGTGGGTGCCACCGTACGCCATGGTGGTCGTAGAAGACAGCCAGACAGCTATACGGTACAGTGATGACATCGCCCGACATATAGGGCAACCATTTCCGTGAGGGACTCGGGTTCTGGTGAATGCGTTCCTTCATCATAACGACATTGCAGTATTAGAATGGCCAGCATGTTCTCCAGATATGATCGCTATCGTACTTGCCTGGGATACACTGACGACTCACCGCACATCTCAGAGAGCTACGCCGAATCGCCTTTGAGGACAATCTGGACCAACAGTCCGTTGTTGATCTAGCGGACAGTATGGCTCGACGAATCACTGCAAGAGGACGATTTACCGGGGTACTGGTATATGTAGCAACCTGTAGCATAAGTTCAGAATGTCTAGGTTATTGTTGTATAACTCAATTTCTGGTTTGGGGGCAATGTAGAGAAATGATATGTTGTATATCTTTACTCCATTTTTACATAAAGTGTCACGAACCCTAAAAATCGTGGTGAGGCAACACATTTTTGACATGGGTAGTAACTGGATTCAGACCGCCGAATGAAAGTTATGACCCTCGTTTCTTCCTTTCCGCGGCACTTATGCCCAGCTTTGTAGTTATACTTTCAAGGATTTGGACCATAACATGCGATGGACAAGGCAAGACGATTCTTCACTGAATTCAAGTTCATCAGAAATCTCCGTTTTGTGAATATTATGCCCTGATTCAAGTAAATTTTAGTCCCTATTTCTTTTGTATTATTTAGTCAAAGATATTGCTTATCGTCGCCGGGGTAAAGCGCTCGACTGGAAGCAGAAGGGTCGCGGCTTCAAAACCCGGTCAGACCTCGGATTTTTTCAGTCTGAACTTTACCCCATCCTTTACCTCTCAACGACGTGAGGAATTGCCAGAAAAGACACGTGGTTCTGATTCCACGGTAAGCTGTAGGTCCCCTTTCCCCGGTTGGATAACTGGAGTAGGCTAGGGACACGCAAGTCGTTGGCGTCCAATTGAAAGACTTGCACCAGGCCCATAAGCCACACGAAATTATTATTATTAGTGATTGTAGTTCAAATGTTCAAATGTTTGTAGAACTTATTGGACTTAACTACAGGGTCATCAGTCCCTAAGCTTACAAACTACTTATGAACTAGCTAAGACTAAGGACGGCACAAATATCCATGCCCGAGGGGGGATTCGAACCCCCAACCGTATTGGCAGTGCAGACCGTGACTGGAGCGCCTCAGTCCCCTCGGCCACCGCGGCCGGCTGTGACTGTAGTACATTTATTAACACATGTCCCACTCCGATTCGGTTTAAATTCTACCATTTGATGAAATGGTCTATTCTTTACTGTTCTGCATCCTCAGAGTTAATAATACTGGACAATAACACATTCCTATAACAAGATTTTCGTATTTTAAATGTTCGTATAACGTTCGCACCAAAGATACACTCGCGAAATAATGTTTGTACCCGTATTTTAACAGTTGTCTCTTTAGATGAAATGACTGATGATGAAATGATGCCTAATCATCCTTGGAAATCTAAATTAAATTTCTCTACGCTATCGCACTATTACTCAATTCCTTAAATCATCTAATTTAAATCTGTCCGTGCGTTTTATAATATTCATCACATTGCTCACGCTATTCCGTATCGATCTTAGACGCGATCTGGTTTCGACTATTCTATCATTCACCAGCCGCGAACTAACTGAAATAAAACTTTGATCTAAGCTTCTCAAATAAGCATTTTCTAACTGAGCGGAAAATAATAGCAGATTTTTTTGTAACAATCCCGGAATTTTGCTTATATACCCCAACATGGAGAACATATCAGAGACTATTGCATCCTCCATGCTGTTACTTCCTTTTGTCTTACTTTGCGTTTAAATATTCTTTATGACCGAAAAAACTAATTTCCCACTATGATAACTGCATATCTAAATTAATAATTTCCCAAATAAAAATACCCGAGCTGATAAATACACTAATCTATATCTATAAATGTGAATGTCTGTTCGGTGTACGTTTATCACGTCTGAACCACAAGGCATAAAGAGCTAAAATTTGTACAGTTACTAATGTCTACCCGGGGAAGGCTTTTGGTACGGTTTTATGTCGATCGGATAGCTATTTATCTATATATATTAATGTGAATGTCTGTTCGGTGTACGCTAATCACGGCCGAACGACAAGACGCAGAGACTTAAATATTTGTACAGTTACTAATTTATACCTGAGGAAGATTTTAGGCGCGGTTTTATAGCGATCTCATAGATATTTTGTAATTTGAAGAATATAACGCGAAATGCGGAACAATAATGATTCTTTGACAATTATATTTACTCTTTGAAAATTGTATTATTGGTTGCATTGTTGCTTGGGGGTTGATAATGATAAAAGGGTGGAGTATATAGAGATGGAAAGTTATCGGTGTATATAAAATTCTACGTGTGTGTGTGGTGTGTGTGCGTGTGTGTGTGTGTGTGTGTGTGTGTGTGTGTGTGTGTGTCAATATTTCACTCTGCAGCGAAAACTACAGAACGCAAACGAATGGTGTGTGTGTAATTGTTGTCCGAAGTCTCCCGTTGTACACCATAGCAGTTCCATGCCGACAGCTATTAGGGGGTGGAAGATATGGTGGTTGAAAATCGTCAAATTATAAAAAAATTTTGACTGAAGGCCAGCGATGACGTTTGCGACTCTATAGCAAGGAGGTTACGTACAGCGAAACGTGATGCCACAGTTGTGATGTTTGGTCTATGCGTGCTACAATCTCTTGATCTCTTTCTCTGTAAGGATAAGCATATGAATAAGGAAATATAAGAATAAATAAATAAATCAGTAAAAAAGAAATTTCTTTTAATACATCTCTTTAGAAAAAATCGATTGGAAGTTTCGCGCATTACATCAAGTGATCCATCTGTGATATTATTACAATCATTATTGTTGAATTTCGTGATTGGATTCTTCGAAACGAGTGCATTTTTACCTGTGATTTCTTATATATTCTCTGATAAATGTAACATGTTTTTAGAAAAAAAGGCGATGGACAGAAAGAGAGTGGATAGGAAAAGTACTAGGTTCGAATAAATAAATAAATACCCGGGCAACGCCGGGTTTTCAGCTAGTATTCCTATAAAAATCCAATATTGCGTACACAAAAATCCTGAAAAATGTAACGTACGTCATAAAGTGAAGAATGACACAAAATATGGCGGATAGGCGGTCGACACGCTATACTGACAGCCTGCAGAGTGTATCCGCGGCAGAAGCAAGAATTCCGCAGGGCAGAGGAGAGCAGAGTGTTGGAAGCTACAACAAAGGAACGTCGGCAGTCCGTAGGCACTGGCTGTGGGGAGAGAGAGGGGGAGGGGCGGGGCCCTGGAGAGCGTCGCTGCGGGCGTGGCGGACGCGCCCCTCCTGTTGGAGTGCCATCGTGGCTGCGGCGGCTTCCACCGCGGGGACCGCAGCCGCCCCAAGCGCACTCCGACTGCAGATGCCGCGGGGCAGGGGCGCGCGTGTGTGGTTTTCCCACCACACTTCCCAGAGGCAGCTGCTTTTGTATAGGGGGCAGGCTTAGACGTGGCTGTGCGTGCGATTTGTGTAACATGCAACGCCACGAACGGGGTGTGATGGTAGGTTGGCTAAGGTAGGGAATTTAGATTTTAGCAGTGGTGCCGGAATCGGGCTCACCATGTCGAATACTGTTCAGGTTATTCTTGAATGGTCGAATGAGAGTGTCACAATCCTCAACAGACGCACTACTATTACGGCGACCAGTTCTACTGACCATTAAAATTGCTGCACCAAGAAGATGATAGACAGGTATTCATTGGACAAATATAATATACTAGAACTGACATGTGATTACATTTTCACGCAATTTGGGTGCATAGATACTCAGAAATCAGTACCCAAAACAACCACCTCTGGCCTGGGCATAGTCAAACAGAGATGGTGTGTACAATTACAGATGCCCAAGCAGCTTCAACACGATACCACAGTTCATCAAGAGTAGTGACTGGAGTATTGTGACGAGCCAGTTGCTCGGCCACCATTGACCAGACGTTTTCAATTGGTGAGAGAGCTGGAGAATGCGCTGGCCAGGGCAGCAAACGAACATTTTCCGTATCTAGAAAGGACCGTACACGACCTGCAACATGTGGCCGTGCATTATCCTGCGGAAATGTAGGGTTTCGCAGGGATCCAATGAACGGTAGAGTCACGGGTCGTAACACATCTGAAATGCAACGACCACTGCCGTCGATGCGAACAAGAGATGACAGAGATGTGTAACCAATGGCACGCCACACCATCACGCCGGGTGAAAAGCCAGTATGACGATGACGACTACACGCTTCCAATGTGCAATCACCACAATGTCGTCAAACACAGATGCGACAATCATGATGCTGTAAACAGAACCTGGATTCATCCGAAAAAATGACGTTTTGTAATTCATGCACCCAAGTTCGTCGTTGCGTACCCCATCGCAGGCGCTCCTGTCTGTGATGCAGCGTCAAGGGTAACCGCAGCCATGGTCTCCCAACTGAAAGTCCATGCTGCTGCAAACTTCGCCGAACTGTTCCTGCAGATGGTTGTTGTCTTGCAAACGTCCCCATCTGTTGACTCGAGACGTCGAAACGTGGCTGCACGATCCGTTACAGTCATACGGATAAGATGCCTGTCGTCTCGACTGCTAGTGGGATCGAGCATGGCGTTCCGTATTGTCCTCCAGAACCCTCCGATTACATATTCTGCTAACAGTCATTGGATCGCGACCAAAGCGAGCAGCAATGTCGCGATACGATAAACCGCAATCGCGATAGGCTACAATCTGATCTTTATCAAAGTCGGAAACGTGATGGTACGCATTTATCCTCCTTACGCGAGGCATCATAACAACGTTTCACCAGGCAACGCCGGTCAACTGCTGTCTGTGTATGAGAAATCGGTGGGAAACTTTCCTCATGGCAGCACGTTGTAGGTGTCGCCACCGGCACCAACCTTGTGTGAATGCTCTGCAAAGCTAATGATATGCATATTACAGCATCTTCTTCCGTCGGTTAAATTTCGCGTCTGTAGCACTTCATCTTACTGGTGTAGCAATTTTAATGGCCAAGAGTTTAGGTTGCGAGTTTTCCTGCATTTAGCACTTAAAAAAATTCTCCCTTCTTGCTCATTGTCTTCCTGTTCGTCCAGTATACTTCGTCAGTGATCGCCGTTATAATAAGAAACGCGTGAGGTATTATTGACATTTATAATTCCATCATCGATATATCTCGAAACATAGTTTTATAAAAATCTCGATTACTGTTTCTGCTTGTTCGGCCTTAGGAATTCACTGAGCTGTAATGGTAATGTTTATTAGTTTCTTCGTTAATACTGCCAACTCAAGGACGTGCTTGCGTCGTATCAATCATCAGCAAAGATTTTGAAAGTGGATTACGGACACATTGATGATCAGACAGAACCGTTTCATTAGTTTTTCTCAATTGATTTACAAAACAACATTTCGCAACGCTTCGAAAGAAGCAATGGCGATAGAGCGCACTACGGTCGGGGGTTCGAATCCCCCCTCGGGCATGGATATTTGTGCCGTCCTTAGTATAAGTTAGTTGATAAGTAGTTTGTAAGTTTAGAGACTGATGACCCCGTAGTTAAGTCCCATAAGCTTAACAAACATTTGAACAAGTGCTTTTTTTGCTGTGGACTGACGTAAACTGGAACACCTCGGCTAAATGATAATTCATTGACCTCAGAAATTGTACACTCGTGTTATGAGATGAACATTAACATACATATGCACACTTTAAAAGAGACAGCAGTTTTTTTAAGAACACTCCAATGAATACGGACATTCATGATCAACAACAGCCATCTCTGCGTTCAGAAACATTTTTATAGTGAACATGCTTTTCTAAAAGCAGGCGAAGTTGAATAAAACTTTATGGTGATGACGGCAGAGTGCTAGTTTCAGTGATGCCAGTGATACTGCATCTCTTTATTGCCAATCTCTTTATTTGTGCATATCGGTACCCGGTAACTTTTGAAATAAACTTTAGTCTTGACCACAAATTTCAATTTATTGAGGCCTTACGCATTTCGAGGTTTCGTCATTATCGAAGGCTACAGAAAGACAAAGGAATTAATATTCATCAAACATTTTGATAAAACATAAATGAGAACACACTATCTTCACACTCACCATATCTTTTAAAACTTATTAAAAAGTGAAACTAAAATATTCCTTTTAGAATAATCACTATCAAAGACATATTTCAAACATAAAACAAATTTAAAATTCCCCCCATAACATCCCTGTAGGATCGTCAAGTGCATACTCAGGGTTGTTCTGGAGGAATTGCTGTAGCCTTCGAAAATGACGAAACGTCAAAACGCATAAGGCCTCAATAAATTGAAATTTGTGGTCAAGACTCTAAAGTTTATTTCAAGTGCATCAAAATGGCCACGTATCGCAAATGTCTAATGGAGACAACCGGTAACTTTTGTGCCTTCATTGTACTGCTCTTAACAACACAGACGTGTCCTCAGGACTATTGTGGTGCTTTGCCTCATTTACTGCTCACGGCACACTTCGCGAAGGAGCCCAAATCAGAAAACCCGATTAGCGCTTGTCTTCGGAGCGCGTGTGGGCAGTCTTTCGGCCGGCTGTCACACCTTTGAGAGGGGAAAAACGAGGCAGCGAGTGTGTGGGCAGAGCGCGCGCGTGGCGGTATCGGCTGGGCTGGGCTGGCCGTGTGGTTCCGCGCGGCCGCGCCTTTTGTGGCGGCGTCAGCGCTATCAGCGGCACCGCGCCTTCCGCCGCCGCCTCCGGCCGCTGACACTTCCGCCGCCACCGCCACACCGCAGACGTCCGCGCCACGCCGCGCCACCTGCCACCTGCCACCTGCCAGACGCTCCAATCGACACTCGCACCTCGCACTCACCCGATCGCCTGCTCACCTGTCGCCATCTGTTATCGTCCGCACACTGGTTTGATGCAGCTCTCCACTCTACCCTAAGTCTCTACCATCTCCTCATAAGAACGGCAACCCATCTTTTACGTTGTCTATGATCAGAAATATTTTTTTCTGTAGAAACATCAGGTATACGACTGTGAGTGTTCAATCTTTTCAACATGACCATTTACTGTCACGTGCGGAAAATCACTAAAAAACTATCAACAACCAAGCGTTGCACTTGAAGAGCGCGTATGAGCGCTGACAGCCCGCCCCTCTTTAGGGAAATTGAAATTACAATAATTTAAAAAAAAAAAAAAGTGTTGCACTCCGTCTCCTTTTCAAACTCCAAACCTACGCCCTTCCTATGTCACCGTCGACAGCTCCAACTTCCGCTCGTTTTACCCCTCTGCCAGGAGACCCCAGGGGTCTGTCCTGTCTCTCCCTCCTCTACCTCATTTACTCGCCTGACATGCCAGAACCCTAGCCTCCCGTCCATCTCCTTCAGTATGTTGAAGACACCGGCTTCCTAGCCCTTGCCCACTCCCCTGCACGTTCTCAGCACCTTCAGTCTCACCTCTCCAGTTCTCCATTTGTGTATCCAGTGGCTCTTCTCTGTCAACCCCACCAAACCCCAGGCAATCATTAAAGGTCATGACACCCGATCCTTCCGTCACCACGACCTGTACCTCACTCTCCGTGACCGTCCCATCCCCCAAACCTCCACCCTCAAATACCTTGTCCTCACCCTGGATCGCTCCGTTTCCTGAACCTCTCACCTTAAAACAGTCCGTCAAAAAGCTCTCTCCCATCTCAACCTCCTCGAGCCCCTTTCTGGCCGGACATGGGGACTTAACCCCTATACACCTATCGTTCCTTGATGCGTCCCGTCCTTTGCAGTTTCCATCCCACTTGGATGCTTCCCCCAACTATTATAAATCCCTACAAACCATAGTACGCCAAGGCCTCCGCCTCACTTACTGCATCGACCTCTACAATCTCATTTCTTTCCCTCACCTTCTAAAGTTCCTCGAGCATATCCGTATCTTCTACACCGGGCCTCTGCCACGCCGGTACCAGCATATCCCTCCCTCCCTACAGCTTCACACTCCACGTCCTCTCCCAGGGTAACTTTCGCCACCTGCTTCTCCCAGATGAAGCCCTCCGCCCTAATGTTTACCCATCCTATCAGCCCTAATCCCTCTCCTCTCCATATATTACGTGACCCCCCCCCCCCTCTTATTTCTCTCCATTCCCACCCCTGCTTGGATCTCTCTTCCCCTCCCTCGGAGTTCTTATGTTTTCCTTCCCCACTCCCCCCCCCCTCCGCGTCTCCATTCCTTCCCCTCTCCCCCTGCGAGCTCACAGTGTTGTGTCAGAGTCAAGTGGTAGGCATGATTTTAAGACATCAGCAATCGCCGCATAGGCAGAAAAATGTGTTGCCATGTTTTTTGTCTCTCTGTTATCATCACCATTCACAGTGCGAAATCTATGTTTTTTAGCCACTGTGGCAGTTTTTCATACTGACAATGTGTGTTTTAAAGCCTTCATTTCATTATTTTTGATTCGCCAATTTTCTCTTCTTTTCTTATTGTAAAATTCAACGTTTTTATCTTCTTTTTTATTGTTTAATTAAATATTTTCATCTCCTGTTTTAAACTACTATTCATGCTGTCAAACTCATGTGTACCCTGGGCTGAAAAGCAGCGTACGAGGCCGCTGCCAGCATGCCCCACGGGGTATTAAAATACAATACAGAAAAAAAAGTGTTGCACGGCGCAGCAGTTTGTGAACTTCAAAGAAAACGTAAGTTGTGGGTTACTTGTATTCCACTGTATAACTGAAAGTAATAGTTGTTATTTTGCGTGGTATTTATTCAATGATCAGTTTATTTAGTACAGTGGAACCTCTCAAACTCGACACAATGTGGACTTAAAGGTTGTCGAGTTTTGAGGTTGCCAAGGTTTAGGGAACTTAAATAACTAGGAGTTGACTAAAAAAGCTTACTTAGAGTATTAAAATTGTGCATTTATTGATTTATTATATACAATTATATATTTATATCAACATTTATAACTTATAATAAAAAAATTGAGACAAAAGGCCTAGTAGAACCTGAAAATACAGTGTTCATTACAATTATTACTGAAATTGTTTATGCTGCTTATAAAAAGTCCATCACAGTTATGGGAAGTTTTCTGAACACTAGAAGAAAAGTGTAAAAGAAAACTTACTGAAGTCGTTTGAAAAACCCTGTGATTGAAAACTGCTTTTCTGTATCCACACAGCGTCTTACAGGTTGATCACGGAGTCGCCTGAGGAATAGAATCTCCATTCCAGTCGCATTTTGCTGCTATAAGTACTGCAATGTGCGTTGAACGACCTTGGAAAACCCAGTAACCTAGTCTGAGTCTCTAGCGCACTCGGGCGGCCTATGTACTGATGGAAAGCTTTGTTATGAGCGGGGTAAAAAATTATTAATTCACCAGCCCTGTCGAGTTTTACGGAATGTCGAGTTTTCGAGAATCGAGTTTGAGAGGTTCTACTGTACAACAAAATTATTTATTTTAGTCTTTAAAAAGAAGCAGTTTTGTAGTATGAAAATGGGTGCATATCGTTGCAAAAATTTTGCTTCTAAAATCATTAAAAATGTAACTGAAAGAAGATTACAGCATAAAAAAATTATTTCCTTTCTCCAGAAAAATATCCAGTCTGGAAGGGCTATTGTGAGAAGTAAAGGAAAACGTTGAGGTTCTGTTAGCCCCTGCCGCCCCCCCCCCCCCTCTCCTGTTTAAATTCAGACACCGAAAGTGTCTAAAATACGTCACTTAAGGCAAGAGTGGACACGTACCGTACTAATGTTCACTAATTAGTGTAAAAAAACCTGACAGCAGTTATTAGAGTCGAGAGGCAAGAAAGGGACGCAGAGGTTGGGAAGGGAGTAAGATAGGGTTGTAGCCTTTCCTCAATGTTGTTCAATCTAAACATTGAGCAAGCGGTGATGTAATGCAAGGAGAAATTTGGAGAAGGATTAAAAATTCAGGGAGAAGAAATAAAAACTTTGCAGTTTGCAGTTTGCCGATGACATAGTAAATTTTGTCAGAGACTGCAAAGGATCTGGAAGAGCAATTGAATGGAATGGACTGTGTCTTGATGGGAAGATAAAAGATGAATATTAACAAGAGTAAAATGAGGGTAATGGAATGTAATGTCAGAAAATCAGGCAATGCTGAAGGAATTAGATTAGGTAAGGAGACAGTAAAATTAGATGAGTTTTGTTATTTGGGAGGTAAATTAACTTCTGATGGCCGAAGTAGAGAAGTTATAAAATGCAGACTGGCTATGGTAAGAAAAGCGTTTCTAAAGAAGCGAAACTTGTTACCATTCAATATTAATTTAAATGTTAGGAAGTCCTTTCGGAAAGCATTTGTCTGTAGTGAAGCATTGTACGGGAGTGAAACGTAGACGATAAGGGGTTCAGATAAAAATATGATAGAAGATTTTGAAATGTTGTGCTATAGAGGAATGATAAAAATTAGATGGGTGGATCACGTAACTAATGTGGAGGCGCTTAAAAGAATTGGGGAGAAAAGGAGTTTCTGACATATCCTGGCTAAAAGAAGGAATAGATTGGTAGGACACATTCTGAGACATCAACGAATTGTCAACTTAGCATTAGAAGGAAGTGTGTGGCAACAACAACAATTAGTGTATAGATGCTTGTAATGGTGTATTGTTCTGAAATCAGCCGCTGCTCGCCGTCGGAGGTTCGAGTCATCCCTGAGCATGGGTGTATTCGTTGTCCTTAGCATAAGTTAGGTTAAGTTGTTTGTAAGCCTAGGGCCTGATGACATTAGTTAAGTCCTATAGATTTACAAACATTTGTTCTGAAGTCAGCACACTTTATACAAGGTGCGTCTGAAAAGTTCGTTGAATGATATCAGGAAATACCGGGTGATCAAAAAGTCAGTATAAATTTGAAAACTTAATAAATCACGGAATAATGTAGATAGAGATATAACAATTGACACACTTGCTTGGAATGACATGGGGCTTTATTAGAACCACATCTACCGTTATCGGACTTCTCTTCGAGGAACGGCGTGATTCTGGTTTCGTAAGTGCTACCGTGACGGGTGAGAGGTAGGCCAATATGTTACAGAATCGCATCATCCCCAGTCTGGCTGATAAACACCTGCTTGAACGTACGATTTTTATGCAGGATGGCGCTCCACCACATATTGCTAGACGCGTGAAAGATCTCTTGCGTGCGTCGTTTTGTGATGATCGTGTGCTTAGTCGCCACTTTCGTCATGCTAAGGCCTCCCAGGTCTACAGACCTTAGTCCGTGCGATTATTGGCTTTGAGGTTACCTGAAGTCGCAAGTGTATCGTGATTTTTGCTTTGTCTTAATTTGTTATGCTAATTATTGCTTTTCTGATCACATATAGCGCTATATATCGGACATTTTTTGAACTTTGTTTTTTTTTTTCGATTCTAATAAAACTCCATGTCATTCCAAGCATGTGTGTCAATTTTTACCTCTCTATCTACATTATTCCGTGATTTATTAAGTTTTCAAATTTATACTGACTTTTTGATCACCCAGTATGTGGCGCGAGGTCGTTGCCCGCCTGGAGTTGGAATTCCCACTCGGGCATGGTTGTTTGTGCTGTCTTTAGTGTAAGTTAGTTTATGTTTATAAGTTTAGGGACTGATGACCCCACAGTTAAGTCCCATAAGCTTAACAAACATTTCAAATTTTTGGGAAATATGTGAAACAAGAGTTACAAACAAAACTCATTTACTGGCCTTCAAAGTAATCGTCATTGGCTACACATTACTTCTGACATCGGTAGTACAGCTGTTGGAAACTGTTAGCAAATGCTTCTTGTATAATCGCTCGAAGCATTTAGGTCAAGCAGGTGATCTTTCTTCTCGCACGCTATTAGAGAATGGAACGGCAGAGAAAGGTTACGAAAGTGGTTAATGAACCCTCTGCCATGCACGTAAATGTGATTTGCAGAGTATCTATGTAGATGTAGATGTTGGACCTCTGTAAGTGCTTAAACTGTCTGTGCTGATCTTCAACTCGCCTGCTATGATTCTCAAAGACAGCCGCCGATCATCCGCAAGCATCCGTGGCACTCGTTCCATGTTGTCTGGGACAGTGATTATGGACGGTCGACCCGAACGTGGCTCATCCTCGACACCCTTCTTTACGTCTTAAAGCGTTTAAACCACTCAGACACGTTTTACTCACTGATTCAACAACGTACGCTTGCACTAACGTCCTATAGGTCTCCGTCGCCGTTTTGCCCAATTTGAAACAATCTGCCAGGAAGTTTCATATGAGAGAAAAGTTGTACAGAAATTTTTCCTCCAAACAAAAAAATAACAAGTGTTGCTTTGGTGGACTTAATTTCTGCATGTGACACTGTCAACCGTAAAATTCTCATGAAAAAACTCGCAGCACATTCAAGGATCATCATCTCACAAAACTAATTGAATCTCTGCTACAAAATAGACGGTTCTATGTATTGCTGGTCGGTAGAAAACGCCGATGTCGCCGAGAAAAGAACAATCTTGCCCAGAGCCGTGTGCTTGGCCCCCTACTATTTAACATGTACATCAATGATCAAGCCGGCCGCAGTGGCCGAGCGGATTGCAGCGTGCCAGTCACGGTCAGCACAGCCATTACAGTCGTGGATTTGAATCCACCCTCGGGCATGGATATTTGTGCCGTCCTTAGTATTAGCTAGTTCATAAGTAGTTTGTAAGTTTACGGACTGATGACCCCGTAGTTAAGTCCCATAAGCTATACAAACATTATAACATTAGATCAATGATCAACAAACCCCGGAACATACTACCCATTTTTTGTACGCCGATGACCTGACCATTACTGCACAAGGAAATAGCTTCGAGGAAGTAGAAGAGTAACTAGAAATTTCGTTAAACATAATGTCCGAATATTATAAAGAGAACTTCCTGAAAGCATATCCATGCAAGACTCAAGTTAGCGTTTTCCACCTTCGCTCAAACAGGCAAACAGGAAGCTGCATATCACCTGAAATTGCAACAAGCTGGAACATTCCGACAAACCAACATTTCTGGGTGTCGTGCTGGATAGATCACTGACGTACAAATACCACTGTTAAAAGACCTGCCAAAAAGTTGCTGCCTGGAACAATATCTGAAGGAAACTGACGAACAGCAAATGGGGAGCCAGACCGTCTGTTTTACGAACAACTACTCAAACACTCTGCTTCTCCACGGCAGAATATGCATGCCCCGTTCGGCCCCGATATACACATTCCAAAAAAGTCACTACAGTCCTAAATGAAACATGCAAACAACAGGGTGCATGAAACCCGCACCACTTGTGAAAATATGTAAAACAGCTAGATTCTCATCTCCTGAATCCCGAAAAACTGCGTATGAACACACAGAAAAATTCAAACAGACCTTCGACGAACGCCACGCACTGCATGATTTTTCATGCGTACGCAGCAGATTTAAATCCCGCAACATATTCCTCGATACTGGGCAGAACGAATCCCTGGATTACCCTGCTTCACGAGAAATGCCCAGCGGCAGTACAAGCTGGAAGGTCTGGAGAACATTGAATCGTATCAGAACAGGTGTAGCACCAGTCAAAGCAAATCTAGTCAAATGGGGTTTCAAAGAAGGAGACAACTAGTGCGACTGCGGTGAGGTTCAAGATATGGAACATCTTGTACAGTGTTGCATCTGCCCACGAGGTGTACTCTTGGTGAACTATGGCTTGAGAAGAGAGAAGCATTGCACTTGGCCCAATATTGGGCCCAAAGACTGAAACAAATTTCCGGACACGAAAAAGTAAAGTAAGTTCTCCTCCATAAATTATTGAATTTTGTCTCATTTAAATTTCGAGCTATCAAAAAGCGATCGCAAAGACCCACTTTGTCGTTTTTAAAATGGGCCAAAAGACAAAAGTGGAGTTATTTTTTAGTTATTATCGATTATTGTGGGACTACATTCGTTCTCTATTGTAAAAAGTATATTAAAAATCAATATATACGCACTCAACATTCTGAAGCACTCTATGCAGCAGAATGTTTGTCTCTGAACAAAAAGGCAATGATGGAATCACTGCAAATTGGTGGAAGAAAAATATTAAGGAAAATCTTGGGGCCAGTTAAAGAGCAAACAGAGTACAGAATGCTTCATAATATTTAAATCTAAACACATATTTTTAAAAAAATCACTGACGTAATTAGGAAAAGAAGAATAGCTTTGTACGCTGACATACAAAGGATGGATCCCAAAAGACTGACAATAAGACCTGTTACTTCAGTAAATAAAAAATGGATAATACATGGTGCAAAGAAGTTGCAAGGGACATGGACGAGCTTCAAATTAGCCAAGAGGCTATTGAGGAAAGACTACCACTCAGGAAGAAATTAAAGTATGCCAAATGTTTCCAGGAGGGGAAAAAAAACAAAAAACAAAAAACAAACAAAAAAAAGACTGGTGCCAAGTGGACCGAAGAAAGAAACATCGGAAAATGACGAGAGAAATATGGAGGAAAAGAAAGGAGAAACAGTAGAAATAATCGTAGGCCACAGTGACTCATACGTAAAATAAGAAGATATACGCACTTAAACTTTTAAGGGGCAGCCCTCAGTCGCAAAGTACGAATATAATCGTAACCAGGTTTCGATGCCACTATGGGCACCTTCTTCAGACGAAGATGAATGTTAAAACTACATGTCAAGATCTAAAATAATACAAAAATTTAGATATTGACATGTAGTTTTAACATATTCATCTTCGTCTGAAGAAGGTGCCCATAGTGGCATTGAAACCTGGTTACGATTTTATTCGTACTTTGCGACTGAGAGTTGCCCCTTAAAAGTAATTGTATTGTAACAGTCGCTGATTCACAGCCACGCACAAAACTGTAGGTATACGCACTCAATATATTCGCTCTCATCCTGTATCGTACTCAGAAACGTAGCTTTCCGGCCGCTTGGAGCGCTGCTGTCGCAAGGCATAACAAAAGCCAGTGAGAGTTTGGTGACGGTATGTCAGCCTGTGGGTTCACTTTTTGATCATTACGGTGAGGATGAGGACGGTGGGGCGATGAGCGTGGCGCCGTGCCGGTGCAGAGGAGATTCCGGCGCGGGGCGATCCAGCGGGGATCGGTGCGCCAGTCAATACGGTCCGGTGCCGGCGGCGGCGGCGGCGGCTGCAGCGGTGCAGCGCGCGCATGCGCACGGCGCGGCGCGGCGCCCGCTGCGCAGCGTATCGAGCCGCTCCCAGGCCGCGCCGCGCCACGCCGTGCTGCGGCCGGGCTGCGCCATTCATGCCGCACGGAGCACACGCTGCTGCCCTCCCCCACGACGCTTTTCACTCTCGCCCAGGCGCCGCGGAGCCGCCCCAAATTCGGCTCCGTAGCACAGTGGTAGAGTGTCAGACTACAAATTCAAAGGTCCCGGGTTCCATCCCCACTAGGTCCTAGAATTTTTATCTGTCACTTTCCACTTCTTTCACCTCTGGCAGTGTTGCTGAAGTGAAAAATACCGAGTAGCACCGTGTTTCGGAACCCACGTTAAACTGTAGGTCCCCATATAACTGGCTGGGTAAGTCAGTTCGAAGGTCGGAGGAAGGCAACGGCATACCACCTCCAAACAGGACCATGCCTAGTAAAGCACTGTGGTGTTCAAACCAATCTTTGGGTTGTTGACTGCTTTACCTTACTGGTCGTTTCAGGGGGAATGCGAAATATTTTGGCAGGTGGTAGCATAGACGAACTGCAATTAGAAATCTGATGTATATTCCTGCTGCTTCACACGCGTAGACTGGATGGTGTGCATTGCTTGTTTCTACTTATAAATATAAATTCTCATAGATTTAGCTTCATTGTTCTTCATTGTTTCGTTACCTATGAAGCTAAATCTATGAAGGTGTGAAATGAGTTTTCTTACTTTTGTTAGTAAAATAACATGCGATGGTCGCAGTACAGAGGATATAAAATGCAGAATGGCAATGGGAAGAAAAGCATTTTTGAAAAAGAGAAATTTGCTAACATCGAATATTAACTTAATTTAAGTCTTTTCTGAAGGCATTTGTGTGGAGTGTTGCCTTGTAGCTTCAGTCACGGTCTGCACGGCCACTACGGTCGGGGGCTCGAATGCCCCCTCGGGCATGGATATTTGTGCCGTCTTTAGTATAAGGTAGTTCATAAGTAGTTTGTAAGTTTAGGGAGTGATGACCCCGTAGTTAAGTCCCATAAGCTTAACAAACATTTGAACATTTTTTGTTGCCTTGTACGGAAGTGAAACATGGACGATAAACAGTGCGGACAGGAATAGAAGAGAGGCTTTTGAAATGTGGTGCTAGAGAAGAATGCTGAAGATTAGTTGGGTAGATCGCGTAACTAATGAAGAGGTACTGAATTGGTGAGAAAAGGAATTTTTGGCATACCCTGACTAAAAGAAGGGATCGCTTGGTAGGACACATTCTTAGACATCGAGGAATCGTAAATTTAGCATTGGAGGGAAGTGTGTGGGGTAAAAATCGCAGAGGAAGACCAAGAGACCGCGTATAGTAAGCAGATTCAAGTGGATGTGGGTTGTCGTTCTTATGAGGAGATGAAAAGGCTTGCTCAGGATAGAGTAGGATGGAGAGCTGCATCAAACCAGTCTCCGCACTGAAGACCATAACAACAACAGATCTAGCTTTACAGACGAATGGAAAAAAACTTGTGGAATCTGACCTCGGGGAAGATCAGTTTGGATTTAGGAGAATGTAGGAACACGAGAGGCAATACATTACCACTTATCTTAGGCTAAGGAAAGGGAAACCTACGTTTTTAGCGTTTGTAGATTTGGAGAAAGCTTTTGACAGTGTCGACTGGAATACACTCTTCCAAATTCTGAAGGTTGCAGAGGTAAAATATACGGAGTGAAGAGTTATATTCAACCTATACAAAAACCAGACAGCGATTATTAGAGTCGAAGGCCAAGAAAGGGAGCAAAGTTTGGGAAGGGAGTAAGACAGGGTTGTAGCCTTTCCCCAATGTTGTTCAATCTGTACAGTGAGCAAGCAGTGAAGGAATGGAAGGCGAAATTTGGAGAGGGAATTAAAGTTCAGGGAGAAGAAATAAAAACTTTGCGGTTTGCCGGCGACATAGTAATTTAGTCAGAGACTGCAAAGTAACTGGAAGAGCAACTGAATGGAATGGACAGTGTCTTGAAAGGAAGATATAAGATGAACATTAACAAGAATAAAACGAAGGTAATGGGATGTAATGTCAGAAAATCAGGCGATGCTGAAGGAATTAGGTTATGTAATGATACAATAAGAGTAGTATATGAGTTTTGTTATTTTGGTAGCAAGATAACTTCTGAAGTAAAGAAGATATAAAATGCAGAATGGCTATGGGGAGAAAAGCGTTTCTAAAGAAGCGAAACTTGTTAACATCCAATATTAATTTAAATATTAGGAAGTCCTTTTTGAAAGCATTTGTCTGGAGTGTAGCATTGTATGGCAGTGAAACGTGGACGATAAGGAGTTCAGATAAAAAGATGATAGAAACTTTTGAAATGTGTTGCTACAGACGAATGATGAAGATTAGATGGGTAGATCACGTAACTAATGAGGAGGTGCTTAACCGAATTGGGGAGAAAAGGACTTTCCGGCATATCCTGGCTAAGAGAAGTGTTAGATTGGTAGGACACATTCTAAGACATCAAGGAATTGTCAACTTAGCATTGGAAGGAAGTGCGTGGGGTAAAAATCTTAGAGGGAGACCGAGGGACGAATACAGTAAGCAGATTCAAAAGGATGTAGGTTGCCGAACGTATTCTCAGATGAAGAGACTTGCACAGGACAGGGTAGTGTGGAGAGCTGCATCGAACCAGTCTGCGAACAGAAGACCACAACATAAACAGCTTTAAAAATGCTTTGCTAATCAAGTATTTTGATATAACTTGCCAACCCCCTTTGCACCATTTCTGACAGAATTCGAAACATCCCGAAACACATTTTTAATTCTAACCATGGTTCCAATTCCATATTTTCGCATTTATAGCATCAAAATAGTCTTAGTAGCACCCTTAAAATATTTACCCTTATTTCACCCGCTTAAAGGTTGAATTTCCAAAAATATCGAAACACTTATTTTTAAAATTCCAATCAAAAATCTAAATCCGAAGTTTTGTATTTGTTGCTTCAAAATTGCCTTAATAGCAACGTATTTTCAAAAAGCCGTTCATCGCCTATTTCACCACCTTAGGGATAGGAATATAGAAAAATCGCTGATGCCTACAGCGTAAGATAAACGACGCCTACAAATTTCAAGTTTATATCTTCTGTAGACTGACTTTTCAGCGTCGTTTTCTGTCTCTTAGAAACGGATCGAGAACACAAAATTTCTTTCTTATGCTTTGGCATCTTTGTTGGTAGTTTTACTTTTCAAACTGCAATATGAACTTGTTTTTTCTTTATTCGTACGCCTGTTGGACAAAAACAACTGAAGAATGTGCATCACGTTTCGATGTATATAACCTCTTTGCTGTAATACTGTCAAAAGTCATCGCTGGTCTTCACTCCGAATTTTACATAATCTCACGACTTTCAACCACTAACTCATATCGTCCACCCTCTTACACTCTCACAGCTATCGACACGGAACTGCTCTGGTGTACAACGGGAGACTTTGTACTACACCAACACAGAAAGATCGTTCGTCTCCATTGTGTAGTTTTTGCTGAAGAGAAAAATATTCACACCTACACACAGAATTTTATATAAGTCGGTAACTTTCAACTTCCATATTTTCCACCCCCTCCCCTTATCGTTATCAACCCTTCACCACCACAGTGCACAATGGGAGACTGATATCTACTACCACATTCAAACTTCATTCGTTTGCGATGTGTAGTTTTAGCTGCAAAGTGATGTATAGGCACAAACACTTCAATTTAATAATGTGTGAAGTTATCCATATGTATGGTTACATGATTTTGGCATAAAAAATTAGGACTTTTCTATATTTTAGGATTAAAATTTAGGACACTTTCCATATTTTAAATTTATTACACAAGAAACAAAAACAAATAATAGTGCACAAATCAGACATACTTGCATTACATCTGGACTCATGACCTCTGTATATTTTTCATTGCACTGAATCCTTTTTCAGAGCTCCTTTTACTCATACAATTCAAATTACTAAAATTAAATGTTACATTTGGAAGTGCTTCTACAGAGTTATAGTTATCAGTCGGTTTTTATCTTTTGCCCATTTTGCCTGTGTTAAGGACAACAACCTCTGAACACAAAAGTTATGTAATAAGGAATACAAGTGTATTCTAAGCCACAGTTGCTTGTTAAAAAAGTAAATTTTTTATACTTTTGTAACAAGCAACTGTATTCCTTATTATATGAATTATTCCAGTTGCACTCCTCACTGACATTATGTCAAATTATATTAACAAACGTTAGCCCGAGAAGTCGGCGGTAGCTGAGCATTGTCTCGATGAGGGACATAAAATGTTATATAACGAAACTCACATGGTTGCTTCAGCATCTCGTTACTGGGACTGTGTCTTAAAGGAATCCATAGACATTCGATTATCTGACAAACTGATTGAGACAAAGGCTACCTTCTTGGTAAATCCTGGAACCTTGTGTTATCAGATGTTAAAAAACAACGGTTGGTACTTCATTAATCTGAATAATAATTTTCTTTATCATCGATTATCGATTTCGCCGGACTCTACCACCGGAGCGCTGTATGTCTTGTGCGCCAGAGGACAGTTACTGTCACTTCTTGCGCACGCACTATGGGTCTTCCTCGATGTATAAAGGAGCCGCCGATTGCACTGGGAACTCAGTTCCGGCGAGATTGTCTATCAGCAAGCTCACCTGAGGATGGCGGGCAGTTGCGCAGCTGAAATATTGTGTCAAGTTGACTTTAGTATCCGACTGCAGACCCGAGAAGATTACAAACAAACGTTATGGGCTGGCACTGCAGAGAACTGTGCAGTTTTAACCAATTCATTGAACTGTCCTCATTCATTTTGCTTTATCATCGTATGATTTGAAATATTGAAAATTGGCCAAATGTCTTATCATCATTAATTGCAATATTTTTATCAAAGAGAAATTTTACACATTCTTCCACGTAAGTCCAGAATACAAACTGAAAATAAAGCTGTTTAAAACAAGAAAATTCGTGTAATTGCAGCATACACATATTCAGAACGAAACGTAGATTGTCAGCAATATCAGTACTTTCCGTTTTACATGTCAGATAGTAGTTTTCGAAGTATAACAGATCGATTATAAGCAAAGAACAAATTGTGTAAATCAATAGAAGAAGTAGAAAGTTTATGTCTTGTTGACGATACTAAATGAAAAAAAAAAAAAAAAAAAAAAAAACACCTAAAAATACGGACATTAGCTGAAATCGTAAAAATATATGTGAACGCCACGTTAAACGTCGAAAATACGGACGTCTGATAACCCTTTCCTTGTGAGCACTAAAAGAAATCCGTTAAACTTCAGTTACACAATAAACCACTCAAATCTGCAGTCGGTAAATTCAACTAAATATGTATGAATGACAATTACGAACAAATTACATTTCGAACACATACAAAATATTGTAGGAAAGACGAACCAAAGGCAACATTTCGTTGGCAGAACACTTAGAAGACGCAACAGTTCTACAGAAGAAACTGCCTGCACTACACTTGTGCGATCTTTTTTGGAGTGGGACTGACGTTGTAGAGTAGAGCAGTGTTTCTCAACATTTTGAAAGCGCGACCCCCTTGCGAGTAAAAATCACCGGCGACCCCCCCAGGCTCATAATAAAACCATGTGATCCAAAGGCAAAGTATTTGTCTTTCTTACATGTATCTAAGATCTGTGCAACCATTCACGTCTGGTGAAAGCTGCAGTAGCGGAAACGAATCAAAACTGGAAAAAGACTTTATGACTGCACTTATTTGATGTATAGTTTTGCTGTCATGAATAATAAACGTGTTATAATGTGCGAGTACAAAACCGTCATAGCTGATGAATCACTTCTTAAAATTTCAAAGGTGACAATAAACACTGGATTTATCCGAAAGGAAACTGAAAACCCTTAACTAGCAGCAAAATAATTATGATCCATTAATAAAATAGCATTGATATTACTTGATTGAAAATAATACTGCACTAAAAACTCGTTACCAGCAGCGAACTACTATGACCTAGTAGTAAAAAGGTATTGTTATGTATTGACTGAAAATAATGTTAGTGATATTTTTCTGACATAACAATATTTGAACATGCGATAAAATCATACAAGAAGATTGCGACCCTTGTAAATAACTGTAGCAGTACTGCACAAACGCTGTTAAGTCGCTTAATTAACAGTTCATCATGAGGTGGAAAATGGCTTCATTGTTGCGCGTTTCGGTCGGCCCAACATCAGAAATCAAAAGTGGCGTAAGTACATCTTGTATCTGTCACTCTTTCGATATCTCATTGAGGGCTACCCGAAACGTATCACACCAAAAATATTTTTCACCTACGGATAACTTGTTAATTAAGCGACTTTTACCAACAGCAGAAATCAAAAGTGGCGTAGGTACATCTTGTACCTGTCACTCTTTCGATATCTTGTTGAGGGCTACCCGAAACGTGTCACACCAAAAATATTTTGCACCTACGGGTAACTTGTTAATTAAGCGACTTTTACAAAACCGTGTCACTCCCGTGTGCCTCTTCTGCTACAGTAGCTGAACGTCACGAAACGTAGTTTTGCTATCGAACGTGCAACTACTGCATCCTATTGCGATCACCTACTCCGCCCCCCCCCCCCCCCCCCACACACACACACATACACCGAGCAAGATTTTTCGAACCTCCAGGGGATTGAAAAACACTCATCCGCGCCATATGGCGGACAATACGCGACGTCTTCAAAAATAGACGTGCAGATGGTATGCGACGCCTTCCAGATATTCGGAAAACGGCCATAAATAACGGGAGCGATCATATTGAAAGTGTGTAACAGTCATCTTCTCTGTCTACTCGTATAACGTTATCTTCGAGAAAAATAATAGTTGTCGTTACTTTTTCTCCAGTCCATGTATGAGTAAAAGATTAATTTCCGAACATGAGTTTGTTATCACAATGTTAGCCTCTTGTACAATCCCTAGAAATCGGGAATAGCGATTCTGAATTACCCAGAACTTCTATGTACCTCTAGCCCTGGCATCTTACAGGCACCTCCTCCATCTTCAGACTACTTACTACAGGTATAGAGTTACCAACATTCCCATTATTCTATTCACAAAATGGGATATCCTCAGAGCCGAATGTAAATGTGAATATATAAACAAATTTCCGTACTTCGTAAGAAAGTAGCTTTTAAAAATCGACACTGAACTGCAAAGCTCTTGTATATTCAAAACCCTAGAACCGTTCTTCTGCACTGCTTCGAGATGTAGGGCTTTGGAAATTGTCGGAGAATGAGAAGACAAAATGAATACAACTTACCAGGTAAGACTTGCATGGTGCAGAGGATTCAACATTGGGTACTGACCTGAAGCAGAAGAAAACGAAAATTAGGTTCAGAACAGTCATTTAAAATACGTCCTCTAAAAATATCAGCTAAAACGAAATCGTCATCATATCACATCCCCACACAATAACGACAGCTTTTAAGCAGATTTCATCTGTAAACTGTAAGCAGGATACAAATTCAATAATTTGACACATACTGAAGTCAGAGCAAAGCAAGGCAAATGCCTTGGTCTCCACTTATTGTTTACGTGCGACATATTCACTGTTTATGGGGTGCACAGATTAATGGTTATGTTTCAGTTGTCGTTTCTGTGTGAATGACGGTTAACGATGACTTCGAAAATGATTGTTCGTTTCAGTTATGAAGTGCAAGATGCGATTAGATTTTTATGTAAGCATAATATAATTCATCGGAAGATGGATCTAGTAGCCCATTAACGCCATATAGCAGTGCTTTTCAATCTTTTCCAATATGCGGCCCTCTTCCAATTATAAATATTCTGGCAACCCTCCTGAAACCCATTCAACTCGAACTCTAACAAAACTATGTTCATTATATCACAGACAACGAATGTAATGTTCTTTCTGTTGATACAGCTTTCTTGTATATTGTTGGACACTGTTTTTAATATGTACTTTTCGTAATGGAAGTCATTTTTATATGGTTTCTGACAGAAATGTATATTTTGCATAACGATTGTTTCAAACTTACAAGAAGACCACATGGATGTCCGATTTTAGAATTTCTTGATATTTATGGTACGTTATATTCAGAACACAAATAACGATCAGCTTAAGCCATTCGACCCAAGTCTCAAGAATTCTCGAGAAAATCAACTTTAAAGTTTTGCAAGTACATGTAAGTACCATTAATTAAAACAGGTACAAAATCTGTCGATGTAGCTCAAGTGTTAGCATTCGTTAGGAATCTAGCCTTCCATAGAGTCGGAGGTTCGAATACTGCTCCAACAGATTTTTTCCCCCGTTGTGTTCGAATACTTACACAACTTTAATAACATTTACGAAAAATGCTCGTATTTTTATTTATTCGTAAATTTCTATATTTTATAAAAAGTTGTAAGTAATGATACTTTCAATCAAAAAGCATAAGTTAAATTTTTACAGTATTGGCTTCATTATTAGTCGACGACAGTAATCTTTATTTGCTTAGTTTGTGAAGAGCTACGACGCTGTTTTCGGAAAGTCATCTTCATAGCTACTAATGACTTTCCAAGCAACTAACCTACTCAACCATCATTTTACGTCACGACTAAGTGTTCATCTCGTCTAATTACACATAAAGAAACTGACACAACACGTGTAATTAGAGATTCCAAAATGTATATTATAACTAAATTCTAAAACAACGAAAAAAAATTTGTCACAGCGGGACTAGAACCACCGACTTCTTGATTGTGAGGCCATAACGCTACCACCTGCGATACACCGACAGATGCTGCAGTTGTTTTAATTATTGGTACTTACTTGTACTTGCGAAACTTCAAACTAGATTTTCTCGAACATTTTTCAGAGTTGCTTCGAATGGCTTTGGCTGCTTGTTATTTAAGTTATGAACTTCCTGTATCATAAATAATAAGAAATTCTAAAATCCGATACCTATGTGGTCTCCTTGTTAGACAAGATCGAGAATCGAATTATGCTGATTAAGAAAGCTCCCACGTTATAGACAATTTTTGGAAAGTAGCTTTTTATAATTTCTTAGAATTAGTTATTGCATCTTGTACATTTATCTAACGAATGCTTCCTGAAAACAGTTATCAGACTTTGCGTTTATTCATCGATAACCCAGTGTAATTAAAGAGAAGAAAAGAAATCTACGTTCTTTTCAATTCAGAGTTAATGTTAAACAAGAAATTATATTGTTTTAACAAAAAAAGTAAATCTCTCTTTTATTAAGCCTATATTTTTGTAGTATGGAACCCTTTGTAGTCAGAGATGCACTGGGCTGGTCGTTCAATGCTACAAGTACTTCCTCGTGTTTCGGCGACTCGCTGGGGGTCGCGACCCACAGGTTGAAAAACATTGGTGTAGTGGGACGAAATTTTATCTCTGCTACTCCCTCACATAAGATCAGTTTTGAAGGTAAAAACTTGTTTATTTATAGTATTATTATTAATTTTAAGGTTAATTATTTTCATTATGTGTTTCTTAAAAAGCGTGTGTTTACTTTCTTATGTTTCATGTTCGGTGACAACGGCGCAATCCACGAAGACAGCATCTTCTCTGCCAGGGCCAGAGATGATGTACCTGGCGCTCAAACGTTGCGGATCGACAGCTACGGGGCGAGAGATCTTCACTGACGCCGTTGCCAAATTCAAATGTTCAAATATTTGTAGAGTTATGGGACTTAACTACGGGGTCATCAGTCCAACTTGCTAATACTAAGGACGGCAAAAATATCCATGCCCGAGGGGGGGATTCGAACACCCGACCGTAGTGGCCGTGCAGACCGTGACTGGCGTGCCGCAGACCGCTCGGCCACCTTGGCCGGCACGCCGTTGCCAACCAATTAATCGAATCAATAAAAATAATAGAAGAAACAGTATTGTAAACGAGGTTTACTAATTATGTATGTCAAAACCACGTTCAGTTCTTATTATGACATCGTGTCTGATTTATTAATGTCTGTTCCGCGAAGTAAATTTCGATCCAGTATCCGAGTGTTAAAGAAAATTATTTCCGCCATTAAGAGATCCAAATATCTAATTATTGTACAAAATAAAGATTAATAAGATTTTAAGCAGTTATAACGGACTTATAATTTTTTCAGTATGTAGAAAGTGTGTATGTTCAAATGTTTGTTAAGCTTATGGGACTTAACTGCAGGGTCATCAGTCCCTAAACTTACAAACTACTTATAAATTAACTTATACTAAAGACAGCACAAATATCCATGCCCGAGGGAGGTTTCGAGCCACCGACGGGGAGCAGCCTCGCGCATCGCGCATCGGAGCGCCACAATGCGCTCGGTCACTCCGTCGCGGCCGAGTTTTATGAATCGATATTTTTACAACTGTTTCATGAAACGTATCTGTGGGTAGAAAATCAATTGCAGGACTTTCAACGAATTTTTTAGAAAAATTTACGGAATTGCCTTTCAAGTTTGGAACTTTAAAGAGCCATTTAGAACGTTTTACTTTGGACAAGGACCTGCTAATCAAGACTGTTTAAAGTTTTTAAAATGGGAATTGATATTCCATAACGTTTAGATTGTATGGGAACGGTCAGAAACGAAGTCTGATACGATCTACCTAAAAACTTTGATTTATACGCTTTAAAACTTCAAGCAGTTTCATAAAAGTTATTAAAACTATAATGGAAAGAAATGTAAATCGGCAATTCGAGTAGAACGGAGGATTTATACGAAGTTCAGAGAAAGACAGCTCGTTTTGTATCATCGCGCCACGGAAATGATATTCGTTGCGGCGAGATTTATTTTCGAAATTTTCACCAACGTCCTCTCCCGAATACGAACATAATTAGTTAGCACATAGGGAGACGTAATCATCATAATAAAACAACATAAATAAGATCGAAAACGGAAATATTTAGATGTTTATTTTTCCTGCGTGCTATTAGCGAAATATCATAAAATCGATTCAATCAATCCTCTGCCACGCACTTCAGTGTGATTTGCAGAGTATTGATCAGATTTAGATGTGCAGATATTAGCAGCGAAAGTATCTTTGAAAAAAAACCTATGAAAATGTGGCTTCCATATCACGAAGGAATATGGCATATAATTTACATATCGTAATGACTTTTACGTGAGGTTTATGTTTCAATGTAATATATAATTTTTCATTATAGGAAACGAAATATGATAGTATTTGAAGTACATTTTTGAGATTATTTAATTTGTAGAATTAGGCTCCATAGAAAAGGGAAGAGTGACGGCCGCGGTGGCCGAGGAGACTGAGGCGCTTCAGTCACGGTCTGCACAGTCAGTACGGTCGGGGGTTCGAATCCCCCCTCGGGCATGGATATTTGTGTCGTCTTTAGTATAAGGTAGTTCATAAGTAGTTTGTAAGTTTAGGGACTGATGACCCCGTAGTTAAGTCCCGTAAGCTTAACAAACATTTGAACATTTTTTTGAAAAGGGAAGAAATTAATACAAATGGCTACTAGATGGTGAACGGAAAAATTACATCAAGAATCAGTCACTATATTATGGGTGTAACATTTTTTAATTAATGAAAACTGAGTGCAATTCATTCGCATTAATATAAATTTATTAACATTTAAAATACTATGCAGCCAAAACTACGCAAAAGAAGAAAACTGCCACAACTGGTTCTCGATGTACTTTGAGATCCTGTAGCGACATTGACAGTTGACATTCACACTGAAATTCTTCATTTCTACAAAAGTGTCCCTATTTTGCTATAAATATTCAGATTGCAAATTTACAGTACCATTCATCAAAAACATAGATTTATTTTCAACGAATGTGTCACGAATTCCGGCAAAAAACATTTACATGAACAAAGCAGTCTTGTTTCAAAACAATATCCAAAGACTCGTTTTCATTGCTTCTCACAAAGGCACATTTAATTGGCTGCCTTTCGTTGCCAACATCTGCACATTAACTAGAAAGCAGTCTCATCTAAACTAGGATTTGACCTATGTTTATTCGTATTTTCTGCGCTGCCGTACTGTTCATCCGATTGCGATGACACTTTGCACACTTGGAACAAGAATAAATTCACCGTCCACGTGAAATTTTGAATGATGCTAGGCAGAGGGTACTTTATCTAAGAACTTCGACAAAATCTATGCTATTATTCAGATGTTCGTGAAACTTTGAACACTTGACCTTCAAAATAAGAGAAGAGAAACATCACCGTTTAAGATTTCATACGGTGTGATGCAATAAAAGTAGACACAACTTCATTAAGCACCATGAAGGTTAACAGTTACATAATTTTTCACAGATGTGGGAGGAAATGGTCTGAGGAGGTGGAGGAGGAGTTCGACAGAGAGACGAGGAGGTGATTAGCAGAGGAAGGGGGAGATGGACATAGAAAGGGGTAGGAGAAGATGAACAGAGAAGGCAGAGAAAGAAAGGGAAGAAGCCTGGGGACATTCAGCTAGTGCCAAATAACCTAAGTTCAGTTTTTTAGTACAGAGTACTGGTGTTGTTAATCCACCCCCATGAATCCCAGCCAGACCTTGGCGAGGTGGGGTGGCTTGCGTGCCACAGCGATATATATAGGCGCACCGTAGGTGCAACCACAGCGGATGGGTATCTATGGAGAAGCCAAACAAACGTGTGGTTCCTGAATAGGGGCAGCAGCCTTTTCAGTACTTGCAGGGGCAACAGTCTGGATGATTGACTCAAGTGGCCTCGTAACATCAGCTAATGTAGCTTTGCTGAAAGCAAGGGAAACTACAGCCGTTAATTTTCACGAAGACATGCAGCTCTACTGTATGAATATATGATGATGGCGTCCTCTCGGGTAAAATATTCCAGAGGCAAAATATTCCCCCAATCGGATCTTCGGGCAGAACTACTCAGGAGGATGTCGTTATCAGGAACAATACTGGCATTCTACGGATCGGAGCTTAGAATATTAGATCCCTTAATCGGTTAGGAAGGTTAGAAAATTTAAAAAGGGAAATAGATAGGTTGAAGTTAGATATAATGTTGATTAGTGAAGTTCGATGGGAAGAGGAACAGGATTTCTGGTCAGGTGAGTACAGGATTATAAATACACTACTGGGCACTAAAATTGCTACACCAAGAAGAAATGCAGATGATAAATGGGTTTTCATTGGACAAATATATTATACTAGAACTGACATGTGATTACATTTTCACGCAATTTGGGAGCATAGATCCTGAGAAATCAGTACCAAGAACAACCACCTCTGGCCATTATAACGGCCTTGTTACGCCTGGGCATTGAGTCAAACAGAGCTTGGATGGCGTGTAAAGGTTCAGATGCCCATGCAGCTTCAACACGATACCACAGTTCATCAAGAGTAGTGACTGGCGCATTGTAACGAGGCAGTTGCTCGACCACCATTGACCAGACGTTTTCAGTTGGTGAGAGATCTGGAGAAAGTGCTGGCCAGGGCAGCAGTCGAACAGAAAGGCCCGTACATTACCTGCAACATGCGGTCGTGCATTATCGCAGGGATCGAATGAAGGGTAGAGCCACGGGTCGTAACATCTGAAATGAACGGCCACTGTTTAAAGTGCCGTCGATGAGAACAAGAGGTGACTGAGACGTGTAACCAATGCCACCCTATACCATCACGCCGGTGGATACGCCAGTATGGCGATGAATATACGCTTCAAATGTGCATTCACCGCGAAGTCGCCAAACAAGAATGCTACCATCATGATGCTGTAAACAGAACCTGGATTTATCCGAAAAAATGACGTTTTGCCTTTAGTGCACCCAGGTTCGTCGTTGCGTACACCATCGCAGGCGCTCCTGTCTGTGATGCAGCGCCAAGGGTAACCGCAGCCATTGTCTCCGAGCTGATAGCCCATGCTGCTACAAACGTCGTCGAACTGTTCGTGCAGATGGTTGTTGTCTTGTAACCGTCCCCATCTGTTGATTCAGGGATCGAGACGTGGCTGCACTATCCGTTACAGCCATGCGGATAAGATGCCTGTCATCTCGACTGCTAGTGATACGAGGCCGTTGGTATCCAGCACGGCGTTCCGTATTGCCCTCCTGTACCCACCGATTCCATATTCTGCTAACAGTCATTGGATCGAGACCAACGCGAGCAGCAATGTCGCAATACGATAAACCGCAATCGCAATAGGCTACAATCCGATCTTTATCAAAGTCGGAAACGTGATGGTATGCATGTCTTCTCCAAACACGAGTCATAACAACAAAGTGTCATCAGGCAACGCCGGTCAACTACTGTTTGTGTATGAGAAATCGGTTGCAAACTTTCCTCATGTCAGCACGTTGTAGGTGTCGCCACTGGCGCCAACCTTTTGCGAATGCTCTGAAAAGCTAATCATTTGCAAATCACACCAGCTTCTTCCTGACGGTTAAAATTTGCGTCTGTAGCACATCTTCGTGGTGTAGCAATTTTAATGGCCAGTAGTGTACAAAATCAGTCGGGAGTCTCTCAGGAGTAGGTCTAATAATGTATAATAAAAGAGGAATGCGAGTAAACTACTATGAGCATCACAGGTTTATATGCCAACTATCTCTTCCGATGATGAGGAGATTGAAGAAATGTATGAGGAGTTAAAGGAAATTATTCAGACATTTAAGGGAGACGAAAACGTAGTTGTGATGGAAGACTGGAATTCGGTAGTAGGAAAAGGAAGGGAAGGAAAAATAATAGGTGAATATGGATTGTGATGGGAGACTGGAATTCGGTAGTAGGGAAAGGAAGGGAAGGAAAAATAGTAGGTGAATATGAACTGCGGAAATGAAATGAAAGAGGAAGCCGCCAGGTAGAATTTTGCACGGAACATAATCATAACAAACACTTTCTTAAAGAATCATGAAAGAAGGTTGTATACGTGGATGAAGCCAGAAAACACCGGGAGATAACAGATAGATTATATAATGCTAAGACGTAGATTTAGGAACCAGGTTTTAAACTGTAAAATATACACAGGGGCATATATAGACTCTGACCAAATCTTATTGTTTACAAACTGTAGAATGAAACTGAAGAAACTACAGAAAGATAGTAAAATTAGACCTGTATAAATTGAAGGAACCTGAAGTTCTTAAGAATTTCAGAGGGAATTTTAAACAACAATTAACAAAAACGGAGGAAAATAAAATAGTAGAACAGGAATAGGTAGTTTTGAGAAATGAAATAATGAAGACAGCAGAGGACCAAATAGGTAAAAAGGCAAGACCTACGAAAACCCATGGATATCACAAGAAATACCAAATTTAATTAATGAAAGAGAAAATATAAAAATGCAGTAAATGAAGCAGGCAATATGGAGTACAGACCACTAAGAAATGAGATTAACAGGAAGTGCTAAGCAGGAGTGGCTAGAATCCAAATGCAAGTCTGTAGAAGAATGTAAAACTAGGGGAAATGTAGATACTGCCTACAGGAAAGTAAGAGAAACATTTGGGGACAAGAAAAAGAACCCTACGAATATCAAAAACTCAGATGGAAAACCAAGTCTCAGCAAAGAACGGAAAGCTCAAAGGTGGAAAGAGTACATGAGTTCTACAAAAGAATTGAACTTAAAGACTATGTTGTAGGAAGGGAAGAGGAAGTAGATGAAGACGAAATAGGAGATATTATACTGAAAGAAGAAATTGACAGAGCACTGAAAGACATAGGTCGGAACAAGGCCCTGGGAGTAGATGACATTTCCTCACAGCTACTGAAGTCTCTGGGAGAGCCAGCCATTACAAAACTATTTCATCTGATGTGTAAGATGTATGAGACAGGCGAAATACCACCAAACGTCAAGAAAAAAAAAATCCCCATGCCAAAGAAATCAGGCGCAGACATGTGTAAAAATTACATAATCATCAGTTTGATAATTCATGTTTGCAAAATTTCAACACGAATTATTTACAGGAGAATGGGAAAGCTAGTAGAAGCAGACCTCGGGGATGAGCAGTTTGGATTCTGGAGGAACATAGGGACACGGGAGGCAATACTCACTTTACGGCTTATCCTAGAAGATAGATTAAGGGAAGGCAAACCTACATTTCTAGTTTTTGTGGATTTGGAGAAAGCTTTTGACTATGTTGATTGGAATACACTCTTTCAAATTCTGGAGACAGCAGGGGTGAAATTCAGGGAAAGGAGGGTTATTTACACCATATACAAAAGCCAGACCGCAGTTATTAGAGTCGAAAGGCATGAAAGGGAATCATTGGTTGGGAAGGGAGTAAGACAGGGTTGTAACCTTTCTCCAATGTTATTCAATTTATTTATAAATATACCAATTCGATGCTATTCACTATTTTTTTAGTTTCACGACCGATCTTTTTCAAATGTTCAAATGTTTGTTATTCTATCGGACCAAACTGCGTGGTCCTCAGTCCGTAGCTTACAAACTACTTAAACCTAGTAAACTAACCTACGGACAAACACACACACACCCATGCCCCAGGGAGGACTCGAACCTCCACGGCGAGCAACCGCGCGCTCCGCAGCGAGGTGCTTCAGACCGCTCGGCTACTCCACCGCGGCTGATCTTTCTCGGCTTATAATGCCATTGACCTGCGGTATAAATGGGTAACATTAAGATTAAATCAATGGTATGTAGTATTATAATATTGCATTAATGATCTTAGCAACTTCTTACGTACGTGTATGTTCAGACATACATAAGACATCTAAACCTTATTTATATTAACTGTCAATCTGATTTTGATAATATTGCGTATTTTGAAAATGTATTTTGACAGTTAAAGCTAAGATGTCATATGTTTATAAAGGATGTACAGCAGATACTAATGTTGTTACGCTTTGATATATCTTTGGCGTATTTGACATCTGCGTTAATAAATTATACATGCTATAATATGGTCATGTTTTGAAGTACGTGTTGTATACTTAAAATTTTATGTTTTACCGTTTATTTCTATAATCGATTTTCGAAAGCTGCGAATATGTTTCCAGAGAGTGTTTGGTACAGATGTTCAACTGTTGGCTTACGTCATCTCTGGATTTTCGTTACAGAGAGCCTAAACTTTTTCATTGACGAAAAATTCAGTAAAATTTTTAAAAAAATGTTGATGTTTAAGGTCCGTTTGTCCATTTAGTACATTTTGAGGATTGTTACGTATATTTATATAGTTTTCAATTTCTTCAAGGATAATCATAATAGGGTCTTTCGGAATTTAATGGAGTACATGCAGTACGTGTTCAATGGTATCATTCCTGCGCTGACGTTCTACCCAGTTATTCGTAGATCAGTCCGCTGTAGCCATAGAAGACAGAAAATGGAAAGCCGAAGTTCCGCTTTTAAGAAATCGTTAATGCAGAAGTTCCCTGCAAACATAACATCGTTTGACCATCATACAGACTTAAGACATGAAGGTCTGAAATTATATTTGAAGTTTGTTGCAAGTTGCTAAGTACTCGCCTTCTAATTCAGTGTATGAATAAAGCCTCGCCGTATGATAAGACAGTTGTTTTGCACCTCGTATCTCCTGAACTGAGTTCGGCGGCATCGCTTTGTCTGGAGTGATGTAGGGAAAAAACGGAAAACTTAAATCTCTATGCTCAGCCATGCACATATGTGTGAAATACATCTGCGGATGTATTCTGTACACTTTCTGTACCGATTTCCTCTTCCCCACCTCTTCATCCATCTCATCATCCTTTAATCTTTTACCGTCTTATCCCTTCTGTTAAACTCCCCCATCTCTCTCTTCAATCCCCCTCCCCAACCGTCCTTCCTCCTCTCACTCATTCTGTCTGTATCTCTCTCTCTCTCTCTCTCTCTCTCTCTCTCTCTCTCTCTCTCTCTCTCTCTACATCCCCTCCCCCAATGTCTCTGGCCAACTCCATCTGACATGTCTCTTTCTACCCATTTTTATGTTCGTCCATCTCCTCCTTGTCCTCCTTATCTCTCTGTTCCATCTCATCCTTACATTTATACTGTAACTCTCTGTCTTCCTTTCTCTCTCTCTCTCTCTCTCTCTCTCTCTCGTCATCCTCCTGTATTCCCTCACTCAATTTTACGGCTGTACATCATTTCTTTATATCCATCTCTTCCTATCTTCTCTCTCACTCCACCTCCTCCTCCTATATTTGTACATCTTCTTGTCGCCCCTCTTCATCCTCCCCCCCCCCCTCTATAGCTCCTCCTACCTGACTATCATCACCTTCACCCTAATCTCTCAGAGCAATTCCCTCCGGCCTTCCTCTGTATATTTCCTCCCTTCACCTGTCACTGGCCGTTTCTTCATACCGCCTGTCCTACCTCCTTCTCTCTGTTCATGTCTTGCTGCCCCCTTTCTTTAACTCCTGCTCTTCCAGGCACCTCATTCTTTCCATCTATCTCATTCTGCAATCCTATCATTGTTTCTTGCCCCTGACATGTAGACTGCCCTGGAGAACTGGTCACTAAGGCAGGCTGATACTATTACCATACAACAAACCGGTTGTGCAGGACAGCCTATATGGCAGGGGCAGGAAACCACGTTTTTGCTCTTTTAAATGGAGCTACATGATTATAAGCCCGACGGTGCCGACTCTCGGGTTGCAACAGTATATATATCAAATCTGGTTGAAATCGATTCAGTAATTTTGGAAGAGATGTGAAACATACCTACACATATAAGTAGACACAGCCATTTTTATAATATCTATAGACTACATCGGTATGGCTGGGTCGTGTGCCTGACTATGAGTCCGAAAGTCGTCGGTTCGATCCCTGCCAAGTCCTAGGATTTTTTTCTGGCACTTTACACTTCTTTCCCATCTGACAATGTTGCTGATGTGAACAATATCGAGTAGCACTGTGGTTCAGAAACCACGTTAAATTGTAGGTCGCCCTATAACTGGCTGGGTAAGCCAGTTCGAAGGTTGGAGAAAGGCAAAATCGTACCACATCCAAACAGGACCATGCGATGTTCAAATCATTCTTTGAATTGTTGCCTGCTTTTTAGATTACATCGTCCCCAAAAGTAAAATGACAAGCGTGCTGGAGCATATGACGCGGTAAATCTAAAGTTGTGGAGCGAGTGCAACTGCTCCGGGACCGCTACGAGGGAAGTGGGCCAGCAGCGCGGTGGCGCCAGCTGTGTCAACCGCAGCATAAAAAGCGCCAGCTGTGACGGCGCGGCGATATACAGCGGCGGCCGCGCACCCTCGCGGCTCGATACGCGTCGATGCCGGCTGTGCTTTTTTCCTCTGTGTGTGCGCCGGGGAGCGTCTGCAGGCAGCGGCGACACCAAAAGTTGTTGCGCCGAGGGCGGCGGCGGCGCTGTGGCCGGCGCTTGCCGGAGGTGTCGGGCTCAATACGCGGCGCGCGAGTAACAGGTCCCGCGGCGCTCTGCGCATGCGCGCCGCGCACCGTCAATAGCGCCGACCCGACCCCACTGCCGCAGGGCGGCGCCGCGCCACACGCCTCCCTGCCGGCCGCCTCTTCCAACACGCGGCATTCCCAAATCTATACTTACAGGCTACAATTATTGACCTACTAACTGAAAACCTATTTATTCCTGTATTTATTACTTCTCTCTCTTTCTCTCTCTCTCTCTCGCTCTTCTCCTGTCTTCTCTTCTCTCTTTCTATCTAAGAGTGGTGTTTAAATGAACAGGCATGAAACGACAGTGTGCGTATAATTGAAGTATTTATTCAAAAGTAATCACCAGAGGCCTGAGTACAACTATCCCATTGTTTAACAAGTCAAATGATTCCCTGGTCCCAGAATTCCTGTGGGTGTAACAGGAGCCAGTCCTCTACTGTGTCCAGTTTGTCGTCCGAGTTGAAACGCTTCCCTTTGAGATGTTTTTTTTTTTTTTATCGGACCAAACAAATGGAAGTAACAGGGTAACATGTCCGGGCTGTATAGCGGATGCTCAAGCTGCTACCAACTGAACTCGGCCAGTACACTTTCTGTGACCCTGGAGACGTGTGGATACACTGTCTCATGGAGCGGAATCACTCCAGGCCGTTTGCTCTTGAGGGACTTGCAGAGACTACGGAATGCCTCACAGTATGGTTTTTCCCTGCTCGAGGAATTCGAACAGTATCGTACCTCGAGGTAATGACGCATGCTTCGCAACCCTAGATGTCGCACTACGTTATTCCCAAGCGGCATATTCAAATTTAAACGGTTTTGGTTGATAAACGCTTCGTACCTTTTCATTTCGACACCCCTCGTGTGTATCTCTCTCTTTCTATCTCCTGCTTCGCCTCCTCAGTCTATCGCTCCCTATCCCTATGTCTGGTCTGTGAAAAGATGCCCAACGTACCCTCAGCCATGCACCACATAAAATATTAAGAAGAAAGTGATGATCCTATTGATGCACAAGTATGCAAATTTTCATTAATCTCGAAATGAAACTGCAGATTATGTTGGTTTACATAAGTAAAGTACCCTTCGCCTTACACCGTACGAAATTCAATGTAGACAGTGACCTTCCTCTTGCTAGTCTTGCAAGTTTCGCAGGAGAACTTCTGTGAAGTTTGGAAAGTAGGAGGCGAGGTACTGGCGGAAGTAAAGTTGTGAGGCGGCATCGTGAGTCGTGTCGGGGTAGCTCAGTGGTAGAGCGCTTGCCCGCGAAAGGCAAAGGTCCCAGGTTCGAGTCCCGGTTCCGGCACACAATTTTAATCTGCCAGGAAGTTTCATATCAGCGCACACTCCGCTGCAGAGTGAAAGTTTCATTCTGGAAACATCCCCTAGGCTGTGGCTAAGCCATGTCTCCACCATATCCTTTCTTCCAGGAGTGCTAGTCTTGCAAGTTTCGCAGGAGAACTTCTGTGAAGTTTGGAAAGTAGGAGGCGAGGTACTGGCGGAAGTAAAGTTGTGAGGCGGCATCGTGAGTCGTGTCGGGGTAGCTCAGTGGTAGAGCGCTTGCCCGCGAAAGGCAAAGGTCCCAGGTTCGAGTCCCGGTTCCGGCACACAATTTTAATCTGCCAGGAAGTTTCATATCAGCGCACACTCCGCTGCAGAGTGAAAGTTTCATTCTGGAAACATCCCCTAGGCTGTGGCTAAGCCATGTCTCCACCATATCCTTTCTTCCAGGAGTGCTAGTCTTGCAAGTTTCGCAGGAGAACTTCTGTGAAGTTTGGAAAGTAGGAGGCGAGGTACTGGCGGAAGTAAAGTTGTGAGGCGGCATCGTGAGTCGTGTCGGGGTAGCTCAGTGGTAGAGCGCTTGCCCGCGAAAGGCAAAGGTCCCAGGTTCGAGTTCCGGTTCCGGCACACAATTTTAATCTGCCAGGAAGTTTCATATCAGCGCACACTCCGCTGCAGAGTGAAAGTTTCACTCTGGAAACATCCCCTAGGCTGTGGCTAAGCCATGTCTCCACCATATCCTTTCTTCCAGGAGTGCTAGTCTTGCAAGTTTCGCAGGAGAACTTCTGTGAAGTTTGGAAAGTAGGAGGCGAGGTACTGGCGGAAGTAAAGTTGTGAGGCGGCATCGTGAGTCGTGTCGGGGTAGCTCAGTGGTAGAGCGCTTGCCCGCGAAAGGCAAAGGTCCCAGGTTAGAGTCCCGGTTCCGGCACACAATTTTAATCTGCCAGGAAGTTTCATATCAGCGCACACTCCGCTGCAGAGTGAAAGTTTCATTCTGGGGACCTTCCTCTTGTTCGGAAGATTAATAGTGTAAAATTTCATCAAGTTCGAAATAAAACCGTAAATTTTGTCTAATTCTGAATATGGCAGTATTTCACGCATCTCAGTTTTCATTATAACCTTCTCGAAAGTGTAAGCTATTATGTCTAGCAACTTTGACCACAATCAGATCATCCTTACGGTAGCGCGTAAAATAGGAACAAACATTCATTTTTATATATTAGATATGAAATAAAATCTTCATAACTTCTGAGTGGTTTGCGTTAGAACGTTCAAACTGCACGGGTAGACTTTGATATGATTGGTTTAGGGAAGAAGCCCAGTCTCTGTTGGACGGGTTAGTCGATAGCAACATTGGCGGATTTGGGGGACGCAGAAGCTGCACTTCGCGATCGGGAAGTCTATTCACGCTCAAAAGGTGACTGTGTGCTGTGCAATGTCCAGTCACTCCTTAGTGGCACGGTGACAAGATACGGTTCATTCAGGTCGGAGACCGACCCCGTCGAAGCAGGAGAGTGTTTGATGTCCCCGAGGAGCACTTCGGGCAACGCAGTCTTGCTCTGGGTTACCCAGAGGCCACTGCCATGGGCCTCGAATAGCCGCCATATTCTCCTTCATCCCGACACATCTTTGTGTGGGGTATATTAGGACAATGTGTATAGCACTAACCCCAAAAACATTGCTGAGCTGAAAACAGCCTTTCGATGTTCCGACACTTCAGCGGGTCATACAGAATTTCGCTATTCTTCTCCGCCACAACATCGCCACGGAAGGCAGACACGTCACAACCTAAGTCCGAATATCTGTAGTGACGTTTACATAGTGTGTGCATGCCGTAAATTGCAAATAATTTACTTTTTATTTCATATTCTTTGATCTTTATGTAACTTATAAAGCAAAGTGTCCATATGTTTGTGTGTACTTATTGTAAACAAATCTATAGTTTTCTTCCAATGTTTATGAAATTTTTCACACATAAGCTTCAATCCATGAGGACGATCGTCGTAATTGTTGGAATCCATTAAAACACGTTGTTCACGAGATACGACGTCGAAAACAATGAGATGCGCGAAAAACTGCTACATCAAACGAAAGTATTGCACATTTGTTGCTAAGCCATTGGAACGATTTCAACCAAATTTGGTGCCCATATTCCTTACCGTGAGGTAACAATGCTGTCGGGATGAGAACTCCATACGACACATGGTTCAGGAGATACAATGTCATAAAAAATATAGTTGTAAGAAACTGCAACATAATGCGACGAGACTTTATTCACACACTGTATTGCGAATAACAGTACTTAGCTACTTGCAAACAACTTTAAACATAATTTCAAACCTTCATTGACCGTTTCCCCGCTGACAACCATAGCAAAATTATGAAAGGAAAAAAGATTCTCGCTTACTTCTTTTCCGCTGTTCATGGACTAACTCTACGGCTTTCGGTATGACGTTACAATTTATAATTTTATACTACAAATTGTAAACGCAGGAAATTTTACAGACAATATACACACATATAGCTGAATATAACTTCGAAATTGTATTACAGTATGACACGTAGTTCATGAGATAGGAGCACATAAACAGTAACGTTAATAGAAAACCGCCCTCTCACGCACCAAGTTTTAATCTATTACTTCTTTACTACTAATTGTATTCGCAACAGATTTTACAGACATACACTACTTATGCAAATCAATATATACCTGAATAATTATACAATTGTGTAACATACAACTCAATACATATGAGATCGTGCAAATTTTATATGTCATGTCTGTTTTAATTGCTATCTTTCTTTGTTTGGATACTGCACGTATAATTTCTATGTTACACAAGACAGCCTTATTTCTTATATATTCTCCAATAAAAATAACATGTTTTTAGAAAAAAAGGAGCTGGTCAGAGACAGAAGGGATAGGAGAAGTACTAACTCAAGACAGGAATAAATAAATAAATACCCGGGCAACGCCAGGTTTTTAGCTAGTATATTATAAAAATGAATGTATGTATTCGTGTATGTATGTTCCACATCTCCCTCTAAACTACCGGATGGATTTCAATCAAACTTGGTACACGTATTCTTTCTATCAGGCAACAATCGCTCTGGGGATACGATACACAGATCAGGACATATGACATCATAAACAATGAAATTCGGAAAAATTGCCATATCATGCGAAGTAATTTTATTCGTCCACTGAGAAGCTGAGGACTTAGCGACCTGCAACAAACTTTACACACAATTTCAAACATTTACGAAAGTTTTTCTCCCTGATAAACACAACAAAATGACGAAAGGAAAATTTTATCGCTTACTACTTTGCCGCTTTTCATGTATTCGGCGTTAAATTTGTTATTTCTAGACTACTCATTTTATTCGCATGACATTGTAAAGGCAGTATACACATAACCACTAAATGTACTGACGAAGTTTTATCATAGTACGTCAAACAGTCAATCAGTTGATGATATATTTGGTCATAAACAATAAGATTCTGAAACACCACCCCATTATGCATGACCTTTCGATTTATTACATCTTTACTATAACATTCCTGACATGTTTTCAGACAGTGTGCACACAATACACTGAATGTACCTTAGAAAATATATCACAGTACGACACATAGCACATGAGATGTGTGGTTATAAACATTACTGTTCATGGCATTTCGCCTCAAAAGGCATGAGCTTTCAATTACTTGCGTGTTTACCACCCACTCTAATCGTAACTTAATTTGTAGACAGTGTCATCCACCACTGAATTTACTTTCGAGACTATATCATAGTACGACACATATTTGAGGACATATGACGTCAGAAACAATGAGTCGTGGCGGATTAGCCGTGCGCACTGGGAAGCCGTGCTGCGGTGCGCGCGGCCGTTCGCCGTCGGGGGTTCGATTCCCCCCTAGGGCAGGGTGTATGTGTTGTCCTTAGGTTAGTTTACCTTAGTTTATGTAATTTGTAAGCTACGGACTAATAACCAAGCTGTTGAGTCCGACAGATTTACAAACATTTGATTTTTTTCAGAAACAATGAAATGCGCGAAAATCTGCCTTAACATTACAGGGTAGGATGTATTTTGTTTACGTCTCACTACCAACCCCATTCGCAACACATTTCACAGGCAGTTTCCTAATATTCCAGTCTACGAACTTGGATAACTGTTTTATTGTAGCACACATCGATCATGGAAATTGACGTCATAACCATTGAGCTGTGTGTAAACGAAACTGAAATGGATACAGCAGAAGGAGGCTGACAAAAGGAAGAAGGATTACAAAAGAAAGGAATAAACACACACCCTGGTGACGAGGGGAACTACAGCTAGTCCGCGTAACATCGTCTCAGATGCTGTCACGCTATTTCACTCATGTTCTATTGTTGCAGCATTACTGAATGTGGAATATTCCACGGAATAGTTCTCGAAAGCTCTACATTGAGTGATGCTCCAACAACTACAACAAAACAGACAGTGAAATAGCATCAGCCTGTGAGACATCGATGTTGCACAGAAATCAAGATCATCTGACATAAGTTGAAGGTAGCAGTCGCGCTGAAAGAAGCCTGCAGTAGCAAATAATTTATTCACACAGCAGCGTCTTTGGCCTACCAACATAAATGAATACCCATTTTTTGTCCGAGCCAGGTAATATTACTGTACTAGTAATTTTCATAGCTTCCGGCTAATGTCCGGCTTGTCTCGTTTTCTGCAACAGATGGCAGCGTTACAACATGGCAGCTGACTTCAAAGTGCACTTGCAACTGAAACTGGCAGTTTTTGAAAGCATTTTAGGAGCATAAACAGCGATCTAATGAGATATTTAAAATTCTACATCCATCTGGGGAACTAGTAAATCACGTCTAAGTGCTCTGTAGAAGGTTAATCGAGCCCTGTGATACTACTTATCCACCATTGCATTCTCGAAGAACACACAGGAAGAAGCAGCACATAACCTCCACGTTAGAGGTCTGATCAGTCTTATCTTGTTTCGATGATCCTTTCTCCCTATGCAGGTGGATCTCAACAATATATTTTCAGAGCAGAAAGTCGGTAATTGGAATTTCGCAAGTAAATATCGCCGCAACGGAAAACGCTATTGTGATGATTCCAACTCTTTTAGTATTACTACTGTGATACTGTCTCCCCTGTACCGTGATAGTACAAAACGAGTTGACCTCTGTAGTCTTTCGATGTACTCCCTCAATACCACCTGATAAGGACCACCATACCGCGCAGCGGTATTCCAAAAGTGGACGGACGACCGTAGTAATTCTTTTATATTTTGTAAGTGTTCTCCACATAAAACGCAATCTTTGGTTCGCCTTCCCCACATTTTCTTTGTGTTCTTTCCAAATTAAATAGGTCGCAATTGTAATTCCTAAATATTTAGTTGAATTTACGGCCCTCAGTTTTGATTTATCTTGTAAAAGAAGTTTAGCGGATTTATTGCGGTACTTGTGTGGTCGGATTCACACTTTTGATTATTTAGGGTCAATTGCTAATTTTCATATATCTAAGTCGTTCTGCAGTTGGTTCTGGTCTTCTAAAAACTTTACTAGACGTTAAACAACAGCATCATTTGCAAACTGTCTGCTCTCATTTTCTCCTAAATCGTTTATATGGATAAGAAATAGCAGAGGACCACAACCTTCGGGAACACCAGATTTTACCTCTGTTTTAGCCTTTATCTTTGCATTAATTACGTTATCTGACAGGAAATCACCAATACAATCACGTATCTGAGATGATATTTCAGAAGCACGCAATTTGATTAAAGCCCGTAAGTGAGGTCCGGTTTAGGAAGATAGTGCCACAAAATACGGAACCAATTTGCTTCCTCATAAAAATTGTAAGACACATAAGCAAAGTAAAGGGCTGTACTTATTTCTACATCTGCCTGCTGTACATCAGAATTAGGCTTACTAACATTAGGGCAATAAGAATATAACACCTTGAGCCGACTATGCGGAAGTGGCAACCAGAACAAATTGACAAGCAACGTTTGTACAACTAACGAAAGATTTGTTGACTATTTTGTCGTTTGGTAATTTTTTTCGACACAAGTGAACAGATATCAGTATTATCTTCAGTATTATTCTTCATTGCAGGGTTCTAAAGCAATTTTCTTTCCCTCTCTTTTATTCTGTTCATTACAGAGAACACCTGATCACAACAGTAAGTCGACCCGAACATGCACATGAACCCAGCTGCTTTCCTATGAAGCGGAGGGAATGTGTATCCCTTCACTGAAACACTAAACGAACGCGTCTGTTTACTTTTGGCCGCCGAATACTAGCGTGCGTGACGTCAGCTTACCCCACCACCGCAGCTTCGAGTGGGGCAGTGAGCGCTCGTGTGCGCTCCTGCTCGCGGAGCAGCCTGTTCGAACAGCCGGGTCTAGATTGCAATATAGTATTTATTTACGAGATAATCGATTTCGATCAAATAAACATCATCTTCAGACCCAGTGCTCCATGGTGACAGGCGGTAGCGGCCCAGGTATCGTCGTTGCAAGAACATTAACTGCTCAAACTGCAGCTGACGTTCATGGAGCCTCGCCACCTGCACCGTGGACAGCTACGCCTGCCACATCGGTGCACACTGTCTGGAAAGATGCTCTTCATTTGACCTAAACCACCTATGTATCAAATAAATGCTGTGTTGCGTACTCGAATGTTTTAATTATAATTTTAGAGCGTAATTTCTTAAATTTTGGATACCGGAACATCCTTTTCTACTAAACGAATCCTTACAGCTACAAAAAAAATCACAAGTTGCAATTTTTCGAACGTTTACTATTGCAGGCGCAGCGATTAATTATAGTTCCGTACACACGTTTACTATTTTAAATCTCCAGTTCCGACTTGCCGGCCGCGGTGGCCGAGGAGACTGAGGCGCTCCAGTCACGGTCTGCAAGGCCACTACGTCGGGGGTTCGAATCCCCCCCTCGGGCATGGATATTTGTGCCGTCCTAGTTCGTAAGTAGTTCATAAGTAGTTTGTAAGTTTAGGGACTGATGACCCCGTAGATAAGTCCCATAGACTATACAAACATTTGAACATTTAGTTCAGACTTATTCCGGTCGGGAGGTAGTTCATTTCGCCAGTGCTAAAGAAATAGGCACTTGCTAATTGATAGTGCAGATGATTCCGGTAGACAAGAGTAAAGTGAAGCGGTTGGCCCCGTATTTTGAGCAGTAGCCGCGGTGGAGTGGCCGAGCGTTCCAAGACGAAGGTCCTAGTCCTCCTTTAGGCTTGGGTGTATTTGTTGTCCTTAGCATTAGTTAGTTTAGGTAATTTGTAAGCCTAGGAACCTATGACCAAAGTAGTTAAGTCACTTAAATTTGCAAACAGTTAAACAGTTTCAGCAGTACTAAAACGATCTCCAAAAACTAAGTTCCGGTTGATCCTAAGCTGTAATCTCCATTAATCAACAGTGTTTCAGTCAAGCTGTGCGTGCTCATCGACAGATCAAGGAATGGAAATTTACTAGCTGCTAGATCATTACGAGACTGAATGCTGAACATAATCTTCGCCGGAGACTTGACGTCACGGGGCTGAATCCAAATAGCAGTTCGTGGAGTGACGACATTTTCCCATTTTTCCCATAAATAAGATCTTCAAAACAGGGCCAGATCTGCAGCGAAAGGGAGGGAGGAGGGGGGGTGAGAATATGCCCATTCCTCCTTGCGAAATGTTTGGGCTCGTATCAGATACCATGGAAATTGTCTAAAGCCAGAACGCTTTACATTCTTTACTTCGCAAGCCGCCTCAGGGTGCGTGGCGGAGGGTGTTTCTTGTATCACGGTCACTTCGTCCTATTCCAGTCGCGTGTCCTTCACGGGAAAAACGACTGCCGGCGGCCTCTAATTTCTCGCATTTTATCCTCGTGGTATTGTCGCGATATATGCGTAGCAGGAAGCAATACCCTGATCGACTCTTCTAGAAATGAACGCTCGCGGAACTTGAGCTAAGTCCGTACTGCGATACAGAACGTGCCTCTTGCAGCGTCTGCCACTGACGTTTGCTGATGATCGTCAGTTGAAATCTCGAATGCAAATGGCAACACGTACATGGAAATAACATTAGATGGCTCATGGTACATTCATAGTTATCGAACTAGTACTTAGATTTTCATGACGTACCGGGATTTTAGCAGGATGACCACGACTGCCTGCCATGAAATTTCGGTAAGAAATATTCGGCCATTTTCAGATGAATGTTTTACACTAGAGATTGCTGATTTTACAATGGAGATTGATGGTTTACGTCATATGTTTATACAAAAGGTGACGTCGTAGTGCATTAGCATAGGCCTCTTCTACAAGAAGGAACGACGCTTAGAGTTTAAACGTCCCGTCGACAGCGCCGTCATTAGAGGCGGAGTACACCCCCTGGAATCCTTGCTCCTAGGATGTTCCCCTGGAAGACGTGTCTTCCACGTCCTATGGTGAGCTGCGCCGTGATTTGTTGCACTGTTACGTTTCTGTCTTTATTGTCGAATTGTCTCAGCCTTCGCCGGTCACGGTCATCGAGGGCAGCTGAATGGTCGGTGGTTGGTTATTCGACCATTCACGGTACACCCTCGGAACGCTTCCACCTGTAAAACACCGATGAAATCTAAATTCCCATCCGCCGGTCATCAAAATGACGTTAGTTCACTACATTACACGTTACGCAAATAACTTGCCGAATCACGCCTCAGAAGTCCAATAGAACTGCAGATGTGCCCCATTATTTCATAACATTACCTAAGCTGATTCTATGTTAGAATCAACATACATACTCCGCAATCCCCCGAAAGGTGTCTGGCGGATTGCACTCAATACACTAGCTTTTCTGTTCCACTCCCATACAGAACGAGGAAAAAACGAATACTTGTATGCAGCCGGCCGCGGTGGCCGAGGGGACTGAGGCGCTCCAGTCACGGTCTGCACGGTCACTACGGTCGGGGGTTCGAATCCCCCCTCGGGCATGGATATTTGTGCCGTCCTTAGTCTTAGCTAGTTCATAAGTAGTTTGTAAGCTTAGGGACTGATGACCCCGTAGTTAAGTCCCATAAGTTCTACAAACATTTGAACATTTGAACTTGTATGCATCTGTACGAGCCCTAATCTCTCTGATCGTTGTGGTCTTTACGAGTAATGTAGGTTGGTGGCAGTAGAATCGTTATGCAGTCCGCCTCAAATTCCGGCCCTCTAAATTTCTTCTACAGTGCTTCTCTAAAAGAACATCCCTCCAGCGACTCCCATTTGAGTTCCCAAAGCACTTCGTAACAATCGTGTATTCATCGAACCTACCAGTAACAAACCTAGCCGCCCGCCTGCGAATTGCTTCTGTATCTTACTTTAAACAGATATGGCGAGTATCGCAAACACTTGAGAAATACTCATGACAGTGTCGTACAAGTGTTTTATATACGGTCTTCTTTACATATGAATCACATCTTACCAAAATTCTTCCAATAAACCGAAATCGACCATCCGTCTCCCCTACGACTGTCCTTATATGCTCGTTCCATTTCACATCGCTCTGCAGCGTTACGCCTAGATACTTAATTAACGCGATTCTGTCAAGCAGCACACTCCTAATGCTGTCTCCGAACATTACGGGACTGTTTCTCCTGCATCTCTGCATCACCCTGTATTTTTCTACATTTAGAGCTAGCTGACATTCCTCACACCGTCTAGAAATTTGGTCCAAGTCATCCTCATTCAATGACGACACCTTCCTGTACCCCATCATCAGAAACAGCCGCAGCGTCTCACTCTGTCCGGCAGTTCATTTCTATAGGTAGAAAATAATAGCGGTCCTATCACACTTCGGTGCGGCACAAATTTTCAGTTGTTTGCATTGATGTACTTCAGTATCCTCTGGCCTAGATCCGGGACCGACCCTAAACAGCAATCGCCGTAATGTAAATGTTCAAGAGTACCGTTACATCGCGTTTGATCTTATTTTTATATTTTACTAGCTGCTCCCCGCGGTGTTACCCGCGGTTCAATAGTCACACATTAAAGTGCCAAGAAACGGCATAAATAACTACATGACTGTTTGCGACAATGTTAGCACGGAATATATAATTGTCTTGGAACGGATGGAGAGCCAAAAATCTATTGCAATACGTCCCTGTAAACGACGTTTCGAGACTTCTTGTTTTCCGAGTGTACGTAGAGATTTCTAGCTCTCGATACACGGGAGCAGCCTACGTAGAGCTGTCCGTGCGAGAAACATGGGGTGGCCGCATGAATACTTGCCACTTTTAATGTTTGTCCTTTATAGTAATCGAGAAGGCCACTTTCAATGGAAACTGTAACCGGTTAACCTGGAATGGCAAGTTTGTTGGGATGATGGGAATTCGTGGTATTAATACAGTCTCTCTCTTGGCTCCACCGGTGATGATGGTGACCTGCACGATATGCCTTCTCAGGTCCGTGATGCGTAACCTGGTGCCATTGCATAATCGTGGTGCATCTAAGTTACGCATCAATAAAACAGGCACACCCACCTTCAGCTCCAACTTCTGGGATGGCACCCCTGACGGTAAGTAACTACAATAACAACAATACAGTAATCGAAAACAAATGCCAAGTAAAGGAACAAAATCAACAGCAAACCTAACGGAGAAATGTAACGAAATAAACAACAAACCTAACGGAGAAAAGTAAAGAGATAAAGAAGACATCTAACGGAGAAAGAAACTGTTGAGATCCTACAAATGCAAAGCGAACCAACAAAAGAACTAAATGCAAACGTTCGAGTGCTATATACCCGGGCCGCTGAAACTTTGCACTTGACGTTTACAAATAACAAGTGAAGAGCATGAAGCGCGACGCGCTAGTCGCTAGAAACGTTCCAATCACAGCGCGATAAACACTTCCAGTGATCACGTGCCGTGACGTCAACGTTCCCGTGTTGCCGGCTTTGTTCAGTTCTACCGTAAACAAAGTTGTGTATCGTGTTCATCGCGTGTTTATGTTGTGTGTGCTTTTTTCGCTGCGATTTGTTTTACTGTGAGTGGTTTAACTTGACTTTCCGAGTTAAAGTAATTGGATGATGTCACCGAAAAGACGTTTGTCTAGTGACGTTTTCTGAGTAAGTTCTCATTTTCGTATGAATAAAAACTTCGAAGCTTATGCTCTGAGCAGGGAGTTCATTCTCGCTTCAAACGATCGGAAAGAAGTTATGGTGCAGTGGTTACAAGAAAGAAATATTGCTGCAGATATGTCAATGTCAAAACTTCTTTTATATTCGCTGGTGAAACAAAATAAGCCTATTACACACACACACATGCAGTAGACGAAATCGCAAAGGAACAGCGTCGCAATGAAATAAATCTGCCCCCATTTCACTGTCGTTTTAACCCTATGAAATTGGTATGGTGTCACGTGAACAATTACTTAAGGAACAATAAGTCTTTCACAATAACAAGAGGTGGAAAAGCTGTTGCCAATGTGGATGCTGCATCTTGGAGGGAGGAAAAAAAGGTCGAGTTCGTTGAAAAACTGATTCGGGCAGCGCAAACAATGGAAGGGATGATGAACAATTACTGATTTGTCTTGGTGATGACGACGATTTTGGCAGTGACGACAACAGTGAAGATGGCGAGCTGGATGTAATTGTACCACTGTCGTCGTAAATTGGTGAGTGAAAAGCATTCTGATTACAAAACGTAGAGAGAGAAGTTACTATCTTGATTATTGTTTATTTCGTATCTGTCGTGATCCAATGCTAATTTTCTATATTGCTTTACTCCGTTATTGAAAGCATGTGCATTGTTGTGCTCTGGTCTTCATTAATATGCCGTTAATTAATTGCTGCTCAAGAACGAATTATTATATGCACTTTTATTGCTCAATAGCTTACATTTACGAGATGCAACTGAAAACCGTTTCTCCTGCTGTGCGTATAGATGCTTGTGTTGCAACGTCGCTAAAGCAGTGTAGCCAACGTAACTCGCCGTAACGCGAAACGTCAAGTGCAATGTTTCAGCGGCCCGTGTATAAATAATCGAAATCACCAAAGAAACTATTATTCATTGAAATCCAAAGAGAATACAGTTTTAAAGAATTACGATAACATTACAATGTTCGAACATCTATAACGTTTCATATGTTAAGTGCAGCGTACCGCCTGCCATCTGTTGAGTGCATATGCTACTACTTACGTTGCAGTTTACGTATACGCTATTTATAAGTTACGTGGCAGTTCGCGCTTTGTACACAAAATAGGGCTTGGTATCTAGATCCCATTCTACACAAAACGTCAATGTATTTTCTTGCCATGATACTTAGAGCACATGTTATTTAAAGTCTTCAATTTATATACATACTTCCTTCATTTGTTACAACAAATGAAAATGAATGAGGCATAAACGCCAACATTCAGATTTCTTGTGTATGTAATTATATATCAGTTAAGCCGTTTTGGCAGTATCCAAGAATCTTTTTTGTCTATTCGAAAGTAAAAAAAGATAACAATAACAAAGAAAAAAATTCACTATAGCAGGACCCGAACCATTGCCCGAAATAACTGAAGTGTATTACGTGACGCGTTAACCACCGCGGCTAAACATGACATACCCTACAATGTTCTTTTGCTGTTGTATTAAAAACTTCTTACAACCGTTACGAATTTCTATGGATATATTTCAAATAATTAACTTGTAATAAACATTTTGAAAAGTAGCCTATGTCCTAATCCAAGACATAAGAAATCTCTATATGAAATTTCACCTGAATCAGTGCTGTAGTTTTAGCGTGATGCGGTAACAAACATAGAAACTTTCGCATTTATAATATGTATAGGATTAGTGAGATTGTTCATAAAGAGTTCGTCCCTCCTGGTCTACTAATCTACGGTCAGAACACAGTTTATCACATTGTTCTGAGTCGTGAACATGAGGGGGGGGGGGGGTAGTATCTATGAAAGTGGCGCACGTGTGACCGAGTAATCCACTCTGATCATGCACAACCACGTGCGGTCAACACCACTCAGGAATTTTTTGAAGAAACAATAGATAATAATTGTTCACAATCCGCTCTACTCTCGCCTCACGAGATTTACATCCGTCTAACTTGCTTCGAGATGAAAATAAAGTGGAAGAAGTAAAGATACGATACTGTGGATGAGAGTGAGTTGGAATCGCGGGGGAGGGGTACCAAACACGTTATCAAAGACAGACTTCAGTAAGTACTTCAGTACTAGCTGAAACTTAGCGGTCGGTGTATTCGCTACTGGGAACGTCGCAAGGCCTGGATTATCACGCGTCTACCTGTCCCTGAAGGTTCGAATTATACTTCTCAGCGCAGGTGAAGAGCTCGTTGGGTAGCCTGCACTGCAGGGGTAGGCGTAAGGTGAGACAGGACACCACAGCGTCGTGCATCTGAAGACGAAATTGAAAACCTCATAAATATAACTCTTCACAGAAGACGATTTCGGTGTGTTGTGTCCTCATTATTCTGTTGCATGTCCCTACGCTTCATACAAGAGCCAAAACACAGCGAAAGTGATTCAAACTTGCATTAGCAGATAGTGCATGGTGAATGTGCCATGCAGTGCTTCCCTTTAGATCTGCAAACGCCGTGCGTTAAGGTACCCTCCATCTATCTTGGAATAGTTTCGAGAGATAAAACCCAAGTTTCTGGTGAGTGAGCATACCTTTTTGAAGGTGAGAGATATTTTGCAATAAGAAGGGAACGAAGAAACTGAACAAGGCTCTCCTTTCACAAAATTAACCCGAGATTATTGATTCATTTAAAGGTTTGAAACTGTTAACATCTTTGCTTTTAATGGTGCTGTTGCAACATTGTTGTCGATTCAGTAATGAAAGCTCTCCAAATGCATGGCTATCATAGAGTCACATACTCAACCGTCTCAAACAGCTGTTAAAATTATTACCGTGAAACAGAAATGCATGGGCTGAAGAACACGGTTGGAGTGTGCCAAGCTGCAATTCATTTCAAGCACCAGCCTGCCTAGAACAGTCCCAAATACCGTCTCATTTTTGTGACTATGGTTAGCCCAAATACAGCTCAAGAATACGAGGAAAGGGAACTAGCGGAAGATGCAACAGTCGTCAGATACCGTTTTTTAACGAACTGTTTAAACACAACTCTTATATTTCAAGCAGGAGACGTCTCATATCTTAATACCATCTACTACTCATTTAATTGTATAGGGTTACGCGCCATACCCAGTAGCATGGCGTTTATGTTTATTTCGCTACGTGCATAAAAACTGTTTCTTGTATATTATCTAAATTAAAAATTTATCCACTAATTTCTTTATATGATAGCATAATCAGCGCTTTTTCTACGTACATGTAAAAAAGCATCAACAGAAAACTAAACTATAGGTTTCAGATTATTACCACACTTTACAGTTCCATAACAATACCAACTAGAGGACCCGTGCCAATACTTCGCTCCGTTAGTGGAATGAAAAAAAGTTGGGAAAAAATGGAAGCAAAGTTAACTGTTCACGCATAGCTATCAATCCGTGTAAGTGTTTAAAAGCGCAAATGAGAGAGCTTGATCCGCTGAGTGCTGTTAGGTCAAAAAGAACTGCGTACCTTAATTAGAACGGAAGATATCATGAAACAAACCGATTAAAATATTCAATGCAAGGACAGGAGGACATCGCGTTTAAATAAAAATAAAGGATGGAGAGACTTAAGTTAATTCTGATACTCGATGACAAATATGCAAATGAATACCTTTCGTTTAAAGCAAAAATTAAGGAAATAGATCGAATGGAACGGCCAGACCGACTGACTTTAGTTTACTGCAAGGACATCCCCATAAGAAATATACAGAAGGAAATCGCGTTTGAGTATAGAAAAAGGGAGGCGAGAGTTATGTAAATTCTGATACTTGGTGACAAATCTGTGGAAGAATACCTTTCGTTTAAAACAAAAATGTAAGAAATCGACTGGGTAGTTTGGTCTGGCCGACCAACTTTAGTTTTCGTAGATTCTTTTAATATATATTTTCGTGTTTCTTCCTATAAATTTGAGTTGATTTCTACTTTTATCCTCAATTAATTGTTCCGAAAAAGCTGACGATTTACAAATTTTGCAAACACATCGGGACTTCGACAAGAATATAACTAGAATATAACTGAAGCTAAAATAGTAGTTTCTCTCTAGTCGTGGAGCAGGGCTGTTATGAACTGACGTGAATAGATAGATCTAAACAGCAAAAACACAGAAAGACAAATCACGTTGAAGATGTCGTCCGGATAAATATTTGTTTAGCTAACTGCGCTTCCATTTTTAGCGTCACGACCAGATTTTTTTTAATATTATATAGAGAGTTATCAAGAGTGGGTTCATCAGTCCCGAAGTGTCAACGAAGTTTTGTTTCATATGCGAGACCGTCGACCGTCGTCCATATCCGTACGGTATAAGAAGGCGCCTTACCACGGACTGCGCGGCCGCTCCCGCGGGTGGTTCGAATCGTCCCTCGGGCCTGAGTGTGTGTATACGCGCGCGCGAGTGTGTGTGTCTGTGTGTGTGTGTGTGTGTTTGTTGTTCTTACTCCTTGGTATAAGTTGGTTTAAGTAGTTTGTAAGAACGATGATGTTATCAGTTTGGTCCCTTAGGTTTACAAACCATTAACTGTCCCGCGTTTTTCACGTAACAATATAGGCAACTGCAATAAGATTACATCCAGTTCTGTATCAGCCTTACACTTCGTCGTGTTTTTGTTTTTTTTTTTTTTTTCGGCACAGATGTTTAAATGATGGTATACCTCTTGTACCAGACTGCTATGATCAAGAGTCCCTAGACTTACAAACTACTTAAACTTACCCCAAGGACAACACACACTCCCATGCCCGATGGAGGATCGAAGCTCCAGCGGAAACGGCCAGTCCGCAGTTTGATGCCTTAGACCATTCGGCCATTCCGCGCGATTATTTCGCCCCATTCAATAGAAGCAGACGTGGTTCCTATAACCCCAGTACAGTTATAGAATACCCTTGAAAATAAAATACTGCAAACGAATAAAACACCATTCCGAAGAAAATGCGAGAGTTCAAATAAGAGCATCTCTTTTGTAGCATAATTTATTCAGCCATTATCAAAACTTGGAAAAGTATGTAGGAAATTTTCAAGGGAATAGTCTTACACACTCAGTATTCCAAAGCGCGGCAATCAGGCCTCAATAAAAAAAAAATTACAGAAGCTTACTTTTATACTATACAGAAACGTCCTCAGTCTCTACCACCACTATTTCAAACAAACTCGTCAATATTTATAAATATTTTAAGGTAAGGTAAAGCAGTCAACAATCCGAAGATTGGTTTGAACACCACCGTGTTTTACTAGGCATGGTCCTGTTTGGAGGTGGTTTGCCGTTGCCTTCCTCCGACCTTCGAACTGACTTACCCAGCCAGTTATAGGGGGACCTACAGTTTAACGTGGGTTCCGAACCACGGTGCTACTTGGTATTTTTCACATGAGCCACACTGCCAGAGGTGAAAGAAGTGGAAAGTGACAGATAAAAATTCTAGGACCTGGCGGGGATCGAACCCGCGACCTTTGGATTTGTAGTCTGGCACTCTACCACTGTGCAACCGAGGCGCACGTAAATATTTTATAAATATATATTTTGAGCCAGTAAAATAATGACCTATATCAACATGCTTCAAACCGCATGAAGACATAAGAGTACGTAAATTCTATATTCATTACATTGCTGTTCTATCATGCGGTGTGAAAATAAGGGCACTGCTTTCGCATCAGACCACAGCAACGAAATGAAATTCACCAAAACGGTTTCAACCATGTTAATTCATATCCGTTCGTCGGCCAAAAATACGGGAGAAAGTGTACAGCATCAGCTAAGTCGGACTCTGACATATTACGCGGCTCTAGGAATTTCTAATGTTAGACTTGTTTTTTTAACAATGAGGATGAGCGACGACTTTCTCAGTACTGCCACGTTTAGAATGCAGTTTTGGCATTTTTTCCAATACTTTGTATTGCATCTAGAGTCGACAGGACAATTCACACTGACATTTCTTCACACAGAACTCCAGAGGTATTTCTACTCAATCCCGGACCTTAAAAACACAGTGACTAAATAAAATACAGTGGTGCAGTTCCTTCTTAATTTGTTTGCAGTACATCACCCAGACAATTTCCGCCCTTAAAGGAAATCTCTGTCACTTTATTTATCTCGCACTTACTGTTCCTTGACACAAATGGAATTCATTTGAGCCAATATAAAATTTTGGCCATTTGGTGCCTGTTACACAAATTATTATCAAGACTATATTGTCTGAATAAAGCGTAACGTTAACTAATGTCTAGATAAGTTGCTTACATTAAAGGACAGTTACTGTGGTTCTGTAGTAAAGTCCCAGAGTACCCATTAAAAGTCAAGAAATAGATTTCCTGGGATTTTCATGTTTTACCTATCTTATGCACATCTGGACATAAAAAAAATGTCAGGATGCGATATAATCGGAGTTCACGATAAACTGGCTATGTAGATCAGTCGAGAGATCGGTGAAAACCAATGGCATACCACCTCCAATAGGACCATAATAGTAAAGTACCGCGGTGTTAGACCACTGGGTTATTTTTATGCGAATCAATCCAATTTAAAATAGATATTTTACAGCTGGATTATTCAGTTTTAATGTAAAGGGACAGCTGTGACTAAAACCTATAGACGGCCAAAAGTCTTGCGGCTTGATGGCTTTCCATAATCAAGAAAGAGAATCTGCAGACAATAAATTTTCTTACAAACACTCGCCCTCATTTGCTTTGACGACTTCGTTTACAGCTAATGACAATATGGCACTAGTAGGAGGACTAGTAACATCGTCATTTCTATCAAATGGCTAAGGTTCACGAGTGTTAGCAAATTTAATCGTGAAATTTAAAAGATCCTGAATAAAATAACAGCGGAGCGGTCGAAACGTCGATCGTTAAAAGAAAATGTGACGCACCCTAACAACCTAGAAAATTCAGCACGATTTTTGTGCGCTCACATTATCCGAGTAAGTTTGTTTTCTAAGCTGATGGTGGTTTCAAGCGAGGCCTTTTTAGGTTTAGTTGTAATTGAGATACAAAGCTGTTCAAAATGATCAAATATTTGTAATTCTATGGGGCCAAACTAATTTGGTAATTAGTCCCTGAACTTCCTAAGGACAACACACACACACACACACACACACACACACACACACACACACACACACACACATACACACATTTCCGAAGGAGGACTCGAACCTCCGACGCGAGAGGCCGTGCGATCAGTTAACGTGGTGCTGCAGGCCACACGGCCATTACCACGCGGAACACACACACACTAATGTGGTAATTAGTCCCTGAAGTTCCTAAGGACAACACACACACACACACACACACACACACACACACACACACACACACACACACACACATTCCCGAAGGAGGACTCGAACGCCGGCCGCGGTGGCCGAGGAGACTGAGGCGCTCCAGTCACGGTCTGCACGGCCCCTACGGTCGGGGGTTCGAATCCCCCCTCGGGCATGGATATTTGTGCCGTCCTTAGTTGTAAGTAGTTTGTACGTTTAGGGACTGATGACCCCGTAGTTAAGTCCCATAGACTCTACAAACATTTGAACATTTGATTTTGAGGACTCGAACCTCCGACGCGAGAGGCCGTGCGATCAGTTAACGTGGTGCTGCAGGCCACACGGCCATTACCACGCGGAACACTCTACAGTGGTCTGGAATCAGTGGCTGACTATCATTTGTTGACATAACTGCAAATTATGATATCTAGTAAGGGCGATAATGCCTCCTGTTGAATACTTTAAATCCAAAATCATCGTCACCGGATATAAATGCACAGGACATCAACAGTACCACTCACAACATCGTGTTCATATTTTGTTACCGCCCACCACGCACTTTCCCAGACGCATGTTGAGGCCAGCGAAGCATTTCATTCGGTATACTCTTGCTTATATGAAGGAAGGAAGAAAAACGGAAATTACAGTTCAATGAGGATATCATGGCTATGAGAGCACACGCTCTGGTGGTTTTTTGTCAGAGATGAAGAAGGAAATCGGCCGTACCCTTTGAATGACACCCTTTCCCCCATTGGTCTAGAGTGACTTATGGAATTCACGGCAACCCAAAAATCAAGATGACTGAAGGCGGGTTTGAAACGCCGTCTTCCCCAATGACTAGGTAACCGCTGCGCCACGTCGCTCATTCTTGAAGATCTCTCTACGCTCAAGTCACTTCTGGCTACTATATGTTCGCCACACGGAGACTATTGTCAGTACAGATAAAGTGCTGCGAATACATAGAAAGAAAGATCCTTTATTATTTAGCTACACTATAGCAGGTCAGCAACTGAAAGCAGTTAATTCCATAAATTATCCGGGAATAGGCATTGGGAGTGATTTAAAATGGAACGACCATATAAAATCAGTCGTTCTAAAGCAGATGGCAGACTTAGATTCATTGGAAGAATGATAAGGAAATGCAGTCCGAAAACAAATGAAGTAGGATAAAGTACATTTGTTCGCCAACTGCTTGAATACTGCTCACCGGTGTGGGATCCGTACCACGTGGGGTTGATAGAGGAAGTAGAAAAGATCCAACGGAGAGCAGCGCGCTTCGTTACTGGATCATTTGGTAATCGTGAAAGCGTGAAGGAGATCATCGATAAATCCAGTGGAAGACTCTGCAGGAGAGACCCTCTGTCGCTCGATACGGGCTTTTGTCGAAGTTTCGAGGACATACCTTTACCGAGGAGTCTAGCAGTATATTGCTCCCTCCTACGTATATCTCGCGAAGAGATCATGAGGATAAAATCAGAGAGATTAGAGCCCAGACAGAGGCATACCCATAATCTTTCTTTCCGCGGACAATACGTGACTGGAATAGGAGGGAGAACCGATAGTGGTACTCAAGGTACCCTCCGCCACACACCGTCGGGTGGGTTGCGGAGTATGTAGATATGTTGAAATATAAACCATTTGGCAGACTGGTAGGTATTTTGCAACGTTATGCCTAAGGGGCTGAGGCTTTCTTTACACCATAGTTTCTTTCTTTTCACACTTTAAGCAAAATCCCTTGTACTAGAAGTTAATTGACTTTGGAAAACGAACGATAGGAAGCAAGTCCAACGGCAGGGAAAATTAGTGAACTTTTGAACTGTTCTCAGTGTATTTATTGAATTAACTATACATGCACACAATCATTCAACAAGTAAACGAATTCTTGTTGGATACTATCAGTAAATTCTGTGCGATGACCATTTCAGGCCACGCTATATATCAAAATAAAAGGCTGGTCAACGTTTGAAGAATTTCATAGCATCATCAATCTATAGAAAATTGATAGTACTCGCATATGATTGCGGGTTAGTGGTACTTCCTCCTAAGACAAATTGTCTTAGACATTCAGATATCCTGTCCCAGTCGCAGACTCAGCAAAGTTTATCAAATGACTTTCTCTGAGAAAAAGCGGTTTGTGCCGAGCAGAATCACCATAAGAATGACGCCAGAAATCATCGTACTAAAGTAGTTGCTTGACTGAACGTTGGCAGTTTTGATAATTTTCCGTTGATTGGCGGCTGTTGGGTCGGATAACTTCAGACGAGCGCCACGTTGCGAGTCGCTCGGCCTTCCGCGTCGGAGGTTCGAATCCTCCCTCGGGCATGGATGTTTGTCGTCTTTAGTATAAGCCAGTTCATAAGTAGTTTGTAAGTTTAGGGAGTGATGACCCCGCAGTTAAGTCCCATAAGCTCTACAAACATTTGAACATTTTGAACTTCAGGCGAGTCTGTGCGTCATGTATTGTAATCAGCAGTACATGGGCAACAACGACAAAGGCCACATTAAAGTGGAACAATATCCATTTGTTTATATTGCGCTAAATAGTAAGACATTTATGCAAAGTTTTTGTTTGTATTTCAGATATCAACAATTTCTCAGCAGTCAAAGCCGTGCATCTGCAACCATGAATTAAAAAAGAAAAAAATATATACACGAGAAAACCAAAGATACCATGTACGAATCCTGGCCCGGTACACATGTTTAATGTGCCAGCAAACTCCATATTATCCACGAGGTTTGTGAATCTGGAGACCTACTTCTGGTGGCTCAGCTGACAGAATTCAGTGTAAAAGAGTTTTCGGGAGACAGAATTCGGTTAAGGAAAATACGGTGTATTTAGCTCTCTACCAAAGCGGGGGTCTTCTACATACCGCATTTTAGGCACTAAAAATTAAAGCTTTTTACACTCTTAACACAGGCACAATAATAGTAATAGATGTTAAGTCTTAACCCGTACGCATCCATTCTGGCAAGAAATGGCACTTGAAATTCTTCAGCAGCCGTCACAGAGATAACCCCCAACGTCCATAAGCCATGCAGTTCTCATTCAACATTACATATAATATTACACTATATCTAGTTATGACCTTTTTTTAATAAAATAAAGAAAAATAATAATTAAAAAACGAGCAATTCTCTTTTCTCAGGTCGAGGTTTCCTTTCTGTTCTACAAAATCCTGTTCTCCTTTTCATTCTTCCTTTCGATTTCCATCCTTCTCCCAGGAACAGCCTTGCGGGCTTGCACGCACTGAATTCTAATGTAGAAATTCCTGACTTGGCTTCCTTTGTCAGCTCACTATCTCTAGTCAAAATGTCTCTTGTAGCCTTACTATAGTTGCTGAACTGAAATGTAGTTTCTATTCTGGGCACTTAAAAGATAAGGAGTAAAGTTCTCCGTCAAATGAACGCTTTTGTCGCCTCCGCTTTTATGTCTGACAGAATAAATGTACAACTGCAGTAGTAAGTTCTGTTAGCTGCAAGTTCTCCTTTTGTCAAATGTATCTTTAGGTCCCAGTGAATAACGGTTAGTTGTTACTACATGAGCAAAGTAATAATTGCGAGGAGACGTGTCAGATGACGGAATAAAATAAAATTTTGAAATGCTTTCCATTGCTTCAGTCACGTTTTTCTAATATTTGTCAGCACGATTTGTTTCATCTCAACGTTATCATCGTCAGGTGCATTATAGTTACGTGTTCATACACTAATCTTATATATTTGAGTCATCAGTCTTATGACTGACGCTACCCACCAAAAATGCTTCTCCTGCACCAAACTCTTCAATTGAGGGCATCAATTGACGCAGGGTACTACCTCCTCAATTATTTGCTCGATATATCCCAGTCTTGGTCTTCCCCAACAATTTTTATCCTAATATAGTCATTGTGGGACATCACAACTCTTGGTAAAAATTTTCGTGGTGAATGCATCCGTTCCACTTGTATTACTGAAGTAATCCTTTATTAGGAGAGTATCATTCACGGCCGGTTTCGGAATATAAATCCCATTTCAAGTGCTGATTGAATATATAAATAACCAACCAGTGGAATTTCAATATGACAGGCAAGACGCCTTGGAGGGCATGGCCATTCCAGCGGGCTAAAAGTTTTAAATGCTGTGTGATCACCTCATTCAGATGTACAATCTCATGTTCGAAGTTACCACAATAATGCTTTATTATATAGTAATTAATGTATTCGCAATTGCGAATAAGAATCAGCATTGGCAGTATAATTTATTGGTGCAGGGCCGTATTTCCCGGCTTTTGCGAGTGGTCGACTTAGCCGTACGCTACAGTGGCTCGTCCTGCGGATCGACCCAAACTGCCATATGCCACACATTCTCTGCTCGTACATTTCATTATGTAATTAACGCGTCTTTTTTCAAAACCAAGGAAAACATTTCTTGTTCAATACAAGACTTTTCTAGATCAATCTATTGTAAACTTAGTGAAATTAATAACATAAGAAACACAATTTTAAGTTTAATGTTTTCATAAAAGTTAAATGAAGTTTCTATAAAATAACTATGGTCATAAATGTTCCGTATTTTAGAAATTGCTAAAACCGAGTAAATTTTATGAGATAATTAGCTTTCTTTGACTGATGACCTAGCTGTTTAGTCCCCTAAAAAACCAACAACAGCAATTAGCTTTCTATAAATGAAAAAAAATCAGACATACAAAATGTTACAAAATATGGTGTAAAACTGGTAAAACAAAAAAAATGTATACATTGACACATAGTACACTTAAGACGAAGAATCATGACATTTATAATAAAACTGCAACATTCTAAAATATCTGACTAAAAACCAGTGTCATCGCACATTCTGTCCGCCAAGTTTCCCAATATACTGCTTCGTTCACTGGAAGAACTGGGGGTTCACTGTTTTGATACAACGTTGATAAAAGCAAGTAAAACTTCGGTTATTGTTTGATTACAACCGATTAAATTACCGTGTGCGTTTTGTTGTTTTGTGTCGAGACAAAAATACTTTCGGCGCGTGGAATGGCCGCGTGGTCTAAGGCGTCATGCTACGGACTGGGCAGTTTTTCCCGCCGGAGGTTCGAGTCCTACCTCGGACATGTGTGTGTGTGTGTGTGTGTGTGTGTGTGTGTGTGTGTGTGTTATCCTTACTGTAAGTTACTTTAGGTAGTTTGAAAGTCTAGGGACTAGCAGTTTTGTCCAACAGGTTTAAGAACATAAACACTTTCTTAACTGAACACAAGGAAAACAGCAAATGTGTGCTCTTTTATGCCACTAGGCACTGCTATGGCGTCTAGCCAACAGTAGTTTCCCGCCAAATGCAGCAAATTGAAAGCAAATTGAAGCCAACACTCTTAAGACGATTCATACACTTAGCCGAACTGCTTTCAGTCAAATATTCGATATACGCACGTGCTTCGTTACAGAGTAGGCCTATAGAGAAGGACCATTGCTTATCATTGGTGTGTCTTACCCAGATAGTAAAAATGAAATCCTTATAGGATCACTTACTCAATAAATTAGTTCATCGTACTCAAAACGCCAAATTAAATACAACTTATTTAATTTAAAGCGTAATCAGTAAAATCCTGATGAAGTTTGAACATTAAAGATAAGACTGTGGTGCCTAATTCTGCCGCTGACGTAAACTTCCGAAAATATTGCCGTACTACTAACCAGTACACACATCTGAAAGTTTAATTTACGATATCTGTGAACTTTGTGATCTGATTATGATGAAATGAAGCTTATACGTTGCCTCGTGCTATATTGAATGTTTCTGTTAAAACTCGTGAAAACTCTTACAGTAGTCGGCTTGATTAGCGTGTGTGTGTGGGGTTTTTTTTTTTTTTTTTTTTTTTTTTTTTTCATACAATTGTAAATTACGATCTCTTTTCCAAGATACAATTTTCATAAAATAATATCTTTATCGTGGTTGTTGACATTGTCAGTTCTGCAGACAGCGATTTGTCGTATTTTTTTATGTTAAGGATAAAATCGTCCAAGTCAAAGTCGCAATAAACTTTACTTTTTTATGGGTTATGAGTTAATTGAGCCTTTTCAGACCACCTACACAGTCATTACAGCGTAACATATTGCAAAAAAGGCTTTTTAGGAATAACATTCTTACACTTTATACGAAGTTACACTAGTTTAATTCCAAGCTGTATTAGCGTTGAGACTCTCTACCCTGAGACAACACGAATTGCTATTTTCACCTCGGTTGTCTTTCGTTTCAGGTGATCAGCAGGAACGATAAACAATTATATTATTGGTGCATTCTTTTTGGACGTTATTAAAAGAAATATTTTAACAATGTGATATTAGTGATCTCAAAATGGGTCGATGGAACCGAAGTTAATCATAATATAAAACATTAAATATAAAGTTATTGCTCTCTTGACTTAAAGTATTATAACCTTTAATGTACAGAGTGGCGTAAAAGTCACTGGGTACTAGGTAGTGATATGTGAACAAAAGATTCGATCTATGTGTGATTACAAATACGAACCACACTTACAATTATTTTTATGTTCAAACTGTCTTCAGTCTTTGAAGTCTTTTGGAACACCGCTACGTACTCTAAGGAATAGTGTAGTATATCACTGTCCAAATCATGAAGTGCGTCGTGTATGTAGTCTTTTAGTTCAGAGGCTTTGGAGAATAAACAGAATCCTTGACGACACTGTATTGGAAAACTGCATGGGCGTGATGAGTGGTAAACGTGGATATATGTCAATAAGTGCCTTTCGACCAATCGCTATTTCTTGCGAAGTTTCGTTTCAATAATGGCGGACGGCAGCACCAATGTGTTGATAGTAAATTTTTCAGCATACATCAGAAATTCTGGAATCACGTAATTGTGAAGCATATCCAAATAGTTTTTGTAACTGTTCCTTCAAAAAACTATTGTCTAAGTACGCCAAATGACGATATTGCGCCTCCCCCTCTCCCCAAACACACTACGTTTGTTCGTGTTGTTCCAACAAAATATTTTTTATTACAAGAAATGTATTCGCATTTGCGTATATTAATATCAGCTGTATGGTTAAATGGTGACATAGGAAAAATGTGTGCCGGACCGGGACTTGAACCCGAATTTCCCGCTTTTCGCGAGCGGTCGCGTTATACATTACGCGATCCGCAGTGTCTATTCCTTCAGATATGCTCGGACTGAAGGATATTTGCTTGGTTCCATCGATAAACAACGACACTACACATCCTAATTATAAGAGTCCTGATAAATTTAGGAAGTAGTGAAGAAAGACAGGATCTGGGGAATGGAATGTATAGTCTATGTACTGAGAGTAAACCGCAGAGAGACAACAATGCCTATATATTGAACCAAATTACGCTGAAGCCGTATATTTTGTGAGTTTGAACATTAGTGTTGTCAATGAAACGACGAAGAAGATGGTTTTACAGTTTGATTATTAGCATAAACAGCGAACTATGAGGATTGGAACTTAAATAATAGCAACATTGCTATGGAGACACTATACAATGGAATCTAGTATTGTCGCTGATAGCACACGTTGTTGACACACCTATCTTACTTCCGAGCAAATAGACTCGCCCGTCCCACGTCACCGGCGTGCGCATAATCGATGGAAACAGTCACTTATGAGCGAACGGTGTAACGTAAAGGTGTCACATGTTTTCGAAACAGGAACAACGAAGTTGGATGAAGATTGAATGTGCCAGAGGTTGTACAGCACAACGGGGTCATCAAGGTCTTCAAGAGGCGTGCGGCGAATCGGCACTGCTGTACAGAACGCGCGGTCGCATACAGCGCGAGCTGTGGCTGCTCTGTTCGATCGATGGGACAGGGAAGTTCTGTACTTTAGAAGATGAAGGAAACACATCGAGGCGTTCGATTTAGAACTTTCCAGAGATTCGACAGTCAGTAGACCGCTCCATTCGCACCATCAACAGAAACTTTTGCCAAAAAAAAAGGTTTGTAGAGCTTATGGGACTTAACTACGGGGTCATCAGTCCCTAAATTTACAAACGCCCTATGAACTAGCTTATACTAAAGACGGCACAAACATCCATGCCCGAGAGGGGATTGGAACCCCCGACCGCAGCGGCCGTGCAGACCGTGACTGGCGGCCGGAAAACTTGTGCAACAGAACGGTATACTACGCCTTCCACATCGTTGTAAATGGATTCTAGAAAACGCTGTTGACTGCTTTGAACGACAGTAACAGGTGCAAACATGTGACGCTTTTGTATCGATTGTGAATAAACAGTTGCCACTATTTAAGTTATAACCCTCATAGTAACGAAGGATGTGTGGAGTAATGGGATGGGGATTGAATACAGAAAGCAAACATTCAAAGCACATTTTGACGTTAGCTGCCAATGTGCATTGAAATAAACCAATAGTGAACTTGAAAAACGTCAGATATTTTATGTTTTGCCAGATTTCCGATATTTTCGGCGAAATAGTCGTACGGGAAAATCCCCACCTCGTGTCCCATCTCTCGGGCGCCGACTATAATTCCGCGTTCTGTCACTGAAACCGTGAAAATCTACCATTATAGCAGCAGTTACTGATCTAACGCTTGTGACAGACACCGTTGTCTTAGATATGTGTTGTCGACACTTACCTCTGTGAAACTTCCTGGCAGATTAAAACTGTGCGCCGTAACCGGGATTTGAACCTGGGACCTTTGCCTTTCGCGAGCAAGCGGTCTACCGTCTGAGTTATCCCAGCACGCTGAACGATTCATCCTCACTGCTTTACTCGCCTATAACTTTCCAAGCTTCACAAAAGTTCTCCTACGAACATTGCAGGCCTAGCACTCGTGGAAGAAAAGGATTTGGTAAAAACATGGCTTAGCCACAGCCTAAGGGATGTTTCCAGAATGATATTTTCACTCTGCAGCGGCATGTGCGCCGATATGAAAGTTGCTGGCAGATTAAAACTGTGTACCAGAACCGGGATACGAACCAGGGACCTTTGCCTTTCTCGAGGAAGCGTTGTACCGTTTAAGCTATCCCGGAAGGCACATAACTTGTGTGTTTTCGAAAGTAGGAAGCGAGATACTGACGGAACTAAAGCTGTGAAGACGGATTGTGAAACGTGCCGGGAATGACAAAGGTCCCACGTTCGACTCCCGGTGCCGGCACACAGTTTTAATCTGTCAGGAAGTTTCATATCTTGGCACACTCCGCTGCGGAGAGAAAATATCAACATACCTTGTGAATCACGTAACTAATGAGGAGGTACTGAACAGAAATGGAAGAAAAAGAATTTCTGGTAGTATTATTATTATTATTTTACAATGTAATCTAGTTTACATTTTCCGGCACCCCAAGATTATAATCACATAATTTTCAATTAATAATTATTACATTATTATTTATCAAACATTATTTTATTTTCCTTCTCCATTTTTCTCTATCCGCCCATAAACTTTCTTCTATATTCCTTTTCTGGATAGACGCTTGAATTCCTGGGATCCATGTAGTTGGCTGTCTCCCTCTTTTCTTTCATCCTGGTGGCTCCCATTCCATAATTCTCTGTGGTACTCTTTCCTTTGACATCCTTTTTGTATTCCCATACCATAAGAGTTGTATTCCTTCTATAAAATCTATAATTGAATCTTTAACGCCCATTTTCTTCCTGATGACTACTTTCCTGATATTCCCCGCCTAGATATTCTTGCAGGTCGTTTCCAAAAGTGCATATCTGTTGCCAACAACCTCTTTTCTACTTGCAATTTAAGTGCCCATACTTCTGATCCATATGTCATGATGCTTCTGATGATTGTATTGAACATTTTTTCTTTTTGTTTCCTTTCTGATCTGTTGATCCCATTAGATACCAATTGATGTTCCATTAGTATACTTCCCAGCATTTATTCTTTCATTAATTTCCTTGTCTTGTTTCCCATCTTGTGTGATGGTTGCTCCTAGGTATTTGTATTCTTGAGTGTGTTTAATTGTGCCCATACATTTTTCTAGTGTTAAATCTTGGTTTATGTCTCCTATTACATCTACATCTACATTCGTACTCAGCAAGCCACCCTATGGTGTGTGGCGGAGGGTGCCCTGAGTACCACTATCTTGTTCGCCCACAGCTTGAATACTGCTCACTGGCGTGGGATCCGTACCAGGTGAGGTTGATAGAGGAAGTAGAAAAGATCCAACGAAGAGCAGCGCGCTTCGTTACAGGATCATTTAGTAATCGTGAAAGCGTTACGGAGATGATCGGTAAACTCCAGTAAAAGACTCTGCAGGAGAGACGCTCTGTCACTCAGTACGGGCCTTTATCGACGTTTCGAGAACATACCTTTACCGAGGAGTCTAGCAGTATATTGCTCTCTCCTACGTATATCTCGCGAAGAGATCATGAAGATAAAAATTCCAGTCCCGTATTGTTCGCGGAAAGAAAGATTGTCAGTATGCCTCTGTGTGGGCTCTAATCTCTCTGATTTTATCTTCATGATCTCTACGCGAGATATACCTAGGAGAGAGCAATATACTGCTAGACTGCTCGGTAAAGGTATGTTCTTGAAACGTCGACAAAAGCCCGTACCGAGCGACAGAGCGTCTCTCCTGCAGAGTCTTTTACTGGAGTTTATCGATCATCTCCGTAACGCTTTCACGATTACTAAATGATCCTGTAACGAAGCGCACTGCTCTTCGTTGGATCTTTTCTACTTCCTCTATCAACCTCACCTGGTACGGATCACACACAGTGTACTGTAACCTACTTCCTTTGTTTCCGGACTACATTTCCTTGGGATTCGTCCAATGTATCTAAGTCTGGCATCTGCTTTACCGACGATTGATTTGATATGGTCGTTCCATTTTAATTCACTCCTAATGCCTACTCCCAGATAATTTAAAGAATTAACTTCTTTCAGTTGCTGACCCGCTATAATTTTGCTAAATTATACGGAGTCTTTCTTTCTATCTATTCGCAACACATTACACTTGTCTACATTGAGATTCAATTGTCATTCCCTGCACCATGCGTCAATTCGATACAGATCCTCCTGCATTTCAATACAATTTTCCATTGTTACAACCTCTCTATATACTACAGAGTCATCTGCAAAAAGTTTCAGTGAGCTACCGATATTATCCGCAAGGTCATTTATATATATCATGAACAGGAACGGACCCACGACACTTCCCTGTGGCACACCTGACATCACTCTTACTTCGGAAGACTTCTCTCCATTGAGAATGACATACTGCATTCTGTTATCTAGGAACTCAAAATGTTCAAATGTTTGTTAAGCTTATGGGACTTAACTACGGGGTCATCAGTCCCTAAACTTACAAACTACTTATGAACTAGCTACAACTAAGGACGGCACAAATATCCATGCCCGAGGGGGGATTCGAACCCCCGACCGTAGTGGCCGTGCAGACCGTGACTGAAGCGCCTCAGTCCCCTCGCCCACCGCGGCCGGCTTCTAGGAACTCCTCAATCAATCACACAATTGGTTCAAAATGTTCAAATGCCTGTAAATCTATCGGACCAAACTGCGTGGTCATCAGTCCGTAGCTTACAAACTACTTAAACCTAGGTAAACTAACCTAAGGACAACACACACACCCATGCCCCCGGGAGGACTCGAACCTCCACGGCGAGCAACCGCGTGCTCCGCAGCGAGACGCTTTAGACCGCTCGGCTACTCCACCGCGGAACACAATTGGTCTGATAGACCATATGCTCTTACTTTGTTCATTAAACGTCTGTGGGGTACTGTATCAAATGCCTTGCGGAAGTCAAGAAACACAGCATTTACCTGAGAATCCGTGCCTATGGTCCTCTGAGTCTCGTGGACGAATAGCGCAAGCTGGGTTTCACACGATCGCCTTTTTCGAAACCCATGCTGATAAATATGCATATATTTTGTTTTATTTCTGGCATACTTTGACTAAAAGAAGGGATCGCTTGACAGGAGACACACGTCAAGGAATCGTGCATTTAGCGTGTTCCGTGTGTAGGGAAAAATCGCAGAGGGAGACCAAGAGATGAATACAGTAAGCAGATTCAAACGGATTTAGGTTGCCGTCCTTATGAGGAGACGAACAGGCTTGCTGAGGATAGAGTAGTTTGGAAAGCTGCATTAAACCAGGACTGAAGACCACAACAACAACACATTTACCAGTTTCTTTGAGCCTTCGGCGTAGATAAGCAGCCGGCCGCGGTGGCCGAGCGGTCTGCGGCGTGCCAGTCACGGCCTGCACGACCGCTGCGGTCGGGGGTTCGAGTTCCCCCTAGGGCATGGTGTTTGTGGCGTCTTTAGTATAAGCTAGTTCATAAGTTGCAATGTTTGGTTGTGAGGCCATATTCCGCAGCAGCTGTTAAAATTGATTCTAAGAGGTTATCTGTCTTATGCTGACTGCAATTAATTGCAGTCAGCATAAGACAGATAACCTCTTAGAATCAATAGTTCATAAGTAGTTTGTAAGTTTAGGGACTGATGGCCGGCCGCGGTGGCCGAGATGACTGAGGCGCTCCAGTCACGGTCACTACGGTCGGGGGTTCGAATCCCCCCTCGGGGATGGATATTGGTGTCGTCTTTAGTCTTAGCTAGTTCTTAAGTAGTTTGTAAGCTTAGGGACTGATGACCCCGTAGTTAAGTCCCATAAGTTGTACAAACATTTGAACATTTAGGGACTGATGACCCTTTAGTTAAGCCCCATAAGCTATACAAACATTTGAACATTTTGTAGATAAGCAGGCCCTCGTTCAGTTGTTCTGTGAGGACGAGCGCTAGGCCCGAACTCTTGTTGGAATTGGCGACAGGCGTATACTATAGATAAATTGGAACTGGTCGAAAGAAGAGGTGGAGATGGCTGGTGGGGATGGGGGAGGGGGGGGGGGTTGGAAGTGTGTCTCCATTCGACCCAGTTGCGTCAGTGTGTGTGGTGGGGCGGTAGGCTGTGGTGATGGAGAGTGCGGCTGTCAGAGGAGGTCCCCTGGGAGGCGCGCGGCTGTCTTGCGGCCGGAGATGCCGGAGGTGACCTCGTGGCAGCGGTGGCCGGGCCGGGCCGCGATCAATAACTGTCTGCACAGCCGCAGCCGCAGCCGCCGCCACCGTTGCTATGGGCCGCCAAGCCGCGCACCGCACCGCCTACCATCCTCCCCCTTTTACAGTTTGCACAATGTTACGTCACCACGTACCGCCACCATTTACAACGAGGCGGCACAGCGCACTGGCACAGATGACGGCAGCATCGCGCAGAAAAGGCCAGTGTGTTATCAAGATTTTCCATTTGCACCCGAACATACCGCTTTGCACAGTGCTATGCTTCTCAGCCAGCGCATACAGTGAGCTGGATAATTATTCGGACAGACATGTTGTATTATATTTCGCTCCGTATTAGTGATTTCAGTAATAATAAACCGCTGTTGTTGAGGTCTTCAGTGCGCAGACTGGTTTGACGCATCTCTCCGTGCTGCCCTGTCCTGTGCAAGCCTCTTCATCTGAGAATACGAACGGCAACATACATCCTTTTGAATGTGCTTATTGTATTCATCCTCGGTCTCCCTCTACGATTTTTACCCCACGCACGTCCTTCTAAGCCACAAACTCCTTTTCTCCCTAATTCTGTTGAGCACTTCCTAATTATAATGAAATAAATCGCAATTTGCGATCACTTATGGTTTCACTGTACTAGGTTTAGATGTAATACCATTGTACGGCGAATGAAAATTTGTCCCCGGCGGGGATTCGAACCCGGGATCTCCTGCTTACTAGGCAGACGCGTTGACCACTCCGCCACCGAGGACACAGTGACCAACGCGAGTGCAGAGGACTCTTCCCTGCACGTCTCCCACCACACCCAAATCTCCGTTCGCCACGCTGTCTCTTTCCTATGTTGCGCTAATAGGAAAGAGACAGCGTGGCGAATGGAGCTTTGGGTGTGGTGGGAGACGTGCAGGGAAGAGTCCTCTGCAGTGGGGTTGGTCATTGTGTCCTCGGTGGCGGAGTGGTCAACGCATCTGCCTAGTAAGCAGGAGATCCCGGGTTCGAATCCCGGCCGGGCACAAATTTCCATTCGCCACACAATGGTATTACTTCTAAACCTAGTACAGTGAAGCCATAAGTGGTTGCAAATTGCGATTTATTTCATTAAAAATGCTCTAACGTCGTCAATAATATGTAATTGTACCTCCTAAATTAGTTACGTGATATATATATATATATATATATATATATATATATATATATATATATATATTTTTTTTTTTTTTTTTTTTTGCCTGAACTCCTTGTTCCACTTCCATTCAATGCTACAATCCAGACAAATGCTTTCAGAAATTCCTAATATTTAAACTAATATTTGATGTCAACAAATTTCGCTTCTTCAGAAACGCTTTTCTTCTCATAACCATTATGCATTCTGTATCTTCTTTACTTTGGCCATCAGAAGTTACCTTGCTACCCAAATAACAAAACTCATCTACTGCTTTTATCGTTTCATAACCTAAACTAATTCCTTCACAATCGCCTGAAAGAATGATGTAAATGAAATACAAGTTTCAGTAAGGTATGTATAAACTGAATGTCCAGCTTACTTCTAAAGGACACTGAACATACAAACATAACAGTTAATACACAAAATCAAAAACATAACCAATGTTGCACAAAATTCTACGGTCACACATCTTTCTACTCCTCATCATCATCTTGCATAGTTTTCAGCCAGAGACTGGGTCTGTTCGGAACAGAAGCCCCGTCACTTTGTCCGTCTTTCATCTCTCTGTTATCACTCTGGTCCATTTCTCTTATCCCTTCTTGGTACAATCCTTCACTGCTTTTAGCCATCTATCCCTTGCTCTTCCTCTTAATCGTATCTTCTGCATCTCCTGGGGATCCTCTTTTCCTCCATTCTCTTTACACTGTCATACCACTGCAGTCTTGATGTCTCGTTCCTCTCTATTTCCCTAATATTATCATTCCTTATCCTGTCTCTTCATGTTACCCCTATTCTGATTTGCAGAAATTTCATTTCCCCTGCTTGTATTCTGCTCATTTCTCTTTTCTTAGTTATCCAAGTTTTCGACGCATAGATCAGTATGTTCGATATAACACTCCTTTGTTTTTCTGTGGTACGTCCTTACTCCACACTAAACTCCCAATGCTTCTCAGAAATACTTCTGCCTGTCTACCAGGTTGAGTAATCTGTTTTTGAATAATACAATTATTAATTGTACTAGGGTAGATTGCATTATGATATTTATTTTATTTTATTATGATGACCGGTTTCGATCAATAAAGATTATCCTCAGATCTCATCATTGGTGAGGAGCTGACCCGTCTCTTGAGGAGCAACACTGCTGCTAATTCCAACTGCACTTTCCAGGTACTTTAAGCTTTCTACCTTCTTCGGCTGTTCACCTCCATGTGTTGTTCCCCTCACTGATCTATCCTTTTTCCTGGTGATTAAAATGAACTCACATTTACGGATGTTGGACTTTAATCCACATTCTCCCACTATTTCTTCCCAAGCATCCAAGCTGCTCCTAGATATCCTCCTGCGTGTTGCCTCAGACCATCAGATCGTTTGCAAATCTTTTCTTCCGCAATTTTCCCTGAAACATTTGTCATTATGTCATCCACGACCACAATGAAGAGAAGGGATGGTGCACTGCCTTGCTTCAGACCACACACTTGTTTGATCCAGTCAGTTCTTCCCTCTCCCTCAAACTACTCATACTTCTACATAACATTTCCTTCAACCTGCTTACAGTCTCTTTTTCCACTCCTCTAATTTCGAGTGCTTACGAAACATTTTTCCTACAGATACTGTTTTTTCTGTCTAGGCAGGCCCTCTTTCTATTGATGGTAGGCATTCTTTTCATCTTAATTACTTCTCTACGACGACTTGACATGCTCTCCACTAACTTCCGGGTATAATCTGGTGATATTTTCTGTCACTCTTCTTTAAGTCTGTTCGTTAGATGTGATGAATTGTCTTCCTAACTTCTTTTTCAAGTTTTTAATATAGATTCTCAATCACATTCAAGTATGGTGATCGAGATAAAGTATGCATCGTCTTTGAGCAGTAACCATATCCTCACATCTAGGTCGTATGTTTCGGGTCATCATCTTGATAAGACTTAAAATTTTCGCCAATCTAATGTTTGTCACTCCTTTTGATATTGCCCGTCATGCACCCCCACACCACTGCATATCCACCGACATACGGTACTTTACGGTTGCCTTTAGATTTTGCATTTGAAGCTCTGTATTAGGACGCCGTCAAACCGTTATTCTCCCATCTGAGAGATATGAAGTCAGTCAACGACAAACTGTCCTCTCTAATATGCTCTTAGGCAAGCGGCATTCTCTTTGTCTGATTTACTTCACTAATGAATGGCTTCTGACTTGCAATACGGCCATTGAAGTTAGCTCTTCTGAGCACTCTCCGTAATGATTCTGGATACACTTCCTTTCTGAAGTCTCTGGAGCACTTAACCTGGGCACATTTTTTATAATTATGCTGATATAATACCCTTCTCTCACAGAAAACGCCCGGTACGCGGAAGACTATCAATCCTATCTACAAAACGGAATCTTCTGATTATATCGGAAACAGTACTTTTCAGCAAATTTGCAGTACTTTTCAGCAAATTTTCGACAACTTTTGCCTTGGGAATGATGAAGAATCTATAGCTTACGCTGTTCGAATGTGCTCTCTGCGGCCCATCGTTGCTTCAGATGTAGGCCTTCACGACACACTGATTCGCTGAATATTTACGTTTACACTGTCCGTGGGTCCTATAAGCACAACCTACGCGCGACAATAGTTAAAGTCTGTAACGTCCTTCTGTTTGATATTTTGGTTGGTGGTGGAAATTTATTTGGTTTATTGTAGTGCTCCGACATCAGCGGTAGTGCAAGCTTTCGTCGTCTTCACATAAAGATTCAGTAGGCACGTAAAATTTTATTTGAGGCATACGTTGGTAATTTAAGTTGGTACACCTGACAATATTTCATATATTCAGTTACAGATGCCTCTGGTTTAACTTTCCGTAGTCTAACACAGTTTATGGATTATATTTTAACTGATGAACATGGACTCTGCTGATCTCAGGGGCTTGTTTTAAAAATTATAAATTCTTTTTGTAATATAATCTTTTCTTTCCCGGTAGTTTCATTTAACGAAGCACGTCACATAAACATTCACTAGGCTTTACCTATAAAAGTCATAACATTTTAATTATTTTTAGTCACTTTTACTCACAGATAATTCAAAGTTGCTATTTTTAAAAGTTCTTCAATTATTAATGGGAAGGTCAGGTGCTAACTACTATTGATATGGCCGACACAAATTTTTAAATTAATATTTCTCCTATATTTCACCTTAAGCACAGATTTACAAAACACTGTCAAAGTCACACGATATATTTTAAATAAGCATTTCTCTATAGTTCATTTCACAAAATCGCAGTTTGATTTTCTTGGCAAAGTCAATATTTAAAATTATACCTTTTTTTTAACAAGTTAAAGTTATTTGATTTAATGTTTGTCAATGACGAAAACCTTTTTAGCAATGATTAATATTTTCTTGACTATTACGTTCCTATTGGGAAGCAGAGTTTTTTCTAAGTCCGTAGCCTATCCCGAATTAAAGTGCACAGATATTATTTACGCACTCGCGTATAAGTTCGATTTAATTAAGCCCTTCAAATAAATTCAATCGTAGTAAACCAGAAGTTCGGAATATTTTTCACCTGACTATCTATTTCAAATACAACCACAAAGACTGAATGAGATCTTATCGTTACGAGCAACAAATTCTGAGAGCTGTTAACGTTGGGAGAAACAAAGACTGAGAGAGCGAGTAGCTATACGGCGGAACTATTTATACTACTATTGCGACAAAAGATTACTCTGATTTACGGTGTTCAGACGCGGTTACTCTGAGACTCTACTGTTTCGATACATCATAGATATATTGACTGTTACTGAAATTTTGAGAAATACATAAAAATTCTTCCCCTTAGAAATTATTAGAATTGAATCAGGATGAAAATGGCTAGTTTGTGCGGTGATTGCGATGTAGTGTTACAAATCGCAATAATTCTGTTGACGCCCGCTTACTGCGTTATGTGCTTTCATGGTCACTGGATGTCTCCATTTTTTAAAAATAAAACATTTTACCATGGTTTTGAAAGGGTCAGACTAGAATATTAAAAAATACTTAGCGTGTACAATATTTCCCATACATCGTGGGACTACGGTGTCGCAAAGGTTAGTTATTGATAAGTGTCCAAATAATTATGTGACTCACTGTAGGTTGAATTTGGTCACCTACAATACAGCTGTCCGAAGAGGACAAAGACGAGGCCGTGGTGGAGTGGGCAAGCGTTCTAAGGCGTCTTGTTGTGGAGGGCGCGGTTGCTCGCCGTCGGAGGTTCGAGTCGTCCCTCGGGCATGTGTGTGTGTGTGTGTGTGTGTGTGTCCTTAGCAGAATAGTTTAAGTTATTTTAAGTAATTTGTAAGCCTAGGGACTGATACCCGCAGCTGTCAAGCCCCTTAGATTTACAAACATCTTTGACTGACAAAGATGAACATCATTAACACTATATCAGGAGCCTTCAACGTGCAAAAAAAATAAAAATAAAAAATAGCTCAGCTGTAAACTATCGAATTGATTTTAGAAAGAAAAATCACAAATGATTATTTACATTCTATTTGACGAACACTCCTTCAACCGGCCGGATATATATGACATTTTGAACTGTTGAGAACATTGCCAGCTTTTATTCTCTTGGCAACAAACGATTGGTTTCGTGTTTTCAGAGCTTCGCTGAGCCACAGTTTGAAATGAGTCTGTTTCCTTAGGTTCTGTGAAGAGTGTGTGTGTGTGTGTGTGTGTGTGTGTGTGTGTGTGTGTGTGTGCGCGCGTGCGTGCGTGTAGAAGTAATAGTAAACTTGCTTAACTATTAAATAGTGAGAATCAAAGGAATCCAAGGTGAAGAAAACAGTACTGAATGTAGCCAACAGGATCCTTCGAAAATAATGATCATCTGAAGACTCTGAGGATGAACTTACGAAAGTAGGAAGTAATTTAATTCTTATGGTCAAGTAAGGTCAAAGGTTCTTGTTTATAGAGAATACTATTCTGAGTCTCCGTACAATTACTTTAAAACTGAAAACAGGTGGCCAGTAGGCCTAATAAAAACAAAATGTTTGGTTGTTATTATCGTGCTGGCATGGTTTGGGAACACAGCAAGGTGCAGTATTAAAACCAGATTAGGAATGGGTTGATAGGGAAGTTACTCAGTTTGAAAAAAACCAAAGAAATGCGGAAAAATAGTTTGATTTCTATATCTAAAACAGAATGCGAAAGATAATTTAGTTCTTTAAATGATATACAAACTAAAAACAAAAAAAAAAAAACAAAAAAAAAAAAAAAAACTTTTATTCGGTGGAACGAACTTGGAGAATAATTTTCGTGAGAAGTAACGGACCGCTATAGGAAAAATTCAATCCAGTCAGCTGAAGAAACAGCTTGCCGAAAATATGGCCCACTCAATGAAATCCACTACGAGTCCATCTGGAACTCCCTTAAATTTTTTGATGAGTACAGCCTTTTTTTTAATGTGTAATGTCAATGCGTTGGTTACAGATGGGGAGACAAGTCCTAGTTAGCGCGATAACCGGCGCAGAAACAGAAAAAAACGTCAACGAAAGGAGGGCGAGCGAACACATGGCAGGGAGGGTGGGACGCAAGTTATCAGGGACGAGCATTGTACAATTTTCTCCCCAACATCAGGGAGAGCTTACGAATGAAGCACATCGACCACATCCGCGGTGTGATTCACTTATAACCCGCACATGGCCCATATTCCACGCAATTATACCGCGGGAAGCCAAGAAAAACAACATGCACATGTGGAGAAGAAGGTTCTCCGGAACACATATTATTTTTCTGCGGGCCTCAGTCAAACTTCAGACCCGCAATACACGTAGACAACACTAACACCAACTATACTTAATCACCAACTATACACAATCAGAGAAAAACAACAGTACAATCTACTGACTACACTCACAGACCAAATTATCATACAACAATACAAAGATATAACTTGCAGAAACGGCAGGCAACAAAATGGTAGAAAGCACAGGGTAAAAACACAAAACCCAAGAGGAGATAATAACAACAAATTGTTCAAGTATTTGTAAAGTTATGGGACCCAACTGCAGTGGTCATCGGTCCCTAAACTTACAAACTACTTAAACTGACTTATCCTAAGAACAACACACACACACACACACACACACACACACATATATATATATATATATATATATATATATATATATATATATATATACAATTCCCGAGGGAGGACTCGAACCTCCGACAGAACCACCGCGTGCCCTGCAGCATGGCGCTTTAATGCGCACGGCTGTTCCGTCGCGGCTAATAATAACAACAATGAATAACTTTAAGTAGAAACGACAACTCAACAACAGACTATCGATGTTGTTTAAGCAATTAAAACAAGTCAATTAAGTTGTCTTAAAATGATTGTTATTGGTGAGGAAAAGTGACTGGCTGTCAGCGGTTCGATGGCAAATACCGAAGTACTCAGAGGCAGCCACATCGGTGGACGAACTCTATTTATTTAAAATTTCCTGTCTCCCTTTCCTTTTACCGTCTCCATAAAGAATAGTTTATGTTTCCATTTCACATGATATTTCTTTTTGTAAGTTTCATTTGAAATAAATGTGAAGTAAACAAAAAGAAAAAAAGTCAATAAAGACCTATAATACAAATTGTAATATGTGCGACCAGTTTTAGGATAACAGGTAACGGGTCTTAAAAATGCAATAAATGAAATAGTGATTCGTGTAAAGGTTTCCGACGTCATTATGGTCACACGAAGGGAATAAATTTGGAATAACAGCTGGTGTCGTTTCCCGAGAGGAAGTTTGAAAGAGACTAAGCTACTGTAACAGGGCGCGTACCTCAGTTAATTATTTGCCGAAGACTGCTTGAAGACTGCTGGCAACTGCTAACCTACAAGCTGGAAGTGGGCGGAGTAGAAGTCGGTAAGAACTGAAGGCAGCATTCCGTCGTCATGTATGTGCACTTCAATCTGAAGGCGTGTTCTATCACCCAGCTACACTTAACGTGCCATCGGCTGCTCTAATTTGCGATGCTTGCCCCGATGCTGCGCGAATTTACTAAGTCCGGCATCTGGCCACCTGCGACATAGTCAGTGTCGACTGGTGCTTGTGGTGCTGATTCCATATGGTTTGCAGCTGAATCCGTACTTATATGCCATGGGGGCTCTGGTCACGTACTCGAGGCTCTGATAATTTTACAGTGTCACCTTCAAATACTACTCGCTTGCTACCGAGAGCTACTTGCTGGCGGTCACGTAGTCAGGGGTTTGATCCGTGCACCTCTAGGCGCCGAGGAGGCGGCCAGCCTTACTTCATAATTCTAACATCTCGTCCACTCTTCCAGTCTAGCCGTCTGGCTGCAGTCGAACAATTCTTAATTTTCTGTGAGTAAGGAGGAAAGGTATATACTTTGAGGGGTGATATTACTGCTCTACTATTTATCTCCCATTCCATTCTCGAATAGCGCGCGGGAAGAAAGAACACCTGAATCTCTCCGTTCGAGCTCTGATTTCTCGTATTTTATTCTGATGGTCATTTCTACCTATGTAAGTGGGAGTCAACAATATATTTTCGCATTCGGAGGAGAATGTAGGCGATCTGAGTTTCGTAAGTAGTCCACGTCGCAGCGATAAGCGCCGTTGTTGTAATGATTCCCAGCCCCGATCCGTTATGATTTCCGTAACGCTGTCTTCCATGTATCGTCACAATACGAAACGAGCTGCCCTTCTCTGGACTCTTTCGATGTCCTCCGACAAACCCACCTGATAATGATCCCACACTGGGCAGCAATACTCCGAAAATGGACGGACAAGCATAGTGTATGCAGTTTCTTTAGTAGTCATTTAAGGATTCTGCCAATAAAACCCAGTCTCTGGCTCGTCTTTGCCACGACATTATCCACGTGTTGTTTCCAATTTAAGTCTGATTTATCTTGTAAACAAAATTTAACGTATTTCTTTTCTTCATACTCTCATTATTTACAGTCAACTGCCAATTTTTACACCATAGTCTGATATTATTCAGATCGTTCTTCAGTTAGTTTTGATCTTCAGATGATTTTACTAGACGGTAAATGAAGGCGTCATCTGCAAACAACCTAAGAGAGCTACCCCTAAATCGTTTATTTAAATAAGGAACAGCAGAGGACCAATAACACTACCCTGTGGAACGCCCGATATCACTTCTGTTTTAGTCGTTGCCTTACCATCGATTACTACAAACTGTGTCCTCTCTGACAGGAAATCCCCTAGCCAATCGCAAATTTGGGGCGATATACCATAACCACGCAATTTGATTAAAAGCCGTTTATGAGGTACGGTGTCAAGAGCCTTCTGGAAATCAAGAAACACGGAATCGATTTGCGAACATTTGTCGATAAGCGCACATCTCTTCGTGTGAATAAAGAGCTGGTGACTCTGAACATGAAACCTCTAACAATCATTTGCCCTTTTCTCAACCCTTTCGGGATAAACCAATGAAAACAACTAGGAACATGAATAGTACAGGCAACAGTAGATTATACGTTGCTAGTAGTGGCCATTTTAGCAGCAGCTCAATACTATTCTTTTGCACAGTAGTATTCTGCTCCTGAAAATGGTTTTTTATTTCTACAATTCACCAAGTCCCAATTACTTAAAAATAATACTGTGAAAATATATAGTAAATTAAGATGCTGTTATATTACGATTTGTTTAATTGTGTATTCTCACAGAAACGTGTAGTGTGGTATTATTGATTACCATCTCATCGGTCCAGTTGTGTCAGATAATTTTCTTAATGGGACAGTGTATCTTTATTTTCTTCAAAATGTGTTACCAGAATACGCGGAGGATATCTCTTTGGCTAGTACGTTCCTTCTACATGACAGATCTGCTCTACACATTCCGAAAGGTGAGTGGCACAGCGTTTCAACGCAACGTATCCTGGTCGTTGGATCGGTCGCCTGTGTCACCCGATTTCACCCTATTGGAACACAGTTTGTGGGGCTGGCCGAAGAGTGAAGTGTACAAGTGAGGAACGTATCGCTCGTGCTTAGGTAAAAGAATGCAAAACGGAGCTACGATAGGGCCGGCCGCGGTGGCCGAGGAGACTGAGGCGCTTCAGTCACGGTCTGCACAGCCACTACGGTCGGGGGTTCGAATCCCCCCTCGTGCATGGATATTTGTGCCGTCCTTAGTTGTAGGTAGTTCATAAGTAGTTTGTAACTTTAGGGACTGATGACCCCGTAGTTAAGTCCTTTAAGCTTAACAAACAACAGCTACGATAGGCAACTCAATACCTGTTTACAAGACCAGCAAAACGCGTTGAAGTTGAAGGTGAACTGTTTGAACATCTTCTATGAGGATACTTACACAATTAAACACTTCATACCACCTGCACTTTTTCCGTTTCTAATTGTGTTCACGGCTTCCGTCGGAAACGGTTAAGGAAAGGGCACATGTTAGAAGCTTTTTGTTAAGAATCACGGGTAGTATCACTTCTCTAATGAAATTGCGTGCTTATGGATTATCGCCCCAATTGTGCGATTCGATTCGCGATTTTCTATCAGAAGGACACATTTCGTAGTAATTGACTGTAAGTCAACGAGTAAAACAGAAGTGATATCTGGCGTTCCACACGGAAGCGTTATAGGTCCCCTACCGTTGTTTGTGTTTATAAACGGTTTATGAGACAATCTGAATAGCTGCCTTAGACTGTTCACTAACTTTCGGTTAGTGAAGTAAACAGAGGATCAAAAGCAATTGCAAAGCGACTTAGACAAATTTTCTACATGGTGAGAAAATTGGCAGTTGAAACCAAATAATGAAAAGTGTGTAGTAATAATACTCATGACCACTAAACGAAATCCGCTGAACTTCAGTTACACGATAAATCAGTCAAACCTTAAGGTCGTAAAATCATTAAAAGAACGACTTTATTCGTTGCGGCGAGATGTATTTCCGAAATTTCAATCACCGACTTTTACTTCTGAATGTGAAAATTCTTTGCTAGCATCCACCTACATAGGGAGACAAGGGAGACACGACCATCCGAATAAAATAAATCAGTTCGAAAACGGAACGATTTTGGTGTTGTTTCTTCCCGCACGCTATTAGAGAATGGAACGGTAGAGAAAGGTTATGACAGTGGTTAATGAACCCTCTTCCAGGAACTTAAATGTGATTTGCAGAGTATCTATGAAGATGTAGATGTGATCAAGCAGGAGTATTATTAGCTGGTTTCCTTCTTTTCCTGGCTAAAGCAAGATGTGCTGCGTATATAAGAAAAAATCTGGAGATTAGTAATTTATTTACCGTACTTCCTACCACACATTCCTTAGCAGGACATGACGGGTAGCAAAAAGGACATTCAGTCCTTTATCGAGAGAGGATATCAGACTGTGCTACGTCCTTATTCAAATACTTTCTCATGATAGTTTTCTTCAAACGGAATGATCATTTTTTTTCGTAACGATCAATTATTTCGTAACGGCCAAGAAGGCCGTTTACACAAAAGTGTGCAAACCATCCGGATTCGTCCGCCGAATGTGAAACGAACATTTCACGAATCCAATGAGATATTGTTGTGCTCTCAATTTTAAATAAAATTTAGACATCCTCTCTTAATTTCATACACGACTAGGTATGAACTAAAATTAACCACATACCAAGCCCAAGCAAAGTGTTATCACTTACGCGAACTCTAAAAAAAAATTGCAATACTTTACTTAGTTTGAAGATGCGCCACATTGTAACGAATTAAGAAAAATAAAATAATCCTTCGTCAAGCAAAAATGCAAGATGTCGAAATATATATATTTCTTGAAACCGGTTGGTAAGATCCATAACGGTAGGAACACGGTCTCTAAGCGCAATTGCCAATTTGTGCACGCAATGGATAAATATTTTCGAAAACGAGAAAATTGTATTCCTTGCTAAATGACTAAAGGATACATTGTAAATTTTGATCTATTTTAATATTATATTATTATTATTATTATTGCGTATGCACGGCAACTTTGAACCTCTGGATCTCGAAATGTTCAAATGTTTGTGAAGTTTATGGGACTTAACTGCGGGGTCATCAGTCCCTAAACTTACAAACTACTTATGAACTAGCTTATACTAAGGACGGAACAAACATCCGAGGGGGAATTCGAACCTCCGACGGCGAGGTTCATTCAGCTGCACGAATCTTCCGTGAAACATGTTTATGGGCTTTGGTATAGAAATCTGTTAAACACAAATTCCACCGACAATATGCGTACCGGATACATCATGCAGTTCTGCCGTTGGGTGTTGAGAAGCTAGAATTCTCCGTATTTATAGTAACTCTGTCAAGAGCATAAAACACCACATGCAACTAGAAATGTAGCTTTCTCCAGGCATGCTTGTTCATTTTGTTGAAAATGGGTGCACTGAACTATGAATGAGAGCCTACCAATTGATGACACCATTGCGACTGTGGAATTCAATACCATAGATGTCGAGTAAAATTCGCTCACAAGAATGTTTAGTGAATTTTTTCCATCGTCGAAATAAGAATACATCCAAAGGTTGAACAAGGCACGCGGCTCCAGGTAGAATGCCTATTACGTTTAGGTGTTTATCTGGAATTACGAGCCGATCCTATCGATGAACCCAGAAACAGACAACATTTTGTTCAAACATTGACAGAGTGACAGTTATCGCACCACTGTTCAAGAATAATCCTGCTACTTTGCCTCATTTTGAAGCAGTTATGTATACGTTCGGAGGATAGTTCACGTTCGTTCGCACGATAGGCCCAAAAGTACCACTTGATTCACGGAAGGCAGTGAACAGTGGAGAAAGAAGTCCACCTTCCATGGAATTAATAGGCTGGATTCTATACGAATGTGATATTCCAGGCGCTGATTCACTTACACAATCGTATCTCTTTCACCCATAGTAGACAGTGTGTCCTATCTATGTGAATAGCATAATTAAATACAGATTGCTCGGCATTAAGAATTTCAGCCTGTAATTAATTAGAAACTATAGTGTCCTTGAATTCAATACCAAATGCAATTTCAAAAGTCTCTCTATCCCTTCTAGCGGTGAGCATCTTTGTACGCTACAAACTTTGCGACTTGCAATCTTGTGAACTGCCTTGAACTTCCTCACCCAGGTAGATCCAGCCTTGAAATCAGTGGTGCACGCCCTTCGCCTTATATCAACATCATGCACAGCCATGATATTGTAAATATCCCGAACTGCACTTTTGACCTGATGATAGGGTATGTGATTTTACGCTGAGAGGTTTAAGAAAGAGTGTCCTGTGCCTCTCCATTCAGCAATTGCGATATATAACGATAGTAGGGAGATCAGACACGTTTTGCAAATGTACGACTCTAGTCTAGTCTGGATGTCTTTCGTGCGTGTAGTTGACGGCACGTAAAGGTAAGCGAAAGGTAAATATAGACTTTGAGCTAATTGTAGTTGACGTTGGCAGTAAATGTCCACATCATATATAGAACAGAGACGCTGCACACACACACACACACACACACACACACACACAGAGAGAGAGAGAGAGAGAGAGAGAGAGAGAGAGAGAGAGAGAGAGAGAGAGAGAGAGCTCGAATTGTTTGCAAATAACTAGGACTGTGCGCGCAACATTTCAAAGCACCAGCTCGAGCTTCCTTGAACGTGAACACTAATGAGCATCAGCTTTATCAATGTTGTGGTTGTATTCCCTACTTGATAGCTTTGCTACTCGCTTCTTAGAAACTGCGGGAAACACGACAGACAGCATGGCTTACAGTGTCCACGGACGAGGAAAGGGGACATTAGCCCGTCTGCTGCCCTACAACGGCGATTCTGAATGCTCGCCGGCCGCGGTGGCTGAGGGGACTGAGGCGCTTCAGTCACGGTCTGCACGGCCACTACGGTCGGGGGTTCGAATCCCCCCTCGGGCATGGATATTTGTGCCGTCCTTAGTAGTAGCTAGTTCATAAGTAGTTTGTAAGTTTAGGGACTGATGACCCCGTAATTAAGGCCCATAAGCTCTACAAACATTTGAAACATATACACTAATAATTTACCAAATATAAATACCCGAGCTAATAAATACATTAATATTCCTATAATAATTCAATATTGCGTATACAAAAATACGCGGCCGGCTCATAAGTAGTTTGTAAGTTTAGGGACTGTTGACTCCGTAGTTAAGTCCCATAAGCTGTACAAACATTTGAACATTTTGATTTTTTCTGAATGCTCAACAGTATATATGCGGTAATTTTATTCTACTACTACGGTAAATATTACTACTAATACTGCTACTACCGCCGTCTGGCTCAGATGGGGCTATCGCGCCGGACGGACCGCCATGTCGTCGGCCAATGGTGTCTTGAAGGGGAGTATGGTCAGCACAGAGTAATACTACTGACCGTTTTTGTACTGTTTCTTACAGTGAACCTTGTACTTCAGTATCATAAACTATGTGCACGGAGGAATACAATTTTTTCTTGCACTATAGATGAGTCTAATAAGAAAGATTGGTGCTTAGGCTGCACGGCCACTACGGTCTGGGGTTCGAATCCCCCCTCGGGCATGGATGTTTCTGTTGTCCTTAGTGTTAGCTAGTTCATAAGTAGTTTGTAAGTTTAGGGACTGATGGCCCCGTAGTTAAGTCCCATAAGCTATACAAACATTTGAACATTTGGAACCGGGAATCGAACATGGGACCTTTGCCTTTCGCGGGCAAGCGCTCTACCGAATGAGCTATCTCGACACGACCCACGATTCATGTCTCGCACGAGAGCTTCTGTGAAGTTTGGAAAGTAGGAGGCGAGATACTGGCGGAAGTAAAGTCGTGAGGCGGCATCGTGAGTCGTGTAGGGATAGCTCAGTCGGTAGAGCGCTTCCCCGCGAAAGGCAAAGGTGCCAGGTTCGAGTCCCGGTTCCGGCACACAACTTTAATCTGCCACGAAGTTTCATATTTGCGCACACTCCGCTGCAGAGTGAAATATTCATTCTGGAATCTCATATCTTATATCTGTCTGAGAATATTAGCGAGAAAGATAGGCCCGTCATAGACTAGAGGCTGACATGGAGTGCAGCTAAACATTCGCGGGCATTGACCCCACGTTTGGTACGTAGGAGCAACTGACCCACTGGGTAGGGTTGCCAGATCTCCGGGCGCCGCCCGGAGTGCCCGGGCTTGGAATGAATTCTCCGGGTCTACGGGCCAATGACTCTCATCTCCGGGCTTGAATGTAACCTTCATCATAACTTTTTTTTTTTACCGATGCTTTTTAAGCACTATGCTCATGTAGCGACGATCTACATCGAACTTAACGTAACTTAAACTAAGGACGAACAACGTCCATGCCCTAGGGGGGGGGGGATTCGAACCTCTGGCGGGAGCAGCCTCGCGCACCGCGGCAAGACGCCTTAGTGCGCTGGGCCATTCCCGGCCGGCTCCTCTCTAGTAATTATGAATAACTTTATATAAATGTCAATTTCTTATTGCAACAAAACGCTACTTTTCTGTTCTTCCTCTGAAAACTTTTCATTGTTGCGTCTGTAGTAATCGGCTAGCGCATTATTAAGCAAACACTGTTGCGGCAACGTGTCAACTGGCGACGTCTATTACTTGTGTTCGTTCGTTCATTGTTTATTATCAGTTTACAGCAATTTTTTGGAATACTCGGATCGTGTGAGAACTGACAAGCTTACATTAACTCAGATTAGTGAGTAATAACAGTGAAATGAAGAGACTATATCTAAGTTCGTTCCGTGAAGAATGGTTGCAGAAAGAAAATTATAAAGAGTGGCTACAAAAAGTCGATACCGATCAGTGTATGTGTACGTGCAGAATATGCACTATCTCATTTACTTGCTGGGAGGGAGGAGATGATTAGGTGCTTTTTTTAGAATTCACGTGTAATCCTGGTTGGGGGGGGGGGGGTTGGTCGCATTTGGGAGGGGGGCGGTGAGTCATTGGCCAAGGGGGAGAGGGGCACGTCTGGTATCCGGGCCTGCCTCGAGTTCAATCTGGCAACCCTACCACTGGGTGGCAGTACCGCACATTGCAGCTGACCGTGCTGGCTGGTGAGTAGCAGCCCGTCAGCTGCAGGTAATTGCTGCGCGGGGCAGCATAGAGCTAAAGGAGTATGTTCTGACTCTGTTGTATACATGTGCGACTGATACTGTCAACTGTAAGTGGGCATTTCGTATTCGTGTTTGTATCGTGCATAATGACATTTGACGTAAACAAGATGTAGAGGTTTTACATCAGACTGGATTACCGTCTTCATCGTGTGAAATACATGAAGAACAAAAAGACATTGCAAATGCTCTCTTCGATTTGATCAAGACACTTTAAAATGGCACTATCACTTACATCCTGGAGGATGAAGAACTGGTGCAAATGCCTTCTGATTTCGAGCTAATCTGTGAGCCTTTTACTGATGATGCAGCTAATGAGTATGTTGCTTTCGAATATATCAAGAAGGTAATTCGAGCAAAACAGAAGGTCTCGCAGGCCCAATTCCCTCCTCCTACACAATCGGCCGCCCAGAGAGATAACGACCTACGGAATCTGCTCTGTCAGTGTCGCCGTACAATGGGCAGCCGGCCACCGCCCTGGTCAGCCGAGGGCCCTGGCGTGCGCTTATCGATCATTCGCTGGCCTGTCTTAACGCTGCGAGCCAGCGACCGCGACCTGCCTAACTGGTCGATTCTGACGACTCCTGCACGACTCCTGCACGCACACACACCGTTGTCAACAATATCTTCAAGAAATACTTTTTATATTTAATTACTGTTTCCAGGATACAGCAGTACAGTGTATCACCGTATCAAATTTTGACACTTTTCAAGAACGTTTTATATACACTGCATCTCTTGCCCACTTTAATTCTGTGCTTCGATCTTTTATATTATTGTGTAACTGTTTTCTGTGTAGACACCCAAAACGGCAGTAAATAAATCTACAATAGTGGAGCTGGTGAATGTCTTTTTTTAACCTAGTCTTTTCTTCGCTAGATCTGACACAACTCACAAATATTGCCAGATCTCAAGCAAAATGTTCTTTATAAACGTTACGAAATACTGTTGACAAAGTGTGTTTGTGTGCTTGTGTGTGTTCAAATGCTTGTTTTTGTGTCCCAGCCTCGTCGCCGCTTTTGTGTCTCGTTTCCGTCGTATGTGTCGGTGGCCGAGTAGAAAGACCGACAGGAAAAGGATGCACGCTTGTGCAGGTAGGAGGTGACCAGCCAGTGGGACTGCAGAAACTAGAAACACTAGAGTAAATTAGAACGAGCTATATATTTCTTAGAGACTTAGTAATACTTAACTTTTACATAGCTCAGTACTGCAGAATGTGGATACATAGTTGAGCTAGAGGCCTGCCTAGTGCCTATCCGATAGCCAAGTCTTCACTGGTTCCTATCTGATTCCGAAGTGTTTACTGGTTCCTATCTCAGTCCCAAGTGAACGATGTCGTTCAGAGGTGGCCACGAGCGGAGTTCTAGCAGAGGGCGCTCGTGGCTGACGTCGTAAGAACGTCGCGCCGTGCGTGCATGGCGGCGCGCGGCGAAAGTAGGTGGCGCGCACTTTGGACTTGTGCGACACCACACTTGTAAAGCTATGAGACCTAACTGCAGTGGTCATCGGTCTCTAATCTTACAAACTACTTAACCTAAATCATCCAAAGAACAACACACACACCCATGTCCGAGGGAGGACTCGAACCTCCGATGCGGAATGGCAGCGCGCACCGTCGCAAGGCGCCTTACTGCACACGGGTATTCCGCCGCGGCTGTGTGTTTGGGGGGGGGGGGGGGAGGGGGGGCCCTCCAGGCTTAGGTTTTCCGTGGTTTCCCTCTAGTCAAAGGCCAGGATGGCTCCTTTAAAAAAGAACATGGCCAATTTCACATTCTTACCCAAACATCCACGCTGTTGGACGAGACGTTCCAAAGAGCCCAACTGTGTAACATCAAATTGTATATTAGCGTCTACTGAAAGTAATGATCGATGCGTAATGATCAGATTTGTCATTAAAAGTAAGAATCAATTCTCAACTTGATGCTGAATATTATGTAAAAAAAATCTTTAGTGGCATTCTTAGTTTCCTGAAAAACGTATTGAGAAAATGTTTTCTCATAACATAGACCAGAACTCTGGTCTTCAAAATACACTCTAGAGATTAATTGAACTTGGTTGATCTGAGCTGAGCTCTATTTTTCTTCGTGAGGCTGAAAACACGTTCACGTTCTGCATTGCTATGCGATGTGGTAAAAACAGAGAGCAGTACTGTGGAAATTCGATTATATCTAAGAAGTCCGTCGACTCCACGAATTCTTCGTATTTGTGCACAACTGGAATCACTAGCAGCACCCTGATTTGCAACCATACTTCGTCAATCTCAAGAGCTGTGCACTGCCTCTGAAGCTCATTCATCACCTCATTTGTACTTTCATTCTCATCCTTGCATAATATGATAGGAAACTTTAGCAAGAAAAACGCTAACTTTGTGAACAACGAACATCACTCACGGATCAAAGAATTTCAGGCGCAGAGGCTAAGACATGGCCCCCACAAGTGTGGGTCTAGGGCACGGTGCTGAAGGGGGCCCGAGCCCAGCCGTAAATGATTTCATTTTTTGATTACTGAAATTAAAAACAAACTAGAAAAACATGTTGAATATTTTTCAACAACGAAATTTTAGAAGATTATACAGGCAATTGTAGTAGATATTTATGATAAACCGCTTATCTTAAACGATTACTTCGACTGATGCTATTAGTTATTGCCATTGGTTGGTATTGTATGTGTGTATCAACTAAGGTGACCAACGTATTTTGCACCGTCTTTTAGAGTGTTCTACTTCAAATAGATTCCTAAATGTTACCATTATTAGTCGGCCGCGGTGGCCGAGGGGACTGAGGCGCTTCAGTCACGGTCTGCACGGCCACTACGGTCGGGGGTTCGAATCCCCCCTCGGGCATGGATATTTGTGCCGTCCTTAGGATTAGCTAGTTCATAAGTAGTTTGTAAGTTTAGGGACTGATGACCCCGCACTTAAGTCCCATAGACTCTACAAACATTTGAACATTTGTTACCATTATTACCTAGAAGGCCAATTTGCCCCTCATAGCGTTTCTCTGTATTTTCGGCATGTTTCCTTGTAATACTGTGAATGAAATCAAATCAACTGTTGCGTCCTTGTTGTTTCAATATGCGACAACAATGCCATACATTCCAGCCCTGATTGCGGTAGGGCAGCTGGGGATGGCGGTCATGTGTGGACGAATTATGCCTGAGTGATTGATTGTGTGAGAAAGTGCGATCTTTTGTGACGAAGGTTATGGCCGAATATTACAAGTTGTATGAATGTATGAGTTTGTTCGCAGCTCAGCGATCATCTTTGTGGTGAGTTGCTAGCGATCCTCATATTATCAGCATTCTAATCTCGACCTTCCATTGTTAAAAATAAATACAAGTACATATGATGGTTACACTGAATTATCGTTCACAATCTGGCCATATAAGCAATAAAACTGCATGGGGCCAGAGGTTCTCATACGTAGTAGCATGGCCCCAGAGGTTCTCATAGGTAGTAGCTTGCTTGCGATCCTCCTAGCATTACATACCAATTAAACTAGATAGCAGCCATAGAAACATGATATAAATAGTTCCTTTGCCCACTTTACTCTGATTTTCATACCGCTTAGGGATTCGTTCTCAAGTCATGCCATTGGCGCAGCAGTTTGACGTTCCTTTGGGCGTAGCTTGAAAAGGAATTGTTCGATCAGCTTTATTTCGCCATCTTCTTGCGAAGATGAGACTTTTATGTTTGTACGGCAATTCCGTATTACCTGGCGCAGCGTCTGCCAGAGGTACGAACAAGTGTTCTGAAGCTAAACTAGGGCTTATTGTGGCCCAGGGCCGTAGCCAGGGGGAGGGGGGGGGGGGTAATGAAGGGGTTCGATCCCCCCCCCCCCAACCCGAAAAGCCTCACTATTATTTCCTGATAAAGTAATTCACAAGTATGCTCAAGTTGCTCCTTGGAGATATGTACTGAAGAAAATGTAATATTGTCTCTATTGAAATACATCTGCGCCTTTAGTTCAACTTATGTTGTAAAGCTTCACAAGTTAGAATGTACCTCATAATTGGCTGGCTGATTCTCTCCTCCCGCCCCCCCCCCCCCCCCGCCTACCCCCCAAAACTAGGTTTTGAATACGGACCTGCTGTGGCCATTGGCCATTGTAAGAAAAGTCTCAATTTCAAGTAAAATAATTTTATAAATGGAGCTTACCGTATCAAATTTATACCTTTTTACACCAAGTGTAAGTACATTCCAAAAAGAGTATGATTAACATATATGCTTGCAGCTACAAACTATTGCTCACAACAGTAAAAAAAAATACAGGGTGGAGGGCCCGTCTCTGATTCTGGGCCGGCCGCGATGGCCGAGGTGACTGAGGCGCTCCAGTCACGGTCAGCACGGCCACTACGGTCGGGTGTTCGAATCCCCCCTCGGGCATGGATATTTGTGCCGTCCTAGTTCGTAAGTAGTTCATAAGTAGTTGGTAAGTTTAGGGACTGATGACCCCGTAGTTAAGTCCCATAGACTATACAAACATTTGAACATTTTTTCTGATTCTGGATCCAGGGCCCGCAGTCGAATGTGGGGGCCATGGGCTAAGATGCACATGTAAGAATGTTATCCTGCCCTTAAATTCAATTCCATTAACGACACAAACGTGACACCAGTCATTTCAAAGAATGAGTTATCAACAATCGTTAACATGCCTCCGTCTTATACAAAAAAAATCGATTGTACGAAATTGGGATGATAATCGATTGTTAACGTTTCAAATTTTTGGCCGCGAAAGGGTAAAACGGTAAAATATTGTAATTTCTGTAAATTTTACGGATAAACCATTAAAAAATTGGCAGGTATAAGACGCCTTCTAAGATTTTTTTGCCCAATTTATATTTCTAAGAGGTCGGCATTGTCAATTTTAATTGCGTTGAGCGCTCTTTTCGTTCCTTTAGCCATCCCGCTGGAGACGCAAACGGCGTTGCGTGGCAGGCTTTGAGTTTAGTGACCGGCGAGCAGAGGTAGAGGCTGGGTGCGGCGTGTCTGGCCGTGTGAATGGAAGCAGCTGGCTGATAAGAATAGCGCCATTAAGCAAGGCGCGGCCTTATCCGCGCGCATGCGCACTCCGCCCCTGCAGCGCCGCGCCGCGCCGCGCAGGTTCGACCCGCGCCGGCCTGCGGTAGGCCGCGCCTCACGGCTCTGCCCACCGCTCTGCTGTTTGGCTCTCCTTCAAATCATTAGTAGCAGATGACTCCACGATTGGCAGAAAATTTCAACCATTTATAATCTTCTGGGCCCGTTGCGTCATATATGTAAAATAGAGCATATATGTAAAATAGAGCAGGTCATGGAAATTTTACATACCACGCAAAACGGAACAATAATGAACGTTCGTGAAGAGGTTGAAATTTATTTACATACGAAAGTTAACCCTCAACAAATTTTAAAAGAACTAATCGAGATGAAACACAAGCGTTACTTGGAAAATTTCATTAGTACCATCCTTCCAAAGAGATAGACTGGATTTACAAATACGTCAGAGATTTTATCGTCACGAAATTAAAAGTAATCACTGGAAGACATATAATTATTATGATCCATAAAAAACCCAAAAATTACACCAAAATTCATTCCACAAAATAATATATGGTTAATCATTTACATATTAGTAATGAAACATCCTATTGCCATACCAATAAGACCAGATATGCTCTCTCTAAACAACAACAACAACAACCAGATATGCTCTATATAATAGCAAAGAAATAATTGCATTGTAAACTTGTAATATCGCTGGCATATCTGACAAAATAGCTGTCAAACATCGAAAACATAAGAATTATTTTAAAAAAATTATATATAAAGCTATATAAGAACTATAACAACAACAGTTCTTTTACATATATAAATAAGAACGTCTACATGTAAGAGAAGCAGCGATCTTACAAGGGTAAGAAGAGCTACCAATGTATGTATAAAGTACAATTATTTTCTTAAATTAAATAGTATACCCACCTTTGTATTTTACAGTACATCTAAGGATATCATTCACGACGAAACAATCCTGTCGTATTAAATAATTTAATAAAAAGCAGCGTCTTTGGTATCAATAATTTACAATGTCTCTAAATGAAAATTTCAACATTTGTCATAACTTTTTTTATTGATGTACGCTTACTGCGCCTGTAGTCGGCAGCGGACGCGCACGTCAAAAGCAGACATCGGCACGAAAAAAAAAAAAATAATAATAATAATAACCCCGCACAATAAGCGAACACAGTACGTACATTTCGTTCAGTCTGTGTTAAGAAAAGGGACAGTGCAACGTGAACGTCGAGGCGAGACTGTCTGATTCTATTTGGGGAGTATGACCAAACTTTCCACCTACAAAATGTTTTCAAGTGTTTGTATAGTCTATGGGACTTAACTACGGGGTCATCAGTCCCTAAACTTACAAACTACTTATGACCTAACTAAGACTAAGGACGGCACAAATATCTATGCCCGAGGGGGGATTCGAACCCCCGACCGTAGTGGCCGTGCAGACCGTGACTGGAGCGCCTCAGTCCTCTCGGCCACCACGGCCGGCTCCCATCTACAAACCTGGCATGAAAACAATTTTGACTTCAGGTCGAAAATTTCAGGTACGCATAGCGCTTGGCTAAAGGAAAGACAATGACCTACCACTGATATGCTCATAGGCCCCTTCAACAATCTGGCTGTCTGCCTCGCGTTTCTCACTAGCACCACGATTACCGTCGTGGAAATACACATTCAAATGAAACTATATCGCGTAAAGTGGGGAGGAAGCTTACGCGAGAGCATAAACCAAACACGAAACACCAAAATAAAAGACTGACATATAGTTTCCAACACTCAAAATCACTTGCATCAACATCCGCTAACTATGGAGGAAGACATCAGACTGATGTTGTAAATCCGAAGACTGGTTGGATGTACATCTCCATCCTACTCTATCCTGAGCAATCCTCTTCATCTCTCACAACATCGGCAACCCACAACCATTTCCATCTGCTTACTATATTCGTCTCTTTGTCTCCCTCTAAGATCTTCCACCCCCCCGCCCCCCCCCCCCATACACACACAAACACTTCCCTCCAAAGCTAAATTTACGATTCCTTGATGTTTAACAATGTGTCCTACCAACTGATACCTTCTTTTACTAAATGTGCTCCAAAAACTCCTTTTCTGCCCAATTCTGTACAGTACCTCTTCATTAATTACACCATCTACCCACCTAATCTTCGGCATTCTTCTGTAGCACCACATTTCAAAAGCCTCTATCTTCTTCCTGTCAAGCTATTTATCGTCCATGTTTTACTGCCTTACAAGGCAACACTCGACACAAATGCCTTTCAGAAAAGACTGGCTTACACTTAAATTAATATTTGATGTTACCAAATTTCTCTTTTTCAAAAACTCTCTTCTTCTCATTGCCACTCTGCATTTTATATCCTCTGTACTGCGACCGTCATATACGTATATTATTTTACTGCCCAAGAAACAAAACTCATGTATCACCTTTATTGTTTCGTTACCTAATGTAATTCCTTCAGCATCGCCTGATTTTCTAAGACTACATTAGATTACCCTTGTTTTGCAATCGTTAATGTTCATCTCATACGCTCCTTTGAAAGGAGCAGACTGATCGCGTAAAGAATGTAAAAGCAGAGTGTTTGTTCTAGTTGAAATGTTCCACATACTGTTCATTTTCAATAAAAACTCCAGATTCCACTTAATTCCTAGACTGACTTTTCTTTTTTTCTTTTTTGCCGAAAGAACAGGTTTAAAAGACACAAATATTATTCTATGCAGAAAAGAGATGCATGTCAACATTAAATTAGCGTCCAGTAAATTTTAGTTACGGAGAAAGATTAAAAGGTAACACTACAAATCTAAAGGAATCTATAATTTCGTTTTGTACATACGCAGTGTGGGATTGCATTTAGTCGATGAATTCTCACTTGGTCGTTGTTTTGATTCAGTTTATTTAGGCTACCATGTTCAGCTCCTCAAATATAGGGCCTGGAGAAGACGGTAATGAGGAGTTGAAACTGGTCGGCCAGATATAAACTTGTACGAGTATAAAAACAACGTTGGTATATTCTAATACACCTCCGAGAATGAGTGGACTCTTCTGTAGAAGAGAGCTGCCAATGAAGTGTATGGAAGTGCTGTGCTATCATGGGCATTTTTCTAAATATTCAATGCCAGGCTGAAGTTATCTTTTAATTCTTTGAAAATGACCGATTTCATGCCAGCTGTCCTCTTCAGATCAATTTGTACAGTTACAAAATAGCTTGATACTGCAGAACTAGATGTTCACTTTTGTAACTGAGGCCTGAATGCTTTGCGACAGTGAATATCCGATTCTACAGTGACATTACTTTGCAGCTGTATTAATTGATCTGAAGATGAGCAACTGGCGCGAAACAGGTCATTTTCAAAGAAATAAAAGACTGATATTGCTTGTTTGTACACAAGTAACGATTGTGAAAACTATTTGATGATAAACGGGTCTGGTTTCGACGAATGTGCATTTATTTTCAAGCGTGCATTTGTAGCGGTTTTTCCATATTTTTGTCTAACCCCGGTATCTCACTGCAGTGATTCCTTAAAAACAACTAAGAGATACACTATTGACATAAATTACGTCAGCGGTGAAGGCTACGTGACTTCTAGTAACAATTACTATGGCCCAACAGTAGTGCTCCAAAGTGACTAGTGCCGTCTTTTTTTAAGAGGAATGTGGTAACACAAAGTACTAGAAAGGTCATACGTATATATCACTAGGTACTGTAAGATTTTTTTCTGTAGCTTTGCTGTAAAAATTGAAAAAATTAAAGATAAACGGTTCAAATAAATGAAATATAATGATCAGACCTGTCGTCTTATCCAGACGTCCAGTAACCTAATAAATTTGTGGCATAGGAGTAGAGTCGTAGAATAAAAGCTTGTGCCGCGGCCGGGATTCGAACTCGCGAACTGCTGCTTACTAGGCACTCGATTTATCCACTTTCTAATATTTTATTTATTTTATGTTGTTTGGATAGTTTTGTTCGTTACAGTCGTGGATCGTAATTGTTCAATGTTGATCGATAATGTCTCTGCTCAGTTGTTTGCATTAATTTAATTTTTTTTTTTTTTTTTTTTTTTTTTTTTTTTTTTTTTTTTTTTTTTTTGTAGAGTGGGCGGCTACGCGCTGAGCTATCGCGCCGACAACTCAGCCACCGTGGCCTTACGAATAACGGGATTCCACGGACAGAAGCGAAACGCAAATCTGTAGAAGAATGTATAGCTAGGGGAAAACTACAGGAAAATAAAAGAGACATTTAGAGACAAGAAAAGCAGCTGTATTAATATCAAGAACTCAGATCGGAAACCAATTCTGACCAAAGAAGGGAAGGCTGGAAGGTGGAAAGAGTATATAGAGTGGCTGTACAAAGGAATTAAATTTAGAGGTAAAATTGTAGGAAGGGAAGAGGAAGTAAATGTAGATGAGATACTACAGATACTAATTATAATTTTTTGTCCATGAAATTGTAGCTTTATTTTTTGTGCACTATCATCCTAATTATACCACCTTTTTCCGTAATTTGTATAACTGAACTGCGGGACCAAAATGTCACTTCCTAGATTATTTTCACAACCCAACTATTCGGTAAGATTACATAGCAAACATTTTTTGTGTATGTTTCTTAGCTAATAAAAGCACAGTGATATACTGATAATAATTTGGAGGTAAGGTATACACGATAATGTACATTCGTTAAACGTAATTAAATTTCCTTTATTACACTTACGTACAGTTTACAAAATTTTGGCTCCAAATTTGCCGCCCCTAAAATCTGCCGCCCTAGGCTCCAGCCTGCTGGTAAATGCGCCACTGATACCACTGAAAGTACCTTTTACATTATGCCACAGTATGACACATAGTTCACGAGATGTGAGGTCATAAACAATTAGATTCATGAAAAAACTTCCCGAGATACGCGAGGTTTCGATTTATTATGCCTTTACTACTATCTTAATTCGTGACATATTTTACTGATAGTATGCACATACCCCTGACTGTACTTTCCAAATAGCGTAAACATATAGCATAAACATAATGTTCATAAAAACCACCAACTCAACATTTTTAGTTTTTTAATTTAATTTAATTTATGTATTTATTTATTTATTTTATTTTATTTTTTTTAGTTTGTACTTTACTACTAAATCTATTCGCATAGAGAGTTTCCTATAAAACTATATTATTGTAGGACACATTGTACAGGAGATATGTCGTCAGAAGAAATGAACTGCGTGAATACGAATCTATAGCCCGAAATTCACCAGAGATACAATTTAAATAGAGTGGGACAGAAGGCGATGTTTGGAGGGGGAGAAGGATTTGGACCAGGACAGGAGAGGCAGAGTACATTCCAGAGCAACGCCGTGTACTATGGCTATCTCACAAACGGCTTTTAATCAAATTGCGTGGTTATGGCATATCGCCCCAAATTTGCGATTGGATAAGGGTTTTCCTGTCAGAGAGGACACAGTTCGTAGTAATCGATGGTAAGACATCGACTAAAACAGAAGTGATATCGGGCGTTCCACAGGGTAGTGTTATTGGTCCTCTGCTGTTCCTTATTTAAATAAACGATATAGGGGTGATCTAAGTAGCTCTCTTACGTTGTTTGCAAATGACGCCGTCATTTACCGTCTAGTAAAATCATCTGAAGATCAAAACCAACTGCAGAACGATCTGAATAAGATATCACTATGGTGTAAAAATTGGCAATTGACTCTAAATAGTGAGAAGTGTGAAGTCGTCCACATGAGCCCGAAAAGAAATCCATTATACATTGTTTAGAAGATAAATCAATCAAAAGTGAAGGCAGTAAACTCCACAAAACGCCTAAGAAATACTATTAGTTCAGACTTATACTGGAAAGAACACGTAGATAACGTGGGAAAGGCGAACCAGAGACTGCGTTTTATTGGCTGAGCCCTTAAAAGATGCAACAGAACTATAAAAGAAACTGCATACACTACGCTTGTCCGTCCATTTTTGGAGTATTGCTGCCCAGTGTGGGATCCTTATCAGGTGGGTTTGACGGAGGACATCGAAAGAGTCCAGAGAAGGGCAGCTCATTTCGTATTGTCACGATACAGGGGAGACAGCGTTACGGAAATGATACAGGATCTGGGATGGGAATCATTACAACAACGGCGCTTATCGCTGCGGCGCGGGCTACGAAACTCAAATCGCCAGAATTCTCCCACTTACATAGGTAGAAATGACCATTAGAATAAAATACGAGAAACCAGAGCTCGAACGGAGAGATTCAGGTGTTCTTTCTTCCCGCGCGCTATTCGAGAATGGAATGGGAGATAAATAGTATAATTGTGGTTCGATGAACCCTCTGCCAGGCACTTAAATGTGATTTGCAATCCCATGTAGATTGTAGATGCAGATGTTCAGAAAATGCAGACGGTGTTGCGCGCTGCCTTGGAAGAGTTTTTGAGAGAGTCGCGGAGGTGTTGAGGCGAGGAGGTGTGGACTCAGTGGCGGCAGTAATATTTGACGAGGCGGCCGGCCGCCACTTGGTTGCGCCCTAATGAGGCTGCGGGGTCAACTGGCGCGCCATTGTTCTGGCGCCAGCTAATGAACCACCCGCCGCCGCTGCCACTGCGCTGGAGGGCGATTATTTTCACAACATCCGCCAGCCCGTGCTGATGCCGATCGCTGCTTTGGTCCCAAGGACGGCGCGGGCTTCTGATTAACCAGTTGCCGCGCTACCTGTTCCACCCTACACGTGCCGACGTGCCCCTTCTACAGAATTTATTCTTTGTCATCTCATACCCTCCACCGCACATGGGCGGGGGAAAGGGACAGTCAGCAGTACAATCTCCTGCTCTTCAGACAAGAGTATATAAAAACACATATGTTAAAAGTTTACAAGGCGACAATAAAAAACGAAATGACACGAATCCAAAAGACAGACATATATTGACAGGCGTGACATTAAAACGTAAGGAGGTTAATGGTAATACATACACATAAATAATGCAAATGATGATGCATTCACGATAAGACATTAGGTCAGGCACATACATTAATAAATAAAATATCGTTTTACATATTCCATATATACACTACTGGCCATAACAAACATTACTACACCAAGAAGAAATGCAGATGATAAACGGGTATTCATTGGACAAATACATTATACTAGAACTGACATGATTACATTTTCACTCAATTTAGGGTGAATACATCCTGAGAAATCAGTACCCAGAACAACCACCTTTGGCCGTAATAACGGCCTTGATACGCCTGGGCATTGAGTCAGAGCTTTGATGGCGTGTACAGATGCCCATGCAGCTTCAACACGATACCATAGTTCATCAAGAGTAGTGACTGGCGTATTGTGACGAGCCAGTTGCTCGTCCACCATTGACCAGACGTTTTCAATTGGTGAAAGATGTGGAGAATGTGCTGGCCAGGGCAGCAGTCCAACATTTTCCGTATTCAGAAAGGCCCGTACAGGACCTGCAAACATAGGTCGTGTATTATCCTGCTGAAATGTAGGGTTTTCCAGGGATGGAATGAAGGGTAGAGCCACAGGTCGTAACACGTCTGAAATATAACGGCCACTGTTCAAAGTGCCGTCGATGTGAACAAGACGTGACCGAGACGTGTAACCAGTGGCATCCCATACCATCACGCCGGGTGATACGCCCGTATGGCGATGACAAATACACGCTTTCAATGAGCGTTCACCGCTATGTCGCCAAACACGGATGCGACCATCATGATGCTGTAAACAGAACATGGATTCATCCGAAAAAATGACGTTTTGCCATTCGTGCACCCAGGTTCGTCGTGGCGTACACCATCGCAGGCGCTCCTGTCTGTGATGCAGCGTCAAGGGTAACCGCAGCCATGGTCTCCGAGCTGATAGTCCATGCTTCTGCAAACGTCGTCGAACTGTTCATGCAAATGTTTGTTGTCTTGCAAATATCACCATCTGTTGACTCAGGGATCGAGATGTGGCTGCACGATCCGTTACAGCCATGCGGATAAGATGCCTGTCATCTCGACAGCTAGTGATACGAGGCCGTTGGGATCCAGCATGGCGTTCCGTATTGCCCTCCTGAACCCACCGATTCCATATTCTGGTAACAGTCATTGGATCGTGACCAACGCGAGCAGCAATGTCGCGATAGGCTACAATCCGACCTTTATCAAAATCGGAATCGTGATGGTACGCATTTCTCCTCCTTACACGAGACATCACAACAGCGTTTCACCTGGCAACGCCGGGCAACTGCTGTTTGTGTATGAGAAATCGGTTGGAAACTTTCCTCATGTCAGCACGTTGTAGGTGTCGCCACCGACGCCAACCTTGTGTGAATGCTCTTAAAAGCTAATCATTTGCATAACACAGCACCTTCTTCCTGTCGGTGAAATTCGCATCTTTAAAACGTCAACAATTTTAATGGCCAGGAGTGTAGTATGAACTACAGTGGTGACAGGTTACAGTCTTTTCTGACCCCTGAAAGTACCGTGAGCCATGAACTCAATTTACCGTCAATTCTAACCACTGCCTGACAATCTACGTAAAAAGACCTTTAATTGCCTGCAGAAGTGTGCCTCATATTCCCTGACTAGGGGAGGATGGAATCTCCTGGAGTTTTTAAGCCACGGCGGAGTGGCCGAGCGCATTGAGGCGCTATGCTCCGAAATGCGAGGCCGCTCCCCGTCGGGTGTTCGAATCCTTAGCTATGGATTTTGTATGGAGTCTTTAGTATAAGTTCGTTTATAAGTAGTTCCTAAGTTTAGGGAGCTGGAGGGGAAAATGTCGGAGCGGATTGCACTGTCGGGTAAGTTTATGGCAGTACCGTTGGGAGAAAACAGAGAGCGCTGGGAGAATATTGTACTAGAGGGGCGGCAGAGTATCAGAATCAGACCGTAGGCGAGGTACTATCGGAAGGTTACTGTTGAGTTTGTGGATAATGCAAGAGGTACGGAGGTGTTCAAGATGAAAGAGGAGGGGGAAGGTAATTTTATAATTTGGTAGAGTCGGTTAGGGGAGGGTAAGCGAATCCGGAAGGCGAGGAGGAGTGTATGACGCTCTAGGACTTGAAGAACATGGTCAGTGGGAATGTGGAAAGCTATGTGACGCTGCCATTGCAGAGCAAGGCGCGAATCGGTAATTTATAGGAGTAAAGGATCATGGAAATATGTAAACCCCATGTTTGACTGTTTGACTGATTAGCAAAATCAAATGTTTGTAAATCTATCGGACCAAACTGCGTGGCCAACAGTCCGTAGCTTACAAACTACTTAAACCTAGGTAAACTAACCTACGGACAACACACACACCCATCCCCAGGGAGGATTCGAACCTCCACGGCGAGCAACCGCGCGCTCCGCAGCGAGACGCTTTAGACCGCTCGGCTACTCCACCGCGGCACTGATTAGGAGTTTCAGTAATTTTAGGCTACTGTAGGCTTTTCTTTATTTGTATTTATTTATTTTGAATAGTTAGTAGATGTTAGTTGGCGACCCATTGTTAGCCCGAGATATTTTAGTGTATTAGTCAGTTGGAAGGAACGGTCATAGACGGCGAGGGAAACGACGTGGAGGCGAAATCTGTGGGTGGTTCGATATTATTACTGCCTAAGTTGTGGTGGTGTTGATTTTAAGGAATCACTGGTTGTACCAAGAAATGAAATTGAGATGGAGCTGGAGGGATTGTTGGGATATATTGGGGGTAGGATAGAGATCTAGGAAGGCGGCGTCATCGACATACTAGATGAGATGAAGAGCAGAAGATGGCTTTCGTATGTCGCCGATATCGAGGACATACAGGAGGAGAGATAGCGTACGATCAGCGCAATTTCCCTCGCTCCTTCTTCCACTTGCGGTTGTACCCCTAAGCAAAAGTCCCATGGCCTCTATTAACAGTTGAGCGAAATGTAAGCTCAGCGGACTAAATCCTCCCTCCCTTTAAAAGAGTACACTGCTCGATTTTTAAGCGTTGTCACTGAGGTGACACAAGTCACATCATGGTAACAAGCCCAGATATAGACGGCGGTAGTACCGCGTACACGAGGTGTAAATCGGCGCCGCATAGGCGTAGCTGTCTTTTGTCCTCCGGTGAGTCACGTGACAAGGTGACGCCTGATTACGGCTGCAGGATGGGAATTAACAGACTCACGACACGGAATTCTACTTTGAGCTGAACGCGCGGGACATTCCATTTCGGAAACTATGAGGGAATTCAATATTCTGAAATCCACAGTCAAGAATGTGTCGAAAATACCTAATTTCAGGCTTCACATCAAACCACGTCAAAGCAGTGACTGTCAGCCTGCACTTGATAACAGAGCAGCAATGTTTGAGTATGATTTCAGATTTCAATTCGTAGAAACTCATGGTAGTCTTCGAGTGTGGCGAAGATCCTAAGAAGCTATTAACCCAAGTTGTCGACAATGCTCTGTGTAATCTAGTGGTAGCTCATAATGGAGAGGGCTGTTTCATCAAGTAATTCACTGTGTCCTCTCGTACAACGGAACAGATAATTGACTAGAAATAGTTGTGTTCGGCTACTTGGAGACCAACATTTCACGTTTCTAATCAAACATGGAAGCTCTATGGATGACGCTGAATCACGCCATAGGGCGACTGATTTGAAAACCATTTTGGACAATTCCAGAGAATGATTTCGACGCACAGATCGCCCAACATAAATTCAATCTAATATTTATGGGGCATAATCGAGAGATAAGATCATGCACAAAATCCTTCACACACGAGACTTTCTCAATTATAGACGATTATAGAGACAGAATGGCATAGTATTTCTGCAGAAGACTTCCGACGACTGCTGCACTTTTACGGGCAAAAAAAGGTCCATTTTTGATTTTCGCTAATGAAAAATTATGCGCCTTTCTCTTTATTATGGTTTATCTTGAGGCAGGGACTGTCCTCACTGAAAGGTTTGTGGGCCACGGTACTTGCAACTACGTACGCCCCTGATCTAGAATTGAACCAGACACACACGTGACTTCCTCCCCATCACATCCCCTCTGTTCCTCTGACATAATTCGTGACCTTGAAACGATATGATTGTATCAGTCAGTCGTATGTAATCAAGACTGCATGGTGTTCCACTATGGGATACATGTTGTTCCGCTATAGAACACACATTGCTTCACGTTACAGGATATGTGAGGGCACACATTGTTCCACTGTAAGATACGTGTGGCTCCACTGTGAGACACACGTCGTTCCGCTACAGGTTACGTGTCATGTTATTCCGCTACAGAACATTACTTGCACCACTAAGGGATGTAAGTAGCCATCAGTGACTGTCGGTAAAACATGTGCTAGGAAACCAGGATATCACGAGACTGAATGCCGGTCTTACTCTAGACTCCATGTCTTAACATTGTGAGAATCTGCAGGAATGACACGTTATACAGAAGATCCCCTTTGGCGCGGGAGGAAAACTGCAGATTATGGAAAAGTAATTTGCCGCAGTATAGTCCATAGGAAACTTTCACCCATGCATTGAGCTAGAAGCAATTATTTTCGTTATTTGCACCCTCAAACTTTCCGCGTTAAGTAGTTTTGGTAAGAGCAGCCAGGCCATCAAGACAGTTGCTTCCAGGCTATTTACATAATTAGTGCACTGAGTGCAGATTGATTGGTTTGCTTGTTATTCTGTCTCTCTACAATTGAAATGGAGTCTCTGTGTCTTGCACTCGTCTGCAATTTTTTAACAAATAACTATAAAAGCCGCAATCATAGGAAATTCTCCAAATCGTGGACTGAAGGCTAATCCCATAACTGTATTCATTCGGTATTTACTGCTAAATTGCTTCTGCGCAGTGTGGCTGGCTTCCTAAGACTACTGCGATAAATGTCAACCTACCATCCCCCTAACCAGTCAAGCCTCAGAACTGCATGGAAAAAAAATCTAAAATTGAAAACAAGAACATTGAGCTGCCATATTAACTCCTACTGGCCTCTAGAGCCCGTTAAGAAACGGAAAACGGAGAGGTTCGCTCAATCGGTGCACGCAGTATTCCTGTTGATTGCTGCAAATGAACAATCCACAAAAAATGGCAAATAGTCGCAGAGTGTGTTCCATAATTCAATAAATTGGTATAAGGTGATTGTTTGCTCTGTTCTTACAGAACCGAATGACCTATGTTTTTTCCTGTTGCCTTTAAAAACAGGTATATCTTGATCATGAAACATGTTTCTTTGTTAATGAGATCAAGAAACCTCCAATCGTTATTGTTAGTTTGGAATTCGCTTTTACAGAAATTCTTATTGAGCTCTACGGCCCACCTTTCACATTCATAGTTCACAGAGGCTCAACAGTTTCGGGAAAAAACTGATTGTAAACGCTTTGCAACGTATTGAAATTTGCTTTCTTCTATTCGAGCTATAGAGAACTCCTATGGTGACTTTTATTCCTGCTACGGTAATTCTTGAAGTATTCATACTTGTTAAAAAATTAATAATAATTAATGTCTGTATTAAGTGCACCAGATAATCTAAAATCCACCGACTCACAGGACGCAATAACACGCACTTCCTTATAGAGTTCTCCACTACCTGCTTCGTGCCAATCCATTTCTATGTAATAGTTTTTCAGTCGTTTAATGATGATCATGTGGCATTTATGGCCGTTAGACTCCAACTGAGATCTTGTTCAGCCTTTCTGGTGCATGTCTGTCACTTAGGCGACTTGTGTGTCAATGGTGATGAAATTATGACGAGTACGACACAGCACCCAGACCCCTAGCGGAGAAAATCTCCGACCCGGCCGGGAATCGAACCCCCCCCCCCCCCATTACGTGTGAAGCCAACACACTGTCCACAAGACTATGTAAGCGAAAAATAACTTTGTATGGGACACGCCGTATCCATTTGGCTGTATAGTGTTTCCCCAGGGAAAAATTTGAAATAGGGATTAAAGTTCAGGGTGAAGGAAGAAAAACGTTGCGTTTTGCCGATGACATTGTAATTCTGTCAGAGACAGCAAAGGGCCAGGAAGAGCAGTTGAATGGAATGGACAGTGTGTTGAAGACGACGAATAAAATGAAAATTAACAATAGCAAAATAAAGATAATGGCATGCAGTCTTAGAAAATCAGGCTATGCTAAAGGAATTAGAGTAAGTAACGAAACAATGGAGGCGGTAGATGAGTTTTGTAAAATAACATATGACGGTCGCAGTACGAGGATATAAAATGCAGAATGACAATGGGAAGAAAAGCATTTTTGAAAAAGAGAAATTTGCTAACATGGAATACTAATTTAAGTGTAAGGACGTCTTTTCGAAAGGCATTTGTGTGGAGTGTTGCCTTGTACGGGAGTGAAACATGGACGATAAAGTAAGGACAGGAAGAGAACAGAGGCTTTTGAAATGTGGTGCTACAGAAGAATGCTGAAGATTAGGTGGGTAGATCGCATAACTAATGAAGAGGTACTGAACAGAATTGGTGAGAAAAGGAATTTTTGGCATACCTTGACTAAAAGAAGGGATCGCTTGGTGGGAAATATTTTTATTTTTAGGTATTTATAAATATTTAATTATTATTTTTACAGTGGAAATGTAATGTTTTTTAACTATCTAAATAGAAATGTTAAGGGAGTTTAACCGCTATTATAAAAAGTTAGCAGCTTTTATATTGATTTTACATTTCCTTAATTGGAAATATTGTTCATTTATAATATAGGACACATTCTTAGACATCGAGGAATCGTAAATTTAGCATTGGAAGGAAGTGTGTGAGGTAAAAATCGCAGAAGGAGACCAAGAGACGCATATAGTAAGCAGATTCAAGTGGTTGTGGGTTGCAGTTCTTATGAGGATATTAAAAGTCTTGCTCAGGATAGAGGAGAGTGGAGAACTGCATCAAACCATTCTCAAGACTGAAGACCATAACAACAACAAGGTCTCTGGGGACTACAACTCTACAACAGCCTCAGAGTTCACGATAAATTACCTATATATCATAAGGAGCTCATCACCTTATCGATTAGAGATCGTTAGGGCCGACAAAGATAGTTTGGACAAGGTGACGTGTGTCAGAGAAACAAACAATAGAAATTTTCTAGCATGGTGATCCGTCAGGAATACGAAAGACACATAAGCCCCCCCCCCCCCTCTCCACCTTCCCCTGTCTGAACAAATAGATAATGCGTCATATTGACAAAGGCTTTCGATTTGTAGGATATTTACGCTAGAATGATCACCCTGTCGCTTACATTAAAGCAGTCACATGACAATACCACCCATCTTCTTAATGAAGACGTCACTAATACACTCACAAGAGAACATCATCAACTCGACCTCATATTTTCTTGAGAAAAAAATACATGAGCTATATATCAACCCCACAAATCGATATCACGTGAAAATCTGGGCCATTATTCAGATACTACGAAGTTACGGCCTCCTCGAAGTACAGCTTTTAAACATTCGCGCGCTCGGGTTGTTCCTCACTCGGCCCGCTTCACTGCGGCCGCTTAATGCCCGAACGTCTAGCACTGTTCAATGAAGGGACAACAGCGAGTCCCCCGAAATGTGAAATCTGAAGAGCTATAGAAGTTGAAGAGGAAATAATATCACAAAATAAAACATATGTACTGTAACTCTTACAAGTTTACTCCACTTCAATAGTGTCAGCTTTACATATAACAAAATGATGTGCCTAAAAGGTTTTAAAAATTAAATTACGTTACACTGCTTGCTGAAAAACCGTATCATTCGTTTCGATTGCAGTTGAGAAGCGCGGTATAAAAATGTTCAAAGCAAAGAGACCTTCGACACCAGCTACATGTTATAAATTTCGCACTTTGACATGATGAACATAGCTCTCCACCACCGTGAAAACAGTATTTCGCAGGATGTTCACACTGTTCTGGCCGGTCACTGGTGTAGCCGTTTCGATACCAAGCGTACCGGAACATTGACATAAACAGTGGAGCACGTAACTGCCTGTGAATAAGCGACTGCATTTGCAGGATGGTTTTACGCTGACCGAAGTTCATACTGACACCCAGAAGTCGTACGGAGTTCGCAAACCTCCGGACAAAACCACGTGAAAGCCAAATACATCTAGTGGCTGACAGTATTTTGTGCCACCGTGTGGTATTGTCAAGATCGAAACTGCTGTGTCTTCAACTCCTTGTGCTTCATCCACTGACAATCATTAATGATCAGGAAACGAATCCTCTGTTTAAACTGATCTGTTATCAACTCGGATGATTTTATTAAAAACCTCTGCTCGCCACTGCTGTAAGTGTTCCTTGTTCACTTTTCCAGAACATGAGACGGCTACGACAATATCGTCCGCGTGAAACAAATTTTGTATGACTCGTTGCCCAAACGATCCGGTCAGATCTTTTAAAACAATGAACAGACGTGAATCCAAATGTCCGTCTGGAGATACTGTTGGAGTTATTGTGTAGCTCACAGTACCAGACGTTCGGGCATTAAGGGCCACAGTGAAGCGGGCCGAATGAGATACAACCCGAGCGTGCGAATCTTTAAAAGCTGTTCTTCGAGGAGGCCGTATCTGCGTAGTATCTGAATATAATGGCCCAACTTTTCACGTGATATCGATTACTGGGTTGATATATAGCTCATGTATTTTTTCTCAAGAAAATATGAGGTCGAGTTGGTGATGTTCCCTTGTCAGTTTGATAGCCAGGAGAAAAATTTGCAGCCAGTACTGTGCACGAACCGATGAGCACCGAATAGATAGTCAGGGCCAGCGAGCGCTTGAATGTGCAGGCTGTGTCTTGCTATGCAGTCTAACCGTCAGGCGCAGGCAGAAAATTAAAACAATCGAGTTATTAGTCATATTAATCTCCAGTACTCAGTAGCAATATGTTGCTGGCATCTACATACAGTTGTTTTTAAGATGTATGCTACTTTTGAAGTGCAAAAAGTATGTGACCAAAAAAAAAAAAAAAAAAAAATGAAGGAAGATTACGGTTTAACGTCCCGTCGACAACGTGGTCATTAGAGGCGAGCATAAGCTGTGGCAAATTTTGTTAAGGACAGAGAAGTAAATCTACCCTGCTCTTTTAAAGGAACCAGACCGGCATTTTCCTGAAGTAATTTAAGAAAATCACGGAAAACCTATATCTAGATGGCCGGAGGCGGTTTTGAACCACCGGCCTCCAGAATGCGCCACTTCGCTCGGTTATGTTGCTAAACTTTTGTATGTCAGAATTCCTCCCTTTATTAACGATCATAGTTTTAGAGTGACTACCGCCATTCTATTTTCTATACAATCTCTCAAATGTTTGTAAAGCTTATGGGACTTAACTACGGGGTCATCAGTCCCTCAGTCCAGTGCCAGCTGCCACCAGTGCCACATCGTAAACAGCGCTAAGTATCTGAATTTAATTTGTGTCAATTGTGTCAAATTTAATTTGCCAGTCTAGTTCATTTTCGTTAGTACTCTGTTTTAAGAGGTTTATTCCCGCGTACTTGCAGATTTCGTTTGTACTACTGTTTTAATAGTTTATTCTATCGTATTTGATAAATACCGTTGTGTTTAGTCTTCGTCTTTGACCGGTGTATTTCAAAACAAGTCAGAGACCGTTACTAAAGTTCGTTATCAGTCAGTCCAGTGCCAGCTGCCACCAGTGCCAAAAAATGTTTCAAATGTTTGTATAGCTTATGGGACTTAACTACGGGGTTATCAGTCCCTAAACTTACAAACTACTTATGAACTAACTACAACTAAGGACAATACAAATATCCATGCTCGAGGGGGGATTCGAACCCCCGACCGTAGTAGCCGTGCAGACCGTGACTGGAGTGCCTCAGTCCCCTCGGCCACCGCGGCCGGCCACCAGTGCCACATCGTAAACAGCGCTAAGTATCTGAATTTAATTTGTGTCAAATTTAATTTGCCAGTCTAGTTCATTTTCGTTAGTACTCTGTTTTAAGAGGTTTATTCCCGCGTACTTGCAGATTTCGTTTGTACTACTATTTTAATAGTTTATTCTACCGTATTTGATAAATACCGTTGTGCTTAGTCTTCGTCTTTGACCGGTGTATTTCAAAACAAGTCAGAGACCGTTACTAAAGTTCGTTATCAGTCAGTCCAGTGCCAGCTGCCACCAGTTCCGCAGCGTTAACAGCGCTAAACTGCCGGACTCAGTTTTGTTGATTTGACAGTGCAGTTACCACTGACCACAGTAAAGTCAGCAGCCAGCCGCCTTCATTAGAGTACTAGGCTTCTTTAAAGTTGTTAATTGCAGTTAATTGTATCGATAGGATGGATAGGATGTGTGCCTGCTGTGTGCGGACGCAGGAGGAGTTGGCCGCGGTTCGCGAACAGCTGAGCGTGCTGTTGTCTACGGTCAGCCGTCTTCAGGCTGCTGTCTCGGGGTGCAGCGATGGTGGGGAGTCTGGTGCGTCGAGTGGGACACCTCAGGTGTCTCACGCTTCGCTCTCTGTCCCTGCTACCGAGGCACCTTCAGGTGTACCGGACGTCGTCGAGCCGCCTTCTCCGCAAGGGGAGTGGCGGGTTGTATGGCGTTCGCGTCGCTCGAGGCGGAAGGCCAATGTGGAGGCTGGACGTCCGTCCGCGCCCTTTCGTCCTGTGAGTGAAAGTGCGGCCACTCCTTCAGCAGGGTCCGAGCAGGTGCACGGAGGGAGGGGATTATTGGTTATTGGGAGCTCCAATGTCAGGCGCGTGATGGAGCCCCTTAGGCAGATAGCGTCCAGATCTGGAAGGAATTCCAACGTGCACTCGGTGTGTCTGCCGGGGGGCCTCGTCCGGGATGTGGAGGCGGCCTTGCCGGCGGCTATCGACGGTGCGGGGTGCGGTCGACTGCAAGTCGTGGCTCACGTCGGTACCAATGACGCTTGTCGCTTTGGTTCTGAGGACATCCTCAGGTCCTACGAGCGGCTGGCGGAAATGGTGAAGGCTGCTGCCTTCGCACGCGGGGTGCAAGCAGAGCTGTCGATTTGCAGCATTGTTCCCAAGGTTGATCGGGGTCCTTTGGATTGGAGCCGAGTGGAGGGTCTGAACCAGAGGCTTCGCCGACTCTGTGACAGTCATGGCTGCAGATTTCTGGATGTGCGTTATCGGGTGGGGAATTGTAGGGTGCCCCTAGATAGATCAGGGGTGCACTACACTAAGGAAGCGGCTACTCGGGTAGCAGAGTACTTGTGGAGTGCACATGGGGTTTTTTTAGGCTAGGCGCTAACTCTGATGAGCACTCGCCTGTCAGCATTCAAACAGCGAATTCAGGCCAAGTTCGGAACAAAAATTCGAACATAAAAATATTAGGCGCGAACTTACAGAGTATTAGAAACAAAGTTCCCGAATTTGCAGCGCTGCATGGAAGTTATTGCGCTCAGATAGTTTTAGGCACCGAAAGCTGGCTAAATGATGATGTGGCAAGTTCAGAAATACTTAGCGAAGCGTGGAATGTATATCGGAAAGATAGATCTGATACAACTGGAGGAGGAGTGTTCATCGCTGTGGACAAAAATATTGTTTCTACGGAGATCGAGGTTCAAAGTAACTGTGAAGTTATCTGGGCACGTATAACAGGTCTAAAAGAAGTAAAGTTAATAGTTGGGTGTTTTTACCGGCCCCCCAGTGCTGCTGTAGCAGTTTTAGAAGCATTCAAGGAAAGTCTACGCCAGGTAGTGCATAGGTATCCGGGCCATGTAATATTAGTCGGAGGTGACTTCAACCTTAAGAGTATAGATTGGACCTCGCTAGTTACATTTCAGGCGGTACAGACAAGCAGTCTTGCGAGCTACTTTTGGACACATTCTCCGAAAACTGTCTTGAGCAGTTAAATCGGCAACCCACGCGCAATGGAAATATATAGCCATAAACAGGCCTGACCTTATTAACGATGTCTGTGTAGAGACAGGAATTAGTGATCATGATATCGTCATAGCGTCGATGGTGACCAAAGTTCATAAACCAGTCAAGAAGGCTAGGAGCGTGCTTTTGTTGGGAAGAGCCGACAAGCGAATGTTAAGATCGCACTTAGAAAATGAATGGGCATCGTTTAATTCTGGGACTATGGATGTAGAGGAATTGTGGACTAAATTTAAGTGCATTGTTAATAAAGGGTTAGAGAAATATGTGCCAGTAAAGACGATTAAGGATGGAAAAGATCCACCGTGGTATAATAATAATGTTAGAAAGCTGCTGAGAAAGCAAAGGCTGTTGCACTCTCGATTCAAAAAAGAACACGCAAATGATGACAGGCAAAAGTTAGTAGAGATTCGTGCGTCTATAAAAAGATCGATGCGTGAAGCATACAATAATTATCACAGCCATACCTTAGCAAAAGATCTTTCCGAGAACCCGAAAAAATTCTGGTCCTATGTAAAATCGATAAGCGGGTCAAAGCCCATTGTCCAGTCACTAGTTGATCATTCCGGGGCAGTAATAGAAGAAAGCAAACGGAAAGCTGAAGTTCTAAATTTAAACTTTAAGAAATCTTTCACGCAGGAGGACCGCACAAATATACCATCATTTGATCAACGTACTAATTCCGAAATGGGGGACATAGCAATAGGTATTCCCGGTGTAGAGAAGCAGCTGAGAGAGCTAAATACGAAAAAGTCTGCTGGTCCGGATGGAATACCAGTTCGGTTTTACAAAGACTATTCTGCGGCATTGACCCCCTACTTAGCTTGCATTTATAGCGAATCTTTAATTCAGCGCAAAGTTCCTAGTGATTGGAAAAAGGCGCAGGTGACTCCCGTGTATAAGAAAGGAAAGCGAACTGACCCATACAATTACAGGCCAATATCGTTGACATTGGTTTCATGTAGAATTTTGGAGCATATACTCAGTTCGAATATAGTAAATTTCCTTGAAACGGAAAAGCTTCTTTCCATGAATCAGCACGGGTTTAGGAATCATCGTTCATGTGAAACTCAGCTTGCCCTTTTCTCACATGACATCTTGCGAGCCAAGGACGAAGGGCAACAGGCGGATTGTGTTTTTCTCGACTTCAAAAAGGCGTTCGACGCGGTGCCACACTGCAGACTGCTAACGAAGATACGAGCTTATGGAATAGGTTCACAGATTTCTGACTGGCTGGAAGACTTCCTAAGTAATAGAACGCAGTACGTTGTTCTCGACGGCGAGTGTTCATCAGAGACGAGTGTATCGTCAGGCTTGCCCCAGGGGAGTGTGATAGGACCGCTATTATTTTCTATCTATATAAATGATCTGATGGACAGAGTAAGTTGTAATTTGCGGCTGTTTGCTGATGATGCTGTGGTGTACGGGAGGGTGTCGCCTGTAACTGACTGTAATAGCATACAGGTTGACTTAGACAAAATTTCTAGTTGGTGCGAAGAATGGCAGCTAGCTCTCAATGTAGAAAAATGTAAGGTGATGCGCATGAGTAGAAAAAAACAATCCTATAATGTTCGAATACAGCATTAGTAGTGAGCTTCTTGATGCTGTCGCGTCGTTCAAATATCTAGGCGTAACATTGCAGAGCGATATGAAATGGAACGAGCATGTAAGGACAGTTGTGAGTAAGGCGGACAGCCGACTTCGGTTTATTGGGAGAATTTTGGGAAGATGTACTTCACCTGTAAAGGAGACCGCGTATAAAACGCTTGTACGACCACGTCTTGAGTATTGCTCAAGTGTTTGGGACCCGCAGCAGATCAGTTTAAAAGAAGACATAGAGGCGGTTCAGAGACGAGCAGCTAGATTTGTTACCGGTAGGTTCGACCAATGCGCGAGTGTCACGGAAATGCTCCGGCAACTCAATTGGGGATCGCTGGAAGAAAGACGACGTTCTTTTCGTGAATTTCTGTTGAGTAAATTTAGAGGGCCGGAATTTGAAGCTGAGTGTAGTACGATCTTGCTGCCGCCTACATACATTTCGCGTAAAGATCACAAAGACAAGATAAGAGAAATTAGGGCTCGTACGGAGGCATATAGGCATTCTTTCTTTCCTCGTTCAATTTGGGAGTGGAATAGGAAAGAAAATGCCTAGTAGTGGTACAGTGTACCCTCCGCCACGCACCTTACGGTGAATTGCGGAGTATGTATGTAGATGTAAACTTACAAACTACGTATGAACTACTTACGAACTAGGACGGCACAAATATCCATGCCCGAGGGGGGATTCGAACCCCCGACCGTAGTGGCCGTGCAGACCGTGACTGAAGCGCCTCAGTCTTCTCGGCCACCGCGGCCGGCACGATCTCTCATAGTACGCTACACCAGTAATACAACAAAAGTCTAATTGCCAACAGTTAGTACTCGATGATAAATTCAGTTGCGAGGAGCACGCCGCAGAAAAGCCTTAATAAATCTGTATTTTCAATTCTTGTGTTATCAGTCGTAGGCGACACAAAAATGAAAAAGCTTGCATACTTTTCTTACTTTCATTCCATAATATCATATGGTGTTATATTTTGGGGTAAGTATTGAAGCAAAAGTGTTCAGAGTGAAAAAGCGTGTAATACGTTTATTTGTGGATTAAATTCATGTACATCCTGTAGAAGCCTCTTCAAAGAACTGGGTATACTAAATACTGTCTCTCAGTAAATTTTTCCTTAGTTAAATTCGTTATAAATAATATGTCCCTGCAGAAAATACTGCATACTGCGCATGCGCATGCGCATGCGCAAGTTCTGCGACATGTCGCGTATATGCTGAAATAGCGATATACTAAACGTATGTGCGACATGTACGTGCGGGAAGGCCCTCATACCATTTTGGTGAACTTTTGTATGACGTGATTTATCGCGACATGTCAAAATGACAGGTCGCTCATACAACTTGCGATACAAGTATACCGGTCTAAAAGTACCTTAATACATATGAAAACTACTTCCTCGCGCCTTCTACAGTTACACAATCGGTCGCATGTATACCATTTTACTTACACTCATTGAACAGTTTGGAATGTACTTAATATGAATAAATAAGTATTTATTCTTCTTTTTATTAAAAAACGCTCAATTTTATTATTTTAAAATGGCAATTGTGTCAAAAGACGGAGAGCTGATAGCGAGAGTGCTCAAGTGTTAACCACTCTTAACGACTACGTACAACGTGATTCCTGTTTTGTGGACACCTATGGCAAACCCCTTTTTAAATTACCTAAGTTTCATCGGCCTCCTGCAAGAATATACAAAATCGGTATTTAAAATGTTCGTGTTCGTATATTTATATAAATATATGGTGAAAACGAGCGTCGGCTGCATATGTGAGGAGGTCGCCGACATGGAGCGTACAACCCCCCTCCCCCCTCTGGCGCTCTGCACATCCGCCTTGAGACAACGTGGTAAATGTCTCCCCTTACGTAATTCCCCTCGCTACGCTTGTCACCCACAAACCCATCAGCACGGCTGTTCGAAAACTCTTTGTTTACGCTCGCAGTACGATCGATGTTCCCTGCCCCTTGCGTAACATCTCACACAGCTTCTAGTCCGCGTCGAAATGTCGTAACGCCAGACAAATAAGCGGGACCCGTTTTAGAAGGAGGCATTAGTAAACGTGGACAGACAGTCTCGCGATGCTCTGGATGGCTCGAATGCGATCAACGAAAGAGCCACTCTTCACCCCAGCACGATCTTTCTTAGTTCGACTCTCTCTCTCTGTCTCTGTCTCTGTCTCTCTCTCTCTCTCTCTCTCTCTCTCTCTCTCTCTCTCTCTCTTTCTCCCCCTCTCTTTCTCTCTCCCCCTCTCTCTCTCACACACACACACAAGAGCGTATTTCAAGACAGTGTGTTTAAGTAGCGTCAAGTGCGATGTCGGCATCAAATGACGTCACACAGCTCCCGGATCAATGCACGCACGCAGCGCCTCGAAGCGGCCGGGACAAGAGTTACGGAAGCGGCTGCTGATGCAGTGTCGTGTGCCCTCAGCAAATGGAACGCTTTAGCCTTTATTTTACTCGCGTGTTGCCGGTGTCACTTCACTGTAGTCTTTGTGACAGGAACGCTTAACAGTTCAAAAAGCAGTGATTTAAGAAGATCGATCTAGTTGTGGGAATACAAAAAGCAAGCCAGACCGGAAAGCCTCCAACGTCAAAGAATCGCAATTAGTAGACGCCGTGAATAAATTACATGCATTTTATAAAATTGTATAATTGTTTCCATTGATACAGAAACTCAATATTAAAAATTTTTGTCATTAAATATTACATAACATGAAAACTGTACCGTAAGTGAAACAAAATATGATCTTCATAACGCCCTCAAGCTACGAAGAATTTGGGAAGCACACAGTTTGCTAGTCCTATTTCGATATGCCGAACATTTCCATAAATTCAAAATATATTTCAACTAAATAGACACAAAGAGACCAGTATAGATACTACACGCACGTATTCCTTGAATTTTGAGATTATTCAATTTATTACAAAAAAATATCAATTTTCCCATAACACGTAAATAAATCAAGTCAATTGTAATAAAAGGAATGTTATGATTGAAGGTGCTATGAATTCAAAAATGCTGTCACTTACTTGTGTTGTTGTAATCTTCAAACCGCAGACTGGTTTGATGCAACTCTTCATCCCATTCTGTTCTGAGCAAGCCTTTTCATCTCCTCATAAGAACGGCAACCGACATTCATATTCGTCTCTTGCTATCCCTCTGCGAGTAATACCCACACACTTCCCTACAATGCTAATTTCACGATACCTTGATGTCTAAGAATGTGACCTACCAATCCATCCCTTCTTTTAGTCAAGGCATGCCAGAAATTCCTTTTCTCCACTATTCTCTTCAATACCTCCTCATTAGTTACCCGATCTAACCACCTAATTTTTAGCATTCTTCTGTAGCACCACATTTCAAAATCCTCTATCCTTTTCCTGTCTGAACTACTTATCGTCCATGTTTCACTCCTATACAAGGCAACGCTCCACACAAATGCCTTCAGAAAGACTTCCTTACACTTAAATTAATTTTGAAGTTAACAAATTCCTGTTTTTCAAAAACGCTTTTCTTCCCATTGTCAATCTGCGTCTTATAACCTGTGTTCTGCGATCATCATATGTTACTTTACTTCCCAAGTAACAAAACTCATCGACCACCTTTATTGTTTGGTTAAATAATCTAATTCCTTCAGCATCGCCTGATTTTCTTAGACTATATTCCATTGCCCTTGTTTTACTCTTGTTAATGTCCAGCTTATACGCTCCTTTAAACACACTGTGCATTCCGTACAATTGCTCCTCCAGGTCCTTTGCTGTCTCAGACAAGATTACAACGTCCTCGGCAAAATGCAATGTTTTTATTTATTCACCCGAACTTTAATTCCTTCTCCGTATTTCTCCTTGCTTTCCTACACAGCTTGCTAAATGTACAAACTGAATAACAATGGAGAATGGTTACAACCCTGTCCTGCTCCCTTCCCAGCCACTGCGTCCCTTTCATGCCCTTCAAGTCTTATAACTGCTGCCTGGGTTTTGTACAAGTTGTAAGTAACCTTCGTTCCTTATATTTTATTCCTGCTGACTTTAGAATTTTAAAGAGTGTATGCCATTCATCAATGTCAAAAGCTTTGTCCAAATCTACAGAAGCTAGAAATGTAGGTTTGACTTTCCTTAATCTATGTTCTAAGATAAGTCGTGAGTATTGCCTCCCGTGTTCCTACATTTCTCCCGAATCCAAACTGATCTTCCTCCGACGTCAACTTCTGCCAGCTTTTCCATCCTTCTTAAGAGACAGTTATAATTTTCCGCGCTAGACATATTACTATTGTTAAAAATGTAGAAACAAAGTAGGAACCAAGAGTACATCGTCGAAATATTACGAAGGTGAGTAAGTAAGTAAGTCGCAAACTGAGGTAGACACGCGAGTAACGCGCGCTGTGTAGGGGTATTTCTCTACCACTGCGACACCATCCGTCTTGTGGGTTGCAGCAGTTTAAGGAACCAAATAAAATTGAATCGGTCGGTGGAGAAAGGAACTAAGTCACTTTTTGGTGATTTTCAGTTTTTTACAGAAATGTAGTAAACGGACCAAGATACACCTTACTGTGATGAAAGGAACTATGTTTGGCTTCTTCCTGTGGAAATAACATGAGGTCGATTTTATACGTGCTGAGGAGAAAGGAATCAAGTCAGTGACTCAGTTCCTTTCTCCACCGCACGTCGCATCCCATCAGTAGATTTTACTGTCAGCGAGCTTTTACTCCATCAGCTACATGCTAGATGGCGTTGGTCTGCGGCATGCAGGTGTACAAATCGCAACAAAACAGTAATTTGGCGCCAACTTTGTCAGGTAGTAACCCACTAGAAGAGAAACAAATTTATAGCATAGCAAACATGGCTCTAATATTCATACCTTATGAGCTATCAGCACTGCCTCAATAGATGTATTTTACAGCAGCGACAATGAACAGTTGCTCATACATCATTTTGCATTTTAGAGACCATGTTTAATAGACTTTTTTCTCGTTCTGATGTGGAACTACTACCTCTAAAGATATTAGGCACTTTTTTTTCTTAACATCCTATGAACTCTCGATTCTTCAGGAAAGTCATTCTAGTCCTAATTCTATCTGCGCGAACACGACAGTTGTTCTACAGTCTGGAATCAACGGGGTAAAACACTGCCTTACGCACCCGCACCTTGGTCCTCTAGCGGGTGGAATGGTTATTGGATTCCACTGCCGCACTCCGTTAGAACGTACTGCCGATACACTAACGTTCAAAACTTCGTCGCCCAGCGAAAAGCATTGCTACCCTTAGCCTCCCTGTTTCTCGCCTATCGAAAAGTTTGGTCTTCGATCGCGAAACGACTGGGCCGGAAACACACTGCCGCTACACCACATATGTGGAAGCAGAATGGACTGCTGCACCCCAGCAAGCGAGGTGGCCCATTAGGATGGACGGGGATTCAAAAACTACCTCCGGTCAACCAAATTTAGGTTTTCCGCGGTTTCCCTGAATTACTACAGGCAAATGGCGGAATGGTTCCTTTGAAAGGTCACGGCCGCTTTCCTTGCCCATTCTTACTAAACTATCCGAGGTGACCAGAATGAAACTTTCACTCTGCAGTGGAATGTGCGCTGATATGAAACTTTGCGAAAGGCAAAGGTTCCTGGTTCGAGTCCCGCTTCCGGCACACAATTTTAATCTGCAAGGAAATTTCAATCCGAGGTGAGCTCCGTCTGTAATAAGAACGCTGGCGACGGGACGTTAAACCCTAATCGTCGTTCCTTCCTACTTTGCTACACCCCAACAACACAACCAGAATATATCTGATTTAATGCAGGGGCGTGTAGCAAAGACTACGGTGGCAACACCGAATACCGATTTCATCATCTTCCTCAATTCATATGGGGCTGTATTTTCAATCATGTTATCTTTATCTCCAAAGTAGAATTCTGTGATATTTACGGCCCTGCTTGGCGATCATCTTGAACGGCCAGAAGAGTATTAATGTCTCGTTTCATACTAATTCAGATCATTACTGCTGCTTTTACCAACAATAAATTTTTAAAAACTACGTACGGAAGTAAGGAAAGAAAAAAAATACGAAAACCGAAACTGTAGCAGAATGGCAGATACTATGTGAAAACCTATGCCCATTCATTTGTGACTGCAAACGCTCTGTGTGAATTTCTTTACACTGACGAGAGATGGAACTAGTGAACGACTCGGTTGCGTAGAGCATACAATTTGTTTCTCTTGCATAGAGCATACAAGTCCGGCAGAAATTGGCGAGCATTTGGCGGACTTCACCCAATGCAATAATACCGGCTGACTTTCCCAATCCTGATGGAATCCCATTCCCGAAGACCAAACGAAACGCAGTCACCTGGCCGATGGGCCACACTGTGTACTACTTACTCAGCACAGAAGGCGAAAGAGGCATCCGTGATGTATCTGCACATGGAGCACCACAAGATTGAGAACACAATGAAGTATAAGAAAGATTTTGCTAACTTTTTGAGCAAGACCATTATGTAGAACGGGATAATACAATACGAAAAAAAGGAGTACAGTGTGGAGGAATAGTGATGATGAATAGACTCAAAATCAAGTGACATTCAAAATCACATATGCTTAAGGTAACTGAGCAGTTGATCCATTGAAAAGTTCACTATGAATTTTTGGTCTATTATTGTCCAGACTCAATGTAATTTTCAGTACTTCTGTGTAAATAAAGTCTTTTTAGTGAAAAAAATAAAAAAGTAGGTTCCATGAGTGACGGTATCGACACGTGTAAGGCGTCCTGTGCTGTAGCCACCCACGCTGCATCCGCCTGCTTCCAGAATTCATCTGTGCTGGTTGGCAATACGGTACAGCGCTGCACCTGTCGTCTCACCGTATTCACACACCATTCGGTTCACAGTGACAAAGAGAACCGCAGGCTCATTTTACGGATAGGCATCGATGCGGCGCAACATCCGTCTTGACGCTCAACGCGCGGGTCTACGTGCTTCAAATGCATAACACATGAACGAGTAAGTTCTGTGAATACGAACTTCGTAACTGCAGTCTTTCGAGGTGTCCTCCATTTCATTAACGCGACAGTACATTAATTGCGTTGGTCCGGTCCTTCTTGTGTAACGCTACGATCCTGAGTGGTGTTACATTAACTGCCTTTTCAAATTGTTTCTAGATTTATTTGACGAAGTTCTGTTCATCAACGTACGCTTTCTACTGGGAACGCTTTGGAAGGAGAACTTTTCTTTCACATTATAAACAAACTACATTGGAGATGAATGTAAAGTCACTCATAACACTGCATTAACGAGTATATTGATCTAAAAGAAAATGACATTTAGAGCTTAAATGTGGCTTTTTGTTGAAAAACAACTGTTTCACAGGTACCATCCATAAAAAGTAATGGAAATTTTCCTGGAGTAAAAGACATTGTGAAGCTTCATTAACAACAAAAATCATACTGTATAGCAGTAAACGGTTAGCTACGCAACACTCAGAACCCTCTGCATCAGTTGGCCCGATGTCCTCACTGCTGACTGTACACACCGGCCAAATGACTACCCGTGTTGAGAAAGAACAAATAAAGACTAAAAATAGCCACGCGATGAGAGAAGTCGCAACAGCACAACACGCGCACTAACCTCGCCGTTCGGTAACCTCACCCGAGAGCACAGAGCACAATGTACCACAATGTAGACGACACTTAACACCTGCGACCCTCCGGCCCCACAGCGTTACACATGTTCGCCAGTACCTGTTACTGAATGCTGCACTAAAATGTTCAAATGTTTGTATAGTTTATGGGGCTTAACTACGGGGTCATCAGTCCCTAAACTTACAAACTACTTATGAACTAGCTTATACTAAGGACGACACAAATATCCATGCTCAAGGGGGGATTCGAACATCCGACCGTAGTGGCCGTGCAGACAGTGACTGGCGCGCCGCAGAATGCTCGGCCACCGCGGCCGGCAAGTGTGCGAAAGTGTAAAGTGTTACGAAATGTTTGCGAAACGTGTAACTGTGGCGGGACTTGGGAACCAACCCGGTATTCACCTAGGGGAATGTGGAAAACCGCCTAAAAACCACATTCAGGCTGGTTGGCAATCCGCCCCTTTCGTTTATCCGCCGGGCGGATTCGAACCAGGGTCGGTACGCCTCCCGCCTCGGAAAGCGGTGCGTTAGACCACACGGCTTGATAAAATGTTCAAATGTTTGTAAATCTGTGGGTCTTAACAACTGTGGTTATCAGTCTCTAGGATTACAAACTACTTAAATTAAACTAGCCTTAGGACAACACACACAAAACCCTGAGGGAGGAGTCAAACCTCCGACGGGGAGCAACCGCGCGTTCCACCGCAAGGCGCTTTAGAGTATTCGGCCATTCCGCCGAGGGTCGTTTCTCGATCACGCAGGCTTAGAAAACCGCTCTGTGAATGTTCTCAACATTGGATAAAAACTCCTTTCACGTGGCCCACCTTGGTTCTGAAGGGTAAAGATAGAAATTACATATTGCAAATTCTTAACTTTCTGATTAGCTTCACTCATGTATGTGTGGCTTTGGTCATATTTTTTACGCCATTTTACTACGGCTGAACGCTACGTTGCATTTGGTCCATACTGTTCAAATGTTCAAATGTTTGTAAGGCTTATGGGACATAACTGCGGAGTCATCAGTCCCTAAACTTATAAACTACTTATGAACTACCTTATACTAAAGACAGCACAAACATCCATGCCCGAGGGGGGATTCGAACCCCCGACGGGGAACGGCCTCGCGCATCACAACATGGCGCCTCAATGCGCTCGGCCGCCCCGCCGCGGCGGTCCATACTGTAGTTGATTTGTTGCTGTGGGCATCCGAACGGAGATTGGTTTGATGCAGTTCTCAAAGCTACTCCTAGGCAAGGTTCTCATTATTTTGAACCCGCTCACTGTACTCATTTCTTGATCTCCCTCTACAGTTTTGGACCCCTCCCCCCACCCTCCAGTGTGTCAGATGTGTCTATAAATCGACCTCTTCTTTTTGTTAAGTTATGCCACCATTTCGTTTTCTCCTCAGTTCTATTTAGCACCTCCTCATTGGTTGCATAACCTACCCATACAATCTTCAGCATTCATCTGCACAAGGCTACATACAGACTAATACGAGGGTCGTCCACAAAGTAAGTTCCGTTTCTATGTCTACCCACGGCAGCACTACAATCGCAGTTCGGAGCATGCGCGGCAGTTACTCTGACTCTAGGAAAAGATATGTACGCCATTTTCAGATCGCTGCTGGCGACGTGTGCTTTGTAGTGCTTCAAATGTTCAAATGTTTGTAAAGCTCGTCCATTCCGTACAACTGCTCTTCCTCGACCTTTGCTGTCTTTCATGGAATTACAGTGTCATCGACAAATCTCCTGTCTGAACCTTTAAACATGTCTCTCCCCAGGATATATGAGTGAGAGCAGTATACACTTATTGAAGTATTATGTGTCACATCTGATCTTCGTCTTTATCATCTTCCCTATCTATAATAAAACTTTCACGTCCCTTTCCTTGTATATACTCCTTTAACCTGCTTTTCTACCTTCTAAACCTCTTTCCTAAGTTATATATGCTTCTACTTATTAAATTTGTCCTCTAGGCATTCCTGCTTAGTTATTTGCACTTCATTTCCTATCGCTGTAGGTGACAACAATGTTTTCAGCTCGCCTGCACATACATAAACAAAAAATTACACAACACGTAGAAGAAGAAAAAACCTATTGTTTTATATAACTGGATTCGAAAATAAGAAAATTGTCACAATGGTATTCGAACCACTGACTATGAGTGTGAGGCCAGAACTCTACTAACTGAACTGTAGCAACAGTACTTACGTGTGATTGCAAAACTTCAAAGTCGATTTTGTCGTGAATTTTTGGAGTTGCGTCGAATGGCTTTGGCTGATGGTTATTTAAGTTATGACGTTCACGTACCATAAATATAAAGAAATTGTAAAATCCGATACTCCTGTGGTCTCCTCGTCAGTAAAAAATTACATGTTTCTGAAGAAGACATGGTGGCGTCGAAACCTTAGTTAAGATCATAATTGCGGTGGTGTGCGATGTTGTAGCTGATGTAAATATGGATTTCATCTGGGGTTTTTGAGTCTCAGCTGCTAGCAGATGTTGAATGACACAATATGGACATGAAAGTGCATGCCAGGTGCCGGGATCCAACCCGCAGCCTCCTCCTTACTAGGCAGTTGCGCTAAGCCTCTACGCCACCCCAGGGACAAGGACTACCCGAGCAAGTAACCCATCCGACCCAAACTCTCGTATGTCCTGCTACTTCGACTATTGCACTCCGTGGCTCGCAGCAGACCCTGTATTTTCGCCAGGAGGCCGGCACCTCCGCACTGAAATAAGCATCAGACCTCGACAAGGTGAATTTGGAAATCGTGCGATGCTGCAGGTGTGTTAAGCCCGTGTGGCTGTGATCGCGCAGGGGCTTAGCGCAACTGCCTAGAAAGCAGGGGGTGCTGGGTTCGAATCCCGGCACCAGCGCAAATTTTAATGTAGTTAGAATACTTGGTTAAGATCAATAAAAATATTACCTGCGACTGATAGGCTGTGTGCTTATAAATGTGAAGCTCTGTATAGTTGCTGACAGTAGCCACAACGCGCAGTTGCTCCCCAGCGGAGGTTCGAGTCCTGCGCCCAGTATGGCCGTGTGCGTTGTCCTTCGGTTAGTTTAACGTAAGTCAGGCTGATCCAACAGGCTACTCCGAGAGCAGGAGCGCACAGCAGCGCTCACTACCCCGGCTCAGAGCTGCGGTGGCGGGGCAAGCTAACGTCACGCATTCCAGTACTCGGCGGGGATAATGAAACAGACGCGCTCGCTTAGTTCTCGTCAATGGGTAGTTGTGACAACAGCAAAACTGTGTAGCCGCCAAAGCCTAGTGCCTACTTCTTTATACCAACTGTATCTCTTCAGTAACAAAGACTGACGTCCATAATGTTTCACATCTCTTGTTGTCGTTGTTGTTGTTGTGGTGGTGGTCTTCAGTCCGGAGACTGGTTTGATGCAGCTCTCCACAATACCCTATCCTGAGCAAGCCTCTTCATCTCCACATAAGAACGGCAACCTACATCTATCTGAATCTGCTTACTGTACCCATCTCGTGGTCTTCCTCTGCGGTTTTTACCCCGCACACTTCCCTCCAACGCTAAATTCACAATTCCTTGATGTCTAAGAATGTGTCCTACTAATCGATCCCTTCTTTTAGTCAAGGTATGCCAGAAATTTCTTTTCTCCCCAATTCTGTTCAGTGCCTCCTCATTAGTTATGCGATCCACCCACCTAATCTTCAGCATTCTTCGGTAGCACCACATTTCAAAAGCCTCTATCCTCTTCCTGTCTGCTCTGTTTATCGTCCATGTCTCACTCCCATACAAGGCTACACTCCATACAAATGCCTTCAGAAAGGACTTCCTTAGGCTTAAATCAATATTCGATGTTAACAAATTTCTCTTTTTCAAGAACGCTTTTCTACCCTTTGCCATTCTGCATTTTATATCCTCTGTACTACAACCATAATTTGCTATTTTACTGACCAAGTAACAAAACTCATCTACCTCCTTTATTGTTTCGTTACCTAGTCTAATTCCTTCAGCATCACCTAATTTTCTTAGACTGCACTCCATTGCCCTAGTTTTGCTCTTGTTAATGTTCATCTTATATGCACCTTTCAGCACACTGTCCATTCCGTTCAACTGCTCTTCCAGGTCCTTTGCTGTATCTGACAGAATTACTATGTCGTCGGCAAAACGCAATTTTTTAATTCTTCACCCTGAACTTTAATTCCTTCTCCAAATTTATCCTTGCTTTGTTTTATAGCTTGCTCAATGTACAAATTGAATCTCTTACTGCATATAAATATTCGATATACAGCGTCACAACAGAAAAGGACAGCCCCTTTTTTGCTTATGTGTGTCACATCCCTGCATTTATTTTTTTTTTTTTTTTTTTTTTTTTTTTTTAGGATGCAATTTGTGCTCGTATTTCCTTGCACTGTCTTTCTAAACAGCTGGATCGAACGTTATGTCACTTGTTGCTGCTCCTGTTTAGCTCATTCTAAAACTTTTAAGACAGGTCACTGTTGGTAACTCTAGTTGTTATCAATTACGGTGGTGTGTCACTCATTTGCCTGAAGTAAGCTATTACGCCTAAACGCAAATGTATCATATCTTCAAATATAAAAAACATAACCTACTTTTCTCGGAGACCGATATCCTAGTTATGAAATGCACTATAAAATTCGTATTGCCACATATAGGACTAACATGGTGGAAACTAGGATGCGGTTCATCTTCATAAATGATTTAGTCATAATCTGGTTCCTTCTGATATTCTAGAAACCACATCTAAAATCACACTTCATCATTAAAAAATAACGGGAAACTTCGTCTACACGCGATGAAAATATTTCTTATGTTGGTTCAATGAAACAGGCATATAAAATGTAAAATAATGCCACCATGGACTTGCTTTATTAAATTCCAGCCAAGAAACCACATTATTGATATTCAGGTTCGCAGAGCTTTTACATTAATTATAATGACAAAAAAAAAAACGTTATTATCGCTGAGGATTGACCAGGCGTCAGGTGTCCCGCATTTGCATGGAGAAAAATGGCAGTTTCCGTTACAGCTGTTTCAGAAACAATTGTGCCCGTCGCGGGAATTGGAATGTAAGTGGCAGTTTCTCGTGACGGCACAGCCGAGCCAGCTGCTTGAAGGCTAGTCTACACGACGACACCAGGTTGCGACACCCGTTGCATGAAATAAATTGTGCGCAACTGGTTTCGTGTATGTCTGTAGACACGGCGCCAATACTATGTACTTCAGTTTCGTTGTTTTGAGTGCCATAGAATAAAAGTTTTGGTAGCTGTAAGAGTTGTGGCGGAGCTATTGCTTCACTGTGTGAAGTCGCTGCATATGACTTAACATAAAAAGAATAAGTACGTTTTTGGGTTCGTGACTGCATTAAAAAAAGACGTCAGCTCGATTGCTCAGCGACTTGCTAAAAGAAATTGTGGTTGAAGACCGTATACGTTATTTTAATCAACTTAGAATATCACCAGAGCAGTTCACATTCCTTTTAAACAGAGTTAGTAATGCAATAAAGGAACAAGATACCGTTATGCGTGAAGCATTCTTACCAGAAATGAAATTACAAATTGCATTACGTTTCTTGTCAGGTAGATATTCGTCTCAACAGTACCTCTACCGTGTTCAGAAATCCACAAATTCCATAGTTAGCCGGCCGCGGTGGCCGAGAGGACTGAGGCGCTCCAGTCACGGTCTGCACGACCACTGCGGTCGGGGGTCCGAATCCCCCCTCGGGCATGGATATTTGTGCCGTCCTTAGTCTTAATTAGTTCATAAGTAGTTTGTAAGTTTAAGGACTGATGACCCCGTAGTTAAGTCCCATAAGCTATACAAACATTTGAGCATTTGAGCCATAGTTAGTTTGTATAGGTATGTCGAAATGAATGTATTTTAGTCTGCAATTCACTAATCGTCAACCCATCAATATTTAATTAACGAATAATTGCTTCAAGAGCACTAACATGCCGCTTCTTATTCTTGAAAATTTCATCATTAAAATAGCACAAACACCTGTGTATCGCATATATGTCCAAAAACCTAACTATTTCTTCCCTTCCCCCCGTTTATGTTGTATTTTGTTCTGTTTTGGTTATCAACTAACCTAAAAAGACGCGCAAACAGTTTCGTCAAAGTAGAAAGGTGCCGAAACTGTTTCGGCACGTTCCAGCTTTGGCGAAACTGATTGCGCGTATTTTTAGGTTAGGTGGTAAACAATACAGAACAAAACACAACATGAAGGGGGAAAGGAAGAAATAATTCGGTTTTTGAACATATATGCGATGCATATGTGTTTGTGCCATTTTAACGATGAAAATTTCAGGAATTAGCAGCGGCGTGTAAGTGCTCTTGAAACAATTATTCGTGAATTAAATATTGATGGGTTGGCGATTAGTGAATTGCGGACTAAAGTAAATTCAATTCCAAATACCTATACAAACGAACTATGGCAATTTGGGAACACGGTGCAGGTACTGTAGAGACGAGTATCTACTTGACAAGAAACGTAATGCAATTTGTAATTTCAGTGATGGTAAAAATGCTTCCCGCATAACAGTATCTTGTTTCTTTATTGCATTACTAACTCTGTTTAAAAGGAACGTAGACTGCTCTGCTGACATTCTTAGTTGGTTAATATCACTTCTATGGTCTTCGATCACAATTTTTTTCGGCAAGGTTGCTGAGCAACCGAGCTGACGTCTTTTTTTTAATCCCGTCACAAACCCAAACACGTTTCTTATTATTTTTACGTTTAGTCTTATGCAGCGACTTCACACAGAGAAGCAATAGCTCCGCCACAACTTTCACAGCTACCAAAACTTTCATTCTACGGCGTCTACGGCACTTACGATACAACGAAACTGAAGTGTATAGTATTGGCGCCGTGTCTACAGGCATACACGAAACCAGTTGTGCGCAACTCATTTCATGAAACGAGTGTCGCAACCTAGTGTCGTCGTGTAGACTAGCCTTAACATGCCGCTGCTTATTCTTGAAAATTTCATCATTAAAATAGCACAAACGCCTATGCATCGCATATATGACCAAAAACCTAACTATTTCTTCCCTTCCCCCCGTTTATGTTGTATTTTGTTCTGTTTTGGTTATCACCTAACCTAAAAAAAGTCGCGCAAACAGTTTCGTCAACGTTGGAAGGTGCCGAAACTGTTCAGTTTCGCCAACGAGTTGCGCGAACAACTGCCGCGCATGCGCACTAGGCAGTAGCGCAGTTTCATGTAACGTAGTGTCGTCGTGTAAACTAGCCTAATTTGGCTCAGTTGGTGCCAGGCGCCGTGGCTCAGCGCGCCCTGTCAGAGGGCTGAACGCTCTCTGTAATGAAAAAGCTGAGCCAAAGAACACGGAGAACCAAAACGATCAAACACGATCAGCGTCCGAGAGGACAAGAACTAACCATGGAGCATGGAGCAAAAAAAGTTGGCAGTGTCTCGGACTCATAAACCAAAGGTCATGGGTTCAATCCTCGCCAGGTCCTTGCGAATTTTTATCTGCTGCTTACCACTTTTTCACCCCTGCCAAAAACTCGCACATACGTTCGCCATAGCCCAGTGCCCCACGCTACAACAGCTCACAGTCGAGAAGCGGTGAGCACTCCCTAATAAACGGGCGAGCTCGCAAGCTGGTGCAAGTAGTTTGTAAGCCTAGGGACTGATAAGCACGGCAGTTACGTCCCATACATTTACGAACATGTGAGCCAAGTTGAAGATAGCAGCAGCGCGCAGCGTTAGGTTCCCCACGCACATGGCCCGGCCGCGCCGCCAGTCGATACGGCAGCACGCGGCCTGGCGCTGACGTCACACTTTCTCCGACACGTGTGTCGCGTGTGCGTGTGCGTCTCGGTGACGTCACTGGCCGGCCGCTATTGTCGCAGCCTACTTCTTCGCCGGCGCGTGCGCCCACCCCCGCAGCCGCGACTCCAGCAGAAGCTGCTGACCTCATTCTGAGAGCTCCCATCTCCACGTCGCCGCCTCCACAGAGCTGGGAATTGGGACTGCCAGCTGTTACATGTTTTATTAAGGAGAAGCTACAACTGCCACCGTACTCCGCCAGCCTCGTCACTGGGTGTGGCGGAGGGTACGTCGTATACCAGGGGTTGGCAAATAGCGGCCAGCGGTTCGCATCACCACCACCTAGAGAGAAGGCCGCGGCGCTCACGTGTGGCGTCAGGCAGAGTAGGTTCCGCAAGGCAGAGCTGCCTGGGAATCCGCTGAGTCTAGCAGCGAGCCAGTCAGCTATGCGCGTACAACCTACTCTGCCTGACGTCACACGAGGGCGCCGCGGCCTTCTCTCTTTCACCTTGACATTGTTTGACACGATTGTTGCACGTTCTGCTGAGCAATACCGTACCAACTTCTACCTATTAACGTGTTAAATCCTGAGAATCCGAGCTGCTGGTAGGACCCTGTCCATAATGCTACAAACGTTTTCAATTGGTGAGAGATCCTAGGCCCTGCTGGCCAAGGCAGGAAATGGCAAGCCTGAAGATAAGCAGCAGATACTCGCGCCTTGTGCGGTCGGGCAGTATCCTGCTGAAAGATAAGCTCAGGATGGTTAGCCACGAAGAGCCTGTGGCATTTCTCGAGCAGCCAGCTTATTTTCAGGGCTGAATAAAGTAATTTCTGCAGATAATAAAATGTATAGTTACGTGATGGCTTTTGAGTGTCACTAAAATATTTCGAGTAGAGATCACTACACATCATAGTTGTATTTAGTATTTTGAAGAAGGATTGAATCATTGTCATGAATGCGTCGCAAACAGAGAATGTGTACTGAGTGAGAGGGGACGAGATGGACTCAGGTCAACACTGTTGCAACAAAAGTATGTGTTCTCGCACAAGAACTGCATCATGACAAGATCGTAGGATGTTCAATTGGATATGATGAGTAGACAGCTGAAATCCCGGCAAGGCTTGTAGGCAATATTAAGGACAAATGTATAAATTGAAGCCAATACGCAACACGGACAAATAAGAGGGGTGTTCAAATGAAAAGGTACGAAACGTCTTAACAACCAAACCGGTTGAAATTTGAATACGCCGCTTTGTGGTAACGTAGTCGACATCTAGGGACGCCAAGCTTGCATCGTCACCTACATCTAAAGGCTGTACTGTCAGCAGGGAAGGTGATGCTCATCGTCTTTTTCGACGTCCGAGGTCCGATACTCATCGAATTCTACGAGCACGGAAAACCATAAACAGTGAATTGTATTGAGAGACACTCCGTAGCTTAAGCAAATCCATCAGGAGAAAACGGCCTGGGCTGATCACAGGGGGAGTGATTCCGCACCATGATAATGCGCGTCCACACGTCTCCAGACGGCCAGAACATGTCGCCTTGTGACTCATCTGTTTCGTCTCAACTCTGACAACGAACTGAAGGTCACAGTGGAAGACGATCTTGTCACAGCCACAGGAATTTTGGGAACGGAGAATCCTTCGGCTCGTTAAACAGTGGCATAGTTGTGGTTAGGCTCCCTGGTGATTACTTTTGAATAAAGGCTTCAATTATATCCACAGTGTCGTTTCGTAGCTTGAACACTCCTCGAACACTGACTTAGCAAATATCGTTATATATGTACCCAATAATGTGTGTGGTGTCCTGTAGCCCTGTGGATGCAGTGAGACGCATGGAAATTGGTCGAGGAAGCTTTGGTACTCCTCTAGACGCAGCTAACATCAAATCGTTTACAGGGCCGCAGCTAATTCTGACCTGTTTGTGGTGTTGGATCCATGGAACGTAAATTGTGTTCCATGACATCTTAGCTATGCCCGATGGAGCTCAAATCTGGGTACCGGAGGCGCCATCGCAGTGTTTCGACCATATATAGATGTTCCTAGAACAACTTCCAGGAGATGTGGGAGGGATGTGTCAGCGCGCTATCGTCTTGATAGAACTTTCAGGTTATTTGAAGGCCATAAATGGTTGGAACTGCACATACTGCCGACTATTCAAAGCCCCTTCCAGAACAACTAGGAGGCCGATTCCGTACCAGGAAAACGCACTCCAGAACGCCTTGACTTCTAGGCATGCGTGATCCTTCGATTCATAGGCTCTGCGTCAAGTCGGTCCCTCCCGTCAGCATGATGCAGCTGAAATCGTGGTTTTTCCGACCATATCACGTCCCGCCATTGTGCCAGTGTCCATACCTGGTGATTGGCAACATATGCGAGCTGTTGTGCCTGATGACGCTGCGTTAACAGTGGCAGCCGCGTGCGTCGCCGTGTGCCACACCCTATTTTTCTACAGATTGTCCACTGCCGAAATACAAATTTCCACCCGGTAAGAACTCGAGATACTGGAATAAACAAGAGTATAAATAACAAATTTTGGGTGAATAAGATAATATAAACACCGTGCAGTACACTAAATCTTGTAAGTTGGAACCACTGTATGTGTGTTAACAATGAACAAAAAATCGTTCAAATGTTTGTAACTCAGTGGACCAAACTACTATGGCCATCGGTCCTTAGGCTTACAACTACTTAAACTAACCTAAGAGCAACATACCGGAGGGAGGACTCGAACCTCCGGCGGGAGCAGCCACGCAGTCCCTGAAGAGACGCCTAGAACCGTTCGGCCATTCCCGCGCGGCTGTTAGCACTGAGATGCGACCGCAGTTCACAATTGACGTACGAAGTCTTGGGCGTGATCTCTCACCCAAGAGGCCAACCCGATGGTGTGCAGTTAGTGGGAGCATCTGTGACGCAAATGGCTGCACACTATTTAACTGTCAGCAGGGAAGGTGTTTCAAGATCTCATCACCGTGCCTGAGGGCGATTAAACGTTTCCAATTCACTAGTACAATATGACGAAGAGGTGTTCCAGTTGTCACGATAATCTCTGCGCACAGCACCATGAATCCTTCACGATATCAGTCCCTTCACGCTATATTTGAGTCCCGAAATCGTTTCCACATTCCCTCCAGATACGAATCAATTATCACTCTCCAGATTAAATCGTGACTCATCTGTGAAAATAACATTGATTCGTTGACCGTCCAGGTGGCATGTTGACGATTCCGCTCGAAACAGTTCCTTCCACAAAGGCGTGTCATAGGTACGTATATAATAGAAGCTGCTTCGCTGAAGCCATCTGTACACTGTTTGCCTCGATACAACTCTTCCAGTGGCTGCTTCGACGTCAGATGCCAGTTGAGCAGTACTACAGCGGCAGTGACGTGCTTTTACTGCCAAATATCGGTTCTCTCTGATGTCACACGTGATCTTCCCAGCCACTACTGTCTAGAGACAAGGCCTCATAACAGTCCGTGTCAGGTCACACTAATAAGCCGCGATCGCTAGCTGACTGGCTGGCCGCTATGAAGCAGTGGGCTGTCCCCCAGCGGCCAGCGTGTCATCTAGCGATGGCGGCCTACACTTTGTGGCATGACAGGGATTGTTGTGAGGCCTTGCCTCTTAGACGGTTTTGATCCATCCCTCGTCTTCGTTCACATGCTTGAAATAACAAAAAGATTCACATTAAGCCTTAAGGTTTGAGGCTGTCCTGCTGCCATTCTTCCTGTGGTGTTCCACAGCAGTGTCTGTCTGGTGCCATCTCTGTGCCATGCTGCACCGTCTGAGACTGTGTACACAGCAGTTGTGGATATGGGACTGCCCAGCTAACACTATCCAGTTTGATAGCTGCCCTGATGTTATCGCTGGCTGAGCAAAATGTCATATTCCTTGCGGATTACGACTTTACGAACAGCCAGTCTGTATGCTTATATCGTGAATTCAGCTCAGGACAGAGAAACGGCGGTTTGTTTCTTTAATTTTGGACATCAGTGAAACGTGAAAGAGAGGACAGAGTCTCGCTGCTTCATCATCTCGTCACAGACCAAGTGTGAAATTTAGTCTCGCCCTAGTTTCCTCATTAATATGAGGCATGGTGGGCAGGCAACGGTTTTGTACATTTTCCTATTGGACATCCAGGAAATTTTTCATGTACAAAATCACACTACCAGTTGCGTATCTGAAGATGGAGTATGGAAGCTGAATTTCTATCTGTCTGTGTAATTATGAGGCAGTGTCATTTGAGGACCCTAATTCGATTTCTTGCTTACCCGACGTAGGGGAGAGTAGAACCCAGAGAAAAACATACATTTTTGATGATTGTATACATATTATTTATTACAGAACAAAATGTTTGTATTTATTATTTACGAATAAGCCCATTACGACTGCGCAAAGCACATAGACGTGCACATTTTCCTTCCTTTGTGTCCATATTTCTTTCATTTTCTTGCTGTGAACTTCGTTTCTTTCTTCAGATCATGTTGATCCACTCTTCTTTGGGTTTTCCTCTTGGTCAGCTAGCCACAAGCAAATTTTCGACCGTGGACATCTTTTACCGTAATTCCTGCTAATTTCAGACCATTTTTGATCTCGCCAATCAATTCCATAGCGCCTGTTTTCGCTTTACTCCTAATGTAAAAGAATTCAACTATTAATTTTGTAAGTCTGTCTGAATTCGTTCTTTCAATGTGACCATAGAATCATTTTCATGGTCTGATAATATTATTCGGTAAAAGGAATTACGAAGAGCGAGATTGCTCTTTTAATTACATGTTTGTATTTGTTGAAAAGAACAGTCTCGTACTGTGTAATTCCTCTTACCGAAAAAAGCTATCAGCGGATGAAAATGATCTTTTTTTCAGCGCATTGTTTCTCTCGAAGTAATTAGTTACACCTCACTGGTATAACTCCCGCCTGTCACACAGTAATTAGACTTACTGAACTTGTCAGAATAATGACTAAAACAATACCTCCTCTGCCATGAAGATTTTGGCGTGTCAGTTACCAACGCCATATACATATCACGCAAAAAGACCGCGAGCGTTTCTGATCTGCGGAGGCCAGGTTCCATACAAATGAGTTAAAGCTTAGTGCTACCGTTCCTCAAAGTGAAACGTAAAATCATCATAACATAACGAAAAATGCTGATTCGCAACGCAAGTGTTCTCTGCAAATTGAAATCATTCGTACTTACCGTTCCGCACAGTTTTTTTACATTCTCGGTAATTTATAGAACTGCAGTGTTTTCCGTGTCTGTCAACAGTAAGAATCGTGTAATAGACAGTGTTTTTACAATTCGTGTTTTATCATCACCTGGAACATTATGACAAAGCAGTATCCGTCTTTATACGGAAGCAATATTGTAATTTATCATAGCATGGGCTATACATATATTTGTAGTCGCCTTTGAGATATGGTATCGTATGTCCATCCAAAGAGTAGGCAGTTCCCGACAGTAGAAGAAAGATGTTTGTGGCTAGTTTTTGCCGCATGGTGATATCACATTAATTTTATTGAGTCGATACCCAACACGTCTCCAGGAATTCATCACAATGCTCGAGTCGCTGCACAATTCTGATCTTATGAGAGAGGGCATCCATCGTGTTTGTTGATTTCTCGCATAAAGTCTTGCGTGCCTTGATGTAGGGCAACCGGCAAACTGCATACTTCTTTATTTCTAAAAGGCGTTTGACACAGTGCCGCATTACATAATGCTAACAAAGGTACGAGCGTACTGAATACGTTCGCACATATGTGTGTGGCTCCAAGACTTCTTAAGTAAGAGAACCGAATACGCTGTCTTCGATGACGTGTGGCCATCAGTGACAAGGGTATTGTCTCGTAGGAATTTTTCTATCACTTATAGATTCTTTGATCTGTAGCAACGATTAGTTAACATTAAAAAATCCAGACTCCACGTTACAGGGTAGGTCAAAGATCGCAGGAAACAAAAGTCATACCGCCTGCAATAAGACCACACTTAGTGAAGACCGGTGTTCGAACAAACCTTAAGGCTGAGAACAGTTTTACTGCATAATTTCAATGAACGTCATTAGGCCTTTGCACAATATATAGTGCCGTTGTTACTCGTGACTGAGACGTAGCATGTATTCAGTCTCAAAGACTATCCCGCTAGAATAAGAAAGTAGTAAGCACATTTTTAAATCTTTTTGGGGGACGGGGAGGTTAATGATAATAAGCTATAGTGGAGATTCAACAGAATATCAGCGCCTAGACACACCAAACTAATGTGGCGGAAAATGTTGCTAAGGCTACGAAATGTAAAGACGTAAAGACAACTCACTGTGTGCAGTAAAGCTCACTTTTAAAAATAGAATTAAAACAGTCCAGATTTTCTACCTGGACTATTTTAATTCTAACATTATACTATGGTACGTTCTTTCTCTAGAAATGTTATAAAGAAAAAGAGGTCTAATTTCAGACAGCAGTAGATCATTTCATAGATCAATACAATTACCTCGATTTTCATCATGTTCTGTTCGTAACGTTTCCATCTGAGGAGAAGCAGGCTATAGACCCAATTTTTTATGATCTAAACGCCGCTAGATTTTTCTATCGGCGCAAAAGCACTTGATGATATAATGACAGCAAAATGCTCTCGCTGCAAGCAACGAGTTAGCGCGTTTGCCAAGAACTGCTTGGCGACAGATTTGTGTGATTACTTACCTGCGAGAGGATCTGCTCAGGACTCTGGTACTTACCTGTACATCCGTAACCAATCTGTCTGTAGCTTCCACAAAGAAATACAATAGTTTCCAAACTTGTCAACTACGACGGCTTTATGAAATAACTCTTTTCTCGCCGAATACTAACTGTGTAGACAGTGAGATTCAATTATTACTCCAAAACCAACAACTATTATCTATTCTTCTAGATATTTGACAATCATCGAAAGATTTATTTTCTCGCTTCCCAAGATTTATATTTTTACGAATTCGAATTTTTTTAACATTTCGACCGTTTCAGGGCATTTAAATAAATCCAATGGCAAAGATGAAAATTTGTGCTGGACCGGGATTCGAACCCAGATTTCCCGCTTTGGGCCAGCGGTCGCCTTAACCAATTAGGCTATCCTGCCAGGGCTTTCCAACCCAGATGCTCACACTACGATTGAGTGTCCCCGCCCATTTGTTTCTACTTGCTCGCAGCCTATACTGGATTCCCGCAAGGGATCGAGCTTATTAATGCGTCCGCATTGAAATTGTCAATTGCCTGTTGGAGCAGAAATACAATTATTTATATGGTGTCTGTTTTTAGAGAAAGAGAGGTGTTTGTGCCTATATTTAGCTCTGCAGCAAAAGTTATACATCGCAAAGGAACAGTCTTTGTATGTGGTAGTAGGTATGAGTCTCCCATTGTGCACTACGGTGGCAGAGGGTTGATAACGATAAGGGGGTAGAAGATATGGAAGTTGAAAGTTACAGACTTATATAAAATTCTACGTGTGGGTGTCAGTATTTTGCTCTTCAGTAAAAACTACACAATGGAGACGAACGATCTCTCTGTTGTTGTAGTACAAAGGCTCCCGTTGTACACCATAGAACTCCCGTTTGATAGCTATAAGAGAGTTGAAGATATAGTGGTTGAAAGTCGTCAGCTTACATAAAATTCGAAGACCAGCGATGACTTTTGACACTATACCAGCAAAGAAGTTATTTACTCGTATTTTTTTGCAACAAGCGTACGGACAAAATTCAAATGTTTGTAAATCTATCGAACCAAACTGCGTGGTCCTCAGTCCGTAGCTTACAAACTACTTAGACTATGGTAAACTAACCTAAGGACAACACACTCAGACACCCATGCCCCAGGGAGGACTCGAACCTCCGACGGCGAGTAACCGTGCGCTCTGTAGCGAGGCGCCTTAGACCGCTCGGCTACACCACCGGGACAAGCGTACGGACAAAGCAAACTAAGTGCATATTACAGTTTGAAAAGTAAAACTACAAGAAAGATGCCAAAGCATAAGAAAGAATTTTCTCGTTCTCAATCCGTTTCTAAAAGACAGAAAACGGCGCTTAATGTGAATCTACAGACAATAGAAACTTAAAATTTGTGGACGTTGTTTATCTTACACTGTAGGCCTCAGCGATTTTTCGATATTCCCATCCCTAAGGGGGTGAAATAGGGGATGAACGGTTCTTTGAAAATACGTTGCTATTCAGGCAATTTTGAAGCAAGAAACACAAAACTTCGCATTTAGATTTTGGATTGGAATTTTAAAAAGACGCGTTTTGTTATTTTTGGAAATTCAACCATTAAGGGGGTGAAATAAGGGAAAATCTTTTAAGGGTGCTAATAAGATTATTTTGATGCTAGAAATGCGAAAATTTGGAGTTGGAACCATGGTTATAATCTTTAATAAATGTGTTTCGGGGCGTTTTGAATTCTGCTATCAATGGTGCAATAGGGGGTGGAAAGTTGTTCAAAATACTTGATTAGGAAAGCATTTTTAAAGCTAAATCTATGAAAATTTATATTTAGAAGTAGAAACAACCAACGCAGACCATCCAGTCTATGCGTGCGAATCAGCGGGAATTAAGCTAGTGTCCAGATAAAGATGCCGATAGTATCGCGAACGCAAGGTGTAAAAGGGCAGTGCATTTGTTCAGAGCGGTCATTTGTACTACGGTGATTGCAGATACACGTTTGGGACATTCTATTTCGGATATCGTTGTAAGTTCAATATTCCAAGATCCACTTCGTGAAAAGTGTGCCAAAAATACGACATTTCAGACGTTACCTCTCACCACGGCTGAAGCAGTGTCCAACGCCCTGCATTCAGTGATCGAGAATTGGGCGATGAAGTAGAGTCCTCGGTGTTAAAAGACAAGCAACACCGCGTGAGATGAGAAATCACTGTGGGACGTACGGCTGACATATCGAGTAGGACAGTGCGGCGCAATTTGGCGTTAATGGGCTATGGCAGCAGACAACCAACTTTAGTACCTTTGCTGATAACACGACATCCCCTGCAGCGGTCTCCTGGGCCCGTGACCAAATCGGTACAACCTAGACGACTGGACATCAACGAGACACAGTGCAACTTGGTGGGGTCTCCACAATAGTGTGCGCTGTTTTTACATGAAATGGTCTGGGTCCTCTGGTTCAGCTGAACCGATCATTGATTAGAATTGGTTAGACCATTTGCGGCCATTCGTGGGCTCCATGTTCCCAAACAACGAAGGAATTTTCATGAATGAGAATGCGCCGTGTCATCGGGGCCACAACTGTTTTCAAGAACATCCTGAACAATTCCAGACGATCAATTGACCACCCAGATCGGCTGCAATGGATCCTATCGACTATTTCTGGAAAATCTCGAAAGGGCAGTTTGTGCATAAAATCCTGCACCGGCAACGATTCCACAATTGTGGACTGGTATAAATGCAGCGGACTACCGTCGACTGATTCAGTCCGAGGCCACGTCAAGTTGTTGCACTTCGCCGGAAAAACGAAGTCCGACACAATATTGGGAAGGATCCCATGACTTTTGTCAGCTTACTGTATATTCCGGGTTTCCTGCAAAGACACTCCTGCCGCTGTTAGGAAAATGCTTTTGATTGTGTAAATCATGGAATTCTTCCCGATATGATTAAGCATTGTGGTATTAGTGAGGCAGTGCAGAAATGGTTTAATTCATTCTTAACTGCAAGAGTGCAGAAAGTTGATATAAGTGGTTCAGGTAAACTGCAAAGATCAGCTGATTCCTCAAACTGGGGAGCTATCAAGAATTGGGTCCCACAGGGTTCTGTCTTGGATAATTTGCTGTTTTTTGATATAATTATATTAATAATCTCCCATTTTATATTCACAATGATACAAAGCTAGCTATTATTGCTGATGATACTACTAATCACTCCCGACAAACAAGAATTAACTGATGAAGTTATAAATAATGTATTTCAGAAAATTATTAAGTGGTTCTCAGCAAATGGGCTCTTATTAAATTCTGATAAAACACAGAATATACAGTTCCATACGGTAAATGGAGTGATGCCGTTAATAAATATAGTCTGTGGACAGAAGTCTGTAGCTAAGGTAAAATATTCAAAAATTTTAGGTATGTGCATTGATGAGATATTGAATTGCAAGCAACACATAGACGATCTACTGACACGTTACAATTCAGCAACTTACGCTATAAAGGTTATTACAAATTTTGGAACAAGCATCTCAGTAAATTAGTTCCATAAGCCTATTTACATTCACTTCTTTCATATGGCATCATATTTTGGGATTATTCATCATTGAGCAAAAAAGTATTCATTGCACAAAAGCGAGTAATAATAATTTCTGGAGCCCACCCAAGATCAACTTGCATACAGTTAGCGGTCTAGGGATCTTCACAATTGCTCCACAGTATATATATATATATATATATTCTCTTATGAAATTTGTTATGAAATTTGTCGTTCACATCTCGATCGCAACGTATGCGCCACCAGTAGAGGAAGGAAGGAAGCTTAGGGTTTAACGTCCCGTAGACAGCGTGGTCATTAGAGACGGAGCTTACGCTCGGAGTGTTGGGCAATGAAGGGGAAGGAAATCGGCCGTGCCCTTTGCAAAGAACCATCCCGGCATTTGCCTGGAGTGATTTAGGGAAATCACGGAAAACCTAAATCTGGATGGCCGGAGGCGGATTTGAACCACCATCCTTCCGAATACGAGTCCAGTGCGTTACCACTGCGCCACCTCGCTCGGTCACCAGTAGAGACGGTCACATACTAAGCTGCCGTCTGTATTAACTGAGTCGCCGCAGATTATTTATCCTTTGGAAGCTATGAGGTGATGGACTATCGCAGGTTACTTACACGACAGTCACGAATTGCTCAACGGGACAAGTGTGACTGGTTCACTGAGCGTTAAAACTATTTGTTAATATATTTGGTAGTGGACGCAAATCTATCGCAAGTAGTCTGTGCTGCAGCTGTTCCCAAAGCCTACTCCGCAGAATTTAAAAAGGTTGCTAAAGAAAGTAGAAGTGTTTCATTCTTTGAAAATAAACTGCAAAAGCTCCTAAGGCACCTCAAAAAGTAAGTTACGCATTACTGTGGGAGTACAAGTACTGAATTTTGGTCTACACTTCTAAAGACTCGCAGGAATATGGTACATCATAGTCACCAAGTGTGTGGTAGGAACGGTCAGAGCTTTGTACCAGTCGCTCCATTACTCGACGACAGAATTCCGCTCATTGGTCACGAAACCATACGACAATCGCTGTGACAATCTACTCTATTATAATTATTTTAGTCGATCTCTCGTTCTGAGTAGCATTCTACGTCCCCCGTTATTTGCTATATTCCCCTACAGCTTTTACCTTCTACGCTCTCTCTAAGGCCATTGAAATTATTCTCCGATTTCTTAACACATGCCCCTTCTTCCTGGTAGTATCTTCCATACAGTGCCCCATTTTCGCTACTTCTGCAAAGATCCTGCTTACTCGTTACCATCTGTGTCTACATAATTGTACCCTCGGTCAAGGAAGTAGTGAATTATTTGTGGGCCGAAGGGTTTAAAAAAAAAAGTTTAGTGCCTTTTACTCATAACACGTTCTCGGTCCTGGCTTCGAGCCCCAGCGCTGTTTTTTTGATAAACATCATCTGTAATGGTGACCGAAGACTTTCGGAAGAAGTTCGGCTAACGCCTTCGTCAAAGAGGGCGCGCAGAGAGGTTAAAGGCCCTTGGGGTGAGAAACTGTCCCAAATAGTCGGAAGAATTAGCGATGATCAACGGTATGAGGATGCTGAAAGCAGTGGAAACCACATTAAAAACACATTATGTCTATCCTTTGAACATGTGGGTAGATACTAAAAGAAAAGTTGGCAAAAGAATTCGGAATAGTCCCCCATTGGGATCTTCCAGAGGTGATTGCCAAGGGGAGGTAAACTTGAGAGAAAGTTTGAATAACCTACTAAGTGATAACGTTTTAAGGGTCAGAACGTCGTCGCCAATGGATATTTCCCCCACACCTCTCTGATGTTCTTTCAGTTTACCGAAAAGATAGAAATCGCATGGTGCAAGATCTGAACCTCGGTCTGTGTTGTCTTGGTCAAATTGTCAGCAACATTTAAATAAGGCAGTACGCATATTTGTATTTGGTTCATTTACTGTCAGAAATTCACGGTGAATCAATGTCTAATTCAGACGTTTAAACGAAAAAAGTCGTAATGTCCCGCATCGTTCAAAGAAAAAGGAAAGTTCAAATGTTTGTTAAGCTTAAGCGACTTAACTCCGAGGTCATCAGTCCTTAAACTTACAAAACTACTTATGAACTACCTTATACTAAGAACGACACAAACATCCATGCCCGAGGGGGGATTCGAACACCCGACCGTAGCGGCCGTGCAGACTGTAGGTATCCAGTTACCGTGACTGTGAGGCATCTGCTTTTTAGATTAGATTAATACTTGTTCCATAGCTCATGAATACGAGGTTTCTTAATGATACGGAACATGTTCCTACACGTACTGACTAACGACCAAAAAACTGTACTGCTAGAAAACAAATTTAATATGAACATCTTCAAAACGCTGTTGCTAAATTTTCCTCTTATTGTGGAATGTTGAAATAAATTTGAATACAGCGCTGTATTCGACGCGTCAATAATCCCGCGAAAGCTTGCTTACAAAATTTCAACGACCAATACTAGCGTAAAGTCCACAGATTTTGTTCTGCCATCGGTTGCGCCCAATGGAAAAGAGAAGATTAGATTAATTACTGTAAGCACAGGAAGCATTTGCGCAGTAATTCTTTCGATGCACAATACGATGGTGGAACTGAAGGAAGTTGTTCTCTTCCATACACTTCACAGTATTTTGCGGAATATTTATGCAGAGGGGACTGATGGCAGAGCTGTTTAGTCCCCTCCAACTCATGAAATAATAATAATAATAATAATAATGATAATAAAATTATGCAGAGTACCTGTATGTACTGAAGACCAGATTTACCCCATGATGTAATTATTTGCTGCGTGTCCTCAAAAGTGCGCAAACATAAATAGGGTAGAAAAATGACAATATTTATTTTGTTTCTATTATAGTTTTGGAATGGATGTTGTGGTGACTGATTTGTAGCGTAGACACAGGTCTGTGTTAGGTGACAGTCTACGTGTAGCTCTTGCAAAGCTATCGAATTTGACATCCGAATAACAGGTGCAAACTCTTTTAATGTTGCTTATCTTACACGTATTGGATTTCGATGAGTAGTTTATGCCCGCCATTTTGATGACGTGTTTGGTCACGGCAGAAGAGTGATATCGATAGGTTATGTAACTCCGATGAGCGGGGTTGTGAACAAGGCACCCTGCAATGTATCGTGACTGTCTTAAAAATGAGAAGTGAAAATCTCACTAAGGGCTAGTGGTATGCTAAAGGCGTACTGTGCAAACTGTGAACTCATTTAAGTAAAGTAATAAACTATAAGTACAAAATATTATTTATTGCCCTTGTGCAATCGGGATTTCTACGCGTAGAAGCTATTTCAAATTGTTAAAACGCAACCAAACAATGAAACGCATTAAGAAAAGCTCCTATAAACACGCCTTTATTTTCGGAGATGTCGTTAGTAGAAAAGTTGAACATTTCGTTCATTTTTCATCACAGAGATAATACCTGAACGCAAAGGTGCCTAAAATAGTTCCATTTCCACCGTTTTTACAATCCATTTGTGCAGAAACAAAGAAACCAGAGACATACGCTGTGCTGGAGAATTGTCCACTGTTGTCAAAAAAGAGCTTCGGTCGAATTTGCCACCCAAGTTTTGAACCAAGCTTCATTCAGGTCGCTTCATATAATCGTTTTGTACAGTCACGAAGCCTACTGTGATGCAAAAAACGACCCCGCCACAAGATTTAACCACTTACGATGACTTCAGCCCATCGTTCCTCAAGCGACCAACTTTAATGTTAACAAGTTGGAATGTACTCAGTTTTAAGTGTCGTTGTCATGGAAATCATTAGACGCTAAGATTCTCTTGAAATTAATGACTTGGTACTAGCAGCCTAGTTCTACATCGGGAACTATGAATTCCCGATGTAGAACTATGTTTGACAGCGTATAGAGTGGTTCTTACGGTCATGTGAGAGGCCAGATGAGCCCACCGATTAATCATGTGTCATCTTTTGCCTTGGTGACTTCCACTTTCATTCCGGTAGTAAGACAGATGGAACAAATCATTACATAAGCAGTGTTTTCGTATCTTCTGACATCGATGGAAAAACGACAATGTGCAATTTTGAAGTTTTTTCAGACAGTGTCATAGCCATCAATCCAACATAAATAACAACATATCTGCCACTATATCATTTATTTCTGTTACATATATCGTCTGTCGTCTTCAGCCAGCTTAGCAAATAAACCGAAAGGTATTTCTATAGGCATTAGATGAAAGTTTACATTTCTAGAGCTTTTCGTAGCACGTTTGATTGATAACATTCTTCTCGGGTTTGCTGCCGGATTCCATCGTCCACTAGACACGATATTTCGGCAGACCAACTGACTGCCATCTTCAGGTGAGTGCTGCACGGCCACTACGGTCGGGGGTTCGAATCCCCCCTCGGGCATGGATATTTGTGCCGTCCTTAGTTGTAGTTAGTTCATAAGTAGTTTGTAGGTTTAGCGACTGATGACCCCGTAGTTAAGTCCGATAAACTATACAAACATTTGAACATTCAGGTGAGTGCGCTGATTACACTTACTCGCCGGAAACTGAGGCAGAACAGAAACAGCGGCCCCTTTATACGCCGCTGATGACCAACCGCGCGTGCGCGAAATCAAACTAGACGCCCTCTAGGCGCAATAGCACTCCGGTGGAGAAAATCGGCAAAACGATGGGTCGAAACAAGACTAGTTAAAACGAACTGCAGGTCGAAATGAAGACCGTTGTTGCTTAATATCAGATAAGATCGGGTTCCAAGTTTTACTTAGAGCGAAGCCCTTGTCCCTATTAATAATATGACGATGGTATCCGCCGGCCGCGGTGGTCTGCACGGCCACTACGGTCGGGGGTTCGAATCCCCCCTCGGGCATGGATATTTGTGCCGTCCTAGTTCGTAAGTAGTCCATAAGTAGTTTGTAAGTTTAGGGACTGATGACCCCGTAGTTAAGTCCCATAAGATGAAAAAGAAAAAAAAAAAAAAAAAAAAAAAAAAACGATGGTATCCGGTTGCAAACCCGAGAAGAATATTATCAGTTAATACGCCGGGAAATTCTACGTAACCACACGTTTGACTGTTTGCCTGTATTACTAAATTTCTGAAATAGATCCTACGCACAAATCCTGAATTAGAGTGCAAGGGGGAAAATCAGAATTTGCGCGTAATAACACATATAAAGAAAAGTGATGAAGGTTCCAAGGTCCACTGAACAGTGACGTTGAATGTGCGCATTGTCTCAAGAACACAGTTTCTTAGATTGTCCATGATGTCACCCAATCCGCACAAAGATGTAAACAGCCACACAAGCAGTGCCAATGCGACGGAATAGTAAGGAGGCTGATCAGTTTCAGATCAAACCAGAAGTTTGACCGTATCCGCATTGTTATTTTGTGTCAAATTGGACGCTCATCACGGAAGTTTCCAGAAGTCTCGGAGTGGACCGAAGCGGAGATGTTCGGTCGTGGAGGGAGGGAGGGGGGGGGGTAAAGAGATACAGGAACTTGCCTCGCTCTTGCCGCCCAAGGCATGAATAACGATTTTGGTGCAGTCGTATGTCGACTCAAACGGAACGTAACAGGCTGCATGCAACGCAGTTTCACTCCCGACGTCAGTGGCAAGGTCCAGCTTTGACACCTTCGCTCCATGCAGCGCAGTACAGCTGGTTCCAACAGCATGCTGCATGAACTCGTCAGAACTGGCATCAAGTGCTATTCACAGATGAGACTCGCATCTGTCTTCATACAGAGAATCATCGGTGACGTCTTAGACATTCAGCGAATGCAGCAAAATGGTGGTTTCCTAAAGTTTTGGGGTTGGCATTACGCGGGCCCATCGTACACCACTATTGGTGGCAAAAAATTTCAAATGTTTGTAAATCTATCAGACCAAACTGCGTTGTCATCAGTCCGTAGCTTACAAACTACTTAAACTAAGGTAAACTAACCTAAGAACAACACACACACACACACACACACACACACACACACACGCCCGAGGGAGGACTCGAACCTCCGACGGCGAGCAACCGCGCGCGCCGCAGCGAGTCGCCTTAGACCGCTCGGCTACTCCACCGCGGCCTGGTGGTGGCAGAAGACAATCAAACGACTATACGCTACAGGGATGACATTCTTCGGCACACAGAGCATCCATAGCGGCAGCATTTTTGTGAAGCATTCGTCTTAAAGGATGGCAATTCTGGGGCTCATCGTGCGCTCTTGTTAATGCTTCCCTTCATGATAGCGATATTTAATTATTAGAATGACTAGCATGTTCTCAAGACATGAACCCTATCGAACGTGCCAGCAATACTTTGAAAAGGTCTTTGAACGAGACGACCCCTCAACCAATCAGAGATTGACGGCGAATCGCCAATGAGGAGTGGGACAATCTGGACATGTGCTACGATGAATACGGCCATGCAACAGTGCGAGAGGATGTGTTATTGGGCACTGAGGGTACTGGTGTATGCGTGCTGATGTAACACTTAATTTGATGTATTTTGTTACTTTAGTTATAGCAGCTGGCAGTTTACACAGTAAGCTCGACCATACCGTTACCTCTAAATGAGATTATCATTTCGTACATTGTACAAGCCCGCGTCCTTATTTTTTCTCTGCCCACCCCTCTCTCTCTCTCTCTCTCTCTCTCTCTCTCTCTCTCTCTCTTGTGGAGTGTTCAATACAAGCTGTAGAACTGGTACAAGACATCCATCCGTTATACGTTAATTAACGAAGTTAACTTTACGAGAACTGAATTCATTTTTTAGTTAATTCTAAAAAGTTAACGGACTCTAACTTTTTCTTGAGTCTGTTAATCGTTAGTTAATTTCCTACTATTTATGTCAAAATTGTCGTGGCACCGACCACGAAAATAATATTCTATCTGCGTCATGTAGGTAAGGTTGCGAGTTAAATATGTGGAAAAAAATTTAAATGTCGAGATTTTTTAGTAGGTAGGAGATACAAATATTATAAACACAAATGTTATTTTTTTATTTAAAAAATCAAATGCCTACTAAAAGACTCAACATTAATGACAGGTATTTAATATTTACATTTAATTTGTACTTGATTTAGTATTTTACAGAGAACACAAATTTGGATCTGGAAACAGAATTTAAAATGTTTAGCCCTGTCATTAACTTGCCCTTTATAAACTCAAGAAACCGAGTGACGAGCGCGACGGACTGTCGTGCGGAGGACAACACCTCCGACATAATTCCTCTGACATCTGTAGCCCAAGTCCATTCTGTACCTGTGGCCTGTGGGACTGCGGCTTGACGATGAATTCAAAAATAGTGTGCAGGCGGCCGATGTTTCCGTACCCAGTCGTTGAAATCGGAATAAAAACAACGGCTGTTGGCACATTATCTCACAGTTCTAAATTTCTGTTCGTTCTGGTCCTTTGCAAGATGTTCGTTCGCAATGAATGAGAACTTAGCGAGAAACTAATTTCACTATATTCTGTATTTTATCAAAAAATCAAATGTTCAAATGTTTGTTAAGCTTATGGGACTTAACTACGGGGTCACCAGTCCCTAAACTTACAAACTACTTACTAACTACCTTATACTAAGGACGGCACAAATATCCATGCCCGAGGGGGGATTCGAACCCACGACCGTAGTGGCCGTGCAGACCGTGACTGGAGCGCCTCAGTCCCCGCGTGTATTTTATCTGGAGATTGCATGAAATGTCGGAGAATCCAGACGGATCCCGAGCATCTGGTAACCTTAGGGCAACAAAGGCGTGCATGCAGTTGATGTAGACAATTTAGAGCGAGAGAGAATAACTAGTTGTTGACTGTTTATTGTTAATTATTTACCAAATACGCATTAAGTTGAAAAAATTATTGTAAATCAAAAGGACTTAACTAAGCTGATCGTCAGTCCTTAGGCTGAAAAACTACTTAAACTAACTTAAAATAACTTGTGCTAATGACAACACAAACATCTATGCCCCAGGGAGGACTCGAACCTCCGAAGGCGAACAACCGCGCGCTCCGATGCAAGGTGGCCACTCCACCGCGGCTCAGATTAAGTACGACTTTTTGTTAGTGGACTGACCATGGAAACCAAATTATATATTCGGATTCTTGCTCTAAATATAATGAAAATCCGTGGTGATATTAGTCGTACTTCTTTTTATTAAATACTATGCCCTTATATACTAGAGTGGGCAAAGACATTTTGTCTAGGGAGGGTGAGCGTCTTGACGCCCCAAAATAAAAATATTATAAAATTAAAATAAAATAAAAGTCTGGATCAAGGAGTCTGATTCTCTCTCCTGAAAAGTGACATTTTAACGTTTAACAAAGTTAACTTTTTAGTTGACTTGTTTTTAGTACGAATTAACGATTAGCGAAGTTGGCTTTTTCTTTATTAACGTTGCCCGGGTAAGGTGGTAACCTACACTCTCAGGTTCGAGGAATTGTAGCGTTAGGTACCGCAGCTGCAAGCTACCCATCTACGTGAGCCGAAAACTCTGACCTCAAAGGACAAAGTCACAAGTTATTCGCATAGAGAAAGCGATGATTTCGCACTGTTTATAATGGATAGTGAGAGTGGGAGATGATGACGAGATTAGTAGCGCATTAGATTTCGTTTCTCGTTTTTTACATATGCTCTCCCTGACTTGACGGTGAAGATATTTAGTTCTCGTCGCCTGAGAACCGCGATTATTTCTGTTGCTCTGTATATAACAAGTGAAGCCACATAACGCTGTTATTGTATCAAACAGTACTTAGGGACCATTATAACTAAAAATGCGGTTTGCGTCAACAGTCACAGAGTGCCTTGCGATCAACGCTAACAGTTCCAAATATTTCCCACCGCTTCATTTACAATTTGATGGGAATATTAACTTATTACCACTCGCTACACACACTACTGCTGTTATGGTGTGAAAAATCACTCACGGTTATGAACGATGTACATAAATGTATCACAAATAAGAGCCACGTCGTGCAACGAATCTCGATAGAATGCTCCAAAAGAATAACTTTTTTTAGTATCATTAGAAAAATCTTGTCCTGATAAGGCCTCGGTGGAGTGGCTGAGCGCGCGGAGCACGCGGTTCCTCGCCGTCGGAGATTCGAGTCCTCCCTCGGGCATGGGGGGGGGGGTGTTGTCCGTAGCATAAGTTAGTTTAATTTAAGTAGTTTGTAAGCCTAGGAACTGAAAACCACAGCAGAGAAGTCCCTTACATATACAAACTTTTGAACGTTTGTTCTCATAAGGAAAAAAAGCAGAAATAGATAAACCTATAAATTTGTGTGTCTGTGTGTGTGTGTACTAATACATGTTTAACGCGGATTGTAAACGTAGTGACGACCACAGAGGGTCATTTTCTGTGTGGTGTTCTGGACGCGAGTCTTGCACCTTTGATGATTGGTGATTACTGATTATAGCTGTGAGCCCGAAAAAAGTAATACCTAACAATTATCAGGTGAGTGTAAAGATAGGACCGGGAGACCCGGAAAAGATTATGCAATAAAGAAATTAAAAAATATCTCTGCAGCCATAGAGTAATTTATTGATAATTGCGTAAATAGTTTTTGTACTCGCTTCAAGAGCGCTGGACAACCAGAATGCTTTTGTGTTTGTTAAGAAACGGCTTTTCTCACGCTGGTTTTATGGTAGCCCCACTCACCGAAACGCCTACTTATAGCACCTCGGATACGTGTTCAGAGACTATTCTGATGCGGTTCCGGGCATCCTGATCCGTAACTTATTTCGGGCGAAAGGTGGGGCGATGTTTTCGTCCGTGACTCAGTTTATCCCTTACTACACGAGACACAGACGTAATCTGCCACAAATTATTCCAGTGTCGGCGAAATTTTAAATTTCAGCCTCCCTAGTCTGCAGAACGTTGCAACATTTGCCGGCAAGACCGTTATTGATCATTTGTATCATTCAGGTACACCAGAGGCAGTATCTCTGTACTCGTATGGGATTTTTTTTTTTTTTTCATTTTAACTGTATCTGCACAGTGATTGTAAAATTGGTGAAAGGGGCACGAGCCTCCATAATCAACTGTCTGTTCAGTAGAAGTTCAAAACTGCTGCGATTAGGAAATACCGTACCGCCGTTACAGTAAAACTGCAGAGAGCAGAAACGTTAATTCATTTTAAAAGTTTTTTGCAGTTTAGCGGCAAATCCAGGATATTAAAATCATTCAGCGCCGCAAGAGAGACTGCAAACAGCGAAAACTATTAGCAGTTTCAAGAAACAGTGAAATCTTTCTATGACGAAGAATATCTTACTTGGCAAGGAAAAGAAGGATTCCACGTTCTGTCATGGCCAAGATGCTTATGACGGGGATTTAAAACTTTCATTATTACTCTCGCATTTGAGTCGAGTATTACCACTGCGCCACCTCTTTCGGTGGAGTGACCGTGGTGAAGTAGCCGAGCGCTCTAATGCGCCTTACTGCGGAGTGCGTGGTTGTCGGCGTCCGAGGTTCGAGTTCTCCTTCGGGCCTGGGTGTGCGTGTTGTCCATAGGGTCGTTTAACTTAGTTTAAGTTGTTTGTAAGTCTAGGGCCTGATGACTGGACCGCAGCGCGGGAGCAGCCGAACGGTCTGGAGCGCCACGTTAGGGATCGCGAGGCCTCCCGCGTCGGAGGTTCGAATTCTCCCTCGGGTATGGATGTGTGTGTTGTCCATAGGATATTTTAACTTAGTTTAAGTAGCTTGTGAGTCAAGTGACTTATGACCAAAATAGTTTGGTCCCATAGAATTACGGACATTTGAATAGTTTGGACCAATAGGTTTACCTACATTTGAACATATGAATCGGCGGAGTGTTAAACGGCAAACTATTTTTCGTTCATTTATATATTTTGAGTATATTAACTTATATCACTAGAAGACCCGCAGAATCGATCCTTGGCGAAGAGATGTAGATGAAGCTGGAAGCTAATAAATGTATTGTGCATGAGTAGGCGAAGAGCTTCGCTACTGTAAAGGAACAGCAATACCGTGAAATATTTAGAAGTGACCCAAAGTGAATAGTTGACATAAAAAAAATATTCGAAAGTGAGATGCAAGTTTGAGATTCAGTTTGAAAAGTGAACACAATTCATTCACGAAGGAAGTGGCCTTGGGAGACTTGTCCGATCGATTCTTGAGTATGGTTCATCAAGCTGGGACCACTAACAAATTGGAATATCGAGAGCGAGTAGGAGGAGAGGGAAAAGAGAGAGAGAGAGAGAGAGAGAGAGAGTGAGAGAGAGAGGGAGGGAGAGACAGAAAGGAAGATTAGAGTTTGACGTTCCGTTAAAGCTCGCTTCAGAATTTTTAGGTAAGGATGGAGAAAAAATCGGCCATGACTTATGAAAGGAACCATCCTGGCAACTGCCAGAATTGATATTTGCAGTAATCAAGAAAAACTTAAATCTGGGTGGTCGGAAGTGAAGTTGAACCACAGTCCTCTGAAATGCTAGTCCGGTATGCCAACTACTGCGTCACTTCACAAGAAAGAGAGAGAATGAGAGGGAGGAGATCCAACGAAAAGCGGCGTTTCGTCACGGAATCATTTAGTTCGCGTGATGGCATTAAGGAGGATGTGGATGATCGGTGGCAGACATTAGAAGAGAAGCGTTGCGTATGACAAACCTTTGTTGTTAAAGTTGTGATAGCATATGTTCCAAGAAGAGTGGAAAACGTATGTCCTCTTGCAAACTGAACGAGAAAAATCAGAGCAAATGCGGAGGTTTATTGACACTGCTTTCCTCCTTTCATTTGTGAATGGAGCAAGGGATGGAGCTACGGTCGGGGGTTCGAATCCCCCCTCGGGCATGGATATTTGTGCCGTCCTTAGTATTAGCAAGTTCATATGTAGTTTGTAAGTTTAGGGACTGATGACTCCGTAGTTAAGTCCCATAAGCTCTAAGCTCTACAAACATTTGAACTTTTCTTTTCTCTCCTTGAAGGGATGGAGGAAAATATTCACTCCGTTATTCAACGTAAGGTGGTTTGCAGAGTGCAAATGTTGATAAAAATGGCAAATATTTTCATAAAGATGAAAATATTTTGCTAGCACCCACCTACTTAGGGAGATATGACCATCCCAATAAAATAAGAGAAATCAGATCGAAAACGGAACGATTTAAGTGTTCTTTCTTCCCGCGTGCTATTAGAGAATGGAACGGTAGAGAAAAGTTATGAAAATAGTTAATGAACCCTCTGCCAGGAACTTAAATGTGATTTTCGGAATATCTATGTAGATGTAGACGAAAAAAATCAGTAATCAGCTGTTTACAGCTACAGATACGTTGCGTGCCTGCTATCGATCTGAATCCATAGTCTTCATTTTTAATCGTTAGTATCGGCGACACAAACCTTTCTTAGAAGCGTCAGCAATATACGAGGAATGGTGTATGTAGTTTGCTGCTGCTATTAAGTGTAGAACGTCTAATCCGTTTCCACGTCAGCTACAGTGAACAGAATTCCGATTCGTCAAAAAACTTCTGCACCAGCTTTAAACATTCTAAGCTTCTTTATTGTAGCTCGCTGCTGCGGCTCTTCAAAGGATCTGTCGGTCTACTTGCGTGCGTTTACACGAGCAGCGAGTAGAATGAGGAGCCGAGATGGAGGCTGCTACTAAATTCTCCGCTGGCGGATGCGAAACGCAGCTGGTGCGCAATACTCAGCTGAACTTGGCTTTTATACAGAGAGGGCCCTGCGCTGTGGCAGGCTACAGTGCGGCCGCTGTGCACGGAACAGACGGCCATTTGTGGGAGTCGGGAGCTGCGCCCACCCTCAGATGGTATCGCCTCGCCTCGCCTCGCCTCGCATCGGCTCAGTGGGCCCGGGCGCGCCCATCGCAAACTCCTGCCACAAACTTACTTGCCCGACACTGAATTACAATGTCGCCAAAATGATGCTTACTCATAAGAGAAATCCGTAATTGCTTGCACAACAGCATGTGTTAATTGAAGCTCTACCTATTATCAATGACTTGCGTGTTTTAGTAACAGGGCAGATAGGTGCCAGAAAACTAGATCGAAATTGTGTAGTTCGACGCTCCGTTATCACTTTTCTTGCTCTCTTCTCTATCATTTTTTTTCTTTTAATTTTTCTTTCGTACATGACGTGAATTTCACTTCTGGTACGGTTTTGCGAATTTGGAGGGGGAAAAATCGTCCAACTCTACGTCTCGATGTATTTGCCTCATTGCAGTTCTCACAAATTCAGCTGCGTGCCCACTTAAAGCCTTCCACACCACCATAGCTGTCAAATGATGGCCACTTTTTTACAGATTACAGCACCGTTTAGGGGTGTAGAGAAGATGATCGTCGATAGCTCAGTTTTATAGCGTCAGGTTGCAGATTCGACAGTCACAGGTTCGATTCTTGGTCAGTCATTAATCGTATATTTCACCTTTGAAAATGTTTGTTAATGTGAAAAATTCCGAGTTGCTCGAGTCCACATTACGCTGTTGCTCCACCTATGACTGACAGGGTACGTCAGTGCAGCGATTGGAAGAAGGCAATGGCATACCACCACCAATGCGTAGTAAAGCATTGTTATCAAACCAGCTTCACATTTAGAAGATCATTCCATGTTTATTCAAGTAACTTAGCACTTCTGTGACGATAGAACGGACTATCATCACTCTTCTTGGAAAATGGTATCACTATTTTTTTTAATAATAATGGTTCAAGTGCATCTCTTAGGCAGTGAAAAGAGGAGTGCCAAACCAATAACGGCTACGGGTAGCACATCCGTGGGGATTTTAACCACACTATTTCATATAAATGTACAGTGCCTTAGCCATTGCGCCAGTTCGCTTCCTCTTTCTATATTGTGCGGTAATTCCAGTTGCTTGGAGCTCACTAATCTCAACTTTCATTTTCAGGGAATGTTAGGTCTATTAACTCGATTGTTTCACGTCCACTTTTTGAGTACGAATGAAATACGCTTCTCCTCCACATCAAATCAATTAAAATTCAAAGAAAAACACATTTAGATACTTCACTTAACAGCTCAACAGTTAATAAGAACAACCTTGCGGCACATATCCGTCATTTACCAGATACAAATTATCTCAGACTGAGCGTAGGATTTTTCCATTTTATTTTGACCTCTATATTTTAGCAGTTACGAGTATCTACCGCAAGGCGGCCGGCACACAGATTCGAGTCAATGATAGCCAGTTCCACAGCCGACTTATCTGTTGATTCGCCGGTGTGTACCAAAAGCCCTACGACACCTGCAACGTCAATACGCGCACGCTGGCGCCTCAGCCCCTCGCCGGGATCCTCCTCTCCTCCCCCCACAAGCAACAGATCGCGCGAGCAGGCCCAGAGCACAACTGCACAGACACTACTTCCAATTAGGTGAGCGCAGGTTTTGCTGGCGCCAAAAGAAGCGGCACAGGTGATATGCGTAATTTCAGAACAAGCAACAAGGCGCTCGCTGCCCGTGCAGAAAGCGCCCACACACACACACACACACACACACACGTTCAGTCGCCCACTAGCCAAACTTTGCCAGCTCACCTTCGCAGATATATCCTTGTTGTATAAGGCCCCATAGCATATCGGTGCAATGGTGACAGTAGGTGGGCTTGTGAAAAGTTTTCTTGCTGAAGCTGTGCCCGTGGCTTGCTGGGGGCTCGGCCGAGACCGACGCCATGATCCCCGACCCACTGCGGCACCGTTCACGCCAGATTTTCACCGTGAAATAACACTTCGCACACACATATTACATGTCTACGTGATTTCGGAACCGTACACGAACATTGTGATGCCGTAAGGGCGCCCTGAAACTCGGAGTTACATGCCGAAGGCGCATTTCCGGAGGCCGTCCCTTCCACAGCTGACCATCACTGGCGAGCAAGGTGCCTCCGCGCAGCCGCAACACGCAGCCTACAGCCGGCGCGCGCAGCGCCCGAGGTCGCCATTCCGCGCCTGCATCCGATTTCGAAAACCCACCGCCCTAAAACGACGTTACAGAGCCCGTTACGAAATGTAATTCGTTAGTTTTTCTTCTTTAGCTAGCGTCTGCCTCAGGTACAGCCTTTGTTTTATTGTACGTCAGTTGCGACATGAAATTCGACATGAACGCAACGGCAATTATTGAACAGTGGGCTCGGTGGCGACTCTTACAGCCTCTAGCGGCCGAAGTCGGAACTACATTTGACATGAGGGTACGCGCGGCTGTTACAAAGCATTATAGCACAGTCTAACAACACGCATGATATGCTGCGTATCTTCTTGTGTTTTTATATCAATCTTCTGCTCCTAACAGACAACCGTACAATACCTCTTCTAATTCTTTTCACACTGAAACAGTGGTGACTGACTTGTGAAAATGAACTTCAGTTTTTATAGTCGGTCAAATACGAGAACAATGAAAAAAATCAATTATGCACGAATAAATAAATATGACGACGATACATCTACAAATGTACAGAAAATAGGAAAAATATGTCTTACTGCATTCTGCTCACAAAATAATACAAAACTTGTGTTCAACAAACTTTGCCTTAACGCCTCTTACTCTTTATTTGAATACGAAAATATTGCAAACAAATATATTCAGCAATCTCTATAGAGACCCTTGGGTAAATTTACAAAGAAATAAACTGTCCAACAGACAGCAAGATTGGGTTTGAAAATATAATATAGCTCTACCTCTTGAACAAAGCGCTTTGTGTAGAAAGGAGCAAGCAATTATGTACCTATTCATAAATGCCAAGTAATTGACTGTACACTATGTCTGAAGAGTTTCTCCAAAGGATTTTTGCATATTACTTTTCTTTTCAATATTGATGACAAAATACTTGACTTACAGTTGTTTAGTCAGTTTGAGTAAATAATAAATGACAGATCATCAGGAATAACTCCTTACATGCATTCTGCTCAAATTCTTACTATTAATACACATATTAAATACCTGTATGTCTAAATGAAAAAGCCTAATATTGTAAAAACTTGAGTAGCACACACAATCCAACATATTTCTAGACATTCCAGCACCTTACAAGCTTCAAATTAGTTTCCAGAATGATAATTTCACTCTGCAGTGCAGTGTGCACTGCTATGGAACTTCCTGGTAGATTAAAACAGTGTGCCAGAACCAGGATTCACACCTAGGACCTTTGCCTTTTGCAGGCAAGTGCTCTACTGACTGAGCTTTCCTGGCAAGCTTCTTGATCCATCCTGACAGCTTTACTTCCGCAACTACTACTAGTGACGTAGCCAGGATGTTGTCAAAGAGGGGGCAGTGGGGGGGTCTGACTTGTTAAAGAGAAATGTACAAAGGCTCATGTTTTCATTTATTCTAAAAACAAATTTAACATGTTTATATTTTATGTACATAGTTTGCATTTGTTAGACCTTCTTTTTTATACTACAGTATTTTATATACAAAATTGAGGAAAACATTTCTAAAAAATAGTTTCAATATACGTAAGCAGAACCTTCAGTTGTTATTCCAAAAGAACTCAGATTATCAGAATGAGAAATGTTTCTTTGTATTTGAACACTGGCAAAAACACAGTTGCATGTCACCAAGCTCGCTGCCTGTCAGCCACGACTGTAGCTCGGTGTTCCGCAAAATTTGCATTAATTTTTGCTTCAGCATAAATACCTAACGACTCCACTGCTAACATTACACTGCTGTAAATAGATAAATAAGCTATTATAATAGTTTGTATATTAACTTACCATAACACTAGTGTATGAATGAAAGTCGGTTTTTCTCTTATGAAGTTATCCATAATTGGAAACTATTTTAACAGCACAAAAGAAATAAACGGCAGCAGTTACATTACATTCCACTGCAAGTAAGAACTGTAGAGATAAAATAGCAATAATGGAGTAAGGCCAACAATGGACAATGGCTAAAGGAGGAAAGAGCGAGGTGGCGCAGTGGTAACACACTGGACTCGCATTCGGAAGGATGGTGGTTCAAATCCACCTCCAGCCATCCAGATTTAGGTTTTCTGTGATTTACCTAAATCAGTCCAGGCAAATGCCAGGATGGTTCCTTTGAAAGGACACGGCCGATTTCCTTCCACATCCTTACCCAAACATTCTGAGCGTAAGCTCCATCTCTAATGACCACACTGTTGACGGGACGTTAAACTCCAAGCTTCCTTCCTTCCTTCACTGAAGGAGTACTGGGCAATATCCGATGCTGTTATAGCTGCTTCGATAATTAAAACCTATAGATGGCTCTGTTGATTGTCGATACTGAGTATCTCTTTGTCATTGTATGATTATAACAATATCATTCAACTTCACTACACGGTAGCTAGGTCGTGTCTTATTTCATTTAGTACATTCAGAGGTTAGAGTCCACCATGTGTGGGGGGGGGGGGGTTGTGTGTGGGGGGGAGGGGGGGTTGTTGTCTGTTCATTCAACAATTTCTCAAAATAATTATCCCACCTTTGGATTATTTTTCCATGATCATGCAGAATTATTTCTGTTTCATCTTTTATTTGTTTGATTGCTGTTAGATCCTTAGAAGCTTTATCTCTTGATTTGCCTATATGTATCAGTTGTCTCACATCCTGATTTTTTTCTAGTTGTTCATACACCTGCCTTACTGATTGAGCTTTAGCCTTAGCCATGGCTCTTTCTGCCTCTTTCTTGGCCCTTTTGTATGCTTCCCCATCCTCAACACTTTCAGACATATCCTACTTCCTCTTAGCGTCTTTCTTTTCCTTCACCACCTTCCATACCTCTTTATTCTACGACCATGCTTCCTTATCTTTTGACACCCCTCTCCCAGATGTTAATCCAAGTACTTCCTCCTTGGTCTTCCTTATAACAGCACTATTTATTTTCTAACACTCCTGCACACTCTCTTCTAATTTCACCTTTCCCAGTACTTTTTCAGTAAACTCCTCTCTCAAATATTTGTCCTTTAATCTCCTCCACTTAATTTTCCTTTCACTTTGGTTTATGTGCCTCTGTCTTTTACCTACTTTCATCTCACAATTTGCCACAATCAACTTATGTTGTGTTGCTATTCCTTCACCGTATATGACCTTAGTATTTCACACTTCCCCACTATTTTTCCTTCTACATAATATGTAATAAATTTGGCTTTTATTTTCCCCACTCCTGTATGTGATTAATTTTTCTCTTTTTCTTTGGAATCAGGTATTGGTAATCATTAGGTCAAAAGCTACTGCAAACTCCACTATTCTTTTTCCTTCCTCGTTTCTCCCACCACACCTCCATCCTCCATGACATCTCTCTTCCCCCTCTTTCCTCCCTCCAACATGACCATTTAGATCCCTTCCGAATATCACTCTTTCATTCTCTGGTATTCCGACCATTACTCCACCGAAATCTCTCCAAAATTTTTCCTTCTCAACCCAGGCACAGGCTGTCGCCACTGTTACCATTTCTCCACCAAATATCAGCTTTACATACAGTATCCTATCATTTACTCTGGTGACTTCACATATCTCTTCTTGAAGCTCTCTGTGCAAAATAACTCCTACTCCATTTCTTGATTCCCGGCTTGCGCTACTATAAATTCTATAGAAGATAAATACATATTGTGACAGATACAACTAAGGAGCAATGTAAATTGTACAAGAGGCTTCATTAGTAGCAATTCATTTAATTACCTTGTCAATGGGAATTAAGAAATTTAAGTAACTATATTAATGTAAAGCAATAGTAAATATCTAATATCATGGTTTTGTTGAGCTATACATAAATTTAATGAACACATGTTAGCATCAATTGTCATTGCTTATGTAATTAGTTTGTTAACTAAATATAATGAACAAATTTAGTATAAATGAACTTTAAAAAGAAAAGAAAAAAGAATCTAAATCTGGTTTAGTAACCTTTTTTTCATTAATTATGCAATGTCATTTGATAATAGTATTTTTTATTCAAATGTTCAAATGTTGTATAGCTTATGGGACTTAACTACGGGGTCATCAGTCCCTAAACTTACCAACTACTTATGAACTAGCTAAGACTAAGGACGGCACAAATATCCATGCCCAAGGGGGGATTCGAACCCCCGACCATAGTGACCATGCGGACCGTGACTGGTGTGCCGCAGAGCGCTCGGGTATTTTTTTATTAAGCTGTAACTTTTGATTGTAAATGTAATACATCAATTGTTACTAATAATGGACATCTGATATGTATTGTTTTCTATATATATATATATATAGGTGAGCTGCTGAAACTGACAGTCTTGTGTTTAGAGAGCCTTCAGTCTTGAGTTTTGTCAGTAGTTGTCAGTTCTCGGAGTGTTTGTCTTTGCCAAATTATTATGTTGTCTTGGTCCTGTGATGTTAAAATCACTGTGATACAGTATTTTTTATTTGTTGTTGCTCAAAACTACAGTCCACAAAATATACAAGAAGAAGTGTAAAGTTACATTTTCATTATTTAATTGATTGATGATTTTTTAAGAACTGACTGCAGCAATTTAACTGGGATAAATATATTCCTTTTAAAAGCTTGAGCCATTTGGTACCTGTTGGGCCTTTCAAGGAATTTGGATGGAGTTTAATTTTAGTTTTAGTTCACTACACATTAACTTGTTACTCAATTGGACTCTAAATGTTTCCCAAAAGGCATTTCATTTAATGTGTAACATTACTGACTAGATCTACAGGTACATAATACTCTGCAAACCACCACATGTGTGCATGGCTGAGGTTACCTTGTACCACTACTAGTCATTTTCATTTCTGTTCCATTCACAAACATTCAGGGAAAAATTACTGTCTATAAACCTTTCTATATGCTCTAAGTCCTGTTTCCTTCACTTTCTTTATGCAAAATGTATGATGTCAGCAGTAGTCAGCTTCAAATGCCAGTTCACTAAATTTTCTCAGTATTGTTCTGCAAACCTAATGTTGACTGCGCTCCAGGGATTCTCATTTGACTTCACTAAGGATCATCATAATACTTGTAGTTAATCAAAACTAATGGCAACAAATCAGGCTGCCTGCTAATGAGGATGAAGCTGTCCCCCTCCCCCCCTTCCCCCTTCCCCACAATTGGCACCTCTCAAAGATTTTTTAATTTTATAATGTTTTATTGTTTTCATTTTTATTTTTTTTAAATAGGTTAGAACTGGAAATTTGAAATAGTACACATGTAATAAATCACTATAATTTGCCAAACACAAGTGAACGTGACAATGGGTCACCAATGTGATGCCGCCACTGAGAAAGTGTGCTGCTGTTATTGTGAGTGGTTTTATGCTACCGCAACCAGCATTGATGCTGCTGCTATTGGTACTGCTATGCCAAAGATACGAGCCTATTGTTCATATGCGATAACCCGCTGGTTATAGCAGGTAATTGATGCCACCAAGTGGAATCTTATGAACAGTAATAGTGTTATTTTAGTTCAATTGTTACCCATAGAGTTTCATGTTAATTAAACTGTAAAGACCTATCTCTTTGGCTAGTAACATAGAAGCTGCATAATTATTTTACAAGCTGATTATATACACTCCATATACGCCATGTTGCTCCTCTTTCTAGTGGCCGACTAAGGGGAGGGGGGGTGAGCAGAGGGGGCAGACCGCCCCAGCCCCCTTGTCTTGGGGGTCCTCCAAATGCTTCGAAAGCAAGTGTTTCTTAGTGCCCTTGGCCTTTCGTTCTGGGGCCTCCAAATGTCGAAAGCTATTTTTTTAGACTGTCCCATGTCTCTTTATAGTAATACATGTACTTCAAAGTAGACGGGGGGGGGGGGGGAGGCTTCATTTTGTTTTGCTGCTGCCTCGGGTCTCCAACAGCCTTAGTCCACCACTGCCTCTTCCACTTTCAAATTAATGCGAGCCTATTCATTTTATTTCTTGTGCAATTGTCTTTGTAGTATAATTTGCCAAATTATAAGAAGTGTAAAAATAAGTCTTAGATTAATAAATCTGAAAGGCTTTATTTAAAAAAAATAGCCCCCCCCCCCCCCCGAAGAACCAAATCCTGGCTGCACCACTGCATTATGGGAATGTTTTTTCTTCTTATCTGCATTAACTTACATTTTTGCTCTACTGCTGATAGTGACACAAATGAATAGAAAAGAAAAAGGACAAAAAAGCTTTTGGAACACAGTTCATTCTACAGATGGGAGAGAAGGGAAGAAAAAAGGATGGGAACAGAAGGAAAAGGTAATGAGGATCGTCCTCAAACACCATATTCATGATCTAGGTTATGAATTATCTTTGCCTTCCATTCCCAACCTTTTTTCTTCCCTTCTCTCCCACCTGAAGAAGGAACTGTGTTCCATAAGCTTATCCTTTTTCTTTTCTCTTCATTTGTGTCACTATTGGCAGTACAGCACAAAGGTAAGTACTGGCCAGCCAATCTATCTCTTCTGAAAAATAATTTATCATCACTGGGCCAGCTGCCATTCATCAAAACAACTACCAATTTTGTCTGAGCAGTTACTCGGTTTCATTACAGCTTTCTCTAAATCAGAACTGTATCAACAAGCAACTGCAGGTTGCATCCTTACTGACAGATCATTTATGTATGTGGGGAATAATAACAGTCCCGTCACAATTTCCTGGAACACTCCTGATGACACCCATGTTTGCAAAAAATACTTGTCATCAAGAACAACAAACTGGCCTTTATTACTTAAAACATCTTTGAGATTCTTACATATGTGGAAACCTATTTTATGTGCCTGTACTGTCAATTACAGTGTGGTACCATGTCAGACGTTATTAGGAATAGAATAACATTGAATATTGATTTAAGCCTAAGGAAGTCCTTTCTGAGGGCATTTGTATGGTGTGTTGCCTTGTATGGGAGTGAAACATGGATGAGAAACAGTGCGGACAGGAAGAGGATAGAGGCTTTTAAAATGTGGTGCTACAGAAGAATGCTGAAGATTAGGTGGGTGAATTGTGTAACTAATGAGGAGTTACTGAACAGAATTGGGGGAAAAGGAATTTTTGGCATACCTTCACTAAAAGAAGGGATCGATTAGTAGGACACATTCTTAGACATCAAGGAATTGTGAATTTAGTGTTCGAGGGTAGTGTGTGGGGGTAAAAACCACAGAGGAAGGCCACAAGATGGATACAGTAAGCAGATTCAGACAAATGTAGGTTGCCTTTCTTGTGTGGAGTTGAAGAGGCTTGCTCAGGATACAGCTGCATCAAACCAGTCTCTGGACTGAAGACCACAACAACAACAACAACAATATGTATGGACTTGGTACTGCAAGTATTCCATGGTCAATTAAGTACTTTCTGTACGAAGTTCTATTGCTCAAACCAAAAATACATCTAATGGTTTTTTTTTCAGCCAGAGGAAAATTTCTTTTGTCCCAGCAGAGTTTCCTCACAGTAGTACTCCATAGTGCAAGTGTGTGTGGAAAAATCATAGTATGCCAGGAGCATGAGCTCTTTATTCACACAATCCCTCAGTTTCCTGAGGAGATACACAACTTTTGCCAACTTACTGCATAGCTTTTCTGTGTGGGTGTTCCATGATAATTTGGTGCCTAAAAGTTTTACGGAATGATTGTTTTTATTTTGCTCACTTTTAATATCTCTGAGGAAAAAGATTGTGTGTTCTGTTTTATTCTTATTAAGTTCCAATCAGTTGTCATGAAACCACTGAGCTGCCTTTTCCATCATAGTGTCATTCATTTGTTTGGCAACAGTGAAGTCTTTGTGAGTTGTTATAAAAGTTGTGTCATTGGTGTGTATCAGGGTTTTATGTGATTAATGAGACTGGCAGATTATTCATGTAGACAATGAATAGGGAAGGTCCCAACACCGATCCTTGTGGGATTTACAGTAAGTAGGTCAGATTTTTTATCCGAATCAACAACCACCATTTGATTTCTGTTTGTTAAATAAGAATTTAGTAATGCTAGTTCTACACCTGTTATTCCATATATTTTAAGTTTGTTAAGGAGAATGTTGTGTGATACTGTGTCAAAAGCCTTAGTTAAATCTACTAGAGTAGTATAGGTGTGCTCCTTAGTACTGATAATACTACTTCTTGAACAGCCTTAATTGTTGATAGCCCACTTCGAAAACCAAATAGGGCTTTGTTTAGTAAACTGTGGTGTTCAAAGTAATCATTTTGAACACATTTTCCAACTACTGTCTTGAGTAGCTACATTAACAGGCCACACACAATGAAAATATTTTAGCCATAAAAAGACCTGACTTTATCAACAATGTCAGAGGACAGATAGTGTTTAGGGATCACAATGTTGTCATAGGGATGATGGTTACTAAAGTTAATAACTCAGAAAAGAAGGCTAAGAGAGTAGTTTGCTACAAAAAGAGCTGATAAGCAATTAGGAGTGCGCCTCGGTTGCACAGTGGTAGAGTGCCAGACTACAAGTCCAAGGATCGCGGGTTCGATTCCCGCCAGGTCCTTGGATTTTTATCTGTCACTTTCCACTTCTTTCACCTCTGGCAGTATTGTTCATGTGAAAAATAACGAGTAGCACCGTGGTTCGGAACCCACGTTAAACTGTAGGTCCCCCTATAACTGGCTGGGTAAGTCAGTTTGAAGGTCGGAGGAAGGCAACAGCATACCACCTCCAAACAGGACCATGCCTAGTAAAGCACTGTGGTGTTCAAACCAATCTTCGGATTGTTGACTGCTTTACCTTTTTAAGCAATTAGGAGTGTTGCTTAGTCGATGAATGGATATCATTTAGTTATGGTACCATGGTCCTAGAGGAATAATGGGCAAAGCCCCAATGCATTCTAAATCAAGTGCTGGATAATTATGAGCCAACTAAATGGATTAAGGATGGGGGAAAACCACCATGGTTTAATTACCACATTCTGAAAATTAAAAAAGAATGAAGAAATGAAGTAAGGCAATAGTTAGATTCATGTATTTGTAAAAAGTCATACCTTAGCAAAATATCTTGTCAAAAACCTGAGAAAATTCTGACCCTTTTGTAAAATCGATAAGCAGGTCAAAGACCTGTAGCAGACATTCGCTGATTAGTCTGGGGTGGAAATAGAAGACAGCAAAAGGAAATCACATTTAAGAAACCATTTGCATAAGAGGATTATACAAATATACCATCATTTTACCATTGCATGAATGGCAAAGATAGTAGTAGATATCCCTACTATAGAGAAGCATTTGAAGAGTTGAAAACAAATAGATTGCTAAGTCTGTTTTACAATAGTACTCTATGGCATTGGCACCTTACTTAGATGCCATTTATCATGAACAGTGTAACATCCCAAGTAATTTAATAAATTTAATATTCACAGAATATATGACATCAACTGCGATTGGGCAAAGCTGAAAATGTGTACCCATCAGGGATTCAAACCCGGGTCTCCTGCTTTCTAGGCAGTTGCGCTGACCCCTACACCATTGGGGACACAGTGATCACCGCACCTGCAAGGACTACCTAAGCACGCCTCCCATCAGATACAAATTCCCAGCTTCGCCCTGCCCACAGTACTCAAACTCATAGTTATGAAACTAATTCTCGTAAGGGTAAGGGCTTGATGTCATATATTCTGTGAATATTAAATAATAACAACTGTAGGATTTGAAGTGACGTCTGTTCTTTTGGAACAGACGCCACATGTATATATATATATAATTTAATAAATGCACAAATGACTCCTGTTTACAAGACTTGTAAAAATAATTAAAGACTAATATTATTACCACCAGTCTGCTGCAGAATTCTAGAGCATATTCTCAGTTCAAATACACTGGTCAAAATAATTTGGAGATCAGATGAGATGTCAAACACATTATACAAATGGTAACTTCTTTTTGTCTGATATTGGTTACAAAGGTAATTTCAGTGTGATACAATATGGCACTTTGCTGACTCAACTCTTTACTTGACGTTTACATGAAATTTACTTAGAGTGAGGCACCGTGGGGCTACCATAACAGTGAAGAATTCATTCTTGTTGCCCTCTAATATGGTGTGTGACACCTCAGACGGCAAGTACAGTTGCACATCTGCGAGGCATGCACAAGGTTCCTAGTGATTGGAAAAAAGTGCAGGTGACTCCTGTTTATAAGAAAGGAAAGAGAACTGACCCACATAATTACAGGCCAATATCACTGGCATCAGTTTCCTGTAGAATTTTGGAGCATATTCTCAGTTCAAATATAGTAAATTTCCTTGAGACAGAAAAGCTTCTTTCTGTTCACGTGAAACTCAGCTTGCCCGTTTCTCACAAGACATCTTGTGAGCCATGGATGAAGGGCAACAGGTGGATTGTGTTTTTCTCGACTTCAAAAAGGTGTTTGACGCAGTGCCACACTGCAGGCTGCTAATGAAGATACGAGCTTATGAAATAGGTTCACAGAATTGTGACAGGCTGGAAGACTTCCTAAGTAATAGAACACAGTATGTTGTTCTCAACTGCAACTGTTCATCAGAGATGAGTATATTGCCAGGTGTGCCCCAAGGGAGTGCAATTATTTTCTATTTATATAAATGATCTGATGGACAGACTAACTTGTAATTTGTGGCAGTTTGCTGATGATGCTGTGGTATATGGGAGGGTGTCATCTTTAACTGACTGTAATACCATACAGGATGACTTAGACAAAATTTCTAGTTGGTGCAAAGAATGGCAACTAGCTCTAACTGTGGGAAAATATAAGGTGGTGCGCATGAGCAGGAAAAACAATCCTATAATGTTGAAATACAGCATTAGTAATGAACTTATTGATGCAGTCACGTCATTCAGATATCTAGGCGTAACATTGCAGAGCGATATGAAATGAACAAACATGTAAGGACAGCTGTGAGTAAGGCCGACAGCCAACTTCGGTTTATTGGGAGAATTTGGGGAAGATGTACTTCATCTGTAAAGGAAACTGCTTATAAAATGCTTGTATGACCATTTCTTGAGTATTTCTCAAGTGTTTGGGACCTGCAGCAGATCAATTTAAAGAAAGACATGGAAGCAGTTCAGAGACAAGCAGCTAGGTTTGTTACTGGTATGTTCGACCAATGTGCGAGTGTCACAAAAATGCTCTGGTAACTCAATTGGAGATTGCTGGAGGAAAAATGACGTTCCTTTCATGAATTTCTGTTGAGGAAATTTAGAGGGCCGGAATTTGAAGCTGAGTGTAGTATGATCTTGCTGCTGCCTACTTACATTTCGCGTAGTGATCATAAAGATAAGAGAAATTAGGGCTCGTACAAAGGCTTATAGGCCTTCTTTTTTTCCTCATTCTATTTGGGAGTGGAATAGGAAAGGAAATGCCTAGTAGTGGTACACTGTACCATCCAAAACACACCTTATGGTGGATTTTGGAGTATGTACATAGATGTAGATCTCTTATTGATGTTATCAGTGGACGATCTTGGCCTGTCCTGGCCATGGAAATTAACTTTGGGACACCCCAATAGCTGCAGCCACCTGCCTCTGCATCTGTCCCACTTACAACACAAATCAATACCAACCCCCTCTGCAGCAACTTTCTGTTATTACCACTATCTCAACTGCTGTAATGTTTTTATCTCAATTCCCTAAACTCAAGAGAAAGTCTTCAAACCATTTTAGTTCATTCTGTCGATGATAACATTTCAGAATCTAGATGTCTCAAGTGGTCCCCTAATTATTTGGATCAGTGTACAATAAATTTCCTTGAGACAGAAAATCTTCCATCCATGTTTCAGCATAGCTTTAGATGGCATCATTTGTGTGAAATTCAGCTTGACCTTTTATCTCCTGACATCTTAAAAACTATGGCTGAAGAGCAACATGTACACTGCATATTCCTTGATTCCTAAAAGGCATATAACATGACACCACCCTGCACACTGCTAACAAAGGTATGATCATGCCTCACAGCCCTTCCTAAAACCAAATTAAAAGACCAACTAAAAAAAAATCCTAATTTAAAATCCATTCTATTCCCTAGATGAATTCTATGACTATATGAAAAATGTTTCTTAACCATGACAAGTATATACTGTTGTTAACTGTTTAATTATCAAATAAAGACTTAAAAATATGTAACATGTTTAACTGTATAAAAAATAATAAATAAATAAAAATATTTCACGAATTGTAATGTCTCTATGAAACAGTAATCATTGGTTTATAATTTATGAAACTGGCATATTCAGAAGAATAATCTGTACAATGTCAAGAGACTGTATATGTATTATTCGATGTTGAATAAATATTATTATTATTATTATTACATGAGTGGCTCAAAGAGTTCTTAAGTAATACAACCCAGTATGTTGTCTTCAACGTCAAGTGTTCATCAGAGACAAGGGTATCATCAGGAGTACAATGAAGTGTGATAGCAATGTTAGTATTCTCTATCTATATATTAATTATTTGACAGACAGAGTGACAGACAGTAGGAATCTGTGGCTGTTTGCTGATGCTGTGTTGTATGGCATGATGTTGATGTTGACTGGCTGCAGTAGAATACAATATGACAGACAAAATTTCTGGTTGGTATGATAGTTGCAGGTTGTTGTTTAAATGTAAAAAACTGGAATGTGATGCAGACAAATAGGTCAAACAATTCCATAATATTCTAATACAGTATCAGTCGTGTACTGCTTGACACAGTCATGTTGATTTAATATATAGGTGCAACATTGTAGAGTTGTATGAAATGAAATGAGCATGAAGGGCACTTATGGGAAATGGGGATGGAAGACATAGTCAGTGTTGGTTTAATAGGAGAATTTTGGGAAGATGTAATTCACCTGTAAAAGAACCCACATACAGAACCCTAGTATAACCCGTTTATGACTGTTGCTCAAGTGTTTGGGATCCCTCCAGAATGTAACAGCAACAAGCAATAGGGCATGCAGAGGCCTCATGGTTACTACCCGTGTCCTGCCAGGCACAAATCCACTAAGGGTGTATAACCTATGGGGTATGCAGAAAGGGGCTGTAGTCAGAATTTTGTAGTTTTTTGTGTGTGGGGAGGGGGGAGGAGGGAGGTGGATCAGACAATAAAATGCAATTGTAAATTAAAACATAATTTCAGGAGGAGGGGAGTTAGAAAAAGATGTGAATAGAAATTCTGTATCATGGGATGTGGTCCATTACTGTTACTATTCTCACTGAAAATCAGAGATAACACAGATGGACTAGCTGCACACAATCTCTTAGACTTTTGGGTGTCAATTTTGCATTTGTCCAATGGACCACCCGCACTGCTGTAAGAAGAAAGAAACAATTTGTCATTCATGGCTTTCCCATGAGCAACTATGGAAGACAGAGCCCCACTTCCATCGGTAAGATTTATACAACTGAGGTGCGAATGGTTACCCAGATGCTGTCTGCTAATGACTGTTTTACCTCATTAGCCATGCAGCTCATCAGCACACAACAAGACTGAGGGTTTTTTTCCCCTCATTATGGACACCCTCCTGCCAATGCTCCCATCTATTAGTACCTGCAATCATCCTTGCTACTTTCATTTTGGTAACGTCAACCTTATTGCTCTCACTCCCAAGTGACAAAGTTGGTTGAAAGATTGAATGGTGCACTGACAACTTAGTCTTGGTACTGACTTACTAACTTCCTTTTTGCAGAAGAGAGTCATTGCATTAGCTTTGCTACACCTTAATTCAAGTTCTTTCACTATGTTGCCATCCTGTGGGAAAATTCATCCTAAGTACTTGAAACTGTCCATCTGTTCTAACTTTGTTCCTCCTATTTCTGATCTAGCTCACAAATATTAGACTGTAACCTTTCAATCGAATCTGCCATCACAAATAAATTGTTTGCATATGTGAGACTGCTTATTTTGTTTTCGCCTATCTTAATCTCACCCTGCCCGTCATATTGTTTTCGGCATATGATCCATAAATAATTTGAACAACAATGGTGTCAGGTTACAGCCTTGTCTTACACCTGAAACTACCCTGAATCTTTAACTTAATTTACCTTCACCTCTAACTGCTCCCTGACAATCTATGTAAAGATCTTCAATTCCCCCAGAAGTTGCCCCATATTCCATAATCTCATAGAACTGACAATAACTTCCTTCAAGGGACATGGTCATAAGCCTTTTCTGGATCTATGAAACATAGATACAATTCTCTCTGCTGTAAGCTCGCCCTGACGGCCTCTGAGAGGCCTAAAACCACACTACACTGATTTTCATCCAACTTGTCTTCCACTAATATTCACACTCTCCTTTCAACAATGTTTACAATAATTACAAGATGCCTCTGTAGCTGTTACAATCTTTTGTTTTTCATGCTTGAAAATTGCTGAGATTACTGCTTTCCTCCATTCAGACAAACCTGTCCTGACTCCCATGCCATACCAACTAGCCTGTTTAACCATTTGAGACCTGATATTCCACTGTATTTAATGAGTTCTGACTTAATTTCATCCACTCCAGTATTTTTATTGCACTGCAATCTATTGACCATTTTCTACACTTCCTTAAATATGATCCTGTTTCCATCATTATTCCTATCCCATTGTACCTCAAAGTCTGACACATCATTGGATGTTTCATCTACATTGAGAAACTTCAAACTACTCCCTCCATTTTGATGACTGCTAAAGATGCTACAGAATGCATTTCCTGCAGCTTCACCCTAAGTTTCTAACTTATTTCCAAAGGCTTCCCATGATTTCTGCTTGGATTCTGCAATGATCTGTTTGGCTTTGCTTCTTTCTTCAAAATAACTTTCTCTGTCTGCCTGAGTTAAAGTAGAGAGTCATTTTTGAAATTCCTTCTTTTTCCTTTTACAGGCTGCTTTGACTGTCGTTCGACCAAGCTGTCTGCTACTTCCTGCCTTTGTATACTACCATTCCAAGACATTCTCCAGCCACTTCTAGTAGTGTGTCCTTGTACCCTGTGATTTTGCTTTAATCTTTAAATCTATAAGACATGGTGTTTCACAAAGAAAAGCAGTTTCAAATTCTACAACACATGTAAATACTTGATGTTTGGAGCTTTTATATTTATGTTGGTGCCAGAATACTTATTACATCTTCTAATATGCTGTGTTGTTATGGTCTTCAGTCCGGAGACTGGTTTGATGCAGCTCTCCACCCTACTCTATCCTGAGCAAGCCTTTTCATCTCCTCATAAGAACGGCAACCCACATCCACTTGAATCTGCTTACTATACGCGTCTCTTGGTCTCCCTCTGCAATTTTTACCCCACACATTTCCCTCCAATGCTAAATTTACGATTCCCCGATGTCTAAGAATGTGTCCTACCAAGCGATCCCTTCTTTTAGTCAGGGTATGCCAAAAATTCCTTTTCTCTCCAATTCTGTTCAGTACCTCTTCATTAGTTATGCAATCTACCCACCTAATCTTCAGCATTCTTCTGTAGCACCACATTTCAAAAGCCTCTATTCTCTTCCTGTCCGCACTGCTTATCGTCCATGTTTCACTTCCGTACAAGGCAACACTCCACACAAATGCCTTCAGGAAAGACTTCTTTACCCTTAAATTAATATTCGATGTTAGCAAATTTCTCTTTTTCAAAAATGCTTTTCTTCCCATTGCCATTCTGCATTTTATATCCGTTGTACTGCGACCATCGCATGTTATTTTACTACCCAAGTAACAAAACTCATCTACCACCTTCATTGTTTCGTTACCTAATCTAATTCCTTCAGCATCGCCTGATTTTCTAAGACCGCATTCCATTATTTTTGTTTTGCTCTTGTTAATGTTCATTTTATACGCTCTCTTCAACACACTGGCCATTCCATTCAACTGCTCTTCCAGGTCCTTTGCTGTCTCTGACAGGATTACAATGTCATCAGCAAAACGCAATGTTTTTATTTCTTCCCCCTGAACTTTAATCCCTATTCCAAATTTTTCCTTGCTTTCCTTCACCGCCTGTTCGATGTACAAATTGAATAACATCGGAGAAAGGCTACAACCCTGTCTTACTCCCTTCCCAACTGATGCTTCCCTTTCATGCCCTTCGAGTCTAATAACTGCAGTCTGGCTTTTGTACAAGTTGTAAATAACTCTCCTTTCCCTATATTTTACCCCTGCTGACTTCAGAATTTGAAAGAGTGTATTCCAGTCAACATTGTCAAATGCTTTCTCCAAATGCTAACAGAGTCAATTAATATTGTTGAAACGAGATAGAATGGCTGGCCAGTACTTACCATTGTGCTGTACCGCCGATAGTAACACAAAATGAAAAAACAGAAAAAAAGGGGACAAAGGGACAAGCTTTTGGAACAGAGTTCCTTCGTCAGGTGGGAGAGAAGGGAAGAATAAAGGATGGGAACAGAAGGGAAAGGTGGTTCACGACCTGACGTCCACACTCCCGAAACACCACCTTCATGACCTAGGTCGTGAACCACCTTTCCCTTCTGTTCCCATCCTTCATTCTTCCCTTCTCTCCCACCTGACGAAGGAACTCTATTCCGAAAGCTTGTCCCTTTGTCCCCTTTTCTTTGTTTTTTTTTTTTTCATTTTGTGTTACTATCGGCGGTACAGCACAATGGTAAGTACTGGCCAGCCATTCTATCTCGTTTCAACAATATTTATTATCTCTGAGGAGAATTTTCATCATTAATCGAATATTACTAACAGAGTCAATTAAATTGCCTTGACATTTCTTGGAAAAAATTGCTAGAACTTCTAAGCAATGTCAGTTAATCCTCCAGCTGCAGTTTTTATACACTACCAGTGCCTTGACCTTCAGCTGTTATGTCATGCTAAGATTTATTCCATTGTTGATGCGTACTCAATCATTTTAAAATGACTCAATTTTCTTTGATTAGCTTTCAGAGTTAGTTTTCTGAATTTTAGGCCACAAAGTAATGAGTATTTTAAAAAGTACAATGCAAACCAGTAGTTATGTCAGTTGCTAGCTTTGTTCTAGCAGTCAGTATATAACAGTAAATGACATAGTTTCTCCCTGTAATTCAAAACAGCCCTCCAAAGTTGTGTGTTCAGTTACCAATTCAACAATTAGAAATTTCAGGGAAATTCTTCAGCAGTTACACTGGGATGAGGTGTATAAGGAAGCTGATGCTAATTAAAAATATAACTTATTTCATGATACATTTGTAAGAGTATTTGACCATTGTTTCCCCAAGAAAATAGTTAAATATAATGATAAACCACGCAAGAAACCATGGCTTACTAAAGGAATAAGAATATCTTGTAACCAAAACAGGGAACTGGATCTAACAGCAAGGAAGAGTAATGACCCAGAAACAGTCAAATATTATAAAAACTACTGTGCTACATTAAGAAGTTATTAAAAAGTCCAGAAGCATGTGCATCATGTCTGAGATTAGTACCTCTGATATCAAAATTAAAACAATTTGGAATATTATTACCAGGGAGGCAGGGCAACCAAGAGTATGGGGAGACAGCAAAGTGGATGAAAAGTTTACAACTAACAAGCCAGAAGTTGAAAACATTTTTAATAATTATTTTTTAAATGTTGTGGAAAAAATAGGGACTAAATATTCATTAGAAGAAGCTAGACAGTTAACGGGACAGGCCATACAATACAATAGAAATTGCACCCACCTCTCCTTCTGAAAATAAGAAAATAATAAACTCTCTCAAGAGCAAAAGCTCACATGGAATTGATGGTATTTTCAGCAGGGTGATAAAAGCTTGTTCTCAAGAAATAAGTATGATTCTTGGCCACATTTACAGAAAGACATAGAAGAAGTTCAGAGGTGAGCTGCTAGGTTTGTTACTGATAGGTTCGACCAATGAGCAACTGTCACGGAAATGCTGCGGGAACTCAATTGGGGATCGCCGGAGGAAAGACGACATTCTTTTTGTAAATTTCTGATTTGGACATTTAGAGGGCTGGAATTTGAAGATGAGTGTAGTACGATCTTGCTGCCCCGCCTACTTACATTTCGCGTAGTGATCACAATGACAAGATAAGAGAAATTAGGGCTCGTACAGAGGCATGTAGGCATTCTTTTTTTCATTGTTCTATTTGGGAGTGGAATAGAACGGGAAATGCCTAGTAGTGATACAGTGTACCCTCCACCACGCACCTTACGGTGGATTGCGGAGTATGTATGTAGATGTATCATTAAACTTTGATAAAACACAGTACATACAGTTCCATACAGTAAATGGAATGACACCATTAATAAATATAAATTTTGATCAGAAATCTGTAGCAAAGGTAGAATATTCCAAATTTTTAGGTGTATGCATTGATGAGGGGTTGAATAGGAAAAAACATATTGAAAATCTGCTGAAACATTTGAGTTCGGTTACTTATGCTATTAGGGTAATTGCAAATTAGCTTACTATTCCAATTTCCATTCTCTGCTATTGGATGGCATCATTTTCTGGGGTAATTCATCATTGAGTAAAAAATGTATTCATTGCACAAATGTGTGTAATCAGAATAATTGGTGCAGCCCATCCCATATTATTCTGCAGACACTTATTTGAAGAGCTAGGGATCTTCACAGTAGCCTCACAGTATATACTGGGTGATCAAAAAGTCAGTATAAATTTGAAAACTTAATAAATTATGGAATAATGTAGATAGAGAGGTGAAAATTGACACACATGCTTGGAATGACATGGGGTTTTATTAGAACAAAAAAAAAAATGTTGGTAGACACGTGAAAGATCTCTTGTGCGCATCGTTTCATGATGATCATGTGCTCAGCCACCACTTTGGCTTTGGGGTTACCTGAAGTCACAAGTGTATCATGATTGACCGACATCTCTAGGGATGCTGAAAGACAACATCCAATGACAATGCCTCACCATAAACTCCAGACATGGTTTACAGTGTTGTTCACAACATTATTCCTCGACTATTGTCGAGGAATGATGGTGAACATATTGAGCATTTCCTGTAAAGAACATGACAAAGTGTCATATTCATGATCTATGGAACAACTACTACTCTAATGTAATCTAACAGTATGTGGAATACAAAGTTAACTGCACATGTTCATTGTTTATTACTTTGAATAGCTCCACACTGCATGGTTTTAGGTTGTATTAGAATGTCAATTTGCTAATTTCTATTGATAATTTGTTTTCATTCGAAGAGTTCATCAGATGAAGAAATCCCTAAGATAACGAAAGAAAGTGATGAAATCGATACATTGAGTATGTAGAACATGATAGTGATCTGAATTTTAGGTTGAGGATTGTGTTGACTGAATGAGAACAATGTATAAGAGTCCTTTGTTGATAAAGACAAACTTACATGTTGGTGTAAAATAGAGTGAGCTGAAACATCAAAAACTAATAAGAGAAAAAATTGTAAAAATTCTACCAGTCCAAAAAGAAAAGTCATGTATATAACTGGTGAATGTAGTAGTTATCTGAAAATAATTACCTTGACATTATTGATGACATTGTAAATTATATCTATATAAATAGACATTGAAGAGAAATGTCAATTTCCTTGCCAGAGAGATGCTAAAGTGGCATCAAGACAGGAGATAAGAAGAGTCACAAAATGTTTCTGCATCATCTATGTTGTGTGAATTTCATGAAATGGAAATGAGGAATGAAAGAGGAAAAAATGAGTAGTTAATTTTAATTTGTACAGCACTGAAAGCTGGGGTGAATTCACCAGAACAGATTAAGTGTTTCAAACTGAGGCATCTGGGTGCATTTGTTACATGCTCAGAAAACCACTTAAATAGAAAGAGGACAAAAATGTTTGGACTATCAGATGCAGAAACATTTTATGACAATAATCCAGCCATGAGGACAATGTTGGGTATCTAATTCTTCTGCACAGCAAAGAGACTTATCTATATTTGTGATGACTGTTATTTCAGGCATGTTAAAATGAACAGACACCATTTGCGATTCTGTGGCTATAATTAATCAACACAAAAAGGAATTTATGACATTAGCTGCCAGTGAGCAATGAAATACATTCAAATGGAAAGTTGAAAATTTGTGCCCAACCAGGATTCAAAACTTGGTCCTCTTGCTTATTAAGCAGTCACACTGATCAATATTGTCACAAAACCCCAAATTATCTGACTGCCAGTGTGAAGCAGTGGATAGCATTACCAATTGTGGTGCTGAAGGTCTCTGGTTCAATCCCAACCACCAGCAAAAATTTATTTCTTTTTAATTATCACTTACAGAATATTCTACATGTTTCTTATGTTCACTTATAATTTCTACATGTTTATTATGTTAATTATTCTTTTAATTTCTGGTACATTCTGACTGTGTATAAATAGCAGAGCACTCTGCCCGAGAGGCAGTCAGTGCTGCGTGTATGTTTCAGTTCGCAATAAACCACCTTTCAGTGTAAGTGCAGTGTTCAGTTGACAACCCTGCCTTCGAAGTCAAGCCTGCTTCCATTTTCAATGTGACATTGTTTGGTGGAGTTGCCGGGTATCCTGTGCAACAGCTGCATCATGGTGGTTCTGATTAGGCAACTTAAAGGCCGTCGCTTACACGGATTAGAACCAGAATACAAGGGATATACCAAGTACATCTTTCTGAAAGTCTATATCATCAGAAGACCCATGACCCATGGACACGAAACCAGTGGTAAGCCAGCTGCACATCAGACACCCGTCGGTATTCTCTGGAGAGGCTGGACAAGAGCCCAACAAATGGCTAAAAGGGTTCGACCGACTCGCCAAGTATAACAGGTGGGATCATACAATGTGCTTGGCCAACATTTATTTCTACCTGGATGGGACAGCACAGCAACGGTTTGAAAACAATGAAGAGAAGCTGAATGACTAGGAAATGTTCCACACGGAACTTAAGAATACATTTGGAGACTGTCAGTGACAAATCCACTCGGCGGAAGAACAATTGAAAAACTGGGCCCAACAACATGGTGAGCTGACACAGTGGTACATACAGAATGTTTTGGCCCTGTGTAACATAGTTAACCTGGATTTGACTGAGGCCAAAACAATGACCCACCTGATGAAAGATATTGCAGAAGACATGTACCAAGCTCCTCTGATAAAAGACAACGCTACGACAGAAGAGTTCGTTAAGTGGTGCCAGTAGATTGAAGAGATGCAACACAGGAGGGTTGGATGAAAGAAGTATGACAGACCCTCAAATTAGTCCCTATGGCCATTGTGGAAGACCAGCATGACTTTGTTTCTCTCATACGACATACCGTGAGAAAAGAATGACAACAGTTTATGGCAGCTGGGACTATCAGACTGAGTGAACATTAGATTATGGCCATGGACTTAAACCCTGTAACTCATGAGGGAGCCGACACCGCTGAGGAAGAGGTATTTCAGACATTAGCTCCTGTCTGCCCTGTCAATTGCACCCGACGTGAAGAATGGCCTCGCCCTGCTATGACTTAATGCTGCAGCTGAAAACGGCAGCCTATGAACGGGCCAGCATGGCCAGAACCAACTCCCCCGGCAACTATGATACCCCACAGTAGAACAAACGTAAGGAGGACAGAAAACAACACACTAGTGTGTTTCCACTGTCAGTGCCCTAGACATGTCATACGCTACTGCAAAGAGAGAAGGCAAGTATTAAATGGTCATTTTGCCAAAAGACATCAGCCATCAGAGTATTTCCATCCCAGACAGTCACCTGCTGATGAGTTCACTCGAACTATGGGAAGAAGCCTATCACCGTACCCTGGACGAGGTCGCTCCCCGACACACTGCAGCCATTCACTGTTGCCGTACAGAGATACCAGCTGCTCCCCTAGCCACCGAGCGCAGGAAAACTAAGCAAGGCGACCATCTACGGAGGTGAGGCCGCTGCAGATGAAAATCCTCATGGATGATAGTTGCTAACACGTCGGGAAATGTCATTGATGTCACAATTGACGACCAACCTGTCCAGGCACTGGTTGATTCAGGAGCTTCTTTCTCTGTATTGTTGGATAATTACCCCCGCAGACTAAAGAAGACGATGTTCTGTGATATGGGATAACTATGCTGTAGGTCGCAAATTGGAAGTATGTCCAGCCAGCAGGAACTTGTCGCAAGAATGACCATCAACAACAGGACCAAGTCGTTTGAATTTGTCGTTTTAACAGAATGTAGACATAATGTCATTTTCGGAATGGGACTTCCATCAGGCATCCCAAGCTATCGTTGACTGTGGTAAATCTGACTGCAAATTGAGGAAGTCATTCCGATGGATACATGTAATACAGAATTTTCTGGAAAGTTATTTGCCGTTGACAACATGACGATTCCACCGTTGACAATGAGAAGCATTCCAGTCACAAACACAGATGACTGGTTAAACTGTGAAGTGCTTGTCAACAGTAAAACGTTTCTTAGGCTCACAAAAGAAATTTACATACCAGTGAATATCATAAGCATTACCGATGGTAGAGGAGAGATTTGGATCACTAATTGTCATGAGCAGTCACAACCTATCCCCAAAGGAATGTGTATCAGGACAGCTGAACCAGTCGAGGATTGTGAGCTCAATGTTAGTACAGACAACAGTGTAACTTCCTATAGGGTCCAGACTGACCAAGAAACAATGCCAGCGGGTGTTAGCTATATTAAACCAATTTTTGGGTGCATTCACACCCCATCAGGAGAAAAGTAAGACAAAACAGCCCTTGATAAGGCACCAATTAGCCAGCGTTTGTATAGTGTGTCACCAGCTGAAAGACACATAATTCGGGAGGAAGTGAAGAAGATGTTGCACGTAGACATTATTCAACTTTCAGAGAGGCCTCGGTCGTCTCCGGTGCTCCTCGTAAAGAAGAAGGATGGCACGTGACGATTCTGTGTTGACTATTGGCATCTGAACAAAATCACAAAGAAAGGTGCCTACCCACTGTCGTGCATTGAAAACACCTTAGACTGCTTGAAAGCCGCTACATACTTCTCAACTATGGACATACAGATAGGTTACTGGCAAATCGAGGTTGATAAAGCTGATAGGGAAAAGACAGCTCTAATTACACCTGACAGCCTCTATGAATTCAAAGTAATGCCATTTGGATTATATTAACCTCTGGCCACATTCGAATGCATGATGGACAACTTGCTTTGATACCTTAAGCGGACGACGTTTCTTCACTATTTAAATGGCATTGTTATTTTCTCAAAAACATTTGAAGAACATCAGAGTCATGTGTCAACTGTGTTCAGACTGCCAGACACCACCTCAATCCAAAGAAGACCCTCTTCATCGCCAAAGAGATAAAATCCTCGGGCACCTAGTCAACAGAGATGATGTCTGTCCTGATCCAGATAAAGTAAGGGCAGTTACAGAATTTCCAACTCCTCAGCACATTTGTGATGTGAGAAGTTTTCTTGGGCTGTGCTCATACTACCGACGTTTCATAAAAGGATTTTGTACGAAGGCACATCCATTGTAAAAACTTCTGCAAGGAGACACCAAGTTTTACTGGAATGAGACAAAAGAAAGAGCTTTCCAGGCACTTAAGGAGGCTCTAACTTCCACACCAGTTCTAATCTTATATGACTAAAATGCGGAAAATGAATTTCACACTGATACTAGCGGGTATGGGATTGGCGCAGTGCTTGTGCAAATTCAGGAAGGTGCTGAAAAGGTGATAGCCTATGCATCAAGATTACTCTCAAAGTCTGAGACAAACTACTCTACAACTAAGGAAGAATGTCTTGCAGTTATCTGGGCTATCAACAAGTTCCTGCCATATTTATTTGGAAAATCATTCACCATCATGACAGACCACCATTCTTTGTGTTGGCTGACTAGGTTGAAAGATCCATCAGGTCAACTAGCAAGATGGGCAATAAGAGACCAAGAGCACGATGTCACAGTGGTATTCAAGAACAGGCACAAACACAAGGATGCTGATTGCCTTTCGAGGAATCCATTAGGGGAACACAACAGCATGGATGAAATTTTAGCCCTCACTGAATTAGGTGACGTTACAGCTGAACAGAGGGAAGATCCTGCACTATTAAAAACCATAGAGGCCTTGGAGAAAGGAGAACCAACCAATGGAGAGTTCCAACTTATAAACAGGACATTGTATAAGAGCAACTATGATCCACTGGGCCCCAAATGGCTACTGGTCATTCCAGCTCATCTCCAGCCAGTATTTCCACGAAGCTCCAATATCCGGTCATCTGGGATGCATGAAGATCCTAGACAGAATCAGATACAGGTATTACTGGAAACACCTTTGCCGATCTGTCAAGCACTATGTGAGTCACTGTAAGGAGTGCCAGTGATGGAAGCATGTGCCGCAATTACCTCCAGAGCATCTCATACTAATTCCACCTACAATAGCTCCATTCCATCGATTTAGAATCGACCTTTTAGTTAGTCTGCACTGACTTCCTCACACGCTACACTGTCACCAAACCTGTGCTGAATGCAGAAGCTCCAGAGATCGCTAAATTCCTTGTAGAAGACATTATTTTGAAGCATGGAGCACCACATGTGATGATATCTGATTGTGGAAAAGTATTCCAGTCAAAACAAGTATAGAGGTAATGTCACGTTGGAACATTATCCACCGAATGACAACTGTATACCATCCTCAGACAAATCGTCTTACAGAACATTTTAACAAGACGTTAGCAGATATGCTGTCAATGTACATCTATGTTGAACAGAAGGATTTGCTTATAATACTGCAAGACAAGACACCACAGGCTTCACGCCATTTTTCTGCTACATGGTTGTGAAGCTGAGACGACAATGGATACACTGTTCCCCTTCCAGGCAGATGACACTCAGGATGACTATGTGAAACAGCTCATCACCAGGGTTGAAGAAGCAAGACAGCTGGCTTGCATACGGACACTGGATGCCCAGGAGAAGGACTGTCAGCGGTATAACAACAGCACCAACCTGCTGTGTACAGCCCAGGAGATCTGGTATGGATTTTACCCCTGGATGGAAAGTTGGGCTATCAGAAAAGTTATTTAAGTGATACTTTGGTCTTTATTGTGTCTTACACCACCTGTCAAACGTCACATACAAAGTCGACGAATATTAGCCATTGTCGAAACAACAAAAATGAAGAGACATTATCCACATCCTCTGCATGAAGCCTTACTACGATCCTGAAGAGCAGATAGGTGAAAATGACTTCTTGTTCAAGGACTCTTTAGGACGGTAATGATACTGATGAAACCATGACAGGAATGTCTGTTGTCGGTAATCATGCAGAAGGGAAGGATTCTCCAGAAATGCCATACAGAGGACCAATTACAACATCAAGATCTAGGACATTTCAGCTGGCTCCAAAGGGAACCTAACAGCGGGTCGCTGTTTTTTCAGGAGAGGGACCAATGTCGCAAGACCCCAAATTATCTGACTGCTAGCATGGCGCAGTGGGTAGATTTAGCGATTGCGGTGCTGAAGGTTGCCTATTCAATCCCGTCCACTGCCAAAAATTTATTTCTTTGTAATTATCATTTCCAGAATATTCTATGTGTTTCTTATGTTCACTTGTAATTTCTACATGTTTCTTATGTTAACTATTCTTCTAATTTCTGGTACATTCTGTCTGTGTACAAATAGCAGAGCACTCTGCCAGAGAGGCAGTCAGTGCTGCGTGTATGTTTCAGTTCGCAATAAATCTGCTTTCTGTATAAGTTCAAATTCAAATGTTTGTATAGTCTATGGGACTTAACTATGGGGTCATCAGTCCCTAAACTTACAAACTACTTATGAACTAACTAAGACTAAGGACAGCACAAATATCCATGCCCGAGGGGGGATTCGAACCCCCGACCGTAGTGGCCGTGCAGACCGTGACTGAAGTGCCTCAGTCTCCTCGGCCACCGCGGCTGGCTCTGTATAAGTGCTGTGTTCAGTTGACAACCCTACCTTCGAAGTCAAGCCTGCTTCCATTTCAATTCAACAATGTTATTGGGACACAGTGATCAACACGGTGCACAGACTAACCTAGTATGCCTCATCTCAGACACAAACTTGCAAATTATTTACACAGTACTAATGTAGTCCTCTGTCCATTATTAATAATTTCTCATAGCATATCATTGATTCCTGTAAGCATTCACACCTGGTCTGCATCCAGACTGAAGGAGGTCATCTTCACCTTAATTACATACAGGATGTTCGAAAAAGGTGTTTAATACTTTGAGAAGTGGTAGCACTCATCAAAATAAAATAAGTCTGATAAACATGGGTTCAGAAACACATACTTTCTGAGATAAACATGTATTTATAGGAGGCGTACCATGTGGTGTTCATTGATCAAAACACATCCCTCTGCCCTTCTGCATAAAGAATGATATAACTTTTATTTATACGCCGTTATTGTCGCTGGCACACACTAAATATACAGCACTGTAGTGTTGTTTGCAGCTGGGTAAATAACTTCCTTCAAGTGTCCCCATAATGAAAAGTTTATGGGATTAAAGTTTGGGGAATGAGTAGACCTAGGTGTGAAGCCTCCTCGACCAATGAAGCAGTCCTGAAAAGTCTGCAACAAATGTTCACACAAATTGTGATGAAAGTGTGCTAGTGCCCCACCATGTATGAACCACATCTGTAATTGTTGCAGATGTGGACACCCTCCAGCAAGATAGACAATGCATAAGTGAGAAAGTCCAGATAATGAGTCATATTTAATCTTTGCGGTAGCACGTATGTCCCTATTAATTTATTGCCCAGTTCATCTGCCCATATGTTAATTGATAATTGGTGTTGATGCCCTCTTTTCTGAATTGCTCAAGCATTTACATCTACCCATACTTGCGTGTTATGGAAATACACACACTGTGGTGTGACCATGTATAATTTTAGTTAAAACTACCATAAAGTTGCTTTTATACTCCAGTTTAGGATTTTGCATATAATTATTATTATAGGCCCAGTAATACTGTTCCTCAGAAATTTAATTTCTTCTTTCTTGTCAGGCTAGGGCAATCGTCTTCGAAGTAATTAGTTGTAAGAAAAAGGAGACTCATAATAATGTAATGATTATTTCACTAATAAATAAAAACACTTCAAAGATTTTATTACTGAATCAAAAAAAGGGTTTATTGGAACCCCAATAATACATCAAATTGTAAAACTTGAAGAACCCCTCTTAGCAGTTAGTTCTTCTCTAACCACCTCACAAATCATAATCCAAATGACAAAAGAGAACCAGTATATGTAGTCCATGGATCCAATATAATTAATTCATATATCTTCTTTTTTTTTAGTTATAATTTCCTTCTTGCATATTCCTTGGACTTGACGTTTAACTGCCTGGATGTCCTCCTGGACAAACAAAATTATCCAGGGCAGTACTCATACTTATAGCTTTCAAAAATCTCACAAATAAATGATTTGATCATCTTGGGTCGTTCAGGAGGAATGTAGTGCAACTTGTTACACTACATACTCCCCTTCTCAGCCTCAAGATGTCAAATTATTTTATTACGTTTCTTCCTGTTACAATTTATAAATAATCTATTTCTTGAAGGTCTCGATACACCTAAGTATTACTATTGATATTATAATACCATATTTCATTATTGATACTATTTATGCATAACTTTTCATAGTCAGCTAGTTAATTAATATGCATAAAGCATAGTTATTTGATTTAAACAAACACCAGACAAGCAACTCTGTAGATTGTCCTTTGTTCTGAAAGGTAGGAGAATTATCTTTGATTAATTCAAATTATTTCATTATCTTTATGTTAAAGAAAATAATCAAGAAAATTCTTTCAATCCATTTCTAAACCTGAATTTCATTTGTACTTAAAACATTTTGGTATGTGAGGGTTTGCATATTCATCTACCAAAAGTGAGGTCAATACTTCTGTTTCCTATGTGAATCATACCACTGGGAATCAAGTAGCAACATTCCAAAATAAAAAAAGATAAGGAGAGGCCCTCTTAATCCCATCCACTAGTGGTTTAAAAAATAATTAGGTGACAGCAAGCTCCTACTTGACTGCCCACCCCAACACCTATCTGGGTTAGGCCCTCTCATTAGGTACCTAAACCTGTCAGGCCCTCTTATTAGGCACCTGACCATGGGTAGTAGCATCTTCTGTGGGTCTGCCTACCTTCACCAACATCCTCTCACTCCTAACTCCACACCACTAGAGACCACATTTTCAAGCCACTTCCTTTTCTTTCACTCAAAAATTACTCCTGTCCCATAAATATTTTTCTATACCTCCTATGTATTATGAATGTGCACTCACAAATAAGAAATTTTCTCCCACTTTACCCCCTCTTCTCGAAGTGAGGATACCAATGAGTAAAACATATGTGTTTCTATTAATAAAAAAGAATTTCCTCACTACCTACCATTACTCCACATCATATCATCAGAAGCCTGCATTTCCTTACTATCTATGTGTAGGTGTGTAAAAAAATGTACTGTTGTAATGTACGTGTTTACTTGTGTACCAGTGTAAGTTAAAATGTTTGTGTATGTGTTTGTGTGCAAGTGTATTCAATTGTAACCCTAGTAGCGTGTTGATCCTTCGTCAAACATTGCAGGGAAAACAATGGGGTTTGAAATAAGAAAAAATAACTGACACTGAAAAGAAGGATCTTACCGGTAAAGACTACTGAATAATGGAAAGGGGTCTAAAAGACAGTTGGTCGATAAGAGAGTAGTGATAAAGGAAAAGAAAGAGCTGGAGAGTGGAGCCGAAGGAGGACAGAAGATAGCCCAGAAAGACAGGAAACACTCCCCCCCCCACTATGGAATGCCAATGGCTATTGACCAACAACACTTGTTTGTGCAGGGTGTGTGTGTGTGAAAAATGTGTATGTGTAACTGTGTGTGTGTGTAAGTGTACATAGTTTGTTGCAATCCCCACTACAAATAAAATAACCTCCTTTAAAAAACTCAAGTAATAACCCTTCCCATGTTATTAGTTATAAAATTCTTACAAAAGTATAAAACTACCCTGTACAAAATTATAGATAAGAGTTTTACTTCTATTCCAGAAGCCCATCTCTCTCATTTAGAGATAAGTGGATTCTTTAGCTACCTTTGTAGCATGATAAAATCAGAAAATATAGATCTAAGTATAACATATGTTACAGGTTAAACACACAAACATGTAATTAAAAAATGTCGTATCAGATTTTTGTTTTGTCAAATCTTGAAAAAAGTTGTTACACAAAAGAAATCTTTCAAACGTCTGCTTAATCCATTGTCAATTCACACGTTGGTAATGAGATGAAAGGGGCTTTATTCCACAAAAGATACAAGAGATTATGAATTTAACAACCTACATCTACATCTACATACATACTCCGCAATTCACCGTAAGGTGCATAGCGGAGGGTACACTGTACCACTACTAGGCATTTCCTTTCCTATTCCACTCCCAAATTGAACGAGGAAAGAAAGAATGCCTATATGCCTCCGTACGAGCCCTAATTTCTCTTATCTCGTCTTTGTGATCTTTACGCGAAATGTAAGTAGGCGGCAGCAAGATCGTACTACACTCAGCTTCAAATTCCGGCCCTCTAAATTTACTTAACAGAAATTCACGAAAAGAATGTCGTCTTTCTTCCAGCGATCCCCAATTGAGTTGCCAGAGCATTTCCGTTACACTCGCGCATTGGTCGAACCTACCGGTAACAAATCTAGCTGCTCGCCTCTGAACCGTCTCTATGTCTTCCTTCAAACCGATCTGCTGCGGGTCCCAAATACTTGAGCAATACTCAAGACGTGGTCGTACAAGCGTTTTATACGCGGTCTCCTTTACAGGTGAAGTACATCTTCCCAAAATTCTCCCAATAAACCGAAGTCGGCTGTCTGCCTTACTCACAACTGTCCTTACATGCTCGTTCCATTTCATATCGCTCTGCAATGTTACGCCTAGATATTTGAACGACGCGACAGCATCAAGAAGCTCACTACTAATGCTGCAATCGAACATTATGGGATTGTTTTTTCTACTCATGCGCATCACCTTACATTTTTCTACATTGAGAGCTAGCTGCCATTCTTCGCACCAACTAGAAATTTTGTCTAAGTCAACCTGTATGCTATTACAGTCAGTTACAGATGACACCCTCCCATACACCACAGCATCATCAGCAAACAATCGCAAATTACAACTTACTCTGTCCATCAGATCATTTATATATTTAGAAAATAATAGCGGTCCTATCACACTTCCCTGGGGCACGCATGACGATACACTCGTCTCTGATGAACACTCGCCGTCGAGAACAACGTACTGTGTTCTATTACTTAGGAAGTCTTCCAGCCAGTCACAAATCTGTGAACCTATTCCATAAGCTCGTATCTTCGTTAGCAGTCTGCAGTGTGGCACTGCGTCGAACGCCTTTTTGAAGTCGAGAAAAACACAATCCGCCTGTTGCCCTTCGTCCATGGCTCGCAAGATGTCATGTGAGAAAAGGGCAAGCTGAGTTGCACATGAACGATGTTTCCTAAACCCGTGCTGATTCATGGAAAGAAGCTTTTCCGTTTCAAGGAAATTTACTATATTCGAACTGAGAATATGCTCCAAAATTCTACATGAAACCGATGTCAAAGATATTGGCCTGTAATTGTATGGGTCAGTTCTCTTTCCTTTCCAGCAGACTTTTTCGTATTTAGCTCTCTCAGCTGCTTCTCTACACCAGAAATACCTAGCTATGTCCCCCATTTCGGAATTAATATGTTGATCAAATGATGGTATATTTGTGCGGTCCTCCTGCATGAAAGATTTCTTAAAGGTTAAATTTAGAACTTCAGCTTTCCGTTTGCTTTCTTCTATTACTGCCCTGGAATGATCAACTACTGACTGGACAGTGGGCTTTGTCCCGCTTATCGATTTTACATAGGACCAGAATTTCTTCGGGTTCTTGGAAAGATCTTTTGCTAAGGTATGGCTGTGATAATTATTGTATGCTTCACGCATCGATCTTTTTATAGACGCACGAATCTCTACTAACTTTTGCCTGTCATCATTTGCGTGTTCTTATTTGAATCAAGAGTGCAACAGCCTTTGCTTTCTCAGCAGCTTTCTAACATTATTATTATACCACGGTGGATCTTTTCCATCCTTAATCGTCTTTACTGGCACATATTTCTCTAACCCTTTATTAACAATGCACTTAAATTTAGCCCACAATTCCTCTACATCCATAGTCCCAGAATTAAACGATGCCCATTCATTTTCTAAGTGCGATCGTAACATTTGCTTATCGGCTCTTCCCAACAAAAACACGCTCCTAGCCTTCTTGATTGGTTTATGAAATTTGGTCACCATCGACGCTATGATGATATCATGATCACTAATTCCTGTCTCTACACAAACATCTTTAATAAGGTCAGGCCTGTTTGTGGCTATAAGGTCTAGAATATTTCCCTTGCGCGTGGGTTGCCGGTTTAACTTCTCAAGACAGTTTTCGGAGAATGTGTCCAAAAGTAGCTCGCAAGACTGCTTGTCTGTACCGCCTGAAATGTAACTAGCGAGGTCCCAATCTATACTCTTATGGTTGAAGTCACCTCCGACTAATATTACGTGGCCCGGATACCTATGCACTACCTGGTGTAGACTTTCCTTGAATTATTCTAAAACTGCTACAGCAGCACTGGGGGGGGGGGGGGGCGGTAAAAACACCCAACTATTAAATTTACTTCTTTTAGACCTGTTATACGTGCCCAGATAACTTCACAATTACTTTCAACCTCGATCTCAGTAGAAACAATATCTTTGTCCACAGCGATGAACACTCCTCCCCCAGTTGTATCAGATCTATCTTTCTGATATACATTCCATGCTTTTCTAAATATTTCTGAACTTGCCACATCATCATTTAGCCAGATTTCGGTGCCTAAAACTATCTGAGCGCAATAACTTCCATGCAGCGCTGCAAATTCGGGAACTTTGTTTCTAACACTCTGTAAGTTCGCGGCTAATATTTTTATGTTCGAATTTTTGTTCCGAACGTGGCCTGAATTCGCTGTTTGAATGCTGACAGGCGAGTGCTCATCAGAGTTAGCGCCTAGCCTAAAAAAAACCCATGTGCACTCCACAAGTACTCTGCTACCCGAGTAGCCGCTTCCTTAGTGTAGTGCACCCCTGATCTATCTAGGGACACCCTACAATTCCCCACCCGATAACGCAGATCCAGAAATCTGCAGCCATGACTGTCACAGAGTCGGCGAAGCCTCTGGTTCAGACCCTCCACTCGGCTCCAATCCAAAGGACCCCGATCAACCTTGGGAACAATGCTGCAAATCGACAGCTCTGCTTGCACCCCGCGTGCGAAGGCAGCAGCCTTCACCAAATCCGCCAGCCGCTCGTAGGACCTGAGGATGTCCTCAGAACCCAAGCCACAATGATACAATATAATCTCTGACATTAATGGTCTAAAATCAATTATCAAGTTCTATACCAATACATTTGTCAGTGTCCAGCTAACTTCCAGTATGTTAGGTAGAATATATTAATAAGATTAGAGAGAAAAAGAAAAGAAAAGAATAGTAAAAGAAAAAAGGAATTTGAACTTCAGAAAACTAAAAGGAAGAAAAAGGACAAATAACTGGCTTCCTGATGGGTGTCAAACCACCTAATTAGCAAAGTAAGCTAATCAGCCTGAGGGGGCTATTATACGGTTTAAGGTATTTAATAATAGTCCCTTTTGACTTACAGTTAATAATCCCGATTCGTGAGCTTTACTCCAAATGTCATTACTCAGAATATTGTTAGTACTGTCGCACATTAACATCGTTTCTGCAGAAGAAAACATACCTGCAACTTCCATTACTGGTAATCCAGTATCTTTTGTTTCAAAAAGTATACAAAAACTATCATATTTGGAGTTTCCGGTAATAATACGTTTGAAATTGACCTTAACTTTGTATTTGGTCAAGCAATCAATTTCAAATAATATATCAGTACTAAGCTTAGATATTATTAATAAAGAAAGCATAAACAATAATCCAAATATCTTAATTAGTAACCTAGTTTCACTCCTTATTGGTTGACTTTTAATCCCAGTAATCTGATGATATTTACAACTGATATGGGTAATGTAGGTAACATATGATTACTTGATAACTTTTGAAACACCTCTTGTGAAATAATAGATACATCACTACCACTATTGACTAATATTGTAACAAGTAAGTCAAAAATAATACCATTATTTACCGATCTGTTCACTAAAGGTAGGTTTGATTGGTTCATTTTCAAAAATTATCCCTTCTTTGGTTGGAATTGTGTGTTTAGAGTTAACTTTAAATGTATCATATTTTCATGTGGATCTTTGTTTATTAGGATACATTACGTGTAGACACCATTTATGTATCTATGGCAGTCTACGCCACGTTTAATTTTATTCTCAGGTTCCAACCAGAACTACGAATTTTGACTGTCATAATTGAATCTAATTTTGGATACTACATCAGTAAATGCTGTAGTACATTGTAATCTATTATAACTTTTTTCAGACTGAATGTTAGTCATATCTAATTTTGAACTTTTATTCTCAGTTTCCTGAGAACTACCGACCTTCTCCTTAAATTTTTTATTGAAAATTTCCTCTACCTTTTGTTTCCAGTTACATAATTCACTATCAGGTAAACCTAGATCAGAAAATTTTTGATATCTTCCTAAGGCATTATCTTTATTCACTGTTTCAGTCATTGTACAACTAACCTGTGGAAGTTCAGATTTAGAATGGGATTCTAACACCTCTATTCTTTCATTAGTAGAAACTAGTTTCTGATCCAATGAATTTAATTTTTCTAAAACAGTATCATCTTTTTCGGAAACTTTATGCATCAGATCATCAAAAAGATTTTGAGTCTCTGATGAAATTTGCTCATCGAAAATTTGTTTGGAAATAACTTCTACTTGGTCCCTAGTTAATAAGAACTGATTTAATTTTGTTAGTCTGCCATTGAGTTGCAAATAATTTTCCTTACATTCTTTTACATGATTTTCAAGCTGTGAACTTAAGCTGTTAAGTCTGTCATTATTAATCTTCAAATGTTTATTAACTTGGTCAGCTAATACATCAAATATTTCACTTAACTTTTCTTCTCACACATCTAATCTAGATTCTAAATTATTTAGTCCCTGATCCATTTTATATCTATTATTATCCATCTTTTCCTTTAAGGCAGTTTCTAGATTAGATATTTATTACCATCAAACCTTTTCTTCTTAAAAAAAGACAATATTGATGACCTGCCTTTACCTCTCTTTATAGCTATTCCTGACTGTAACTTTGCACCAACACCTGATGAATGAACTGACTACAGCATCATTACTAAGCAGCAACTTCAGTGAGATGATCTGGCGGGTGTAGTGAGGTGAGGCGAGGCGCGTTCCCAGGCCGTGCACAGCCGCGTCGGCTGACAGCTCTCGACAGGCGGCTGCGTCACCAGGCCGCTTGACCCATCAGACAGTCTGTAACGTTGTCTTGTGACAATGCTCATATTTGTGCCTCATGATATTCACTGTTACTTTACTATCACGCTAGTAAATCAAGTAAATAATTAAGTCATAGTGCATAAGAACTTTCACCACGTTTTTTATTAGTTAAGCTTGGATATATTTGTTGAACAATGTCATTATTTGTCAACTAGGACAAAAATATTAAAACTGTTCTCCGGAAAATTTTGGTGGGACAAGTCCCCCCCCCCCCCCCCCCCCCGTCACTGACACCCATGGTTCTGCATCTGGGAATCCCTCTGTGGGTTCTGAGCAGTTGAGAAGTTTGCAAAGTACTGCACCAGCACCTTGTAATCCTCCTCATTTGCCAGTGCCAATTTTCCTTTACTTTTTCTGAAGCAGAGGTTTGGTGGTGTGTGATCTCAGATGTGTCCTGCAAGTGTCCTGTAGAAGTCCCTTATGTTGTAGCTGCAGAAGTTGTCCTCAATGGAGTTCAGCTGTTCCTTCAGGTATTTCCTCTTGGATTGTCTGATAATTTTTGCTGTTGTCTTTCGCGTTTTGTTGAATACCTGTAAATTTTCTGGGAACTTGGTGTTGTTGTATTTCTGGTATGCCAACTTCCTCGTGACGCAAGCATTCTCACAATCAGTGTCCCACCATGGGTACTTTGGATTTTTCTTCCGAGAAATGAAGGCTTGTGTTTTTTCTATGATTTTTCAGCAGAAATTTTGCGTCATTTGTATGTTCTTTTTCCCAAGCTTCATTCACTCTAGAGACAGCAGTCATTTTTGTGTCAAATTTCAGTTGGTCAGTTTTTTTACAAAAATATTCTCTTGGGTGTGAACTTGACTTTGATGTGTGTGAGGTAGTGGTCAGAGTCAATGTTGGCCCCCCTGCGTACGTGTACATCATGGACATCTTTCTGTACTGGCACCAGTGAATGCCAGGTTTTCTGGGGTGTTTTCTGAGAGATGTTGACATAAGCTTGAGGTTGTACCGCTGGCAAAGTTCTATAAGCCATGTGCCATGTGCCAGTTTGTTGTTGAATTTGTGTGTGGGATAATTTCAAACTGTTTTCCTGTGTATTTTTTCTCTGCCAACCTGTGCATTGAAATCACCAAGGAGAAGTTTGATGTCATCCTTGGGGACTTTGGATAATACTTTCTCGAGGGTGGACTGTGGGTCTTCCTTTTATTATTAATGTCACACTGTAATTGTTTTGTACTTCATTTATCTTTTGTTATTAAATTATTTAGTACTTTTTTCAATATTCTCTTCAGGAAGTAACTAATTACAGTCTGTGAAATTGATGTCTAAAAATAATGTCTTGGAAGTAATACTTAGCTGATCTCCCAAAACAATAAAAAAATCATCCTTGGAGGGAGGTATTCATCTGACCTCCCCAAAAAATAACCTACCTTGGAGGGTGATATTCATCTGACCTCCCATAAAAACACAAATAATATAGTAGCAACTATATTTCTATTTTGAAATTAATATTTTTGGTCTAATAACTATGAAGGCCTTTTACTGGAAAAATTAAATAAAATGAAAAGTAGCTTACATACCGCCTTGGATTCTGTCCCAATGCAATTGGCATCAAAAATAGCTTGGACTCTCTAGAGGTATAGAATATACAAGCCTATGGAAAGAGACCTCATCCATAACAGTTTTCTCCCATTAAGAATGGATCAAATACCCCAGGACATTCAAAATTCCCAGGGGCGTTCTGGCCAGATGTCCCGAAGGGTCTTCTTGATTCAGCCCATACATTATCTATGTGATTGAGATCAGGGGACTTTGGAGGACACAGAAGGCAATGAATAAATTCAAATGTTAGTAAAGCTTAACTGCGGGGCCATCAGTCCATAAACTTACAAACTACTTATGAACTAGCTAATGCTAAAGACGGCTCAAACATCCATGCCCGAGGGGGGGGGGGGGGGGGGGGAATTCAAACTCCCAATGGGAAACTGCCTGGCGCATCGTGCCATAGCGCCTCAATGCGCTTGGCTGCTCGGCTGTGGCAGGCACTGAATATTCTTCCTCATTTGAAACCAACTCTGAATCCAAATGCTAGTATGTGATTGTTGATTATCATGTTGGTAAGTGACACGTATTTTGGGGCACCAAAGTCAAACTTCAGGGATGATTAAATTTTCAAGGAAATGTTTGTAGCATGCTGCCCCATGTAAGACATCCAGCCACGTTTCACATTTATGCGCACACTTCTAGTACATGTGGCCACAAAGTGCATGTCATATCATTGCCCATCAGTGCAGTAGACAACAGCAAGACCTTTGCTCATGGACTCAATTGTGCACTCGTCAGAAAAAATGACTTTCCTCTAATCAACTTCTTCTGAAGACAATTGCTAGTCTCTCCATGGCTTGGCTGTCAGACAGTTATTTTTTGATGAGAGCATAACAGGACCTGAATCCATGGTCCTTTAATTTTGTGACAGCAGTTCTCAATCAGCCCAGGTAATGTGAAGCTCTCCTTATTTCTCAGATGACTAAAAAAGGAGTGTTCTGGCCCACTCTGACCGATTCCTCATCTTATCTCTGTGTAGTGACTCATGGTGTTCCAGGAATTGGACTCTCACTACCTCACCATTATCTCTGTCTAATCCATTTCCTTGCTGTGGAAGTGTCAACACCATAACGTCCTGCACTAAAATCATTTTCAAGGAGTACAATCATTAATTTGGAACATTCATATCAGGCATTTTGAAGCACACCTACTGTGTATGTCATTCAGCTAGTACATCTCTATTAGTTGAAAATTATAAAGACACCATGTAACGGTTGAAGTAATTACTAATAAATACATCAATTTTAAATATTTTTATTATGACCATTTTTGAAACAATGAGAACCACAATTTGTAGCGAGTTAAGGTTTAAAATATTAACCGCATACAGTATGACTAAAATTTAAAAACATGACAACTCCAGTCAGATTCAAATACTTGTTCTTTACGTTCATAAAACATCAACCTTGTCACTCTGCTCTGCCACTGAAGCAGATGTGTAGCCCTCATCACTGTCGTAATTTTACCAATGTGCAGTTATTACATTTCAACTGTTTCTACAGGCTCGAATAATGATTTTCAAAAGAAATTATACAATGAGTTAAGTCTTGAAATACACTATAAGCTAACTAGTAAATTGCTTCTATTTGGCAATGTAAACACCATGCTGAAGCTCCGCAAACTGCACAGTTGGGAACAATGGAACTTCTGAATTTGGGCATGCAGAATGTTCTATTCCTGGAATCTAAATTATCTGGTCTCATTTTACAATAAGGCACCCAAATATGATGAAAACTAATGTAGCCTAAAACATGACTGATGACTACACTACTGTACAGTTAGAGTACTGACAGAGTACCAATGCAACAACTGTGCTAATACCCGAAATAATCCTCCTGCAGCCCTTCGTATAAACAAAAGTTCACTTATGTTCCATAAGTTCAGCCCGATAGCAGTATATCAAAATCAGCTTCATACGAAGCACTCAGCTACAGTCAATGTGAAATCCCACATTGTTCTACTCTGTTGTATTCAGTTCTTTGTATTTTACCATTAACAAGAGTGGTAAGTAAATGCAAAATAACTTAGACAGTATCTCCATTTATGAAAAAAGAGGCAATTTTGTGTGTTGACTGGAAAAATAAAATCATAAAAATAAAAAAAAGTGAAAAAATTTGGTAATATCCAATTACAGTACAAGATCACTGGTAAAAATGTACAACTTGTCTTGTTATTCTAATAACCAGGGGCCACCATCTGGAGACATTGGGCATGTGTGACATTGAGTTTGTGTGAATGAGTTTTTCCTATTTTCCATGAAAACTGAAATATTTTAACAGTTTGTTTCAATGTGCCTGTCTGTAACTCAATGCCTCCTTTTCGTGGTTGTGTTGTTTAGCCTTTTTAAGGGGACTAAACAGCTTCGTCTTCAGCCCCCTGTGTTCCTATCTAAGACATGACAGCCGAAGACTGACCTTACTAAAATTTAATGCTCGTCACCCAGATGGGAAACCCCTAGGTGTGTAGAGTGTCTACTATTGCATTGTTGACAAGACAAAATGAGTTGTGCAAGTGGTTGACTTAGCTAAAATATGACAGCAAGATACATACTGGCTGTTCACTAGGATAATAAAGTATGAGCCAGCCACTCTGAACACATTACAAACCTCGAGTTATAAGCAGAAAACACTACACAAAATTAGCAATCAGCTTAAAAGTGCTGGAGGGGTTGAGACTTGAGAGATCAAGCTAAGGTAATCACCAGTAAATGGAGTGATACAAACCATCTGCATGAATAAAACATAAAACACAGTCAGCCATGGAGGCATCATCACCAAGGATTAAAGAAAGTGCAGCAAGCAGACTGAAGAATTGGCCCAAGGCAGCTAAAAGTGGACAGTACAACAGGATGTGGACCACAGTCAAGAAAGAGCCACAATAGCAATTTGGCGGGTCGTCTCGACCAAAAATATGGCCACGCATTAACCAGATGGCCAATCTAGAGGCATCAGAGTCGAGTCCCTACAAGAGACCCTCAGTGAGGACTTCCATGCAGCCATAGAGAGCTTGATCACATGGAGCTTGTCCAGCATGTTCGAGTCAAACTCCAAACCCAAAGGACCCTACAGTGCGATTCCAACTGGAAATCCTTTACTTGGAGAAAAATCTCCAGGGGCTGTGAAATGGTGGCCTGCTTGAGCATCCAATCGATGCTAGCCAGACTTGCTAAGGGCAAAGACAGAGTGTCAAATAGCCCGCACTAAAGGATGTTAGGAAAACACTGGTCGAAGGCTTCCAAGCCACTCATGGAGTTACTACATATAACAAAAGACTTACCTAGGCAGGCTCGGAGATGTTAAAGAGCACAAGAAATAGTGACCACCTCCACAGTAAATACACAACTCCCACAAGGCAAGGAATGCTGTTCAATGCAGTCATCATGTACCTAGGCCATCTACCAGGGAATCATCAGTACAGGCAACTCTGCACCATGAAACGAAATGGGAAGTGCCAGGAACTGTCCATGGAGATTTATATGTAAAACTGGGGCTTTCAAGTCATGTGACAGACACGAACAAAGCTGCAAGTGTGTAATGGACCAAGGAGGAGTGCAGGAAGGATAGTGGAAAGTGCAAGGGACAGGACTCTAGCAATTAAAGAAGGGAACGACACGGACCACAATTGGGAGACCCAACATGGGCCGTCATGTTGGGGAGGGGAGCACAGCAGCTGAAAAATAAACCTGTGGTTCAGGTGGTGGGGTGAGGCATGAACATGCGCAATGTATGAAGATAACAGTTGTTACTGGTGGAACCGCAGGCCAGCTTCAACAAGGATACTTGACACCGGACTTGTGCTCTATAGGGTTAATAGCCATATATGTTTCCACATTGTTGTTATTGTTATGCCTGTAAGTAATACTATGAAGTGATGTTAAATGGTTAGAACACATGACATTTGTAATAAGGAGATGCATAAATAAGTTTGGAGTCCTTATCAAGAAGACGAAAAACCAGATATCAGTGTCTCAGAAATGCTAATGGAACTTAAATGTGACGGGGGAAAAGACGGCACTGTCCTAGCAGAAGATTGTCAGTTAAATGTAAAAACTTGATAGTAATGAAAGCCTTGCACTAATTTTGCAGTCTCTCAGAATCAGATTTTTATTGTCTCATAACATACAAGTTAAATCATTGATTTAGTGTACAGGAGACTCGTCAATATAAAATAATAATATATACATACAATGTAGTTATAAAATCACAGTACATAATTATATGTTTTTATCCTGCTCACATACTCAGATCATCATTTAAGAATTCATCAATTGAATAATAGCATTTTTGTACCAGAGTGCTGTATAATTTTCTTTTCATTGATTCGGTTTCAACCTTTCGAAAATGTGTGTTTTTTAATTTATTACATATTTTCATTCCCATATAGTGTGGGGCCTGGGCATATAGATTTAGTCTGTGCGTAGGTAGCATGAAACTGTCTTTGTTCCTCGTTTCATAACTGTGCTGGAAGTTATTATGAAGAAATAGTTCTGGATTATTATTTATGAATAGAATTATTTCGAATAAGTACAATGAGGGAACACTCAGTATATTTAGATTTCTTAATAATGGCCGACAGGATTCTCTTGGCTTTGAACCACACATGTTTCTTATAATTTTTTTCTGCAGGATTAATATTCTTATCATAGTGCTATGCATTTCCCCAAAATATGATGCCATATCTCACAATTGACTCAAAATAGCTACAGTACACTATTTTTCTTGTGTCTAAACTAGTTACATTGGCTAGGATGGACATAGCAAATGCAAGGCTGTTTAATTTGTTTTTTAGGTAGTCTATGTGTGAGGACCAGGATAGATTGCTGTCCAGTTTCATTCCCAAGAATTTAACATGATCTGCTTCATGTAGTTCCTGACTATTGTGCTTGATCTGTATGTCATTTAATTTAGACTGTTTTGTCTTAAACTGCATTACCTGAGTTTTTTTTTTTTTATATTTAATTTTAGACCATTTAGATGGAACCAGACATCTAGGTTTTCTAGGGTCTTTAAGACATTATCAGGAATTTCGTCTGCTTTTCTGTTTTCGATCAGTACTGACGTGTCATCAGCAAATAGAACTGAATGATAATTTATATTTATGGGTAAGTCATTAACATAGAAAAGAAGAAGGATCGGGCCTAGAATTGAGCCTTGTGGTACCCCCTGTGGGATAGTTCTCCACTTAGAGGAGTATTTTCCTTTGCTCGATGTTATGACAACCCTTTGTTTCCTCTCTGTTAGATATGATATACACCACTGTAGGGCAGTACCCATAATTCCATATTTTTCCATTTTATATAATAATAGGGAGTGGTTCACACTGTCAAACGCTTTGGACAGATCACAGAATATTCCTGCTGCTTTTTGTGATTTGTCTAAGGTGGAAGTAACTTTGTTGACAAATTCATTGATAGCATAGATTGTACTTTTCCCTTTTTGAAAGCCAAATTGCAACAATCAGTTCAAATATTTCTCATATTGCCCATAAATCATTGTGCGACAGTTTTCTATGTCATACATGAAATGGAGCAGGACAAATTTGCTTCTGTGATCACAACTGAACTCAAAATTACTCCATATAAAATAAGTGCTGCAAGAGGATTTAATTATAAAGTTGTGCAAGGCATTATGTATCATGTAATTTATTGCACTTAAATTCCCAAATAAATCTTTTGTACAATATTTTTAAGATTATTATGTTGTAAATACAGAAACATAGATACAATCCAAAAATAAACATGCATGGAACATAAAATGACTAGAAATAATTTCTCAAAACAAATGCAATGTACAGTGACATATTTATTTACACAAAACGCAGTACTTTTGAGATCATTTATATGCCTGACTGCAAATGAAACAAAGTAATTTATACCTTACATCATTGCAACACAAGAGTTTCTATGTAAAACTAGAATAATACTGAAAAACAAAATACAATACACCATATTTGGGGAGAAAATGGGACAATCATTTATCACAGTACAATAATAAACTAGAACAACACTTTTGTATATTCCTTTTTGGGTTTACTTTAAATTCTCTACTTCAAGAAAAGGAAATGTCTGTAAGTTCTTTAAGTAACAATTTTTTCCTTAGGATGTTTAACAAAGAATTTGATAAAGCAACTTCTTTCACTTTTCTTCCTTTAGATATAAATAATATCCTTACAGGGGTACATATAATGCATTTATTATCTAGTAATACAATAGTGTGAAGGAAAGCTTTAACAAAGAGATTTAGACACTAAATTGTGCCAAACAATCCACTTATATCACAAATATTAATTTTCATAGGTGTGCTCAGTACTTCAATTTCTATAAGTTATAACCCATGAAAGAAAAACGTTTTAAGTGTTGCTGTCACATTGCTGGAGTTGAAAAATTACAGCAATGCTTTTACTTGGTATTTTTGGTTATTAAAATAACAGCCATTCAGAAAAAAAAATCAATAAGGAATGCAACAAAAAGGAAAATGTAACAACTAGAAAAAAAGAGTGCTTGATTTGAATGAAAATCTAATAGTTCTATCTTTGGTAAAGAAAAAAAAATCATGGTTTAGAAGAAAACAAATATGTAAAAATTATAGCTGGATCAAAGTAACAGCACAGTAGTGAAATGTAACAATTCGAAACAGAGCTACAGGAGCTCATGAAAGCATAACAGCTGCTGCTTTGAAATGATAAGTTACTTGAATGTGATAGGAAAACAAAAATTAGTGTGTGATTCTTCTTGGGACAAATTTGGATATGGTATTAGCAATGATAGGCTATATGCCACAGACTAAGATTTTCATGAGGATCAAACATTCTTGTTAAACATTTGTCTCTAAAAGTAAACAAAAACTGAGTTGGCAAGAATCAAGTGAAAGTAAAGATGAAATTCACTGTGGCTTTGTCAACCAATAAACAAACTGTACTGGAGGCTTGGTCCTAAATCGCCTCTGAATTGCAAAACTCCAAAGTTGTAGAGTAAAATTAGAAAGTGTCTTATCAGGCAGGAAATCTGAAATGTAGATTATGATAATTTATTTAAGAACGTGGAGTCACATCACATTAAAATGAGCAGCAATTTGGCTGTCTTAATCAGGTGTTAGGCACTCAGAAGAAAGTGTTACAGGTAAGAAAAAATAATGAAGTGGAACACATCAACCATTAAAGTAAATGTATCAGACAAACAATAACAGAATTCACATGGAAAGTTAACAAAAATTCAGAAGTTGACTTTAGTGAGAATAGGACTTTCCATGTCACCAAACCTTTCAAACTTACAGAAAAGTCAGATGAAAATATAAAGAATGGGTTTCAAAAAGATAAAGTTGAATCACCTTTTGTTTACCTGATGAGACTGTTTTCCTCTTATAGAACAGAACATTGATTAGACTGGAAGGACTTCATAGATAAGTTTGCAAGTTCGCTTGATGATTATTTTCCAATAAGACAAAAATAATGCACAATCAACACTTCAAAAAATAAGCAATTAACAATGAAGAAAAGATGCAAACTGGGGATGATTTTTTTAGGCCAGTTAAAGACAACTTTATTTAGCATAAAAGAAACACAAAGTAATGATGTCCTTGTTTTGGGGAAACCAAATTGGCAATGAGTGTGAAAGGAAAAGTATACAATAAGTGTTAATTGGCAACTTTGGATCACGGCTATTAGACATGCAAAATAGCACTCAAAAACTGATATTAAGAAGCACAAGAGAGAGATTCGCAGTGAGAATTATGTGGAGAATCAGAAAAATTCTTTTTCCATTACCATTTCAATAAATTGTAATTTTCCCTTGATTCATATTGTTTTAGGTTCCTTTTAGTATTACTTGACTGATGAAGTTTAAATCATTTGCAAACATACAACTTCAAAGCCAAATACAAAATTAATTAATTTATTTGTTTGTTTTTTAACAACGAATGTAGAGGCACCGGTTACGACCAATTAGCTGTACATTCATTGTTTCACATACTCACACAGTTGCTGCAATCACAGCCATTTTCAAAGTTTTTTATTATTGCATAAATCTATGCTATTCATACTTTTCCCCTGAAATCACATACAGTACCAGTATCCAGCTCATAGTAAAATAGATTTGTTACTCATACACAGCTGTCCCAATGAGATGCAGAAAGGCACATATATAAAGGCTACTACTTTTCTTAAGCTTTTCAGCCTATACAAACTTCAAAATACACACACACACACACACACACACACACACACACACACACACACTGACTGCCGTGTCCAGCTACCAAGACAGTCTTGCCATAACGGCTGGAGACAGCAGTCATGTACATGTGAGTATATGTAAGACAGTGTATCGTGTTCCTGTGTCTGATGAAGATCATTTAGGCTGCATTTTTTTTTCTTTCTTTTCTTTTCAAGTCTTGTGTGTGCCTTTTTTGCAGCTCATCGACATGACTTTATGCTCTGTAGCAATCTATACCTTTCAAAATAGTGTTGTAATTTTTCCTGGTCTTCCCATTGTTTTGATCTTGCAGCGTTAACCCAGATCGTGCGGAATTATTTTTGGTTTAACTTTTTTCTCAGAAGCTATTATTACTTGCATATGACTGCACCAGATCATTCTAAGGGATTTTTTTCCCAATCACACCATTAGTTTTGCAATATTGGCCTTCTTTCTGGTTGACATCAAAATGAATGTTTCATTATTTTTTTCTGGTGAATCAATATTATTAAAACAACAGTTAAGATGAAATACATACATATAAAGGTTTCAAAAATTGAAGAAAGTTAAAAAAATATAAACCCAACTACAAGGAAGTCTTCAGTAACTTCTGTATGAACCTCAACTTTGCAACTGTATCCAACCACTTTGCAATCGAGAATACAAATTAAAATTGATTTGCAATGGGAGCAGATGATTGAAAGAAAAAAATATAACACTGTACATGAACTCTTACAGACAAGAACAAAAAAATAAGCTGCCATTCTCGTCCTTCTGGAAGGACATTAGCACTATCGGGGTTAATTATTTGAACAATCATGACTTTTTGCTTACCAATGACTAAATTTAAAGTACTACATTAACAACTACCTATCATCCTCTATGTATACTGTGTATAGATAATACTTTACAACAGTAAGATTTGTTAATTTGTGATGTAATACCTCATTCTTGTCAGTCACAGATGACAAATTACATTTGAGTGTTATCAATAAATATACATGAAAAAATATGGATATACCAACATTGACATAAATAACTTTATGCAACTAGTACTGTCACACAGATGAAAATTTCAGACTATGAGTTTATTTAAAGAAAACTTACAGATACTCCCTTTTAAAGATATTTATTCATTTACTGCATCAGAAGTAGTAATAGACATTTGCTGAAGCAAGACGGAAGACAAACATCACATCTGCTGAATTTAAGAAAAACAAATAAATTCCCCAGATAAAAAATTTCTCATTATAAATGCTCGTATCATTAAAAGTTAAATTTATTACTATGTCATAAAAATGAAGATAAAATGTGAAACAGATTTTCATGATAAAAACTCACTATGGTTAAAATGACAATTTTAGTAACCTCTCAGGCACAGGGTCAAAAATAAAAATCACCAACCGCAGATGACAAAGGTTCTATATCTTCTTTAGTAAGTATTAAACAATATAATGAGAATAGTACGGAACTCACCACAAATATGTTCATTGAGCTGCAACAGGCACTTAAAAAAAAGACACTCATACACACATAACTTGAAGCTTTTGGTCACAGCTTTCATCAAAAGGAGACACACATTCATACAGTCACACACATACACACTTCAGAAACACAACCGCCGTCTCCAGCTGTTGTATTGTGAGTCACCCTCTGTGGTGAGAGGACTGCACGGGAGGGGAAGGGAGGGGAGATAGGAAAGTTGCAAGGTGATGGTGGTGGGGATGAATACAACATGGTCTTGCAGGGCATGTAGGTGGGCCCATCTAGTACCTATATGATCGTATTAATACGGATGTGTGTCTTTTTCTTGGCAAAAGCTTCTAGTTATGAGTATAAGAGTGTCTTTTACACATATCTGTCACACCTTGATGAACGTAATTGCAGTGGATTGCAAACTATGCTCATTACGTTATATTCTTGAATTCCATTGTTAGATTTTTAAATACTCCTTTGTAAAGAGAGACAAATATATATATATATATGACCTGTGTCAATGGGTATTGAACTAAGAAAAATGCTTGTATTTCATACCAGCGATGATAAAAGACATTTAAGGACTGGATATCCAAAGAACTAAATACACACACACACACACACACACACACACACACACACACACACACAAAATACATATTAAAAATACCTTATCTTCATGCGGTTGTGCATGCAAGGAAAAAATGGCATGATTTGTTCAACTAAAAACAAAAAAATGTAACATCTGTGCTGCGGAATAAGAAACAATCCTTACGAAAACTAGTATTTTGGTAAAAAGTATCAGGACATGCAAACAGAATTCTATAATTCTATTCCCAATAACTTTCAATATGAGCAACAATGTCAGATTACTGTTATTTCAATTACAAAGATAAATATGTTTTTGCAATATAATAATATTTTTGGTATATTTTCATAAATTATCAATTTCACTATCACTTCACACGCCAAAGGGCCTTCTACTGTCTTAGTATATTGAAGTTACATACATAAACTTCACACCTGTATCAATACATCTCCTCCTTCAATGTTCCTTTTGCACTAATATCTAATTTTTTTTTACCTGATGTACTTCTTATGCTTCCCTGGGTGTTTATTATACACCAGAATACAGTTACAACAGTCGGAGCACATCTAGACAGTTTTCAAGCAACATTACCAAGTCCCCAAGTATTTTTTTTGAAGCTCGTGGAAAATTTTTGTGCATAAAAATTATTGAATAGCATTATTTTTTTCTAATGCACTCAACTTTCCATTTTTCATCATTGCAGCACTTGAAACTGTTCATTCTAACATCACGTGAAAGTCATTTCTTCCTCAAGATATCTTCCCTCAAGATACTACAATGAACATTGTGACAAATTACTTACCAACTTTCTTATGCCCTTCAGTTATGTGGAGGGATTGACAACATCAGACAAGATTCCATTCAGTCAGTAAAATTTTAAATTCTAGCTACCATTCAATAAAATGGAGAACAGGTACTCTAGCAAGTCTAAATATAATATTTTTCTTTTCTAACAAATGTTAAGCTTTATGAATATAAACTTACATCAGTTAACCATTGATAATACATGAATATATTGTACAATGAAAGAGCTCTATATTTAAACACCAATAATTCAGTTGAGAAAAATGCTAAAACATCTCATAATGCCTTGTTCTATTTCACAAATAGTATAATACATGCAGCTGGATAAGAGTCAATGCCGGAAATACTGAAAAGAATGAAAAATAAACTATAATTATATATTAATCTATAGTATATTTATTGCTATTCCTGGCTGATGAAAATTAAAAAAAAAAAAATACACATGATTCAATTTCATGTGAACACAGTATCAGAAGCAAAATCTCATGCTATCACTAGAATATGTAGTATTATACTATAAACAATAATAATGCATTGATTGTACCAGCAGCCTGAAATGCACACATCTGGAATTAACCAATTACAAAAGAAATAAGAAAATGAATGTATTAAAAAAAGAAATAATAATAATAATAGAACTTTTTTTGTCTTCAACTTGCACAGACACATTGAATAATGTGTTACCCACAGGAAAAGTTACAAAAAAGATCTTATTTTGAATTCTGATAAGACAAATCACATTAGTGTCAGTTCTCACTCACTTTGAAACATTACGCTTTTTTATGAATGTAAAAGTCACTCATCTGAAGAATGCAAGATTTAAAATTTAATTTGGATTGGAAAAGACAGATCACAGGTAAAAATGTGTGTGTGTCAACAGGTATAGCGTATAGATATAAAAAACAGTCACAGTCAGGAACTTTTTTACTTAATCCATTCTCCAAGTAAAATGTTTAGCACAAACTTTTGCCAATCTTTGTGCCTCCTATTATATCTGTTTCTGCCTTTTCCACTCCAAGATTGAACATCAGACTCCTGCACTGACATACATAACTTTATACTTTACTCTCCCAGTTGCATCTTTCATCAAGTGCACAAGTCACACTTTCTAAAAACTTAAATGGACATTAATGATCATGATACCACTTATCTAGGAAAAGTGTAAAGAAATAGTAAAGTCAGCTTAATATGACAACAGATTATGTGCATTGACAAATAATGGATGAATGGTAAAAACATTGATGAGATCCATTGAAAAGGAATGGAAAACATTCTGGTAAAGGTGTCCTCACCCTTTACAAGGTGTAAAGAAAATCTAGTACAAAACTATATAGAACTAAATTGGTTCTCTTAAATAACACTCTCAGGCTGAACAATGATGCGCTCATTATGGAATGTGTCTCCAGTAGACCAGCAACTGCGACGACATGTAAATATAAGCACAGTTCCATATTCTACATGGGAACTTGAGGACACAGCCTCTCCAGAACAAGCTACTGTTAAACGCAGTCGAGGAATCAATGTCGGTAATAGCTGCATCTCAAACACCATATCACCATGACAATGTGAACACCTTGCAGGTGTTTCATTCATTGGTTGCAGCAACAATGGTGCACCACCTTCTCGGGAGTACCTGTAAGTTTTTGAAATATAAGAATTAGATATGAAGTTGTAATTTATAAGGTAATTAATGGTGAGCTAAGTAAATAGGCTAACATATAAACAGTTGTACTATTAAAACAACATTTTTTTTCTCTCTAACAAGCAGCCCTCTACATTTACATATTATGTGGCAAGCCAAATCCACAACTGACCACTCTGGAAATGAACCAAGGGATTCTGAATTCAAAGTTAAGATTTGAAGTGCATCAAATAATGTAATAAATGAAACTGCAGGCCAATGGAAAGATTTGTGCGCCTGTTTGTCAAATGTTAAGAGGGTTTTTTCCCCCTTTAATTACTCTAGTGGGATTGCTACTGTATCTTCTGTGTGGCCTTTTGCTACTTTAAGGGCTGTTTTCTTATTATTTCTGTAATGCTAATGTTGTTATATATGGATGTGAAATCAGATGATGTAAGAGTGACTTAATAGATATGTTTATTTTTCTAATATATTGTTATCACTTGTCAGTGTCCAAGCTGCTGCTGACTGTAAATGAATTGTGTTCATCAAGTTCCACTGTTCACAACAAAGAAAATTATTGGAAAACGTCACAGGTCACTTAGATCTCACTCAAGTCCAATACATACTATTCCCACAATTTGAACCACAGTTATCAAATGCTGAATTGGCAACAATTTTGGGAAGTCAGAACTTCAGTAAAAACAACTCTAGCAGGTAACTGCACAATTCTTAATACCACAGTATTCAGTCAGTTATCAGTTTCATGTCTTCGGCGAATCATTAATAGCACTACAGTACAGGTTGTGCAACTTCCAACATGGGGGTTGAGATGTTTTAAGTATTTTAATTGTTTTTAAGCACTGATAACGACTACAAAGTGGTAAAAATCTAGATCTGCAAATAAATAAATATTTTTATGACTGACTGGTGAAAAATTTCCACAAGTCGAATACAGTCATGGAGCACAAATTCCACCTTGAAATCAAGCCTGATAAATTGATTTATTTTATTTTACTTACTTCATATTTGTTCTAGTGACTTTTATCATGGTTAATTGTGTTGCTAGGCAAGATTTTCCAGTGTTGGCTTTATGCTGGAAAAATACACCTGAAGGGTCTACTTCAGCTGTTGCCAATTTCAATTATGGGAGAAGGAAAGAGGGAATTAAGTCCCGCCAACAGTATCTTAATTAGAGATGGAGCATAAGCTTCGATTGTTTTGTAAATGAGGGAGAAGGAAATTGGCTTTCCCCTTTCAAAGGAAGCATCACAGCATTTGCTTCACATAATTTAGGGAAATCAGGAAAACTGAAATTTGGATGAGCTGAAGCAGTATGTTAACCACTCCACCTCGCCTGACATTACCTGTGGAGGTTTACTTCTTATTGCCTAACTCTGCTGTAGGCTGCTTCATCTCTGCTGTTATAAGCTGCACATGGTTAAAATGCAGTTTGATTGGTGGTAGCTTTTGCTTGGCATGTACACGTTGGTAGTTGGTGATAAATGATAGGAACTAAAGCAATCTAATCAGGAGTGACACTCGGACAGCAAATACGACTGTCTCTCATCTTTCTTCTCTCACATGGCATTAATTAACCCCAAAATTATCTGCTGTCGATAAGTGTACATATTTTTGTTTGGAATACAAATTGCTACCAGATCATGAACAGAAAAAGTACATTAAGAACTAGTCACTAGAAGGCTAGAACAGTTATTCTAAATTATTGGTTGTCATTTAAAGCAGTTTTACAGTAAAAACTCCATTTTCCTTAAAAATAAATAAATAAAAACAATCGTCACACTCATGTAGACACTGACTGTCGATATACTTTAAAATCTTCTTCTAACATTTACACTGCAACTTGTCAAAAACATAAAGGTATTTTGAATAAATAAGTCATGATTTTGCAAAGTTACTCATAAAAAATTATGAGTTCACAATGCCAAATTGCTTAAGGTTAAATTTTACTTGTGATGTTGGCGGCCTAGAGTGCTTGTTGGCAACAGATGAGAATGGCTGGAAATGAGTCGACCTATGATGGAACAGATGCAGGCAGCCAATCTGAATGCAACTGGTTTTAACTGTTAAATGAAAAAGTAATTATATGAAAGAAAGAACATAAAACTGATGCATCCCCGCTTTCACACATTCCAATGAATTGTGACATTGTTAACTGATAAGTAGGTGAGTGGCGCTGTAGTGAGCTAATGTTGTCAACAAAATGTTTCCTTTATGATGATAATTAATTTACTGACCAGACAAGAGTATGTACAAAAACCTGTCAACCATAGAACAGTAACAGCATTAATGACACTTCACGGTCAACAGAAAGGACTGTGCCCCTCATTTTATGATTAACTATAATTTTATGTTAGAGGGAATTAAATCTTTGTGCTGACACTGAAGTAAATGATTAACGCTGTTCCTAGTCTAACGTTCATTTTTTCTTGTATGTAGCCTTATCCGATCACTAAATTATCATAGCAAATGGAACATTTCATTGTCGACATTAGCTCTTGTGCAATACTGTGACAACAAAATGCCTTTGTTTATTCCATATAAGAAACCGGCAAATATCATTAGATACCACATACTATAATGCAATTGGCTATTGGTAACGTCATACAACTCCTGCCGTTTTCATCTGTTGCCAATATCAACATGTCATGTTGCCATCATCACAAGAGAAATTTAACCTTGCTTACAAAATAAAAACAAAAAGACATTCTTACTGGCTATCTGCCTGCCACTTCCGATTGTTTGCCTTCACTTCCCATCATTCATTTTGCTGCTAGCAACATATTCATGTGAAGCAGATGTTACTATCACTTAAACTGCATTTTAAGCCCGCACATTATGCATGGAGTCATCTGCACAATAATGGATAGCTCTGCTTTTTTCACTTTCTCGTCTCATCAGTTGTCATAGCATACTCATTTTAAAAAAGTTTTATGATAAGTAAAGAAAGAGTGGAAAAGGATAGTGTCCATTGACAAAGCCAAAGTGCCACCTTTCCATAGTTTACAAGTAAACAATTTAAACAAAAACATTTAATATTTATTGTCATTTGGCAATTAAAACTTACCTTATAATCTGACCTGGGTTACGCTGTATGCGAAGCAAGAACTGATGGAACATTTTATCACCATGTGCTGGAATACATTTTTCATATTTTTCTTGTGTTAATTGGTCTCCCTGACCCACGGAAACCATCTTTTCTTGCTCTGGACTAAATGAACCTTCATCACTATTTTGTTGATATTCTTGCAATAATTCTCGGACATGTTCTGAAAGTGGAGTAGTGGATGGCGAACCACCCAAATTTTCCTCATCAACACTTATGAAGTAGGAAGTAAATTCAAGTGAACAGGATGATGGCATTCGTTGAACACCAGCTTCACCCGAGTTCCTGAGAACTGCTGGCAAAGGTGCTGTTTCTTGGAGCAATGCTATAAGATCATGTTGAGGGGCTGTTGGTGTATCAATGCTGACAACTTCACCTTCATCTCCTTCTATTTCTGCAGTAGCTGCTGGAGAAATGAGGCATCCAACAGCTCCTCCTTCCTGGATTCCTGCACCACCCTTCATTTCTCCACAATTGGCATTCCTTTCATCGAGGTTCAGATTCCCAAGTTGCATTCTTAATTCACTCTGATTATACTCCATTTCATTACCATCATCTGACACATGTTCACAGCTCTCCACATTTTTTATGCAAGCTATAACATTACCATTTTCTTCATTGTTGTTAACATTGTTGTCATCATCCCAATCATCTGCCTCTTGGCACCAGTCAGTAGTCGTTCCAGTGTTAACAGTAATTGCTGGTGAGGCACCACCAGAATCAGAAGCAGTATCAACTGTTTGGCTACGCACACAGATCCAGCTGTATACACAAGAAAAAAATATGGGTAATGCTCTGCAAAAAAAGTAACTTATTGTATAACATATGTTCTGCTCAAACACAAAAAAAAGAGCCATAACTTTATAGAATACAGAACTCCAAACACAGTTTGTTCTGTGTTGTATTGTAGAATACTGAAGGACAAAAAAAACGAATGCATTCAATACCACCCATCTGCTTTGACCAATAACAACATGATGAATATCCTCGTTGAAAGCACGTGCAAAATTACAATCACAACATCCCTGAATGCATGAGAATTAACCTCTCAAATAATTACAAATATAACACTTACCTTTAAGACCTAAAACGAATAAACTGATATCAGTAAAATGTTACTTCAGGCACAACAGCATAGCATGCTGAAGTTGGTAACAACTGCTGAATACTCTTTGAAAACCCTTGTTCGGTCAGTAAATGAATTATCCTTGTAAAGTGAACATTAGCACACTACGGCATCTCTTCATAAAGAAATTTAACTGCAAAACCAAACATTTAATCTAAATAATTTTATATATTCTTTAAGGAAAGAAGAGTGGAAAAGTGTATATGATTCATAAACAGTAGATGAAAAAATTGAAAACCTCACACAGATATTCCAGTACCACTTCAATTGCCATTTCCCATTACACACACAAAGAAAAATTATTGGATCACAAATGACATAAAAACATCCTCAATAAAAATTAAGCTATTGCACAGAGCTAGCAAACTGGACAGTGGAATGTTGAAAGAATTCAAATTGTACTTTAATATTATAGAAAGAAACATTCCTGGTAGGAAAAATAATACAAAAGTACTTAAAGAGGAGTTATTAAAGCAGCAAAAAAAGGTTCTCAATGACAATCTCATTAGGAACTCTTCTAATAAAGTTAAGGCAGTATGGAGTATAATAAATGACGAGACTGGTAGAAAGAGAACCACAAGGATAAATTTAACTTGAACACAGAAGGCCAAAATACAGAAAACATATATAAAATTGTCACTGTTTGTAACAATTATTTTTTAGAAATTATAAACAATGTACTACCTATCAGTTGAAACACAGTACACCCCCTCCCCCTGGTACAAACAATATTCTCTGAATTCCTTTTTTGTCATTTCAACTACTCCTTGTAAAATAGAAGATATAAAGAAAAGAATTTTTTAAAAATACCTCTGCTTGTCATGATATGATACCTTGCTTTTTACTTGGAAAATGTTCCAGTTTCATCTGTGGGCCTCTATCTAACACAATTAACACCTCTGTTGAGTAAGGAACATTTCCTGACCAGTTAAAAATTTCTAAAATTATACAAATTTGATTAATGATGGAAATTCTCCACGGAGATGATAAATTATTTTTCAAAAGAGAGAGACTGGCTGTACCGCCGATAGTTACACACACAAAGAAAACAGGACAAAAATAAAACAAGCTTACGGAACTGTGTTCCTTCTTCAGGTAAGAGAGAAGGGGGGGGGGGGGGGGAAGGAAGGAAAAAGTAATGGGAAAGGACGGAGAAGGTAACTGACAACCTAGGTCTTGAGGATGGTGTTACAGGATTGTGGAAGTCAGAGATATTGTGTAGTAGTACAGAGCCAGAGTGGAAAGATCAAACAGTAAAGAGAAAAAAAGATGAGTGAACTGAATGAAGCTGAGGGGTGTAGAATGGGGAGGGGGGGGGGAGCGGTCTAAAACATTTTTGATTAACAAGGAAAGATGGAAACACACACATATATATGTGCATGCAGAGAGAGAGAGAGAGAGAGAGAGAGAGAGAGAGAGAGAGAGAGAGAGAGAGAGAGAGAGAGAGAGAGAGGGGGGGGGGTGGTAAGGTAAGGAAGAGATAACAGATAGGTGAGTTGAGGATGGGGACGGGGAGGGGTTTGCGTAGATTTAACCCAGGGAAGGGGGGGGGGGGTGGCGGGAGGAAAGGATATGTTGGAGGGCAAGTTCCCACCTCGTAGCTCTGAGGGATTGGTGTTAGTAGTATCCAAATGGCACGTGTGGTGTAACACATGCCAAAGTTCCTGGAGTCATGCTGGAGGGCATGCTCTGCCACAGTATATTGGGTGTCCCCCAGGCAAACAGTCCGTCTGACCATTCATTCGCTCGGCCAATTTGTTGGTAGTCATACCAACATAAAAGGCTGCACAGTGGACACACGTCAGTTGATATACGACGTGTTGTCTCACATGTGGCCCTGCCTTGAATAGGGTAGGTTTTTCCAGTGGTGGGGCTGGAGTATGTGATAGTAGGAGGATGCATTGCACAGGTTTTGCAGCGGGATCGGTTACAGGGGTAGGAACCATTAGGTAGGGTGGGTGGTACTGGGATGTTGTAAGGTAGGACGAGGATGTTGCGGAGGTTGGGAGGGCGGCAGAAGGCTACTCTGGGTGGTGTGGGAAGAACAGTTTGGAGTGATTATCTCATCTCAGGGCATGACTTGAGAAAGTCATAGCCTTGTCGAAGCAGCTTGTTGAGGCATTCCAGGCCAGGATGGTACTGGGTGACGAAGGGTGGTCTGGGGTTAGAAACATTGTTGTTGGAAGGGGAGGAATGGACAGCTCGGAAGATCTGCTTGTGGATGAGGTATGTAGGGTAGTTGCGGGAGACGAAAGCATTTAATAGATTGTTGTTGTAGGTGGTGAGGAATTCGTTACTGGAGCAGATACGTTTTTCACAGATGCCAAGCCTGTAGGGAAGGGATTGTTTAATATGGAAGGGATGGCAGCTGTCAAAGTGGAGGTACTGTTGTTTGTTAGTGGGTTTAATATGGACTGAGGTGTGGATGTTAGACTCAGTAAGGTGAAGGTCAACATCAAGGAAGGTGGCTTGAGTTTTAGAGAAGGACCAGGTGAATTTTAGGTTGGAGAAGGAGTTAAGGTCATGAAGGAAGTTCAGAACGGTTTCTTCGCCTTGAGTCCAGACCACAAAGATGTCATCTATGAATCTATACCAAACCAGGGGGTGCAACTTCTGTGTCTTAAGGCATGTCTCTTCCATGCGGCCCATGAAGAGGGTGGCATAGAAAGGGGCCGTCCTGGTACCCATAGCTGTCCCCCTGATTTGTTTGTAGGTCCGGCCCTCAAAGGTGAAGTAATTATGGGTGAAGATGAAATTAGCAAGTGTGACAAGGAATGACGTTTGGGGGGGGGGGGGCTTTCAGGTGGGTATTGGGAAAGATAGTGTTCCAGGGCTGATAGAGCATAGGTGTGGAGGGTGTAGAGGGATGTAGCATCTATGGTGACAGGGAAGCTATCAGGTGGGAGGGGCATAGGGATGGATTTGAGGCGTTTCAGAAAGTGGTTTGTGTCTTTGATATAGGATGGGAGCCTGAAAGTCATAGGAGGTGTTGGTCTACCAGAGCTGAGACATGTTCTGCTGATGCCTGCTATGATGGGATGACCAGGATGATTCTCTTTATGGATTTTAGGGAGTAGGTAAGAGATCAGGGAGAGAGGTTCAGGTGGAGAGAGAAGTTCTATAGAGACAGCAGTGAGACCTTGTGAGGGACCTAGGGTTTTAAGGATTTTCTGTAGTTCAGCCTGGACTGAGAGAATGGGGTCATGAGGAACAGGTTTGTAGGTAGAGGTGTCCAAGAGTTGATGCAGCCTTTCTGCCACATACTCCCCTTGATCAAGTACCACAGTTGTGGAACCCTTGTCCGCTGGGAGAATTACAATGGAGTGGTCTGCTTTTAGCTCTCAGATGGCTTTGGATTCAGCTGGGCTGAGGTTAGGAGTGGTTGGTATGTTGTTCAGGAAGGATTGGGAAGCAATGCGGGATGTGAGGAATTCCTGGAATGCCTGCAAGGGATGGTTTTGAGGAAGAGCAGGAGGATCTTTTTGGGAGGGAGGTCGGAATTGTTCAAGACAGGGTTCAACAGCAGCTCTGTTGTCTGGGGGTTGTGACTGGGTGCTGAAGTGGTATTTCCAGTTGAGGTTATGGGTGAATGAGAGGAGATCCTTGACCAGGGCAGTGAGATTAAATTTAGGTGTAGGACGGAAGGTTAAGCCTTTAAACAGGAAAAATATTTCCGGAATGGAGAGGGATTTGGATGAGAAGTTAAGGACTGAATTGGAATTGGGTGGTGTCTGCATATGGTGATGGTTGTGATAGGTTCTGGGTGGGGTGTGTGCTGGGATTGGAAGATTCAGTAGGTAAGCCCGGCTTGGTTTGTTGCCAATGAGTCGGGGGTTTTGAGGGTGGTGGTGTGGTGGGTGGTGGTGTGGTGGGTGGTTGTGGGTGATGGGAAGAGGTATACCTCTTCTGAGATGATGGACCAGTAGAGTGGAAAGTTTACTTAGGTTTGTGTGGCATACAGTTCAAGTTTACAGTTGACTTGTTGTATGATGGATCAGAGTGTGTTAATTGAGCCAAGTGCTGAGAGGAGAAGTAATTTAGAGAGAGAAAGAACCTGTTGGGAGTGGTGGTTACAAGAGGCAACATACTGTTGAAGGACAAGATGGGTGGGAGGTAAGGACTGCTGAATTTGGAATTGAAGGAGTTGTGGAGAGAAGGAGTACACCCACAGATGGGAATTTTTAAAGTGAGACCTTTGGGGATTGTGCCAAACGACAAACAGGACTGGAGGAAAAGAATGTGGGACTGCAATTTGGCTATAGTAAAAGTACATTTGTGGAAAGACTGGAGGTACTGTGGTATAGGGTAGGGAAACAAGGTAAATAATAGGTTGGAAGAAATAATCAATAAAAATAAGTAAATAATAATATGTATATATACACAAAGGGGAACTATTGGGTCCTGATGTGTAAGGAGGGGCGGAATGGAAAGAAAATTTAAATTTAATTTAATTTAGATGAAGGATTGAGCAAAAAATTCACAAATATCCGTTGAAAAGAAAATATTTTTCCAAAAATATTGTTACTTATAGGTTTTTACAAACGATTTTCCAGAGAAAATACAATTACCAAGTGCCAGTAAAAAAGGGGAATGGTTGAAAAAAGATTGTAGGTAGCCGAAAACTGGTCTTTGGCGGCAGATAAAGGATCACAAGTGGCACATAAAATTATAGCAATGCACAAGAAAGGAGAGAAAAATGCCGTGGAAAATTACAGACCTACTGCAATATTATCTGCATTTTCAAAACTCCTTGAATACTGTGTTTCCATAAGCACTATAATGTCTTCCCAATACGGTTTTCACAAAAATAGGTCAACCATAAATGTTATGTATGAGTTTTTAGAGAAGTGCTCAAGCCTAATTGATCATAAACAGCCTGTTGTCGGTATATTCTTGGACCAATCCAAAGCCTTTGATATGGTCAACCACAAACTGCACCTCATAAAATTGGAGAAATTTTGAATCAGGGGTGCTGCCACAGCTGGTTCCATAACTACCTAAGTGAAAGGAGACAATATGTAGAAATAAGAAAACCTAAGGAATCTACCTACTATAGATCAGATACTCTAAATATAACATATGGTGTGCCACAAGAGTGTGTTATTGGGCCAGTTCTTTCCACATTATTCATTAATTCTGAAAGCTTAGAGAACGATAATCGGCAAGGTACTGAGAAAAGTGGTAGTGTACAGAGTGAACAATGTGGCACCAGGCGCTCATACACTTTATGGGGAACCGAGCCGGGCCTTTTTGTGTGTGTGTGTGTGTGTGTGTGTGTGTGTGTGTGTGTGTGAGGGTGGGGTAGTGTACTGACTATGGGGTGTATGCCACAATACCAGACAGAAAGTGTTGCACATCAGTCGGGCTGAGTAAGGAGGACTTGTTTGTCCAGGTTGTAGGTTGCGACAAGTGGGTGTTCTGGCATATGTGCCGAAAAGTGGTCAATAAAGCCGATAGGGAGTACAAATAAATGTGAAATGCGCAGTGTTGGGCATTGAGTTGCAGGACACTGGAAGGTGGTCCATTTCACCCGATGACACTGACGCTGTCAGGGCATCATTGCCATTCCTCGCTTGCCAGGACTGGCAGTGATAGCCACGTGGGTCACCTACCCAGAATATGCTGCACATCAGCTGTGGAATTCACAGGCACGCTATGTATCTGGCCAAGTAGAGACATCAGGCATCTGAGTGCTAGGATGACATTGAATTCCATGGAGGCGCTGATCACATGAATCATGTAACTACACCAGCCATCGGGTCTGTGAGCAACGTGGAATGTGGCGCCTTAACTGGGCCTAGGTGTAACGAAGGCCGGTACCACCTACATCACGCCACCGACAGCACTTGGGATTGGATCCCATATCGCTCTTCTGTATATTTTGGCAATAAATGGGAATTAGCAAGAAATTGCTGGTTTAACTAACCACCACTCAGGATGGTCATTACTGATGAGCGTAACAGTAGCAACCTAAGAGAGCTACAAGAGTATGCTGATGATGCAAATATTTTAATTACCAGTAGAGAAGATGCACTTCAGGAGAAAGTCAATGAAACTACCAATCCATTAAAATATTGGTTTGAGGCAAACAGACTGCACATAAACACTCAAAAAACTGTAAGGTGTGAGCTTTCATACAAGGCAGAATGTTACCCCCTTCAATACCAACATACTTATTGGTAAAGATGAAATTATCAGTGTTCAGGACACCAAATTCCTTGAACTAACCATCAGTAGTAAACTACACTGCATGTTGAGATAATGGCAAAGAAACTCAGCAAAATGTGGTACCTACTTAGATCAATAAAAGATTCAACCAACCTGGACACTTTGAAGTTCACTATACCATGCTCTGTTCGAATCCGTTATGAGGTATGGCCCAATTTTCTAGGGAAACAGTTCAGAATCTAACACCATTATTATTTTTAAATCAGCATTTAGTAACCCTACCTAAAAAATCTGGATTGCCACACACCCAGTACTAGAAACAAAACTCACCGAAGAATAATAGCACACCACACCAAATTACATTCTGACTGTGTTAAATACATGGGCATAAAAATCTACAAACATCTACCAGCAGAGATGAAGGAAACTAAAAATCCGAAGAAATTGAGAACAAAACAAATGTTATTAAATCACTGAATTTTTATTCTGTCACTGCATACTACTGGTTATTTGCAAAAAGTAAGGCACATCACAGTTGCTGCTTACTATCGGTACATTTCAAATATGCAAGTATCGCAGTGCCATCATTGCTTGTTCACTCAACGATTTAAGCTGTACTCTTAGGTTCCTGTCTAACCTACTTTTGTTAATCAGAATAGACATCTACAGTCTAGCTTGTCAAAAGTACTTTGCCTACTACAACAACATGCCGATGACACAGGTCAAAGCCAACGGGTGGAATTGTGTCCTATAAATGACCCAATATTTTGAATGGACTCGCTGTCATTATACCTATGATTGTTTCACTGTAAAACAGGTGAAGGTTAGTTAAATGTACCTTTCCAGTAACATGGTAGTTGTCATGGCACATTCATAATCAAGCCACTCAATTTCAAAAAGTTTCTCCAACTTTAATAATGCATACAAATGAATAATGGAAGATACAGTAAGTCAAGTAATTTCCTTAATGTCATTACAAACAAAACTAAATTGCAGAACTCATCATTATGTATCTAGTAAGACACACATAAACAGTGAGTATTGAAAGCATATACAGTACAGAATGATGAAAAACATGACGTCATTGGTCAAAGCAGTATCAGAGACTAGATTTGACCTGAAGGTCCCCTAGAAGTGACTCCTACAGCATGCATCTCATTGAATCCAGAATAGTGGAATATGTAGGGGCTCTTTTAAAATGTTTCATTTTCTTTGTAACAGCAAGTAATTAGATTCTGAAACAAACAGCACACAATTTTATGCATTGATCTGTGATATGCCTATTGGTTGTGCAGGAATGGTAATATTTTCTACGTAATTGATCAAACTTGTGGTAGCAGTTTGAAAATGCAAAATATTATAAAATTATTCCATACAAACTGTCTAAAGGGAAGAAAACAATTAACAAACTAGGACTTAGGGCAGGACCAACAGAAAATAAAAATGAGGAACTGTAAACCCTGGAAATGTAAAAGCAGGATTTACTACAATTAAACTGAGCTCACCTGTAAACGGGGATACGGCCTGTCAGCTCGACCCGTGACGACATCGCAGTGTGGTAGTTTTGAGGTGTGTGCATGTTTGTAGAAGGCATGAGTGATTATGTGGTAGTTGAGTTAAAGACGATAGTTTGTTTACAAACAAAACAGATTAATATTTTGTATTTAAAAAGTGATGTGTAGCTTCTCTCTGATGGTTAGGTGTAGGCTATCCGAGAGATTTTTTCTCCACGTACGAAGGCGCAAATTTTTGGCCTATGATCTGTGATCGATGGTACATTCTGTTATCTATAATAACTACAGATTATTTGTATCTACAATACAGAAGTTTTAAGATATCCCGTACACTGGTTTTTCCGACATCTTGATGACGTCATGGGTCCAAGCAGTCGGGTGGTATCCCAGTCTACAATTATGCCTTAAACTATTAGAATCAGATTACGACATTGGCCAAGTACAACAGAGCATCGTGGAAACCAATAACAGAAAATGATGAGCAATTAAAGTACTACAAATTTATCAATGTTGCAAAAAATGTTTGTCCACCTACTGGTACGAAAACATACAAGTATGCTTGTCTGCGTACCAAAACATAGGTCTACTGCAAAATTAAGTTGAGGGCTCTACTAACTTCCCACCCATCATCCCAAACATTTAAGAATTTACTAATTACCAAAAACCATATATACCCAACATATATTACAATCCAATATGGCTCTACAAGTAATCTCTCACCTTTCGCTTTGGTTCCAACAATTAGGATTTATGCAACCAAAAACATATAAAGTTCTGTGGTACGGCGAGTTTTCAAGTGGAGCATAAATTTGCACGATCAACGGTAGTACAAGGCCACACAGTTGACACGATGGTGTTGGAATTCCATCACATTGCCAATCCTTAAAGTAAAACAAATTATTTCACTGGCGATTCTGAGACAAGTAGCACGGTCTTTGACAGATCGGTGTAAAACAAAATAGTTCAACAGTATAAAATACCAAGCATATTCACAAGACAAAAGAGGCTTCTGCCAAGTATTGCGCATTACTTTAGTATTTAAATATCTCATTACCGCTAGCCAATAACATATGTATTCACTTAAAATATTTGCGAGGTTTGTATGACACTACGCACCGGTTTACCACCAATTTTATTTGTTGTAAAATTAACAAGACACTTGTGTTTTTCCGTGACTATCTCATCCTCAAAACCCAATAATACCCTAGCACCTTTACGGGCCATTTTCCTGCAACATAAAATATTCAATACAAAACAAACACAAATTCCGTCTGCAAGACCAAAGACTTAAAACTAAAGATGCGACAATCGTTACGAAAGATAATGCGCATTATTACATCTTTGCCAATTATTACATACACACTTATTTATGCAAGCAAAATCTAATTTCGTAAACCGATTTTGAATGGTCGAGAACATTTTTTTCTTATCCTTCTTTTTTTGCACATTTCATTCCCCCTCTGATGCACCCCGTATACATGGCCCCCAAAACCGGATTTCGTAAACCGATTTCCCAATTCCGCTTTTGGTTGGTAAACACTCCAAAATCGATTCTGGAAATCCGCTTCTCTAAAGCGGTTTTCCAATTCCGCATTCGATTTTCGTGCCCATATAAACGCAACCGTTTTTGAAGCGTTTTTGGCTTCTCAGATTGTGTTTTCTTGTTAAGAATTTTCGGCACATATTGAAAGAGTGATATTTTCAAATGTGAAATAAAAGTATAAATATTAGACTGAACATTAATCTTTGTATTTAAATAAAGAAAAATAGCGGTTTTGCTGACTAAATCAGGAACTGAATCAGCTGTTTTTCAGCAGCCATGTTAAGTGGGCTAGGAAATCCGATTCAGGCTATGCCATGTAAAAACGACAGCGAAAACGGTTTACGAAAATCGGTTTCTTCTTCCGGAAGATGTGTTACATGTAAACGTAGTGATGGAGAAGGGCGCACTGTACTAGGGCTCGACTCAGTCCTAGCACCTTTTACTCCGCGTCCACACAGTGGTATCAACTCTGGAACCAAAGTGAAGATCCCTAGCTCTTTAAATAAGTGTCTGCAGGATGATCCTGGATGGGCTCCAGCAATTATTCTGATTACACGCTTTTGCGCAATGAATACTTTTTTACTCAGTGATGAATTACCCCCAGAAAATAATGCCATACAAAAGCAGAGAATGAAAATAGGCATAGTAAGCTAATTTACTGAGATGTACTTCACGAAAATTTGCAAGTACCCTAATAACAAAAGTAGCTGAACGCAAACCTTTCAGCAGATCTTCAATGTGTTCTTTCCAGTTCAACCTCTCGTCAATGCATACACCTAAAATTATTGAATATTCTACCTTTGCTACAGATTTCTGATCAAAGTCTATATTTATTATTGGTGTCATTCCATTTACTGCACGGAACTGTATGTACTGTGTTTTAACAAAATTTAATGATTTTCTGAAAGACGTAGTTTACAATTTCTTCAGTTAGTTCTTGTCTGTCAGGTGTGATACCTATACTTGTATCATCCGCAAAAAGAACAAGCTTTGCATCTTCATGGATATAGAATGGCAAGTCATCAATATATATTAGCATCAGCAAAGGGCTCAAGACCGAACCTTGTGGCACCCCATTTTTGATTGTTTCCCAGTTTGAGGAATCAGCTGTTTTTTTGCATATTATGTGTATTACTTATGTCAATTTTCTGCACTGTTCCTGTTAGGTATGATTTAAATAATTTGTACACTGTCCCATTCATACCACAATCCGTTAGTTTATCTAGAAGAATTCCATGATTTACACAATCAAAAGCCTTGGAGAGATCACAAAAAATCCCAATGGCTGATGTCCGGTTATTCAGAGCATTTAATATTTCATTGGTGAAAGTATATATAGCTTTTTCTGTTGAAAAGCCTTTCTGAAAACCAAACTGACATTTTGTTAGAACTTTATTTTTACCTGTGTGTCAAACTACTCGAGAATACATGTGCTGTATCACTTCATAGGGTACATCTCGAAATACCTAAGTTTTAAAATATGTTACAAATAATAGATATATCCATTAATAAAATTTATAGCTGCTCCTTCAAACGATTGAACTCAATTTTTTTTTTTTTTTTTTTTTTTAAAGGATGGGTTTTGAAGGGAAGCTGTATCTGCTAAAGTTCTTTTGGCATTGACTCTTCAGTTTCATTCTGCATAGGTAACAGTTTCAAAAGCTAGACTTTTCTTATAAAACACTGGACGTTAATGGCATATTGACACTGGCCACAAAAAACACACCATTTGACTTACCGTCACTTAAAATGGTAGTGAAATTTTAAAATGTTATGTGGCGCCACTCAACTGTCCCCACTTAAAGCCCTATCAGAAAGTTTAAGACATTTGAACTAACAAAACAAACCGCTGCCATTTTTATTTGAAGGCTTCCAACCGTGTCCTACACAAGGTTGGTCATACATGGGCGACAAAAGCCAGCGACAGCGCGCAACATACAGTGACGCGACACTGCAGCTGCAAGCAGCGACATTCGGCGACATGGCCAAGTGTCCTATGTGAGGCGTAAACTGAATCGTACTACAGTTCTGCCAAACCCCCTCCAGACGGGTAGTCTCTTGAGCACGTGACTGGTCTTCAGTAGCGCATCCAAGCAGCAGACAGTAAAAGCTTCGGTCACTTTTGTTTACAGTTTACGTGCGTTATTGCGTGATTTTACGTGTAGGCATGGTGTAGGTTAGATTGTGTGAATTCCATTCCCAGAGCAGACTCGGCAAAGTAACATGAAAATATTGTACAGCAGTCTGAACACAAGAGTGAATTGCTGCCTTCCTTATGTGATTTTAGTAGCCCCAAATGAAACGGGAAGCTTCAATACTTTATTCTTCTATTCGTGATGTAACTACCCGTGATAAAAAAAATCATTAGTATTGTAATGAATGTCAATTGAGTGTGGAAGCACCTCTCACGACTTTCCATCGAAGAAAATGTAAAGATTGATGCTGACAACATTCTTATACCACTATCCGAATATTAGAGCCGACATGTGTAATTTATGCCAAGTTTCTGAAATAAGAAATATATATTTCTCGCCATCTGATATAGAATGTCTCATTTGATGTAAGTGTGTTTTAAATACATAATTTATGTAACATTTATCATTATACGTATCAAAGACATGTGGGCTACAGCCATCTCCCTATAATAATAATTTCGTGTGGCTTTTTGGCCAGGCGCAAGTCTTTAAATTGGACGGCACTTCGGCGACTTGCGTAAAAGAATGTGTGTTGTCACATGCCTTTATTCTCTTTAAACTCGTTGCCAGTAGGGTAGGTGTGATTTTAAGTTTACTGTTTATTAGTAAAAACACCAGTGGCAGTCAGTCAGCACAGACAGATCAAGACCATAATTTTTTATTCCTGTAGTGGAGACTATGTTAATTAGAACATAAATCAAATAATATATGAGATAAAATTTGCAGTACCGGTAGGCCTGAGTTAATGTTTACACTTTTCCAAGTCTATCATTTTTGTTTGTACCTCAGAACTGTCCCACTCCTTAAGACTTGCAATTTATGTAGCATATTGTAGGGAGAAACGTAACCTTGGTAGTACCTACTATGAAATTTCACTAAAATAGGAACATTCATGAGCTACAGATGTGAAAAATAAAAAAAATTAACTTAGAATATAAGACAGCAACAGCTGACAGCGTTAAGCTTTTGCTTTCTGCCACTGGGAAGCACGACTGCAGACTAGTAATGTGCACAACATGCCCTTGTGCCCTTGTGGAGGGGATGTGGCAGAACTGTAGTACGATTCAATTTAAGCCCTATGTGAGCGACACCTTCTCGCAACAAGATGGCCACTAGAAGCAATAAGCTGTTTCTAAAATTTGGCACCCGTAAACCGTAGAATAACGATATCTCCACAGTAAGGCAATAACGTTTTATTTAGTTTATGAAATAAGACGTAAAAGGAGTGCTGTGCATTAAATTTACAAAGTGAAGAATGTTCATGGAAAATAGTGAAGATCACCAGCCTAATACGAGTACAGATAATTTAGAGTTTGTCTTTTGTGACTACAAACCATCAACAACTGAGTAAGTACAAAATGAGTCTTATTGTAGGATGACAGTAAATCATTTAAATTCTGGGCAGAATTGCTACCAGTGAGCTTTACATATGGGTAGTGATGTGCACTTCCAAGTTGTATTTTTTTTACCAAGTTAATACCAATATATTCATTTTCATTGGAAACACAAGTATCCCACTGAATTCCTGCTGAAACATTATAGAAAGATATTTCATTCAGAAACGTTATTTTACACACAACTCGTGTGATGTCCTAGTGTTATCTCTATCTCTCTGGAGTAAGTTTGATGTTACTGCAAATGCTTAAAAAGCATGCAAATGTAATTGTTCAAAACATGTTGATCATTGTGTAAATCGATCTACCACTCAGAATAAAAACAAAAGACTGTCATATAAAAATCAATATAAAAATTCAACTTCACTTTTATTTTATGTCCAAAAGAAAATTTACGAGATTTTTAGACACTTCTTATGCCAATCAAAATTCTTAATTACATGCACAACTGCAATTTTACATTCTGTTATTTCAGAAACAGTCGCAGTTTCATAAACTTCAGGGATTATTAGCGGGCAGAATTCTGGAAACATCTTTTATAACCTCGACAAGCAGACGATCCTCTACTAACTCGATACTTTATAGTGCGTGCGACAGTGACAAGATTCAAGGAGGTTTGAGATTCAAACGTCGCTCGTTGTCACGTCTGATGCAGGCGCAGCAAGTGTTGCTCACGCAGGAACGATCCATAACGATACATGCTGTTCAGATTTTTCCCTTGAAGCTGTCACTCGCTTTTGTCGCACACGTAGGACATGGCATAAAGCTGTATTTGGGGTTACGTGTATTTATGCCTGCGTTTTACAAACAAGGTGCATTTTAAGTGCTCACCAAATTAAATATCTTTCCAAAATATGTGGTATTAAGATTTGTTTGTTGGGCAACAGTGATTGTGAGACATTGCAATGCAAGACAAAATTTTCATCTGCATAATATGGTTAATTTGCGTATTTTATAATGTATTTAAGCAGCATTTGCTTAAGATTTGTGTGTGACGAAACAAGCGTTATTGACTGATTACTGAAAGGAGATTTGCAGTTACACAACGGGCTATTTAATTCTACAAGTGTGGAAAATAACTATGGTGCTGACAGTATATTCGGATTCTGGAATTGGACTCTTCATTGCTCATAAACACTTGCGAAATGGCTTTTAGAAAAGAAGTGACAAGGTTCATGTTGTAATTTCTGATTGCTCGTATTTTTATTATGGTAATTGTCAGTGCAGTTGTACAAAGCATAACCTTAAAATTTGCTACAGATTAAAATTTCCTCATATTTAACTGAGAGCAATTAGTATTCAAATAGTCGTCTTTGTCATAGTAAATAGGATCCAAAACGTTACATCAGAGCACTGAACTTGTTTTGATGACAAGATATCAAGTATGCAGAGATGACAGGTAATGGTCAGGTGTCAGATATTTCAAAGACACTTGTAGTATCACATGATCAAGTACTGTGTCTCTAATGTTTATATTAGACTTATGTACATAAAGCAAATTTTGAACTTGGGTTAATCAATCTTAACTACCTGACAGACCACTGTTGTATATGGGTAAAACTCGTAATTAATGAAAGAAAAGGGGATTGTAAGCCACGACTCCTTGAGGCGGGAATACAGGAAGAAGTCTGCCAGTGACAAATCTGGAAAATAACAAGTGTTTGGAAGCACAATGACCTTGACCTTCCATCTAGCGAGAAAGTTAAGCACGCTCATCACAGTGTGCGGACATTGTTGAACAAGAAATTCCACTGGACATTTCGGTAGAGTTCTAAAAAATTATTCAAATGTTTGTAAACCCGCCGAATGCGTTGCAGCAGCCGTTTCAAAACTCCGTTGTAAACTTTTGAGTTAACAGTGTCACTGTCAGGTAAAAATTCATGATAGAGCAAGCCTCTGCTTAGTTCTTCTCGCCCTGTCTTTCAGGAAAGGTTCTATCAGGATGGGTGGACATCTGTAATAGTTTTACAGATTGATAATACAAGTTTTTTTTACTGAAGAAGACAATTACTTAACTTTTCAACATATGTCTTTTCTCTTTTCTTCTTCCAGTGTTGTCTTCCTCAATGCTAGCTTCGCTGAGTCCTAGTGACTGCCTATTTAGAAGCACAGTTCATATGGGCTCATCCCAACGCATGTCGGTCTAGATATAGCTGCTTGTAGAGGGCGCGCTTCTAGGTTTATTCCCTCCAGGATGCGCGGCGCCAAGTCCTATTGGCTGCCGGTCGTCTAGCGTGTGGCGCTGAATTTAAGCCACAATATCCCTTCCCCCCAAAGTGCCGGTCCGTTGTCGTGTTGGGGGCTTGACAACAGAATAGGAGGCAGGCTCGAGGACATAGTTATGGGCCGGAGTCTGTAGCTGCAGAGGACGCCAGACTACCGGCTGGGCCCTGCCATCTGGCCTGAGCTCGTGAGGGAACGTCCTCCGGGAAAACCTCTGACGGGCCCACATCCATGACCTGGGGCCCAGATGATGACTTGATGTTGGTGGCGAGGTCAGAGTCGGATGCTGTGTGGCGTGCTGGTCCAGTTCCATTGGTATTATGAGTGAAGGCAGAGTCGGCAAGGACTCAATCTACATGAAGTCGGGCTGAGGTGCCGTGGAGATCTGCTGCTGGGCTGGCTGCCAAGGTCGCGCAGGTGGCAGAGGCTTCATGATCTGCATGTTACGTGAATCTGCCGAGAGAATCGGAGAAGGAGCACAGGGTACACAACAAGGGCGAATTTAATTGCAGTTCCTGCGTAACTCACCATTAAGTCCTGAAATGTCAAACATGTAAGCATTTGAGGATCACGCCCCACTCCCACCGTCTGCGACCACTGAAACTCTGTAAAAGACTGGGTTACACGGAGCGAAATGATACTTGCTTGTCGTTGGTTGCTGCACTAGGTGGCACGGTGGGTGGAGCAAGTGGACAGGGTGCGGTGGCGGCGGCCGTGAGGAAGCTTGGCTGGCAATGATCCTTCTCATGGATGCAAGTGGTAGGAGGCGAGGAACAGTTGCAAAGCTGCCTCCCGTGAGTGCGTAGTACAGAGTTTGGACATCTGTTGCTTAACCCTTTCACTGCTCCAGGCCTAGATATACGTTAATCATTTCACTGCTCCATATGTATATATACTATTTGCTACAAAAATACTTCAATCGGTTCCGTGCTACAATCGTCTATTTACATGCGACGTCTACAATGTGAACAGCGAGTTGGATGTAATTGTTGCGCAAGTATGCAATTTAATTGTTGGTATACTGAAAGTTTGTATTGCAACATTACGCAGTTTGTGTGCAGTGCATTATGTTCTATCTAATAAAATGGCATGTCGTTATTGTCCATTTACAGACGATGAGCTGCCAAATCTTTTAAACCAAAGTGATGATGACATCATTATGCCGAATTTTGCCGATTATGTGTGGACAGATAATGATGGCGATGAACCTGCAAGTGAATCTGTCATCACAAACGTACAAAATATTACTGATCCAGCAAACGCTGAACTAGCATATGCAGATCCAGATTTTGATGTAACCGTCGATTCGTCATCAGGTTCCAAAGACGAACTTTAGAGTCAGCCCGAAAAATCTGCCAAGAGAAACAAAACAGTTGATTTTAGATGGAAAGACTCGGATTTGGACACTAAAGTATATAATTTCAATAACAGTGGTTCCGGTTACAGAATTGTGAATTTAGAAGTTTCATCTACTGTATATGACTGCTTCCAGGTTTTTTCTAGCCAAGAAATTGTAAACTACATAGCTGCGCAATGTAATTTATATTATGATCAGTTTTGTGATAATGCCAGTGAAAAATCAAGACTGCAACATTGGAAAAACACAGACTGATGAAATTTACTGTTTCCTTGCTGTAAATTTTCTGATGGCGCAAGTAAAAAAAAAAAAAAAAAAAAAAAAAAAAAAATGAAATAAACAGTTATTGGGCCAACGATCTTATACTATCTACTCCAGTGTTTGCACAGATCATGCCGAGATACAGATATCTTCTTTCACTAAGGATGCTACACTTCGTTGATAAAAGTGAGACTCCCGGAGATGACAAACTCTGGAAAATACGACGAATTGTGGATCATCTAAGGAAAGTATTTCCAGATCCTTTCTATCCTTTTAAAAATTTATGTATTGACGAACGTTTCGTTCTCTACAAAGGTCGCGTCTTATTCAAGAAGTACATTCGTTCCAAACACCACAGATTCGGCATAAAGCTTTTTTGTGTTATGTGATCGTGAACCTGGTTATATTCTTGACTTTATTATTCATGTGGGTGAAGGAACGGACATAAAAAACACAAACTGGTTTTGGTGTAAATGTTGGAATACCTGGACGTATTGTACTTACTTTACTAGAATGTTACATTGGCCGGCCGCAGCAAGCCCCTACCACGCCATAGCGGAGAAGCGAGGCAAGTACATGAGACGCAACCAGAGCAAAATAAAGTACAAAATAAAAGCATGTTTGTTTAAAAAAATTACTACTTATTGCTGTCTGTTTAAAAAGTCTGTTTAAAAAGTTTATTCTAACCACACATAAAAAAGGTCTTCACCGCAGTGGCGAAAATACAATGACGCATTCATACGTCTACGCCTGAATATGGAAACATTTCTTGCTTTGAATACGATAACGTGCCAAAGATTGTATTGACATTTGGAGACGCAACCGAAGACCTTTGGACCTTGTTTGTGTAACACATGACATGAGTGACATGTGACATTTGAGTGTAAACACACTCGTGATAAACTTACTCTGTTTGGAATATATGCAGTCGGCCTATGCGTCTCACGGAAGTAAGGTGTGGGAAACCTTAATTTTTTTCTGTTCTCTCATACTGTGTTGACAAATACTCTGGTTAAAGAGGTAGGCAGAAAACTATATGCATGATAATAAATTATTTCCTTTAAGTAGTACGTATTAAAATTTGAGACTGTTGTCTATAGTTGATAGTAATTTTCACTTGAAATGCTATTGTTTCGAGCGGACGAAACACATTTTGTAACTCATTTGCTGTAGAATGTTTGTTGGTCATCAGGAGGCATATTAATAGGAACAGAACGGCGCATTTAGTAAAATTTCACTTACTGCAGCGGCTGAGTAGCACGCTGAAGTTAGCAACGACCCTTGAAAGCACGCAGATTGACTAGAGTAATCGTTTTGTATTTACCATGATGTAAATATGCTGCTTGTGCTCTGTAGTTGGTAGGTTCTTTTATATAGTCTTGCCCGATAAGTGACTTATTTATGTTTGTAAAGCGAATATTTCGTTGCCAACATTAGCACACATGCAGCCAATGTCGTAAGTACATTTTATCTGCGCATTCACCCTGTGACGCCGTGATTATTAACATCTGTTAATCAGCGCCTCGACCAGTTTTAATACCAATTGCTGACGATGTTCTACAAATTAATTATTAAATTCAATGCAGGTTGTTTACTGTAGAGCAGTGGAACGTACTGTCAGACGAGTATTCCTCCACTAAAACTGTGTGCGTCTTTCTTCCACCCTCTTTCTTTTGTTACTGAAACTTATCTTGTTGATCTCATATCCAGTAACTTTACACAGAGCCCTTTTGCTGATGGATAAATTGTAACATTCTTCTAAATCTGGATTTCAAATTACCAATGTTGAAAGTAAACAAAGATTGTGGAATTGCATTATCATTTAAGTAACGTACAATGATGTTTAATTTAATAATAAAGCTGCAGAACTAATTCTGTAGGTGCTTACATAAAGTAACTATGATTATGCTTCTTTCTGAGATCTGAAATACGTACATTATTTGTTAGACTAATTGAAATATTCAGTACCACTTCAGGTCGAAATCAAACTGCCCATTTTCAGCTAAACCTAGGCTGAGGACACACTGGATAGAGGGCTTTGACCCGCTTATCGATTTTACATAGGATCAGAATTTTTTCGGGTTCTCGGAAAGATCTTTTGCTAAGGTATGGCTGTGATAATTATTGTATGCTTCGCACATTGATCTTTTTATAGATGCCTGAATTTCTACTAACTTTTGCCCGTCATCATTTTTGCGTGTTCTTTTTTTAATCGAGAGTGCAAAACTCTTTGCTTTCTCAGCAGCTTTCTAACATTATTATAATACCACGGTGGATCTTTTCCATCCTTAATCGTCTTTACTGGCAAATATTTCTCTAACCCTTCATTAACAATGCACTTAAATTTAGTCCACAATTCCTCTACATCCATAGTCTCGGAATTAAACGATGCTCATTCATTTTCTAAGTGCGATCGTAACATTTGCTTATCAGCTTTTTCCAACAAAAACACACTTCTAGCTTTCTTGATTGGTTTATGAACTTTGGTAACCATTGACACTATGACAATATCATGATCACCAATTCCTGTCTCTACAAAGACGTCGTTAATAAGGTCAGGCCTGTTTGTTGCTATAAGGTCTAGAATATTTTCATTGTGCGTGGGTTTAACTGCTCAAGACAGTTTTCGAAGACCAAAAAGAATGATCATTGAAAAATTCAGATTAAAAACAGGCAAAAATTAATGTAAAACCAATAAAATGACACTAAAAGGATGTGCACAGGGATGGGGGTTTAGGGCGGAGACATTCTAAGTGGGGTAAAAGCAAACTAAAACTTTTTGTCATTTTTTTTCTTTCTGTGAGTGACTGTCGGTGGTACAGCAAAAAGCTGACTGACCAGCCAATCTCTCTCTTTTAGAACATAATTTATCATCTCTGAGGAGAATTTCCATCATTAATCAAACAAAAACACACACATATAATTAAAACCACACACACACACACACACACACACACACACACACACACACACACACGAAATATGTGAAAGTACAAATAGAAAAGACCAAAAGATTATACATGAAATTGAATAGTTCAATTAACTTATAATGCACCGCAAAGGAAGACCAATTTCACTTCAACCTTCCTCTCCCCAAGCATCAAGATAAATAGTATAAAACAATTCAGTCATTTCAAATGTTCCATCCTAACATATTCATCATCGCAAGCAATTTTGTAATTCATTGGCTTTACCAAATTGCAACCAGACTATTGTTTCCCTAACTAACCTAGACATTAGGATACACTACAAATCAGTCTGTTTATACAATCGTCTCAACTGAACTAACATAATCTGCTGTATCATCAGGCAGCTGAAGAAATTTTTCTTGTGGTCAACATAGTCTTCCCCCAGTGTGTCATGCAGTGATGAAGAATTAAACTTATTTGTCATACCCATCCTAACAAAACAAAATGCACAGTAATGGATATATTACAGGGAACAACATAAAGAGAAGCAATCACACCAATACGAAGAATGTCACACCATACAGACAATACGATCATGAACCTTTTAATTTCATCCACTAGAGCATATCATCATGTGCCTACACACACCACCTGTAAACAGACAACTAAAAATTATCATGCTCTCATCACATGTCAACCTCATGGATCAAAGCAGCCGATGGAATCATTTACTTCAACTGACCCATTTGCACTTCACTTTAAAGGATGCTATTGATTCAGAATTAGACTTAATGGAATGCTGAGAAATCTGGAATGATTATTTTTTTCTCAGTTGTGTTGCTCACTTACCATTCTGATATCAAAATTTGTCAGGCACAAAGGGTCAGTTGATGTCCATGATATGACCAGTTGGCTTTGACCGATGTCAAATATCAAATGAGTTAAAGTCAATAGTTTGTTTACAATCAGAACACAGATTATAGATTATGATTTTGTGTTTAAAAAGAGATATGTAATCCTCTCTCTGATAGTTAGTTATAGGTTAAAAGAGGGTTTTTCTTTTCTCCCCCCCCCCCCCCCCCCCCCGCTAGTGAGTGCTGAAGGTGCGAATTTTTGGGCTGAGACCAGTGATCGATGGTACATTCTGTTGTGGTAATATGTGACTTATGAGATAGTCAGATTATTGATTACCTACAATACATAAGTATTATGACATTATCTCACATGTTTATACTCATTGATAGTGTTCGTTTTGCTATTTGGTATATCTATGTAGCATATCAACACACTAACTGTTTAGTGCACACTATTCCCCATGTCCTTGATAGAGCAGTTGCAACACATCATTTTGCCCACCAAGGGGCCCACAGCTCTTTTGTAGCTATGTGTGTGGTGCACACAGGTCCCTGAGCCATTGCAGCCTTCCTTCTACTTTTCCAGGCTGCATTACCTCTTTCCGTTCCTATCCTCCCCGTCCTAATCCTTCCCCGCCCCCACTCAATTCCTCCCTCTTTAGGTGGTTACCTTTAATGTGGCATAGCTATGTCTATGGTTCCAAAGATGGTTTTAGCGATTTTTGATCTTAGTTGTTATCTCAGTGTGTGACACAGTTTGGTTCCCGCCTCGGGGTTTGACCTCCACCACAAAATTACAGTTGGAGTGTGAGCCATTTGGGGAAGAACTTCTGGCCTAGCTCCTACGGCGTGGATCCCTCCGTTCCTTTCCCATCTCCCTCCTCGCCATAGCCCCCTATCTCCACTAGGTTCCCAGCATGTGTAGCCAATCTGTCTGTGTGTGTGTGTGGGGGGGGGGGGGGCGTTATGTACCCTTATGGCTGAGCCCCCTGACAACGCAGGGATCACACTGCTGGTACCAGAGCTGCAACTTCACCTTGCAGACCAAGGAGTCGATACCTGTCCTTGGGGGTATCAGGACTCCCGACAATTGCCATCATCCCAGATGGCCTTTGCAGTGGCTCGGTGGTGCCAATGGAAAGAGCCCCTGATTGGAGTGGGTGGTACCATGGTGGATGCTTTGCTTGATGAAACATGTTAAATTAGAAAATGGTTGTACAACAGCCGTCTCTGAAGGCAGGAAAGGTACTTTCAAGGCTGCTACTTGTGATAAGAACATGTCGGCTTGGGATGAAACTCTTTTCGCGCTACCTGGTCAGCAGCAAGACAGACGGAGGAATGTTCACTGCAACCAACTGCTGTTCTTTGTAGAACAGATGGAGGATAAGTTCGGCGAAGTAGATTCTATGACTAAGGTGCACTCTGGCTCTCTCCTCATAAAAACGGTGTCAGCTGCCCAATCTTCCACTCTCTGCACCTGTCAATGTCTTGGTGACATTCCACTCTTCATAAACCCTCACTAGTCCTTGAACATGATGCAGGGAGGAATTTTCCATCAGGATCTCCTCCTTTGAACTGACAAGGAACTCCGGGCCAATCTGTAATGGTGAGGTGTCAACTTCATTCATTGTATTCAGAGGACCCCAAGGATAATAGAACGGACAGTGGCACATTTATCTTGGCCTTCAAGGGGGATATACTCCCAGAGAAGGTGAAGGTCATGATATATAGATGTGATGTCAAGCCCTACATCCTGCCCACCCATGTGACTGCTTAAAGTGTATGCACTTTGGGCGCATGTACACTCACTGTTTTGCAGCCCCTTTATGTGGTTAATGTGGACTCCCACTTCATGAGGGGAACCCTTGTGTTTCACCACCTGTGTGCGTAAATTACCAGCTTACATCATTCTTTGTGCGCACCGGACTGTCCAGTGTACAAGAAGGAGAAGAAAATAAAAGAGAAAAAGTCTCTTGAACATTTAACAAGACCTGAGGCCTGTTATAAATACGAATGCTGCATCCTACAAATGACGTCTTCATTTGCCTCTGTTACATCCTCTACCCCTCGCTCCCTCCTCATACCACTCTGATCCCACTCTTTCCTCTCCTGCAGATCCCTTGCCCTTTCCTCTGCCTTCACCTTCCCTGTCAGAGCTGGAGAAGTGCTCCCCTTCCTCAGCGAATGCCGGTCAAGGTGCCCTCTCTCAGGGTCCCTCAAATGTTTAAGCTTATGGGACCCAACTACAGGGTCCCTCCTCCCGGCATCCACCAGATTGGAGATCTACTTCAAGCCAGCCACAGAACTCACTCGGCGAGTGCCAAGGTCGCCCGATCTTCCTCATTGTCAGACCTCACTGATCCTAGTTCTCTCTCCTGGACATCCCATCCCCGACTTGTGAGAGAAAGAAGAGAGGAAGAAGAAACATAGGTCGCAGGACAAGGCCACTCCGGTGTTGCCTGAGGTGCCATCTTTGTCCTCTCGATCTGAGCTTGAGTTCGATCCACTCTATATGGACATTGTCCCTTGCTCATTGGTGACTGATTCTGGTCCAGCAGTGTAACGGGCTACAACCTGTTCGCCTCTTATCTGGGTCCTTGATCTGTTATTGTCCAGTGGAACTACAATGGCTATTACCGTCACCTCCTGGAGTTAAAATAACTTCTTTCCTTTTAATCCGCATCCTGTGTAGTTATACAGGAATCACATTTTATTTATGGACATTTCCCAAACCTCGGTGGGATCTGTGCTTAGTCACAACCGGGTTGGCCCCCTACAGGCATCAGGTGGTGTTTGCTCGTTGATCCACATAGATATTGTTAGTACATGGATCCCTCTCTGTACTACTTTGGAAGCAGTTGCTGTCCAGGTTCACTTAGTCACCCTGTTAACAATTTGCAATGTATACCTTCCTCCTGACAGGCCGCCCACATCTGCTGCCCTAACTGCTCTCCTTCAGCAACTTCCCCCTCCCTTCCTCATCCTTAGGGACTTCAGTGCCCATCATCTATTGTGGGGCAGTGCTTATACATCTAGCCAGGACCGCCTCATAGAACAGTTAATTGCAGACCACGACCTGTGCCTTCTCAGTGATGGTTCTCCAATCCATTTTAGTTCTGCTCGTGGAACTTTCTCTCTGCTATAGATTTTTCACTCGCTCCCCCTTTCTCCCATCACTTCACTGGTCTGTGCACGATGACCTCTATGATAGTGACCACTTTCTGCTGATTCTTTTGCTCCCCTCCCACGTAATGAGGCACAAGCCAAGCTGTTGTGTTTTCCATCATGCTAATTAGGCTTTGTATACATCCGAGGTTGTTTTCACACAATACCCAGCTGACTGTATAGATGATGTCATTCGTGATATGTTTAATGTGATTACCCAAGCTGCTAGCAATTTTGTTCCCCAGTTGACAGGCCCTCCTAGCCGCCGTCCAGTTCCATAGTGGAATGCAACCATCGCTGTGACAATTCGTGACACCGCTGTGCCTCGCAACACCTCAACTGCCACCCATCTTACACTGCCCTTATCAACTTTAAATGCCATTGGGCTAAATCTCATTACATAATCAAACAGAGCAAGTGGATATGCTAGCATTTTGTCTCTTCCTTGGGTTCCTCTGTACTCTTGTCCAGACTGTGGACTGTGCTCCGCTCCATTCAAGGTTACCAGTTACTGCCTTCAATCCATGGCCTTGCCTTAACAGATGGGGTCTGTACTGGCCCATCAGTTCTCGCAGAACACGATGCGGCTTACTTTGTGAAGTTATCGGTGATGAATTCCTACCCAGGAGCTTTTCTTCTCAAGAAACAACAGGCCGTAGCCTCACAGTTATGTTTCACCACTCGCCAGGAGGAACCTTATAACAAACCCTTCACTGATTGGGAACTACTTTGAGCACTTTCCTCTTCGCCTGATTCTGCACCTGGTCCTGATACTACCCACAATAAACTTCTTCAACATCTCAGTCCTCCACAACGACAATATCTCCTACACGTATTTAACCATATTTGGCTCAAAGGGGTTTTCCCCTCAGTGGAGGGACAGTATAGTAGTTCCTGTCGTTAAGCCTGGGTGCGGATTTATGGGTGCAAATGAGATTGCTACTCATTCAGGGCTGGAACACCAACTGGCAGGCTACTTCCCCATTTAATGAACTCCGCTCCATAAAGTCGACCACATCTTGGAGTTCTTCCTTACACCCTTCTTGAAGGGAATCCACTGTCCTATGCCATCTCCACATTGGTCATTCTGGGCTGACCCATGGTTTTATTTTGTGTGATGAGTCTCCCCCATATTGCGGTTGTGGGGCCCTACAATCTGTGGCTCATATGTTAGTGGAATGTCCGCTGCTCTTGGCACTCTGTGCCAAATACTGAATTCCTCACTCATTGTCTTCGGGTTTGGTGGGTGATTCACGGGTGTCTGACAGTCCTTGGATTTCTCCGTGAAAGCGGTTTTTACTATCGGCCATAAGATTTTATATCTGACACTTAGGTGGGATGGGTGGGTTTGTGGCCCTCCCAGTGAGCAGTAGGGTTTGGAGCTCCCCCTCCCCTCCCACTCCTAACGACTTCAATTTCTCAATTTAATTTGGGTTTAATTCAAATTGCTCCCTTTTTACATTTTAGGCTTCTGATTTAGGAGCATACACGTCCTGTACCTGCTTGTTGTTCAGAAATGGGGGGTTCTAGATCTGTAGTGGTGTACCTTGCAGAATTCTGCTTCTTCTGTTGGTTTTAGTACTGTTCTAATTGATTTCAACCTCTCCCCTCCCCCCATTTAGTTCCTCTATTTTACTATCTGTAAGGCCTTAGCCGACCACACTCTTGCTTGTGTTTCATTCAGAGGTCATGGGACTGATGACCTAGCTGTTTAGTCCCATCCACCCATCAACCACTTTTTTTTCCAGTTGGTTTTGAATAAGCACATGTGACTGGCCACTTTCATTTTGCAACAGAATCACACTATGCTGAATGGAGAGGAAATGCTATTGAGCCAAAATAATGGCCCACAAAATACTTTGGAACATGTTTCAGAGAAGGAGCCCAAACACTCCGGATATAATGCAACAAAGTTTAAAGTCATGGTCTGCTACTGTGGCCAATGCAATTTTATGGTAATCAAGGGGAAAAGACTAAAATTTCACTGTCCTTCATATCATTGTGACAACATGACACTTATGCAGCATCAAATTCTGAATCGTGTCCTACCGGTAGGTGAGAAATAGCCGGTACAATATTTTGTACTGATACTGAGATAAGAATAAGGCCCAACATTGCAATTTCTGATCAGCGTGTATAGGAACAGGTTTTCATGGACGAAACAATGTCTTAAGTGGCTTACGGTCCATCGCCAGAAAACTTACTCATGCCAAAGAAAATTGTGAGAAGTTACTTCTTGATCTGCAAGTAATTACACTGCAATCTGTCAGTCTCCTGTGAATCAATTCTGTGTGAGTGTTGCTGCAATTCCATAAGAAGCAGCATATTCAGCCAAAACTACTGGTTTAATAGGATCAAAATGAACATCTTTTACTCAATAAAGCCTGTTTGTTTTTGAAATGCATCCTGGCACTGTTCTGTCTATGCAAATGGCACATTTTTCCAGCACAGAGCCGCTATCTGAGCTGTGTTGGGTATAAACTGGATACAATAGGTCAACTTCCTGAGAACAGCCTGTAATTTTTTCAGGTTATGTGGAGTGGCTTGTAATACAGTTGTTCACTGGTGGAATATTGCCACAGTTGTACTATTGGATTTGTGATTTCCTGTCAAAAATGACACAGTATGTAGTAACTGATGGAAAGACCTTGAGTAAAACAGATTTGATATCTGGCATTTCCCAGGGAAGTGTTATAGAGCTCCTAGTTACAAACAATTTGAAAAGCAATCTGAGCAACTCTTTTAAAATGTTTGTGGATGATGCAGTCGTTTAACATTTAGTGAAGTCACCCTAACATCAAAAGCAACTGCAAAACGGTTTTAAGTAATATATCTGTATGGTGGAAAAATTGGCAGTTGACCCTAAATAATGAAGTGTGAAAATTCGTCCATATGAGCCCTAAAAGAAATCCAATAAACATAATTTACCTGATAAATCAGTCAAATCTACAGGGCCGGCCGCGGTGGCCGAGGAGACTGAGGCGCTCCAGTCAAGGTCTGCACTGCCACTACGGTCGGGTGTTCGAATCTCCCCTCGGGCATGGATATTTGTGCCGTCCTTAGTCTTAGCTAGTTCGTAAGTAGTTTGTAAGCTTAGGGACTGATTACCCCGTAGTTAAGTCCCATAAGTTCTACAAACATTTGAACATTTGGAAATCTACAGGCCATAAATTCAATTAAATACCTAGGAATTACAGTTACGAATAACTTTAGAGAGAATACAGAAAATACCTTAGAGAGGATGAACCAAAAACAGTGTTCCATTATTTAGAAGATCCAATAGTTCTACTAGAGAAAACGCCCACACTATATTTTTATGTCCTAATTTTGAGTACTACTGTGCATTATGGGATCCACCAAGTGGGACTGAGGGAGGATATAGAGAAACTTCAGAGAAGGCAGCTCATTTTGTGTTGTCATGATATAGGGGAGAGAGTGTCAAGAAAATTATGCATGAGCTGGTGTCGAGATCATTTAAAAAAAGGCATTATTCATTGTGGCGAGATCTATTTGCAAAATTCCATTTACCAGTTTTCTTCTCAATCATATTTTGTTAGCACCCACCTACAAAGGAACACGTTATCATGACAATAAAATAAGACAAATCGGATTGAAAATGAAAAGAATCAGGTGTTCCCTTTTTCCCCACACACTATTAGAGATTGGAGCAGTAGAGAAATATCATAAAAGTTGTACAATGAACCCTTTGCCAAACATTTGAGTGTAATTTGCAGAGAAATTATGCAGATATAGATGTACCATTCCACATTCCTCCCTCGGAAAAGGTTGGCTGAAGTGAAAGCAATATCTTTCTCCTCTGAGAATGTTGAATGCACACTCTTCATCACAATAATTTTTCCCAGGGTCGGATGGCATTCTTGTACACTTTTCTGCTGAGGGTCTCCATTTTCTTCTTCAAACGTACAACCACTGCACCTGGACAAATGGCAAATTTCCTTGATGCTGGTGTGAAGCCATAGTCATTCAAGCCTAGGAAGCACAAAACATCTTCAAACAGCTATTTCCAATTTCACTCACCAATAGTGTTTGTAAGGTGATGTAGTGAATGATTAATGGTCATTTGGTATGGTGGTTGGAGTCTTGAAATCTACTCATAAATGCAAAATCTGATTTCCAAAACTAACATTCTGCAGTTAATAATCTTGTCACCCAACCAGTTATTATGAACACTGTGGAACATTTTTAATCAAGAGAATGGTTACCTTCAATGAACTTGTCTACTTAAGATAACCTCAGTGGTGTCTACACTCTTGGTGAATCAACAATGGCTTCTGCTTTTCCACTGACAAGACAGTCTGTATGAATTTTTGTTGACATACAGTATTTCTTCATCTGTCCCTTTCTCTCAATCCTTTCACTCTTCTATTTGTTGACACAATGAAATTCCTGGGACAGTGTTTGTCAGGAAACTTTCTTGATCCTCCATGTCTCTTACCTGGCACCTCGCTGTATCCAATTACTCCATGTTCTACATGCATTGTGCTGCACTTCATGAGGAGTGGATCGTACCACCCTCCTGTACTTGTACCAATTCCTTGTCTGTTTGAAACTGGCTTATAGATGTCTTGGCTATGCTTCTGCAAACTCATCTATTTTACATCGTATCAATATGATCCACCATCAAGGATCCATTTAGCCACAGGAGCCTTTTACACCAGTCCTGTTGAGAGCCTTCATGATGCTGCCTAATTGCTGCTGTCCTATCAGGGGGAAGCTCTACCTAGTCATTACGTGAGCTGTTTGTCATCTATGTGCACTCACTCAGCCTTGACTGTCAGTAACAGTTAGTCCATCTTCTCTATTCCGTCCTGGAGTTCACTTTTGGTTGCTGTTTCAGCAGCTTGATTTTATGCTACCTGTCATATTTGTGATGGGTGCAAGTTCTTCACCACTGTGGCTTCTTCCTGAAGTCAGTTTTAATATTCAACTCAATTTGTTTCCCCCAAGTTACTACCTGTGGCCCAGTTTATTGAGCTTCTCACACTCTGTACACAGCTCGGTGACATTATCTTTGTATTCACCATTGGCTCCAAGACCGACAAAGGTGTCTGACGTGGTTTTGTACTAGTTGACAATTCTTTTCAGTACTGTCTTCTTGACCAGTGCTTGCTCATTACTGCAGAACTCTTTGCCCTCCACCAAGCCACACAGTAAATTTGACAACATGACGACTACATACATACTCCGCAATTCACCGTAAGGTGTGTGGCGGAGGCTACACTGTTCCACTACTAGGCATTTCCTTTCCTATTCCACTCCCAAATTGAACGAGGAAAAAAAGAATGCCTATATGCCTCCGTACGAGCCCTAATTTCTCTTATCTTGTCTTTGTGATCTTTACGCGAAATGTAAGTAGGCGGCAGCAAGATCGTACTACACTCAGCTTCAAATTCCGGCCCTCTAAATTTACTTAACAGAAATTCACGACAAGAACGTCGTCTTTCTTCCAGCGATCCCCAATTGAGTTGCCGGAGCATTTCCGTGACACTCGCGCATTGGTCGAACCTACCGGTAACAAATCTAGCTGCTCACCTCTGAACCGCCTCTATGTCTTCCTTCAAACCGATCTGCTGCGGGTCCCAAATACTTGAGCAATACTCAAGACGTGGTCGTACAAGCGTTTTATACGCGGTCTCCTTTACAGGTGAAGTACATCTTCCCAGAATTCTCCCAATAAACCGAAGTCGGCTGTTGGCCTTACTCACAACTGTCCTTACACGCTCGTTCCATTTCATATCGCTCTGCAATGTTACGCCTAGATATTTGAACGACGCGACCGCATCAAGAAGCTCACTACTGATGCTGTATTCGAACATTATAGGATTGTTTTTTCTACTCAGGGGCATCACCTTACATTTTTCTACATTGAGAGCTAGCTGCCATTCTTCGCACCAACTAGAAATTTTGTCTAAGTCAACCTGTATGCTATTACAGTCAGTTACAGACGACACCCTCCCATACACCACAGCATCATCAGCAAACAGCCACAAATTACAACTTACTCTGTCCATCAGATCATTTATATAGATAGAAAATAATAGCGGTCCTATCACACTCCCCTGGGGCACGCCTGACGATACACTCGTCTCTGATGAACACTCGCCGTCGAGAACAACGTACTGCGTTCTATTACTTAGGAAGTCTTCCAGCCAGTCACCAATCTGTGAACCTATTCCATAAGCTCGTATCTTCGTTAGCAGTCTGCAGTGTGGCACCGTGTCGAACGCCTTTTTGAAGTCGAGAAAAACACAATCCGCCTGTTGCCCTTCGTCCATGGCTCGCAAGATGTCATGTGAGAAAAGGGCAAGCTGAGTTTCACATGAACGATGTTTCCTAAACCCGTGCTGATTCATGGAAAGAAGCTTTTCCGTTTCAAGGAAATTTACTATATTCGAACTGAGAATATGCTCCAAAATTCTACATGAAACCGATGTCACCGATGTCAACGATATTGGCCTGTAATTGTATGGGTCAGTTCTCTTTCTTTTCTTATACACGGAAGTCACCTGCGCTTTTTTCCAATCACTAGGAACTTTGCGCTGAATTAAAGATTCACTATAAATGCAAGCTAAGTAGGGGGCCAATGCCGCAGAATAGTCTTTGTAAAACCGAACTGGTATTCCATCCGGACCAGCAGACTTTTTCATATTTAGCTCTCGCAGCTGCTTCTCTACACCGGAAATACCTATTGCTATGTCCCCCATTTCGGAATTAGTACGTTGATCAAATGATGGTATATTTGTGCGGTCCTCCTGCATGAAAGATTTCCTAAAGGTTAAATTTAGAACTTCAGCTTTCTGTTTGCTTTCTTCTATTACTGCCCCGGAATGATCAACTAGTGACTGGACAGTGGGCTTTGACCCGCTTATCGATTTTACATAGGACCAGAATTTCTTCGGGTTCTTGGAAAGATCTTTTGCTAAGGTATGGCTGTGATAATTATTGTATGCTTCACGCATCGATCTTTTTATAGACGCACGAATCTCTACTAACTTTTGCCTGTCATCATTTGTGTGTTCTTTTTTGAATCGAGAGTGCAACAGCCTTTGCTTTCTCAGCAGCTTTCTAACATTATTATTATACCACGGTGGATCTTTTCCATCCTTAATCGTCTTTACTGGCACATATTTCTCTAACCCTTCATTAACAATGCACTTAAATTTAGTCCACAATTCTTCTACATTCATAGACGCAGAATTAAACGATGCCCATTCATTTTCTAAGTGCGATCGTAACATTTGCTTGTCGGCTTTTCCCAACAAAAACACGCCCATAGCCTTCTTGACTGGTTTATGAACTTTGGTCACCATCGATGCTATGACAATATCATGATCACTAATTCCTGTCTCTACACAGACATCGTTAATAAGGTCAGGCCTGTTTGTGGCTATAAGGTCTAGAATATTTCCATTGCGCGTGGGTTGCCGGTTTAACTGCTCAAGACAGTTTTCAGAGAATGTGTCCAAAAGTTGCTCGCAAGACTGCTTGTCTGTACCGCCTGAAATGTAACTAGCGAGGTCCCAATCTATACTCTTAAGGTTGAAGTCACCTCCGACTAATATTACATGGCCCGGATACCTATGCACTACCTGGTGTAGACTTTCCTTGAATGATTCTAAAACTGCTACAGCAGCACTGGGGGGCCGGTAAAAACACCTAACTATTAACTTAACTTCTTTTAGACCTGTTATGCGTGCCCAGATAACTTACTTTCAACCTCGATCTCAGTAGAAACAATATCTTTGTCCACAGCGATGAGCTTTATAATTGGGTTGTATGATTGGATTGTCTGAGTACTTACCTGAACCATTGCCTGATAGACATAGTTCACCCCATAGTATGAAGAATCCAGGACTGTCATCACTTGTTTACTGCCTTTGGAGCCAATATGATGGTCCTGTGGGTTCCTGGCCATGTTGGTGTGTCAGGGAATGAGATTGTGGATGCTGCTGCGAAGGATACAGCTGTCCTCTCTTGGCTCTGTTCCCTCAGATGATCTCCTTGCTGTTGTCCCTGGGTGTTTCGTATCACTCTGGCATGCACACGTTGGTCTTCTCTTCAAAGAAACAAACTCTGGGACATTAAACCTATCCCTATGGCTTGATTGACAACCTCTTGGCCCTCTTGTTGCGAGGAGGTCATCCTAGCCCAGTGTGCGTAGCACACTGTCATTTTAGCCACTGCCACTTGTGTGGTGACCCTGTAACGAAGCATGTTGGGATTTATTCCCATCTGCTTGCATTACTGAACCTCCTGATACCATTGTTGCATAATAATAGATATGAATGTAATTAGTCTATTGTCATTCACTTTTCCAAAACTTTTGTTATTCTTTTTTAATAATGTAACTAGCTGAAGTCATTTTCTATTATTTAGTCTTGCAGAAGTTTGTTTATTTTGCAAATATTGATTAGTTCAGGCCAGATGTGTATTGTTAGATTTTAGATAGTCTGCTAATTAGTATTTCTGATAAATCTAAGTAAACTCTTGTCTCATAATATTAAAGTAGGTATTATTATATTTCACAATTAATGTTAGGAAAGCTTTGCTCTCATTACTTTCTGTAGGACTACTGTTGATAATGAAAGTGATGTTGAAAAACATATTTCATTCAAAACGTAAATGAAACACATTTATAATAACTGAGATTTATATATCAATTTACTCAGTTTTATATACGCTTCCTTTTACTATAGCCAGTTGTATGTAATTGTTTACTTTCCTATTATAATTAATGTACATATTAACAATACATAATTTTCAATGACATTGTTTGGAAGATGTAAATAGGATGGTTTTGCGCTGTGTAACTGAGTATTCATCCTTGAACGGAGGAATAATCCATTCCACTAGGGAGTCTTATTTCATGAGGTATCTGAGATATAACCCACGTTACTATGAACTTCAATTTTGAACAATTAAGTAAAAGTTCTTCAGTGTTAGTTGTGTGGAAAGTGTTTCTACTGGTGTTATGAATGGACTATTAATATTGAGATGTACACCTCAGACTTGTGTAGCCCACACACGAACTGTGTAAATAAATATTATTGATGTGTGGAATGTACATACTGGATCCTAGTGAATGTAATTAATCAGATTTGTATGCTGGCCATAAATGGGGACAATTGGGCACTAATGAATCATTAAAGTGTCAATGACCTGCAGTCCTACATGTTGCCTACATCATTTGTAGTGGATTAGTTATGCCCCATGAAATATCAGCCAGCCACTACAGAGAGCACCGATCCAAGAGAACTTCAAGAACCAATGATCTAAGACCCGGTACACTACAACCATGATGTACTTAGTGGCTACTGTTGTCAACCCTTAGCAGTATGCCACCTTTGGGTCCAGCGTCCATTATTTAATCGTCTACATCAAAGTCTACCATCTTGACTTTTTTTTAGTGGACGACATGCGCTCGATTGATTGAATTTAAAGATATTTATCATTTGTGCTGGAGGTTTCTCTTTTGTTTAGGATTTCTGATCACTTTTTGCAATACATACTGATCTGTTTACTTTCACGAATCCATCTAGCAAGCCTCATGATTTAATGAAAAATATTAATTGGTTGAAACATTGATCATTTACAATGGAAGTTGTTGCATGCTGTAAATGTAATAAATAAACAACTGACTGATGTTGCTATGTTCTGGCATGCCACTCATAACTGCTGCCATGACTGTTGCACCAGCACATAAGTACAATTTGCAGCGGACCATGACACTGACTTCTACACTTACTTGTCTAGCTGAAAGTGTGTGTGGGAAGGGGGGGGGGGGATGGTGGAAAATATGTGGAGCATGTACTGTACTAAATAATGGGTTTTGTCAGAGTAGACTAAATTTCTAATAGGAGTGACAATAACATGCTGCTTCGATCATAGGCATAGACATGTCTATGGGAAATATAGGGCTTGTTGAAGAATTTATATTAAACATGGAGTGCTTGACAGATTTCAGTGAAACACTCTAAATGTTGATTATTTTGTTATTTACAACTGTTTCAGAAAGGAGACCACAATGCAGTGTTCATTGATCATATTGGCTTGCTTTTCACTGTCATTTCTACACGAGACTGTTGGTGCTAGAATCTTCCAGCGAGGAAGACTGCGGGGTGGACTTCTTGGTGAACCTAATGTTGAATATTCAGAAGAATTGCCACCAGATGAATGGTTCATTCAGCAGCTGGATCATTTTGACCCCACAAATATGAGAACATGGAAACAGGTATGCTGTTGCTCATCTTGCTATAACTTAAGAAATTATTGGGATAATGAGAATATGACAGAACAAATAACTTGGATAAAATTTGTTATTCATAATTATTACTTTGGCTTAAGAGACCATTTGTGCTTTCTGCACTCCTTCACCAAAAATTTCTGTTTCTGGCTTTCATGTCCTATTCTCCTTTTCTCAGGCCCATCAATCCTCTATCCCTCTTAACATTATTCTTCCATATTGTCTGTGGCCTTCCTTGGTCTCTTCAGCCCTCTACAGATCCTTTGTATCATAGTAGTAGATCTCTTCCATCATGATTATGTGTACTGCCTACATTGATCTTCTTCATCGTTTGCAGCCAATACTGGCTTGTGAGTATAGGTCTGACAGTTCCTGTTTTTTTGTGACTGTGTCCCTCCTGGTGCTAGATATTTTGCTTAATATGATTCTCTTGATTGCTGGTAATCCTTATTCATCTGTTTATCTTTATTCATCTGTTCATCTTACTGCAAATGGTTCCAGGATCGTGTAGAGCTCTGGCGGCGGCGGCGGCGGCGGCGGGGGGGGGGGGGGGAGGAGAGAAACTACACTTTGTTTTGAAAACTTCTTAAAACTACTCTACTGCACAGCATGTCCTGCAAATAAAAATATGCTTTATTTACCACTCCAGTCTTTGCCATAAAATCTCAATCTAGATCCTATTTTGCTAGCTAAAAATTCTCCCCAAGCATTTTGATATATATGTATTCTACTAGCAACAGTGGAAGGTTCAGTAAGGAATGTTAATAATAATAATAATAATCACTGCTCTGCATTCTACATTGGAATGACAACTAGCCGGCTCTCCATCAGGATGAATAGGTACTGCCAAACTGTGGCCAAGAGCAATATGGACTATTCTGTGGCGCAGTATACAGTGGAGCACAACACCTTGGACTTTAACAGCTGCTTCACCACCCAAGCCATCTAGATCCTCCCCTCCTCTACCAGCTTTTCTGAACTGTGGAGATGGGGGGGTTATCTCTACGGCACATCCTATGGTCCCGCAACCATCCTAGCATCAAGCTCACATAACCTAACATCCTACACTCCATGCCCCCCAGTCCCCATCCCCCTCATATCTTACATTTTCTTTAGATTCATGCCCCTTTCCCTATTGTGTGCTTCCGGGTTTTTAAATTTTATTTATATATAGATCGATTAACTTACCCACAGCACAAGCTTGTTGACAAGTACACAAATAAAAACACACACAAAGATTCAAGCTTTCACAACCATTTGTTGATTCATCAGGAAAAGAGGAGGGAAGGACGGGAAAAAGGGAATGATGCGGGTTTTTAATAGAGTACACACACACACACACACACACACACACACACACACACACACACACACACAGACATTTGGCTTTTTACAAATGTCTGCCTTGGTGTATTTGCATGTGTATGTGTGTTTTTTTTTACCTTTCCTTCCCCCCCCCCCCCCCCTCCCTAAGCTAAGTCCATCCACTCCCAGGATTGGAATGACTTCTCATCCACTCCCTTAAAACCCACACACCTTCTTTTTTCCCCTCCTTCCTTCCTCTTTTCCTGAGGAAGCAACAAATGGTTGCAAAAGCTTTAATCTTTGTGTTTGTGTGTGTTTTTATTTGTGTATCTGTCAACGAGCCTGTGCTTTGGGTAAGTTAAACAATCTCTATTTTGTATACATATTTTTACTACCAGGAATGTTTCCCTCTATAAAATATATATACAGTGAACTCTCGATTATCCGCAAGTGGATTAACTGCTTTGTGGATTACCCGCAGCCTCCTCCTCTAATTTTTTAATTGCTTTTGCCTATGAGTAGAATTCTCTCTATCAGAGATAATTTTGGGCTCCAATATGAGTGTAGTAATTTATGAGCTGCTCGAACACTGAGTGCTACACTAGAGTATTTGTTGCAAAAGATAGAGTACATATAGTGCAGCAATGACTTGACGAGCGAGCATGGGAGTCCTGACCCTTCCCATTCTTGCATGCCACTAGAGCTTGCAACAGGCTGTGTCACACGTTTGTTACACCTCTAAAGCACAACTTTTGAATCGACAGACCATGTCCAGTTTTTATTTTTTGTTGTTGTTGTTGTTGTTGTTGTTGTTGTTGTTGTTGTTGTTGTTGTTGTGGTCTTCAGTCCGGAGACTGGTTTGATGCAGCTCTCCACAATACCCTATCCTGAGCAAGCCTCTTCATCTGCACATAAGAGCGACAACCTACATCTGTCTGAATCTGCTTACTGTATCCATCTCTTGGTCTTCCCCTGCGATTTTTACCCCAAACACTTCCCTCCAACGCTAAATTCACAATTCCTTGATGTCTAAGAATGTGTCCTACCAATCTATCCCTTCTTTTAGTCAAGGTATGCCAGAAATTCCTTTTCTCCCCAATTCTGTTCAGTACCTCCTCATTAGTTACGCGATCCACCCACCTAATCTTCAGCATTCTTCTGTAGCACCATATTTCAAAAGCCTCAATCCTCTTCCTGTCCGCACTGTTTATCGTCCATGTCTCACTCCCATACAAGGCAACACTCCATACAAATGCCTTCAGAAAGGACTTCCTTAGGCTTAAATCAATATTCAATGTTAACAAATTTCTCTTTTTCAAGAACGCTTTTCTACCCATTGCCATTCTGCATCTTATATCCTCTGTACTGCGACCATCATTTGTTATTTTACTGCCCAAGTAACAAAACTCATCTACCTCCGTTATTGCTTCGTTTCCCAATCTAATTCCTTCAGCATCACCTGATTTTCTTACACTGCACTCCATTACCCTAGTTTTGCTCTTGTTAATGTTCATCTTATATGCACCTTTCAGCACACTGTCCATTCCGTTCAATTGCTCTTCCAGGTCCTTTGCTGTATCTGACAGAATTACTATGTCGTCGGCAAAACACAATGTTTTTAATTTTTCCCCCTGAACTTTAATTCCTTCACCAAATTTCTCCTTGCTTTCCTTTATAGGTTGCTCAATGTACAAATTGAACAACAATGGAGAAAGACTACAACCCTGTCTTACTCCCTTTCCAACCACTGCATCCCTTTCATGCCCTTCAACTCTGACAACTGCTGTCTGGTTTTTGTACAAGTTGTAAATAACCTTACCCTCCCTATATTTTACTCCTGCTTGCTTCAGAACTTGAAAGAGTTTATTCCAATCAACATTGTCAAAAGCCTTCTCCAAATCTACAAAAGCTAGAAATGTAGGTTTGCCTTTTCTTAATCTATCTTCTAGGATAAGCCGTAAAGTGAGTATTGCCTCCCGTGTTCCTACATTTCTCCTGAACCCAAACTGATCTTCCCCGAGGTCGGCTTCTACCAGCTTCTCTATCCTTCTGTATATAATTCGCGTTAATATTTTGCAACCATGACTTATCAAACTGATGGTTCTGTAGTTTTCACACCTGTCTGCACCTGCTTTCTTAGGGATGGGGATTATAACATTTTTCTTAAAGTCTGAGGGTATTTCGCCTGTCTCATACATCTTACACACCAGGTGAAACAATTTTGTCATGGCTGGTTCTCCCAGAGACTTCAGTAGCTCTGAGGGAATATCATCTACTCCAGGGGCCTTGTTTCGACTTAGGTCTTCCAGGGCTCTGTCAAATTCTTCTCTCAGTACAGTATCTCCTATTTCATCTTCATCTACATCCTCTTCCCTTCCTACAATATTGTCTCGTAGTTCATTTACTTTGTAGAGCCCCTCTATATACTCCTTCCACCTTTCAGCTTTCCCTTCTTTGCTGAGAACTGGTTTTCCATCAGTGTCCTTGATATTCATAGAGCTGTTTTTCTTATCTCCAAATGTTTCTTTTATTTTCATGTAGGCTGTATCTATTTTTCCCCTATTTATACATTTTTCTACATCCTTGCATTTGGCTTCTAGCCACTCCTGCTTAGCCATTTTGCACTTCCTGTCAATCTCATTTCTTAGTCGTCTGTACTCCATTTTACCTGTTTCATTTACTGCATTTTTATATTTTCTCCTTTCATCGATTAAATTTAGTATCTCCTGTGATATCCAAGGATTTTTTGTAGGTCTTGCCTTCCTACCTATTTTGTCCTCTGCTGCCTTCACTATTTCGTCTCTCAATGCTACCCATTCCTCCTCTACTGTTTTATTTTCCCCCGTTTCTGTCAATTGTTGCCTAAAGCTCCCTCTGAAATTCTTAAGGACTTCAGGTTCCTTCAATTTATCCAGGTCCCATCTCCTTATTTTCCTACCTTTTGTAGTTTCTTCAGTTTCAGCCTACAGTTCATAACCAACAAGTTATGGTCAGAGTTTATATCTGCCCCTGGGTAAGTCTTACAGTTTAAAACCTGGTTCCTAAATCTATGTCTTACCATAATAAAATCTATCTGATACCTTCCGGTGTCTCCTGGTCTCTTTCACGTATACAACCTTCTTTTGTGATTCTTAAACCAGGTGTTTGTTATAACTAAATTATGTTCTGTGCAAAATTCTACCAGGCGGCTTCCTCTTTCATTCCTTTTGCCCAGACCATATTCACCTACTATCCTCCCTTCCCTTCCTTGTCCTACTACCGAATTCCAGTCTCCCATAACAATTAAGTTTTCCTCTCCCTTAATTGTCTGAATAATTTCCTTTAGCTCCTCATACATTTCTCTGATTTCCTCATCATTGGCAGAGCTAGTTGGCATATAAACCTGTACTACTGTTGTCGGTGTTGGCTTCGTATCTATCTTGACAATGATAATGCGATCACTGTGCTGGTCATAGTAGTTTACCCGAATTCCTATTTTCTTATTCATTATCAATCCTACTCCTGTGATACCCCCAATTGATTTTGTATTTATAATCCTGTACTCACCTGACCAGAAATCCTGTTCATCCTGCCACCGAACTTCACTAATCCCCACTATATCTAACTTCAACCTATCCATTTCCCTTTTTAAATTTTCTAATTTTCCTACCCGATTAAGGGATCTAACATTCCACGCTCCGACCCGTAGAATGCCAGTATTGTCTGTCCTGATGATCACATCCTCCTGAGTCCCCGCCCGGAGATCCGAATGGGGGACTATTTTACCTCCGGAATATTTTACCCGAGAGGATGCCATCATATGTTCATACAGTAGAGCTGCATGTCCTCGGGAAAGGTAACGGCTGTAGTTTCCCCTTGCTTTCAGCCGTTCGCAGTAGCTGTGTGGCAAAGCCACATTAGCTGATGTTACAAGGCCAGCTCAGTCAATCATCCAGACTGTTGCCCCTGTAACTACTGAAAAGGCTGCTGCCCCTCTTCAGGAACCACACGTTTGTCTGGCCTCTCCACAGATACCCCTCCGCTGTGGTTGCACCTACGGTACGGCTATCTGCATCCTTGAGGCACGCAAGCCACCCCACCTTGGCAATGTCTGTGGTTCATGGGAGTGGTTTATTTTTTTTTTTTTTTTTTAGCAAACATTTTAAGAGGAAATGCAGTACAGTACAGTATGTACTGTATATGATTGCGATGTTGTTAATTACAGTACACTATTTCATGTTTCTAACAACTGAACGACCCAGATGTAATTTAGCTCTTCTTTTATTTATGGCAAACCTCAAGTAGCACTGCGCAGGACTATTCCGCTGCCCAGGTAGCAAATTCTCAGAGAGCCTGCGGCTACCGGTGGCCTAATCCGGGAAACCCAGTTTCCCCCACCAACAGTCCTGCTCGCCCACCAGGTCGAAGACAGACAGTAGTCAGTAGTCATTTGGTTTCTGTTAGGTCGAACAATGTCCGAAAAATGAAAACACGTTGTGTTGACGATTCAGGAGAAACTGGAAATAATACATATTACACATAATACCCTGGCAAGGGAAGTCTGAGGCGGTGAATGACAGTGACGATGATGGCAACACTCCTCTAATTACACAAATAGCCATCAGTCATGCATCAGTACTTCAATGGGCTGATGGGTTACTGCATTACCTTTAACAGCAAATAGATGCTTCTCTTTTTGACAAATTACCACAATGAAACAGAAGTCAATTCAGGACTATTTTGTTTCAAAGTAGTGCACTGTAATGCAAACCTGGATTTGTAAGTACAGCATTTTCATACATAATGGATGAATAAAGTAAAATTTTTTAAATTATTAGATAATTGATTTTAATTATGCTATAGTAATTAATTTTTGTCTTCCTACTACCCTAACACATTACTGTGTACTTAAGTTGCGGATTAGCCACGAAATTCGATTATCTGCGGTTTTCAAATCCCCTATTACCGCGGTAAATAAAACGTAGATGACGATTACTTACCAGGCAAAGGACCACATGTAGTGATTGATTTGATTTGATTTGATTTTTCCAGGGAAGCCAAAACAGTCTTGGTCCAGCTCGCCACTGCCCGCACCGAAACTAAGTTTATTGTGCGGTATCGCTCCCTGTAATCTAGTAAAGCCAGCCAATGCCCTTGAACAGTGCAAGGAGTCCCTTTACCAGTTCTTTATTAGACACAATTTCTTCGGGTCTGGTTGTCCCAAATATTCTGTGCCTTTTACTCTCCAATGCAATGTATTCCAAGATCAGATGTGATGCAGTTTCATCACCGTCATCACAGATCCTACATTTAGGGTCCTGTTCTGTTATTCCCATTGTATGTAGGTGTTTTTTGAAATTCCCATGGCCTGTCAGCAATCCAACCATGAGTCTAATCTCTCTCCTGTTCAGACCAGGATTGCAGAGCTTCTTTTAAAACATGGCTTTGGCATCATTGCCTTGCCATGTTTTTGTTGATGGACTTTGGTACACTATTCTACGTGCTGTCTTCTGAGCCTGTTACGTAGCTCCAATTTGATCATTGCCTTGGTGATTGTCAGGACAGGTTCCGGTCCAATAAATGGAGTTTCTGCCCCCATCCTGGCTAATCTGTCAGCATGTTCGTTGCCACTGATTCCCAAGTGGCCAGGGACCCACAATAGGTTTACTCTATTGCTTTCCCCTAGCTCCACCAGAAAACCTGTGACATTCTGCAACAATTTTAGACCTTGTTGCAGGAGCTGCCAGTGATCTCAGGGCTGCCTGGCTGTCTGAATAGATATAGATGCTACGATCTTTGTAGCACCTACGCAAATTCTCCTCCACACACACCCTGATGGCAGTGATTTCGGCCTGGAATACTGAGGCCAGTTTTCCTAGAGAGATGACGTCCTCCAGTCTTCGCTGCACCCCATATACCCCGGCCCCAACACCTTGGTCCGATTTTGACCCGTCAGTGAACCAGACAATATCCCCCGTACGCTGTCGAACTATTTTCTCCCACTGCTCCCTACTTCCAATTGTTATATTGAAAGGCTTGTTGAAGCAGTATGGGGTTATAATATAGTTGGCTGGCATTTCCCCAACCTTTCCTATATTTACCTCACTCACTATTTTAGTGTGTGATTCTGGATATCCCAAAGAGTTCCAGTTGTTGCCAGATTTGAGTCTGTATGCACCAGCCGCTGCCTCCATCTTGACCCAAAGGTGTAATGGGGGCATATCCAGCATGGTTTCCATCCCAGCAGTTGGTGTGCTGCTAATTCTGCCTGTTATGGCTAAGCAGGCTAATCTCTGCACCTTACCAAGCTCCTTAGCAGCAACCTGCTGTTCTACCTTCTTCCACCACACGACCGCCCCATAGGTGATCCTGGGTCTAATCACTGTGGTGTATATCCAGTGCATACCCTTGGGGCTCGGGCCCCAATTTTTGCCACAAGCTCTCCTGGTACTCACAAGAGTACCTTTTGCCTTGGAGCAAATATTCCTGATGTGAGGGGTCCATGTCAGTTTCTCATCTAGGGTAACCCCTAGATATTTCACTGTCCCCTTCACAGGGAGTGCTTCGTTGAAAAGCTTTAGATCCCAACTTGAATGTTGTATATGCTTCTTTGTGAATGGTACAACAACAGTCTTCTTAGGACTCACCCCAAGATCCTGTTTTCTGCACCATTCTTGCACAATGTCCAAAGCACCTTGTGCCATATTCTTTACTGTGTCAGCAAATTTGCCAAGTATTACTATGACAAGATCATCTGCATATCCTTGGCAAAAGTACTGCCTAGAGTTTAATTCTCCAATGAGATCATTCACCACTAGATTCCACAATAAAGGGGAAAGAACTACTCCTTGCGGGCAACCTCTAGTGGTGTTGAATACCATTTTTTCATTCATCATGGTAGCTTCTACCTTTCTTCCACTGAGCATGGCCCTAGTCCACCTACATATAGTGGTCCCTATGTTATGCACCTCTGCTGCCCTAACCATGGAATCAAAGGTCGTGTTGCTAAAAGCCCCCTCGATGTCCAGGAAGATACAGAGGGCCATTTCCTGAATGTGTAGTGCTTTCTCCACCTTCCCAACGAGTTGGTGGAGAGCTGTCTCACATGATTTACCTGGCTGATATGCATGTTGGTTTGAATGTAGAGGAGCCCTACTTAACCTCCTTTCTACATGCACATAAACCAGCTTCCCCCCCCCCCCCCCCCCGGGGGCTCACCACTCTGTGGTGAGTACGTGCGTGGCGAGCACGGGGCCCCAGCCTTTGTAGCACTCTTTCCTTTCCGTGCTACATGACGATTCTTCTACTGTCCTTTTCCCCTCTCTTGGGGACCGAGTCTGTGCATCCTTCAGGGAACCGAAGTCCTGACCTTTTTGACTTAAGCTCTTCTCTCACTTCTTTATTTGCCTCTGCGTCTGCGTTTGAGGCTTCTCCTCCTACTATTTCTCTCTTCCTCCTCCCTGTACGCACTTGAAGGCCACCCATATGGGTGACTGGGTAATGCGTAAGTCCCAGCCCCGGGCTGGAATGTAGGGTGCGTGCGTACCCCCCTAGTTAAGGCCAGGCCAGGGGAGGGGCGATTGCCTGCACTGATACCTTCCCGATTCGCCGATTGGTCCCTCCGTCTGTAGATCGGGAGGTGTGACCTGGGGTGGGAACAATCACCCAAGGCGGGTGTGCTTCCGTTGGGAGCCCCCAGCAAGAAGGAGCGTGCCATCGGAGACACTGGCAATCGTGGGGGATACATCCGCGATGGTTCTAAAAAAAAGAAAATGTAAAGAGTCTCTAGAAATTGATGTACTGGACAATAGTGTCTCTGAACAGAAAAATTTACAGACATCAAAGTTCCTTGTGGTGACCCGTACTGAGGAACGACAATCCTTTTCGTCGGTGAACCCATTTATTATTCAAAAAGGGGTTGATGCCATTGCCGGCCCAGTTAAGACCTGCAACCGCCTGCATAATGGAACACTGCTGTCAGAAACAGAAAGTGGCTCCCAGGCACAGCGGCTGCTTAAGGCTACTCTGCTCCATAGCTACCCGGTTCGTGTTGAGCTTCATCCAACCCTCAATTATTCCTGAGGGGTAGTCTTCTCGGCCAGTTTGGACGGTCTGACTGAGGATGAACTGAAAGAATATCTGGCAGCTCAAGGTGTCGTTGCAGTACAGAGAGTGACAAAAAAAGAGAATAATGTTTTAGTCCCCACTCGTACAGTGTTTCTGACCTTCGACCGAGTGGCTCTGCCGCCGAAGATCAAGGCAGGGTATGAGGTCATCACAGTACGACCTTATATTCCTAACCCTACTCGGTGTTATCAGTGCCATCGATTCAACCACACAAGCCAGTCTTGCAAGAACCCGGTCACATGTCACCTGTGGTAAAGAGGCCCATGAGGGGATTTGTCCACCACCGTCCCCCCATTGCATCAATTGTAACGGGAATCATGCTGCTTCCTCCCGCGAATGTCCCGTGTTTGCCGATGAACGGGCCATCCGGGAAATCCGTGTGAAGGAAATGGTTCGCATAAAAGTTGCACATAAGATGTACGCCAGTCGTAAGCCTAAGACCCCACCACGTGGTAATTACAATACTGTAGTTGCAACGCCTCCACCAACACGGGATATGGCCACACAGACTTGTGACCTACAGTTTACGACAGTAGTTGTCAAACAGTCTACATCGACAACGGCATCACGTTCAACGAAAAGTGTGAGTACCTCTTCCAAATCTTCATCTTCATCTTCAGCTGTGAAACCACAGATAGAGACCCGAAAGTCTAAGAAAGAGCATTCGCGCGAGGATTTCCTCCGCACCCCTTCCAAAACATCTGAGCCAACCAAGGAGCTTCACCAGGGCTCCAAGAAGTCAAATAGGGGGAAAACTCTCCCCCCTTCTACCTCACAATGTGACGATGGCATCCTCTCCAGGTGCATTAGCCAAAGATGGGGCTGCCGACCACACACACGCAGCTGCTGTGGTCACCTCTGAGAATATGGAGTAAGACCCTCCCGTCTCAGACACCACCAGTTGCGAACATTTGCACTGTGGCCCGCCGACTTCATCGGGCTGATGTCTACCTTCATCTCATTTTATCCTATTATGGATATTCTTCAATGGAACATTCGTGGTATCTGGTCGAATTGGACAGAACTGCAGCTTCTAACGCGAACATATCACCCAATTATATTTTCTCTACAGGAGACAAAATTGCTCCCTGATACTTGAATTACTTTCCCATGCTACACTATCGTTCGCTTTGACCTTCCTCCAGTGGCAGGAATTCCAGCCCACGGGGGCATAATGTTGCTTATCCGGGATGATGTACACAGTACACCGGTCCCTTTGTGTACTCCGATACAAGCTGTTGCTGTCCGGATATACCTTCCTGGATTTATCTTCATACTGTGCAATATTTACGCTCCTTCCTCCTTTCCCGTCACTAGATCCGATCTTCTAGATCTTATTGACCAGCTTCCGCGTCCGTTTTTGTTGGTGGGAGATTTCAATGCCCACCACCCCCTTTGGGGCTCCCCACGACCTTGTCCACGGGGCTCCCTCATGGCAGATATACTGAACCACCTTCAGCTCATCTGCCTTAACACTGGTGAACCAACTTATCTTTCGGACTCCACAAAACACTTTCAGCCATATAGATCTCGCTATCTGCACTGCCCAGCTGGCACGGCGTCTTGAATGGTCTGCTCTCTGACACACACATTCGAGAGATCATTTTCCGTGTGTAATTCACCTAATGATGCCTGACACCCTTGAGCATCCGCACTGCTGGCAGATAACCAAAGCAAACTGGGAGCTCTACTCATCACTGGCCGATTTTGGTACTTATCATTATCCTAGTATAGACGACCAATGGGAACACACTACCACAGTTATTCTGACAGCCACGGAATGTTCCATCCCCTGCAAGACTTCCAACTCACGTCGTCCCCTTGTCCCGTGGTGGACCGCGGACGTGCCCTTAGAATCTTCAAACTGCTCCGGGCATATTGTCATCGCCTCTTTCGTGACTGTAAACGCGCCAGTTGGCGCTCATTCACGAGCTCTTTTAATAGGTCTACCCCTTCCTCCATTATTTGGGGTAACCTCAGAAAAATTTCAGGCACTATGGCTCATTCCCCGATTCCCGGTCTGTGTGTCGCAACTGACACCGTCATCGATCCTCCACAAATAGCCAACGCACTAGGTCGACATTTTGCAGAGGTCTCTAGCTCTTCACATTACACTGACGCCTTCCTTGCTAGGAAACGGACGGTGGAGGCGACTCCATTGCCCTTTACCTCTCAGAACCGTGAATGCTACAATACCGAGTTTACTGTACGAGAGCTCCACCACGCACTCTCGTCTTCGCGGTCCTCTGCTCCAGGACCAGATGGCATTCACGTGGCGATGCTGCAACACCTTTCACCAACGAGCTTGCACTTCCTACTGGCCACCTACAACCGCATATGGATAGAAGGCACCTTTCCGCAACGCTGGCGTGAAGCCACAGTCATTACCATACCAAAGCCTGGGAAGGACAAATGTCTCCAGCTACCGCCCCATTTCCCTCACCAGTAGCGTATGCAAGGTGATGAAACGCATGATTCACGGGCGCCTGGTATGGTGGCTTGAAACGCGACATCTCCTTTCTAATGTCCAATGTGGGTTTCGCAAGCACCGTTCTGCAGTGGATCATCTTGTCACCTCATCTACTTCAGTAATGAATAACGTTTTCCGGAAGCGCAAGACAGTAGCCGTGTTCTTTGATCTGGAAAAGGCATACGACACCTGCTGGAGGATGGGCATCCTCCGCACTCTGCATACATGGGGTTTTCGGGGTCGCCTGCCAATTTTTATCCGTGAATTTTTAACAGACCATGTTTTTAAAGTGCGTGTTGGTTCGGTTTTATCGAGCACTTTTATTCAGGAGAACGGAGTCCCCCAGGGCTCGGTCCTGAGCATTGTTTTATTTGCAGTGGCAATCAATTCTATAGCCGATCACCTTCCACCGGGAGTGTCAGCATCCCTCTTTGTTGACGACTTCGCGATCTACAGTAGCTCTGAGCAAACGGGTCTCCTGGAGCGGCGCCTTCAGCGGTGCCTAGACTCTCTCCACATGTGGAGTATGGACACTGGCTTTCGATTCTCAGCTGACAAGACAGTCTGCATGAACTTCTGGCGGCGGAAGGAGTTCCTTCCCCCGTCCCTTCGTCTGGGCCCCATAGTACTTCCATTTGTGGATACCACGACATTCTTGGGACTTGTTTTCGACAGTTAGGTAAGTTGGTCTCCCCACATATCCCATTTGGCAGCTCGCTGTACCCGCTCTCTCAATGTGCTGCGGGTGTTAAGTGGCACCTCGTGGGGAGCTGATAGGTCTACTCTCCTCCATCTGTATCGCACCATAGTTTGGTCCAAACTGGACTATGGTAGCATTGTTTATTCTTCAGCTCGACCATCCATACTGCACCGCCTTAATACAATCCACCACCAAGGTATCCGTCTGGCGTCGGGTGCGTTTTACACTAGCCCTGTTGAGAGCCTCTATGCCGAGGCCGCTGAACTACCTCTTTTTTACAGTCGGAACTCCTACTTAGCCGTTACGCTAGCCGTTTGTCGTCCATGCGAGGACACCCAACGTACGCAGTTTTCTTTAACGACTCACTTCACAGACTCTTTGCCATGCGCCCGTCTGCTCTGCTACCGCTGGGAGTACACTTGCATTCGTTACTCGGCCAGCTCGGCGTTACAATGCCTGCTATCTTCTCGAATGGAGGGGGCACCTCTCCACCGTGGCGAAGCCCCAAAGTCAGTGTTAACTTTGACCTTCATTCTCTCCCAAAGGACTCCACACCTAGATTCGTCTACCAGAGAGAATTTCTCGCACTTCGGTTCAAATTTGATGACAGTTTGTTCATTTACACTGATGGCTCAAAGACAGACCAGGGTGTTGGGTGTGCCTTTGTACTTGTCAACGTCTCTTTTAAATATCGTCTTCCTGAGTGGAGTTCCATTTTTACAGCTGAGCTGTATGCATTATATCAGGCCACCCAATACGTCCGGCGAAACTCGCTCAATAAGACTGTCATTTGCTCGGACTCTCTGAGTGCTCTGTTGAGCCTTCGCATGCTGTATCCTGCCCATCCCCTGGTACAAAGCATCCGCAATTGCCTTACTTATCTTTCAACAAGTGGAACAACTGTGACGTTTCTGTGGGTCCCTGGCCACGTGGGAGTGTTGGGGAATGAGTCTGCGGATACGGCTGCCAAGGAGGCAGTTCACCTTCCTCGGCTATCTACCTTTTCTACTAGTTCTGATGACCTTCGAGCTGGTGTCTCCCAGCGTATTATCTCCCGTTGGTATCTACATTGGTCATCCCTGGCAGGGAACAAATTGCGAGCCATTAAACCTGTGCCTGATCTCTGGTCAACGTCATCTCGACCCTCCCACCGAGAGGAGATTGTTCTGGCCTGGCTTCGTATTGGCCACTGCCGTTATAGCCACCAGCATTTACTACGTGGTGGTCCTGCTCCCTTATGTGAGCACTGTGATGCACCTTTTACTGTGAACCATCTTTTAGTGCAATGTCCGTTTTTTAATCGTCTCCGTCTTGATCTGTGTTTACCATTTGAAATGTCTGACATTTTAGCTGATGACCCACAATCGGTTAACAGAGTTTTACTTTTTATACATTGTGCAAACATGGCGAAAGCCATTTAAGACCTAACCCTGGTCCTATTTTACTATGGGCAGTGTTGGGCGCTAATGACCACAGCAGTTGTGCGCCCTAAAACCACAAAAAAAAAAAAAAAAAAAAAAAAAAAAAACAGCTTTTCCAATGTCTTAAGAATGGAGGAGGACAGGCTGATTGGTCTCATATCCTTGGCCTTGGTATGATCAATTCTCCCTGGTTTAGGAATGAAGACAACCTTCACTGCCCTCCAGGCATTGGGAATGATTCCTGCTGCTATGCTAACCCTGAATAACCTGCGTAGGAATCTAATAAGATTTTCTCCCGCTTGTTGCAGGAGAGCTGGGAAGATTCCATCAGGGCCAGGTGACTTGAACGGTTGAAATGTTCCCACCGCCCATCGGACCTTACTGAGATCGACACACTCCTTGGCCAAATCCCAGTCCTCTTTGCGAATACCTGAGAATCTTTGTCTCTCAGGAATCGCATTCTGGTCTGAGTTATCCCCTAGAGTATATTGAGGAAAGTGAGTCTAGAGGAGCAGTTCCAGCGTTTCATGTGCTGCCTTTGTATACTCCCCATCCTCCTTCCTCAATGTTCCTCCTGGATTAGTTGGTACCCTCGTGAGGATTTTATGAAGTCTCGCTTGAGCAGCCGTGCCCTCCACTTCCTCACAGAATATCTTCCAGGATGCCTCCTTTGCCCGTCTGATGGCAAGGTTGTAATTGACAAGGGCCTCACGATACTTTGCCCATTGTCCCTTGCACTTCGCAAGGTTAACCAGTCTTCGTACCTGTTTCCTTTGCATTTCCAAGTTATTATTCCACCAAGGCACACTCCTATTTGTGAACTTCTTGGTGATTGAGCAGTTATCCTGGTATGAGGTCACTATAGCAGAGGTTACAGTCTCTGCTACTTCCTCAAACTCTGCTAGATTCCTTATCGAAGTTTTAATTTCCGATAGGCTGAAGTCAAGGTCTTTCCTATATGTCTCCCAGTCCGTTTTCCTGGGGTTCCTATAGGCCATGGTCTGTCTGGTTCCCATTTCAACCTTGAATTTAATATACATGTGATCTGATGAGGATGGCTCCAGGACCACATGCCACTGTTTGACATAACTTCCCATCATCATGGAACCAAAAGTTATGTCAATTACTTCTTCCCTTCTACTATTCCTTAATACGGGTTCATCACCCCTATTCAGGATCTCCAAGTTGTTAGATAGGAGAAATTCAAGAAGGTGCTCACCTCTACTGTTGGTGTCCTTGCTGCCCCACGATAGATTGTGGGCATTGGCATCACATCCCACCACCAGTTCGTCACCTTGCCGATGGCAGGCTTCTGTCAGTCTCCTCACTTCCAAAGGAGGAGGAGAGCTGTCTTCGTAAGGAAGGTATGCTGAGGCCAAAACAATTTCCCTCATGATACCTTCCTCATGTTGCTGCATCCTGATGGTCACCAGGTCCCTGGAACAAAACTCCATCATTGGTATGAAAGGTATTCCATTTCTAACATAAATGCATGTTCTGGAGTTTTTTAGATTTCTGGCATAAATCAGCTTACCTCCAGTACCACCGAGGCCCAATAAATAGGGTTCTTGTATCAGGGCCATGTCCACCTCCTGTCTCCCCAGACGATGGCTCAGGGCAGCAGTGGCCCCTTTACTGTGCTGCAGGTTTATCTGCAGCACTTCCAGTCCCCATCTTGCTGCCATTATTGCCTTAAGGTCTTTGATTACCCTGATGGAGACCTGCGAGAACCCTAAAAACAGTTTCAGGCCTTGCTCTCGCAATGCCTTCAGGGACTTCTCTCCGACCTCCACCACCAGGGTTCGTCCTTCCGGAACGACCTTTTGGTTAATTACCCTCCAATCCTCTGTCGAGATTTTTGGGTTCTGGACCCTTATTTTCTCGAACAGAGTCTTTGGAGTGACATCCTTAAGGATCTTTGGTACCCATATTGATACCTTTGCGGTCTTCAGGAGTTCGGCTGCTGTCTTGACCAGCAGCTTTGCATCCTCCCACGGGGATATCATGGGCACCTTGTACTTAAGCCATTCTGCTGAGTGCTTCCCCTCGCAGACAAAAATGAGGGCACCGCGATCTAGATAGACCCTCCAGAATTTGGGTCCTGAACCAGTGTCTCCCCCCCCCCCCCCCCCCCAAATCTCTTCAAAGAGGGCCATCTGCATGAGCTGCTCCTGCTGCGAGGTGATGCTTGCCAGTGGGTATCCTTCATGGACAACCACCATTCTAAAGACTGAGACTGGAGTACTATAGGTCTGTTTCCTTATTTCCTGCCTCAGCCTTTTAGGATCACGCTTGTCCAGAGAGGAGGGAGTCTTAGATTCCTCCTTAACCCTCTTGCCACCTGTCTTTGACGTCGAGGGGGTCTGTGTATGCCCTTCGACCTAAGGCAGTTTCTTTTTGGGGTCTTGGGCTCAAGCCCTTTTCATTCCCTCCACTTATGTTTAGGAAGCCAGTCTTTTCCTTCCTTTTGCTTCTGTTCATTGAGAAGTTTCCTCCTCTGAACCCCAGACGAGGCCTTAATCCTAATCTGGTCCAACTTCTCTGTTACATTTCCCACTTCTTGCTCAGGTCTAGACCCTGACTGAGAAGTAGGAGTGCACTCCATCGGTCCTGATCCCAATGTCTGAGTATCTGAGGTCTCAGATTGCCCCTCGGATTCTTTTAAAATATTTTTTTTCTCCGTGTTCATCTTAGTCCCACGAGATTTGGGGATTTATATGGTCCACACCACGATAACCCCGCGTGGTGCAAGGCTACTTACTCAGGGAGGTCGCCCGGTATCCCTGAGGCTCCGTTCGACACACATCCACCCATGTGCCACGCACCCCTTGGCACGGATTGCATCACACCTTGGGTTGGGAAAGGACTGGGAGAGGATAGGGAAGACGGGACGTTGTGGGACACGCTTGGTCTGATCCATCAGCTGAGGCCTTTCCGGCAGTAGGTTCTCTACCTTCGGTATAGCCCTCTGCTTCATGCGGATATGCAAGCCTCTCCACCCTCACGGACAGTGCTTCGTCAAGGTGGTGTCCTCCGGAGAGGACAGGTAGTGATAGTAGCACAAATAAATCACACACACACCACACACACACACACACACACACACACACACACACACACACACACACACAAACCCTAGCTTTCACAGCCTAACTGCTTCTTCAGGCAGAAGGGAAGGAGATGGAAAAGGAAATTATGAGGGTTTTAAGGGAGTGGGTAAGGAGCCATTCCATCCCGGGACAGGAAAGACTTACCTTGGGGGAAGAAAAAGGAGGGTAAACAAATACACACACACCCACACCTCTCCACAAGGAGAGGGAAAAGGAAAGGCTGTCCTTCCCTATTCTCCCTGGGGAGGCAACTGGTTTGCGGGGGCTTGCTTTTGTGTGTGCTTGTGTTTGCTTTATTTGTGTTTGCTTTCACTACCGGTGCTCCTTCGCCTGGTTAATGAACTTCACCTCTCTCCCAATCTGAAACCTCTTCCTATCCAAAGGCCTCACCTTTAGTCCCACTCCCAAATTCAGCCAAACAGCCCTTGTCAAAGATTTACTATCCTATACTCATAGTCTTTGCTGGAGATATCACTTTGCCATGAAGAAAAATAATCCTACTCCTAATGATCCAGTTCCCCAAGACATCATTCAAATTGAACCCTGCCTGCAACTGTTCCGTCCTCCATCACAGCGAGACCCACCCGCTCTTCCTCAAAATCACCCTCTTCAAACCTTCCAGGAATTCCTTACTTCCAACCATGTGTCTGTCTTTCCTGAGAAATGTTAATCCTACTCCCAACATTACAGCAGCTGAATCCCAAGCTATCCGTGATCTGAAGGCTGAGCATTCCGTTGTCATTCTCCCAGCTGACAAGGGATCCATGAACGTGGTACTTGATCGGCAGGAGTATGTGGCAGAGGGATTGTGTCAGCTTTCAGACAACACTACCTACAAAGTTTGTCAAGACAACCCCATTCCTGGCGTTCAGGCAGAGCTTGAGGGAATTCTCAGATCCTTAAGCCCCCTACAAAACCTTTCACCTGAGTCCATCAAACTCATGACCCCACCCACACCTCGCACCCCTACCTTCTACCTACTTCCTATAAAATCATCCAGGCCAGCTGATTGTGGCCAGTTACCAAGCCCCCACAGAATGAATCTCTGCCTACATAGACAAACACATTCAACCCATCATGTGCAGTCTCCCATCCTTCATCAAAGACACAAATTACTTTCTCCACCGCCTGAAATCCTTACCTAACCTGTTACCTCCAGAAACCATACTTGTAACTATTGATGTTACTTCCTTATATACAAACATCCAACATATCCAGGGCCTCACTGTGATGGAGCAGTTCCTTTCATGCCGACCACCTGTAACCCTACCTAAAACCTCCTTCCTTAATTCCCTAGCCAGCTTCATCCTAACCAACAACTTCTTCACCTTTGAGGGCCAGACTTACCAACAACTAAAGGGAACAGCCATGGGAACCAGGATGACCCCCTCATATGCCAACTTATTTATGGGATGCTTAGAGGAAGCCTTCCTGGATACTCAAGCCGTCAACCCAAAGTTTGGTACAGATTCATAGCTGACATCTTCATGATCTGTACACACAGTGAACAACAACTCCAGAATTTCCTCTCCAACCTCAACTCCTTTGGTCCCATCAAATTCACCTGGTCCCATGCCACTTTCCTCGATGTCGACCTCCATCTGTCCAATGACCAACTTCACACATCCATCCACATCAAACCAACCAACAAACAATAGTGTCTCCATTATAACAGCTGCCATCCATTCTACATCAAACGTTCCCTTCCCTACAGCTTAGGTCTTCATGGCAAGAGTCTGCTCCAGTCCCGATTCCCTGAACCAGTACACCAATAACCTAATAACAGCTTTCACATCCCGCAGCTATCCTCCTGATATGGTTCAGAAGCAAATTACCAGAGCCACCTCCCCACAAGTGCCGCTCTTGTCACCGGATACTTTCCGGGACTGGAGGGGACTCTGAATGTGGCTCTTCAGCAAGGATATGACTTCCTTAAATCCTGCCCCAAAATGATATCCATCCTTAATGACATCCTTCCCACTCCACGAAGAGTGTCTTTCCACCGCCCACCTAACCTTCATAACCTCCTAGTCCATCCCTATGAAAGCCCCAAACCACCTTCCCTACCCTCTAGCTCCTACCCATGCAACCGCCCCCGTAGTAAAACCTGCTCTATGCACCTTTCCACCACCACTTACTCCAGTCCAGTAACCCAGAAGGTGTACATGATCAAGGGCAGAGCCACTTGCGATAGTACCCATGTGATTTACCAACTGACATGCCTGCACTGTGAAGCGTTCTATGTGGGAATGACCAGCAACAAACTGTCCATTCGCATGAACGGACACAGGCAGACAGTGTTCGTTGGTAATAAAGATCACCCTGTGGCTAAACATGCCTTGGTGCACGGCCAGCACATCTTGGCGCAGTGTTACACCGTCCGGGTTATCTGGATACTTCCCACAGACACCAACTCCGGAGATGGGAACTAGCCCTTCAGCTTATTCTCTCCTCCCATTGCCCACCTGGTCTCAACCTCCGCTAAATTCAAATTCCCGCCCTCCATCTTTAGCATCTTCGCCTCAGTTCTGTGGACAGAGTGTGTGTGTATTTGTTTACCTTCCTTTTTTTCCCCTAAGGGAAGTCCTACTCCTAGGATTGGAATGACTCCTTTTCCACTTACTTAAAATCCACATCGTTCCCTTTCTCCTCCCCTTTTTTCCTCTTACCCTGAAGAAGCGACTAACAGTTGCGAAAGCTTGTATGTGTGTTTGTGTGTCTGTCGTCTGTCGACGAGCCTGTCATTTGGGTAAGTCATCCATTTTCTTTCTTTCTTTTTTTTTTTTTATATATATAAATTTATCCCTCCAGGAAAGTTTCCTTCTAGTATTTTCGGTTCATCAATTTGAATTAACACACACACACACACACACACACACACACACACAACCTTTTTCATACTGCATCTCATTTTCTGCCTGACATCGCCTCTGCTTGTTGTATTCCCACCCTTATCTTCCCTCTCCACTTCCCCAACTCCTCTGCTCCACTTGCCGTGTAGTCAGACTGTGTTTGGCAGCCAGAAATAGCTGACGTGTGTGGATGAGTGTGCCTGAGTGATTGTGTGGATGAGCGTTCTCTTTCTGAGGAAGGCCAAGGCCGAAAATTTAGAAGTGTGTGTGTGTGTGTGTGTGTGTGTGTGTGTGTGTGTGTGTGTGTGTGTGTGTGTGTGTTCTACTAAAATTGAATTCGTAAAATATCAGTAGGTTACCATTTTTGCATGCAGATTAAAATATTGCTTGCATCCTGAGACAAGCTGAGTAACTGAGCTTTTTTTAAATTGATGTTATTAAATGAAGCATTATTCATGCAAAACTGAATTAATTTGGTAGATGTGTTGCATATTGAAGTTCCAGCTTCTAAACATTACAAATATTAAACAAGACGTATTATAGTTGAAGATGAGTTATTCAGAGAGCGAAGTAAACAATTTGCATCTAGCAGGAAAAACTGTACCTTGGGAAATAGTAGCAATGTTTCTGAGCCATAGAAGTGTCAGCCTCCTCCAACTTCTCCCAGAAGGAAGGGATCCTCTCATTCTCTTCCTCCCACAATTCCTGCCCCCCATTGACACCAGCCAGTAGCTTAAAGTGCCACTGAGAGTTGTAGGGCTTCTGAGTGTTCCTCAGTCCATGAGACAGTTTCTGAAAAACCTTTCCAGTTTGAGAAATCAAACAAGAAGGGAGAACACTAAAAAGAAAAAGAATAAGATGAAAAATGAAAAGGAGAGAGACCACCCTGCAACTCGGGATGACATGGTATGTCTGGTGTCCACTCAAGTAATAACCGTGTACATTTCCTAGATGCTGGTATGAAACCATAGTGATTCCTATACCTAAGCCTAAGGACGAACACCTCCCTTCCAGCTACTGTCCAATCTTACTCACAAGTTGCATCTGCAAGGTGATGGAACATACGCTTAATGGTTGGCTAGAATGGTGGGTAAAATATAGGAACCTCCTCACAAATGCACAGTGTAGTTTGCAAGCATTGCTCTGCTCATGATCATCTCAGCACCCTATCAACTCACATTTTGAACAATTTTTTACAGAAGTGTCAAACAGTCACCGTGTTTCTTGACTTTGAAAAGGCTTATGGCATATGTTTGGAGGACAGGCATCCTCATACTTTGCATGCTTGCGGAATCTGGGGTCTTATTCCTATTTTTATTGAGAAATTTTAAGTTTGCATTTTTAGAGTGCATGTAGGTTCGACCCTGTTGAACCTCTGTTCATAGATGAGTTTGCCACCTACTGCAATTCCCAATGAATGTGCTTATTCAACTTCAGTGGAGTCATGACCATCGTGGAGCCCCAACAATGGGTTCAGCTTTTTTTGCAGACAAGACAGACTGTGTGACCTTCTGGCAGCACATTGAGTTTCTCACACTGACTCGCCATCTTGGCCAGATGTTCTTCAATTTGTTGAGACAAAAAACTTTTTGGGACTCAAGTTTGAAAGGAAACTTTGGTGGTTCTCTCACATCTTCTCTTTGGTAGCTCAGTGTACCTGCTCACTGAATATTCTCAGAGTACTGTGCAGCATGTCATGGGGCTCAGAACGGTCTACTCTTCTCTGATTGTACTGCTCACTTGTCCGCCCTAAACTGTATCGTCTACTCCTCTGTATGTCATTAACTTTACGCCGTCTCAATACGATTCGTCATCAAGGGATCAATTTGACAACGGGAGATTACTGTGCCAGTCCTGTAGAAAGTCTCTACGCTGTAGCTGCTGAATTACCACTATCCTACCAGAGGGACGTGCTTCTCAGTCGATACACAAGTTGATTGTCATCTATGCGTGGTCACCCAACATATGAGCACTATCTTTTTTGATGACTCCCTCAAATGTCTGGTTGCATTGTGTCAATCATTGCTATCACCTCGTAGAGTCTGCTTTCATTTGTCTTCGACAACTACACTCCATGCTACATTACTGATGGGTGCCAGCTCCTTCGTGCCATGTCTCTATCTGGAGATACATGTCAACCTTGAGAACTCCATTCGCTTCTCAAGAACAATACCCTGGCCTGGTCTATAACAACGAGTTTCTTGCACTCTGCACATGCACACAGCTTGCCAATTAGTATCTTCATCTACACCAATGGTTCAAAGACCAACAATGTTGTTGTCTGTGGCAATGTACAAGGCTATACATCCTTCCAATATCGTCTGCCTGACCAATGCTCGATCTTCACTGCGGAGCTCTTTGCCATCCAGTACCTTAGATTACACTCGCCTTCTCATCGTGTCATCTGTTCAGATTTCCTTAGTGCTTTTCAGAGTCTCTGCAGTCTATAACCAGTCCATCCCATGGTACAGCAGATTCAGAAATGCCTCCACTCACTAACTGTCAGCAGGATGATGATTTTACTGTGGGTTCCCGGCCACCACCTAGCTGAGTTGCAACAACTGTTGTCACTTCCCCATCATATGTCTAGTCCTACAGGAAACCTGGTTTTCTGTCCAGCAAGCTCCTGCCCTTTGTGGCTATAGTGGTTATTAAAAGAACTGTGCAGACTGTCAGGTGGAGTCCGTCTCTGGGTCTTTGCTACTGTACTGAGTGCACCAGTGTCACTTCATATAGCTCTTGAGGCAATGGATGTCAGAATCTTGACAGGACAAGAAATTACTCTGTGTTCTGTTTACCTTGCCTCGGATGAAATATTGCCACCTGCAGACCTTGCAACCTTGGTTGTCCAACTTACCCCAACATTCCTTCTTTTTGGGGACTTCAACACCCACCCCCCTTTAAGGGGGGCGGGGGACTCAGACTTCAGGCTGCAGTAGGGAAATAGAGGCCTTCTTGACACAACAGTACAGTTGCCTCCTCAACACGGTGCTCCCACATATTTTACCATGCTGCATGACACATACTCAGCCATTGTGCTTTCTCTCAGCAGCCTTGGTCTCTTTCCATACCTCAGTTAGAGGGTACACAATAATATTTGTGGTACCAACCACTTCCCTATTCTGATATGTCTTCTCCAGTCTCAACCCTTGGACCACCTGCCCTGACGCTCTCTTCGTGGGGCTGGTTGGTCAGCTTACATCTAAGCTGATATGATTCCTTTGCCACTTTCCTTGAAGCTCGGAGACTCCTGGCCCCACATTATTGGGGCTTGTGCCAGGGCCACTTGGAAAAGGACTCTTACTGGACTCTACTATTCATACTGCTTTCACTCTGCGCGAGCACTTCTTCACCGTCTTCATCGATCTTCTGATGGCGTACAACACATCTTAGCTACACTGCATGAATAGGGCTTATGGGGTGCCCTTCTGATCTTCCTCCAGAACTTTCTCACCCGATGCAACTTTAATGTTATGGTTGGTACTTGGTTCAGCTCCCTTCATATTCAGAAGAACTGTGTTCCACAAGGCTCCAGCATAAGTGTCCCCCTCTTTTTGGTGTCAATTAATGGCAGTTGGATCATCGGTATCTTGTTCGGTGTCACTGAACAGTGGCTGAAGGAGCCATCTGGAAGGGACACTCTTGAACCTTCATCCATGGTTTTCAATTCTCTGCACCTGGAGCTTTATCTTGTCAACAAAATAATTCGCATAGAGGAGATGCATCACTTTCTGGGCATGCTCCTTGATTCCCAGCGCACTTGAACTCCCAACTTTCATTAGCTTAAACAACAGTGCTGATGGCACCTCAATATCCTTTGTTGCCTCAGCCACATTGTTTTAGCCACATTGTTTTGGGAGATCCATGAACAACTCTATTGCAGCTCTACAAGGCCTTATTCCAATCCCATCTCAACTATGGGAGCTTGATAAGTGATTCAGCAGTGCCTTGCGCATGATGAATCCTTGACCTGATCCTCCATTGTGGTGTCAAATTAGCAAAGCATGCTTTTTGCACAATTCCAGTAACTAGCCTTCTTGTAGAAGCATGGGTCCCTCCCCTGTGATTCTGCCAGCAACTCTATTATACACCATCCAAATTCCTGCTTCACCTAGTCACCCAAACCACAGGCTATTTTTTCAGTATTCTGCACTCTCCAACCCACAACAGCAGCCCATGTCAGGTTTCCCAGTTGTGGCCTGGCTTCGCTCCCTTCTTCCTCTGCTCGAGTCCCTTCTCCTCCCTTCTTCCTCTGCTCGAGACCCTTCTCCTCCCTTCTTCCTCTGCTCGAGTCCCTTCTCCTCCCTTCTTCCCCTGCTCGAGTCCCTTCTCCTCCCTTCTTCCCCTGCTCGAGTCCCTTCTCCTCCCTTCTTCCCCTGCTCGAGTCCCTTCTCCTCCCTTCTTCCCCTGCTCGAGTCCCTTCTCCTCCCTTCTTCCCCTGCTCGAGTCCCTTCTCCTCCCTTCTTCCCCTGCTCGAGTCCCTTCTCCTCCCTTCTTCCCCTGCTCGAGTCCCTTCTCCTCCCTTCTTCCCCTGCTCGAGTCCCTTCTCCTCCCTTCTTCCCCTGCTCGAGTCCCTTCTCCTCCCTTCTTCCCCTGCTCGAGTCCCTTCTCCTCCCTTCTTCCCCTGCTCGAGTCCCTTCTCCTCCCTTCTTCCCCTGCTCGAGTCCCTTCTCCTCCCTTCTTCCCCTGCTCGAGTCCCTTCTCCTCCCTTCTTCCCCTGCTCGAGTCCCTTCTCCTCCCTTCTTCCCCTGCTCGAGTCCCTTCTCCTCCCTTCTTCCCCTGCTCGAGTTCCTTCTCCTCCCTTCTTCCCCTGCTCGAGTCCCTTCTCCTCCCTTCTTCCTAACAGCATCCTTCCCCATTGCCTCCATCCTCCCTCCCTCACTTGCAGCTCTATGTGGATTTGGTATGTCGCTCCAAAGCCTTAGTATCACTAGCAAGTCTCTTTTGCCAGCTTGTGGCACTTAGCGACTAATTCCGTGATGCAGAATTTGTTTACACCGATGCTTCTGTGATGAATGGCTGAACTGGATATGCCTATCTCCATGGTGATCACATTGAACAGTATTCCCTGTCTTCTGGGAGCAGAATTTTTACTGCAGAGGTAGTCTCTAATTATTGTGCTCCTAAGCATTTCCATTCCAGCCCCTGGGGTGTCATTTACAATCTTTTGTGACTCCCTTTGTGTGGTCTATTCAAGACACTGTCTGCACTCTCGGCAGGTCTGGCTGTAGTATTTGTATGGACCTCAAACCACATTGCCATACCATGGAATGAATGTCATTTGGCTGGCCAAGCAGCCAACCTCCTACTGCAATTATTTCATGGTTATGAATATGTGCACGATTTTCTGTTGAAATCGGTCCAGTGGTTTAGGGGGAGATGGGCAACATTGTCAAGTGTTGCAGCAGTTTTTCACACATCTGATTGTTTGATGTCATATCTCCTGAACAGCATGCTATATGTGATCCTTTCACCTGTGGTGACCTTCCTCTTAGTTTGAAGGTAGTGTGTGCAAAATTTAATCAAGATTGGAACAACACTGTAGATTTGTATGCAATACAAAGATACACATGGACACTCTTATGTAAAGATTTTTATAAGTTAATACACACAGAAAAATACACTTACTGTCTATTGCCACTTGGAACTCATAGCCTGCCCACATATGCAGTCTAACAGTGTGTGGTACTGTGTCATTAGAGTAAAAAAAAAAAAAAAATGGGCAGTCAACAGATTGGTTTGAACACCACAGTGCTTTACTAGGCATGGTCCACAGTATGTTTTTCAAAATCAAATAGCCACCACATTTGGGCATATAACACATCAACGTGAAATATATCATTAAAATCATCATGTTTCATTTCTTACCCCCACACAGAAATGTTGTTGAAAATTGCCTTTTTCCTGTTACTTTCTTAAAAACCACTGCTTTCACATTATTTCCATAGACACTGACTGAAGTGCCCCTCACCGTGTAATGATATAAGGACCGGGAACAGGGTTCCTTTGAGAGAAAGTGCGGAACAAAATGTTATTTAAATCTTTTATTACAATTCAACTTACATTATCAAAACTTTTCATTCCTTGGTGCTGAGTTTATACTCAACATTTAACATCAGTATCTTTTAAACCAAAACTCTCTAAACATGTCTAAAAGTTTAATTTTTTTCTTTAATTCGGTGAAAATTTAGGTCAAGGTGTCCTATTGATCTTCAGTACTGAAAGAAACTTTTAACAGAAGCTACTCAGTATTGATAGAAACAAAATTCTTTCCACTTTAAGCAACAACAATCAAAATTTGTTATAGCAAACTGTAACACTTATTAGCTTATACTTGTTTAATAAAATAATTCACCACTACTCCTCTTCCCTTAAATACCACATGGAAAAAAAAAAAAAAAACTTTGTTATGAACCTTTAGGCAAATTTACTTTGTTTTTAACAAAATTGAAAAATATAAATTTAAAACAATTGTACTTATTTTGAAAGACTTCCAGCCAGTCTCTATACATCAAAACTCCTACTGACCTGAATAGTTTAAAAATATTAATTTACTAGGAAAAAGTTACAACCACTGTATTGCAGTGCCTCCACTCTGTCAGAGGATAGATCAAGCAGTACAGAGAAGAAAAGCTGAGTGAACCAAATGATACTGAGGGGTGGAAGGAGGGGGGGTTGAAGGTAAGAAAGGGGTGATGGCTAGCTGAGTTGAGGAGGGGAAGGGGTTAGTGTAGATTTAGGCCAAGAGGATAGTGGGAGGAGAGGATATGTTGGAGGGCAAGTTCCCATCTCTGTAGCTCTGAGGGATTGGTGTTAGTTGGCAGTATCCAAATGGCACGTGTGGTGTAACATGTGCCAAGGTCCCTGGAGTCATGCTGGAGGGCATGTAGTCCTGTAACAAATTGCAAATGTGAGTACAGGAATGTAATACACACACCGTCCAATCACTCCTGAACAAGAAAGCTGTTTATCAAACAGCATGAAGTTCAATTTTAAAGGTTGCCTCATGATAATACACATGCAATAATGTCTTAAATGGTTCTGCAACAGTCAGTGCACGTGGTAGAAGTGTGCTGGTAGTGGCTCGAATTGTCCTGGTTATGAGTTTTAGACTTTGCTGTAATAGCACGCTATACTTGCTTCTGCCAAACTGTGGCATCCCATTTTATGTTGCGAAGTTGTTCATAAATTCTGGGTTGGGTCTTTGGCGCAAAGGATGAGATTCTATTGAGGAAACATTATTAAGTATTTGTACTTTTGCACCAGGTACTTTTCACTATTCAGTGCACAGTTCTGTGGGATACATTGCAAAGTATTAATACTTTGGACCCAAAGTTCACAATCCTGTCATAGTATCATTTACGACACCTCAGGGGGCCCAGCACTGAGCGGGCACTGAGGAGTGTTGCCAGTCCTCTCACCATAATCTCAGAGCATGCTTAAGTGACAATGTGCAATGTGGTGGTGTGGTGGTGGTTGTGGTTGTAAATTGTCACATGGAGAGATTGGCTTCACCATCTGTCATACTGATGATACAAACTTTTTTTAAGGTGCATGGCTGTTGAGTTAGGGCAATTATTGGGGGGCAACCTGTAAGGAGCCAGTCACACCTCAAGTGTATGAGGTTTATCCAGGAAAGTTGGGCTCTGTCCAGATGAACTATTTCGCTAGACTGGTGTGGGAATGCCATGATGCATAAATCCTCTGTTGCTGTCCCCAGCAGTTTGCGTGGCCTATTTGGGCATTGGCAGTAATGACACCCATAATGCAGAGAGACCTTGTTTGGCTAGTTGGGCATTTGTCAAAATAGAAATAATAGTAACATCCCGTGGCAGATGACACATTCTTTGTCATGAAATGAAGTTACTTTAGTGTTGCAACATATGCATGAGAATTGATGGTTCTGTGTGTCATGCTGTTCACTAGTAACAATCCTTTTGAATCAAAAAACACATTGACCATAATTTATCCTGCTGAAAGCACAGCTTTGAATTTCTTCTTTTTTGCATGATGTCATTCCATTGATTGTCTTTTTCACCCCCACTTCAAAGTTATGTGACCAGTAAAATATTTTACTACCTTACAGTGTTCTGTTCACCAACTCAGTGATTGTGGTCTTCACGTATTAATAAATCTCCACAGCATCAAAGTTCAGAACAGTTACCTTGATATCTTGTGGATGTAGAATCTTTTTAAAACACATCATCTACATAACCTGCTTACAGGAATCCCTAGAATTCATTCAGAATAGGTGCAGCTAGAGAAATATTCTCTCTTTTATGTGTGCGTCAAAATTAAAGCAAGAACTCTAAACAAATACGAGGTATCTGAAAAGTGGTTTAATTTCACCACTTTTACCTTACAATGCATTACAACAATATGTACATTGATGCCCAAACTGGCTTAGTGATGGCTTGGAAATCTGTTACAAGATTACCTTTTTCGATCTTTGTGTGGCCTCCTTTTATAGTCTGGTCTACCATACCATACATTGTTACAACTATTAAAAATATGAAAAATGATTAGTTTGGCCATGTTATGGCAAGATAATAGCAGCTTTACTTTCAAAATTAAGGTAATTATCAATTTACATTGATTCATAATAATCCTGCTTTCATATATTGTGTTGCAGATCTGAAATATTCTCAACTATAAAATACAATAATACATTATTTGTTTATACTAATATCCTGAAAAATAGTTAAGGACAGATGTTCCTACCATCTACAGAATAATGAAATAAAGTATTAGTTGTTTTGCTGTATACAAAACATGGGAATATTTCATATAGGCTTAGTTAATCTAAAATGCTGCCCATGCTGGCAAGTTTATATTCGAAACATTTATTATATTTGTGTTTTCATGGCCAGTTCGTACTCAAATATACAATAGAATATATCTCTAAGCATACTACTTCACTTTGTTTTCCTAAAGTGCATATTAGCAGGTTTTAGTTTCATGGCCATGTGCTCTTGTTTATTTTTGTATTTTATAATGAAATATTATTTGTTTGTTTTCCTAGCAATGTATGTATCTTCTCTTAACCATTACTTTATCTAGAAACTGGCATTTAACAGTTGAGGTTCTAATAAAATAATTTGTTTAATTTGTTATTCGGGTGATGAAGCAGCAAACATTTTACCTCTGTAGCTTGCCTATTACATCTCACCAGGTATTCTTGCAAGTAAGGAAGGAAGGAAGCTTAAGGTTTAACGTCCCGTATTCTTGCAAGTAAGCCATCTCAAGAGTCTTAAAAAAATAATTTCAGTTTTTCAGTCAGTTTTCTGAGAACCCACCTGGACTAAACCTGTCTCAACATTCTGTGCATACTTGCTTATCCAGTGTGCACCATGATTGAAAGTTTTTTCACTATTATGCATTTGTCAGCCAGTATCATATTGTGAATATGTGGTAAATTGTCCGGTGACTATGCAGCACCCACTCTGCATCTGCATGGGAGGTCCTGCAAGTTGGTGCATTCTCTTTCACTAGATAATCTGCTTGCCCAACTACTGAGTGTACTTTCAAGAAACTCTTATCAAAGGTAGTTGTTGCCATGTTCACAACACAGGAACTCACTCTGTCAACTACTTTTTAAAAATGTTGTGCATTACTTTTGGAATGACCTTTCCAGTTCTGTTTGTCGAGTTGGTTCACATACTGAGCACTTGGAGGTAGTTTGTGTTAGAAGTCTATCATGTTTGCCACTGTAGATGGTTGTTAGGGCTGGGCTGGTTATGTAACAGAGAACTGAAGCCTTCATACACTTATATTTTACCACTGGATTGCAATTTTCACACTAGTTGCACTGATGAAACACTTCACTGCAATTTATCAAAGAGGCAGAGTCCCAAGAAGTTGGTGGAATGGTATGAGCAAAAATGGCCATATTGCTGTATGGTATAAGATAAAAGGTGAACATTCAATACATGATTATACAGAGTATTCAAGTATGCAAAGTTGAGGCATGTAGCAGTACTTATAGCCAACAAATATGGCAGTACTCAGTACTGATTTGATAATCTTTCTCACTTCACTTGGGGCTGTATTTTCAGCCATGATATATGTACAACATGGTATCTCTGGCAAATAAATTTGACAGTGATATCTCCAGCTGTTCTTGCTGATCCTCTTCGGGTGGCAAGCAGTGGTTTTCACTATGTATTGGGCGAGAGTGGAACTGTACTTCTTTTCTTACTTCCTTGTCCCTACAAACCATAGTCAGTTTTTGGGCTCATCAAGTAGCTTCTTCCACATCGTGTCCTTGGCTTCTTTTGTTCCAAGTAGCTGAACATCCTTGGCCGCCTCATCTTCCCATCTTATTTTCGGGCTGCCTAAGGGTTTCTGCTCTTCAGGTTTCTTCTGTTCTGACTTCTCTCAATCTTGAATCCTCTTAGCCTCCTTGTTTTGGGTTCTGCATAAATATGTGATTCATTAGATATCTCTCCTACCTTGCAGTTCATTCCTGTTTGCCATTCTCCTCACTCAAAAATTTGTGCAGATGTTCTTCTTATTCAGGATTTTATTTTTGAAAATTGTTACATATCTCCCTATATATTTATTTGCCTAGTCATTAACTTTATTTCTACAATTTGTGGGTCAGAATGACCCAAGAATGACAACAATTAGCCTTTTTATTTCTATTTGTTTGATAGATGTATAATGTACAGGGTGTTTCAGGATGAAAAGTAAATATTTTAGAAGGTGGTATTATAGATAAATTGCAATAAAGAATGTCAAATAACATGTGATGTGTCTAATTTTATAGAATACAGATATAGAGTGGCTAGTATGTAACTCAAACAGAATAAAAGCAAAGGCAAATGAGAACATTGTCACTGATTCTTCCTTGAGTTCATGGTAGAACATCCTTATATTAAATTAAAAACACTTTTGTGTGTGTTCTACAGGTTTGTTTTTATTTAATTAACAGATTTTTGGCTTAAAAGACCATCTTTAGACTTTGCTTTAAGCTTTTGTGGCTTACATACTAACAGCTGTATATCACAACTCAATATTGGACATGTTATGCAGAATTTTATTGCAATTCATCTATATTATCACCTCTAAAACATTTACTATTCCTTCTGGAACACCCTGCATTTTCAAAACGTATTTCAGTGTTTTGTATAATGTTGATAATAACAAAAAGGACCTAAATACCGTCTTAATGACCACGCTGTTGATGGGACGTTAAAACCTAATAGTTTCCTTCTTTCCAGGTCCTAAATAAGACTTGGGACAAAAGGTCTGACATTGAAGAAAATGTTGCAGTATCCCTTGTTGTTGACGTGAAATTAGTACTGTTCTGATTATAGTTTTTACATCCTTATTGTGCTCCTCTTTTAACATTTTGAAAGACATTAATTTAGTGAATTAAATGCTCTAGATGAAGATTGTATCATCTTTATTGTTCTTCATTATTTCTACAAACTGTAGATATTATAACTCTTGGGTGTCTTAAAATATGTATGGTTTTCTGACTTTTTGTCTTTTATTTCAATAAACTCTCTGGAATCTTATTGTTTTGTTGTTTACCTCTTATCTTCAGAGTAGATTGAATATGTGTTGCATGTTTACTGTGTTTTATATTAATAATACAAGCTACTGTTAATTATAAATGTAATATTGTCACAAACGTCATTTTAAAATTTTGTTTCCAGAGATATTTCACAAATGCATCATTTTATAAACCAGGCGGCCCAGCATTCCTTATGATTGGAGGTGAAGGCAAAGCAAGTCCTTTGTGGATGGTAACTGGTCAGTGGATTACATATGCTAAACAATACGATGCCATCTGTTTCCAGTTGGAGCATCGGTATTATGGAAAAAGTCAGCCCACTCAGTAGGTTATGCTTTTTTATTACAATTTTTTTGCAATGTTTGTAATGTGACTATAGGGTTTAAGTTATGTGAAAGAAAAAATCCTAATTGTTAATTCAGTTTTATTACAGTTGTTAATTGAATGAATTCTACAATATCTTTTGGTTTACTGACTGAGCCTGGAAGTAGATACATTTAACTAGATTCCTATATGTTTAACCCTGTTTGTTTCAGTACAGATTCCAATGAACAGTAGAGGTTGGCCAACCTTAGTGTTGGTCATCTGGGCAGGTCATAACAAAACTGATGTCTTTGCTCTGTGCTGTGATTTGTATTGTAAACAGGTTACAGATTAACACTAACTGCATTGAAACTACAATGCCCTGTTTCTGATTTATTATTATTAGCAAATTCTCCCCAGAAATTCAAACGTTAAACAAATAACTTAATGAATTTTTCTTTGAGTTCTTCATGTTCTTTCAAGAGGATTTCATTCTTTCTGAAAAGGCTTGTTTACACTCATATGACCACTTTGGTCTGTACTGTTTTTGTTGTGATTGCTCTGATGTAACTTTACATTTGCCTACTTTGTGTCTGAAGATGTTTCCTTCTAAAATGTCAGCTAGTCTTATGTTTGCACTTTTTGAGTAATTTAGAATTTCATCTAGCCAAGGTCTGGAATTCTTAAGTGATATTACATAATCTATTCTTCTGTTTGTCAATATTCTGGTAGTTGGCTGAGATCACTGAAGAATTTCATTCAGCTTTCTTAATGTCAGTTTCAATGTTTCAAAACTTTTGATTGTAGCCTATAACTGTCTTGGGTATGTGTTCTTCTAGAATTTCCCTGACTGTCTTTCTCTCTTATTTTATGATTTCTTCAAGTTGTTGAACTCTGTTAACATGTTGATTGCCATGCATATTCTGAAGGACTTCCCAGTCACAGCACATGCATCACATAGAAGTGCTGGTATTGTAGGGCCCCTGTCACATATCATAGTAAAGTGGCTGACTGAGATATTTACATTTACAATGAGCTCCTTATAGGCATTCATTCAACATGTTATGTGCAAAGTCTGAATTGCTTTCTGTAACGTTCGGCCCACTGTGTAAGATCCTATTGACGTGATTCATGGTCACTGTTTAGCCTGAGTGTCAGTATGTCTGTAAAAGACTGTGAAAGCAATAGCAGCAGTGAAATTATTTGTGTCAAGAAGGTGACGTATTTTCATCATTTGAGAAAGAGGAGAATAATGTTGAAGAATTTCATGACTCGAGAGGTAATCAGCTAAAGATCGTGCCATTTACACATTCTTCTGGGTTTGTACTTCAAAATTTTCATATAGAATCAGATATTGCTGTAGATACTTGCTAACAATTTGTGCTGGATGAATTGATCGAGGGAAATTGTTGTACAAACAAACTTATATGCATTACAGAAATTAGAAGGTGAAATAAGAAGGTGTATGCAAACGGCACTTGGCAGAGTGGACTAAGACAAGTACACCTAAAAGAGAGATTTTTTGGACTAATTTTATGGATGGGATTAGTAAAATTACCAGCTATACACCATTACTGGTCCAATGATCTTGTGTATATGCAAACATTTCCGAAAAACGTCAGGTGAAGGAGCAGATTAGAACTTCTACTAAGATTGCTACATTGTTTAGATAGCAAAAACAGTAATATAAACAATAATATTACAGTGATCAGTAAATGATTACAATCACTCTTTCAAAATACAACCAATTATAGACACTTTGGAAATTGATTTTAGGAAATATTACAACCCAACCAAGGACATATATATTGATGAGTCCTTGATTTTGTTTTGTGGTCACATCATATTCAGGCAATATCTGAAACAACAGTGTCACAAATATAAAATCAAAATATTGAAGTTCTGCAGTGGATCTTTGTATACACATGGGGAAAACTTTAGAAAAAGAAAGCATTATGCCCACTAAAATTACAGTGTCTTGTGCCAGGATTTATTTGATAGAGGACACTTGCTCTATACTGACAAGTGATACACAAGCTTAGAATTAGTGGAAACATTAATAAATACAAACACCCATTTGGTAGGAACATTGCATTCCAATTGGCAAGGGAATCCACAGCAAATGATACTGACAAAATTAAAATGTGAAGAAATTGTAACAGAGAGAATAGGCAAGAACTAACCATTTTGAAATAGAGTGGTAAGAGGGACATTCTCTCAACAAAGCATTCATCAGAAATGGTGAATGTTGAAAGTTGATAAAGACAAAAATTCAAGCCACAAATTGTTGTAGACTACAAAAGAGGAAGGGCAGCTGTCAATTTATCTGGTCATATGAATGCTTATAGTAATCCACTACACAGTTCCATGAAACGGTATAGAAACTATCCTTTGAATTGTTATTAAGTACAGTACAGTCGCGAAAACTCAGACTAATATGGACCGAAGGTTGGTCAAGTTTGTGAAAATGCCGGGTTACCGGGACTGGTGTTAAAAAAGAATAAGATATTTTGTTATAAAATACTTTCTATTGTTACTTTAGAATACAATACTGATGATGGAATACAGTTGTGTTGTTATTGTGGTCTTCAGTCTGGAGACTGGTCTGATGCAGCTCTCCACCCTACTCTATCCTAAGCAAGCCTCTTCATCTCTTCGTAAGAATGGCAACCTACATCCATTTGAATTTGCTTACTATATTCATGTCTTGGTCTCCCTCTGTTGGCGCAGTGGTAAGACACTGGACTTGCATTTTGGAGGACGGTGGTTCAAATCCACCTCCAGCCATCCAGATTTAGGTTTTCCGTGATTTTCCTAAATCACTCCAGGCAAAAGCCGGGATGGTTCCTTTCAAAGGGCACAGCCAAATTTCCTCCCCCTAATCCTTCCCCAAAAATCAGAGCGCGAGCTCCGTCTCTAATGACCACGCTGTCGATGGGGCATTAAACCCTAAGCTTCCTTCCTTCTCCCTCTGTGATTTTTACCCCACACACTTCCCTCCAATGCTAAATTCACAAAACCTTGATGTCTAAGACGTGTCCTACCAAGCGATCCCTTCTTTTAGTCAAGGTATGCCAGAAATTCCTTTTCTCCTCAATTCAGTTCAGTACCTCCTCATTAGTTACGTGATCCACCCACCTAATCTTCAGCATTCTTCTGTAACACCACATTTCAAAAGCGTTTATCCTTTCCCTGTCTGCACTGTTTATTGTCCATGTTTCACACCCATACAAGTCAACACTCCACACACATGCCTTCAGAAAGGACTTCCTTATGCTTAAATTAATATTCGATGTTAACAAATTTCTCTTTTTCAAAAACACTTTTCTTCCCATTGTCATTCTACATTTTATATCCTCTGTACTGCGACCATCACATGTTATTATACTGCCTAAGTAACAAAACTCGTTTACCACCTTTTATTGATTCGTTACCTAATTTAATTCCTTCAGCATCGCCTGATTTTCTAAGACTGCATTCCATTACTCTTGTTTTGTTCTTGTTAATGTTCATCTTATAGGCACCTGTTGGCACACTGTCCATTCCATTCAATTGCTCCTCCAGGTCCTTTGCTGTCTGACAGAATTACGTCATCAGCAAAACGCAACGTTGTTATTTCTTCACCCTGAACTTTAATTCCTTCTCCAAATTGCTCCTTGCTTTCCTTTGTAGCTTGCTCAATAACAATGGGGAAAGGCTACCACTCTGTCTTACATCCTTCCCAACCTCTGCATCTTCATGCCCTTCAACTCTGATAACTGCTGTCTGGTTTTTGTAAAAGTTGTAAATAACCTTCTGTTTCCTGTATTTTACTCCTGCTGATTTCAGAATTTGAAAGAGTGTATAAAAGCTTTCTCCAAATCTACTAAAGCTAGAAATGTAGGTTTGCCTTTCCTTAATCTATCTTCTAAGATAAGCCGTAAAATGATGATTTTATTCTTCTGCATCTAAACTGGTCTTCCCCTAGGTCAGCTTCTACCAGCTTTTCCATCCTTCTGTAAATAATTTGTGTTAATATTTTGCAACCATGACGTATTAAACTAATGGTTCTGTAATTTTCTCACCTGTCTTCACCTGCTTTCTTTGGAATGGAGATTATAAAAATTTTTTGAAGAAAAGTCTGAAGGTATTTCCTCTGTCTCATAGATCTTACGCACCAGGTGAAATATTTTGTCAGGGCTGAAGACACGCGTGTGCCCACACACACACACACACACACACACACACACACACACACAGAGACTGATGCTAAGCTTTTGCAACCCTGGGTTGCTTCTTCAGAAAAGAGGAAGGAAGGAAACGATGTGGGTTTTAAGGAAGTGGGTAAGGATCATTCCAATCCTGGGAGTGGAAGAACTGGACTTTGGGGAAAAAGGACAGGTGATTTTTTTATTTGTGTATGTCAACGAACCTGTGGTTTTTGCCTGCTAAGTTAAACCATCTATATTTTTTACATGGTATGCAGAGGTTGTTTTTGGCAATGCACTGTTGGATTGGCTTCCAGATCCCACATTTCTATAGTTCTTTATCCCATTCTTCCAGAATTTTGTCTAGAAGTGTGTCCATCACCTTGTCTCTCACCTGTTTGAATATTGAAGGTTTCTGAGATCTCCCTCATAAATATTACTTTAGATTTTGTGCCAGTTAGTTGTTTTATGATTTCCCATGTTTTGAGATCTAATCCCCTTTTTTTCTAAAATTTGGTATATTAAGAGCCTGTCTATTGAATCATAAGCTTTTTTTAAATCTACAAATGTGCCTACTGCAGGTTTTTGTCTGAGAGCTTACATTTTGAGTACGGTTTTGAGGTTGAAAACTTGCTCTGCAGGTGATCTGTTCAGTCTGAATCCTGCTTCATAGTCTGCTACTTTGGGTTCTAATTACTGTTGTGTTCTGTTCAAGAGACAAGCTGATAGAATTTTGTAGGTAACTGGTAATAGAAAGATTCTTCTTTAGTTTTTCACATTTGAGTCAACCGATACATTGCTCCATCCTATGTATGTCTTGTGGAGGGACCACAAGAATAAAATCAGAGATTAGGGTCCACACAAAGGCAATCAGTTTTTCCACGAATCATATGCAACTGAAATAAGAAGTGCCAATGGTATGCAAAGTACCCTTCACCACACACTGCGAGATGGCTTGCGGAGTATGAATGTAGATGTAGATTTATTACCTCTTTTATGTAGTGGATGAATCGAAGCAATCTTCCAGTCCTCAGGAAAGTTTTTCAGTTCACCAGGTGTTTTGGTTTATTTGTGTAATGTCTTGGAGTGAATTTGCACCTAAATTTTTCACGAGTCCTGCTAAAATTCCATCCTTCCGTGAGGGTTTATTGCTTTTAAGTTTTTTCGTGTTGATAGTAACTAGTTTTGTGGTGAGATTTCTGGCTGCATTTCTGGGAACCTCCTTTTGGGTTCTGGACAATTTAAAAGCTGTGAGAAATATGTGGCTACTACTTTGTGATTTTCTTTGTCAGGGCCAATTTGCCATCTTGTGTTTGAAAGCAAATGTTCTGGTGTGAGTACCCTTTGATTTGGTTTGCGAAGCTCTTATAGAAATCATGTGTGTTGTACGCTTTGAAGTTTTCTTTAATTGGCTGTAGTTGCTCACTGACATTTTTTCTTTTTTTTAAATTTATCTTAAAAACTTAGGAGTCTGTTTGCAAAGTTCGAAACATTTCTTGTGTGTTCCTTCTGATTTGCTGCCATTGTACTTTTGGTAGCCTTTCTTCTTTCTTCTAGTGCATTGTCACATTCCTGATTCCACCAAGGGTGTTTTGTTTTTTTATGAAGAGGTATCATATCTTTTTGCTTTGTTGATGATTTTATTTTGAAATTGCTCCCAATGATCTGTGTATTGTTCTTCCTATTTTTGTGGTCTTGGAGTCTTTGATTTTATGCGGATCAAATTTTGGGATCACCGGTGTTTTTCTTTTGAATTTCCTCTTCAGTGTGAATTTAATTTTTATTCTGGTTAAATAATAATCCAAATTGATATTTGCACCTCTACTTACTTGTTCATTGAGAATAGGTAAGTTTGTGTGTTGGATAGCTTCCTACTGTCTTTTTGTATCTGTGTTGTCTGCCAACTTGTGAACTGAAGTCACCGAGCAGAATTTTCACTTAATCATTTGGAATTTTGGCCATCTCTGTTTAAAGTTCTTATCAAAATCATTTTGTCCTTTTTTATTATTTCCATTTGTTTGTTCATGTGCATTAACAGAGGTGTAGTTTTTGTTTGTGTGTTTGATTTTTTGTTTGTGTGTTTGATTCTTATGGTCATTAGCTGATTGTTGATGGGTTTCATGCCCTTTACTGCATCCAGCACTTTTTTGTCTACAATACCTACCTTTCCAAATAGTGCAATTCCTTTATAATTTTTCTTGTTCTTTCCACTTAAAAAAAATTCTGTAATTATTGTAGTCATATCATTTCTGAATCTGAGTAGCATGTTTCTTGCAAGGCAAAAAATTGAATTTTCTGCTTTGTGAGTTCTGTTGTGAGATTGTGTAATTTTCCCTCTTGAATAAGTGTCTGAATATTGAAAGTTCCAATATAATTGTGTTTTTTGTGGATGTTTACCAGAGCACTCCAACTTCCAAGCTCAAATAAGTCAAAGCTCCCCGAATCAAACTGTTTGGTTGCCACTTTGAAGTGGGTAGATTGTCCGCCTGGGGTAATTTTGTCATTACTTGTATGAGTTATGTTTGTCTCTCATAAATTGTCTTGCTTTGCTAGTTGGCTAGAACCATAGATTGTCAGTTCTTGGAGTATGTTCACCACTAAACTTCATGGTGAACAGATGCTGACCATACTAACACTTGCTCCAAGTCACGACAAGGATTCTGGTCGTAGTTTTGGTCCTTGTGTGGTATTTTATTTCCCAGCTACCTGGCATATCTACCAATTTATTATTATTATTTTCTTGAATGAAATGACACACTCTTCAATAATTTTCTTGTGTGTAAAATAGGTGTTTTGTGGTCTATAGGAATTGGTTTCTATGCTAAATGCATGCTGTGGACTAAAAAGTACAGATTTGGATTAAACTTGTTTTAGAGAGATGTAACATGTGAAGTGTTAAGTTTTGGGCACAAGCATTACATAGATAAAGACCTATTTTTGAATGCCTGGCAGTTAGCATCTGCTGTCATGGCTAATCTCAACATCTGGCCAATATCTCAATTCCTTTCAACCAATATTACGTATTTAAAATTATTTGCAAATGTTACACTTAAGCTTCAAATGAAAGGTGTCAGTTTTTAAAATAAATTCCAGGATACAGCCCTCATAATTCTCTGTCTCCCCCCCCCCCCTCCACTCTATCCCGATTATCTTGACCCCAGTATAGATAGTTTCTTTTCAAACTTGGCATCTCTGGGGATGTTACCATTGTTTCCTGTTCAGATGATATGGATGATATCATTCCAGCCACTGTCAGGAATAGTCAGTGTCTATATTTTGAGTATTACTTCATACCTGTTTTTCATTGTTATTACAAGAGGATTGGCAGAACAATACACTGAAATTCACTATTAATGCATCACATATTACATGCTTAATACAATTGTATCACAGTTTCAGTATATAATCTAACAAGAAATGTATCATAGCTTAATTTGCACTATCACAAGTTCATATAAGTAAAGAACTACAGTAAAACCTCGTTTTTACATTCTCGGTTTTTACGTTTTCCCGCCATTTACACCATTTTTTGTCGGTCCCATCAAATTTCCTATGTTTACAATGTTAATTCGCCCTCGCTTTTGCGTTAACATACTTACATTTTTCCCGCATTTTACGCTTTTCGGAAGAATTTTCGTGAAGAAAAATGACGTAATGTACATAAATTGACGCTAGCATGACTTTCCCCATAAAGTATAGCGCTTAAAAATTATTCACAGTTGAGTTTATTGCCTTTCGTTGATGACTTACAAGAAGCCGATTTGTGGCGATGTAGTTCCTCTTTCAACCAGCTTCTTTGCCATAGCGCTTGGCGTGAGAATAACGCTGATTTGTGGCGGTGCAGTTCCTCTTTCCGCTAGCTTCTTTGCCAAAGCGGCTGGCATCTACTCAAACAATCAGAACCAGTTGCTTTGTTGGCGTGAGAATAAAGAGTTGCATTGTTTTTGTGATACATATTTCTGATTAATAAAGAACGATATCTGTCAAAGTTGGGTATCATAATACCCACAGCCTCAAAAAAGCGATAATAGTGAGAGGTGCCGATCCTATGCAAACGTCACAAAAATACTTATGCATATTTTTGTACTCGAAAACGCGAATAAATTCTCTAATATTGTCGTGTGAAACATCTAAAAATACAAAAATAACGGAACTTTGAGTTTTACCTCGTAAATAATTACGTAATTCCGGAAAGGCAGTAATTTTGGTGATGTGTTACATAGCCTGGCAGCAGCGTCCAAACAATATCGAAGTGGTTCAGGTAATTTTGTAGTTTTGTTACATAGCCTAGCAGTGGAGTCCTCGATTATAATGAATGAAATTACGTCGAAATTTCTACTTTCCGTAAGATTACCAGTTTTGCCTGGCGCTTAAAATAGCGGCGTCCTCGATTATGATGACTGGAATTACGTCAAATTTCTACTTCCCATAAAATGACCAGTTCTGCCTGGCGCTTAAAATAGCGGCATCCTCGATTATAATGAATGAAATTACGTCAAAAAATTCTACTTCGTGTAAAATTATGTTATACCTGGTGCTTAAAATAGTAAAAATTTGGATAACCTTTATTGTATAATAAACTTCCTGGCAAGTATTTAGATGCCTGTTATGTACATATATCACAAATAAACTACGAAAATGCAAGGCTCATGCAGTAAGCATTTTTTTACCACTTAAAACATTATTTCCTGCATTTTACATTTTCCTGCATTTTACACCATTTTACTTAAGTCCCTTGAAAAGCGTAAAAACGAGGTTCTACTGTATTTAGTAAAAGTTGAAGCCTGTTGAGATTGTGTTGAGGATGCAAGGCAAGCATGGTGAAAGACTTAGTGCTGCCTGTGCGTGCACCCCACCCCTCCCCCCACCCCCTCCCACACATACACTCTACCTACTTGGTCTATAAGGCAGCATTAAATTTTGCATCCTCCTTCCCCTCCCCATCCCTCCCCATCCCTCCCCATCCCTCCCCATCCCTCCCCATCCCTCCCCATCCCTCCCCATCCCACTCACTCACTCACTCACTCACTCCGTCCCTCACTCACTCCGTCCCTCACTCACTCCGTCCCTCACTCACTCCGTCCCTCACTCACTCCGTCCCTCACTCACTCCGTCCCTCACTCACTCCGTCCCTCACTCACTCCGTCCCTCACTCACTCACTCCGTCCCTCACTCACTCACTCCGTCCCTCACTCACTCACTCCGTCCCTCACTCACTCACTCCGTCCCTCACTCACTCACTCCGTCCCTCACTCACTCACTCCGTCCCTCACTCACTCACTCCGTCCCTCACTCACTCACTCCGTCCCTCACTCACTCACTCCGTCCCTCACTCACTCACTCCGTCCCTCACTCACTCACTCCGTCCCTCACTCACTCACTCCGTCACTCACTCACTCACTCCGTCACTCACTCACTCACTCCGTCACTCACTCACTCACTCCGTCACTCACTCACTCACTCCGTCACTCACTCACTCACTCCGTCACTCACTCACTCACTCCGTCACTCACTCACTCACTCCGTCACTCACTCACTCACTCCGTCACTCACTCACTCACTCCGTCACTCACTCACTCACTCCGTCACTCACTCACTCCGTCACTCACTCACTCCGTCACTCACTCACTCCGTCACTCACTCACTCCGTCACTCACTCACTCCGTCACTCACTCACTCCGTCACTCACTCACTCCGTCACTCACTCACTCCGTCACTCACTCACTCCGTCACTCACTCACTCCGTCACTCACTCACTCACTCACTCACTCACTCACTCACTCACTCACTCCGTCCCTCACTCACTCACTCACTCACTCCGTCCGTCCCTCACTCACTCCGTGGAGTGACAGTTTTGTGTTAATGCATTGTGCCTGTGTTCTTGTGTTGAATAATGTATGTACGTACGTGCACGCGCGCGTGCATACGTAATGTACATACATACATACGTACATTACGTACATACGCGCGCACATGTCTGTGTCTGTGTGTGTGTGTGTGTGTGTGTGTGTGTGTGTGTGTGTGTGTGTGTGTGTTCTTTTTCTGACAAAGGCTTTAGTTGAAAACTATGTTTTATGTTTTTTTTTCCTCTGGTGTGCACATAAAAAATAAAAAACTGATCATGGTACTGGTTTGTCTCAACTTAAATAATTTTCATTTATAATTTGGTAGAGTTTTTGTAATACTTCTTTCAGCTTTCCATTTGTTATAAAAGAAAATGTTTTGTGACTGACATAGGCTATTATTTTGGCAGCAGAGATGAGCCATTCTTTAATGAGTTAAATTATTGTTATTATTATTATCATTATCATCTTCTTCTGTGAAACAGACCAATAATTACTATATCATTCTTAGAAAGTGCGTATCATTTCAGGAAACTTAGTTTGACTGACAAAGTAGCACATGAAAGTAATAAAGTAATATATTACTATCAAAATTAACTAGTTGCTCTTGATGTTATAAATTTACTTTTTTAGTAAAGTGCATTGTCATTAGCCTATTTTTGTTACTCATCATACCAAAAGTGGTTATTGATTCTCTTTTAATTTCAGGGATCTCTCTGTTAAAAATCTCATGTATCTGAGTAGTGAGCAGGCACTTGCTGATATTGCTTACTTTATTGAAGCTATGAACAAGAAGCATAATTTAACACTTGGAACAAAATGGATTGTGTTTGGTGGATCATATCCAGGATCATTGGCTGCTTGGGCAAGAGCTAAATACCCACATCTAATTCATGCAGCTGTCTCTGCCAGTGGTCCACTGCTTGCAAAGTCAGATTTTGGAGGTTTGTAGATTTGGTGTAAAAGACTCAAAAATATTGATTACACATTTTTGTTTTGTAGTTGTTGGTGCAATAACAACTTCAGGTAATTATGATTAATTCATAACCAAGAGGGGGAGAGGGAGTAGGGGGGAGAACCTAATTCATACTCCTGCTTAAAGAGGGCTAATTTCAAAACCAGCAAGCAAGTCTTCTCTCTTGCTTGTCTTTATAACACTGCCTCTGCTTTTCTCTATCTTCCATTTAACATTTCTGTGCTCATCTTATCTATAGTTCTCATTCCCACAATGAAGACACTTTCACCCATCCAAGAAAAATTATTCAGATATGTATTTCATTCAGTTTTTGATTGAGATTATATACCCATTTTCTTAATCTACATACATAGTCAGCAATCCACTGTAAGGTGCTTGGAGTAGGGTACTTCATACCACTAACAGTCATTTTATTCTGTTTCACTCCTATGTATGTCTCTATATGAGCTCTAATTTCTGTTATCTTTCTGGTCTTTCCATGAAGTAGAAGTTAGCAGTGGAAATGTTCTGAAGTCATCTTCAAATTCCTGCCCAATGAATTTGTTAGACAGTGTTTCTCTGAATGAATGTTGCCTTCTGTCCAGCGATTCTTGTTTGAGTTCCTGAAGCATCTCTGTAACACTCACACATTGACCAAACTTACCTGTAATGAACATAGCAGCACAACTCTGAATTGTTTCTTCCTTTAAAACAGTGTGGCGGGGATCACAAACACTTCAGCAGTATTCCAGATGGGGTCCCACAAGTATTCTGTACGCAGCTTCCTTTACACGTGAACCACATCTTCCCAAATTCTGCCAATGAACCAAAGTTGACCATCCATCCTCACCAAGACTATCCTTACATGCTCTTTCCATTTCATATCACACTGCAATGTTGTGTGTAGATATTTGATGCAACTATGTGAAGCAGCATCCTACTAATGCTGTATTCAAACATTATGGGAGTGTTTTTCCTACTATCTGCAGCACCTTTCATTTTTCTGCATCTAGAGAACTAGCTGCAATTCTTCCATTCCTTACTGCAACTAGAAATTTTGTCTGTAATCCTATGTCCTACTACAGTCATTTTATGATGACACGTTCCTGTACACCACAGGATGACATAAATCCTTTTATTGCCAATTTAACAACTGATAAGCACACAGTCAAAGATGACTTAAACTGTTGATACTGTTTGATGTTTATATGTTAAACTAGCTTACTTTGTCTTTTATAATGAAAGATAGGTAACATAATTCCTGTCAGATTTTCCCATTGTTTACTTTGTCTTTTGTTCTCTGGGTGCAATATTGATTCTCTGCGCTCCGCTGCTACAAGAAGATTACTGCTCTACTTAGAATGAGAGTCAAGACTTCTGTAAAGACAGCTTTAGTATTTATCCTCTTCCCTTCATTTGTGTGGTTCTTCTTTTGCAATTATTATTGTGTGGCCCAATAGGACTACACAAAGTACAATAATCAATGTCGCTTTTTATAGTTGGCCATCCTTTGTGCTGAAATTTGTTTCATCTTTCCAGAATCAAGTCTTCTTTTTTCCATCGGACCACAGTATTGCAGTCAGTTTTCTAATTTCCCTCTTACTAACTTTCTTATGAAATATCTTTTGCATGAAAATTTTATTATCTGCAGTGCCTGCCCAAGTTATACCGGCTACTTTAAGATCCTCCTTAATCACAGTGATCTGTATGATGGGCTCACTTTTGGCCTTACTATTTGTTTTGTCAACCTAGTGGGTGTCATTCCTTTAACGTGTCAATAAAAATGTAAATCATTGTTTTCTCATGTCCCCATGTAAATGTGTGTATTCTGCTAATTCCTTATTATTTCTCAGCTTGTTAATTTTCTACATCATTGAGGTTGGGGAGTAACATTTTCTCAATAATCTGTCTTTTTTTCTTTTTATTTTCTTCAATGTTCCTTTTTCTATTGAAAATTAGTTTCTGTTCCATAAAGATGTTCACATTTTATTACTCTGCTGTAATGCCTAAGTTTACTAAATTTAGAAAGTGATCTTTATTATAAATATTTTGTGTTAATCTGAATGCATTTGCTATTTTTTGGCAGTGAACTTTGTTTCATCTTGTTCCAGACCATTTTCTTATGATTTCCCCCAAGTATTTAAATTGAGAAATGCTTTTTATTTTTCCATATTTCATTTTCAAAATGTATGGTACTTGTTGTTGCATGTCATATATTCAAATTTTTTGAATGATTTTTTTAGTCCTTTTTCTGTAACTTCTTTAAGAATTTCAGTTTGGTTTTGAGTTCTGGTAAAATCCTTAGATAAAATAACCAGGTCATCTGCAAAGGCAAGGCAGTCTATTATAATATTACTTTTTCCTAACCTGATTTATCTATATTTTTGTTTGTCTTTTGCTATTGCCATTCTGTAATTACCTTTTCCAAAGCACAGTAGAAAACTAGTCTTTGTATCAAAATGGTTCAGATATTTCTCCCATAAATTTAACTTCCAGAGCTAATGTCTGTTAATGTTTCTTTAATCAGTGTTAGGGTTTTATTATCTAGTCTCTGTCCTATAATTTTGGGATAGAGGTTCACAAACAACTGAGTCATAAGCCTTTTTATGATCACAAATATGCTTCAATATTGTTACTAGAAATCCTTTGGTGCCTAAGGATTAGTTTTAAATTAAGAATTTGTTCCTAACAGGATCTGTTTGGTCTAAATTTTAGGTTTCAACTGTACTTGGACTGGATCATTGGTGACCAACCCTGAAACCGCCCCCCCCCCCCGCCCAAAAAAAAAAAAAAAAAAAAAAAAAAAAGAGCCTTGAATTTGAGAAAACATGCATTTTTAGTAATACTCATCACCTCATTTTTGTATATGAAAATATTTTTCATCAATTTATGGGGCTTTAAAAAGCATTCAATCAAAGGCTAAATATTTCAACATTATCTGGTTTTCTGTCTTTGTCTCAACATCAAACATATTGTAGCTTTCTACAGTATGTCTGCCTAGGTGTGTTTGCATTTGTGTATGTGTGTGGGTGGGTGTGTATTTGTTTACCTTCCTTTTTTCCCCTCCAAGGTAAGTGTTTCCTCTCCCAGGATTGGAATGGCTCCTTACCCACTCCCTTAAAACCCCCATTATTTCCTTTTCCCCTCTCCTTCCCTTCTGCCTGAAGAAGCAACTGGGTTGCAAAAGCTTGCTTTTATGTATGTAACATTCAAGCTTTCGCAACCGTTGGTTGCTTCGTCAGGAAACGAGGAAGGAAGGAGGGGGAAAAAAGGAAAGGATGCAGGTTTTAAGGGAGTGGATGGGGGTTCATTCCAATCCTGATAACGGAAGGACTTACCTTGGGGGGGGGGGGGGGGGAAGTAGGTAAACACACACACACACACACACACACACACACACACACACACACACACACACTCTTCTACATTTTTGGCCACAGCCTTCCTCAGAAAGAGAACACTCATCCAAACAATCATTTGGGCTGTGTTGGATGGCGAGAGATGGCTGACGTGTGTGTATGAGTGTGCCTGAGTGATTGTGTGGATGAGTGTTCTCTTTCTGAGGAAGGCCACGGACGAAAATTTAGTAGTGTGTGTGTGTGTGTGTGTGTGTGTGTGTGTGTGTGTGTGTGTGTGTCTTGTGTCTGTTAAACAAATTCATATACGTTACAGATAATAATTGCTCCAGATTCTCATATAAAGAAATAAGAGACACTGTGAATGAAATTTATAATTTTTATGTAGTATAAGAAAATAAAGTTTGCAAATATGTACTTGCTGTAAAATAGAATCCCGTTAATCCTGCAAAATAGGATTTAAACAGTATGGTGATTTTGCAGTTTGCAATTTCTGGACTTCTTAATTATGCTTTCCATGTTCCATATTAAAAATTTATATTAAACAAATGAATTCTAATATTTTGTTTCAGAATACTATAGAGTTGTTAGTGATTCCTTATCTACCTATAGTGCTGATTGTGTATCAGCTGTGGAGCGTGCAACTGCACAAATTTCTATGATGCTGCAACATATGGTGGGGCAACAGACGCTAAATAAAATGTTCAGGTATGTTGGTCACTTGTTGAAAATGCTACGGATAATTGTTACACTGTTTTCTGCACACCATTAGTTTTCTGTACTATGTTAATGATAAAATGCTTCTAAATGTTTAATTGCTTTTGAGGTAGGAGAGGAGCTATTTGCTTATTATGATAGATAGCAAGGCCTACAATGAGTCATTTCGCAGACCTGTGTAAATATAAATTATACCACATTCATGGTAACCCATATTAATGTAGACTCAAGACTATGTGGGTAATAGTAAAACATAGGTAATCTAAACTGTACATACGTACCAGAAAATGCTATTGATGAAGTTTCAAATACATCCTAAATGCCACATTTTGAAGCCTGCTGCATTACTTAAACATTATTCATCAGGAACTCTTCAAACATGCTGTATTTCATAGCATTTACTTTGATTCATGTACTGTAAATAATTCTCATTTTTATGTTTATTTTCTTTTTTTCTTTTTTGTTTCCCAATGGCAGCTATTTTTGGAGAGTAAAAACATCATGAAAGTCAAACAAATTTTGTTCTGTCTGCTCTGCCAAGTAACATTTCAATGACACTGACTGTGTGTAAGCATTTTTCTAAGTCACGGTGTCTTCATTCTATTTTCTCTACTGAACACATTTTGTTCGTGATATCCATATCTGGAAGTTCATAGACATTGTCTTATAACACCCTGACAGATGTTATCAACCATTGTATTTTAACAATCAGAAATTCTTATTGCAAGATTGATTAGACAAACAGCAGTAACACAGTCTTACTTCATTAACCTTCATAACCATTTTCAGCTGAAGATGTAGTTTTCTTCCTTGAACAAAATGTTTCATCTTAAAGTTGCCCTAATCCTTACAATAATGGTGAATTACATTGATCAAATCAGGTATTTCGAGATAAGAAGTTGGTTGAAAAGGCACTTAACAAAAATCAATGCATGATCTGAAAAACAACATGTTCTGCAGGTTGGCAGAGTGTCTTGCCCAGTAAAAGAATCACATCCATGTAAAACTTTCCCTTCCAGACAAAACCTATCCCTGACAATAGTACTATAAAGTCGAGTCTCCTGCCTAACATATTTATTTATTTATTTATTTATTTTTTTTTTTTTTTTGGCAGATGCAGAAAAAAAGTACACAACAAGAACCTTAAGTTTTGATTGAATTTTATTTTTCTGCTGATTTCAACACTCCAGTAATGTCATCTTCAAGCCAAATCAATGCTATCCATCCTGTTACATATATTGTCAATGAGGCTGTATATCACTGGAATTTGCAATTCCTTATTATCCATGTGTTTACCCTTTTCAGTAACTAATACCATGCTTCAAACTATAGGACATGAAACTGGCCTATGTAAACAGAATGGTGTGTGGACTGCCCTATTTTTGGCAATACTGATCTGTGTGAACTTACAGTTTGCACAGTGTCCTATTGCTCCATTTTATTATATTTTAGCAATTCGGAAATATTTAAAACAATAGTTGGAGAGTCAAGGTAACCTTGTTTCCGTTACATTCTCAAGACACTGTGAGTGGAGACTCTGTCCAAACTTACAAAACATACTACTTCTTTTACTTTGTGGAATTCTTTATGAATTGCTTTCAATCTGAGATTTTTATCCAGTGGTTCACTTAGTTCTTGCATACTACTGACTGAGCTATAGGTACTGCACCAATCCCACATGTGCTGTACAATAATATAATTTTCCTTATTTCTTCCACGATTACATGCCCTGTAACAGCCCCATCTGTATTGACTGAAAAAAATGATAGACTTTCCGGCTATGTAGCTTATTTTGTGTGGTTAGCTTTTTCTGGCAGATTTACCATTACTATGAATATTTCTTCATGGGGAGCTGAAGCAATTCAGTTTGTTATATCTGCCAAACATCTTGTGACTTACCTGCCTTATTTCCTGTTGCTCCCTCTGGAGCAAATGGCCTTGACAAAATTACTCCACACAGTACGATTCCTGGCCACCCTCTTAACTTCACTCCAGGTCTTATCAACCTCAGAGATTTCCTCTTTGATTGCCCTTTGGTTGACCTCACTTTCTGGTTCCTTGAAGGTTCCAGTCTAGTGCCACTCTCTTGAACTCCATCTAGCTTGCTTTGGGTGTGTTCAATCCAGTGCCACTTCCTCTCCTTGATCTGTATATCAGTCGGCTGCTGATTGGTCATGATGGCAGCAAGATTAATGTAAAGGTAAGGCTCAGTAGCACAGTGTAGTGTGTCAGACTATGAATCCAAAGGTTGTGTGTTCATTCCCTGTCAGGTCCTAGGATTTTTATCTGTCACTTTCTACTTCTTTCACCCCTGGCAATGACGTGAAAAATATAGATTAGAATCGTGGCTCAGAATCCATGTTATACTGTAAGCCCTCCAATAAGTGGCTGGGTAAGTCAATTTGAAGGTCGAGGAAGGCAATGGTATACCACCTCCAAACAGGACCATCCTTACTAAAGCACTGTGGCAGTCAAATCAATTTTCAGATTGTTGGCTGCTTTACCTTGAGTAATTTTTACTAGACAATCCAAGATAACCAGTTTTGCTGCTCATATTCAGAGAATAATTTCTGATGAAGCCCCTTTTACTTTACTGAGATAAAGGTATTTTATTGTTGACATTAAATCATAGAAAAATATAACTTAAAAAAAGCTGGCTGAAATTCACATCACTAACACCCCACTCCTGTCACCAATACAGAGAATTATGAATGTCTGCCAAGGTGATATCATCACTCTTCACTTATTAAAATAATTCAGCTTATTTTAGACTGAAAGTCTTCGTAGAGGTATGCAACCGTCATGATAAAATTTATTTAAATGATACTAAAATTGCTTAGAGGTTACTTGAATAATCACTTAGATGTTGTTAATAGATTATTTATTGTCAAAACACAACATGTTTTTGGCTTAGCCCATCATCTAGTGACCTGTCAGTACGATACATAAACAGCCAAGAAGTATATACAAAATCTATATCTATAAATGTGAATGTCTGTTTGGTGTATGCATTTCACGTCTAATCGTCAAGACGCCGATACTTAAATATTTGTACAGTTACTGATTTATACCTGAGGAAGGTTTTAGGCACGGTTTTATAGCGATCTGATGGATATTTAATAATTTGCAGAATATAACGCGAAATGCGGAACAATAATTACTCTTTGAAAATTATATTTACTCTTTGAAAATTGTTTTATTGGTTGCATTGTTGCTTGAGGGTTGATAATGATAAAAGGGTGGAGTATATTGAGATGGAAAGTTATTGGTGTATAAAAAATTCTGTGTGTGTGTGTGTGTGTGTGTGTGTGTGTTTGTGTGTGTGTGTGTGTGTTTGTGTGTGTGTGTGTGTGTGTGTGTGTGTGTGTGTGTGTGTGTGTGTGTGTGTTTGTGTGTGTGTGTGTGGGGGGGGGGGGGAGGGGGCGGGGGGGGGGCAAGGATGGGGCCCCTCCACGCCCACACCAACATGGTGACCATCACAAAAGTTCTACTGTCACCTCCGTATTTAGGTTAGTTTGCTAAGGTGGATCACGGGATGTGGGAACCGCGATGTTATCCGTACATGTGGGCACAATCACCCATTAATACGGTGACAGTGACAGTGGGGTAGGTATGAAGGGCAGTAGCGGTATGCTATCTGCGACAGATCATGCAAGGTTTGATAGTGTTAGTAATGGGTATTTTCTCAGTACTGTTAACTTTGCTAGGTTCATCATAAAGAATCAGTCAGTTTGATGTGAGGTTCTGCTGCAGCTGAACTCCTGTGAAGTCTCCTGGGTTGGCTGCAGCAGATTACCCGTGAACATCGGCTGTGGCAGAATACCTGTAACATAGCCAAGTTTGTCATGGTAGTTAGGCAGTTCGGTCATAGAACTGGCTAAGTGTGCGGGACTGTTTAGGTTTGTTTGTGTTTAGTGCGCTGAATATGGTTTCCCTGCTTTGCCTGTAGGTCGGCTGTGGGCTCAGCTGGCATTGCCAGTCAGATTGCTGTTCTGCAGGGGTTTGCCATGTTCATCATGTTTGCGAGTTGGTGTTCTCTACGACCGTAGGTGGTTAGTCTCTGAGGAGAAGTGTTTTGGGGCGTTTATGTTTCCACCTATGGTTGTGATCGTAGTTCCCCAAGTGTAGGATGAAGGGGTTGTTAGAGTGTCTAGAGTTCTTGTACAGACGTGTGGCAAGTTTCTTGAATACCACCGAGAGGCGCTCTAGGCGGTATTCATTGTGAAGGTCCACGGTGCGTGTGTATCGTGGAGTGTTGCTGATGATGCGTAGTACCTTGTTCTGTATGAGCTGCAGGCGGCGCAGCCGTGTTGACGCCGCGTATGCCCAACACGGAGCACCGTATGTCATCAGAGGTCTAATATGTGTCATGTAGAGGTTCTTAGACACGAGACTATTCAGTTTGCTTTCCCTGTTGAGCATCGGGTAGAGTTGTTTGAGCCTCACGTTTTCTCGGTTGGTCATGTGTTGTATGTGGTCCCCCCATGTGAGTGTCCGGTCCAGCCAGACACAGAGTTATTTGACTTTCTCATGGAAATGTATTGGGCGTGTATGTAGAGTGATTGGTCTACAGTATTGGTGTTTGCGCAGGTGTTTTGGTCTGCGTGTGAACAGAACTGCCTCATACTTGTCGACGTTGACTTTAACACGCCATTTCTCCAACCAAAGTTTGGCAGTTCTGAGTCCCTGTCTGTAGGCATGAATTTGTTTGATGGCTTCCAATCTTGCGCCATGATGGCGGTGTCATCTGCGTAGATTGCAGTCATCGTGTTATGTGTGGATGGAAAATCGTTAATGTAGAGGTTAAACAAGAGGGGCCCCAGGATGCTGCCTTGGGGTACCATGTCTACCATGTCGTGTAGACTGTTTGCCCTGCACGTCAGTGTTGAAGCTTCTGTTGGTGAGATATGAGTGTATGAGATGCACGAGTCCATCGGGAAATGCATCGTCGTTAAGTTTGCGTATAAGGCCGTTGTGCCAGAGACGATCGAAAGCTTCTTCGATGTCCAGGAACACCGCCCCAGTGGCTTTGTTTTTGTTGTAACCGTCTGTTATATGTTCAACTACGCGGAGGAGTTGTTGGTGTTGTTGTGGAGTGGTGATTCCTAAATCCGAATTGCTCCGGTCTTAGGGTGTCATTGGTGATGCAGTGCCAAGTGAGACGTTTAAGTATTACCTTCTCAACTATCTTGCTCGAGCTCAGCAGACTGATAGGTCGGTAATTTTGTGGGAGGGAGTTGTCTTTCCCTGGCTTCCTGAACATCAGGACCTTGGCCGCCTTCCAAAAGGCAGGGAAGTGTTAGTGTTGCAGGATGGCATTTCTGATGTGTGTCAGGTACACTCTTGCTCTATCCGTTAACTGGAGAACACGGTTTTGACTGCCATCAGGGCCAGGCGCTTTTCTGGCTGTGGTGTGCTTGATGGCCCATGTGATTTCATGTGTGCTAGTACATCTAATTTCATTGCGTGGAGGCTGGGCCATGAAGCGTGTGATTGCCTGGTCCGTTTCAAGTGTGAACACTTAGTCGGATGGAGCCAGGTTCGGTGTGAATGACGCTGCTAGTGTTTGGGCCATTAACTCAGCTTTCTCTTCCGCTGAGTATGCTGGGCCGTTTGGTCCCTGTAAGGTAGGCGTGTAGAGTTTCTCCCTGGTGAAGTGTCTGGCCAGAGCCCACACTCCAGGACATGTGGTATCTAGTCCAGAGAGTTTCTGGTCCCAGTGTGTCGTTTTGAATGTTGTTATTTTACCCTGTATGATACCCTGTAGCCTGTTGATGTGATGTTTATACATCGGACACCTGGTACGCTGCCAGTATCTCCTAAGTCGATTTCTCATCGAGATAAGGCCCAGGATTTCCTGGGGCAGGGCCGCCGAGTGTTGTTGTTTGGCACGTAATGGTATGGATTCGGCTATTGCATCTTGGACAGCAGTGGTGCACACTTCAGCAGCTTCATCAATTTGTTCTGTTTGCGTAATCTCATATCAGGAATAAGATTATCAAGTGTGTGTGTGTGTGTGTGTGTGTGTGTTTTAATATTTCGCTCTGCAGCGAAAACTACAGAACGCAAACAAATGGTCTGTGTGTAATTGTTGTGCGAAGTCTCCTGTTGTACACCATAGCAGTTCCATGACGATAGCTATAAGGGGGTGGAAGATATGGTTGTTGAAAGTCGTCAAATTATTAAAAAATTCGAACTGAAGGCCAGCAATGACGTTTGCAACTCTATACAAGGAGGTTACATACAGCGAAATCTGATGCCACAGACCATATCTTTGGTCTATGCATGCTACAATGTCTTCAGCTCTTTCTCTGTAAGGATAAGCATATGAATAAGGAAATATAAGAATAAATAATGCAGTAAAAAAGAAATTTCTTTTAATACATCTCTTTTAAAAAATCGATTTGACGTTCCATGCATTACATAAAGTGATCGCTCTGTGATATTATTATAATCATTACTGTTGAATTTCGTGATTGGATTTTTCGAAACGAGTGCATTTTTCCATGTGATTTGATCTACACTACTTGATTTCCTGATAATGTTGATTCAAAATGTTTGTTTCGAAAGAAGGTATTGTATTTCATTTCATCCTTAAAAACTAATCTCATAGCACACTACTGAAAGATAGCTTATCTATCATAATCAACCAACACGTGAGTGGAGCCGCAGGTTTAAGCTAGTTATTTATAATTTATAACTCTATCAAATGGTGAAAGTAAACTTTTAGAAAAAGGAATAAACTTCAACCTAAAAACCCAAGTTACACCAACTGTTGACAAGATGATTGTTGCAAAAGTAAAAAGTAATTGTGAAATGTTAAGACTATCTAAAAGTGTTCAGGCAAAACTTGCAGTCATCACTTGTGATGCTTTAACATTATCTCAGAGATTAACCATTCACGTACATTAGTTAAGCAAACCCAAAGTTTAAATAATAGTCTTAAAGAAAACAAAGTGATTGTTACAAAGGCAATTCAGGAGTACTTTTAAATAATGAAGATTATGTCAGTAAAACGTTGAATTTCTTTGATGAAAATAATATTCTGAAAATTGCTAAAAATCCTTTATGTAAATTCGTGAGTGATATTAGAAACTTGATTAACCATTCTGATTTATTGTTCAGTTCTAGAGAGAGAAAAATAACTTACTTATGATGAACCCGAAATTGCCTTTTTTGCCATCACAAGTTAAGTTGCATTAAAAAAATAAAAAATGAAACCAGCATTTTTACAAGTATTTGTTATCTTGTAGAACATTTCCTTTCATTTTATTACTCTGTTTTTAATGGGGATATATATTGTCAACATGATGGTCTAGCAATGGGTTTGAGTCTTACTGGTATTCTTGCTGAAATTTTTATTAATAATCAGGAACAAAAACTTTTTGCAATGCAAAATGAGCTTATTAATAAAATTGTACTTTACCCTTAGCACTCCGTGCCGCCTATCTGTGTATTTCTGAGTTTTGGCAGCTATAATGAGATGTTTGAGGTTGAGCCTCCATGTATTCCTGCATCAAGTGTTTCCACGTGATTCCAACATGACTCCGTGCCTCTGTGGTTTACAGCCAGTTGGCTGCAAGCCCATAACTGAGAAACTGCGTCGCTGCGCCACTCCCGTACCGGTCTACTGTTTGCGGCACCCCGTACTGTTTGCGTGTGTTGATGTTCTACAAATAAATTTATAATATACGATAATGTAATTTTTTTACTACTTCGTTGCTTTTTTAGTACTATACATTTACAAATGAATAATTATTTACTTCTATTACAAAAATAAGCAAAATTTTTCTTGATTCATCTAATTGTTCTATTGACGTTCGTCGTTTATTTGCTTCACTCTTCCTGTCATTATTCCCTCATTTCTCAATTTTGAATTTTAACCGTTATGCTACGGCAGAAGAGATTGTGGAGCTTCTAAGAGAGCTCTCTGATGAAGAGCTTGAAGGCAGATTAGAACAAGAGGATAATTTTGATTTTTTAGACGAAACTGACGAAGAAGAGAGAATTATTGGATATGACTATTCCAACGAGAGTGAACAGTCAGGAGACGAAGGCCAATAAACTCTGGAACTGTCTAGTGAATTTAAAGTATTTTTGGGGCAGGCCTTTAGACCACAGTCGAAATTACTTTTCATCACAGCAACTGAAACTAAACGATATATTCAAAAACATTTTTTCTAAATATTTGTTCATTGCTATGTTTTTTATGCAACCTTGTTCCTAGTCATAAGTAATGAGTTATATCTGAAATATTTAAATTCTTATTTTTGTATAATTCAGTACCTCGTAAGGATGCATCGCCTACTGTTTTTTACATCATACCCTATTCTAAGGCTATTTTTTGTATTTACTTCTTAGGTAGTGTGTTTTTTTACACATTTGTAGTCAAATATTCACTAAAGTATTATTTTTGGCATCATGAGTCATTTCTAACAGTTGTACTAGTTAAATTTTATTGTTCAGTAGATATTTCACAAATACAATGTGGAATGATCGTCGGAAAATGGAACTGTGGCACGGAGTTCCGCGCGCGTGTATTGGCGTAAGTTTCTGTGGCGCGTGTAGCTAAGGGTTAATGGAAGTAATGAGGAGGCTGACCAACTACAACATATTTTTAACAATTTGCACCATAAGATAAAGTTCACCTTGGAATTTGATATGGAAGGCTCTCTTAATTTTTTGGACTTACAAATAACTAGAAAAGACCAAAAATTAAAATATGATATCTCCTGTAAACCATCTACACCAGATATCACTATTGATGTAAATTCTAATCATCCCCCATCCAAAAATAAAGCATTTTTTGCTCTGTTTCACAGGTTAAACAAATTTGCTCTTGATCAGGGGCTACTGATAGAGAAATCTGTACTATAATACAGATAGGGATAGCCAATGGTTTCAAATAATGTGATATTAAGAAAAGTGGTAAAAAGATACTTTCACAGTGTCATGCAAACAGCACAATAAAAATTGAAAAATTTGATTTTAAATATACAGCTATGACTTATGCAGGCCAGTTATTATTAAAAATTAGTAATGACTTTAGAAAACAATGTCATAGGAGTTAACATGTGTAATCATTTGGCAAAATTTATCTGCGATAGTGTTGAAAAACCAGTTAACAAATTTTGTTATGGTGAGGTATAAAAGATTAAATGTGGGACATGTGACAATTTCTATATTGGGAAAGCAGGAAGGAAATTTAAAATATGATACAGAGAACATAGCTATCTCAGTAATGGCAGTGCACTAAGTGTCCATTTGCATCAAAATCATCAACTTCTTATTATTGAAATCAATTTGCTTATTCTTCATTATGAGAATAGAAGCACATGTTTAGACATTTTGGAGGATTTAGAAATTTTTGTTCTTGAAGGATCAACTGCTTAACGAACAAGTTTTTTTCAAATTTTGGAAGCAGCGTTTTTCAATAATTAATTTTGAGGATTTGACTTTATTTCACAAATGTGGTTTTATTTTATTTGGATATTTGATTAAAATGATGCAGATTAGACCTATTTATTTTGACTTTGTATCTAAAATAAATATGGCAACTGTTCGGACTCTGAACTTCCCTGTCCCATAGAATCTTTTTTTATATAATCTTTATTTTATATAAATATTATCTTAATCACAATTGATGTTTATTCTTGTTTGGCAATATGTAACACTATTTTAAATGACATATTTGAATGCATCAAAGCTCAATATATATTACATTGGTATGTAATTCCAGAAACATGTTGTGTTTTGACAATAAATAATCTGTTAACAACATCTAAGTGATTATTTAAGCAACCTCTAAGCAATTTTAGAATCATTTAAATAACATAATTCAGATACAATACTTTTTTCACTATATTCATTATTTGGGGTGGGGGAGGGGACAACAGGTCCCCTTGCTGCCCCTTTTTATATAAGCCGCTGCCTGACTATTTGGTGCTTTCACCCCAATAAAACACACAAACAACTCTCTCACTTTTGCTTTTTCGATAATATGCTGCATGAACTTAGTAGATATGTTTTTACACAGCCCTCCTCTTTCCTGCCTTGACTTACTGAGCATTATCATTAAAGTTGTAGTCAAATTATGTACAGAAAACAAATGGGTTTCATGACTTAATAGATATAGTCATCAAAAACTATATGTAATCATTAGTTGAGTTATTGTTGTGGCTGTCTATAAGAAATAGTTGAATAGTTGTAAATGGATCAGACTTAAACTTCCAATGCATGGTTAAAAGTTTCCGTGGAAAACATATGAAATTGAAGTGGTTAGGTCTTATTTTGTGATCTCATATTGAAGTGCAGAATATGTTTAAATGCCTCCATGACAGATTAAAAGTAATATTTTGTGTCTAATGTTCTATCAACTTTATTCTAAAAATGTAGTCTAAATAAAATAAATTAAGTATGCTACAGGAGACATTGTCTCCCAAACCATGTGTCAAATCATATATTTTTCATAACAAATAGGCAGTAGATCTTTACCGAGTATTTTTTTTCTTTCAGGTTATGTGATCCAATAAACATTAAAATAAAAAATGACTTGTCAAATTTGTTTGAGTCTTTAGCTAGCAATTTTGCTGGAGTTGTTCAGTACAATAAAGATAATCGTCAGTTTGAAGGTGCCAAAGCAACCAACATTACAATTGATGTCGTTTGCAATATAATGACAAATGATAGTATAGGACAACCAGTCTCCAGATATGCTGCTGTAAATTCATTACTGTTAGATGCATATGGCCAGAAGTGCCTTGACTACAAATATTCCAACATGATTGAAGAAATGAAAGCTGTTTCTTGGGATAGTGAAACATCAGAAGGAGGTAGGTGATAATTTTTTACTACATTTGAAGTTGACATTCATGTTACTGAGTACATTATTTAAATATGGATAGTTCAGGTTGGAATTCAACAATATAATACACAATATATATACAACAAAATGAGGATAGTTTACAACTCACCACAAAGACGTTCAAGCTGCAACAGGTACATAAGACAGTCATACACACATAACTTAAAGATTTTGGCCACATCCTCCCTTCTCTCTCTCTCTCTCTCTCTCTCTCTCTCTCTCTCTCTCTCTCTCTCTCTCTCTCTCTCTCTCTCTCTCTCTCTCTCACACACACACACACACACACACACACACACACACACACACACACACACAATGTCTGCCTATGGTTATCATGTGTGTTTGTTTACCTTTCTTTTTTTCCCCTAAGGTAAGTCCTTCAGGTCCCGGGATTGGAATGACCCCGCATCCACTTCCTTAAAACTCTCATCCTTTCCTTTTTCCCCTCCTTCCTTCCTCTTTTCCTGAAGAAGCGGCCAATGGTTGCGAACGCTTGAATATTTGTTTGTATGTGTTTTCATTTGTGTTATTTGCGTCTATTGGCGAGCCTGGGCTTTGGGTAAGTCAAACAATCTTTATTTTTATACATATATATACACAGGTGTGTTTGTGTGTGTGTGTGTGTGTGTGTGTGTGTGTGTGTGTGTGTGTGTGTGTGGGCATGTGTGTATTTTGTTTACCTCCCCCCCCCCCCCCGCCCTAAGGTAAGTCTTTCCTCTCTCTGGATTGGAATGACTCCTTACCCACTCCCTTAAAACCCTCATCCTTTCCTTTTCCCTCTCCTCCCTTACTATGCCTGAAGCAGCAACTAGATTGCGAAAGCTTGTTTTTGTTTGCTGTATTTATGTTTGCGGTTACTACCGATGCTCCTTCACATGGTAAGTAAACTTCATCTACTATATATATTCCCAGGACTGGAAGGACTTTCCTTAAGGGAAAAAAGGAAGATAAACAAATACACCCACACATATACATGCACAGGCACACCTAGGCAGACATTTTATACATATTCATACAACATTCCTGTTCCCCCTCCTCTTTCCTCCCATCCCTTTCCCTCACTGTAGAGAGTTACTCAGAACACAGCACCCGGAGATGACAGTTTTGTCTGTGTGATTTTCTGAATTGTGTGTGTGTGTGTGTGTGTGTGTGTGTGTGTGTGTGTGTGTGTGTGTGTGTATGTGTGTGTTCTTTTTCTGATTAAGGGTGTAGCTGAAACTTGTGTGTGCATTTTTTTTTTCTTCCTGTAATAGTTCGGTGAATCTGTGGTGAGTTGCAAACTGAGTCATTATAAACGGTTCAAATTGTTATGCAAAACAATATGTCTACATTGCATGCCAGCTACACTAGCTGTTACCAATATACACTCTCTCTACTTTGATCTCCTCTCATAGCTCATCATTTTGTCAGCTCTGTGCCTGAAATCTCATGCCAGGTGACATTTTATTAATTAGATGTTACAAGGAGCTGAGAATGCAATAATATAGCACAGTGTTTTTCAACCTTTTCAAATAAGCAACCCCCTTCCATGCAAAATTATTCTGGCGATCCCCGTCCAAATAAAAATACAGTGTGTCCGCAAAGTCATTTCGCAGTGGCAATCTCTGCATGTCTCACATTGCGGGACATGTAAGGCTGGCCAGCACAGACAGAGTGCACCTGCACATGTTTTGTGGGCCTGCAGTGGTAGTAGGGTGTGGGTAGTGTTGCAGGTGCACTTTGTCTCCGTTACCAACCTTACAAGACCCGAAGTGCGTGACACGCGGAGATCGCCACTGCAGGCTGACTTTGCAGACACAATGTATTGTAGTGACCACCTCCATCCATAAAGAAACTGTCATTTCAAAGGAAACAAATTTAACCTTGTTTACATTGTATAGCTTGCTTTTAAATTGTGTTTTTGTGTGTGTTTCGGAATGAAACATACATCCTATTTTACATGATTTCCAACAGAAAAATATATTTTGCTTAATGAGTTATCATTTCAGACAGGATTCAGAAGTGAATTATGCTCTTTAAGAAAGATTCCATTGTACAACAATTTGTAAAGAAGTATGGTAGTTTCTTTATTTTTTTATTTTCAGAATTATTGATTGTATCATGTTCTATCTATCAATTAGTTCCTGAAAACAGTTTTAAACAGTTTTCAGGCTTTGCATTAATTCATCATTAACATACTGTATTATAAAACAATCTATGATCTACTGAATTTGTAATTAATGTTACACAAGCAACTCCATAATTTTAACATTACTAAATTTCGGTCTTGTATTACTGAACCCCTGGTTACTTTATGCTGCAAGTACTTGCTCCTGTGACGGTACCCCCCCCCCCCCCCCCAAGTAACGCCCTTGGGGGTTGCGACCCATAGATTGAAAAACACTGATACACAGTAGCACAATTAACCAAAGGCCATACTGTAACAAAATTTTTATAGGTGGTGTGTTAACGGGATTGTGCAGCAATGAAATTTCTTTGTGTATTGTGGGGAGTACAGTAGTAAGCTATAAAAGTATGATTTCAGTAACTAATGACAGTGACTGAGAATTTGTTTGAGGTAAATTCTTACTGTGTAAGAAAGCACACAAAGTTGTGGATTTGGAATGTTTACAATAGTTTGCTATAGGAAGTGCCCTCTGATTTACTTACAGGAAACAGTTTTGATCATATTTTCAGTACCTTTTGTTGGAACTCTTGACTGATAGAAATACAAAACAGAATACAGTTTTTTATTTTAATTCATTCCATAAGCTACTGGGCTTATTTTCATTGTACACCATCTGTCACTGTTATTTCTTCTTCCCTCCCTTCCCCCCCCCCCCCTCCCCCAGGGGGCCCACAGCTCTTCGGTGGGTACGTATGTGGCGCACACGGGTCCCTGAGCCATTGCAGCCTTTTTTCCTGCTTTCCCCAGGCTGCATTACCCCTTCTAGTTCCCTCTCCTTCCCAACCCAATCGCTCCTTCCCACCCTCTCCAACCCCGTCTCTCGGCGTTTCTCTAGATGACGGCTTGGCTATCCCATGGTACCGATTGTCCTGCAATTTTGGTTTTGTCTGCTGTGTACACAGGTTTTCGGCCCAGTTTGGTCCCCCCCCCCCCTCGGGGTTTGACCTTCCATAACAAAATTATCCGATAATGTGTGAGCCAATTGGGGAAGAACTCCCGACCTAGCCCCTACGGCGCGGGTCCTATCCTTTCCTTTCCACTTCCTTTCCTCGCTGTAGCCCCCATCCCCCACTAGGTCCCCAGCACATGTAGCCAGTCTGTGTGTGTGTGTGTGTGGGGGGGGGGGGCTGTTATGTATCCTTTGGCTGAGCCCCCTGACACCACAGGTATCACGCTACTGGTGTCTGAGCTGCGACCTCTCCATGCAAGCCAAGGAGTTGATGCCTGTCCTCGGGGGGGGGGGGGGGGGTGGTATCAGAACTCCCGGCAATGGCCATCGTGCCAGGTGGCCTTTGCTGAGGCTGGGTGGCGCCCATGGAGAGAGCCCCTGTTTCGGAGAGGGTGACACCAGGGCGGATGTCTAGCACTATGAAAAGAGTTAGACTCCAAAATGGTCGTGCGTCGGCCATCTCTCAAGACAGGAAGAGGTCTTTTTAATGCTGCTACTGCGGATACGAGGATGTTTCCCTTCCTCGCTACCCCTTGGGAGGAAGGCCAGGCTCGCCAGTTAGGAGAAAAACCCTTTCCTCGCTACCTGGTTTGCACAAGGACTGATGGAGGAACTTTCACTACCACGAAACCGCTGTTCTTTGTTGAGACCATAGAGGACAAGTTTGGTGAAGTGGAATCTATGAGTAAACTTAGATCTGGCTCATTGCTCATTAAAACAGTCTCAGCAGCCCAGTCTGAAGCTTTGCTCACCTGCACCACCCTTGGCGACATTCCAGTAAAAATACTCCCGCACAAATCCTTCAATATGGTACAGGGTGTGATATTCCCCAGAGACCTCCTCCTTCAAACTGATGAGGAGCTTAGGGCCAATCTCGAGCAGCGTGATGTACATTTTGTTCGTCACGTTCAGAGGGGACCTAAAGACAACCCCGTCGATACTGGAGCCTTTATCTTGGCCTTCGAGGGGGACACACTCCCAGAGAGGGTCAAGATAATGATATATCGATGTGAAGTGAAGCCCTGCATTTCACCTCCCATGCAATGTTTTCGATGTATGAGGTTTGGTCATATGTCCTCTCACTGTACAGCAGTTCCAGTATGTGGTGATTGTGGACGCCCACTACATGAGGGGGGGGCCCCTGTGTTCCTCCGCCGGTGTGCGTCAACTGTCATCAACACCACTCTTCACGGTCGCCAGATTGCCCTATGTTCAAGAAAGAAAAGAAAATACAAGAGTACAAATCCCTGGAGCGTTTGACATACCCGAGGCCTGCAGTAAATATGAATGTCTGCATCCCGTGCAGATGACGACGACCTTCGCTATGACGTTATCTTCTAACCTTTCACACTCCCCTTCCCACTCCCATCTCCCCCCTACATCCCGTTCCCACCCCTCCCTCACATCTCCCTCTCCTGTAGCTCCTGTAGCCCTCCCTTTTTGTCCCACCCCTTCCCAGCCATCGGACTCCCAGTTGGGGAGTTCAAAGGTCTCCCGATCTTCGTCAGTACCAGACCTAACTGACAAAAGTTCTCTCTCTGGGGTGGGTCATCCCCGTCACACAAGAGAGAAAGAGAAGGAGAAGAAGAAGAAACCAATGGAATTGTAATGGCTACTACCGTCACCTCTTGGAGATTAAACAGCTAATCTCTCTTTCTTCTGCGGCCTGTGACGTCCTGCAGGAATCGAGGTTTATGAATGCACATTCACCGACCCTCCGTGGGTTCCGTGCTTTTTGTCGGAAACAGGTTGGTCCCCTCCAGGCGTCTGGTGGGGTTTGTACATTGGTCCGGACAGATAATGTCAGTACCTGGATCCCTCTCCAAACTCCATTGGAAGCGGTTGCTGTCCGGGTTCACTTGGACACCCCGTTAACCATTTGCAACCTCTACCTTCCCCCTGACAGGCCACCTACACTTGCGTCCCTAGTTGCCCTCCTTCAGCAACTCCCCCCTCCTTACCTCATCCTTGGGCACTTCAATGCCCACCATCCTTTGTGGGACAGTGTTTATACATTTAGCCGGGGCCACCTCATAGACCAGTTTCTTGCTGACCACAATCTGAGCCTCCTCAACGATGGTTCCCCAACCGATTTTAGTGCCGCTCACGGCACCTTTTCTGCCATAGACCTCTCTCTCTCACTTCTCCTTCTCTCCTCCCTTTATTTCACTGGTCGGCGTATGATGACCTCTGCGATAGCGACCACTTTCCGTTGATCCTTTCACTTCCCTCACACCTACCACAAGCCAGAGTACCCCGCTGGGTTTTCCGTCATGCTAATTGACCGCTATATACATCCCAGGTTGTTTTTCCATCTTCCCCCTCAGGCTGTATAGATGATATTATAAGCCAAATGACCAACATGATTACCCAAGCTGCCAACGCCGCTGTTCCCCGCTCGACGGGCCCTCCTACTCGCCGGCCGGTCCCTTGGTGGAATGCAACTGTTGCCGCAGCCATTTGCGAGCGCCATAGGGCCTTGCAACATCTTAAGTGCCACCCATCCCTTGCTCGTCTCATAAATTTCAAACATCTACATGCCAGAGCTCGTTACTTAATCAAACAAAGTAAGCGGACATGCTGGGAGCATTTTGTCTCCTCGTTGGGCTCTTCTGTCCCTCTGACCAGACTGTGGGCTATGCTCCGATCTATCCAAGGTAGCTGGCGGCTGTCTTCCATCCCTGGCCTTGCCCTGCCTGATGGGGTCTGTGCAGAGCCATCTGTCATTGCAGAACATCTTGCAACTCACTTTGCCAATGTATCAGTGACAACTTCATATCCGGCGACCTTTCTCCTAAAGAAATGCCAGGCTGAAACCTTCAAATTAGGCTTTCCTTCTCACCAGGTGGAACCATATAACGAACCTTTTACTGACTGGGAACTATCGCTGGCCCTCTCCTCTTCTTGTGATTCAGCACCTGGCCCTGATGATATCCATAATCAATTGCTGAAACACCTCAACCCCTCACGACGACAATTTCTCCTCAAAGTCTTTAACCGTATTGGGCTTCAAAGGGTCTTACCCTCCCTGTGGAGGGAGAGTATTGGGGTCCCTGCCCTCAAGCCTGGCAAGGACCCGTCGGCGCTGGACAGTTATCGACCAATAAGCCTGACAAATGTCCCCTGTAAATTACTTGAAAGGATGGTAGCCTGCAGATTATGCTGGGCTCTTGAATCCCGGGGACTTCTCTCACCTTACCAGTGTGGGTTCCGGGACGGATGATCCCCTATTGACCATTTACTTCGACTGGAGACAGCGATCAGACAGGCCTTCTCTAAAAGACATCATCTTGTAGCAGTCTTCTTCGAACTTCATAAGGCGTACGACACTGCTTGGCATCACCATATTTTACGTTCTCTTCATGACTGGGGCCTCAGAGGCTCCTTACCAATTTTTATCCATCAGTTTTTATCCCACCGCCTGTTCCGTGTCAGAGTTGGCTCTTCATTTAGCTCCCCTTGAATACAGAACGGTGTCCCCCAGGGCTCAGTGTTGAGTGTTACACTTTTTCTAATCGCCATCAATGGGTTGGTGAGCTCTGTTGGGTCGCTGGTAACACCGGAATTGTATGTCGACAACTTCTGCATATGGTACAGCTCCTACTCAGTAGCCTCTACTGAACGTCAGCTCCAGAGCGTCATTCGGCTGGCTTCAATGTGGGCTACGTCCAATGGTTTCCAGTTTTCCTCGTCAAAAAAAAGGGTGATGCATTTTTGTCGTCGTACTACAGTTCACCCTGATCCAGAACTGTTCTTGGGTAATTAGCACCTGGAAGTTGTAGCACAGCATCATTTTCTAGGTCTTCTCTTTGAGAAAAAATTGACTTGGGTGCCCCATATTCACCACCTAAAGATTACTAGTATGAGGACACTTAATGCCCTACGTTTCCTTGCTCATTCATATTGGGGTGCAGAGCGAACAACTATCCTTCGTATCTATCGGGCTCTAATCTTGTCTCAATTAGACTATGGGTGTCAAGTTAATGGCTCGGCAGCTCCTGCCCTGAAATTATTAGATCCGGTTCACCATTATGGTGTATGCTTGGCTACAGGTGCGTTCCCGACTAGCCTGGTCGACAGTCTCCTTGTTGAGGCGGGAATTTGCCCTCTTCAGGTCAGGCGGCATCAGCTTCTGGCGTTTTATGCCATCGCCATCTGGCGATATCCTGCTCATCCCGCTTACCAGGTCCTTTTTGCATATGAAAGGCTTCAACCCCCTGATACCCGGCTGCAGGCGGGATTTCCCGTTGGACTGCGGTTTGCCTCTCTTTGCTGAGATTTCCACTTCCCTTCCCTAGATTGTGCCCCCCATTTAACTGCATGCACACCCCCATGGATGGTGCTGCGACCACTAATTTGGGCGGATCTCTTCCAGGGCCCAAAAGCTTTAATTTCCCCCATGGTCTTTCGGCGTTTGGTGCACCCAGTACTAGAAGAGTTTCAGGGAGCCTCTATTTTCTACACTGATGGCTTGAAAACTGCGGGCCACTCCGGATATGCTTTTACATCTCCTGTTGGGGCAGAATGCCATTCTCTGCCAGAGGCATGCAGTGTGTTCACGGCAGAGCTGATGGCAATTTATAGAGCCCTCTGTTTGATAAAACAGACTGCCATGGAATGTGGTTTAATCTGTGCTGGCTCCATAAGCAGTCTGCAGGCCATTGATCGATGCTTCCCCTCCCATCCTTTAGTTATTTCCATCCATGATCTCTTTGCTGACCTTCATCTTGCTGCCTGCTCCGTTACCTTTCTCTGGGTGCCAAGCCATGTTGGAATGAAGAGGCTGACTGGTTGGCTAGATCGGCAATTACTTGCTGCCCACCTCCCTTTCTAATTCTGGGTGCGGATCTGTGGGTGCAGATCAGATCTTTGCTTCACTTCTCATGGGATAGCAGTTGGAAAGCTACTGCCCCCTCCAATAAACTCCCCACCATCAAAGATATGACTGCAGCTTGGAGTTCATCTTTACGCCCTTCCCGGAGAGAATCAACTGTCCTCTGTCGCCTCCGTATTGGACACTGCAGGCTGACCATTGGATTTCTTGTACGCAGTGACAATCCACCACATTGTGATTATGGAGCTGTACAATCCGTGTCTCATATTCTGATTGAATGTCCTCTCCATTTGACACTTCGTGGCGACTATGGCCTACCGCCTTCGTTTTGGCGGATGACCCACGGATTGTTGATTGCGTCCTTGCCTTCCTCTGTGAAAGTAGGTTTTATTCTCAGCTCTAGGACTCGCTTGCTTGGGGTGAGTGGGTTTGTGAATCTTTGCTGTTTGTGGGGTTTAGAGCCTTCTCCCCGCCCAGTCACCCGCTTTTACTTTTTAACGTTGTTTTATTTCTCCCTACTCTGAAGCTGCGATATGTTGACCACTGTGCCGATAGTAACTTCTGGTTTAAGGTTGTAGTCGCTTCCGGAGCTATGGGAGCAGACACTGTAGCTTTTGCTACCTAAGTTGGTTTTAGTCTTGTTGGTGAGATGATTTTAATTCCTAGTGGAATGGTCTTTTAGCTTTCCCCCATTTTTCATTGGGTTCCGTAGCTTATACAATTTGGAGTTAAAGGGACTGATGACCTCATTGTTTGGTACCTCATGTCCACCACTCCCTCCCTTCCCTACTTTCAAGTCAACATTTATTCAATTAGTTTTCATATTTTTGCAGATAGTATGACTCTCTTACCAATTGTTTTCTAGTTAATTGGTGCTAGATATTTTTTGTTTCATGTCCATACAGTGGGGAGTTCCATGACAAACTGTTTTGTTGTTCTTGCAAATGTGCTTCTGCTCTTGCAGAACTTAAAACATTTATCTGATACACTAGTTTCCTCTTTTGGAAGTACTTCCAATGACATTTTGTTTGAAGCCCCTTCTCAGGGAGAGTGCTCAGCATTCATTTGCTGGGTACAGGCTTGACAAACCAGGATTCTGAGCTGGGGTCTGGTGAGTGCTGACAGTCCTCTGTCAGCATAATATGTGGGCATGCTTTATCAATTACCATTTGATGCCTTGGTGAAATGGTGTGTGTTAGAGGAAATGGGGATCTTGTCTTGACCACGTGGATTGCAAGAATAAAAAAAAAAACCTCTACAAAAAAGAAACTTCAAACTCCTTCTGTGTGCATGCATATTGAGATGGAACAGCCATTAGGAGGCAGCCTCTGGAGTTACTGCTACACCTCAATTGTAGGAGACATATTCAGTCAAGGGGGACTCCGGGTGAACGAACTCTTGCAAGCTAGGTCATAAGATTGATCTAGCTGATTGGGCTCAATTTCTGAGAGAAAGTACAGGTAGATGAACCTTTAAGAGTCTTGAAATATCTTATCTGAATGGGCCTTAGGAAAAGAGAAAACACTTGTTAAAATTTCTGATTACAGTATACCTAATACATTTTTACTAGCTGATCCAGCAGGTATTGTTCTGCCATACATATATTATGGTTCTGGTGGTGTCTCAATTTCTGGTAGTTGTACTTTTCTTTATGCAAAACACATCCCAGCTGAGTCATGTTTGAATTTGAGGGCATAATAATGGGGAAATTTTTTGTCCGTAGCACCATCAGCACTTATGGATGAGTGAATGCGAGATGAAGAAACGAAGTTGATGTAAATGCTTGATGTTCTTGTAGGTGTAGGCAGTTTTTTGACACATACACACAAATAGACAAAAATTTTGTACTTACTGATGAAAAATGGTATACTGATAATGTATTTGGTTTACAATCATAAAACACTTAGGTATTTCTTATAAATTCCTTGTGTTCAATTAATGATGGAAATTCTTCACAGAGATGATAAATTATACTTCAAAAGAGACAGTTTGGCTGGTCAGTACTTACCTTTCTGCTGTATCGCTGGTAGTCATACAGGGAAAGAAAAACCTGACGAAAAACTGGAGTAACAAGTTTTTGGAACAGGGTTTCTTCAACAGGTGGGAGATGAAGGAACCCTGTTCCGAAAGCTTGTTACTCCCTTTTTTGTCAAGTTTTTCTTTTCCTGTGTGACTATCGGTACAGCACAAAGGTAAGTACTTGCCAGCCAATCTGTCTCTTTTGAAGTAAAATTCCTTATGTTGAGGTACAAAGCAAATGGGGAATGAAATGTCAAATAACTTCTATCGCCAATCACTCTCTGGTGAGAGATATCTATGGCTGCATGCGCATAGGCACGGAGCGTGAACTTAAAAGGATGGAGTTAGTGTTGATTATTATACAGTCAAAATATTAGAAGAAATTCATTTTATGGGGCTGCATTCCCAAAATGTAATGGAACATTTCTTTTGGAAGAACAGACAGTCTTGCAGCGATAACATTCAATAAAATTGTCCTTGGTTTCCAAGCACATAAAGTTGAAAAATACTGAAAAAAATTGTTGATAGGGACACCCTAATCACCTGGTGGTATATGAAATATACTTTGTCCTGTTCTCATACCTGCTGCATATACATCAAAAATTTCATAAAAATCGATGTAGCCATTTCGGATCACAAACACTGTGACATGAGACTGTGACATTCTCCAAATTATGAAAATGTATTAAACAGGAAAATATTTAAAGTAAATAGTTAAATTGAATATATTAATTTGATTTATATAAACTGAAATGTTTAAGAAATTTTAAATTTCATAGTTTGAAAGATATTAAAAAATAGAAATATTAGGAGATAGTGAGAATCAAACATGGCTTGTAAAATTTGTGATCTGTTAGCTTCCCTAGTACATTTATCATTCATCTTGTATTACTCAAACTCACTTATATTTCCCTTACAGTATAATTGGAAATCTTACATGAGCATTTTCTCTTTTCTTATGATCCACTCAGGCAAAATATTTTAGAATTTTGAAAGGTTCATCTACTGATTCTTCTTGTACAGTTTGAGCCAAATCAATAAGATCCATCTCGAGACCTCCCCATAACAGTTCCTTAGCTACTCATGGAATTGAGATCAAACCCTCAAACTTTCCTCATTCTAGTCTCAATGAGATGTGTTTAGCACTGAGGGATATGAGCACTCAACCTAATAAGAGTGCTTGTGTAGTCAATTGTCCCAATTCAGTAAGAGATGAAGAGTTTTGGTTATAACAGCAGAAATCCTGTTGCTAACCAGAATGTGTTTTTTAGGAATTAAAAGGAAAGAGGTAGTTTTGGAAAAGTATTGCTACTCTAAATTCAAAAGGGTCTAGAGGATGTTGACACTTTAAAACCCGTGAGACATTTAAGAAATGGGACACTACTTATTGAAACATCTTGTTCCCTTCAAGCAACAAACTCTTAGAAAACTAAATTCTTGGACAAGAAGCCATCAGTACAGAGCTAAGTAATACCTTCAACTACAGTACAGAGTTATTTTAGACTGAAAGTCTTGATAGAGGTATGAAAGTGTCATGATCAACGATTTTTAAAATGGGTTCTAAAATTGTTTATACGTTGATGAGATAAGATTAGTCATTATTAGATTATTTATTTTAAAGGCACAACATGTTTCAGACTTAGCCTATCATCTGGTGACCTGTCGGTATGAAACGTATGTTGTTGTTATGGTCTTCAGTCTGGAGACTGGTTTGATGCAGCTTTGCACCCTATTCTATCCTGAGCAAGCCTTTTCATCTCCTCATAAGCACGGCAACCCACATCGATTTGAATCTGCTTACTATATGTGTCTCTTGGTCTCCCTCTGCAATTTTTACCCCACACACTTCCCTCCAATGCTAAATTTATGATTCCTCGCTGTCTAAGAATGTGTCCTACCAAGTGATCCCTTCTTTTAGTCAAAGTATGGCAAAAATTCCTTTTCTCACCAATTCTGTTCAGTACCTCTTCATTAGTTATACGATATACCCACCTAATCTTCATCATTCTTCTGTAGCATCACATTTCAAAAGCCTCTATTCTCTTCCTGTCCGCACTTATCGTCCATGTTTCACTACCGTACAAGGCAACACTCCACACAAATGCCTTCAGAAAAGACTTCCTTACAAAACCAGTTCTAAGAAACATATACAATCACTAAGTAAATACACATAATCATTTGCAATTTATAATTAAAATACAAAATATTTTTTATATATAGTAATTAATTTTACATAATTTGGAATTATTTTATCTTTATTTTATATAAACATTATCTTGACCACATTTGATGTTTATAAGAATATGGCGCACCTTGGTTGCACAGTGGTAGTGCCAGACTACAAATCCAAAGGTCACGGGTTCGATCCCCACCAGGTCCTGGGCTTATCAGTCACTTTTCACTTCTTTCACCTCTGGCAGTATTGCTCATGTGAAAAATACCGAGTAGCACTGTGGTTTGGATGCCATGTTAAACTGCAGGTCCCCTATAACTGGCTGGGTAAGTCAGTTCAAAGGTCGGAGGAAGGCATACCTCCTCCAAACAGGACCATGCCTAGTAAAGCACTGTGGTGTTCAAACCAATCTTTGGATTGTTGACTGCTTTACCTTTACCTTAAGAATATGGCAATACATAACAACAGTATTTTTAAATGATAAATTTAAATGCCTCAATACTCAGTACATATAATATCACTGTGTAATTCCAAATTATGTAAAATTCATTAATATATATATATATATATATATATATATATATATATATATATATATATATATATTAATTTTAGAATTGTTTTAAAAAATAAAATAAAGGGATCAGGTTGATACACCAAATGAAGAACTTAAAGGCAAGTGGACTCAAGAAGACATTGTTAGTGTCCAAAATAAAATGAAAAGGGTGAAATCTGTCTCCTTTATCCTCGTCATTCGCTTAAATGACAACCCTATATGCCCTACCCAATGCACAGCTTTGAATGCTGATACTTTGGGAACATCACTCAACGCTGGAATCCACCTGTGGCAAATGTCCAAAGGAGTCATTTGTCACCTGCAAAGTGTGAAAGTTCTGTGGAAGCCTGTTTAGATTAGGAATTGTAGCAACTATCTTAAGAAAAGGAAGGTAAAGGAGATAAAACTAATGATAGCATCCCAGATGTTGAGGCCAAGGATAACTTTAAGGATATACAACCTCTCGCATTTACACCCTCATTTGCTGCAGCCCTTCAGAAGTCTGATGCCTCTAAACAGACAGGGTTGCTTGGGCAGCACTAGCACCTGCATTTGTCAGTTCACTTGTAAAGCTGCAGTTGTTTCAAAACCTGAATCTCCATCCCACAGAATTCAAAGAAGCCACTGTTAACATTTGAGAGCGCTTGACACCTCCAATGGCAGGCCATTGTCAAAAGTCTACTGCCAATACAACAGTTACTATAACTTCTACAATGAATTCACAGGCCAAAAGACAGTTGGAAAGATTCAAATATTGGTCAAAATAGTTAATAAATTTGTGCAGCTATACCTTTTACCAAAAGACTGGTGACACAGCCAGGGGAGGGGCTGCTTTGTTTGTTAATGACACACACAGTTCCTTACCTTTCACCCTGACTACTGATCTCCAAGCAGTGGCAGTGGAAGTTCATGGGGGGTCTGAGGATCACTATTTGCTCACTGTATTTACATCCACAGAATGCAATGGCCTCGGAGGCTCGCACCAGTCTTACAGAGCAACTCCCCTGTCCAATATGCTTTCCAAAGTCCTCAAGTCATCTTCAGTGGGATGCTGTTTTGTGCTAGACTGGTAAGTGCTGTCCAACAGCAGACACTCAAATCAGGAAAGAACAAAACTGTTCTGGTAGTTACTGGTGTGCCGCAATCGGGTAGCTCCTCATACACTCTGTATGGGTTCAAGAGATACTACTACACTTTCGACAACCCAACCCTTTTGGAGCCAGCTATCCAACAGGATTTCTTGTGTAAACAGCATTATATGGGTATCTTTTTAGACATGAATAAGTTGTATTACACTGTAGCATTCTAGAGCCCTCATGGCAACCTACCAACATTCATGTGGTTCTTCCTGCTTAAAAACTTATTTAGGTACCAAATTGGTGATGTGCTGCATGATTGTTTTGAACAGGAGAAAGGTGTTCACCGCGACAATGTTTCTTCGACATAGACATAAACAAATCCAAATAATAAATGTAATTACCAACAACCATAAAGTTTGATGATTTATTTAACTACTGGTTTCAGTATTATAATAAAACCATCTTCAGGTTCTATGTCACAATAGATATCCAAGAAAACTCTTGAAATAGCTGTATGCACCAGTTTATTTAATATATCACAGTTTCCAAATAAACATGTGTTAATACACACGTGACAGCAGGTGTCAAAATAAGTAGCATCAACAAAGTCGAAAATGTTGACATCTTTGAAACTACTGAAACCGGTGGTTAAATAAATTGTCAAACTTTACTGCTGTTGGTAATTACATTTATTATTTGGATTTAAAATAAAACATCCACAGTCCCAAATCCAGAATAAAATGGAACTACATTGATTAGACATAAACAGTATCATGTCCATAGTATGTAGTCCTGTACAGTGCTCCTTGTTTGTGGATGATTTGCAGTTTTCTGTTTCTCCTACTGCTACTACAATGACTTGTCAGTTGCAACTAACACCAGAGGAATGGGCTGCAGAGATGGGTTTTCAGTAGATTCCTATGGTGTTTTTAACCTACTTTAAATGTAATGAGGGCATCCTCTACCATTCTACCATTTAAAGACTTGAAGTTTTGGGTCTTTCTTGGAAGCTGGAAGTTGGGACCTGAAAGGCACTGAACATCCTAAAGTGCCTTAGCCACGGATAGGGCTTTTGCACATTTGCCACTGAGTATGCCTGAAGACCTGACACTATTATATAAAAGTCAGCAGGAGACAAAAAATGATTCTGTCTTCAGTTCAGATGCACTCGAGACCTGAACTCAATAAATGGAATCAATGAATGTCACATGTAACAAATAACAATGGGTAGGGCTACTAACTACATAAGTAAGTAGAGTGTGTGTGTGTGTGTGTGTGTGTGTGTGTGTGTGTGTGTGTGTGTGTGTGATGGGAGGCATGCTAATATAGCCCACTTGGTTGATGTGATCACTGTGTCCCAGTGGTGTGGTGGTCAGTGCTACTGCCCAGTAAGCAGTTTGAATCCTGGCTGGGCATAAATTTTCAATTGTCGCCATTGATTTGGTAGCTAATGTTGTGAATTTGTGTACCTTAAATTAATATATATCTTGTTTGATAGATAAGAATGCACAAACTAATGAATCTCACAGCTTTACATAGCCCTGTAACATTTGTCATATTGTATATTGGAAACCCATGGAAGACTTATGAAAAATAACAATGAGGAATGTGTGTATCAGTTTCTGTGCAGTGATGGAGTATGGGAATACACTAAATGTACTACTGTCAAAATATATAGATAACTCTTGTATTTTCAATAGATGATTCTGTTGAGCAATTTGATGAACAAATCTAAAAAAAAAGTAAAATGCTAGTTTCTGTCATACTTAGATACATGTAAATTATTTTAAAGATGTCTTAAATAAATTGTTACATATAACAGGAATGATTAATTTTTATGTTGGTTCAAATAACTATCATAATGAAGAAATGTTCTGCAATTAGTCCAGGGCAAAAGTAAAGTACTCCTGTTAACACTGTTACTGAAATTAATATTATTTAAAGCAAATAAAAATCTTAATATGATAATGTACATTGTCTCAGTTAGAGGCTAACAAATATTCTGTTAACAGGTCGCCAGTGGACATATCAAACATGCACAGAATTTGGATTCTACCAGACATCAAGCAAAGAACCAAAATTATTTGGAGATAACTTTCCTGTTGATTTCTTTATTCAGCAATGCTCTGATATCTTTGGTCCAAAGTATGTATCTTTCAATTTATTGTGTTACCTTAAAAAACTGTGTCAGTGTGTTATCAGCTTGATATGAAACTCAATTATTTAATTTTGTGATGTTTATTTAATGGATATGTGATAAGTGATAAAAGGTCATCCTCTCCCTCTAGAATGAAAAGAAAGAAGCACCATAGTTCCATTGTTAGTTGACATACCTGAGTAACAAATGCCAAAATGTGTACAGCTGAGTAGCTCATGCTTCTAAGTTGTAAATATTAACATATTTTAAAACCTGTCATATAGTCTTCCACTCTTAATTTTTTATTTGAGTGCACTGTCAAGAATCGGCCTTCAGGAGTTAGTCTAATGGATGAAGAAAATGAGATACTTCCTTAGAAAATGTGAAGAAGACCATTGAATGTGTGCATAAAAAATATCCCCTGTAAGTCAATTTGAAAATAATGCCCATAAACTGTTAGTAACTGTAAATCAGAGTTGCACCAGAAACACCAGAGTTGTAATTCAAATAGTATATCTGGCTGTTTTATTGAGGAGCATTGTAACATCACCTGTGAATTTTCCATTTAAAATTTTGACCTGAATAATAATACGTTTAATATTTTTGTGAAAAACGTGGCAATGCTGCAAAGTTTATGTACATTAACATTTAGGAAAAGAATGATAGGTGTTTCAACTTTCATTGATAAAAGGTATGACAAATTGCCTAGCCGATTAAATGAATTCGAGTGGATAATTGACACTTTAATCTTGGTTCATTATAGTATTGAACTGTTATGTTGTTTCATCTCATATTTCTTTCGAAATTCCAAAATTGATGGCATTGAGACATTAATTTTGAACACTAACCCCACTCTAAGCCACTGTTGAATTTTAAAATTCAATCCCCCCCCCCTCCCACCCAAGGGCTCAACATTCATTTGCTGGGTACAGGCTTGGTGAACTCGCATTCCTCGAGTCAGGCCTGGTAAGTGAAGTCAGTCCTCAGTCACTGTAACCTTTTGTCACACTTCAGTGATGACCCTCATACAGTGTGGTAGTAGAACATTGTGTCTCACATGGGATGTGGCTCTGGGTTTGACCACTTGCATTGCAAGGCTGGTAAAAACCAAAAACTATAATCTAAATCTCAAAATGCAAAGTGCATTGTGTGCTGAATGAATGCATTGTTTTGAGGTGAAATAGTAATTGGCAGGAAATCTCTGGGGATATGCCTCACCTGATTTGTACAAGGCTTACCCAGACAAGCAGGGCTCTGTCTCGGTGGACCACCCTACAGCCTATCAAGACGGCTCATGCAGCCAATTCTGTTGGAGTAGGAAGAAACCTATCATATCAAGTTACTGAAAACTTGCTACAAGCCAGAATGTCTTTTTAATAATTAATAGGGTAAGGGCAGATTCAGGTAAATGTTATCTTTCTACATTGAAAAGGTCTTGAAGAACTTTGCTGGCAGATTAAAATGTGAATTTGTGAAATGTGACATTGTGAATCAAAACATCTGATTACCAGCAAAAAATGAACCTGCAGAAAGCAAAATGCCTTGTGGAATATGACCTTAAAACAGAGCTACACAACAGTCTTAATTACATATTCAGTCAATTTTGGCCAAGGAGGACTGAAAGAGGAGTGGGCTCAAGCTTGCATCATTAATGTGTAAAATATTATGAAAATTACTAGTGTGTTAGTAAATTCTGACTTATTTATTCTCACATTCAATAGTCCAACTTCCAGAGCACATTATGACTGCTTTCCTTTTACTGAATGTATGGCTCTCTACCCCAATCCAATGTGTTGTTTAAAATGCCACAGCTTTGGGCAACTTATGTGAAATGGTTCTAGAGACCACAATGTTTAGAGTAGGAACTGTAGCACACACCTAGACGGATCAAAGGTGCAAGAGATCAAAACGACGACAAATTTCATACGAGGAGGCTAAAATGGATGTGTAAAACTATGTAATCCCCATAATTTACCATCTCTTTTGCCTTGGCCCTTCAAAAGCCTGTTTCCAAAGTTGATGCATTATACATAGGTTGTTCGTGTTGGTACTAACACGTGCATTTTCCAGAGCACTTGCAAGGATGCAGTTCTTCAGAGCCTGAAGCCCTCACTCCCTCTTGACACCTTTAACAGTAGTACTGCCAATGCTATAGTCATGGTTACTGTAGCCTATATAAAGAATACAAAGTGAAAGAAGGAAGGAAGGAAGAAAGGAAGGAAAAAATCCTCTTTAAAGAGTTACACAGTGAACTATTACATGTGTTGGCATACATCTTTTGTCGATAGCCTGGTTCCTTATTGACCAATGTAACGGTTCTTTAGGTGTGTGTGTGTGTGTGTGTGTGTGTGTGTGTGTGTGTGTGTGTGTGTGTGTACCTTTCCTTTTTTCCCCCCTAAGGTAAGTCTTTCCACTCTCGTGATTGGAATGACTCCTCTACCACTCCCTTAAAAGCTGCATCCTTCCCTTTTCCCCCTCCTTCCTTTCCCTTTTCCTGAAGGAGCGGCCAACGGTTGCGAAAGTTTGAATCTTGTGTTTGTGTTATTATTTGTGTTTTTGTGTCCATCTACGAGCCTGTGCTTTGGGTAAGTTATTTGATTTCTGTTTTATATATATGTAATCTTCAGTTGTTGAAGACTAATCCTTGTTTTGTTGCTATGTATTCTTGTGCAGTAATAGTGTTATGGGGAAAAGAACCGACTAAAGTCGTGCCTCCTCAGATTTATTTATAATAGTGATAAACTATACATACTGACATCCAAATAGTTAATACTTTCTTAATACTTTTAGCACAAGAACAATCAACTACACAGTCTTTTCTTTTCATTAACTTCTATGCACTGCTTGTTCATGGAGTACATTGACTGGGACCTCTTTGACAGGGTTTAAAATAGCTTTTTTGCCTACTTGCTGCTGCAGCTCCTGTCCTGAATAGGCCCAATTATATTTAATAAATTAAGATATCGCAGGTTTGGGTATCTCAAGGTGATAAAAGAAATAGGGATTGGATTTTTTACACTACAACAGGTCTGAACTGGCAGTAAACTATTCACACCATGTTGAGGTTATCCCACTTGACCTATCCTTTCTGACTCTGCTCCAGAGCCAGTTGGCTGAGATTTATGTGAGAAGCAACCATGACACCCCTGGACTAAATCTTGACCCTTTACTGTCACCCAACTCCAGTGGAAAGATAGGTTGAAGGTGGTACCCCTGTGATAAGTAGCTCCCATATTTCAATTGAACTTGCAATGATTTGGGATAATGTAGATGAACTGTCTCTACTACCAACGTGTGTGTGTGTGTGTGTGTGTGTGTGTGTGTGTGTGTGTGTGTGTTAGTTAGTCTCCAGGAGACTAACTTCAAACAATCTGCCACCCCTGAGTTATAATGTTATGTTCTTGACAGAAAGGACGATCTTACTGGAAAGAGAGCCATAGGTGAAATTGTTTCTTGCCAGCACCACGAAACAATCCTCACCCCTCTCTCCCTCACCACAAGACAACAAGCTGACACAGTGTTGCTGCATGTTCATCCCTACTGACTGTATGCTCATTCTACCTGACCCCACATGTTGCAGTTGATCAAGATTTTCCATGACGCCTTAATCAGCTACCCCACTCATTCATCCTCTGCGGCAATTTGAATGCACACTGTGTACTTTGGTACTCTGTAAGTATGTGCCCTGTGGCAACTTGTCCTCCTGTGCATACACCTGAACACTGCAACAGTGGAAGTGGTTGATAAGTGACCTATGTGGAAGTATCAGTTCCCGATCTGTATTCACTAGAGGTCAGAAATGGGCTGAGTATGAGCCCAGTCTTGCGAATTGCATACACTACAAACGCCTCCGTTCAACCCCTCTGTAACTGAGCGAGTACAACGAGCCTAAGTGCGCTGGCGCAGCTGTCCCACTCACTCGCGGGCTCGTAGTCACTGGACATAAACTCCGCAGGTACTCTGACATCAATCCATACTTGCTGTCTCTGTGTGCTGGGTGACCATATGTTTGTAATTAATACAAATCTACAGTTTTTTCATATTGATGAAATGTTGCACACTTGATCTTCAAAATAAGAGGAATATCACTGCCTGCATAATATTTCATGTGGTGCATGGCATAGGCTACTTTACCTATAGAATTTGACAAAATGTACAGTTTTCTTAAGATTCTGTTAAAATAATAAACGCTTGATCTTCAGATCAAGTATTCATCAGTTTCTTTCTGCAATGTGTCGAGGCAACTTCATATCAATGTTCTGAATATCGCTTCCACACATTCTTGCTACACTCTCAACTCATTCAATAAATTTAATAATTCTTTCAGCTCACTACAATGTTCTTGCAGATCAAGTGAAACATTTGGCAATCCATATTAAGAAAACAATTCGCAGAAGAAAAATATTTTTACATACACTATATTTTTATGTAATAAATGCCTGAATTTATTTTCATTACTGTGTAGCATCAAATTAAGTGAAGTATTACACGAAAATTAAGAATGTGCTTTGGTAAAAACACATTGCATAGACTTTTTGGTACAGTTGATTTTTGCTCAAAGGTTGCTGTGTTTGAAATGTAAACAATATTCCGACTTTTCATTTGAAACCGAGCAGAACAATAAATGTTAATTCGTTTTAGAGATACTGGCGCTCTCATTTCCATCCTTGCACATAGGAAATCATGTGGTCATATCAATCGTCAAGTTTCATACTTATTTTAATGTATTAGAGTGAACGGAAAATCTGGACGATGTCAAACTACTATGAAGACAACTGATGCTGATTTTACATCGGACTGACTAACAGGCAGTTTTCAGAAGTATAATATGGAATTATATAGGATGCCATTGACTTACATGATTGTAATTTGCAAGAGACTATTGCAAATTAACCAGAACTGGCAGTATTTTTGAGGTATGGTAGGTGATGAAATCTCACAATTGTGTGTGTTTTAACTAAACAAAAGCCTTATTTCATTTATTAATAAGCCCATTTGCAGTAAATAAATTATACAAAAAATGACTCCTAAGAAAAGCCAAGATAATATAACTGTACCATCTCCCGAAGATATGGAATGTTGACTTGAGCTTTAAAATGTATCTTTGAGAATCTAACCACATTACGTATGGATTCAAAAATTCTTTAGCATTAATTACAGTAACTATCATAATTCTGATAAAATTATCTAGATTTTTACTAGTTCCTTAGGAACAAAATGATTGGTTTTATTTATTTAAGAAACCATAAAATGTTGCATCAATTTATCTCTTACATTGTTGATGATGTCTTACTATGAAATTAAAATTTTCTGCACTGGTTGTTGATCATATGATGTTAAATATTTCACTAAACAAAACTGTACAGATATAAGTATCCAGTAACTGAAAAGAAACTTAAAAACGAAAAAAGGAGAACTTAAATGTTTAAAAACGAATCAGTAGTCTATGACAAACACTTTGAGAGTAATGCAATATTGTTCGGACAGCCAATCTATGGACTGGGCGGTCACTCCCGCTGGAGGTTCGAGGCCTCCCTCCTGTGTGTGTGTGTGTGTGTGTGTGTGTGTGTGTGTGTGTGTGTGTGTGTTGTGTCCTTAGTGTAAGTTGGTTTTTAAGTAGTTTAAGTCTGTGGACTGATAACTATGGTACAATAGTTTTACATACATTGAACAACCAATAATAGTTCCACTTTCGATACAGTGTGTACGATAGACTGCTCACCCTCTCCCCCCTCCCCTTTCTGCCTGCCTGTGCCTCCACTGCAGCGACACGCAGCCCAGCGCATGTGCAGGTCGCATCATTAGTGTCGCGTCCCCTCCCAGTCTGCGCGGCCCCATTAGACTGTGCTATGCTGCCCGTCTCAAATTGCATCCACGTCAACCACTGTGCTGCTTGTTGCGCACGTGCACGTAGAACGAAACATTTCCATCACACTTCTTAGAGACGGATACTAAAGCGTGTACTGTCACAATGTTACCCATTCAACTTAAAATTAGCATTTCAGCTGAAGGCACTGCGAACTGTTGACGTGTTCTGTTATTATTTATTTCAAATGGCATATGGTTGTTATAATTACACTCATTGGTACACATGCAACAGATAAAACAACTGTACATTCTGTTAACTCATTCTTGAACAGAAAAGCAATCGAAATGAATAATAAGAATTCAAATGTATTGTAAAACAATGCAGCAGCATGTTTGCAAAGAAAAAACGTTAGTAGTTTTTAATATATTCTTGTGAAGGAAAATACGTGAAATGGGGGGAAAAAATAAATAAATAAATAAATAAAAACTGTAATGTTACTATGGAAGAACTGGAGTGTATATCATGGTGTGAAAATGCAGTATACCCCTCTGCTTCATTGTTACTGATGTGGTGTTGGTTTTAATATTGGTAAATGTCATTGATGGATGCTATTGCATTTCCCATTGTAAAAACTGCCATATCACTTTCTTTATTGAAAATTTGCAATTGTGCTTAACCATTTAATTGCAATATTTGACACTGATGTATGCATTGTACATATTTGAGATGATGAATATTATGTAACCCAAAACTATAGCCATTGCCATGATTTTACAGGCATTTTGTTGTTCTTAATAGAACTATATAATCATCAGATAGCATTTGTTAAAGAATATTTCTGAATGTATGAAATAATGTGTTCTGTTGCTAGAATACAGTATGTAAAGCAGGTACAGCTTCTCATTTAGTACTGGTATTGAGTACACAATGTTGATGGATGTGTTCAATAGTGTTTCCTGTAAAATAAATTTGAAGAAACTTGTGATCTCAAGTTAGTAGTGATGTGAAATCCTGCACAATGATGTAATATCTGTTTTTGATCTGATTTCTCTTATTTGATCATGTCTCCCTATGCAGGTGGGTGCTAACAAAATATGTTAGCTTTTGCAAGAGAAAGTTGGTGAAAGAAATTTCACAAATGGCTCTCGCTGCAACGAATAACACCTTTTTTCTTTAATGATTTCCACCCCAACTCTTGCATTATTTCCATTATACTCACTTCCCTATATCAATATAATAAAAGAGCTGCAGAAACCTTTTCCCGTGAATTACGAGAGTTCCAATGACTCCTATACTAGTGCATTACCGGTTTATTCATTGTGTACATCAGCTGTATATATCCACAACCCTATCACATGAGCTTTGTCATCTAAGTGTAATTTATCCATTTTTTCAATAAACACACTTGGATGAAGATTATCATTAGTGTAATGAGATGCACCAACATATAAATGAACATCATTGTTCACCTGCATCGAGCAGTGTGTTCTGCGATATCAACCAGTCTGGATTCACTTTCTTGTATGAAAAGACTTGAGTGTTGTGTAATTCAGGTGGTTTCCAATCTTATTTTCCATTTCTCTTCTATTTTGTAAGTTTGTGATGCCTTTTTCAATCATGCTTGAGGTGGAGATCATTTAATCACTTGTCATTTGTATAGCATATTTGATTTGATGACAAAAATTCTGCTTTGTGATGACTGTTATGTATTCTTTTGGTAAAAAAAAAAGGGCAGATGGATTTGATTTGTTATCTAATGTTGACTGACAATTGGAATTTCACAATCAACATCAATAGTTATGTTGTATATTAAGATGCTCCAGATTTTTGTTATATTGCATCATCCTTTAACCATTGGCAATAGGAGACTGATTCTTTGTGTTAAACCTCTGTGACTTTTCACTGCTTACCAGTTAGTTTTTGATGGAATTGTAATTTAACTAAAGCCATTAGTGTAGTGTAGTGCAGGGATGTAAAGATTTTTGTTAAAAGCAGAAGTAAATGTGCAAAACCTTAGGTTTGTAATTAAAGATATTAATGATTTTTGATTGTGTGCTCCTGTGATAGAAATGAAACGGAGAACATCATTTGCAAGCAGAAGTTTGAATAGGGAGATGATGATGTCACCTGTTATAGATAAGACATAGACTTTACTCAAAACTAAGTTTACTTTCTATGGCATTCATGCAGAATCCTATCAACTTTCAAATGTACTTTCCTTGTTATGTTAAACAGTAATGTAGTTACATTTTGTCTGCTGCAGATATAATTCTGATTTCCAAAAGGCCGCCACATATCGAACTAATACAATGTATGGAGCCTTTACACTGCAGGCAACTCGTGTTGTGTATGTGCATGGTTCAATAGACCCTTGGCATGCACTGGGAATTACACACACTTTACTGCAAGAATCTCCTGCCATCTTTATACAAGGTTTGTCTATTTTACTTTCTGTTCTTATTCATACTTGCATAACAACAGTATTTCCTGTATGATTTCAAACAGAAAGAATAAAATTGTTTCTGTATGTTCATTTCATATTGACTTGGTATTCATGTAAATACTTCTGGAGTATGGGAGACAACTCGCCTAAAAGTAGAACTGGTAAGCCATTGACAGGCACACAGAAAAAAGAAGGAAAATTTACTAGCTTTCAAGTGCACGTACTGCCCCCTACATACAATCTCTCTCTGTGCTCCTAGATAGAGGTGGCTGTACAAGTGTCTTGTTTTTCTGTATTTGTACTCTAATTTAGAAATGATTTACTGTGGAAGCTAACAAGTGTTCTTTCTTTTTTGTGTTACAAACATTTGTTGTTGGTGGTGGTGGTGGTGGTGGTGGTGGTGCTGCTGCTGCTGCTGCTGCTGTTGTAGTCTTCAGTCTGAGGTGGTGGTGGTGATGGTGGTTCTGTTGTTGTGGTCTTCAGTCTGAAGACTCATTTGATGCAGTCCTCATGCTACTCTATCCTGTACAACTTCATAATCTCCACACTGCAACCCACATCCATTTGAACCTACTTACTATACTCATAATACAGTTTTCTTCTGTTTTTTCAACCTTGCCACACTTCGCTCTAGTACCAAAATCAACAATTAGTTGATGATTGAAACTGTGTCCTATCAGCCAATCTCTTCGTTTAGTCAATTTATGCAAAAGAATTCTTTTCTCCCCAATTTGTTCTGTATCTTTTCGTTAGTTACGTGATGTAGCCATCCGATTTTTGGCCTTCTGTCATACCATATTTCAAAATTTTCTAGCCTTTTCATGTCTGAACTACTTATTGTCCACATTTCACTCATGTACAAGGCTACAATCCAGACAAATGGCTCCATAAAAGACATAACAGTTATTCAGTGTTCCCAAATTTCTGGTCTTCAGAAATGCTTTTCACCATTATCAATTTTATACATTTCCTACTTCAGCCATCAGAACTTATTTTACTCCCCAAATAACACTCATCTACTACTTTTACTGTCTAGTTTCATAATTTAATTCCCACATTTCCTGATTTAATTAAATTACATTCCATTACCCTTGTTTCACTCTTATTAATGTTCATCTTACACCCTTCTTTGAAGACTGTTAATTTGTTCAGTTGGTCTTAAGTCTATTGCTGTCTCTGGCAGGATGACAATGTCATTGGCAAATGGCAAAGATTTTATTTGTTATTCCTGAACTTTAATTCCCTTTCCAAATTTTGTCTTGCTTACCTTCATGGCTTGCTGAATGTACTGATTGAATAACATTGGGGAAAGGCTGCAATCATATCTCTCTACCTTTCCAACCACTGTAACCCTTTCATGTCTCTCAACTCTTATAACAGCTATCAGGATTCTGTATTAGTTGTATGCAACTTTCTTTGCTGTACCTTTAGAAGAAAGAATGTATTCCTCACTACATTATCAAAACTTTATACATATCTACTATATCTATAAATGTAGGTTTGCCTTTTCTCAATCTATCTTCTAAGATAAGTTGTACAGTCAGTATCACCTCATGTGTTCCACTCTTTTGCAAATAGTTTGTGTCAGTATTTTCATACCATGACTTCTGTAATTTTCACACCTATCTGTACCTGCTTTATTTGGAGTTGAAAGTATTACATTATTCGTGAACTCAGATAGTACTTCACACATCTCCTCCAGTGGTCTTGTTCTTAATTAGAGATTTCAGTGCTCCTTTAGAATTTGTTGTATGCTAGTTAATACACAGTATCCAACCTGAAAGCTCACAAATGTGGTAGCAAATACCTGTGTGTTTCTACAATAGATTTCACAGTAGTTACTGATTTTATATTTATTAAAAGACCTTCTAAAACATGTATTTACTGTGATTCATCTGCAAAATTTTTCATTTCAGGAACTGCACATTGTGCAAATATGTATCCTAGTGCTTCAAATGATCCTCCACAGCTTACAGCAGCAAGGAAGAAGGTTGGAAATCTCATAGGGAAGTGGTTGCTGCAGTAATGCTTGTGTACTTTGTGAAAGAAGCTTTTGTGAATTGCTTCTGGTTGCACATATTCTTCTGCAGCATCTGCAGTAAAAGTGAATGCTCTGGACTATTAATAAAGAAAATTTTTGTAAATGTTTTGGCAAACAGTTTTTCCATGAGCATTACACTACACCTATTCTTGCCATGTGAAATTTGTGTTGCCTGCACACTCTTAATTTTCTGCAAAGACGAAGCTGTGATATTTGAAGTCAATAAATAATCATTAAGTTTTTTTAATCCAGATATTATTATCCCCCCCTCCCGTGTGTGTGTGTGTGTGTGTGTGTGTGTGTGTGTGTGTGTGTGTGTGTACCATGTAATAAATACTCAATTCTTTGTTTATTTTGTGTAATTATATTTGAATTTGTAAGGGATACTAATATTTTATAACAAATAAGTGATTGATACAAATTAAGGATTAAGTCTTTTTGAAAGAACTGTTTTTTTGCCTGCACAAGACACAATTCAGTGCATCAACAAGATGTTTTGTTGTTATCTTTAATGTTTCAAAAAGAGATACTTCAGTTTTGACCTTAATTATATTGAAATAAAAATGATTGTGAAACAAAATTAGCATACAGCATTAAACCAATGTGGTGTGCTGAACATTGTCTAAGGAAAATATTTTAGATGAACAAATGCTGTGTAGGATTATTTTATCCTTGTATTTCAGTAGTTTGTAAAACTACTCTTATTTGAAGCTATGTCTAGAGGGTATTGAATAATTGAAGTTACACAAAGTGGAATGAACTGTATTAATTGTATTGAATCATGTTCTAAAGATCTTACATTATATTTCAACATATGAACATTTTATACACTATAGCTGTAATATGGTCTTGTAACATGCATTCATAAATTACAAGTGATCAGTTCTTTAATAGTACAGTCAGACTAACTTCACTTCAGAGAACATTAGCCATAAAGATGCAAGCTTAAAACAACTCATTGGGAAAAATTATGAGTCTCATCGGCCATTCCTTAATGTTTAGTTGTGTCTTAGTTGGAGACACTACAAGGAAAGGCCAAGGGAATCATCAAAGAAAGTTTTTTTTGTCATTGTACTATGGGAAATGGATGTCCAGTTGATTTTACTTTTACTTAACATGCACATAGATTTTGGATGGCACACTGTCAAAGCTAACAGTAATATAGTCAAATTTCATCATAACACTGGGTATACACTCTTATTATATATACCATTTTAAATGACACTAAAAAGTTCCTCTTGAGGGTTGAATATGTTGATTAAGATAGCACTGTGATCTATAAAAGAAAATTATCTAAGGAAGAATACAAAAATTGGCCATAATACATACTTAATGCTACTACAAATGAACTTTCTGCTCACAGTATGACAAATGCAACCTGACATGGATTGCAGTATATTAGCAACGTCACTACTTGTCGTCCCCAAAATTGTAATGCACATAATGTACACTCATTTACAGGTACATTGTATAAATTTACTGATTTTTTTGAGAGAAATATATTGACACACAGAAAGTTCATTGAGTTCATCAAAATTATTTCTTTTGCTTAAAAGTAATGTTACATTTCTTGTGATGTTAGCTCTGACCCCAAGTTTCACTTCAGATGAGTTCTAGTGCACATGGAAAAGGTAAGTATACATATTTGGCATATAGTTTCTTTTTTGTGGACAGTAATGGCAAGGACAAAAGTGTTCACTTACAGGAGACAACTTGTTACTTCAATTTGTGCTGTAGTTTCTGTATTGATCAAGAACAACCTGTAGCCAACATACATTGATGGGCATATCACATTTTACAGGTGAGTTCTAAAGCAGTACCATACAAAGTAATATAATTTATCAAAAAGTAAATAACATTTGAATTAAATAATAAAAATAAAATATATTTGTTTTTACCTAGGTTTGGTAAACTTTAACTCAGGATTCCTCCCTTATACACTATTTATGTTCACTTTTTCACTTGTACATCATTGTACAGATATACTAGACATCTACAAGTATTCACAGTGATTTAGATAACTAGATAATACTGTACAGTTGCATTAGCCAGTGAACAAGCTGAATATTATTCAGTTTGACTTAGCTTCATTTACAATCAGTAAATAGGTATATTATTATAAAGTAACTGAGTGGAAGCGAAACTATACCAAACTCTTCAAATAAATAATTTCCTTTTGAATTGTGTATTATGTTCTCCCAGACATGAAACTAAGTGATTTTAATAGGTTACCATGAACAGTAAATACATGTAGTATTCTAGTTTGTCATTTAAAAAATTAATAGTGGTGAAAACTACTTCAGTGGATACATTTACTCTGAAGGTTATCACTTCAGTTACTGCTATACTCAGTTGTGTGACTGGGACATTGAAGCAAGTACCTGATAACAGTTAGATTGTTCTCCAGTTCAAAAGAACTGTTTAGAAACTCTTGTATCAGTGCAGACAGACATTTGTAACAGAAGAAAATGGTACATCTTCTGTTGCAAAATATGTTGATGAAACATAGCAGCTAGGAGCTCCATTTAACTGGATCCCTGTGCAAGGATGATAGGCTCAGTACCGTGGCCTGTGATGATGGTGATGGTGGTGGTGTCGTCTCTTCTCAGCAGCTGCAGCAGCTACAGCTGAAGGTTTTGGAGCCACATCAGTTACAACAAGTTCACTGCCATCACGTAGACCCTCCCGGTAACCAGTTGGCTCATCCAATGTTTCTTTTCGCCTCAGTGGATCATGTCCTGCTGCTGTTTGATGCAGGTTTTCCCATGCTTGACGATAGTAACGATTAAGTCCACCACGACTCTCTGAACTTGAAGAGTCAAATGATGCCACTGTGTTGCAGTCAGGTGAGGCTCTGTGTCGGTAATGTTTTGTACTGTGGCTCCTGCATAAATAAGTAGTAATGAATAACAATTTTATGATTATATATAAACTGTAAAATTAATGCATTTTTTCTTCTAAGATAGAAATTACATAAGTCATTGTTGGTGCTATTAAGAAGGCTGATATTTAACACTAAAACACCCAAAGGGGTCAAAACGACCCTTTTCTTCTTCTTTTTTTTTTTTTTTTTTTTTTTTTTTTTTTTTTTTTTTTTTTTTTTTTTTTTTAATGATTGCTGTGTTTTGAAGAATTGATAGGGCAATATCCCTTATCATTACTTATTTATTTACTTGCTTGTCCTTTCATTATACTGAAAACAGTGCATTTCATCCAACTGATTATCACTGTCTTCCAGTTTTACTGTTAAAAACCACAGGGGTCATTTTGATCCCTTCTATACTTTTGTTTATTGTTATGCCTTACAATCATCTCTTGAATTATGAAGTGTCAGCACTTTATTTTGTGGTGCAATAATTTACTTTTGTTCATATATTGAGGTATAAAATGACAAAAATGGTGTCAGTTTGACATTGTTAGTCATTCTTTTGTAAGAATTAGTTTTTCAAAGGTGATTGTGAGGTGAAAACTGAAATGAATTGTTAACAGTACTTATGTGAGGAAGAGATTCTTGCAGAGTTACAAAGAATTATGGAGTGTGATTCAGATGGTGGTGAACTTGTTTCTGAAATTTCAGAAGAGTCTGTACTGCAGATATTCAGAGATGATGTTCAATTACAGAATGATAAGTTTACATTGGTTTCTGCTGTCTGGAACAAATTCGTAGGAAACTACACGTTATAAACCTGAGACTGATGGAATAATAGATAAACAGCTTTTCCCAAGTAAAACTAGGTGCTTGTTCACAAAATTTATGGCTTCAAAGCCTGATGAGTATGGTTAAAATTACTGGTTAGCTATAGATGTTGTAAGCAAATGTATACTCAATGGTTTCCCTTATTGTGGTAAGGGTACTGAACGATCCCAAGGCGAAAGGGGGTCCAGAGTATGTAGTGACGTCTTTCGGCACCATTTATGGGCAAAGGCAGAACTGTTACTACAGACAATTACTTCACTTAAACTGGCCAACTTAACTGAAAGAAAGATTAACCTCCATTGTAGGAACAGTAAATAGAGCAAGAAGAGGAATACTACACCCTCTGATATCCTTGAAGTGTCCTCTGCATTCAACAAAAGTTTTGAAAAGTGCTGATATTTCCTTGAGTATCTATCAAATAAAAAATGCTACTATAAATAAGAGAAAATCTCCATAAATTGTAAGTTATTAATTACAACAAAACAAAATTTGGGGTAGACATGGTAGACAAAATGACCAGGTAGTATTTAGTCAAGGCTTCATCAAGCAGCTGGCAAGTGCATTGTTTCTACAATATCGTTGACCTGGCATTACAGAGACACTGAATTCAAATTTTTGCCATGGCCGGCATTAAAACCCGGGACCTCCTGCTTACTAGGCAGGCACTATACCACTAAGCTACACTGGGTTCGAATCCTGGCCATGGCACAAATTTTAATTCAATGCCTCTCCTTCAGATTTATATCTTTGATATATACGGAGACAAAATATGTCTCTTTACATTGATTTATTGTTTGATATAATAATGGAAATTAAGATGAAGACCAAATACCACAAAAACACTGCCAACGTCAAGTTTTGCAACTGTAATAAAATTATTTCCAAGTGCACTGTTTGTAATAAGATGGTTTGTGGACACTGTCCAAAGAAAACGGAATATAAATGTGTTAAATATGTAAAACAATGAAGTACCTAAAACTGTTGTAAATATGAAATGTTCAGATTTTACAATATTGTAATAAGGACGGTTAACAACTCACCACAAAGACGTGACCAAGAGCTGTGACAGGCACATAAAAAAAAACCTACCTCTCTCTCTCTCTCTCTCTCTCTCTCTCTCTCTCTCTCTCTCTCTCTCTCTCTCTCTCTCTCTCTCTCCAGCTATTGTCCATGGCCTTCTTCAGAAAATAGAACATTCACACAATCATACAGGCGCACAACAATCACACATCCGTCAGCTCCAGCTGCCACACTTCAAATCGAAGTTGCAGGCCATGGCAGATAGATGAAGTGTTGGATGTGTGTGTCTTTTTTGTTACCTGTCACACCTTGTCATCATGTCTGTGGTGAGTTGTAAACTGTCCTTATTACTATATTCTTAATTCCAACTTGGCCTTTCCATTATTAGAAGTTCAGATTTTATGCATTTAGAACAAAGAAAAACCTGTCACGTGCTTACTTGTTTGGTTTCTTATCAGTTTCAGTGAAATTTATTTAGGTCAATAAGTAATGATTTGCAATCTGTGCTTTTTATCACAATTCTGTATCTGAAATGGTGTGTATAAAATATAACAAATTTATAAAAAATTCTAATAGTTTAGAATATTCTTGTTAAATGGTAGGGGTCAAAATGACTCCTGGGCATTTGAGGGGCAGGTCAAGTCTGGGTGTTTAGAGTGTTTAGTTGAAATACATTTCTCTATTTCCTTGTGCCCAAAAAATTTTAGTATTAGTAGATAATACATTTGTAATAAATAGTAATTGTATATTGTATTAATGTTGCTAAAATAATTTGACTTCTACTTTGATATGGGTAAGAGGTAGTATCATGTAGACTTGTAATGCAAAGACTGCAAAATCCACATTAGAAAGCTGATTGTGAACAATACAAGTGAGTAGCCTTTCCACAATGTTGTTCAATCTGTACATTGAGCAAGCTGTGAAGGAATGCAAGGAGAACTTTGTAGAGGGATTTAATGTCCAGGGAGAGGGGATAAAAACCTTGTGGTTTGCTGACATTTCCATTAAAGGTAATGGACTGTAATGTCAGAAAATCAGGTGATGCTAAATGAATTAGATTAGGTAATGAGACAAAAAAAGTAGTAGATGCATTTTGTTATTTAGGTAATAAGATGGTGCGCCTCGGTTGCGCAGTGGTAGAGTGCCAGACTACAAATCCAAAGGTCGCGGGTTCGATCCCCGCCAGGTCCTAGAATTTTTATCTGTCACTTTCCACTTCTTTCACCTCTGGCAGTACTGCTCATGTGAAAAATACCGAGTAGCATCGTGGTTCGGAACCCACGTTAAACTGTAGGTCCCCCAATAACTGGCTGGGTAAGTTAGTTCGAAGGTTGGAGGAAGGCAACGGCATACCACCTCCAAACAGGACCATGCCTAGTAAAGCACTTTGGTGTTCAAACCAATCTTCGGATTGTTGACTGCTTAACCAATATTTTTTTTTTTTTTTTTTTTTTTTTTGTAGTAAAATAACTTCTGATGGCTGAAGAAAAGAAGACATAAAATGCAGAATGGTTATGGGAAGAAAAGCGTTTCTAAAGAAGCGAAACTTGTTAACATCCAATATTAATTTAAATGTTAGGAAGTCCTTTCTGAAAGGATTTATCTGGAGTGTAGCATTGTATGGGAGCGAAACGTGGACGATAAGGAGTTCAGATAAAAAGATGATAAGACACTTTTGAAATGTGGTGCTACAGACGAATGATGTAGATGAGTGGATCACGTAACTAATGAGATGCCCAACAGAATTTGGGAGAAAAGGAGTTTGTGGCATATTCTGACTAAGATGGGATAGATGGTGGGACATATCCTGAGACAAAGAAGGCATCGCCAACTTAGCATTAGAAGTAGTGTGTGGGGTAAAAATCATAGAGGGAGACCAAGGAATAAATACAGTAAGCAGTTTCAAAAGGAGGTAGGTTGCCGTACGTATCCTCAGATGGAGGCTTGCACAGGACAGGGTGGTTAGGAGAGCTGCATCAAACCATTCTGCAGACTGAAGAAGAAGAAGAAGAAGAAGAAGAAGAAGAAGAAGAAGAAGACAACAACGTCTTTTCCAAAGATTTAATTTGTATTACATACTGGGTTTTTCACTACTTTACTGATTATATTACTACTTTAAGCATTCTACTTATTATATCTCAAGCTTTATAGTGAGAAGTTCTCCTCTGTGAAAGCCAGAAGCAGTTTTGTATTTCCAGTGTACTTATTTTTCTGCCTGGATCTGTGTACTTAAGATGTGTTGCCTTTGCTACTTTTAAACTGTTTGCATTTTTAAGTAAATGATTAAGTAAAAAAAAAAATATTATTACTGATAATGAAAGTATTTTAAGTAAAATGCAGGTAATAAGACATGCCAGTTTCTTGCTTACATTTGTTGACGATATAATTTGATGATGATAGATAGAGGAAAACGGGGGGGGGGGGGGGGAGAGGGGAGGGGGGGGGTTAGTTTGAAGACTTATCAAAGTGCAATTCACTACTAACAAAATAAAGTTGGGTAATGTTGCACATTTGCTAAGTTGCTGGGCTCAATTGGAGGAATTGAGATTCAAATCCTAATCCAGTCAAGCTTTTGTGTTACTTTTATTGCTCAAAGCAAAAGCCAGGTTATTTCCTTTCAGAGGGGCACTACCAAATTTCCAAGAATATACTTTCTTTTTAATGAGCTCATTGTTAATGGTATGTTGAAACCCTGTTACTCTTTATTTGTTCGTCTTGTCAAAAACTATAATTACTAAATGAAAGTAACAGATGGCACCATTGGAGACCAACGGGAAGTAAGCCTACTCTATGAAGTACAAGAAGGTGGAGGAGGAGAAGATTAAATGGGATTCACCGAAGTTATAATATAAAAAAGCAACTGTGGAAAGACAGGACAAAAAAGAAAATAACAATGTTCACTGAAATTATTTACATGTAGTGACTTGTGTGTTAAATTGAATGTCATGTCTCAACTACATATCTTGTTTTATCACAGATTTATTTTTTTTTATTTTCATTTTAAATGACTGTAGTTTATTTGTGATAAACCTAATTAGACAGGGGGAAACAAAACCCATAAATGACATGCAACTGTACAGAATGGATAACTTTTTAAGCTGTTCTGAAATAAGTTTCTCACAACCAGTTTACAAGATCAAGAGACTAATTGTTTTCCATTGGTTCACTTCCATAAAGGGAAAATGAAATTGGATAAGATATACTTGTATGAGGTTTCTGGTAGAAACTGTACTGATTATAGAGTTAATAGGCCAATTATTTCTTTTGTCAAGTTGTAGTTCTTCCCTGAACCAAACAGAAGCAGAAAAAAGTTAAATAAAGGAAAAACAATATACTATATATCTAGAATGTTAATACATACCCAACCCACTTGTTTTCTTGATTGGATGTTTTGTCTGTCTGTCTGTCTGTCTGTGTGTGTGTGTGTGTGTGTGTTTTTTTTTTTTTTTTAATTTAAAACTTGGACAGAATTCTTAAAATCAGCTTAAGAAAATACCTTTCTTTTCTATAGTGAGATACTTTGCTGCTTTAAATTATACTTTTAAAACAGATTGAAAATGTTTGTGGAAAGAGATTTTTCTGTAAGAAATTAGATAAGTGCCTCTACTTCTTTTTCTAGACTCTTAAGTGGATGTTATGGAACTGTATTTTTTTAAATTAATCTTCCTACAGAGAGCAGTTATATACGGTCTCAAATGGGATTATGAATTGCTTGTTCATTTGTAACTTCAGTTGTTAAAACAGCTATCATTCCACATTAAATTAGGCTGGCCCCCTTTTCTCCATTTTTTCTCCCCCCCCCCCTCATTATTTTCCCCAAATTCTTCATTTTTTCTTTCCTTATTTTTTTTGTCAATTCATTGCTTCTTCCTTTTTTTGGTTATAATTTCATGTGATAAATCACATGTTCAGAGCTTTTTTCACTTGCCATGTCAAATGAGTGAATGTGATCTTTTTGCTCTCTTAGGAATTGTAATTGTTATTAATATTACTGTGTTCTTAGTGGCAGCTTATTTTTTTAGTTACTTCTGTATGTTACGCCAAACTACAGTATAAATTCTGTCATTCCTTGACGGGCAGTCATAATCTGTCCTCTTGATATATGAATAGTAAGTGATTCCATGCAATCTAATCACTATCTTTGGAGACTAAGTATTTGGGTGTTTGAAATAATGTGGGAAGTGAACTTTCTAAGTATGCATGGCCACATTAAAAAGGCCTACAGAAATGAAAAGTGGCACATGAAATGTGCAATATAAAGGGCAAGTGCAGACAGACAGAATAGCTGAAAAAAGTACTTGTACTGTACCTCACTTAACAGGCACAAGAAGTTGCTAGCTGCTGCACTTATATTGGGTTTGAGAAATAGCCAGCACGGTTGCGATAGCCACGAGAGAATTCACGTCGTCCCACCTGCTGATCGGGAAAAGGCAGAGCGAGGAGTGTGTACCATCTAGACGGCATAGTTCGTGCAGGAGGGAGAGTGTTTTTCTTGCCACTAGAACAATAATAAGGGCCTAAAGTTAGTTGGTAGGTGATGGTGATGAGAGAGGCAGGGAGACACTGGATTTTGAAATGCCAAGGGGGAAAAAATCTTATATTTAATATTTAACTAAATGAAAGAGAAATCAGAGTGAAGTGAAAGAAAAGGATTGGATTATAGTCACAGTTATGCTTATTGGCTATCATGAGATGGGGAAAACAAAACACTTCTCAATGGACATATAAATGTTGTCACTTTAACAAAATTACTTAAGGAAAATGGAAAAATTAAATGTTCTCCTTATAAAAGGAAAAAAGTTTCCTATGAAATGTGTGAAATGAAACAAAATGAGCAAATTAATGTTCGAAAAACTACAGTATTTCTTTCTTTGGTGGAATAAAAAGAGTACAGACAGTTTTTTTAGAGTGAATTATGTTTTTTATGAAAAGGATAAATTACTACACACCTAACAAAGACTGCAGTGGGTTGTAAACTCACATGGTGAAAAGATGGCTTAACATTTAAAACTTTCAGATGAAATTCTTTATTTGAAAAGACTCTCTCTCTCTCTCTCTCTCTCTCTCTCTCTCTCTCTCTCTCTCTCTCTCTCTCTCTCTGGGGGTGGGGGTTTAAAAAATCCCTTTGGCCATAAGCTCCAGTGTTTAGCAATCTGCCTATCTGCTACTTAATATATTTTCAGTTTTGTGAGTAATCTATCCTTTTCATAATATTGTTGTAATTCCATCCTGAGTTTTCCATTTTCTGAGAGGGGTTGGAGAAAGGAATATGGCAGACCACAAGTGAAATGAGTTGAACTGAAGAAGAAAATACAGTAAGAAAACAAAGTAAATATTTGTTTGCAAGTGCCCTCCACATATATATTGTTCAAAGCATCATGTAATCGCTCCTTTCATTCCAGAAGACAGTTTTAAAAAATTGAGTTGACAAAATTCTGTTTGAATAATTGCAACTCTCCACATGTGTAAGAATGGTTGCCTTGCTTCAAACACCTCTGTAGTGAACTCGTGAAAGGATGTCAAAAGTGAGTTTCTATAAAGAAAGCAAATGTAACCATGATAAAAGTAATAAATATCTGATAATGTAGTGAAATTCTATCATATTTCACTAAATATGAGTTAAAGCACCAAGGTACAGTACCATCTTTTTAAAGGACATAAAGAAAAATGGGGAATATTAACACCAGTGAATAAAGCCCATAAATTAAGTGACATAATTTGTCTAATTTATTCTTAGATTGTAGTTTAGTATCAATAATTTACAAGAGGACAGACTTGGAAGAAAGGTACAGATTAAAGACATAATAGCACCAACCAAGGTGATTTATGAATCAAAAGAACATAATTGGGGGGGGGGGGGAATGTAAATTTTGATTACAGGGGTGTTGAATATGATAGAATAGTGCAATTATTAGTTTCTAGAAATACAAGAGCTGCACAATGGTTTTTGAAAATTAGGTTGGAGTATTAAAACATGAATTTTAATGCACACAAAATAGCAATGACTTAAACAAAATACCATACCTTCTTACAAGGATGACTATAGTAGTAACGACTGCTGCCAAGAATACAAAACCACCAAATACACCAAGAGCTATTATGGCACCTGTAAAATAAAATATAATTGTGTTCATGAAGCACATCAAAGATAATCATCAGTTTCTTCTTTAGTTACATTGGACATGTTACAATCATTGCTGTAGGCTCAATGGCAATGGTATCAAAATATCTAATACTATAGATTATCAAAGAAAATTTAATACTGAATGGTATATAATAATTTATCACAAGTCAATGATCAAACTGAGTAAAAGAACCAAAAATGTTGAAGCAGTTGTCAATCTTGGCAGTGCCAGCTGCCACACAGCAAGCCATAAAAACTGATTGTCTGATGTGACAATTTTTTTGTAATGGGATTGGGAAGGAGAAAGGTGCAGTGTATGGGGGTGGGATGTGCTGTCACCACTGCTTTGAGGAGATTGCAGGGTCCATATGGCAGTATATTTGTGAGAAGCAGCTTTGGAAGGCTGAGACAGGTGGGGGTGGGAGCAGAACAAGAGAGCATTAGGGAAGGGAAAAAGTGACTCATTAGGATGAATTTCACGGAGGTTAGATTAGATTAGTTGTTCATTCCATAGAGCCATGTTCAGAAAATCCTCGTGGATGTGGAACATGTCAGTTTTTTTACAAGCTGATAATGTAATAATACTAATACAGGTGTGTGCATTATTTGGTTCTATTTAAGGATTTGTCAGTGGAGTAGGAGGAGTTGGCCACAGAAAGTCTTTTAGGCTTCTCTTAAACTGATCTTTATTTGTAGCATAAATTTTTTATGTTGGTAAAGTATTGAAAATGTGTGTTCATGAATAGTGGCCCCCCTTTTCCAACTAAAGTGCTTTTAAGTCATTTTGTTCCTAGTATTGTAGGTATGAACTGAGCTGTTTGTTGGGAAAAAGGGATATATTATTTATGACAAATTTCATTAAGGAATAAATATACTGAGAGGCAGTAGTTAATATACCCAGTTCTTTGAAGAGGCTTCTGCAGGATGTCTGTGAATCACAAATAATATGTATAACATTCTTTTGGACTATGAAAACTTTTTCTTGACTTGAAGAGTTACCCCAAAATATTATACCAAATGGCACTGTGGAATGAAAGTATGCATGCCTTTTTTTATTTTTATGTCCCCTATGTCTGATAACACTTATATTGCTAATACAGATTTGTGGAGTTGTTTCTGCAGTTTTGTGGTGTGCTCCTCCCAACTAAATTTATTATCAAGCTACAATTTTTTACTGTCAATCTCTTCTATCTGCACTTCTTCATACTTTATGCTTCTACTGGATGGGAATCTATTACATGTTCTGAACTGCATTTAGTGAGTCTTTTCAAAGTTTAATGTCAATGAGTTGGCTTTAAACTGTTTATTAATGTTAATGAAAATATCATTAGCAGGCGATAGGACTGTTAGGAGTAAACTGCTGGGTGGAGGGTTTGGGCCAAGAGGTTGCCATAAACTGGTGTCTACATCCTTCCCATTCCACACCCCACTTAAGATTGCTCTTCTGTTTAGATGATAGTCAGACTACTGCAGCAGAAGACATTGATCATTTGTTCATGAGCTGTGCCTGTGTAATAGTACGACTGTGTGTCTCCTATTTCCAAAGAAGGCTTTCGCTGAAAGCTAAATTGTGTTATTGTGACTGGTATTTCTAAATGTTGTTCATACATCATAATAAAATGATACGAAACTTACCGAGATTGAGTCTGGCCCCTACTGTTTCACGTTTCTCTTCGATTACAGAGTGGGCAATGTCAGCATCTGGCAAGCTGCTCTTGATATTTACACTATCTGGAACTTCATTGTCCTGAGGGCGTGAAGCATCAGGCTGTGGAGTGTTGGCCAAGTTAACTTCAGAGCCACTTGTAGGTATAGCAGCAGCTGTTGATCTGCTTACAGGACTGATGACAGTAGGCCCATAAATAGTTGGGCGAGCTGTTGGAACGTTAACTGGCGCTCTTGTCCTTGCTGGTGGTTTTGTTGTTCTTGCTGGAGGTACTGCATTTGTTGGCTTCACTTCTTCTGTAATATGTAACAAGTGGTAAATGTTGAGAATGTAACCAGTGTTGATGCTCTTAACAAATTAAAATCTATGTATGGTTTTTATGAGAATTTTTTGTTAAATGTAAACTTTCACTGTAGAAAATACTACAATAATTATTCCTGGGCTCTGATACTGTTGCCTAATGTGTTCATTTGATCAATCCAACATTTAGCTGCTGTTTGTATAGGATAGTTGCATCGAGAGCTGAAACAGATTCTCCTCCCACATCTAAAGATGTCCTTAGATGGAGGTCTAAATTTGGGTTTGTGAAGAAATCCATTTGGGTGGCAACTAGAGTATTGTAATGGATGTAACATGTTGTTAATCATTTTAGAAAAGAATGCATGTTACATAAAAAACTTTTTAAAAGAGTCAAGACTGCAAAATGATTTTTTTATATGTATATATTTATTGTGACCTGTTTCAATCAATTACGATCATCTTCAAAATGTCTCCAAGGGTGGAGATCTTGGGTAGAGTATAAACCAGGTGTTAGGGACACCACTGTTAATTGCTCCTATTTTGCGATCTTGACTGTCTTTAAAATTATTTTATGTAACATGTTATTGCTGAGTACACTAAGGAAAAATAACACCAGAACTACAGAATAAGCTTTGTCTTTTTTATTTAGATGTTCCCTGGAATCCCAAAACTTCCAAACTTCAAAGGTATTAATGATATTTGTAAAAGATAATTTACTTCTGCCAGATTTTCAGTGCCTTCTTTCCAAACTCTTCAACATACCATCTAAGGAGGAAATCTTCTCTTGACAGCTAAAAATGGGAGGGAACACAAGTGGAAGAAGCAACGACTTTTCCGAGGAGGATTTATAACTGATGGTGCCAATGAAGTGGGAACTGCTTTATTAATTGTTCTGGTACAAAAATTCCCAGCACAAATTAGTAAAATAAAACTAAAGTTTGACTATGGGTAAATTATTGTATACAGTACTGTTAAATCTAAAAGACTATTGGTGACTCTTGTAATGTAACAGCATGTATATTCACTGATTTCGATACCATATTCCTACAACACAACCCGGTTTCATTCCCATCCTTTTGTTCCATTTCTGTAATGACATGGTATTTATGGCATGGCTTGACTTTATGTATGTATTTAATTATATAAAAATCATAATCAATGTAATTTAATCATATCTGACCCATAGGATTACCACAATATGTTTTACCAGACTACTGCTCTAAGAGTAATTAATAACAGAAATGTAACCACGACTCATTTATCTGTAATAGCAGTCACCCAAAGTTATCTGTATTTTAGAAGATTTAATTGTTAAGTCATCGCATAATTAATCATAATAATGACCTCATTTGTTGAAAAGCTATATAAGAATCATCTTTGCGTCAAAGTTAGTTAGTATCGAGTCAGTATTGATTTAGTGACGAATTTATGATTGACAGTATAAGACTGTATAAAACTGTGTCTTTGTTTCTCAGCAATAAAGGAAAATAAAGCCATAATTAATCATTTTTATTGAGCCACACCTACATAAGTAGCCTGACACCTGAAATCTATGAAGACTTCGGATTTTCATCAATTCAGATATGTGAAAAATGTTCATTAAACCTTGAAAGTACTTTTAGTGAGCTCTCTACTTAGTAATTTAATGCTATCAGCTAATTATGAGCAATATCTGGAATTTATGTTATATCTAGTAGTGTATTCTTTCTTCAAAACTGTCTTCTGCAACTTATCTATCTCATGATTTATATTTTGGAACAAATTTCCTCCTCAGTGCCCATAAATTTTGCCCTTCCTTTACTCTTTTTTCTGCATATTGTATTTTCCACAAAGAAATAAAGTTTAACACTCCTAGAGGTTACAAATAGGAAAAATTGTTATTACATTACAGTCTGTCAGTGATTCTCTAGTGTTTCAGGCATTCTACCACCAAAATACATTTTTTAATGTAGATACAAATTAGTTTTTTCATAATTTATAAGAGATGCCTAACCTTTGTTTTATTACTTACTTACTTGCTAATGTAATCCACTAACATTATTAGATATGTTTTTGGATATCTAGTTAAATTACATTTTTATGCAGAATTTGTAAACTGACATAGTCATTGTCTTATGGGCTTAGAGTTCTTTTTTTATTTATTATTATTTATTTGCATTTATGTCATGTTAACTGCACCTGCTGTTTTGCCTCTGTCACTATTTTATCTGGTCTTGGGCCAAATCAGAGTGCAGGCCATGACAGACTAGGTCATCCTACTGTCCATGCACCTTTTACACCCAAACTAAAGCTAGTCTTTGTCCCTGTTGCATCTTCTCTTAAAGCATACCTGTATTATCATAGGTAGCTCTCTCCCTTCTTATGCGTACTCCATAGAACCCTCAAACTTCTGTGTTAATCCAGATATCCACCTGATCATCTTTGTTTTTATGACAGCAAATTGTTTCTCCACTTCTGTTGTTGAAGGCTATGGAAGGAAGCAAGCTTTCCCTACTCCTTCATATGCCAATTGAATATGACAGGATGTGTGTCTGCTGTATAGCCACACTTACAATTAAATGGAAGGATAGATGCCAAGATCGCAATTTTTATTTTAATTATTCAAGATGACTGGTTTTGACACTGTGGTGTCATCATCTGGTCTCACTGATATTAAACTGCTTATTATAGTGCTCCACATAGAATCTGGTAGGTGTAATGGATGGTAATTACATATAAAAAAGGTGCTGGTGGATAGTCAGAAATAAAATGGATGGCTGCCCAAAATTAAAAGAGTAAAATAAGCATAAAATACTAACCACCCTAGTGTACATGTCTGGTTGAGCACCTCCACCACCTCAGTGACCTTACCTTTGCATACTGGAGGTGGCTGATCATATAGTCCATTGGCCATACACTGAATCTGCTTAGGTCCAACAAGTTTGAAGTGTTGTGAAATGCAGCGGTATTCTACCACTGTTCCTACAATCGTAATATTGTTGCTGAGAGAGAAATGCCCATTTTCTATTGAAGGTGGCTCTTCACACTCAATAGCTGTAAGGAACAAACAAAAAAGCACCTCATTAATTATGTTTCTTTGTTTTGTTACAAATTGTGAATACCGTAACTTCAACAATGTCTTAGCAGTGTAGCCATATGACCTAGTGTTTCCTACCTAAAAAGTATAAATTTTATTATTCTTAATACAGGTACAATTTATTCTTTCCCTCAGTTTATCTTATAATTTGTCTTCCTTAACAATAACAAATTTCTGTGGAGTTCCACAGACAAATACGAAAAATCTCTGTGTATCCGTCTTAGACGGATGATGCGACGACGGCGATGTATTCATTTGACAAATAAAAACACCTTCAGCCATTATTTTTGGGCTTTTTAGTTATTAGTTTCGAGAATACATGTTCTCTTCTTCAGACCCTTAAAAGATCTGTGCAGTAATGCTAAACTAGCCATCCATTATAATACTGCATTACACCCTCACACCAAGATGTAGCCGACAAATGTCATACCGTGATATGTTTTGCATTACTGCGCGGATCTTATAAGGGTCTGAAGAAGAGAATAATGTATTCCTGAAACTAGTAATTAAGAAGTCCAATAATAATGACTGAAGGTTTTTCATTTGTCAAAATAGGAAAAATTGTTAACAAATTCCACCAAACTGTGATTGAAAGAAATATCAAAATTTAAATGTTAATTAAAGTTATAAATTACACTTCAAGACAGTGACAAATGCAGGTCAGGACATCCATGGGAATTAACAGAAATTGCATGTCAGTGAAGTTACAAAATGTACATCTATAGAACAGTATTTAACGAATAACTTTCTTTACAATAGAACGCTTGCAACAAAGAAAGTGCAGTAGACTATCCTTCTGATAAAAAAGAAAACAAATCTGTCTGAAACTGTAGTAAGCTGGGTTGATGTTGATTTATTTGAATCTAACTGATCATCTGAGACTATGATTGAAGTAATAGAACTACAGGTGGGCAATGTGAGCAGAGATCATGAAACTAGAGCTGTGGAATTTCATCACACACACTCAGGCTCCATTTTTTAGTCTGGAGCAAGGAACCCATTCGAAAATTATGTAAAAGTTAGTTTTTCAGTAATAGGACAAATTTCTTAATAGTGTCAGAACTGACTTTTTGTGGCTACTTAAGTCAACATTTGTTTAAAAAAAAAACTTTCCTGGTGGGAAAAATATGTCTATCGGCGAGCCTGTGCTTTGGGTAAGTCAAATATATATAATAGAGGAAAATATATATATATATATAAAGTAGATGAATTTTACTTACCAGGCGAAGGAGCACAGGTAATGACAGTAACATATGTTACTATCACTACCTGTGCTCCTTCGCATGGTTAGTAAACTTCATCTACTTCATATATATAAAACCTCCTTATTCCTAATGTCCCACCCCACTCTCCCCCCTCCACAATAAACTGTCATCTGGCCAATAAAGTCAATAAGAAAACAAAATCCCAAGTGTGTTTGAAACACTGACATAAGTTTGTCCAGCTGATTTTCTGTTGTTGTGCCCAATGGACATTTTTCTTAGAACATGAATGTTTTACGAGACACATTTTGAAAAGAAAGCCTTCCTTTTCGTCTTACACTAGTTTCCTTCTTCAAGGGGTACTTTCTTGGAAAAGTTACACACATCAAAGAATTGTGGAACTTTCATGCCTACACACAATACATAAACATTCTCATGTCTAGCATAAAAATTTATATTATTAAATAATATCTTCCAAGCACCATGAGCTGCATTTAAAATTATTTTTAGATGAAGTCCTTTTGAGAAATATTTACAAGGTTCAAAGCACCAAGCATTCAATAATGTACATCCTTTCAACTAACAACATTCAAATTCCTATCAAATGAAGTGCATACTGACCTTGGCAGAATGGAGGGGGACCATTCCATCGTTCATCAACATCACATGTAAGCAAAGCTCGGCCAATCATTTCATAGCCATCATCACAAGAATATTCAACTTGGCTCAAATAAGTAACAGTTCTATTAAGCAGCTTATAATGCCCATTAGCTATTTCTGCTGGGAAACCACATTCAATACCTGCAAATGGAAACATACCAGCAATTGTTTTCAAAATTACTGCAATAGATACAGTACAAAGTTGAAGGCATATTTTAATGAAACTTACTGAACAGGAAAAGTAAAAGAATTATTTAAGTATATGTTCTCTACACTAAATTCCTTAAATTATTAATCTTATATTTCAGCAATGTAACATGGTGTCATCTTATAGTGGCAGGCAGTTTTACAGCTTAATCACTTCTGTTTGGGGCACTGATGACCTCGCTGTTGAGCGCCCTAAAACGCCAATCATCATCATCATCATCATCATCATCATCAACAACAACAACAACTTCTGTTTGGATATGTAGATGAATATTCAACAACCATTTGTATTATTGTGAACAATGCTATTTGTCTTTAAAAGAAGATATCAGTCTGAGATAGACACCTTGAGACATTCAGAAACTTGTAAATGGCATATCACATTTTGAAAAGAACTCACTATTGCCTTATCATAGGAGTTACTGCCAGAACAGTTATCACAATTAGATCTACCAGGTAAAGTAACATCAGAAATGAGTACTCAAACATTACTCATTTTGTGATAGACTTTTATTCTGTGTATTTATTCAGCAAACAATTTAAGTATGGTTGATTCTGATGTAGTACAAGCAACAGTTAATCAGGCTCAGTTCCCACTGTTCTACTAAATAAAACAGAATTTTGTGGCAAATGGGGATGCAGATAAGAGCAGACAGTAGCAGTTATTGACATAATGGGTTTCTAATTTCTTGGAAGTGGCATACAGTCACTAGGCTGTTTTGCAGTGCTTATTGTTTTGTATATTTATAAATGACCTTCCACAACATACCACTGCAGCAAGTCATTCTCCTAGTGGATAAATTGGCATGGAAAACATGGTACCTCTGATAACACTATTGAATACAATACTCCACTAATAACGGACACACTGAATGTCAGCTGCCCCTAACAACAACAACAACTACTACTACTACTACTACTACTACTACAACTAAGAGGTCACCCAAAAGAGTAATAAGCATTATATGTGGTGGTCATCCTAGTCACATTTGTAAGAACCCATTCCAGATACCTTCCCTCTTCTGTGTTTAATTAACAAAAATTCCACACTTGTTAAAACCAACAGTGTTCCAGCACTAATTAATTGACAAGAATGTTAGAGAAAACAACAACACCACATTGAAGATCTGTGTTAATTGTACTTAGATTAGTCATATTTTTCTGTACAAAGTGACTATTGAAGATCTGAGCTACTGAAAATTTAATTCCAGGTGAATGCTTAAAATCCTTTTACTCAATGCAATGAAATCATACTGGTTCAGCATAAAAATCCATTATTTGTTGTTAAACATCTTCCAGTAGGAAATTGATTATGGCTCTATTCTGAGACAGAAGAGGAATTTTCCTATTGGAGTTAGAGAGAACTGCCACAGTTAATGAGAAAGTAACACCAACAAACTAACAAATTCAGGAGCACCAGTAAAAACATAATGGTATATAGAGCTCCTGAACGATTTTCCTGCATGACAGTGCCTGTCCGAATTGTAAGAATACAAATGGGAAGCATTGGATCAACCTTCCTACAATGCTGATTTGGCATCTAGCAATTATCTTTTCAAGCACATGAAGTGCCTTGACCCAATGTTTTTGGCATTATGAAGAATTCAAACCCAGTGTCTTAGTTAATTTGCAATCAATAGCAACAGAATTCTGCAACTGTGTAATTTCAAAGCTCATCAGACATTATGACAAATCTCTGTGTAGCTGGCAACTAAACAGTAAAACAAATTAGAGTATATATTCAAAGTACTGAAAAACATGACATATCTTCACTTTTTTCGTCCCTTAAAAAAATCGACAGAAGTTACTTTACAAATCTTTCTGAGGATGAAATAATTATTTTTGATTGTATATACTGTGTACAAGACTTTACCAATTTGAATTGTTTATTTTAATTACATATTAAACTTACGTTTGCACACTGGTGGAAATTCATTGTAGAAACCTGTTGTAAGACACGTGCGAGTTGCCGGCCCCACCAGCAGGTGACCAGGATCACACTGATATTCCACAACTGATCCAACATTGAAGTTCTTTGCAATCATTGTTGAATTAGGTGGCTGCTCTGGGCGTCCACAGGCCTTGGGTTCTAGAGTGAATATGTTTCACTTAGTTTTTCTTTTCCGCCAAGGAAATTTGAGTATGTTTTATTACAGATATAATGTTGTAATGTGGGTGTACAAACTGATCATAAATGAATAATCGAGACTATTTAGAAACAATAATCATTAACTGCATGCACAAAAGTGTGATGATAAAGGCATGGTGGAAAATAAGTTAATGGAGAAAAAGGTGCTACCAGAAAAATTGGCACAACTATGCAAATTATCCTAATGCATTTAATATTTTTATACTGATAATGGACGGAGAAGCTAATGTAACAGCTATTCAGTAATTCACTTCACAGTAATTATATATGAAACATTTTTAAGGAAATGTTTAGTCAAAGAAGTAACTGTGAAATTAGTATTTCTGTTGAATGTAAAGTGTTTTTAATTTTTACATTGTAGTGTTAGTGTTACTACTTTATTACCTATAATATTTCTCAATCTTTGAAATTGTGTATTATGTTTCAGTTAGCATTTTCTCAGACTGTGACAGTACTTACGATGTTGACAAATGTAGTTAAGTTTGGCTTGACAGTTAGTATCTGACCAGAGCCATCCTTTTGAACCATCGTATCGAGCACAGTCTTCATTTCCTCCTGGCAAGTTCCAAAATGAGACAGTCACATCATCACCATCAAGCCATTTCCAGTTGTTTCTGTCCTTTGGATCACGTACAGCTCCCATCCAATACTGACTATTGACATCACTCCTGTTTTGAATACATGTACACTTAGTATACTTATTGTGAGCAGAAAAGAATAGCAAATATGATTTTGGATGTACAAGAGATATTCATTAAGCTAATAATATTGGGAACAATAATGAAAAATTACTTTATACTCTGCAGTCCTGAGCAATCACCTGACTGTGTAGTATTCAATGCTGAAATTTTAACCACATTGTACTTCACATAATCCTGACTGAGTAAAAAATTGAAGTTTCACATTCCTCTTGAAGTGATTAAAGCTCTACATATTTAATGGAGATAATGTTTGATTGACTATGGTTACATTCTGTGAATAACTGTTACAGTCTTAACAAACCATTGTGGAGAAGTAGGCGTGTATTCAGTGGTATCCTAATAGAATGCAGAGTCAAAACTATTACTAACCAGTACAACATGAAAATGCAACCAAAGCAGTGAAAAAATAGTATATTTCTTGTAAGTTTCATAAGAGTGAGATGAGAGAAATCTGGGTGCATACACAGTCAAAAAGAAAGTTTTTTTTTCTTCACTTCACACATGTTGAAAGGACAAAGATTTGCAGTGATACATGAGATAAAAGAAATTTGTGCAATCCATTAAGAGGCATACCAAGACTGCTCATGGAATTGGAAACAGTGTTCGAATTGATATATGATTTGTGCAAAAGCTATTGTGAAGGAGAGAGTGCAGAATAAATGAAATGCAAACATAAAAAAAAAATTAATGACCAAATTTCCAGAAATTTTTGAACAGGCCTCATAAGTCCTTAGAAACTAAAGATTCAAACTCTGGGAGCTACCATCAACATGCAAACAGAGAGGAGAAGTAAGAAACTTTGATTCCTCTTCAGTCTGAATGCTGAATTATGATTCTCTCATATTATTTTTAATGACTTTGTGTCAACTACCTGTATCTACTTAACTACCTTAAATGCTAACTGTTAACAAGATATATCTAGCATAAAAATTTCCATACCATGCCTATTTTGTAATGTTTAACACTTTCGCTGTGGCTGACGCTTTCCTACATTGAGCGCGGACGCTTATAAGCATCAGCCGCAGTGAAAGTGTTAATTAAGATATTCTATGACGATGACTTTGATAAAAGTAGTTTTTTTTAGTATATCTGTTTTAATTCGTATAGAGAGACACTTTGAAATATAACAACTTATTTCAGGTTAGAGTAGGTTACAGACCTAAAATGGTTTTTACCATCACACTCTCACCAGTTGAATCAAATGAATGTTAACTAAAATACTTCAGTTTGTTACTACATGCAAAATTCACTTTCTACAATGGGCCTTGTTCTTCAAAATAAGACTTATTGGCATCTTTATCAAGAGTTAGCCATTGTAAAAGCTGTGTAAGAGGTTTATAACTGTATAGTGAAGTGCTATAGTTTCAGACGTTCAGTAATGTGATACAAATGCCAACAATGATTTCTCAAATGTTACCTGTGTCTCCTCCAAAGCTCCCAGCTTATAAAACCTTGAAGAGCTGGATTGCTCTCATCCACCAGGGTACCACCACGGCTTCGACAGAATCCAAGAGCATCACGGAAATTTAATGGTTGTCTGTTGTAGAAAATGTAACACTTTCCATTGTATGTAGCTGTGCTGCCCGGTGGTTGATCACGGAATTGAGGACATCGTTCAAAAGGCAATGCCTGTAGAATAATTACAGACAATATAACTATTTTATGCTAGACAATTAGACTATACTTGTAGTGAATAAATGATTCGTGTCACTTCAGTTATTTCTCCTCATTACACATCCAGTCTTTAGATTCTAGAACATCCACCACAGTCATTTTCTCTTGCTTACAACTTCAACTCTCTTTCCCTCATCAGTGTTCCTAATAAATTATCACAAGGGTCTAAAAACTAGTGATGTAATTTATTTACGAATTTGTTAGTTGCTTCTGCCCTGGCACTCACTCAGTTTCTGATACATTCTTTTGAAATAAGTTATTATTATAAAATGAATATTAATTGTTACATACCTGAAGTAAATTTTGTAACATTAGAATGATTCTGATGTAATAGAAATGTTTAATAAAGACTAATGAATGTTTAGCAGTTTTGGATGAATAATTTAGTTTAGTTGTGGAAGCAGGTACACAATGCCCGTATATTCAGATTCTTTTAATCTAACAGATGTTCTTTACAAAGATGTGAGAAAAAAGATTGCCTTTATCATGCTACAATTGGCAGTGATGAGGTAAATACTGACCTGATGCTCTCTCTCTTTTGAGTAAATCTATTCATATTTTTATTTGTAACTGACAACATACAGTAGAAAAGGTCATTTAAGTGTCAGCATGTGATAATTGCTTTCACATAGAGCAAGAAGGTAGGACATGAAAATGAAAAATGCTCTCTAAATTGTAGCTTACTTGGAAAAATTAGATGAGACTGGAAACTTCCTGATAGTTTAAAAGTGTGTGCCAGAACCAGGATTCGAACCTGGGACCTTTGTCTTTCATGCAAAAACACTCTACCATCAAAGCTATCCCAGCACACTACACGGTCCACCCGTATTGGCATTAGTAAAGTTGTGAGGACAGAATGTAAAGCTTGCCAGGATAGCTCTGACAGTAGAGCACTTGCCCATGAAAGCCAAAAATTCCATGTTCTAATTCCGGTTCCAGGCAAAATAGGAGGCAAGGTACTGGCAGAAGTAAAGTTATGAGGACGGACCATGAAGTGTGCCAGGATAGCTCTGATAGTAGAGTGGTTGCCTGCAAAAGCCAAAGGTCTCAGGTTCGAATCCCAATTCGGGCACACAATTTTAAATTGCGAGGAAGTTTCATATCAATGCACGTTCTGCTGCAGAGTGAAAATTTCATTCTAGATGGGACTTCATTTCAATTTGCATTAAATAGTACTAGGATTATATTTTACATATATGAGTGAAATTACAGTAAACCTACATCAGTATATCAATGACTCTTTAGTAAACAAATCTTTCTGTAAGTAGCTTTACTAAATCTGGAGTGAATATGTTTCTAAGCAGTATAGGTACAAAACACTAGCAAGAATATGGTACCAGAATATTTAACGGAAAAAAGGGGACAAAAAGGACAAGCTTTCGGAATACAGTTCCTTCGTCAGATGGGAGAGAAGGGAAGAAGAAAGGTAACCATCCTTTCTTCTTCCCTTCTCTCCCACCTGACGAAGGAACTGTGTTCCGAAAGCTTGTCCTTTTTGTCCCCTTTTTTCTGTTTCTTCATTTGTGTTACTATCGGCAGTACAGCACAAAGGTATGTACTGCCCAGCCATTCTATCTCGTTTCAACAATATTTATCATCTCTGAGGAGAATTTTCATCATTAATCGAAGAGTACCAGAATATTTATCATTTAGCAGACAATAGTATGTCTGAAAGGCAAGTAGAACATTATGTTTGTCTAACAATACAGTTTTATCTTCTTTATTATTGATATCTTGCCTAACATAATCCAATTTCTGGTGCTCTTTATCATATTTGTCTTTCTCCTCTGTTCTGATTAATATTAATTATGTACTAAGTAACCTCTATATTTATTTTAACAGCATGTCAAAAGCCAGTAATGTGATATTCTTTTTCCTTTTTCTTTTATTTCTGGTATGAATTTCTTCTTTTCCTTAATTACTTTTTCAGGGCACAAATTAAGCAGGAATCTAACTGCTACATTCTTTTCTTAAATTTATATTTTACTAAATGGAACAAACTCTACTGTTATTATATAAACATTAAATTATCTTTCTTTGTTTACAACTCACCCATGTTGTTCTCAGGAATTTAGACATCTTACCTCACTTTAAAGTAAGGAGATTCTCTTTCTCTATAAATAACACAAAAATTTATAAGTTTTCCTTAAATGTATGATCCATTTTTAACTTAAGAGAAGAATTGCTTGTTAGGTGTGGTACTTCTGCTTTCAGTACTACAAATATGTTCTCATCAGTGGGTTCTCTTAATGTTATGGGTAAGAGTCCTCCTAGCCTATATAGAAATGAGTATACTTTCAAATACAAGGTGTGTCCAGAAAGTAAGTTCCGTTTGGTTATATAAAACGTACGGGTACAGATACAGAAAAAAATATTGATTGTATAAAAATCTACAACTGTTAAACTACTTTTCTACATAGCTTCCGAAATTTTGTAGGCAATTGTCATAGCATGGCACAAGGTTTTGTGTGCCTTTTTCATAGAATGTTGCCGCCTGTGTATTCAACCATGTGGTAACATGTTCTTTCAGATTGTCATCATCGTTGAAGTGTTGTCCACCAAGGACAGATTTTAGGTGTAAGAAGAGGATTACTGTCAAAAGATTTTTTTTCCACGATAATGCCTGACCTCACACAGCGAATGTGACCAAACAATTCTTACGGAAATTTCAATGGGACCTGTTTGATCATCCTCCATACAGCTTGGACCTCTCTCCTAGCGTCTTTCATCTCTTCTTACACCTAAAATCTGTCCTTGGTGGTCAACACTTCAACGATGATAAAGAACTGTTACCACATGGTTGAATACACAAGCGGCAACCTTCTGTGAAGGATGCAAAAACTTGTGGCACGCTATGACAAGTGCCTACAAAATTTCGGCAGTTATGTGGACAAGTAGTTTAAGAGTTGTAGAATTTTGTGCAATAAAAATTTCTTCTGCATCTGTGTACAATTTCATTTTATTACCAAATGGAACTTACTTTCTGGACGCGCCTCGTATAAAACATTATTGCAATTTCCATAAAATTCCATTTGTATCTCTCAATGTTTAGTACCTGCTGACACATGTAGCTTTGTGTTTATTTCCAAATAAATTTCATATCAAGTATAGACTTTAGATTTTATGTATTTTATAGAAGTCAGTGCTTAAAAATGTACCTGATCAGTATATACAAATGCTTCACATATTGACAGCTGACTTGGCACTGATCCTTCCAAATGCACACTAACAAAAGCACCTGGCATTGGAGGATTACAGGGCAGGAACAGTGGTTTTCCCTCTTCCAGTGGTCCAGTGAAGCGGTTGCAGATTGGGTTTGTTCCCAGATCTGGACGATTGTTTCCCACTCGTACTACAATTGTAGCTGCTTGGTTATTCCCTGTAAATTGTTCATTGTATTATCATGAGACTACACAGAATTACATGATATTATTGTAAGTATAATTATGATAATGCTCAAAAGAGAGAGTGACTGTCCAGCACTTTCCACAGTTTGGTATCGCCAATAGTACACACACAAAAATTTCACAAGTGGCGACTTAACTAAATGTTTTCACTAGCTTTTAGAAATATGTATTTTCTTTGTCTGTTAGAAGATGAGGAAAAAGAAAGGGGACAGAAGGGAAAGGTTACTCACAATCTTGGTCATGAGATGGGGTGAGTGAATGTGGACATCAGATGCAACATCAGAGATGCATATTCACCCACTATATCTCATGACCTAAGTTATGAGTAACCTTTCCCTACTGTCTCCTTTCTCTTCCCTCCTCTCGTACCTGATGAAGGAAATAGAAATTTCTGAAATCTAGAGGAATCATTTAGCTTCATCGCAGTTTATATTTTTTTTTGTGTGTGTACTATTGGCGGTACCAAACTATGGTAGGGACTGACCAGCTACTCTACCTGTTTTGAAAATTATTTTCAAATCTCAGTAGAGAGTTTCTATAATCAATTAAGTATAATTATACCTATGTATTTGCAGTTATATTGAGATTAAATCTATGGTAATAAAAGTATAACAAAACATTTTGTTCTTGATGTGTGATCAATTTTTGAACAAAATGTCAGAATAGAATTTTTGTACTTCATATTAACAGAGGATGAAATATGCACACGTTTTTAGTAAATTTTATGATTTTTTTCACACTTTTGTATATAAAAATGACTCATGTGTAATATGTATAGCAATTAGTACATAACTCACTTTTGAAATGAAACATATATTTAAAGGAAAATAATGATTTCCAAATAACTAATGTAAATAATATGATAATAGGTAGTAACTCACCATAAAGATGATTGCTGAGCTGCAGACTGGCATGTAGAATATACAAACACATTCAACACAACTTTTAAGTTTTGGCAACTGCCTTCATCAGAGAAAGATACACATTCAGTCAGACAATCATTCAGACAATTCATGCACACATGACAACCTCTATGGCCACTACAACACCATAGTAGCCAGAGATGGTGGTCATATGTATGTGAGTTTTGTCTGAATAATCGTGTGACTGAATATGTATCTTTCTTTGATGAAGTCTATTGCCAAAAATTAGAAGTTGTGTGAATGTGTTTTTCCATTCTAAATGTCTCTCTATGGCTTAGTGATAATATTTATCACTTTATATGGACAAACCGTACTCCATAAACAGTAGCAACTGTCCAGGTTTTTGATGTGTTAATCACATTCCTTCAGCATATGCTCTTTTGCTCTTGTGACACATATCTGCATGTCATAAAATTTTTGCCGCAATACCAAAGTTTCAGATTTCACCTATTTGCTTTGACCCCTGATATCATCAATACTGTGGTCACCCCTGTTTCCATCACATTCATTATGGTGACCATAATGGCATTGGAATAATCTCTTGAATAAATGTAAAAATTAATGAAAAATATTTCACTGCAGCAATAAAATGAAACTAACGTGTCCTACGTGTCCTACATGGAGTACGGTTTTAGGGCAGAGACATTTCTAAATAACAACAATCGAAATAATTACACCTTTCCAAAACAAACAAATAAAAAAAGTAGCACACACTATTTCCTGACAAATAAAATACACTTACACACACTTCTTTATCTTTCTTTGTGGCATTTTATGTGGTTTGTTGGATCTCTTATGATTCAGTTCTGAGGGCATAGCCTAATTCATAAAATACATTTTCAAATTGGCAATGATATGTTGTCATTGTGGCTATTCATTTTAGTAATTATATTACGAACTTAGTAATGTGGTCAGCAAGGTTAAAAATTAGAATCATAGAAACTGAAGTGATACCTAATCAGTATTCAGTAAATAGTTAGTAGTCCAATATTTAATTATATTAGAAAGACTAAGTAGTAGAAGCAGTTTGCACCCACAATTGAGTCATTAGATGAAAAAAGTTGAAACAGAAGTAATGACTGAAAACACTTTGGGGGTTTACAGCAACTATCCTCCAAGATGAGCAATAGGCTTACTTAAAAAGCGGTATATCTAAACTGTTTACTTCAAGCAGACAGGAGTATTAATGCAGATTTTGACTCACCACAACAGGCCCTGCCAAAGTCTAGACGAACCAGCTGCACCATATACGGCTCGAGAAGGTTGACATACCACCAGGGAGCGCGTTCAGGCTTGGTCAGTGTGCACGTGTCAGCAGTAAAGAAAGCACTCGTGCTGCCATCCACTGCCTTCTGAGGCACACCGCCGCCACTGCTGCTGCTCTCGGTGGTGCTCTGCATAGGCGCCTTACCCGCTGCCACGTTCAGAACTGCACACACAAACACCACTCTCTTTTAGGTGACCACAAATTTAGCAACAACATATTCTGTCTCCTAAGTATTCATATTATGATTCAGTGAAACATTTTGCTTAACATACGAAAAATGGGTGAATAATAAAGTATGATGTAAAGCATTACAAGGTAACTACAAAAACAGTTACCATTTGTACCCAATAAGTCATGTTCCATTACCTAGACAAACTACAAGGATGCTTGCTATGAATACAAATTTATTTCTACAATACCAGTACAATAATTACAATGAACACAGCAGACACAGTTAAGGTTTTGGGAAATTGGTCCACGGAGTCAGTCTTAAATAATCTCTTTGTGATGCTTAATGACACAATTGGCATATAAAATAAAATGCTTTTAATTAGAGGAAGGAAGGAAGGAGGATGAGGCAGGAAATGAATGACTCTGGCAGTACTTGGCCACTGAAATAATCCAATGGCAACAAGTAAAAATTTGCACTGGATTAGGAATCAAATCTGTATTTTCCACTCTTTGTGAGTGCCTATCCGAACATACCTCTTATCATCCCAGATTCTTACATGATGGTGTGGTGTCTGTTCTTTTGCACACCATCTGTCTGTATGTTTTTCAACATGGCAACAATGTATATAGAATTAAATATTTTCATTGCAGATATGGTAATATTGTGCAACCTCATGTGGAAATCTGATATGGTGAGCATAAGTGGGCAAGAATTATAGGGAATTTTATTTGGCAGGAGGTACATTCTAATATTCTAATGATTAAGGATACAGCTCATACGGCTGTTGGAGGCCTGGGGTGGCAAAACAAAATCAAGCCCCTCCATTCACTTGGAATTAGATATATTACTAATAAAAATGGAAAAGAAAAGAACTAGGTAGCTTTCAGGTATTGGAGGCCCCCAGTATGTGAGGCTCTGGACAGTCCAAAAAAAAATTGCTTTCAAGATTTGGAGCCTCCCCAACCCCTACCGGCCTCCAATCCCCCGAAGTCTGCTATTAAACCATTCCACAATAAGGTGCTAAAGGCCACGAATCTGAAAACCAAACATTCATTATTCCCATCAGCACCAATTCAAATGTGTCCTTTATGTTTTATGTTAAGCTCATGATCACCTGCATTAGGCCTACTCATAACACGCCCCAATGAAAATTCTTGGCATTTCAAAATTTTGTAATATGGATGAAAAATGGACTGTGGTCTCAGATTCTCCCGTAAAATATGATTTCATTGTATAGTAAAAATAGTAAAAAATAGTAAAAAAGAATTTTAATCGTGTAATAACTGCATGTTTTTTCTCATACTATGTGTAGATTTTGCAGAGAGATACAACTCTGTTGAAGTAGTGATCCACATACACTGCTGCAAGTGTTGATATCATTCAGAATGTGTAGCGTCTAGTTATATCTTTTGTTCCGTACCGGTACTTTCGTTCTCTTGAACATCCTGCCTTGCGAGAAAGGACAGTACAGGACGCGCCAGAAACGTGTAGCGGTGCTTTCTGCTTCTCAGCGACGCCAAAATTGTGACTCATACTTGACTTTCACCGCGTGCGTCAGCCACAATGAAAGAGTGAAGACTCTCCAGAGGATCTCGGTGTGTGGGACGCATCTTGTCGTTATTTGCATTTCGCGTGCCGTGTGGTATCTTGGTGATTCTTAGAGATAAGCTTAGAAGAAACAAGTGAAGCGCTAATGTTTCTATTGTTGTCTACTGCACATTACAGGCGCCGGCACAAATTTCTTTCCTCGCATTTGGCAGACGGTAGTTACAGACCACGCACTTTTACATGGCCACTCTCTAATCGGCGGAAGTCGGCTGCGTTCTTCCGTCTACAGAATGTTTATGCTCTCTACCAACCTTACCTTCGTAACAGCATTGTGCACCGTAGCCCTCGGCAATGTATTGTTGATTCGTGCATGGTGTTGATTGTTGACACCTTCCTTGTTATTTGCTAAAATAACTCCACATACCTACCCGACGACTCCTTTTAGCAAAAAGGAAGGCTCTCACTGAAAGTGGTGTGAGGAATTTAATACTGATTGAGTGCTGCTACAATAAAAAGAACCAGAAAGCATTACTACACCTGTTTAATAAATCTCTTACAAATATTCATATTTCGCTGTTATAAGTTCAAATTTTCCATTACTCAGGCAAAAGTGATTATTAATTTCGTGTTGTTTCTGCGACGTTTAACCCATTAAAATATTTCTTTTAAAACCTGTGAGCTATAGGCCGTAAGCTGGCTGCACTGGGAGAAAGAGGCAGTGCTTAATCCAACAACCAACGCGCTACCAGCTGAATGTAAGTTCTTCTCCAAAGATACCACGTAAAAGTGCGTTTTTTGCATGATGAAAAAATGTTTGCCCCATTCTAAAAGTGCAGTTTAAAGGGCCGGGCGGAGTCCATTGAGGTATTGGACTCGCATTCAGGTAGACGGTGGTTCAAATTTCCATTTGGCCGCCTAGATTTAGGTTTTACTGGTGTTGCCCGTGCTCGAAATTCGATCAATAGTGCTTGCAAAGTAATGAAACTCAAATTGTTTTATATGTACCGTAATTGGAATTTATTGGTATGCAGATTCTTAGTTCCTGTAAATCTATAGGATTTACATGAACGCTACGAGAAAAGGAATGAGACAGAGAGAAAGGAAACCATGAGAGAATGAGGAAGTCGTAGCTATGTTTTCAAAATGAAGTAATTGTAATTTAGGAATTTACATGAATTCTCTGGTAGCAGCAGCAGATGACCACGCCATTTTCAGGATAATACTCAAAATAGCGACGCCGAGAAATAACATTTTTCTTTACCTTGAAATTTTTAATTTCCATTTCCGACAACACGGTCGACCTCGTAGTTCCACCCATTCTACCGCTAGATGGCTGTAGTTCTAGAGCTGTACCACAGAATAGGAAGTATACTCTCTAAGACGCGCTTGGGATAAGAAAACATCCGCTTCCTTTAATTAGTCCTAACGGATCCGTATACTCATGATTTTTGTTTTGTGCGGATTATTTAAGTTTATTCTTGAATAGCCTAATTAATACTGAAAGTCACTACTTCAATTTTCGTGTTAGCGCTTTTATATAATTACACTATATCACCAAACGGGACGGTTCTTTCTATCGAAACCTGCATTTTGTTTAAATATTCCTTCAAACCGTCTTGATTGCAATTTTTTTATTAGTTAATGACGCGTTTCGCCCTTTAGCAGGGCATCTTCAGATTATCTGCGTGACAGAATTTACACAAAATTACAAGGCGGAATTACAAACGGTTACAATGGTACATGGGCTTATTTTGTGTTAAGAAGACAGTATTAATTGTAAACAAAGATTACAATGCGCTCTCCGTGGTGTGACACCGTAAGTTGTTATTGCGGTGTTTCTATTTTCCTTGAATGTTTTTTGGATTTCCTTGTGGCCCTACAAATGTTCGGGAACAACGAATTACAGTTGGAACAGACTCGGTAAAGATGTGAGACACATAAAACCTATTTTTAAGATTACCTTAATCGAAGCGGTGGTCTCTGATAACACAAGATAAGCCCATGTTTACAATTGCGCTCACAATTGCATGAGACGCAAGACGGTTTGAAGGAATATTTATTCTAACTGATTGCTATTGTACACCATGGATTGGAAAGCATTTTGTTTATGGAGACTTGCAAGTCTAAAAACTCTTGTACAATAAGCTATTTTTACAATATAGGGAATTCATGAGCCATTCGTCAGTTTGCAGATAATAGACAGTTTATTGCCTATATAACAGAGAAGATTGTCTAAAAACACTCTGACATATTTCATTTTATTCAATTCTAAAATAAATGTTTGCCGCGTTGGAGTGGCCGAACGGTCTAAGGCGCCTTGCTGCAGAGCGCGCGGTTGTTCCCCTTCGGAGGTTGGAGTCTCCCTGGAGTATGGATATTTGTGTTAGTTCTTGGGTTAGTTTAAGTAGTTTGTAAGCCTAGGTACTGATAACCAGAGTAGTTACGTCTCATAAATTTACATACATTTGATTTGAATTAATGTTTCCCTTTCTGTTTGTGTTGTCTTTTCCATTAAGTGGGTATTAACAGTACCATTTACTTGCAAAATTGAAATATTGCTTATAATGCATAGCCTAACTGTTGGGCAATTAGGCTTTTCATGAACAAGGGATGTTCACCGCTGCTGTCACCAACTTGAAATGAACCTGATAATCCCCGAAATACAAGTCTTACAGTTAAAGAGCTACCTTATCAGATAAATGTGAATTATATATATATATATATATATATATATATATATATATATATATATATATATATATAATGCGTTTCAGGATGTTTTGGATTCTGCCATCAATGGTGCAATAGGAGTGGCAAGTTGCATCAAAATACTTTGGATTTGTAGTCTGGCACTCTAGCACTGTGCAACCGAGGCGCACGTAAAAAGGATATAAAATGCAGAATGGCAATGGGAAGAAAAGCATTTTTGAAAAAGAGAAATTTGCTAACATCGAATATTAATTTAAGTGTAAGGAAGTTTTTTCTGAAGGCATTTGTGTGGAGTGTTGCCTTGTACGGGAGTGAAACTTGGACGATAAGCAGTGCGGACAGGAAGAGAATAGAGGCTTTTGAAATGTGGTGTTACAGAAGAATGCTGAAGATTAGGTGGGTAGATCGCATAACTAATGAAGAGGTACTGAACAGAATTGGTGAGAAAAGGAATTTTTGGCATACCCTGACTAAAGGAAGGGATCGCTTGGTAGGACACATTCTTAGACATCGAGGAATCGTAAATTTAGCATTGGAGGGAAGTGTGTGGGGTAAAAATCGCAGCGGGAGACCAAGAGACGCGTATAGTATGCAGATTCAAGTGGATGTGGGTTGCCGTTCTTATGAGGAGATGAAAAGGCTTGCTCAGGATAGAGTAGGGTGGAGAGCTGCATCAAACCAGTCTCCGGACTGAAGACCATAACAACAACAACACATTCCAGGCATAAATATTGTGCCGTTCTTGGACACGCACTTTCGCACAATCTACTGACTGACCCAACGAATACTGCGTGTGCGCGGCCTCCGTAAAAGACTTCAAAACTTGCATTCGACTAATCGTGTGAAGCTACTGGTACATCAGCAAAACTTTCGAGAAAGTACTACAAAGGAGAAATGGCAAATTCCTGTGAACCTTTCTCGGTTCTCCGTTCGTCAATGGGGTACGTGGGAACGGCTGTCGGCGTACGGAACAATATGCGGCGCGTTGCGGATCTAGACGGGGGATTGTCGGCCTTTGGGCCGGCTTCCTGTTCCGTTGCTGGGAGTGGGCGGCACTTTCCCCGCGGGTCGCCGCATCCGGCGTGTCGCACCGGCGAAAGCGGACCGCCGCGCCGCGCCGCGGCCAGGGGCCGTTGCCCGCGACGCCGGCCTCTTCAGCGCGGACCACTGGTCAGCCACGACGGTCGCTTCAGCCGCGAGCAACGGCTCGCTTAAAAGTACGCCATATCTCAGAATACGCGCGCATTAACATACTGTCCTCTCTCGCTACTTCGAATCTCGATAAATTGAAAAGTCCGCCACCGTGGGGGGGGGGGGGGGGGGGGGGGGGTTGATAATTTGAAGAACTCGCGCGTCTTGGTACACTCGAAAAATCTAAGCAATAGTCATGACAGACTGACCGAAAACATTAAGTTGTTGGAATTTGTGGTGTCTATTATTTCGGACGTATCTCGATAGAACAGACACACAAACGGCCAGTACCCTCTTTTTATCGCGGATGCATACCGGGCCCCGCCGGCCGCGGTGGCCGAGGGGACTGAGGCGCTCCAGTCACGGTCTGCACGGGCACACCGGTAGGGGGTTCGAATCCCCCCTCGGGCATGGATATTTGTGCCGTTCTAGTTCGTAAGTAGTTCATAAGTAGTTTGTAAGTTTAGGGACTGATGACCCCGTAGTTAAGTCCCATAAGCTATACGAACATTTGATTTGAAACATACCGGGCCCCAACTCTTGCGGGACTCAAATCAAATGTTCAAATGTGATTGTTGAGTTTCTCGGCTCGAAGGGAACTGGGTTCTCGCCCGGTACGGGCGATTTAAATACCCCCGGCCCGCGGAGCAGGTCGCGCAGTGCAACCGATTGCGACGGCGTCTGAGATGACGTCAATGTGAGAGCTCTGTCCGCCGTGGTCGTCACTTCGTTACGTATGCCTGATTTACTCTTAATTAACCCAATCGCTGGTTCCCAAGCTTTGCTAAGATTATAGCCACAGTCACGGTTTATGAGATCGTCACTTGAGCGGATCTCCGGGCCGGCGTGTTTCCAGGAACTCAGTCCGTCAGTTCACCTGATGTTGGCGACATGTATGATCGCCGAAATATTGTGCCCGTTGGACACTATAGACCGGCAGTACACCCGTGGATATTTTGATTAAATGTTCAAATGTTTCTAGAGCTTATGGGACTTAACTACGGGGTCATCAGTCCCTAAACTTACGAACTACTTATGAACTAGCTTATACTAAAGACGGCACAAATATCCATGCCCGAGGGGAGGATTCGATCCCCCGACCCTAGTGGCCGTGCAGACTGTGACTGGCGCGCCGCAGAACGCCCGACCATCACGGCCGGCTTGCGGGAATCGACTAATTTCCGTGAGTAATGCGTAAAATGGGCGGAGGCACTATGTCAGAGTTGAGTGGATTAGTTTGAAAACTCGGGTCTGCCGGGAGGCGTGTTAGGGTAGTCCTGGAAGTGGTTGGTGATCACTGTGTCCAGGTGGCATAGTCGTAGGCGTGGCTGCTTGGTAATCAGGAGACCTGAATTCTATTCCCGGCTCGGTAGCTAATATCGAAAATTCCTTCGTCTCAACAGTTCTAAGTTGTCGGATGTCTATATGACATCTAGTAGTTCAATGATCTTTCAACTGTTCTTTTTGCATTTGTTTCGTCTTTCATCTATTTGCCCCATTCTTTTATTCGCCCAGCTGTACCTAATGTAATACAGTGTACAAAAGGTTGTATAAGTGAGTATACTGTACTTCAAGTGTTTGAGTCTCGTGCAAAAGAAAAAGGCTATTGTCTGTTAAGATTGCCACAAGTTTCCCAAAGTGAAATTCCCATACTATTCCCTGAATTTCAGACACAGTTGTAGCGTTTTTTCCTGACAAATATTGTTTTATGACTGCTAGTTAAACAGACAATCTGACAAAAATTATTTCTGTAATTCTGAATGTGCCATTAAACCTATTTTTGAATTAACAGAGCGTAATTCTCTCCTTTACAGCACCTATGACCTAAAGTAAACGAGAAAGCTCGAGGTCTTTGTCTCCTCCGACAACGCTATAACAAACAGTTTTAAAATGTCTGCTCCACTTTTATTTGCTCCACCCTGTATTTATGCGGTTTTTCCACACCCGAATCGGTGAATACCGGGCTGGAACCCAAGTCCGTCTCACACAACTTGCAAACACACCGAAAACGTTACACACTCTCACGTGGATAAAACTTGATGCAGAGACAGCTGGCCTCATCGGGCCACTATCTGCCTCAGACAATACAAAATTCAGTAATTAGCAGGCCGACCCTCTAACGACACTAGATACTGTAAATGCGAGGAAAAAATAGGATTATTAGACAACTGTGTTTACATCTGAGATCTCCCAGTTGCTGTTCCGTGCAGTTGTTTCTATGAGTGTGCAATACTACACTTAAATGGAAAATTTTTCACAGGCATGGATGACACTCAAAACATACATCTAATTTCATTTGACCATCCTCAAAATCTTAGCTCACGTTGAATAAACCGACATTTCTGTTGGCCTTTTAACCATTTATAGGTACTGTGCGATTTTGGAATTATTATCGCTGTTTTTGGAGCTCGGTTAGGGATTTGATGAAATATTCTACCAATCTCTGGAAAGTGAATTGCGTGATCAATCGCGGATGTGTCTACCACGTAGCTGGTGCGTCATCACAACAGCACGGTGTGAGACCGGATGGCGAGGGTTTCCGAATACTTCAACGCCCCGGAGGCTTTCTCTACGTGTCAGCGGGAACGAGGGCGCGCGCCGTATTCGGGTATCGTGTGACACACAGCCGCGCGCCGACTAACGCTGGCACGAAGGAAGGAACTATTCCTTACTGTAGGGATAAGAACCAATGACGACACGTACTTCAGGAAGTGTCGCTTCGTAAACAATGACTCGTTAAATACTGCTCCGTCATGCGACGCGTGAATAATGAGACTTTACTCATCCGCTATCTGAGCACTTAGTGGCTTGCAAAAAGCGTTACACCTAATTTCAAACTTTCACGCAACTTTTTCTTGTCGACAACCCCTGCAAAACGATGAAGCGAAAGATTATCGCTTACTACCTTTCCACTGTTCATGCAGTAAAATTACTGCCTGTGGCACGACATTATCCCCCCCCCCCCCCACCTCCACCCGGCACCTTGCGTCCACCACTGGTAGATATCATTATGTTAAGTTAGCTAACTCCGAGGGAACTCTGTGGAGGGTTGCAACACAACATGGAGGTTATGATTCGTCTACACTGAAGTGTTACCGCGAGTGGTTGGTCACGTGTAAGAGAAGGAAGAAGGGGCGTGTTTTTGCGTAGTTTGCAGCGCAGACACGATGGTCTCTTGAGAAGACACGCTCACATGAACCGCAGGAAACCTTTGTGCGGCGGCGGCGAGCGCGAAAAAGTCGCGACATGGCTGGTCCTCAAGACGCACACGTCTCTCTCTCTCTCTCTCTCTCTCTCTCTCTCTCCTCGGTGAAACACCCTCCAGCGGACGTCAGCCCCACCGTCGTGCACTCGTCTCGTTTATCTGTCTTCTAAATGAAAGACTACAGTCTACGAAATACACATTAACGAGGCGATGAGTGATTGTTGACGTGGTTTCGTTCAAAATGTTCAAATGTTTGTACAGCTTATGGGACTTAACTACGGGGTCATCAGTCCCTAAACTTACAAACTACTTATGAACTACTTACGAACTAGGACGGCACAAACATCCATGCCCGAGGGGGGATTCGAAACCCCGACCGTAGTGGCCGTGCAGACTGTGACTGAAGCGCCTCAGTCCCCTCGGCCACCGCGGCCGGCTGGTTTCGTTCACCGAGCCATGGTGTAGTTACGTATTCTAAGCAGTGTGTTGAGGCGCTGCTGACAATGTTCCAGTACCAGATTAGATACGATTTTTGAAATCGCTAATAATACCAGCAAAACAAGGGTAAGGGAACGCAGTCGAATAAAACCAGGAGATGTTGAGAGCATTACATTAGGAAATTAGACAATACAAGTAGATGAGTTTTATTATTTGGGAGGTAAAATAACGTCTGAATGCTGGAGTAGAGAAGATACGAAACGCACAACGGCAATGGAAAGTCAATAATTTTTGAACAACAGCGAAAATTTAAATGTTAGAAAGTATTTTAGGAAGCCATTAGTATGGAGTTTAGTCTTGTACACATGCGAAACGTGGACGATAGATAATTGACAAGAGGATAGAAACTTTTGAAATTGGGTGCTACAGAAGAAAGATGAAAATTAGATGAAAAGATAGCGTAACTATTGAGGATGTACTTAACAGAATTGCGGAGAAAATAAATTTTTGGCATATCTTCACTAAAAGAAGGGATTTATTGGTAGGACACATTCTAAGACATCATGGAATCCTCAATGTAGTACTGCAATGAAGGTAAAAGTTGCAGACGGAGACCAAGAGACGAATATAGCAAGCAGGTTCAAGTGGATGTGGCTTTCCGTTCTTATTCAGAGAGGAGGTCTGTACAGGATAGAGTAGCGCGGAGAGCTTCACCAAACCAGTCTTCGAACTAATGACTATACCTCAAAGCTGAAATTTTATTGATATCTACATAACATTACAATAAAAATATCGATATATATTTTCTACGATTTCCTTTAGTGTGAAAGGATATATTTAGGGTGAAAGACGAAGTATGGAAATTGTGCTATGCTCTTATGAACCAAATGGAGTATAAAATGTAGTTACAACAGTAAAATATAGCAAAAATATTATAATTGGAAACAAAATATGGTACTTGATATTAGCTATCCACATCTGCTTACTTTTTATGACAGTCTCGTATTTCGTCGCGTGTAAATGTGGCGCAAATTGAAAATTAATACTCCTCTGTTTGAAGTAGCATCTTCTGTTACCGTAGTTGCTGGGTTCGCCAGATGAAATTCAATATTCTAGCAAGCTAATGTAACTTAAAAAGTTTACATCCGCATATATTTCATTCTCAAACTTTTCTTTTGTGGTAGAACGTTGTACCACTAGTTTCGATGAAAATGACGTGAAACTGACGCGCAAATGGTGTTTCGCTATCCTTTTTGTATCTTCTCACTAATGTCTTCGATAAATTTACTTTTTAACATTTTAAAAATGTAAGCTAATATTCTGCGTTTTTATGAACAATATGATCTGTTAATTGTGATTTTTGTCTTTTTTTTCTATATCAAAACCACAAAACAATAAGATTAGTATTTTATAAATTATGTGCAAAATACTCATATTATGAGGTCGCTAACCTTTACGAGAGTAGTTTACAATATTATCTTCTAGAAAACATCAGTAGCTATAAATTTATGTTGAAAGTTACAGAAATATTAGGTTTATAATTTTTGTAATAGTCTATTGTAGCTGTGTTATTTTTTCACCCTCAGTTTCCAGTAAATGTTACAGTTCAGTTACATGACGTCCTGAAATACATCATTCTGCGTGTAGCCAAGCTGAGAAATATTTAAAACCAGTATTACTGTGGAGGAGCAGTCAGGTGCCGCAGTTGCGGTACAGGTTTGGTCGTAAACTGAAGCAGAAACACCGGGGATGCATTTACTAGCTTTAGAATCATTCAACTTTTCAACTGATTCCTCCTATGAATTTAAACGCTTATCTTATTTTTCTACAAGGCCTTAAAAAGCCATAGTTTGGCAAATTTGTGGCAGCTATCCATCCAACGAAAGACTGTCGGGTTGCAACTATTTGGTTCCTTAAATAGCTGCAACCTGTACGACCGAAATGTCACGGGGTGGAAAAATACCGCTACACAGGGAAACTGTGTGGCATCTCCGGATAACCATAGCGGGTAGCTCGACCTTATTTCTTATTTTTTCTTCTCCTTTGTTGAATGCCTGTATCCAAATGAATACAAATTTTTGTGAAATACAGGTCTAACCGTATACGAGACTAATTTAACTGTGAACGTCTGTCCGTTGGCCCACATTCTAGTCGGTTGCACAGAGAGCAGAGTTTCCATCATGATCAGAGTACTGCCTACCACACGACCTGTTATGCAAATTTTTGAAGGTGTACAGTATTCCGGTGCTTGTGGCTTATTTATTGATTCACCCTCGTATAATACACAGTCGGAAGTCAACAAAAAGCATTCAGAGACAGCGGCATCAAGAAACACGCCTGTTAATGCAACGCCTTCTCATTTTCTTGTAGTACTTGCTAGCAGACGTGTTGTAATTAGTCAAGAAACAGAATATGAACATCTTAGGCTGGCACGCTCAGAAATCTGTAGTTCAACATCCAGGTAGTATAGAGATCAATGACTTATTCTGAAGAGCCACAGTCCATATATCGCTGAGCTTCATGGCTTCTTTCTTCCTGTAAATTGTCCCCATGCTTATGTATTTCAATTGCTTCTCTATACATACGTGGATAATAGGTCGTCGTTATAGATAAAATCGGACTTTCGGAAAGCTAATTTTTCAGTTTTCGTTAATCGGCAAAGACTATGTTCTATTAATCTTGTATTCACGCTTTTGTTCGTAGTTCCGATTTATATTTTTCCACAAGTACACGAAATCTTATACACCCCATATGTTGACAGTGTCTTTTTTTTTATCTTTGACTGGTGGCAGTCATTAGTTAAATTTTGTCTTTGACAAGGATTATCTATGTTGATCACATGAAAAACTGACCACGCCCGTTTTAGATAGTATTTATGACGCTCTCGTACCTCCGACTCGTCAGTCACCAAACCTCAGCACTGCCATGAGCACCTCTGAGGAGTCCAACGCAGTTCTGGACGAAACGTCAGGAACAAAAATGTTTCATGAACCACGGCCATACAACCAGGGAGAATCATAAACAATTACGACACCCGGTCGTGAAATCGTTCAATGTTTGGTGTTTTTCTTGTTTAGGTAACTTCCCCTTACTGCGCTAAAAGAGATAAAATTAGAAGCGCAAAGTTGAGTCATCATCTGACTGACAAATCGACTTCACTGTCAACCATGCCAGCCAGAAATCCAAATATTGAAACGACATAGCAAAGCTAGTTATTATGCATTTGAAATATTTCAATCCATTCTAAGTTTTGATCCTGGAGAATTAAGTAGCTTCTTCTCTGTATGTATTAGTTTTGTTTTACGTAGCCTTGCGTTAGAAATTCTCCCAAGAACATTACAAACGTCTTATAGTTTCATTTCTTAAGCAAAGCAAATGCTCGATAAAGAAAGCGGAAGTGCGTGGAGCAGCAGTTTTCTTCACTCGCACCAGTCGGCTATTAAGTCTGGAAAACGTTCTGCTGACTGCCACGACAGCAGTGCATTCTCCCATCAACAGGTACGCGCGTTTCTGCTTCACGTGCGTTTGACGTAGATGGCGGTGCAACCTTTCTGCTGACCACCGGAGCCTGACAAGCGTTCCAAGCAAATAGCGAAGGCAGCAGGCCTCTGCAACTACAAAACAGCTTTGGGCGTTTCAGTCGGCACTCCATACCACAGGGCTGGGTGAATATTCAGATGAAGCACACAAATGAATAATTACTTCGTTCTAAATATGACAGTTAAAATAAGCTTTCGTGGTCTCCCTCAGTCACTCAGTAATGAAAAGAAGAAATTATCGTACGCGTCTCTTTTCACAGAGGTCATCGTGCTCCTGAGTGCGATTTTCTGTAGGGAGAGATTTGTCCACTGCATTGTCGAACTAATCTCTGCGAGATACTCGGGTGCCTAGTTTTTGGTTGTCGGGACTGCGCTTTCAACGTCCGCGGTTGCGACGAAAGTTCCGATAACGCAAAGCTCGTTATTCTGCATTTGAAATTTTTTAATTCACTTTGCAATCCATGGAGAATTAAGTAGGTTCTTATCTGTATAATTTTTGGTTTGTCTTACGAAGCCTTCTCCCATAACTGGCTGCATAGAATCGCAACTCTTTATGAGAGGACCTCAAACAGTCCGCTCCAGTCCTCCGAATGGAGAATGAAAGGAATAAAGTTTTTAGTCTTCTCTCTCAAACAGTGACCAGAGGAAGACTGTCTACCTCATGCATTGCCACCATCCGTACTTCGGACATAGGAAGGCAAGCAAAAAATCGTCAAGTTTGTAGATAAACTGCAGACATTTAGATACAGCTATTTGTTGTTCAATGAGACTTCCGGAGCGAAAGTACTCCGTAAGTATCTACAAAACTCTGGCATACTGCCGAGCAGGAATAGCCGCGTGGTCTGAGGCATCGTGCAATGGAATGGGCGACCGCTAGCGCTGAAGGTTCGAGTACTACCTGGGGCGTGTGTGTGTGTGTGTGTGTGTGTGTGTGTGTGTGTGTGTGTGTGTGTCGTCCTTAGTTTAAGTAGTTTGTAAGTCTAGGGACTGATGGCCATTACAGTTGTGTCCAAAATCTATACAAACATTTAAACATTGTTCAAATGTTCAAATGTTTGTAAATCTTATGGGACTTAACTACGGGGTCATCAGTCCCTAAACTTACAAACTACTTATGAACTACTTACGAACTAGGACGGCACAAATATCCATGCCCGAGGGGGGATTCGAACCCCCGACCGTAGTGGCCGTGCAGACCGTGACTGGAGCGCCTCAGTCCCCTCGGCCTAAACATTGTTACTTGCGTACGAAATATAACGTCTGCTATAAGATCGTGTCCAACTGCCTCACGCATAAATATCAGACAGTGACAGAATCGGTGACTGTGGAATACCAGGGAGGGTCCCGGCCAGGGCTGTCAACAGGCAGTTCACTGAGCAACCGCGTGAAAGTGGTAAAGGACTACATATTTTATTTGTAGATTTCAAGAAGACCTATGATTGCATTCATGGCAAGAGCCTGTTCAGCAGTTTAAGGAAGTTTGTGATGGCAGAAAAACTCAGCAATCTGATAAGGATAACATCCTAAAATGAAAATGGGAAATAGCGTAACTGAGGACTTTGAAATTATGACAGGACTCAGGCTAGGAGATGACCTGTTCAATTTTGCCCTCGAGAAGAACGAAGGGACTGAAATCGAGGGAAAGAGACTGAATTATTTGGCCAATGCAGATGATATCTGTCTACTCTCTAGGCCTGAAAACAAATGACCAGAGCACTAAAGGCGGCAGCCAGCATCTCTGGGCTACACATAAACGAAGCCAAGGCAGATTACCTCGTTACGACGCATGCACAGACTGCTGGAAATCTAGTCACTTCACCGAGCGAGGTGGTGCAGTGGTAACACACTAGACTCGCATTCGGAAGGACGGTGGTTCAAAACCACCTCCGGCCATCCTGATTTAGGTTTTCTGTGATTTCCCTAAATAACTCCAGGCAAATGCCGGGATGGTTTCTTTCAAAGGGCGCAGCTGATTTCCTTCGGTCAAATTTAGTCAATGGACAATACTAGTCGTGTTAAATATTCGTTATGGAAATTTAGAATTTAACGTCCCGACGACAGCGAAGTCATTATAGAGGGGGCTCACGGTCGGATTTTTGGTTAAGAACGGGGAAGGAAATCGGCCATGCCCTTTCAAAGGACCCATTCCGGCATTTGCCTGGAGTGATTTAGGGAAATTACGGAAAACCTAAATCTGGATGGTCGGAATGGATTTGAGCCACCGCCATTATGAATACGAATAGGTGATGTTCAAATGTTTGAAAATCTATAGGACTTAACTGCTTGACTATTAGTCCCCAGCTTACTACTTAAACTAACTAAAAGACCACTTGGGTATTGCAATTTAGAATTTTAGAATTTTTTTGTACTAACGGTATGTGAAGCTCAGAACTCAAATATCAATCAGCAAAAGCCATTCCATGCTACTCTCAAAAAATATCGAGAAAATCAACTTTGAAGTTTTGCAAAGTACACGTAAGCATCAATAATTAAAAAAGTTGCAGCATTTGTTGGTACAGCTAAGGTACAGGCCAAGAACTCATCGAACAAAAACGTACAAGCACGATCAGCGACCCCAAGGAACAGAAGTACCCATAGAGCAAAATAAATAAATGGCATTCTTGTGGCCTTACAACTATAGGGTCAGAGTTTCGATTCCTGCGGTGCAATTTTTTTTAATTTTCTTCATTGTGTTCGAATACTTACCCAATTTTAATATCTAATGCTAATTTTTATCAAAAATTCACATATTTTTGTTTATTCGTAATTTTCTATATATTATAAAAGGTTGTTAATAATCATGGTTTCAATCAAAAACAGATAAGTCACATTTCTTACAGTATTGGCTTCACTAATTGTTCAGTTGTGAAGAGCTACGATGCTGTTTTTGGAAAGTCATCTCCATAGTACTGGCTTACTAAGCAGCTAACCTACTCAACCATTGTTTTAGGTGACGACAAGGTGTTCGGCTCATCTGCGTACACACAGACAAAAATTGACACGTCACGTGGAATTACAGCTGCCAAAATGTTTTATATAACTGAATTCGAAAAAAAAAAAAAAATAATAAAATAAAAAATAAAAAATAATAATAAAAAAAATCCATCGACGATACGGTTGAGAGGCCAGTACGCTGTCACCTGAGCTACACCGCCAGATGCTGCAACTGTTTTATTTATTGGTAGTTTCGTGCACTTTGCAAAACTTCACAGTCGAATTTTTCGGGAATTTTTGCGAGCTGCGTCAAATGGCTTTGGCTGATTGATATTTAAGTTCTGAAGTTCGCGTACCATATCCGTAAAGAAATTCTAAAATTCGATACCCATGTGGTCTCTTTGTAAGTTAAACTAACGTAGGGACAGCACATACAACCATGCCCGATTGGGAGGGGGGGGGGGGAGCGAACCCCGACGGCCGCGCGCACCGTAGCAAGGCGCCTCAATGCGCACGGCTATTCCGCCACGGCGGTGCAGGTGAGCGTAACAGTTAGCTAGGAGGATGGCAGCCGGTGTGGTGGTCGCGGGAAGCCATTGGATGGGCTGGTCGTCACGTAGAGGTGAGGCGGTGTGGGTCAGGAGGGCGCGGCGCGGCGCGACCTTGCGGGCCGCGGCTTTTGTGTCTGTGGGTTAGCCGGCGGCAGCAGCGCCTAGCGTGACGATGGCGCGCCGGCACCCCAGCACGCGCCGGTACAGTTAGCCGTGCCACTTAGGCGCCGTTTCTTACCTGCTGCTGGCGCCCCGCACCTGACGCAACTGCCTGCTCCTCTTCCTCGCCATCTCGTTCCTGCAGCGGTAGTCAACCGACAGTTAGTATTCGTTTAACTGACCGATCTTCGCCAGGAGGCGCCACGCAGTATTGCCGCTTCACGAGTCATATCGCTCTGTTGTGCAACAGACGGAGTCTGCGCATGCCACACATGATTTGCAGCAGAGTGGGCTGCCCGAAACGGATCCGTCAATGCGTTTACCACTGAGTCAACGCCACGAGGTTTTCCGCCGCCGACGGTGCGATGAACGGCGAAGATAGAACGCCTGCACTACTACGATGGCCTGAGTCCTTGAAGTCCTCTTACATCCTCATACTGCTCCTGCCCTCGCCATTATGGTTTGAGGTGGTACTGGATTCCACTCTCCACCTTCCTACACTAACCAGTCAGCGTTCTATGTGCTGCCAACGGCCATGTCGCAGTGGATACCAGGGTTCCCGGTAGATCACCGAAGTCAAGCAGTGCCGGGCTTGGCTAGCACTTGGTTGGGTTACCGTCCGGGTCAGCCGAGTGCTCTTGGCAAGCGGGTTGCACTCAGCCCTCGTGAGGCCAACTGAGGAGCTACTTGATTGAGAAGTAGCGGCTGCAGTCACGAAAACTGACTTTACGGCCGAGAGTGCGGGGCGCTGACCACGTCCCCCTCCACACCGCATCCAGTGACGCCTTCGGGCAGAGGTTGACACGGCCTCTCGAGGCCTGTCGGACGGAGTTATATGTGTTGGCACCTATTGTCCTCTCATACCACGGAGCTCGGCGACGTCTACATTTCAGCAGGACAATGCGCGACTACACGTAGCTTGCAATGTCAACTGTTATTCGCCATCCATTTGGCTGCGACATCTCCGCTGCTGCTTGCATTTTCGATGGCTAATCGTGTGTATTCCAAAATTTCATTATACAGCGGAGTCTGCGCCGATTTTAAACCCTGTCAGATCAAAACGGATTCGATCGTGGGGCCTTCGCCTTTTACGGGCGAGTGCTCTACCAGCTAAGCTGTCCAAGTACGACTCGTGACCTGTTCTCTGACATGATAACAACTCCCGCGTCTACCGTTCTAGCGCAAGCGTACCCAAGGTCGCGCTTAGTTTACAACCCTGAATTTCTTCTACACTGCTTCCTCATCACTTCCCGAATTTTCCATTCAAATCAAAACCATGAAATATGGATAGAATAATGTAGTTATAGAAAATAGAAGATATGCTATACGCAAGTAAGATCTCCACATATGCACGATTAAATGTATGCTTCAGTTATGGCTTCATATATTTACAAACCTTACTTTATTCTGTTATGTGTCTTCTAGTCATGAACGAAAAGCGGAGAAAACGTCTATCTGTCAAGGATCATTTGCATTTGTTCTTTGTTCTTATAGTCACCGAATCCAGAAATGACTTCAGTACCTAACGAAGTAATGCGTGCTATAATTTTAGTCGAAGCACAATTGTCAATGAGATCAATAGTTCATCTGACGTGTACAGATAAAAAAGCGAATTTGGTTTTGCAATTATATCATTAATTTAAGACATCCAATAAATCACATAAAGCCGGCTTTCAAATAACATGTTTTTCTTGACTATGCTATTCCATATACTAATTTGAGCTCCTCACCGACTGAAAGATGCAGATCATTTAGTGCAAATTACGTTTTATGCAAATGGTTCTCTCCACAACTGAATGTGAAACACGAACTATTTTTTGTAACCTACGTATGTACTGCGCCTAGGAGTTACAATTACGAACAACTTAGACTGGAGAGAACACATAGAAAATGTTGTGGGGAAGGCGAACCAAAGATTACGTTTCATTGGCAGAACGCTTCGAAGATGCACCAGACACCAATGAGACTGCCTACATCACACTTGTGCGTACTCTCCTGGAGTACTGTTGCCCATTGTGGAAACCTCACCAGGTGGGACTGAGGGAAGATATTGAGAAGGTTCAGAGAAGGGCAGCTCGTTTTATCACGTTACGGGGGGAAAGCGTCACGGAAATGTTGCACGAATTGGGGTGGAAATCATTAAAAGAAAGATGTTATTCATTGCGGCGTGATCTGTTTGCGAAGTTATGAAAGTGATTAATGAACCTTCTGCCCGACACTTAAATGTGATTTACAGAGTATCTATGTAGATGTAGATGAAGGCCTTTCGTTTTAGGTTGTACACAAGCGACCTGCCAAACGTGAGCCGAATCGGTTGGCCGTGTGTGAGACCTTCCCCTTGTAAGCTTCCTTCCTTCTTTCCTTTCGAAGTGAAAGGAAGAACAGTAGTAGAAGCAATCGAGGCATATTACCTTCTCATCTTCAAACGAAGTAGAGGACCTCAAATCTGAAACTCTTCAACATCAACAGTGTCACGTACCGTTACACTCAGTAGAAGGTGGGATTTCACGCAAGAGACTGGCACGCAGTTTCATGGCCAGCAAATTTACTCCAACAGATGCTGGCGGCGGCTACTTCTAGGTCACGCGCCTCCGCAATAGCGTGACTTGATGCAGTCGCTTCAGAAGATGCTTGGCGGTACTTCGTGGCCGAACTATTCGGAGACTAGGTCACTGTACAGCGTCACACGTACCGGAACGACATCGTCGTGCCTCGTCTTGAAATAATATTGTGCAATCAGTGTGGGTATTAGGGTTCAGAAAACGGCAGGCAGCCGCTGGGGCGTCGAGTCCTCTGGCTGCTGTGGCGGTTTGTTCTTCGGCAGAGGCGCAACCAGAGCGTGGCGCCTCCTGCGCTTGGGCGTTGTTTTCTGGTCGTGCGTGCCGTAACCGAAGCAAGGGGGCGCGCAGCTATGCCGTGTCGCGGTGCCATCCGTGCTTAACTGTGTCGCCGCATCCACAGCGGTTCGAAAGTAGTCTTAGACCATTACTCTTACTCAGTATCTCATCTCAACCAACAACCTCAACTATACTTCTCAGAAAACTTAATAACAGTTCCGTCTATTTGCTTCTCAGTAGCGTTTTCAATATGCCAATGTACATTTCACAACAGAGCTAAGGTTGATATAAGGTACTGCATTCCATCAGTGTGGGTAGCACAGTGAACCTTGTATTCGGGAGGACATCGTGTCACCTGATTTGAATTTGCCGTGATGTTCCTGATTCGTTCGAAGCAAACTGTTGGGTGGTTCCTTTGAAAAGAACGCGACCTATTTCTTCCCCCATCTTTTCGTAACCCGAGCTTGTGTTCCGTTTTTAATGGTGGCGCTGACGGCGAGACGCTACCTCTAAACTTATTTCCTTTATTGGGATGTCAGTACATCGGTAAAAACGCCGTTCCAATATCCGTTCTGCATGCACCACCGCGACTATCAGACTACAGACCGGAGACGATAGTAAGAGACTTCAACTCGTCCCGAAGGCTAGGTTCAAACTGAAACGCGTATACTACGCGCGGCGCAGCGCAGCACAGCGCGCGATTTTTTTTTTTTTTTTTTTAACTAACATATCGTAATGTCACCGCGCAAATTGGCATGCAGCATGACGCTAACGCGAAAAAAAATAGCCTAAGAATTATATAGATCTATTATATTCAACATTTAGTATAAACTGAAACTAAGCTCCGTCCCACACAGGCCTCGAGAGGCCAACGGGTACCGACCGGCTTCCGTGTCATACTGCGCCCAAAGGCGTCACCGAATGCGGTATGGATTAGGTCGTGGTCAGCGCCCCGCACTCCCGGCCGTTGTGTGGGTTTTCCAGTCAAGTAGCTCCTCAATTTGCCTCGCAAGGGCTGAGTGCACCCCGCTTGGCAACAGCGCTGGGCAGATCTGGATGGTTACCCATTCAAGTGCTAACGTAGCCCAGCATTGCTTAACTTCGGTGATCTAACGAGAACCGGTGTATTCACTGCAACGCACCGTTAGCCAAAATTTACTATGCATTAATGAATTTTATGTTCTTTAAAATCTAAATATTCTCAAGATTTTTTTTCTGACTGATTCCACATCCACTAGGGCAATTGCATTTGGGATCTGGGAAAGGTACATTAATACATCAAATCTTCTTTTGTAAGTATTTATTATGTATCCTATTTTTTGACACGTTTTACATTCAAGATTATCACATCAACTAGAAACGAAAAGTACATCTAATCTCATCTAATCTGTTCATGTTTTCCTTTGGTTCGTTATGAACGGATAAACTACGACGATGCAATCAGTTTCGTCTCCAGGATAGAGAGTCCACAGGGGGAAGGGGAGGGGGAAAGGTCATGACGCATACTGTGTCATTGAAGTTTCTTGGGGGGGTGGGGGTGGGGGGTGGGGGGGTTAAAATTAGTACTTTTGGCCAGCCTGGAGGGGGGGGGGGGTTTATAAAACAATTTACAAAACGTAAAGGAGAAATAAAATAAAATAAACCAATGTTTATATACAAAATAAATATATCTTCCGAATCCAAGACCTAATATCACGGGAATGGGGAAGGGGAGTCATTGACCAAGGCAGGGGGGGGGGAGGGGCACCGCTACTTCTGAAGGTAAATCGTACATCTTTCCACCTATGCTCTGAATGGGATATTCGCAACTGCCTGTTCAACCTCTTCTTTAGATTGTAGCTTTTGAGTTTTTTAAATTTATTTTTATTTATAAAAGCGTGGTTTCTCCCTAATTTGCTAATGATCGATGTGTGGCAGTTGGACGTTTTTTGAAGGGGATTGTGGTTCTAACCTCTGACCGACCAATCAGTTTTATATTTCCGTGCTTTCTCTAAATAGCAGTTGTAAGTGCTGGGGTGGCTCGCTGCTGCTTCCTGTTCCAAAATAGCCGAACAGTTGATTCCCATTAACTTTTCGTTGGACTGACCTCTTGCGTTTGGCAAAGCACCTGCAAGGTATCTGTAGAGGTAGAAGCTCTGTTAGAGAGAAAGTGAGTAGTCGGTGTAAATATCGCACCCCGTGAAACGGCGCGCGCCGAACGGCTGTTCTCGGCCGGCAATGGGCACGTCTTTTACGAGGAGCTTCACCTTGGCTTTAAGGGTGAAAGGGACGCGCTCGTGTGGACGCCTGCTCTCCAAATGCCAGTAGGTGAGGGCGGTCGTCTCACTCGAGCCGGCGGCTCTTTCGAAAGCAGGGGACACCGCTCCAAGCGACGCTGCCGCGCTGACCGCCTGGCCTTGCTGCGCCTCTTCTTTAGACGAGTCACCATCTCCCAACTATCTACTTGTGAAATACACATTCTGAACCTGCGGCGTTATTTCAGTCACCAGACTAGCGACGTATTCGTGTAAATCACTGTTTTTCAACCTGTGGGCCGCGAAGTCTTGCTCGGGGGGTCGCCATAACATGAGGGTGTGCTTGCACCATAAAACAACCGCGGGGTCACTAACACAAAAACGTTTGCCCAGGTGAAATTTTTTTAGTGTTAAAATAACGGAGTTCCCCTGTGTATCATCTTATATATCCAAAGAATCTACGAAAACTAGTCAGTCGGCCAGTTTTAACACTCCGAGTGCCAATCACGTCAATTGACGGGATACGGAAATTTCTGTAGAATGCCAAACAAGTCATTTGACGTGATCTGTATTTTCGTGCTTTTAAAAACAGAATCAAGTTTATTGACGGGCTAGATCTACCTTAAATACCTTACTTGGTAAACCTAGTGTCTAAACCAGCCTATAGATCTTTTATTTAGTTTCTAAATCGTCCGACTGGTCGCATTCATTGTATGAATCTGGGCAGGTAGAAAGTGGTATCCGCTCACTCAGTAGGTAAATCAACGGACATGGCTTCACGAAAATTATTCTCCCCGAAAGTACTGAGAGGTGACTATGACAGAGGGGTGACACAGCAACATATCGTAGTGACTCCACAGACTGTTTGCGAAGTAGAGAAGTCTTTAGTGGGGCCCTTGGCGTCGGAGTTGTATGTGATTTAGATGCTCTGTGTTCAGTTCTGGATTTATTTCAAAGATCAGACAATTCTTTACGCCAGACTGAAGATAAAGAAACTAAGTGCAGCTGGAGTTACTCCTGCAAGCAGAATGTCCGGCACTCTAAGGGATGGAATGGTTTACATGGGCGGCAGTCAAAGTGTTAAACAAAAGGTATTCATCCACAGATTTCTCATCAAGTATCAAAATTAACTGAAGTCTCTCCATTCTTTATTTTTATTCAATCGCGGTATCCTTCTGTCCTTGCATTTAATATTTTAATCTGTTAGTTTTACGATATGTTAGGTTCTAATTATGGTACCCACTTATTTTTGACCTAACAACACTCAGCGGATCAAGATTTTTCATTTGCGCTTTTTAAAACCTTACACTGATTGATTACAAAGGTATACGTGAACATTTAACTTTACTTCCATTTTTCCAACTTTTTTGTCATTCCACTAACGGTGCGAAGTATTCGCACGAGTACTCTAGTTAATTATGAATTTAATAATGTCATACATTATTTTACAACACAGTGTGTTAATGATGAATAAGCGCGAAGTCTGAAAACTGGTTTCAGTGGCCAATCTATAGGTAAAAGAGCATGATACAATAAGTAATTTTAAAAATTCGGAGAAAGATCTACTTCCTTAATAAGCATAATTCGGTTTTGAGTCTCACCTGAAATGCGAAACTCTCGTTAAGCGATTTATATTTTTCTGACCGAAATCGTCTAAAAGTGATATAATGTGTTCCATTCCGAATAATACACACACAAAAAATCCTTCAGCCGACAGTTTAAAAGAAATCTGAAGCAAAAGAAAGAAGGCCAAAAAACTTTCCTTTGGGATAATATAGTTTTCTTACGGTTGGTGGAGGGGATCACTAGAATATTTTCATTGGGATGGAGGTCGTCCGAAATTTTTTTCTTGGAAGGGGGTAGCATATTCCAAAATGTTGAAAAACATTTTACTGAAATTACACGGTTTACAGATATACATTGCAAGGTAACCTAACTATCAGACTTGCATTAGCCAGGATATACTATTTTCCAAAAGGAGAGTAATAACAATACAAATGTCCAGAGAAAAATGAATGTGATAAAACATGAGAAGGAACTCGACCGAATTCTCTTCAAAGGAAGCATTTGTTGTAAGCGATATAGGAAACCTACTGAACCCAAAATCTGGGTTGCCGAATGGGAATTTTAACGTCTCTCTTGCCGAAATAGTATCTGCAGTCCAAACAAATATTCTCCAACTTGTCCGTCCTTAGAGACAATTATCAATACTTTATACAAATATGTTCTTAATCTACCTGAAAGGGAAAAGCAAACGGAACACGGTTAAAATCGGTAAAAGTTTTACTTCCACACTTGAAATGCAAATTTTCAGAAACTCCAAGGCAATGCATTTTACTTGGTAAATATAACTTTGCTTCTGTCTTACTAGATTGATATGCTTCTTCTGTTGTATTTGGTCTGTGGAAATAAGATTTCAGTGTTACGTTGTGTTGAACAACGAAGTAACAAATCGATTTCAACTGTCGTTTCGTTTCTGTCTTCTCGATGAAAGTCTTTCATATAGAACTCAATATTTAAACTTTCTCCGGTATCTACACTACTTCGTTGTAATTCACTACATAGTCTGCTATCGTTTTTGTTTCCCGTTCTGTTACATGAAATGCACGACTCACATATTCTGACGATGTAATTACTCATCGCGAAATGCCTCATTGATCGTTACTTTGTTGGAAAAGCTAGAATATGTGCAGTGGAAAGCGCACAAAGTCGTGTGATGTCATGAATAATCTCTCTTACTATTTCTATTATATTCTCCTGAATAAGTTTTTACTTTTTGGAATCGAGGAACAAAACAAGACATTAATATTATTCCTTGACTATGATTTTTGACTATAGGTGCTCTTATTTATTTCGGAATTTTTCACCCTAAGGCACCTTTGAAGTAGATAGCCGGTTGAGAGCAAATAAACGGAAGGTCATCAATAAATACAGTCAGACACGGTGCAATGGGCGAGCGTTCTGAGGTGCCTTGCTGCGGAGCGCGCGGTTGCTCGCCGTCGGGGGTTCGAGTCCTCCCTCGGGCATGTGTGTTTGTGTTGTTCATAGCATGAGTTACTTTAAGTTAGCTTAAGTAGTTTGTAAGCCTAGAAACTAGTGACCAACGTAGTTAAGTCCCTTAGATTTACAAAACATTGGAACATTTGAAATATAGTCAATGTGGAAAATTACAGCGTCATTTTTCACCTCATATCCTCCCCTAAAATTCTTATTCTCTCTGAGAATGGATTCACTAATGTTTGTTATTGTCTCGAATATAACAGCAAAAAATGGTATCATCATTCTGTATGAAATTCGAAGAAGTACATGTTCACCATGTTCACAATCCTAAAACAAAAATGAAGTCCTTTAGCGGAAGGCCACAGCTGGGCAAAATAAACTGCGCCGATTAACGCTGTGATGTGGAAGACCGTGAGCAGATACTTGATAAAAATATGGCATCGGTTGTAAGTACGTTTCACTCGCAACCCTATAAGATCTGCTACGTCAGCAGACTCTCAAACATCGTTTGCACTTTGTTCAGGAATACCGTTAGGTCAATGACACAGTTAAGTAATAGCAGTGATAACTGTCCCGAAGGTCACGTATCCGACGCGGAAGGTCGTCGACTTCAGCACGTTATCTCGTTTTCTTCTCCCCCCCCCCCTTCCCCTCCGCTCGCATTCGATCGTAGAATACTGCCTTCCTAAGCACGAAGTGTTCCATCAGCGTATTCTCCGTTTTACTGTCTTGTGATTATGTTCTACAAAGAGCAGACAGACAGATGTTTTACTCGGCTAAATGAATGCCTCAGCGACAAGTTTGTAGCATCACGTTTATGACTACCAACAATGTGATGAGTGCAGTACATGAATAAAAGTTTCTGTTTTTTTTTATCTATTTGGTTTCTTGGGGGAGGGTGACGGATTTAAGATTGATCGTATTTAGAGGTTCGCTAGTGGAATTGCAGCGACTAAGAAGAACCCATACGGAAGTGTTACAGAAATATTCCGGGAAGTTTAATGAGAATCCCTGGAAGAAATACGACACAGTTCTTGAGCGAATATTAGAAGATGATTGTGATTTCTCTAAATTACTCCAGGCCAATACGTTGATGTACCTTTGAAAAGACCCTGTCGATTTCATTCTCCAACTCACCCAAAAATCCAAGAGTGAGCTCCATTTCTAATCACCGCGCTGTCAACTGGACGTTAAACCCTAATTTTCCTTCCTTCCTTTTCGAAGGTGACTGTGACACAACTACGCCACGAAAAACGTATCTCTGGATTAGGGGTCGCGAGAATAAGATCAGCATGTGCACAAAAGCATGTGTTCATATTTACTCGCTCAATACGCGAACGGAATAGGAAGGAAAAGTGATATGGTTGGTAAAATGTAGCCTCCACCATACACTTACAGTGAATTACAAAGTATTTATGTAGAACAGGGATACATGCGAGCCTCCTTCTGATGCCCGCCCGCAGGTGACCGATCTTTGTTACAATTATTGTTTCTCGGAAAGAAGTGGACGGCCATTGAAGAGCTTAGTTTTTTAGACCCGCATTTCTCAGTTCGAAACTGGAGGAGGAGCATCGCATTTTGGAATAATTTGTGTCATGTCCGGTTATTTTTTTCGGCTCTTGTGTAACAATGCGTCTGTGGCTAGAAGAGCTGCAAGTGAACCTGTGTTTTATATCACAAATCCTGCGGAACTGAGCCTCATCAACTACTCATCAGTACGTTCATTATTACGTTGGAGGTAACAACAATTTGATGTATTTTTATGAACCTGCAAGCATTTAATTCCAATTATTGGACAATAAAAAGGGAAGTATAAGAAAAATCAGGGAATATTTACCAAACAAAATATGTGAATATAAAATTTCCTGGCAGTTTAAAATTGCATGCCGGAACCGGGACTCGAACCTGGGACCTTTGCATTTCGCGGGCAAGCGCTCTACCGACGGAGCTATCCCGACACGACTCACGGTCCGTCCTCGCAACTTCTGCCAGTACCTCGCCTCCTACTTTCCAAATTTCACAGAAGTTCTCATGCGAACCTTGCAAGACTAGCACTTCTGGAAGAAAGGATATGGCGGAGACATGGCTTATCCACAGCCTAAGGGATGTTTCCAGAATGAAATTTTCACTCTGCAAGGGAGTGTGCGCTGATATGAATCTTCCTGGCACATTAAAATTGTGTGCCGGAACCCGGACTTGAACCTCTGGCCATTGTCTTTCGCGGACACGTGCTCTACCACTGATCTATCCAGACACAACTCACGGTTCGTCCTCACAACTTTACTTCTGCCAGTACCACGCCTCCTACTTGCAAGGTTCGCAGGAACTTCTGTAAAGTTTGGTAAGTAGGAGGCGAGGTACTGGCAGATGCAAAGTTGTGAGGAAGGCCCCGAGATAGCTCAGTGGTAGAGCGCTTGCCCGCGAAAGGCAAAGGTCCCAGGTTCGAGTCCCGGTTCCGACACATAACATCGCACACTCCGCTGCAGAGCGAAAGTTTCATTATGTGAATATAAGTTCGTAGGCTTCCACAACTAGTTTATTTTCAATAAAATAATATTCGGTGTTGTTCCGCGGGATTGCGAAGCACAAACAAACAAATTGCCGGCGTTTCGGCCAGTAAGCAGTAGTCCTCTTCATGTCTATTGTTGACCGCCCTGAAGAAACCATTGCATTGTGGTCGAAATATCGGCAATTCCTTTACTTCATGTTTTTTATGACGCGGCAAAACATCCAAAATTATTTTATTCAAAAAGATGTAGATGCAGATTTGAGTCTACTTTATTTTGCGGACAATCTACAACAGCACTTGGCGTATGCAGTCCACGAATTGGGATGAGTATGCATAAAGCAGTGCGTTGACCGAAAAGGAGAATATTTTCGGAAACATTGTACGATTAACAGTGGTCTGTTTTACAGTTATGGTAAGAAGACGGTCTAGAGAGTGCCATTTAAATTTATTGCTTACAGGTGTAGATCCTAGCGTGGAATATCGTAAGAGATATAAGAGTGTTCAGATTGAGATCGAGAGCATTTGCAGGATTCCACAGCGTCTTCTCCTCCCCTTGTCAACATTGAGGTAGTTGTGGTTTTCAGTCTGGAGACTGGTTTGATGCAGCTCTCTACCCTAGTCTATCCTGAGCAAGCTCTTCATGTCATCAATAAACAGTGGACTGTACACTTGTGTTAGTTAGTATTGTTGTAAACGGAAAATACCTTGCAAAATAAGTTTTTTTTCGGGTAAGAAAGCCTTATTTTCTGTGCCAAGCAGACTTCCCCCCTGGCCTGGTGCAGGTGTTTATACAAACTGGCGCAGTGACGCTTGTCCGGCGCGCTGTTTACCGGCGTCGCGTGCCCACATGTGTCGCGGCCTACTTCTCCTTCTCAGCCCTGCCGCCGCAGCAGGTGCTGCCATCTCGTGGCCGCCGAGTCACGCTCTACCTGCTGCCGCTCCCGGCGGCGGTGTGACACAACCTCCCGCTTTTAGCACCAAACACTCCGCGTCTGTTGTGGTGTTCGTTTACGCTACAGTTTCTGCGGGAGCTACTACCGATGTCAAACGCCGCTACTAATTTTAAATTTCCACTTTTACAGATGTATCTGTCAAAATCTCCTCAGTTATTGTTGAAATCAGAGTGTGAGTATTAGATGAAGACAAGTTGCATGAAAAACAGTCTGTGTTTCGGGCTGTTGGAGGCTGTCGGGACCAGGTCTTTATCTTACGGCAGATAACGTAGAAATGCTATGACTAGCATAGGGAACTGTATCTATGTTTTATAAATGTAGAAAAGGCTTACGGCCGTGTTCCTTGGATGAAGTTATTGTCAGCTCTACAAGATTATGTAAGGAAGCAAACATCTGCAGGTAATTAAAAGGTCTTTACGTAGTCAGGCAGCGGAGTAGATAGTAGATTGAGTTCAGGAAGACAAAGCTGCAACCTGTCACTACTGTTGCCCATATTATTTATGGATCACATGTTGAAAACGATAGATTGGCAGGGTGAGATTAAAATAGGTGAAAAGAGAATAAGCAGTATGAGGACGATTTAGTGGCGATGGCAGATTGGACTGAAAGGCTGCAATCTAGTATTGCAGAGCTAGATCAGAGATGTAAGGGTTATGCTACTAAGATCAGAATCTCCAGAATGAAAGTATTGTCTATTGGAAAGAGATTTAAACAGATTCGGTGCAAAGTAGGGGGATCATAGAACAGGTTGCCAATTTCAAATACTTACGATATATTTTCTCACAGGATGGCAACATAGTGAGAGAACTCGAATCAAGATATAGCAAAGGTAATGCAGTAAGCGCTCAGCTACAATCTACTCTCTTCTGCAAGAAGGAAGTCAGTACCAATGTTGAGTTAGCTCAATCTTTCGCTCAACTTTGTTATATGAGAGTGAAAGCTGGGTGGATACAAGTTACCTTATGAATACGACTAAAGTTTCATGTATCAAAATTGCGAGGATGATTGAAGGGCCGCGGTGGAGTGGCCGAGCGCTCTAAGGCACAGGTAATCCGCACCTCTTGCTTTGTGCTTCTTCACTACTGAATATGCAGCACCTGTATGGCAGAACTCCAGCCATGCCAAACAAGTAAATATTTACCTAAATGAAACAGGACGAATTGTAACCGACTGCTTGCGGGCAACCCCTGTTGACAAAGTCTACCACCTAATGGGCATAGCACCTCCAGACATTCGAAGGAGAACAGCAGCTGAAATGGAAAGAAAGAAGTGAGAGACGGTACAGAGACCCCCCCCCCCCTCTGTTTAGAAGCAAACATCAACCACCAAGACTCAAGTCGAGAAAAAGTTTCCCCCGCACAACGCAACCAATCCAGGCATCACCTGCAGAGCATAGGATACAACTCTGGCGTAGCTCGTCATCAGAAAAATATTGGGACAACCCCAAGAAAGAACTTGCTACAGGTCATCACCTCCCAAACGAGACATGGAACGTATTCAATAGACTGAGAACTGGAGTATCTCAGGATGAGGAGATCACGAAGAAAAGGGGATATATTTCACGGGACGAATATGTGAGTGCGGTGAACCTCAAGACCATCAGCAGCTACTCAACTGCAGGAAACTGTCAGAAACTGTTTCCACGGACGAGATGATTATCGCCAATGATAAGGCAGTCTGTACAGCGGAAACTGTCAGAAACTGGTTCCACGGACGAGATGATTATCGCCAATGATAAGGCAGCCTGTACAGCGGAATTCTGGGCAGCACATGGAATGTAAATATGCACATATTCTCTGTAATCCTTGTATAATATTTTCTGAACTCGTATAAATAAAATCTTCTTTTACCTCTCTTCTTCATTTTTTCTTTTATATTTTCCTACTTCTTGTATACTAGTTGTTAAATGTATAATACAGATGTGATGTAGACAGAGCTTCGCGAAGCCGCGGCCTCAGCTGTGTAGCAGGAGGGCTGCCAGGCAGGGGGTCGCGGTTTGTTGCTGAGTGGAGCACTGCGGCCCGCACTGAATTTGTTACATTTCGAGCTCTACTGGTCCAAATGCAGCATAAAATGATGCCGCTTGATAGGAGCAGAAACTGACTGTAGCCCAACAGGCAGAAGTTGTTGTGAATGATTTCTGATCCATGTGCACATTATGCCTGTTATCACGTCTAGTGGTGCAACGAGATGGGTCTAATCGTTCCCGTCGGTCCGTCGTTGCCTCCTGCATCTAGTAATTACAACCCGGAATCACACGATATGCGGATTCCGCAATACCTATGGATAATTATTCTTCCTCGATCGAAATCCGAAAAAGCTCGCTGCTTTCTAGAAGGCATACTGAAACTGCTTACGCAAAACAACCACACGAAAGAGCAATTCCAGTGCGTCCACATGGCTCTAAAATATTCAAATGTTTGTAGAGCTTATGGGACCTCACTACGGGGTCATCAGTCCCTAAACTTACAAACTACGTATGAACTAGCTAATGCTAAGGACGGCACAAATATCCATGCCCGAGGTGGGATTGGAACCCCCGACCGTAGTGGCCGTGCAGACCGTGACTGGAGCGCCGCAGTCCCCTCGGCCACCGCGGCCGGCCACATGGCTCTCTGTTCCCTTTATGCAACGCTTGCATGCAGGTGGCGCTACTGGGGACTCGTGGTGCGCGCCTGCGCTGAAATGCTGAACACGTGCATTTCCTGTCCTCCCAAACGCATGTTGCAAATTCCGCCTTATTTTGTTAGATTTTTTTTGGTGGTGTGGTGTGGGGGTAGCAGTATGTTAACTAAAGCCCGCCTCAGACGATGCTTGATTTGCTACTGGATTGCATGCTGGGAGCTGCGGTGGCAGCAGTGATGGTTGCTGAGATGGAAAATGACGTCATTGCCTGCTCCGCTGCGGGCTCGTGTGCTGGAATTCGGAGATAGGACATGTCCTATTTTCCGGATTTTTGTCTGTTGTGGATTTTAACGTTAGCGAATGAGGAAGATGCATTTCGTCACGTGAGCATATGTTTTCCAAGCTTGCCGCTAGAGTATACTGATGCTACTTTGTTTGTGAGCTCCAAGCTTTGTGTTGACAACTTTTGTGTTGCTAACAGCGTATTATCAGACAAGATATGTATTATATAATAAAAAGTTTAATGCAGAACTTTTCATACAATGTGTCAAAATTGAAAAGGTATCTTGATATAATGTATAAAGACGTTCGTTTACAAAATCATGTTTATTAACAAATCCTTTTCATCAGGCGAATTTAATTATTTTGGTAACTTGCGCAAGTTCGTCAAATAATATCGTCAAAAAACTTTGTACTTTATCATGGCGAGATAACCAGAAACGACTCTATAGTCTGCAGTTAGCGCTCTCACGTCGTTTTCTCCGCCTTATTTCTTCAATAAATACAAACACGGCCGGCCGCGGTGGCCGAGGGGACTGAGACGCTTCAGTCACGGTCTGCACGGCCACTACGGTCGGGGGTTCGAATCCCCCCTCGGGCATGGATATTTGTGCCGTCCTAGTTCGTAAGTAGTTCATAAGTAGTTTGTAAGTTTAGGGACTGATGACCCCGTAGTTAAGTCCCATAAGCTTTACAAACATTTGAACATTTTTTGAAACACGCTGATTTCTCGTCCACTGCGCTTTGCTACCTATTACAGCGTCCGTGTTGACACTTTCAAGTCTCACTCCTCTTCTACCGTTCTAGGGTGAACGAAGCATCGTGTGCAGCCAACCTCGCACAAAAGCCATCGCAGTGCCCAGCGCAACAGCACGCTTGACAGACCCCTGTGTAAACAATCACGGATTCCAGCAGCAAATCAAGCGTCGTCTGAGGCGGGCTTAAACGATAGGAATCAGAATGAACATCGTTTTTCTGGTTCACGCACGAAAATGACATCTATAGCTGAGGTGAAAGAGCTTTACTTTTGCCCCGAGAGTCTGGCGCAGTAAGAAAAATGGGCAGCTGAGCGATACCAGCTGGAACATCCAGAGAAGCGCGGTCGCGCGCCTGCGAACGGAAAAAGTGCGTGGCGAAGCTGTGCGCGGCAGGAACGGTAGTGGCGACTGGCGAGTGGCGGAGCGAGTGTTCTCTCCGGGTAACGGGAAGAGCAAGAGCAGCCGCTTTCCTGCGCCTCGCCGATGACTTTCCTCTGGACGCCGCGCACCTACCCAGCTGTACGCCAACAACACCAACCCGCGTACCCAATACTGAACGTCGTGCAAACGTGCCAACAAGCGCTACAACCACTTCAGCAAAGTGTTTCAGTTTTATCCATAGTGCATTCCTGCCAACCTTCAAAATGTAAAAATCAGGACATCCAGTTAAAAAAATCGGGAGATTCTTCAAAAAATCAGGAGATACATCCTATCAAAAACTGTGCCGCACTTTACAATAAACCTTAAAATAACTGATTTTAGTCTCTTCCCATCACCTCATAACGCTACATAATGCCTACAAAAAAACACTTGCGGTAACCCAAATGCTGATTACATCCTTATATTTTTTCGATTTTTCGGAACTAAGACATATGAACATAGGGCCGATTTAATTATAACTGAAATGTTTGAAATCCAAAGCGACAAAACTGCTGACGTCATCGGTCCCTAGTCTTACAAACTACTTAAACTAACTTATGCTAAGAACAACAGACCCACACATCCATGCCCAAGGAAGGACTGAAACCTCCGTTGCAAGACGGGTTAGACCGCACGGCATTTAAAGTCCATGAGGTGATAAAACTGTTGGCCTGGTTCCCACTCTATCCCATATCCCATATTTTGACATTTATAAAACTAGCGAGTGCTAGAAATATCTCACAGCCAACTAAACTCGTTCGTATGTTGACTACTCATATCAGAAGAAGTATTGCACAAGATCAGTACCCAGAACAAGCACCTCTGGCAGTAATAACGGCCTTGATAGCCTAGACATTGAGTCAAACAGAGCTTGGATGGCGTGTACAAGTACAGATATCCATGCAGCTTCAACACGATACCACAGTTCATCAAGAGTAGTGACTGACGTATTGTGACGAGCCAGTTGCTCGGCCACAATTGACTGGACGTTTTCAATTGGCGAGAGATCTAGCACCGGCCGCGGTGACCGAGGGGACTGAGGCGCTTCAGTCACGGTCTGCACGGCCACTACGGTCGGGGGTTCGAATCCCCCCTCGGGCATGGATATTTGTGCCGTCCATAGTATAAGGTAGTTGATAAGTAGTTTGTAAGTTTAGGGACTGATGACCCCGTAGTTAAGTCCGATAAGCTTAACAAACATTTGAACATTTGAGAGATCTAGAAATGTGCTGGCCAGGGCAGCAGTCTAACATTTTTCGTATCCAGAAAGGCGCGTAGGACCTGCAACATGCGGTCGTGCATTATCCTTCTGAAATGTAGGGTTTCGCAGGGATCGAATGAAGGGTATAGCCATGGGTCGTAACACATCTGAAATGTAACGGCCACTGTTCAAAGTGCCGTCGTGCGAGCAAAAGGTGATCGAGACGTGTAACCAATGGCACCCCATACCATCAAGCCGGGTGATACGCCAGTATGGCGATGACGAATACACGCTTCCAATGTGCGTTCACCGCGATGTCGCCAAACACGGATGCGACCATCCTGATGCTGTAAACAGAACATAGATTCATCCGAAAAATGACGTTTTGCTATTCGTGTACCCAGGTTCGTCGTTGCGTGCACTATTGCAGGCACTCCTGTCTGTGATGCAGCGTCAAGGGTAACCGCAGCATATGTTCTCCTAGCTGACAGTCCATGCTGCTGCAGATGTCGTCGAACTGTTCACGCAGATGGGTGTTGTCTTGCAAACGTCCCCATCTGCTGACTCAGGGATCGAGACGTGGCTGCACGATCTGTTACAGTCCTGCGCATAAGATGCCTATCATCTCGACTGCTAGTGATACGAGGCCGTTAGGATCTAGCAAGGCGTTCCGTTTGCCTCCCTGAACCCACCGATTCCATATTCTGTTAACAGTCATTGGATCGCGATCAACGCGAGCAGCAATGTCGCGATACGATAAACCGCAATCACGGTAGGCTACAATTCGACCTTTATCAAAGTCGGAGACGTGATGGTACGCATTTCTCCTCATTACACGAGGCATCACAACAACATTTCACCAGGCAACGCCGGTCAACTGCTGTTTGTGTATAAGAAATCGGTTGGAAACTTACTTCGTGTCAGCAAGTCGTAGGTATTGCCACCGGCGCCAACATTGTGTGAAAGCTCTGAAAAGCTAATAATTTGCATATCACAGCATCTTCTTCCTGTCGGTTAAATTTCGTGTATGTAGCATGTTATATTCGTGATGTAGCAATTTTAATTAAAAAAATGTTTGTAGACCTTATGTGGGACTTAACTACGAAGTCATCAGTCCCTAAACTTACAAACATGAACTAGCTAATAATAAGGACAGCACAAATATCCATGCCCGAGGGGGGATTCGAATCCCCGTCCGTAGTGGCCGTGCAGACTGTAACTGGCGCGTCGCAGTACGCTCGGCCACCGCGGCCGGCAGCAATTTTAATGGTCAGGGGTCTATATACTTCGAAAACCATCCTACAGTGTGTGCTTTTTGTACCATCGTCGCTTCGTCCTTTTTTTTCATTTGCCTATAGTTCGCGAGGAGAAAAAAATTGCCGGCAAGACTCCGCGTGGATTTTTCATTGTCTTTTAGTAAAATACAGTATACCAGAATTGTGGACTCAGGGTGTATAGCTGTAGAGGCTGTTCACAGGAAGATGACAGTCTTTTTTGGTGGAGTAGGAGTGTGTTTCACACAGTTGTCATAGTTTCTCGAAGCCGTGGAGCACGGATTGCAGAAAATCTTCTTCTTTATTTAACGAAGACACGTACGTGGTAAGTATAGTGCTCTTTCTGTTCGAACGTTGCGGTTGCGACGGTCTGTGTATTAAAACTGAAGAACCCCACACCTGCAAAAACAGGAGTGAAACCCTAGTTGTGAAATAATGAGGCCTACTAAATGTGAGGGAATTATACGGTGCGGAGAGGCGCGAAAACACAAAGTGTAGGGCTTTCACTCCACCGTGGGACCGGCCGCATCTCAACGGAGTGTTGAAGCACTGTGCGGGTCCTGGCCACATGGCACTGTAAACCACTGGGCTGACAGACAAATGTCTGGTATGTGTGCAGTGACGCGGACATGCGAATGCGTGTACGTTTTGTATTCAGATTTCATCTTCGTTTTGAATCACATACATCCCGTGACATTGCATGGAAGTTCACCTCTACTTTCTAAGGACGTATGCAAAACCGTACAAGGACCGTGTCACCGATCTGGGTTCTGAATAGAACAGCGGTATTAGTAAAGTGTAAGTCTTACGATTACTATTGGCTCACAATGCCAAGTGTAGCAACGTTTATGATGTGTGGATATTGCAAATGGGTAAGATACGATATGAGAACGAATTTATGAAGAGTAAAGACAGCAACCGCTGTCACAGCGTCGAACAACACAGCCAAGCCTGTCGGAATAACGTTTGCGGCCTGTATCTAACTATACTACCGCTATGTATCTACGAGTGCGACTAAAATTTAAGTATTTTATCACTAACTACAGCTACCAGTCATGTTGCTGTTGTGATCTTCGGTCCGCAGACTGATTTGATTCAGCTCTCCACGCTACTCTGTCCTGTGCAAGCGTCATCATCTGAGAATACGAACGGCAATCTATATCGTTTTAAATCTGCTTACTGTATTAGTCCCTCGGCCTCTCTCTACGATTTTTACCCCACACACTTCGTTCCTTGGTGTCTCAGAATGTGTCCCACCAACCTATATCTTCTCCTAGTCAAGATATGCCAGAAACTCCTTTTCTCCCCAATTCTGTTGAGCACCTCCTCGTTAGTTACGTGATCTACCCAACTAATCTGTTTTTATTTTTTGACGACATCATCCTGAGTTGACCCCGCCCAGAGGTTCGAATGTAATATTTTACCCAAGAGGATGTCATCATCATTTATTCATAGAACAGAGCAGCATGTCATCAACAAAAGTAACGACTGTAGTTTCCCTTGCTTTCAGCCTTTCGCAGTAACTGCATGGCAAACCCACATTAGCTGATGTTACAATGCCAGCTCAGTCAATCATCCAGACTGTTGCCCCTGAAACTATTGAAAAGGCTGCTGCCCCTCTTCAGGAACCACACGTTTCTCTGGCCTCTCCACAGATACCCCTTCGCTGTGGTTGCACCTACGGTATGGGACGCAAGCCACCCAACACCTCCTAGAAGACAAGGCCTTACAACAGGCCGTGCCTACGTCACACTTAGAGGCCGCGGCCGCCATCTGACTGGCCGGCCGCTGCGCGGCGGTGGGCGTGCCCCAGCCAACAGCCAGTGAGGTGGCCTCCAGTCATGCCACCAGTCATAACAAACTCTAATCATACTCTAGAGTATGCCCCTGACAATGATCTTGCTTTGTCGAGCTGTCTATCCTATTTTTAACTGAATTAGTCTCTGTTGCCTGTTTTATTTTGCACAATGGTAAATTTTGCTTGTTTGTTATGTACGTGGGTGTGTCAGTGCTCTACTGCGATTGTAACAGAAAAGTTTTTCGCCTCTTCTATTTTATATCCATTTTTAACCTTAAGACATATGAGGATATCTCAAATTATGTTTTTTATATTATAATAGCGTCATTTGTAGATATTAATTGAACTTCCCTCATTCCTCCCCCCCCCCCCAGTTTCGGTCCCCCTCTATTTCTGCTTCCAAGTTCCCTCTCCCCCGCCACTTCGATATGTCCGTAGGACAAATTCTATAATAAAAAATTTTCTAACTTTGACTGTATGGTTCTTGTATAACATGTTGAGAATTAACCACCAAGTATTCAACTTCTGTCAAATTACTGATAATTTTTCTACATCGTTGTATATTTTTTTGTCACATACAATAAATTCATAACCATCATATATAATTAATATGCATAATCATATGTGCTATAGCCTCACTATACGCTTTGTAATGACTTCCTCTTCAGCTCCTATTGTCATCACGCTTGTAGTCTGCATATATCCGTGTAACTAACAAATTATTAAATCCATGTATCTGCATGTACGTGGCTAGGCCACAAAAAAGGTATAATATAATGTAAAGCGCCACTTTTTTAATATTATTATATGTAACCTACTACTACAATGTGCCATATGAAAAAGTTTTTTAGTTTTCAAAATGACAAGCCAAGATCGCACACTAACAATTTATTAAATGACGACCGGTTTCGGTGCACTGTGTCAACATCATCTGCTGACACAGTGCACCGAAACCGATCGTCATTTAATAAATTGTTAGTGTGCAATCTTGTCTTGTCATTTTGAAAACTATAAAACAATTAGATCGCCTCCAGACCAGACTATGTCAGGTAATCTTGAAAAAGTTTCTATTTTTGTAGATGAAAATCTGATGATGGTGAATCCGAAACATTTTACAGAAGCCACACTGTATATGAAGTGTGACTTCTAATAATAATAATAATAATAATAATAATAATAATAATGTGATCTGGCTAGCTTTTCAGCAGCACTACACATTCATTGGTACAAGAAACTGTAATGTTCCTGTATCATTGCCACTGATTATGAACCTGATGTGACTTGAAAACTAATTATGAAAGAATAAAAAGCATCCTTAAATCTGGCTGCATATGTATACCAAAATAAATCGCCAATTTTACTATTACCTAAAATCTGTAAAACACGATTCCTTGCAACCTAAAGTCAGTACGGAGTACAGGAAAGTGCGCCTAGTCCGCCTGGTGGGAGTTAAAGAGTCAATTAGAGAGGAGTTGGCGCTGCAGATGGCGGCGGCAGGCGTGACCCCGTTGGGCGCTGCTAGCGGTTCATCCGCGCTGCCGCATTCCACGCAGGCCTCCATGTTGCTAACACTGAATACAGCGACGCGGATACGACTGGGCTACACTGCCAGTCTGAACTCCTGAGCTCTATAATCATACCTCAAGTTAACCGTGAAAGCAAAATGTTCAAATGTTTGTTAAGCTTATGGGACTTAACTACGGGGTCATCAGTCCCTAAACTTACAAACTACTTATGAACTACTTACGAACTAGGACGGCACAAATATCCATGCCCGAGGGGGGATTCGAACCCCCGACCGTAGTGGCCGTGCTGACCGTGACTGGAGCGCCTCAGTCACCTCGGCCACCGCGGTCGGCAACCGTGAAAGCCTCATACAAAATCCTCTAGAGGTTTCAGATTTTCGTGTATTGGGAGAAAAAGACTTAACGGTTACAGAAAAAATCAGGAATTCTTCGAGTTCCACGATCCTATTTTGATGAAAATTATACTTGTTTTATTTCATTTGTGCCTGCAGCCTTGTGTATGTCTTTTAAGGACATATTTAAAATACAAATGAAACCAAAAAGCTGCTTTGTTTAATGCTTTATATATAGCAAAATGCCGGCCGCGGTGGCCGAGGGGACTGAGGCGCTCCAGTCACGGTCTGCACGGCCACTACGGTCGGGGGTTCGAATCCTCCTCGGGCATGGATATTTGTGCCGTCCTAGTTCGTAAGTAGTTCATAAGTAGTTTGTAAGTTTAGGGACTGATGACCCCGTAGTTAAGTCCCATAAGCTTAACTTTAAAAAAAAAAAAAAAAAAAAAAAAATATATATATATATATATATATATATATATATATATATATATATATATATATATATATATCAAAATATTACAATATTTTGGCTCTGTGGCCAATAATCGGGCTATCTACGGATAAACATTTTATGTTAAATAGATTAAAATAGGGCTAATTACAATTTTGGTATTTTTTAGTTACATTTTAGCCCATACTTACGTCCACATTGCATCGTGGAGAAGTAATTTTAACCGCGGAGGATCGGCCGAGCGCCTTGACACGCTATGTTGCGATGCGCAAGGCCATTCCCGTCGGAGGTTCGACCCCCCTCGTGCATGAATGTTTGTGCTGTGTTTAGTAATAGGTAGTTCATAAGTAGTTTGTAAGTTTAGAGACTGATGACCCCGCAGTTAAGCTTCTATTAAAAAAATAAAATAAAAATAAATAAATAAATAAATTATTGTAATAGCTGCATCTAATTGCAGTCTAAATATTTTTTCAGATCGTAATTATATAAATTTACGCTTGTCAGGTTATGAATTTATTAAATATTCACAGAATATATGACATCAACTGCGATTGGGCAAAGCTGAAAATGTGTACCCAGCCGGGATTCGAACCCGGGTCTCCTGCTTTCTACGCAGTTGCGCGCTGACCCCTACACCACTGGGGACACAGTGATCACCGCACCTGCAAGGACTACCTACGCAAGCAGTTTATGTCATATATTCTGTGAATATTAAATAATAACAACTGCAGGATCAGAAGTGACGCCTGTTCTTCGGAACAGACGCCACATGTATATATATGAATTTATTATTGCTTTTTATGATATTTGCGTCTGATAGTTCCTCCAGCGGTGATCTATGGTTACAGTTTATTTCTTTATATTGTAGAATCTATGGCATGGTACTTAGAGTATAAATATCTATGTTATGGTAGTTGCGATATTTATTATGTTATAGCTAGACAACTTTATTGCAATTTTAGAATCGAAATAGGTATAGTCAAAGTATCGCACTTACCACACCATAGATATTTGTACTCCACGTACCGTACCATAGATTCTACGATACAAACAAATAAACAATAACCATATAGCAACGAGCTTAAGTTTCATAGAGTGGCTAACCCAGGAGTTAAAGCGCTTTTTGCTGCAACTTGTGTAAACTCGGCCGCCATATTTTTGGTGGTCAGTAGACTTGAGAGTACTCTGTCTATCGTATGATGTTATTGACCTTGAAGTGTTGTATTTAGTGTATATTGTCTGTACAATTTTTTCCTGTTGAAATATGTCTAAAGTGTGTACCAGGATTTAAACGCACAAATCGAAGTGATAAAACGACAAGTACGTCATGCAAGAACATCAAATGTTTTGCCTTGTTTGAGCTCAGTCTGTCTATACTTACATAAAATTCTTGACTAATGGCACTTAGCTGCCCCAAGTGTGAAGTTTCAGATGACCTATCCTGCAATTCTGCGCTCTAAAAACGATTGTGACGTGTGTGACCATGTTGGGGTCTTTGCAGATTCAGCCATGTGTGACTACAGAAATTTCTCTGTGCACACTGTTATCAGACAACTGTTGTCTTCGCATTCGTTGCGGGAGTGTCACACCTCTAATTTCTTATCTGACATAATCAAAATCTGCGTAAGCGGACAAGCCAATACCGCAAAAAAAAAAAAAAAAAAAAAAAAAAAAAAGAGAGAGAGAGAGAGAAAGCTTGCATGGAACTCTGAACTTCGCTCAGACCGGTTCTGGCAAGCTTGTGTTGCCATCTTAAGATTTCTTAATACTTTAATATTCAGGTAAAGCAGCCATAAAGCCGAAGATTGGTTTCAACACCATAATGTGGCACAAGACATGGTCCTGTCTGGAGGTAATGTTGTTGCCTTCCTCCAGCCTATGAACTGACGTAACCAGCCAGCTATAGTGGTCTGAGGGGGAAGGGAGGCTACAGTTTAACGTGAATTCCGAACCATGAGGCAACTCGGCATTTTTGACATCAATAACATTGCCAAAGGTTAAAAAAGAGAAGGTTCACGGTGGAATTCTTAGGACTGACAATGGATACGTAGTATGGCATCAGTTGTGGACGTAGAATCGTTTTTTTTTCCTTTTTTTCTTTTTTTCTTTTTTTTTCTTTCGATGTTGATCTATGGGTTTATTATTCAGTTTTTTTTCTTTTTTCTGACCGAACGTTCTGACCTACAACGTTCGTAAACGCTAAGCCCCCGGCCACACGACACTACATTGTGATATTTCGTCACTACAATTAAATCTACGCTCGGACACGAGTACGACAAAAATAAAATATCACTTATGTCTAACGTAAAACATGCTTCATATATGCCGCAAGCTCTTCACTGCAACACTGTGCTTATCTGTTTACAAACTTTGCAAACTGTTTACAAAATTTGCAGACACTGACTAGCTGTAATTACAAAGTGACGAAATTGACTACGTAATGTTGAAGTCTTAAGAGAGCTGAAGATGGCAGCACCGAGTTGTCCAAACCGGTCTGAATAGAGTTCAAAAAAGTGATACTGAAGCATTTGCTCACGCAGATTTTTGAGTATACACTATTAGATCGCATCCGCGGCTTGCGGAGTGTGCGAATCTCCTTACATCGCTGCTGTTGTTACAGTGCAGCCAGCGAGCTGCATGACTCACTTACGGCAGATGGCCTCTGGCGGGCTTCGTTAAGTTTCAACTATCGAGTGCGGCAGGAGCAGCGGTGGCCAGCAGATCCCACTAGCGAACAGGCAAGGAAACTGCCACTAATCAAAGGACACACTTTTTGTTCTAAATATTATCTTCTATAAATGTCACATATTTTATTAATTATTTCGAATTAATGTGTTACTAATTAATGTGAATGAGGTATGGGTAGGGAGTAAAAAAAAAAAAAAATAAAGAAAAGAAAAATTACAAGAGAAGGTTCACGGAGGAATTCTTAGGACTGACAATGGATACGTAGTATGGCATCAGTTGACTACGTAATGTTGAAGTCTTAAGAGAGCTGAAGATGTAATGTTTAAAAGGTTTGTAATTATATTTATTTTATGATACTGGGGAAACATTTCAGGTAACGTGGAGATACTTGAGCAATATTTTTTTCAAATTTATTTATCCGGTAAGTGTCCCATAAATGTTGAGTTATTATGATTGTTCAAAGAATGAAAGCAGAATGGCGCGGTTTACAATTGCTAGCTGATTGGCTCTAATAAAGCCAGTCACAAGAAGGGTGATTCGTGCTTCTAAAGCCTACGGCGTAAATTACCGTTAAGTCCAGCCTGACTGCTGTGGCTAGCCGCGGTGGCCGAGGGGACTGAAGCGCTCCAGTCACGGTCTGCACGGCCACTACGGTCGGGGGTTCGAATCCCCCCTCGGGCATGGATATTTGTGGCGTCCTAGTTTGTAAGTAGTTCATAAGTAGTTTGTAAGTTTAGGGACTGATGACCCCGTAGTTAAGTCCCATAAGCTATACAAACATTTGAACATTTTGACTGCTGTGAAATAGTAATGTATATTAGATTGACGTTATCGATGATCAAATGTACTAAATACATTTTATTATTGACAGTGGAATCCATAAATAATAAATTCCAAAAACTGGCTTTCAAGGCAGAAGCTACGAATATGTTCCAGTCCGCGAAGTAGCTATCTCATGGAGATTGTGCACATAAAATAAGAAGCATAAAGATGGGCAAATAGCTATGCTCTCTGCGCTCAAAATGCCGTAAATGTTACGGAAAGAACCTTAGCATGTCATCTTTTGAAATATGGACGACCATACCTATAAACAAAGGAGAAGGCGGGCACCTTTGCAAAGGTTCCATGCAAAGCAAAGCAAAGCAAATAAAAATAAAAAAAATAAAAAAATAAAAAACACTTGTTTAAACTATATATAGCTTGGAAAGGTGATTTTCGTTTAAGAAACTGATTTACAAGTATTATTTTAGAAACGGGACGAAGTTATTTGCAGTATCGGAAATTAATTTTGGCTAATTGAAAGCCGTTGTTCGTCTACCAAAAATTAAAAATAGTACATATCCCTGGGTCTTGTATCCCTACCCTCCACCCCTCCCATCAACCTCTCCCTACGAAACGTCGCATGGGCGCCCTTACTATGGTGCACTACAGTAATTCACAGACTACTTATTTACATATAAATTGAGAGTTCCACAACAGTTTCTCTCTATATATGTTAAGGCTAATTTCAGGAAACGACTAGGGATTTTGATACGGTTTTCACTAATAGACTGATTCATGAGGAAGGATTGTATTACGTAATTTAATACTGCTGCGGCAGGAAGTTGTTCGACCGAAGATACAGTTATTACTACTCGTGCCACTTAGTAGAGCAGAGAATATTTTCGTAACGGTATAATAATAATAAAAATACATGTCAAAATGTAGAAGAGTCAAGTAAAAGAGTTGTCAAGACGGAACGGTCGTCTTGCGCGAAGGCAGAATAAAGTCTGGTGATCCTAATACTGGATTGTGTAAAGGGCTAACAAGAAGCAGTAACCGAGGGAAACCATGATAGCGTATATCACCTCCCCAGAGCTTTTAGACTCGGAAACCCATCACACGCAAAGCAACTGTCCATACGATAAGGGTAAGCTGTCTGGAACAGGCTCTCAGACATCAGTCAGTATCCTTAAGCACCTGCACTTAAAGAGAAAATAAAACAACTTCAGAAAAATGCCTTGATGCCACACAGTTAATGGAATCTCCAGTTCATCACGAACTCCTTAGCAATATAATTATATTACTGAACAAGCCATCATCTCCGTTAGTAAAGAAACTGGTGGATATATGAGGGTTGGAACTTATATAGTGACAACTATTTATTCATAGCCGATACAAAAGCATTACATGTTTGCACCTGTCATTCAAAGTGCAGAACCCGTTACCAGAGATGTAGAAGGCGTAGTATACCATTAGCAGAATCTGTTCTGTTGATGGTGCGAATGCAGCAGTCTACTGCCTGTCGAATCTCTGGGACAGTTCTGAAGCGAATGCCAAGAAGTGCTTCCTTCATCTTCGGAATCGAATCAGTCATAAGGGCTTAGTCCGGGGATATGTTCAAATGTTTGTAAATCTATCGGACCAAACTGCGTGGTCATCAGTCAGTAGCTTACAAACTACTTAACATAAGGTAAACTAACCTACGGACAACACACACACACACACACACACACACACACACACACACACACACACATGCCCAAGGAAGGAGTCGAACCTCCGACGGTGAGCAACCACACGCTCCGCAGCGAGGCGCCTTAGACCGCTCGGCTACTCCACAGCGGATTAGTTCGGGGAATATGGTGAATGGTACAATACTTCCCAGTCCCATCGACCGAAAACAGCAGCCACAGCTTGCGATGTATGCGCCCGCGCATTGTCGTGCAAAATGACGGCAGTGTTGCCCCTCTTGAAAACCTAGTTGACACTGTCGTGCTGTTTCGAAGACATAGTGCCACCATTACGTTAGGCCGCTCGTTCACAAGTGACTGTGTTTCCCTCCATTGTGCGAACGCCGGCGACGTGGGACGGGCGAGTCGATTTGCTCGAAGGTAAGGCAGGTACGTCAACAACGTGTGCTGTCAGCGACAATAATAGATTACATACCAGTGTCGCCACTATTTAAGTTCCAACCATCGTATTATCCCCAATAATCAGACGAGAGTGGAAGACTATTTTTCTATCAGAGGCGTGATGAGGTTTCACTACTTGACTACGAAATAACTATTCTTGCAGATTTTCATGTTGTCTAAGATAAAAGCAGACAAGTGAGCTAGTCTCGTCTTACAATGCGTCAACACGAAGGTAATCTATGGTTATCGCGAAAACTATCTTTGGATGAATTATGGAGAAAATAAATTTAAAACGACCGCTTTTGCAGCAATTTTATTTCTACAAAATTGTATATAATATAAAAACCAGTGGATGTTTTCTTCTTTGCGTGAGACATGTGTTTTCTTTCGCATTTCAAAAACTGAGATTTGTTGACCTTTATTTTTTTCGTCGACGGGAATTGTCTTTAACATTACATCTACCACTCACTGAATGTGTTAGCGAATTAGTACCACTATGGCCACAACATTAGCAAAAGCACCTATAAATTAGAAAGTATATCATCAAGAAATAAATCATCGACTACTAATGATGATTGGGGCAGAATGTAAAATGTTCAAATGTTTGTTATGCTTAATGGTCTTAACTGTGGGGTCATCAGTCCCTAAACTTACAAACTACTTATGAAATACCTTATACCAAAGACGGCACAAACATCCATGCCCGGGGGGGGGGGGAATTCGAACCCCCGACCGCAGCGGCCGTGCAGACTGGCACGCCGCAGACCGCTCGGCCACTGCGGCCGGCTTCGTCTGAACACAAAATCTTGACTCAACCGCGAACAGAAGCCGGCGCCATTTGTTACGACTCCAATCCTCATATTCCTCCGCCCAGTATCTGCCGACTAAATGATGACGTGGTTATAAAAGGACGCTGGCCGCGGTGGCCGAGGGGACTGAGGCGCTTCAGTCACGGTCTGCACGGCCACTACGGTCGGGGGTTCGAATCCCCCCTCGGGCATGGATATTTGTACCGTCCTTAGTTGTAGCTAGTTCATAAGTAGTTTGTAAGTTTAGGGACTGATGACCTCGTAGTTAAGTCCATTAAGCTTAACAAGCATTTGAACATTTTTTATAAAAGGACACACAACATAGACCTCCGTGCGTAGAGGCGATTTTTTTACTGTTTGTATTGATGTTGTGCCTCCTGTTGCAGCCTGGAAAGTACGTTGCAGCTGAATTGCATTCAGATCCTGGAAATTACACTTTGGGATACACCAATAGCTGGAGCCACCTCCGTCTGTCCAGCTTCAAAATTTCCTATGGCTCCCCATGCTTTAGATTCGGGTGAATCTCGTGTTGGCTTTGCGCTACCTGCTGACTACACTATCTGAACCCAACTGCTTGTGCAATTCGTTTGGCAGAGTAAAAATAAGTCAACACCAACTCCCTATGCAACAACTGTGCGTTATTACATCTCGGTTGCCGTAATGCTGTTGTCTTCACTTCGTAGCATCGACAGAAGGACGTCGAACCGTTTTAGTTCATTTTGCAGATGACAATACTTCAGTACCTAGATATCTCAACTGATCCTCTAATTTGAAACTTTAATTTTTTTCTGGCGTACTGAATGTTCAAATAACTTACGGGTATGCTGTCGGCAACATACCGTGAGCTGAGATCATCTACTTGTTTTGAGCAATGTAATTGTAAAGTATTTCTACGGAATTCTGAGGGGTTCGTGTCGTGATTTGAAACCTGTATTACCAGAATATGCTGCTTGACATGTAAAAAGTGAAAATGGCTTCATACGTGACAGTCCTTTCTTCGGTCGTCCGGTTTGTGAAATCAGAGCATCGCGCTATTACCCTGACCTTCACTTTCTCCTATTTTCGTTCACTCCGAAGCGAGACCGACGTGAATCCTGCCTGCCCCGATGCGGACTCCCCCCCCCCTCCTCCCTTACAACACACGCCGCCGTTCTGCAAAAACCGGTAATTTAATCCAGGGCTGCCTTAATGAGCAGCGTCGTGCGACTGCCTAGTTCTGTTGCTTACAGGTTCTGATCTGGGAGGGGGGGGGGAAGGATCTTGCGGTTCAAATGTTCTAATGTTTATAAATCTATCGGACCAAACTGCGTGGTCATCAGTCCGTAGCTTACAAACAACTTAAACTAAGTTAAACTAACATACAGAACAACACACACCATTGCCCCAGGGAGGACTCGAACCTCCGACGGCGAGCAACCGTGCGCTCCGCACGCAGTGCTTTAGACCGCTCGGCTACTCCACCGCGGCAGTCTTGAGGTTAATGAGTTTCCGGCAAGTTAGTACATTCCGCGTACTCACCTGAAGTTGGCAACCATTTGGTCTGTTGAAATATTGTGTCAAGTTGAATATGTCATCCGGCTGCAGACAAGAGGAGAATTTTATCAGCCCCCTCTACTGATAAAATTTGCAGAAATCTTTATATTTTTACTTATGTCAGTTTCCATACTTCCCAGCTAAATTTTAAAGAAGAAAAGTATTGTGAGAAATAATAGTCTCGAAAAGTGATAAGGAATTTTACCACAGAACATTTAACACAGAACATTTCAGCTTGCAAGAGGGCCTGTGTACAGTGGTGTGCTTGCAACCTGACCGATAATGGAGGAATTACCTACTGTCAACAACAAACCTGGCACAGTTCGTGAACCCACGAGTAGAACCCACAGACCACAGAAAGCTGTGAAAGGGAAGACAGAAAGAAAAGAAACCTTCATTAAGAAAATAACAGGAGTAAGTGACTTCCTGAATTTGGTCCTAATCGACGGAAATTAAACACTATTATTTCTGGTGTCGTAACAGACAAAGTTGCAAAAACTCGTCCCATTATCAAGTCGTCCATTAGGCATACCATATTCACAGAAAAACAAAACAACTTTTTTAATGATCTACTGTCATCTACTCTAGGTATCAAATAACTACAGTGGACGACAGTAGATCATAAAATCCTTATATGCTACAGACTTGTAGTGTTCAAATTTCGGTGTAAAATATTCTTTGTCATAATTGTACTGAAATAACACAGAATTTCCTTGTATTTTCATAGTTTAATTTCATTATACATTTCTAAATCTGTATATTCGCAGCCGAAACTGAAAAAACCGTAAAATAACAGACCATCACGAATTGGATGGTAATGAAATCGAGATTGTTGACATGGGGAAGGGGAAGAGCAATTTAGCGGCAATGTTAAAAACAGGATGGACCAATGAGAATAGAATATGGATTTATTTATTTTTTACCGGTCGTATGATATGTGCTTATATAAACCGAGACTTGCTTTGAGCCACTTAAGGATCGCGGATCGCGAGTAAACGTCCCTTTGTGGAAGCCATAAACTGATGCAGGCAAATTAGATGTACACCAAGGCTTCCGCGGCGGTCGCTGGCAATATTAGCTGAAATGGCGGTGGCTTTTGACATACTGATAATACGATGCAACGCCCAGAATAATTTTATTGCCATGCATAAATTATTCTAACGCAAATCTTAATACAAATAAAAAAATTGAGGTTTTTGTGCCTATATTTCACTCTGCAGCCAAAACTACACATAGCAAACGAATTGTGGTTGTGTGTGGTAGTAGGTATCAGTATCCCATTGTGCACTATGGTGGTAGAGGGTTGATAACGATATGGAGATGAAAGATATGGGAGGTGAATGTTACCGATTTATATAAAATTCTCCAGCAAAAACTACACAATGGAGACGAACGATCTGTCTGTGTTGCTGTAGTACAAAGTCTGCCGTTGTACACCATAGCAGTTGCGTGTTGATAGCTGTAAGAGAGTGGAAGATATAGTGGTTTAAAGTCGTCAGTTTATATGTAAATCGGACTAAAGACCAGTAATGACTTTTGAGACTATAATAGCAAAGAAGTTATATACAGCGAAATGTGATGCACATTCTTCAATTGTCTTCTGCAAAAAGCGTACGAATAACGAAAAATAAGTGCATATTGCAGTTTGAAAAGTAAAACTAGCAAGAAAGGTGGCAAAGCGCAAGAAAGAAATTTCATGTTCTCGATCCGTTTCTAAAAGACAGCAAACGGCGCTTGAAACTGAATCTACAGATGATAGAAACTTGAAATTTGTAGACGTTGTTTATCTTACACTGTAGGTATCAGCGATTTTTCGATATTCTCATCCCCAAGGGGGTGAATAGAGGATTAACGGTTTTTTGAAAATACGTTGCTATTAAGGCAATTTTGAAACAAGAAATACAAAACTTCGGATTTAGATTTTTTATTGGAACAAATAAATAAATAAATAAAAGAAAAAAAAGAAGAAGGTGATCCGATATTTTTGAAAATTCGAGCATTAAGCGTGTGAAATAAGGAAAAATCTTTTAAGGGTGTTACTAAGACTATTTTGATGCTAGAAATGCGAAAATTTGGATTTGTGGATTTGGAACCATGGTTAGAATTTTAAAAAATGTGTTTTGCGATGTTTTAGATTCTGTCATCAATGGTGCAATAGGGGGTGGCAAATTCCATCGAAATACTTCATTAGGAAAGCACTTTTAAAGCTAAATCTATTAAAAATTATATTAGAAGTAGAAACAACCAATGCAGTCCATCCAGTCTACGCGTGCGAAGTAGTGAGAATTAAGCTAGTATTTTATACATTTCTTGTTGATAAGTAATTTGTTATTATATTAAACATTTTATCGTTATTATTGTGAGAATAGTACACATTTACAGCACTTTAAAAAGCAGAGTGACGGCAAGTTGTGTTTGGCAGGAAGAAGACAGCAACAAACGGTGACCGCCCTCCTACCGCCCTTCCTCCCTACCCTCGGAAGCATACTCTATGTCTGATCCTGGTCACGAAGACTAACCGGTTTGCCGCTCTGCACGATAAGAAGCAGCGACGACGGGGCATCGGAGACTTGAGCTGCGGCTGTGCGTATCGCGGCGCAACGGGGACGAGGCATGAGCGCGGCGCTGCGCGGGTCAACGCCCCCCCCCCCTCCCCAGGACAGTTGTGGATGGGGCTGCTTTCTCCAGCCGCGGCTGCTGCTGGTGCTGGTGCGTGGCCGCCAAGGCCGGCACTGGACGCCGCGGGCACTTCGCGAAAGTCCGCGTTCCACACTGCGCTCGAGCCTCTGGCGGACGCGGACGCTCTGCGTCCAATAAACGACAGCCGCCACTCTGACGGTAATCGACGCTGTCCCAAACAATAACCCATTATATTACTCGGAATATACACATCAAAGTATTGATTTGATTTGATCTGATTTTTCCAGGGAAGCCAAAACAGTCTTGGTCCAGCCCGCCACTGCCCGCACCGAAACTAAGTTTATTGTGCGGTATCGCTCCCTGTATGTCTAGTAAAGTCAACCAATGCCCTTGAACAGTGCAAGGAGTCCCTTTACCAGTTCTTTATTAGATACAATTTCTTCGTGTCTGCTTGTCCCAAATGTTCTGTGCCTTTTAATCTCCAATGCAATGCATTCGAAGATTAGATGTGATGCAGTTTCATCACCGTCATCACAGATCCTACATTTAGGGTCCTCTTCTGTTATTCCCATTGTATGTAGGTGTTTTTTGAAATTCCCATGGCCTGTCAGCTATCCAACCATGAGTCTAATGTCTCTCCTGTTCAGGGCCAGGATTGCAGAGCTTCTTTTAAAACATGGCTTTGGCATCATTACCTTGCCATGTTTTTGTTGACGGACTTTGGTGCTGTCTTCTGAGCCAGTTACGTAGCTCCAATTTGATCATTGCCTTGGTGATTGTCAGGACAGGTTCCGGTCCAATAAATGGAGACTCTGCCCCCATCCTGGCTAATCTGTGGGCATGTTCGTTGCCACTGATTCCCGAGTGGCCAGAGACCCACAATAGGTTTACTCTTTTGCTTTCCCCCATCTCCACCAATTTTAGACCTTGTTGCAGCAGCTGCCAGTGATCTCAGGGCTGCCTGGCTGTCTGAATAATCACCTGTATACACCATTAACACATTTCTCCTGCCCCGGCGGAATAGCCTCATCCACTGAGGTGCCGTGCTGCGGTGCGTGCCGTCGTTCGCCTACGGAGGTTCGAGTCCTCCCTCGGGCATGAGTGTACGTGTTGTCCTTACGTTAGTTTAACTTGGTTTAAGAAGTTTGTTAGCTAGGGTAATGACCAAGCAGTTAAGTCCCATAGATTTACAAACATTTGAATATTTCTCCTAGACCTACACTAATAGGATTCGCAAAGTACGTTGTACTACCATAAAGGTGAAACCAACTTGCATATTCTTACTCTTCAGCCCTTTTCCCGCACGTGCAGGGTCGGCTTGTTATTGGGATTTGGCGTATTAATATTGACAGGGTGGCCGGATGCCCTTCTTGCCGCCACCCTCTGCCCCCCAGGAGGAAATGTGTATCCCATATGTCTGTGTAGTGTGATATGTGTGAAAGTGTAAAGTGTTATGAAATGTTTGCCAATTGTGTAACTGAGGCGGGACTTGGGGACCAGCCCGGTGTTCACCTACGGGGATGTGGAAAACCGCCTAAAAACCACGTCCAGGCTGGCCGGCACTCCGACCCCCTTCGTTAATCCGCCGGGCGGATTCGAACCGGGGCCGGTATGTCTCACCGTCTCGGAAAGCGGTGCGTTAGACCGAGTGGGTTTTTAAATCAACTTGCCCATATCACCATATAATGTAATCGTACCCATATCGTTGAAAGTAGGTTTGTCAGACACATTTGCATTATAATTCAACAAACCTTGCAGGAACAGTATAGCGCGTTTGTAGACATATAATATACAAAAATGAATGTTTGTACGTATTTTATGTGCCGCCGTGCCAATCAACCGATACCGATGAAACTTTGTCAAGCTACTGCTTGCACTTTCGCGAGGATTATAGCCATAATTATAACAGTGTACGACACATACATCATGACGTATGATGTCATGAAAAACTGCCGCTTTATGAATGTTTAAATTTATTACTTCTTTGTTACTAAACGTATTCGGATTTTGAAAACAGTATCCATTTATGTCAATGAATGGTCCTACAAAATTATTGTACGACCTATTTGTACGAGGGCTGGAACTTCAATAGTGGCAACATTGCTGTGGAGACACTGTGCACTGGAATCTACTATTGTCGCTGATAGCACACGTTGTCAGCATACCTACCTCGTTGTTGTTGTGGTCTCCAATCCGCAGAAGGTTTGATGCACCTCTGCATGCTACCCTGTCCTGTGCAAGCCTCTTCATCTGACAATACGAACGGCAACCCACATCCTTTTGAATCTGATTACAGCATTCGGACCTCGGTCTCCCTCTACGGTTTTTACTACACACACTTCCTTCTAATGCTAAGTTCATAATTCCTTGATGTTTCAGAAAGTGTCCCACCAACGTATTCCTTGTCTTAGTCAGGATATGCCAGAAACTCCTTTTCTCTCCAATTCTGTTGAGCACCGCCTCATTAGTTACGTGATCTACCCAACTAATCTTCATCATTCGTCTATAGCATCACATTTCGTAGGCTTCTATCATATTTCTGCCTGAACTCCTTATCTTCCACGTTTCACTCCCATACAATTCTACAATCCAGGCAAATACTTTCAGAAAGGACTTCCTAACATTTAAACTAATATACCTCCGAGCAAATGGACTTGTCCGTCCCACGTCACCAGCGTACGCACAATCGAGGGAAAAACAGTCACTTGTGAGCGAGCGGTCTAACGTAATGGTGTCACTATGTACGACAGTGATGGCGTTATCCCAAAGTCAATGCACAGTGTTACTGGAATGAAACTTTCACTCTGCAGAGGAGTGTGCGCTGATATGAAACTTCCTGGCAGATTAAAATTGTGTGCCGGAACCGGGACTCGAACCTGGGACTTTATTCATGATCTGAAGGTTTTTGCGGCTGATGCGCCTTTAATCTATATTTTATCAAATATGACCTGTTTCTCATGAATTTTCAATGCGACAAAAACTAATATGCAGGGGGGATGTTGCCTTCATGCAGGATTTGCGCATGCGCAAGGCGAGGTGCGTAGTAGCTACATTGTGTCTGTTTCGGGACCATTCGTGCGTAACCGTCAGAGCTCGAGTAGCTAGGAGCTGGTGTCTCTACCAGCTCCGAAACCAATGTTAAAAGCGTCGTTTCCCCTCGCGTCTCCCTTCCGTGGAAGCGCCCATATGCTGCCTGCAGGGGGTTCAGAAGAGAATCTGAACATCAGCCGCGCATATGCATTGCATCGCTGCGGCCACTGCCGCCTATATTAAGCGGCCGCACTACAACTCGTATACGTGACGTAACACGTTTCTCATGCGATAAAAATACTTTGAATGTGCATGTAAAATGATCTGATAGATGAAAGAAACGAAGAATAATAGTTTAATAACACTTTTGATTTTATTTATTTATTTAAATTTCTTAAATCCAAATAAACAATCCCTGAGACGGATTTTCGTCTCGAATATGTCAAAGACATTATTGATAAATCTGGAGCATTGAATTGAAATTTGTGTTGCGGCCGGGAATCGAACCCGGACGTCCACGCTTACTAGGCAGACGTCTTAGCGTTAGACCACCACACCACTAACGATTAAGGTCCGGGTTCGATTCCCGGCCGCATCACAAATTTTAATTCAATTCTTCAGATTTATCAATAATGTCTTTGACATATTCGAGACGAAAATCCGTCTCAGGGAATGTTTATGTGTATTAAATTGATATTTATGTCACCTTAACAGGATTGTTCCGATATGTCCATTGCCGAGGTGCTATTCCGCTGCATGGAGAGCCTTGGCAGTTGTGACAATTATCTTTGGAACATAGAAGCTGAATTAAAGTTTGTGACGTGGAGGGAAATCGTTCTTAGACTATTCCAGGGTGCCTTAATCGTTAGTGGTGTGGTGGTCTAACGGCAAGACGTCTGCCTAGTCAGCGTGGGGATCCGGGTTCTATTCCCGGCCGCATCACAAATTTTAATTCAATGCTTCAGATTTTTTATTTTATTATTATTATTATTATTAATTTTTTTTTTCTTTTTTTCTTTTTTTTTTTTTTTTTTCCCCACAGCGAGCTTATTTCCGAGTTGTTCACTGAACTTGTGAACACGTAGGGCGCGCCGCCACTGGTCGTTGACGAGATCAAGATGCCTTTTTGTGATGGAGGGCGCGGGTACCAGTAACAATGGCTGTGTTTGCATTAGCAGCTGGGCGAGACAGAGGAGCGGCCGAGCTGCTTGTGCAGTGCGCATACACAACAAGACGCGGGGGTCGGAGTGAGAGTGCGCGCAGAAAGCGGCACACGGCTTTCCAGCCAGCGCGGCAGGGCTGGGCCGGGCAGAGCGCTCGCCGAATGCAAAGCGCCGCATTGTCACATCCCGCGCCGCCGTCAAGTGGCCGACCAGTGCTGAATAGCCGACTGGCCGCCCCGCATCTTGTCCTGTCCCTACGCGACGCGCTCGCCCTCGATTGCGCCGGAGGCGGCGCACGACTTACCGTAGGGTACGAGATTGAGGTAAGCGTCACTGACAGTTTCACGCGTTCGGTGATTACTTTCAGTTACGTGAGATCTCAGCGGTACAGGGGAGAAAAAAACCTAAATCACATGTCCTAAAGAACAGACTCTAGACCAATCTAAACAGGGTGTTACAAAAACGTACGGCCAAACTTTCAGGAAACATTCCTCACACAAAAAGGAAGAAAGTATGTTATGTGGACATGTGTGCGAAAACGCTTAATTTCCATGATAGAGTTCATTTTATTACTTCTCTTCAAATCACATTAATCATGGAATGGAAACACACAGCAACAGAACGTACCAGCGTGACTTCAAACACTCTGTTACAGGAAATGTTCAAAATGTCCTCCGTTAGCGAGGATACCTGCATCCACCATCCGTCGCATGGAATCCCTGATGCAGCCCTTGAGAATGGCGTATTGTATCACAGCCGTCCACAATACAAGCACGAAGAGTCTCTACAGTACATTTGGTACCGGGGTTGCGTAGACAAGAGCTTTCAAATGCCCCCATAAATGAAACTCAAGAGGGTTGAGGTGAGGAGAGCGTGGAGGCCATGGAATTGGTCCACCTCGACCAATCCATCGGTCACCGAATCTGTTGTTGAGAAGCGTACGAACACGCCGACTGAAATGTGTAGGAGCTCCATAGTGCATGAACCACATGTTGTGTCGTACTTGTAAATGCACGTGTTCTAGCAGCACAGGTAGAGTATCCCGTATGAAATCATGATAACGTGCTCCAGTGAGCGTAGGTGGAAGAACGTGAGGCCCAATCAAGACATCACCAACAATTCCTGCCCAAACGTTCACAGAAAATCTGTGTTGATGACGTGATTACACAACTGCATGCGGATTCTCGTCAGCCCACTCATATTGATTGTGAAAATTTACAATTTGATCACGTTAAATTTAAAGAGAAATACTAAAATGAGCTCTAACATGGAAATTAAGCGTTTCCGGAAACATGTCCACATAACATATTTTCTTTCTTTGTGTATGAGGAATGTTTCCTGAAAGTTTGGCCGTACCTTCTTGTAACAACCTGTATATCAAAGGATAAAAATTGCCGTCCTCTGTCGTACAAATTCTTTAACCTAGTTTCGGCAATTACTATGATTGCCTTCATCAGAAATTATAAATTAAAAATAAGCCACATAATAAAAGTCACTTTATATATAGAAAGAGCTAGCCACTATGGGTTGCACGCCTGCACGGAGGCATCAGTCTCATGCCTCCGTACAGGCGTGCAGCCCATAGTGGCTAGCTCTTTCTAAAATTCCTTTAGAAAACTTCCAACGACTTACTGGGTCCATGTCACGCCGGTATGCTGCCCTTTGCAGTAGAAAAGGAAAATTGACACGACATTAGGTCTCCCATGACTTTTGTCACCTCAAATAAAAGAAAGTTTTGATATTATGCCGTCAGATAATAGAAACGACTAGTATGAACCTTGTAGGAAAACACTATCATCTGCCGAAAGCGGCGTTTATGATTTCGGAACTGTAAGGACGTAATCAAACGAGATGGCGCATTGTTTAGCACATTACACTCATATTCGGGAGGAAATGTTGAAATGTTTGTAGAGCTTAAGGGACTTGATCGGGGTCTCGTGGTTACTAGGCAAAATTCAGGAGCCCCGCGGTAGTGGCCGTGCGTGCTGGACGCCATGCTAACGAGTGCACGTCTGTTACCCGTCTAGTTTCGAGTTCTCAGTCTGGCATCGTGTGTTGTCCTTAAAGTATATTATTTTAAATAGTTTGTAAGCTTAGGGACTGATTACCACTGGAATTTGGTCTCATTGCTTTACAAACAGCCGCGGTGGAGAAGCCGAGCAGTCTAAAGCGCATCGCTGCGGAGCGCACGGTTACTTGCTGTCGGAGGTTGGAGTCCTCCCTGGGGCATGAGTGTGTTTGTGTGTGTTGTCCTTAGGTTAGTTTACCTTAGTTTAAGTAGTTTGTAAGCTACGAACTGATGACCACGCAGTTTGGTCCGATACATTTACAAAAATTAGAACTTTTTTTTTAACTTACAAGCATTTGGACGTTTATTTATTTTTAAATTCAGGAGGAAATAGTAACGTACGACCTTCTCCTAAACTACTGGACCGATGTTGACCGACTTGGTGCAAGTATTCATTAACGTCAGAAGACAATGTGAAGGTAAGACTTGTATCGCATAAAAATATCAGCAAAACAGTGCAAATGTGCGGTGTGTGTATTTGGAAACGAACTTGTTCCATTCACTCATGGTGCTTCTCTTGACTACATTGATGTTCACTTTGCTCTTTGCCTTTAAACTTAGTACTGATATTCAGTACCGCTAGGATCATGGGCCGGTTTGTTTTTGCGGGAATGTTAGCTGCACGTTAAGAGTAATAGATAGCTAAAATGTTCAAATGTTTGTAAATCTATCGAACCAAACTGCGTGGTCATCAGTCCGTAGCTTACAAACTACTTAAACCTAGGTAAACTAACCTAAGGACAAACACAAACACCCATGCCCCAGGGAGGACTCGAACCTCCACGGCGAGCAACCGCGCGCTCCGCAGCGAGACGCTTTAGACCGCTCGGCTACTCTACCGCGGCTAATAGATAGCAATATAGGTAAGTTTTCCGATGAGTATTTGGCCGATCTGCACCACGCGCGTAAGTTGACGAAATGCAGGAGAACAGCGTCGCAATGATAAAATGCTGCAACAAATCAAATGTTTGTAGAGCTTATGAGACTTAACTACGGGGTCATAAGTCCCTAAACTTACAAACTACTTATGAACTAGCTAATACTAAGGACGGCACAAATATCCATGCCCGAGGGGGGATTCGAACCCCCGACCGTAGTGGCCGTACAGAACGTGACTGGCTCGCCGCAGTCCGCTCGGCCATCGGTGCCGGCGACATTCGGTTTCCTTCTGTATGCTGACCCAAAAATCTGAGAGTGAGCACCGTCTCTAATGACTTCGCTGTCAGCAGAATGTTAAACCATAATGTTACTTCCACTTTCCTTCCTGTAAAGACGTCCTCCATTCATGGCGCACTTTATATAAACAATGACCGATCCATCCTTGGGGAATAACGAACAGTACAGCATTTCTGACTGAGGACGATCGGATGTCAAATTATTTCGTATTGGAGACAGAACTGTCAGAGCAGAATAGGCTTAGGCACACAGTAAAAGATGCTTAGAGAGAAGTGGAGTGCTGCAGATGCGGCAAGATTGAGCAGCCGCGTGTGCAGAGGCAGAGGAGGCGCAGTGGAGCAGGCTTGCCGCTCCGGCGCGCGCCCACAAGTGGGCCAGCCAGGAAACCCACCAGCGGCCGTGACCGCCGCCGCCGCGCGCATGCGCACAACAACACGGCGACCACACAATGCCGCGGCGCGCAACAAGTGCACAGGCGACGCCCTTGGCCGACTGCCGCCTCTGGCGGTTTCCCACGCTCGTTTCTCCCACACTGTATTCCAGGCTGCTCTGCGTGTCATTATACGCGTGCTTTGAACTGCAGAGCACATACAACTCAATCAAGAAATTTAGTTAAATCAACATGTTAGTTTACAAAACATTCGTTCGTCCAGTACTATAGCTCGACAGTGTGATCCTTACCAGATGGGGTTTATAGAAGAAACGAGGAAAGTCCAAAGAAGGGCAGCACACTTCGTTGCAGGTTCCTTCAGTAAGCGCGGAAGCGTCACGTAAATGATGAGACAACTCCAGTAGCTGCAAGAGAGGCGTTCTGCAGCACGTTATTCGCATCTGTCGCAGTTTCGAAAACGAATGTTTCTAGAAGAGTGAGCCAATAAAATGCTTTCACCAATGTATATCACGCAAAATGGAGATAAACTTCGATCGCACGCGGAAGCTTACTGGCGATCGTTCTTCCTGCGAAGCATACGCCACTGGAAGTGGGAACTGACAGTAATACTCCGTGTTACAGTACCCTCCAACACACACGGCAGGGGGAGGGGGTGTCTTGCGTAATTACGTTTGTTTACCCCGTTTCTTGAAGAAAACTTTAGTTCTAGGCGTGTTTCAAATTATCGATCCTTTTTCAATTTACAGTTGAATATCGTCTGCAGACGGTGGATCGTTTTCATACACGTGAGGGATAAGGTAAATGTCTTTCTGCGGCTGTTTTCTCCGGCTGTTTTCTGAGTGTGATGTTAAGATGGTATTATAAAATGTTCAAATGTTTGTATAGATTATGGGACTTAACTACGGGGTCATCAGTCCCTAAACTTACAAACTACTTATGAACTAGCTAATCCTAAGGACGACACAAATATCCATGCCCGAGGGGGGATTCGAACCCCCGACCGTAGTGGCCATGAAGACCGTGACTGGAGCGCCACAGTCCCCTCGGCCAGAGATTTGATATCTTTCTTATTCCAGTAAGACATTATGTTTAAACATGTAGTTTATATATTTGGAAAAGGGAACGGTATATCCTCAATTATACATCCTTATAAATTATTCTGAACACCAACAACATTATTTAACAACTATTTATTTACAAAAATTTCCACTTGTGACACTCTTGTCACTATAATCGTATTTAAAGGGTGACATAACTGAATTGATGACGTTGTTGACTGTGATGATGTAAAATAAAAACTTTTGATTGTGTCACACGTGTTACACAATATTGAGAAATATTGGAAATAACTGAATATTATCCTTGAATTTTCCAATAGCAATAAATATTTAAAAAGACATTTCAGAAATATAATAACAGAATGATATTTTCACAAATATTTGCATTTGGGTATTTGCATTACAGCTTGTAGATCATACACTGCCACAATACCTTCAAAGTTCTCTGTGTCATACATTTTTTCAGTTCTACATGTTTTTGTTTCAAATGTTGCTCATAATTTATTTTTGAGAGTCCCTTATTCCACTCATTTGCATTTTCGTTGGCAACGCATGTTACACACTTATCCTTTTTGGGGGAAAAAACAAAAAAATTTTGTACTCTTGCGTAATGATCTGGTGAAATATTGCATAGGTTGGAAATGGCACCTTATTCTCCTCACAGGTAGCTTTGTAATCACTGCGCAAGTGATTTACTCCCATCTACAAACTACCTTGTTGTATTTGCACGAGTATAATGGCTCTTTATTTTTGGAATCGAGTCAATATGTTTCGGAACTCCTTCACGTACAGCTGGATCAAGACGTCTGACGGTCTGTACATCCCATGTTTTCCCCTAAGATCTGGTTCAGTTACTGCACCAGGTACCTTGTTTCATTTGTTCTGAACTGTTCGAATTGGGCGCTCATTAATGTATAATATATTTCTGAAAACTACCTTTCAGACTCTGATTTTCTTTTTGTGTTTCCACATCCGGAGTCTTTTCTACAGTATCTCCTTGCTGGTCTGATTGATTTGTGCCATCTGACATATTATCGGCAGCCTGCTCGTTTGCAGCTACAGCTAACAAAAACAACAATCCTCTTCGAGAAGTCATGGCGATCTACTGAAAGGAATTAGTTGGGAAGCGCAATATTAGGTATAGGCCTAGTATCGTCTTAAACAAGGAATATAAAAATACGTTCCTGCAAGACTGACATAACTGCAAATAAAACAATGCATTTTCTAATTTTGAATCAACTCTTGCACCAAGAGTGACACAATTCTACTTAATGCAATATTGAAGATCAGAATTGACAACGTGGTTAACTCTCAATAACGTCATAATCTGACATAGTACAGCTCAAGAACGGATCCTTCAGTGAAATAACGTCATATGTCGAAATAACACTGACATGAGATGGAGGAGTTGGATTAATATATTTAATACAATGCTGTCTCAAGTCTAAATAATACATTATTCATGTATAAAGCACTATATTTACTTCTTCAAACATCCGTCACTACACAAAATATGACACGCTTCAATTAACAAGCTGCAACCTTCCCGTGCAGTGTCACACGCTCATCTGAGATGATACAGTATTGCAATGAATGACATAGCGGAACTGGCATGATGCAATAACGACACTCCCTGCTCCTTAGTGAGAATAATGGAAGCCCAGATGTGTCGCTCTTACAGTTATAAGAGCAGACCAAAACACATCGACATATGTGTATAAGTCAAAAATGGCGATTTTTGAGATACGACGTTGTTGTATTTATGAGCGAGATGTCTTTTTCCTGCATTACAATATCGTCTACCTCACTCTCAACAAAAAGAAGAAAAAAAAAAAACAATTGGTCATATTTAAATGTATTTGCGGCTTTAGTCACTGGTGACATCACTCGATTCCTTCCGATGACGGATGAGATCTCCGTCGCACGCAGAGTAACTTTTGTGTCAAAAATACCATTCAGATACTGGCCGGGCGTGGCCGTGCGCTCTTGGGCGCCTCGCTGCGGATGCACGGATGCTCCCCGTCGAAGGTTCGACTCCTCCTTCGGGCATGGGTGTGAGTGTGTTGTCCTTAGCATAACGTAGTTTAAGTAGTTTCTAAGTCTAGGGACTGATGACCACTGCAGTTTGGTCCCATAGCTTTACAAACATTTGAATTCGAGATATCCACAACTGATAAAATTGTAAACAATACCTTAGCCATATTGGTACGTAATTTGATAAAAATGTAGATTTTTGTTCGTTAATATCGTGCCATGGAGATTTCACATAATTGAAGATACAGAGGCATGTCATATTTATGATGTTGCAATGTTTGTCATGTACATGACACTACAAACATTTAACTTTTTGTGTCGCAGACAATCAAACTATGTACTTGACCTTTACATATGAATTTCCTTTAATACATTTTTGGTCAAATAACAACTCATAAAAGCAACACTAAAAATTCTGTTTTATTTACCTTTAATTCGCCAATATCATCAATGACAGGATAAACATTTTATTTCTACATTGTGATAACAGTATAATTATTTGTTAAATAATTTTATTCATAACTTTAATATCTGAAGTACATTCTGACGAAATGCAGACCCACAGGAGGAGTCGTTTGATTACATGCATTCTGAGAAAACCATAGTTCAGTAATGCATCAGTAATTTGTTTCTTCGCCACGTGTGAATGGGTGTGCGCTCTAAGACGCCTTACTGTGGAGTGCGCGGCTGTTCCCCATCGGAGGTTTGAGTCCTCCCTGGGGTATATATGCGTATATGCGTGGTTTTTTTTCTATCATAAGTTAGTTAAGTAGTTTGTAAGTGTATGGACTGATGACCCCTGGAGTTTGGTCCCATTGCTTTAACAACGTTTGATTTGATTCTTTAGTGATCTTCCGTGTTTGACAGACTCTAAAAGGGAAACAACGCGTCACGCTATCGCGTTCACTCTCGTTGGTGCTAAAGTCTTTCTATGCAGATGAATTTCCGTTAACTCCTTTAAGAGATTTTACGGTTGGTAGCGATGAAGTCATTTCCGTTGTATGTTTGGTAACAGCGCTCAGTGTAACATGAAATTAGGCAACATAGAGATCATAGGCGAATCCTAGGGCTGCCCGAGTATCGTAACGCAATAGCCCGAGATGACGAGCGAGTGCGTGTCAGGTGCGCCTGTGTGTTTGTATGAACGGCAATATCTGTCCTTTTTGTGACGAAGGCTGTGACAGAAAGCTCTATAAGTGTTCTTTTTGTGACTGTCGCGACGAGACGAACATATTCGGTGTGAGTTGCATACTATCCTCGTTTTATCGTTATTATTTCTGTGTTTTATATATTTTCCTAAGGATTTAACTGCTTTTTCCGTTTTCAAATGTCACTGAAAGCGATACTGCGGCGCAGTAACATACAGCAAAACTAAGAAGGAAGCAATGACTCGTACAATATTGAGTTTGCGAATTTGGAAGAAAGCTCACGATGATTGTCCAGATTGTTATGAGGAGAAGTTTGCTGCGGCGCCTAGCGCCGTAGCGAGCTCGAGGTAGCGCGCTCGGCAGCTGTCACGTGGGAGCGGCGGCACGTGCACGCCAGGTGTTTAGCTCGCCCCAGCAGCGGCAGCTTCAGCGGCGTTTTTTCCGCGGCCACACGGGCAGTGGCGCTACTCCAGGCCAGCAGACACGTGTGCGAGTCGCCGCGTCCAGCGCGCAAACGGTTGGTTGTCTGTGTCTGTGTCTGTCTTCTGTACGGTTGCCACGTGTCCCGTGTTACCCGGATTTTCACGTATTTCAACCTTTTCTTCCGGTCTCACTTTTTTAAGAACACATGTTCCGTATTTCATTTTACGTGCTGAAAGGTGCATATAACATGAACATTAACAAGAGCAAAACTAGAGTAATGGAGTGCAGTGTAAGAAAATCAGGTGCTGCTGAAGGAATTAGATTGGGAAACGAAGCAATAAAGGAGGTAGATGAGTTTTGTTACTTGGGCAGTAAAATAAAAAATGATGGTCGCAGTACAGAGGATATAAAATGCAGAATGGCAATGGGTAAAAAAGCGTTTTTGAAAAAGAGAAATTTGTTAACATCGAATATTGATCTAAGCCTAAGGAAGTCCTTTCTGAAGGCATTTGTATGGAGTGTTGCCTTGTATGAGAGTGAGACATGGACGATAAACAGTGGGGACAGGGGGAGGATATATGCTTTTGAAATATGGTGCTACAGAAGAATGCTGAAGATTAGGTGGGTGGATCGCGTAACTAATGAGGAGGTACTGAACAGAATTGGGGAGAAAAGAAATTTCTGGCATACCTTGACTAAAAGAAGGGATAGATTGGTAGGACACATTCTTAGATATCAAGGAATTGTGAATTTAGCATTGGAGGGAAGTGTGTGGGGTAAAAATCGCAGAGGAAGACCAAGAGATGGATACAGTAAGCAGATTCAGACAGATGTATATTGCCGTTCTTATGTGGAGATGAAGAGGCTTGCTCAGGATAGGGCATTGTGGAGAGCTGCATCAAACCAGTCTCCGGACTGAAGACCATAACAACAACATAATACTGTAAGAATGAAGTGCAATATCGATTTTTAACGATTCAACTTCGTTTATCGAAATCTTCTGAGCGATAGATCGGATAGTACACTGGAAGATGAAGTTCCAAATGGCTAACATAAAATGGCCTAGAATGAATATAAAATATTGCTGTGCTGGGATACGCTCATTTTACGTTGGATTTTTGTATTAAAAATTCTGAAGAGCAAAGACTGTGAAGAAAGTCTGCGATGCTGCGTATGAAATCTTTCTCGACGGGAGCGCAGTTAGTTCTATTAGCCGCTGTTGAAGCAGCAAGCCGCGGTGGAGTAGCCGAGCGGTCTAAGGCGCCTCGCTGCGTAGTGCGCGGTTGCTCGCCGTCGGAGGTTAGAGTCCTCCCTGGGGAATGGGTGTGTGTGTTATCTTAGGTTAGTTTACCGTAGTTTAAGTAGTTTGTAAGCTACGGACTGATGACTGATGACCACGCAGTCCAATAGATTTACAAACATTTGAATTTTTTGAAGCAGCAAGACATTCATAGACATGGTGTGAATGGCATTTCTGCCTGCTGTTTGCGTCGTTCTTCGAGATATTTCGACGACATTGATCATTAGTTGTTGTATCCAACAATCACACGTAAAGTAATATTTTTATTATATTGGCAGATTGTTCGAGTGAAGCAATAACATTTTGTTTTAGTTTTATCTTCGGTCTGGGCCTATATTATAATAAAGGTCATAAACTCCGTCAGTGTCAAGTTGCGACCACAATTTCCAAAACCTCCCATATTTTCAGTTTGGAAAATTGACAATCCTAGTCCTTTCGGACAATGGACGGAGTACATTGCAGTAGCATTGAACGATAGGTTGAAAGTTCGATCGGACGGGAAACGTGTCCAACTGGCCAATACGGTTAAGGCAATCGTTCGCTAGAGACGTAGAATCCGTGGAATTTAATTCAACGACTAGTAACAGCCACACGCTTATGAAAAGCTGTATTTCTCTGCTTCATAAACGATGATTATAGGGCTGTAATTACATTCCGACTTTTCGGAATCCGGATAGCTTCACTCATGTGTAATAAAGAAAGACAAAGAAAAAAATAATGATCATACAGGGTATCACAACAGCTTGTAAATCGATTGAAGAGATACTATCAAAATGAACGCGGACATATATGGTTGAGATAATCGATTACACAAATAAAATCACACCTCACGAAAATAGATATGTAAAGTGAGCTGGTTAACATTTCTCACTTTACGTTTACAGGAAAACTGGAATCTTTAAAAATATTTGACGTTTTCAAGTTTTTGGGAACAATTTCTCGTATTATACAAAGGTCAAGATAGCTGTTTATAATTCACTGACGGACATTTTTAAATTGGTTTTGAGTAGTCTCCTGACAGTCATCCACATAAATATATCACAATGACGTACAACTGGTATAGATACAAATGCAAATTGATAAAAGGAAACAAGCAAACATTGAAGGTGATGACAGAGAATAAGCTTAGAGCAACTTGAAAATATGGAGATTACACAAGGTATAATATTGTACTTGCGTCATTTCCGAACTCTCTCTTCACCTTCCTTAAAAGTTCCTTATACACTGCAAAGTCTGCGGTTACCAATAATTTTCACACAGATGTTCGTTACTGATAGTTTCTAATCATAAAAAATTTTGACAACTTTGAAGTGTGGTCCCTCCTATTGATACATCAAAACAAGTGATTTGTCTCTTCCAGTTCACTGCAGTCACAGAGTGGAGATGTTACAATGGGAATGTGATGCAGGTGTCGCGCAGATCGACAGTGGTTGAGCTTCAATCGTACTGTGGTAACTGCAAGTTTTCCAGAACATAGTGCTAAGGCCTGATTAGTAGCACGTATTTTCCTTTAGGTATCAGGGAAACTTGCCATTATTTGTCCTAATCAGACCGAATTCTCTTCCCGTAAATTGGTAAAAGGTCTACAGCTGGAACGCGTGTCTATTCTTCCGTACCTGAGGTAACCGCTTCCTTAGAAAGTGTCAATAATCTCTTTCACCAGGTTGTTGTGCGCTGTAATAGAATACTTGGAGACACTGCGTCAATTCCTTTCCAGGTGGTTTATGTATACTATTATCTCTACGCTATTGGCGCTTTTCATACCTTCGACGAAAATGTTTAAAGAGTCGGAAAAGATGATAAAATGTTCCTCCGGAACCGCAGAAACCAGTACTTATGGGCTTCTAAGATAGAGGTGAGTTATTTACTTTGACAGATTGTACTTTTCTTTGCGTATTGGTATCCCAAAAGGCGCATCCAGTTCTCTCCCTCTGAGTCGTCGTTGTACTGTAGAAAATCCTCTCCAGCGGATATTTGGCTCTGCACTCCAGTAAGGCGTGGGAGGCTGACTTATGCAAAACATCGTTGACGTCATCTGGTGTGATGCCTACACATCTCAATCAGATCCATCACCTGTATGAAATGTGTTACTAGTATTAAGTCGACACAATATTTTATACAGATTATGGGTTTGATTGAGATGTGTAGGCATGACACCAGATCATGTCACGTAGTTTTACGGAAACGGTCTTTATAAATAATAAAAAGCAATCTTGGTTTTTGAAGAATACTTCTGTGTTCATTGTATCTTCAAGTATCTATTAACTGTTTCCTGAGAATTGGTTATTACGACCTGGCGATATAGCAGTGCTGAAAACATCGCTTTTCAAGACGCATAAATTTTGCTGCAAGCGAACGGATGCCGAACTCGCGTGATCCCTCATCAGAGAGGCTTGAGTGAGCCAGGGTGAAAACCCGGCAGTCAGTTTGTACTTGTAACAGCTCGTTTCACAATTTATTCGCGGCCACGAAATCGCTGACATCACCAGCATGCCACAGTTGGCCGCTGGGACGATGCCAGATGTTTCTTAGCTAGTCACGGCGAAGACTGGCACGATAATGACAAAACACTGCACCTCTTTCAAGAGGAAGTAGGTATTTCGTCGTGGCTAGCGCCTGTTCAGCGGTGAAGTACAAAACAGTTAGGACAGATTTATCAACTAATTGGAAACGATTCCTTCGTTCATGTAGATTAATACATTTCCATGTGTACGATATACGTGCAATAATACTTGTGCTATCGTTAATGGTACATCCGAACCGTTCAGTGTTCATGTACCAACCCTTCTCACATTAGCAGTCACGTTGCGCCTGATTTAAGAATGAAAAATTGTCCTCATCTTGAAGTTAGGTAATCGATCACAGGCAGATTTTTCGCGATTCGTAGTTGCAATATCGATCAAACAAAACCTTTAACTGCGTCGATAATTTTTCCGAAGTTGTTCAAGAGTATTCCGATATAACGGACTAATGGAAAAGTATCTTGAAAGCAAGCAGTCCACGGATGCAGAAATGTAATTTATTGGTTGCAATAGCGTTTTGCCCTTTAGAGGCATCATCAGATTTTGTAATAACACGATGAGAGACGACTTTCTTGCCATTTAATGTCACCTTATTTTTACGCAATCTGATTGATATGATATGATAGACCAACTGAAGAAGAGCAGCTAAAGTCGGAAATTCTCGCAAATTGCGAAGTAATGAATAAACCACTCAAGAGTGAAACGTATTATTGTATCTAATAGATTACATTTGTACAATCGTGAACTACGTTCTTTCAATGACTATTCATAACCGATTGCTGAACAAGATGGCCACAATCTAATGGATTCATTAGTTGTGGACAGCTGTAGTTCGTTAGAGAGTCATGACGTAGTGATTATATAAATACGCGAACACGAAACTTGAACTACCGATTTTTAAAATTAATTATACAAGGAAGCCAATGAATTTGCACAATTCGAAAGAGTCTTTGCCTTAGATGTGCATAAAATCAAAACTCATGTCTGTACGCAGCCGTTAAGAATAGTTTAAAAAGTAGAAGCTTCAGTGTAAATACAATTGGTCGAATTTAGAGCAGAGGCAATACTAGTTGTGATAAATATTCTGTTTTGAAATTTAGTATTTAACATCCTGTCGACAGTGTCATTATTAGAGATGGAGTTCACGGTCAGATTTTTGGTTATGAATGGGGAAGGAAATCGGCCGTGCCCTTTCAAAGGAACCATTCCGGCATTTGCCAGGAGTACTTTAGAGAAACAACTGAAAACCTAAATATGGATGGTCAGAGGCGGATTTGAACCACCATCCTCCCGAATTCGAGTCCAGTGTCTTACCACTGCGAAACCTCGCACGGTAAAATACGAGGCGCGTCCAGAAAGTAAGTTCCGTTTGGTTATATAAAACGAACGGGTACAGATACAGAAAAAAATATTGCTTGTACAAAATCTACAACTGTTAAAATACTTTTCTACATAGCTTCCGAAATTTTCTAGGCAATTGTCATAGCATGGCACAAGGCTTTGTGTGCGTTTTTCATAGAATGTTGACGCCTGTGTATTCAACCTTGTGGTAACATGTTCTTTCAGCTCGTCATCATCGTTGAAGTATTATCCACCAAGGACAGATTTTACGTGTAAGAAGAGAATGACTGTCAAAAGATTTTTTTTCACGATAATGCCTGACCTCACACACCGAATATGACCAAACAATTCTTACGGAAATTTCAGTGGGACCTGTTTGATCATCCTCCATACAGCTCGGACCTCTCTCCTAGCGACTTTCATCTCTTCTTACACCTAAAATCTGTCGTTGGTGGTCAACAGTTCAAAGATAATAAAGAGCTGTTACCACATGGTTGAATACACATGCGGCAACCTTCTGTGAAGGATGCATCCAAAAACTTGTGGCACGCTATGAAAAGTGCCTACAAAATTTCGGCAGTTATGTGGAAAAGTAGTTTTAAGAGTTGTAGAATTTTGTGCAGTAAAAATTTCTTCTGCATCTGTGTACAATTTCATTTATTACCAAACGGAACTTACTTTCTGGACGCGCCTCGTATACGGTTTGCTAAAACAATTTTTTTTTCTCTAAAACACATTCAGAGCATTGAAACAGAATGTAATATACAATCACCAGGGAAGTCCACGCACTCCTGCAGACGCGTAAGTATAGTAATGTGCTGCAGCCTGTTATCATTGAGTCGCTGTTCTCATGCATTTCGTCAACTTACGCGAGTGGTGCATATCGGACAAATACTTATCGGAAAACTTATCTATATTGCTATGTATTACTCTTGACGTGCAGCTAACATTCCCGCGCCGCCCGCGGTGGCCGAGGGGACTGAGGCGCTTCAGTCACGGTCTGCACGGCCACTATGGTCGGGGGTTCGAATCCCCCCTCGGGCATGGATATTTGTGCCGTCCTTAGTGTTAGCTAGTTCATAAGTAGTTTGTAAGTTTAGGGACTGATGACCCCGTAGTTAAGTCCCATAGACTATACAAACATTTGAACATTTTTTTTTAACATTCCCGCAAAAACAAACCGGACATCGACCCTAGCGGCACTTGAATATCAATACTAAGCTTAAAGGCAAAGAGCAATGTGACCATCAGTGTAGTCTACAGGAAGTACCATGAGTGAATGGAACAAGTTCGTTTCCAAATAAGACACACGCCGCACAATTGCACTGTTTTACATATATTTTCAATGCGATGCAAGAAATAAAGACAAACGGAGATAAAAAGTCAGTTAAATTACAGTCACTCTGTGTGGAGCCACATTATATTAAAGACCCAGAAAAAGAACCATCCCTGATAAATCCCTTCAATTTTCTTGAGAGGGGAGAGAACTGTCTGCCGTATGTAATGATGTTGTGTTTAATCAATTCGATCTCGATTTCAGTGTACTAACTCGAATCTTCGAGTTATATTGAAAACCTCGTATCTTAAAAAATTAATCTCAAACATTTTTGTCGTATCGTCGAGTAGAAAACCTAGCTCTCAAGAATCCTTGTAAAGCAATCATGTGTGGGACAGTGTCCAGTGGTAACTACGTGACATTTAAATTGTAACCGTTTAAATTTATAAAAAACTAGTGTTTCCAGGTAAGTATAGAATATAATTAGTAGTAAATACATAATAAATTGCCGTTTGGGTGTAGCCGAGCGGTCTGGAGTGCCACGTTACGGATCGCGCGGCTTCCCGCGTCGGAGGTTCGAATCCTCCCTCGGGCATGGCTGTGAGTGTTGTCCTTAGATTAGTTTAACTTAGTTTAAGTATTTTGTAAGTCTAGGGACTGATGACCAACGCAGTTTGGTCCCATAAGAATTACAAACATTTAAACATTTTAAACATAAGAAATTAAAATCTCATGGGTTATGGGATGATTATTCATACTTCTCCTTTTTTACCGCGTCATATTACATGAACTATTTGTCGTACTACTACATAATTTGGAAAACATATTCAGGGATACATGTGCATACAAAATATGAAAATGTGTCGCGTATGCAGTGGTGATGATCTAATAAATTTAAATCTTTTGCACGGCGGTACGATTTTTCATGATCCTATTTGTTCATGAACTCATACGTGAACATATGATTCGAAGATAAATTCAGCGCCATAGGTGTATACTGTATGTAAAATGTCTGGCGAATACAATTAGTAATGTAGAAGTAATAAATTGTAACGTCATGGCGAATGCCGTAGTTGTACTCCATGAACATGTGGTTAACGAGAAAAAGTTCGATACAGGTTTGAAATTACGACTAAAATTGTTGCACGTCGTTAAGAACACTCATAGTTGAAATTGTCGTTATTCACCTGTCGCATGATGCGACAGTTCAGAGTGCGTCATATTGTATGCTACGTCATATCTGCTGTATATGTCATAGATAAGTCTTACCTTCACAGTCTTTTCTGACGTTAAGGAAGACTTGTACCAAGTCAGTTAACATCGGTCCAGTTGTTTAGGAGAAGGTCGTATGCTACTATTTCCTTCTGAATTTAAAAATAAATAAACGTCCAAATGTTTGTAAAGCTATGAGACCAAATTGCAGTGGTAATCAGTCCCTAGACTTACAAACTATTTAAAATAACTTACTTTAAGCACAACACACACACACGATGCCAGAGGGAGGACTCGAAACTCGACGGGGAACAGGCGCGCACTCCTTAGCAAGGCGTCCAGCACGCACGGCCACTACCGCGGGGCTCCTGAATTTTAGGTTTCGTTAACACGGAAGACGCCTAGTAACCACGAGAGCCGGATTCGAATTCCCAATGATTTAATTCCATGCCCGCTGGCAGCTAATGTAAAATCCTTTGATTTCTTATTTCGCTGAAAAATGTATGCTAATGAGAGCGCCAATGTGCCGAAATGGAAAGCTACGCCCGGGATCGCTACAGCAGTGTGTAGTACGGTGTGACGTCAAAAGAGGATACAGCCTAATGCTTTTCCCTTTCGACAAACGGGAAAGGAGCTGCTGAGGCGGGAGATGCTATCCCGGATCTGGCGCGTTCGGAATGGTGCCAGAGAAAGGGCGCGCCCCTCCTACAGGGATGTATATCAGAGGGGTGGTCGTAACGGTCGCAGGGGCTGTTTGGGCTGCGCACCCTCCCGGATCTGGGCGGACAGAGGGGCGGCTCTTCTTTGCACCTGCGCGCCGCACACCGTTGCACCCTCCACTCCAAAGGTCGGCAAACCTTTTTCGGGCGTATCGGATATCTGACAAAATGACCAGCTCTGGCGCACCACCGTTTTGTACAACACTTTCACGCCAGAACTAAAGATCCGGAAAGAAAACACCAAAGTCCCAGTTCAGCTATCGGTGTTAATAAAGTATGAGGGACCATGCAGTGCACAAGAAACAAGCATTATTCAATTATTTACTAAGGAAATTATTACGCAGCGTTACCTATTGGTTCAATAACCAAGCGTGTACATATTGGAAACTCGGAAAATTTATTTATTTTATTTATTCAACGCTCAGACATTTTATACAAGGTTATTAGTCTCCTCACTTCCCAATACAACTGACCATTAGACATCCCATCACAATACTGCAGTCTTTCGTACATTCTTAGATGCTCTCAGTTCATACTGCTTTTTTTCTCCGTCGCATATAACACACTTAGGTGAGGGGAAGAGTCCAATTCTATACAGGTATTCCGCAAGGCAGTCATATCTAATAATTTTTCTAAATGCTACCACCGTCTCTCTTCATGCGTGTTTAGGAAGTGCGCTCTTATCGTGCAGCAGTTGTAAGCCATGGTTTTCCTTTCCCTTGCGTTCTCAAGTAGTCATAAACTTCTTCAATTTATACGTTACTCCAAAGTTCGTTGGCCTGGTGTAGCAACAATGAATCCATATTTGAATTGAAAAGTAGTCTATGTTGCAAATTATAATATTTATTTCATTTTTAACGCGTTTCGCGCTTTTGGCGCATCATCAGAACACTGTAACAAGGAAAATATACAAATGTCAGTTTCATGCCGCGGACCTATCCACTACAACATCAGGATACAATGAATTGGGGGCGTGAACATACCTCAGAAACAACTGGATGCCATCCAGTGACAGCTCTCCCCGAAAGTCGTTGATGAAGATACTGCAGAGTTCACAAAGTTTGGTCCCTGATGTCCCTAGGTCAGTTAGTTCAGTTCATATTTTGCCCGGAGCTTGAAATACCAAAATAGGAGTTTAACGCAACTGAGCCAGATGGTGCTGGGTGATAGGAAAGTCAATGAATTCTCAAGCAATCACTTAAAGATTAGCCTAGAATGGACAGAATTTAGTTCATAGCAGAAAACTTTCTGAATAAAAAAAAAAAAAAAATAAAAAAAATAAAAAAAAAAAAAAAAATAAATAAATAAATAAATAAATAAAAATTAAAAAAATACATTAACACCATCGTTGAAGATGACGATTAGAATTAGATCAGATTAGATGTTCGTTCCATAGATCCATGTTGAGATGATCCTTGTGAAAGCCGAATATAACAATCTTAATACCATGAACACATACATCATTTTGTTATATTCAAAAATTCGTCAATGAAGTTGGCCACTCGCAAGCCTTTCACGCTCCCCTTAAACTTATATTTATTTGTAGCTAAAATTTTTATGGTTGCTGGTAAATTATTGAAAATGTGTGTTCCTGAGTACTGGACCTCTTCTTTGGACTAAAGTAAGTGCATTTAAGTCCTTGTGAATATCGCTTCTGTTTATAGTACCATATGTATCAATCGAGCTATCTGTTGGAAAGAGGGGTGTGTCATTTATGTCAAATTTCATTAAGGAATAAATATACTGGGAGGCAACGCCGGGAGCTCAGCTGGTCAGATTAGTGAGTACAGTAGCTGTGTTTCGAGGTTTATTGCATAAAGCTACCGGTTTCGATGCTCCAATAGCAACAGTCTCTGGCACCACACACGAGCTAATAGGGGCCACTGAGATAACCCGCTACCATCTAAATCTTCAATAAGCACATAGTACTTGCATGTGTACATCATCATTATGTAAGGCTATTAGCCTCGACCAAAGACGCTGTAATGCAGCGCATCTGCAGTATTAAAATAACGTATTAAAATAAGTGAATATCGAAACATGGAGTGCTCCCAAGTCAGTTTCTTGTGCCATTCAAATGCTTGATTTTCGCAGTGATTAAGAGTGGTTAAAGGAAATGGATGTTTTCATATGAATGCCGATATAAAGGATGATGCGCCGGGAGAGGCATCTAGCGGTGCTCGGGTGGAACTACGAAGTCGAGAATGCCGATATAAATGATGATGCGCCGGGAGAGGCATGTAGCGGTGCACGGGTGGAACTACGAAGTCGACATGTTGTCAGCTCTAGAATTATGAATATCGCAGTATCGAAATAACATTATTTCTCGGCGTTGTATAAATATACGAAAACCGAAATTGTAGTTCCATTTCAAATATTAGTCTAATGAAAGTTATATAATTCGAAAATGGCATGAGAAGTATATACTTCCGTTTTTAACACGTAAAAGATATCGTTTCATACCTCCCAGTGCCGGTTAAATTATACCAAATATTCCAGCGGCCTCCTATGATAATGTTGGCAACAGATGCTGAATAGTGAGAATCCTGTGAGTCTTCATTTTAGCCAATTGCTTGACAATGCTGATGTTTTCCCGTGGAATCTTCGCTTTACGAGGGCAATTATTTTTACTGAGCGGACGAGGGTACATACAAGAACCTGTCAACCATAAAGCAGGAACAGCATTATTTGTTTACTTCGTGGTCTGTACGATACACTAATCGAGTCATTCTATGTGGTTCGAACAAATGGGCATAGATTTTCTATCCTGTTGTTGATATTGCCAACATAATCACACGAGGCCGCCGACGTGATACGTAAAATTTTACCCGCAGTGACCATTGTAAACACAATTGGTCGATTTTCGACCATAGGCAATACTAGTCTACACAAATACTCTGGAAATCAGATTGAAGTGCTTGGCAGAGGGTTCGTCGAACCGCTTTTATGATATTTCTCTACCGTTGCGCTGGAAACAGAAACAGCATAAATCTTTCCGTTTTCGGAGAAAAAAGATTGCTGACATCTGATGCAGTGTATGACCAAATCTTCGTTGAGTCCTTATCACCGAACCTAGTAAGTTTAAGACACGTAACAGCCCCGATGTCATGATCTGCTAGTATCACAAACACAATATTGAAATTTAGATCGTCCACAATGACTCGTGCTCCATGCGATTCAAGTACTGTGGGCGGGCCGGACGAACTGACGTCACTGACCATGATCGGTTCACGGTGTGACCCCTACTGCCGGGGTACGGCGAAATTTCAAAGACAAGCACAGGTCTCAGTTTTCCTGTGAAGTGTGTCGGCGGCAATCAGAGGCTATTAGTAGGCGGCGGAGCGGCTGGTGTCCGGCCGTTGGCAGCGGTGGCCGGAAGCAGGCGGCCAGCTGCCGCACAAGGAGCCGCTTCCGCAGCCGCCGCCGCCAGCATGCCAAACCAAGCACACGGCCAAAGACCCCGCCTCACAGGCAACACGCGATCCCCTAAGGGCTCCACTGCCAACAGCGGACTTTCCCAAAGGCCACGATTACGGCGATAAACTTATAACCTAAATTATGTCCCAAGACCGGTTAGCTCACGCCTTGCTTAGGGGTGAGAGGTTGCTCGCCGTCGGATGTTTGAGTCCTCCCTCGGGCATGTGTGTGTGTGTGTGTGTGTGTGTGTGTGTGTGTCGTCCTTAGCATAAGTTAAAGTTTGTTAGCCTAGGAACTAATAACCAAAGACGTTTTTAAGTTTGTTCGGGTTACATACTAATGGATGCATGTCAGAACTCAATGAAAACGGGATATTTTCATCAGCGAGATCTCCGCCACCGTAGCTCAGTGGTAGCGTCGCTGACTACCACGCAGGAGGCCCGGGTTCGATTCCCGGCAGGGGACTGGGTGTTGTGTGTTGTCCTAATCATCATCTCATCATCATTGGCACGTAAGTCGCCCACCCGGCGTCAAATAAAAAGACTTACACTAAGGCGGCCGAACAATCCCGCAAGGGATCTCCCGGCCAAGAAAGCTATACGCTCATTTCCATTTCCATGAGCGAGGTATTCACGTTATGAGCAAGACTCATACTAATTTTGAATACAACCCTTCGTGACTTTTTTGTCATAGCTTTGTGTTATACCTAATGCACTTTTGAAGTTTGGACGCAACGGTCAAAAAAAAAAAAAAAAAAAAAAAAGAAAAAAAAAAAAAAAAAGTTTGTAGAGCTTATGGGGCTTAACTACGGGGTCATCAGTCCCTAAAATTACAAACTACATATGAAGTACCTTATACTAAAGACGGCACAAACATCCATGCCCAAGGGAGGATTCGAACCCTCAACTGCAGCGGCTGTGCAGACCGTGACTGGCACGCCGCAGACCGCTTGGCCATTGCCGCCGGCCAACGGTCAATCAGTATTTACGTTGTGTTCTGCTGTGATTAACATTACAAGTCTCTGAGCATCATTTCTTCTAATAGTAGGCTCGCTATGAAAGTCTTGCATTATGTTATTTGTAGTTCATAACACTTGTCTTTACTCAACAGAGTGTTCTTACGAAAACTACAGTCTGCTTAAAACGTGTGCACAAGTTACCTGATGTTCATCTCAGTCAACAATCCGGAGTGGTTTGAGCGCAATACTGCTTTACTAGGCATTGTCCTGTTTGGAGGTGGTATGCCGTTGCTGTCCTCCGACCTTCGAACTGACTTACCCAACCAGTTATACGAGTACCTACAATTGAACGTGGGTTCCGAACCACGGCGCTACAGATAAAAATCCTAGCACCTGGCGGGGATCGAACCATCGACCTTTGGATGTATAGTTAGGCACTCTACCACTGTGATACCGAGCCACACCAATGTTAATCTCGTAATATGATATTACAATGTATGTGTTGAATTCAGATAGTAAGCAAATTGGTTTAAACTGCACCGGAAAGCTTCCATGTCATTTCTTGAGATAGTCGTGTACTCTCAGCGCAAACTAACTCGACACAAGGCGTGATGACATGCAAGCGACCTTTAATGTGAGGAAATGTCTTCGGCTACCAAGCCGAGTGTGAACTTATTTTCCACGGACAGTAAGTACCCGAGGAAGCTAAAAGCGCCCTCCTTATAAGTACCACATACAAACTTCGTGACTTTTGGTAGTGTAAGATGGCAGAATCAGCCTTCAGCAATAGCTGCGACTTTACCAACTAACTTCTTTTCTAGTGGGAAAGAGGAAAATGATCATCTCGGCGGCTATAGGGCAATAAAGTAATTCAATGGGGACGGGTGAAAATAGATACCGATACGGGGTTTCGAACCCCTGATTTCCGCTTTGGGCCAGCGTCTAAGATCCTCTATGGCGCCATTGAGATTCCTGCATGAGGTCGAACGATTTTTTTCGCGCCTGCGATGATGAAATGAGCCCTGTCGCCACCGACGCATCAGGGACTTTACTTTCGTAGCGTGCGACGTGTCAGAATTTGGAGCGGACGGGAGGCGCGCCCCGGATAGGCTACAGGTTAAGGAGACTGTTGGCCTAAAGCGGGAGTCCCGGTTTCGAATCCCAGTCTGATATAAACCTCGAACAGGTCGAAATCGTCGCCAACGAATTATTTCATTGGCCAATAGCAGCCCAAGATATTCTCCCTATTTATTCTCCTCTTAGAGGGCGTGCAGAAGGCCGCATGGTCTAAGGCGTCATGCTACGGACTGGGCAGCTGTTTCCGCCGGAGGCTCGAGTCCTCCATCGGGCATGGGTGTGTATTGTCCTTTGTAGAAGTTAGTTTAAGTAGATTGTAAATCTACGGATTGATGACCATAGCAGTTTCGTCCAATAGGTTTAGAAACATTTAAACATTCGAATCTCCTCTTAGAAGGTATTTATAGAAGGATGCGAGTCCATATGTGAAATCTGTTGTTTCGAACATGTCTGACTTGTCTGAAAGGACATACACCACACAAATATATACCATATATAATGTCTCTGTTTCTCCTCTGGTCCCGCAAGTATAGATTTCCCACCTGGATCAGTGCAGAGATGAAATACTGAAAGACTCCTCCGTATAAGCTCTAATTTTATATAATCTGTGCATAATAAAGAGCAAAGAAACATTATCACCTCTGTGGACATATTGTACGCTTGTTTGTCTCGCAGAGTCAGAGAGCAATGGCAAGTATATGGCACTTGTTTGCGCACAGGGTATCTACGTTCTTCGCTGCGAGGATGTTTGAAAAATTGATTGAGTTTTGTTAACAAAATTCAGACAAGGGCTTTGGTTGATAAAGCGGCGCAACCCGTTGAAAAGGAGTTTCAATAACAAAATAAGTAATGTTTTCCATAAATATAACTGTTGAACTTTGCAGTTCCATACATGACGAAGTCCTCACGATGGACTTTTAGCTAATTCGTCGACAAAATACTTTATTCTGTATATGTATCAAATTTGTAAAAGTAGTGATTCACGGTTCCTAAACGAGTAGTGAGCATGAGAAATGTTATGTCGAAGAATGACACAGAATTTACTTATTTTTTTAATGGAAATGGGTAAACACATTTGTAGGACGTCCCATAGTATGGAACTTTGGGAAGATTGAGAAACGCAACGAAAACTGCCTTTACCACAGAAAAACTCATGTTGCGCTTTAGTTGCTTTTCATTGGCCAAGCAAGACTTCCGTCGACCGGAAAAGTCTACTACGCAGAGCAGAACAGAAATCGTGCTGCGTTATCGAAGCGTAGAGAGTTCCTGGCTGTCGTTAATCGACGGTGGATACATCGATATTCGTACTACTGCCCTTACTAGGGAATTCTAATTATCAAGGAAAATTAATGCGAGGATATTCGATAGTCTTTATCAAAAGAATCAGTGGCGTCATTTTGTACAAAGAAGCTTTCGTACGGTCGTTACCAAAACGTCCAGTTTTCTGTACGGTTGAAGCCATCAACTGTATGTAGTATATTCAAAGATAATGAACCGACTTTATGATATTGAACTTGTGAACTTTTTAATGACATTCGAGAACTGTTAAAATGAGAAATTGAGGTTTTCGTTAATGTCTGATGAAGTACTCGGAACAAAGTTCTGTTGAAAAGTTTCATAAGCTGCCACCACATTGACGTTTTACTTTCGGTCCTAGCATAAGTTTTCAGTTACTACCGTGAAACTTTACCTGGCTATTAACTTCGGCTGTATTACAGATCCATGTTTTTAATGAGCTCTCGAATATCATTAATAACGAAATGTCTTTCAGTTTAAGGAACTACGGTTACTGCAGTAAACAGATTGACACCTTAGGTCTAAAATGACTGTGTTCATATATTTAGTTAAATGAAACAGTTACACATTTTACCGGTCCCATAGAGTACTGACCCTTTCGCGTAGTTTCAATAGTAGAAACACATGCTCCGATTTTTAAAAATCTTTTGCGATTTATGGAAATTCCTATTACGAGGGACTCCATAGTGAACTCCTACTCTGTATATTAGGTTCTGTTCTTTCAATAGTGGATGATGGAGTGTACTCAATGAGCGTGAGACAGACAGCAGTGTTAAGTCAGGAGCGAAGCAATCTGTTGGTATCAGTTGTCGAGTGCTGTGTTGGTTGCCAGTGCTGTCTCTAGACATCCTACCGGAGAGAGAGAGAGAGAGAGAGAGAGGTGGGGGGGGGGGGCACTTCTGCAGCAAGAAAGCGCCTGCACGGTGCATTCGCGGCTACAGCCGCTGGCTGCAGTCCTGTGTCTCTCGTCGTGTCATTTCGTTAGGACCGCCAAAGCTTTTTGCAAGCCAAGTGCAGAGACCTGTAAATAACGTGATTTGTTACTGTTTTACTCTTTCGAATGGACTTTCATTTGGTACTTGGGTGCTGTAGAATGAAAATCTGATTGACTTCGGGCGAAGACAGCATTTCTTTACACAACTAAGAGAGAGTCTTGACAAGTAATACCTTCGAATTCCTTACGTGAGAACAGCTGGGTTTTTAAAAGACTTTACTAACATTCTTAATCTTCATTTGTCCTGTTTACACATACAGAGGCTAGGCAAAACAATATGAAGTTCTTACATAGACACAATGTTTATTCATTAGTAAGGAATTGGCCCACCATTGGCTTTGAGAACCTGTAACTCTCCAAAAATCAGATTCGTAGTTTCCAGGTGAGGATCAACTCTTGTGATTCGTGCTTTCAGTTTTGTGAGGGACTCTATCTCACACAGCGATGTAGTTGCGCTACAAATGACCACGTTCCACGTTACAGTTTGAGGCTCTGTTGTGACAGCGGGTTGCAGCTTGTGTCAGCGTAACGGGAAACTCGATTAAGTAATATGCCCGGCATGTAACAAGTCAACCGATGTTTAGAACAGCAAGGAGAAAGCGTGTGGAACAACAGCTCAGCTACTAGCAGACGAGTGAGCTGGTAGAAGAAATATTGCGGATTAAATGGAATCAACGACTTGGCTGGAAAGCAGTCAGAAACTGTGAAAGAAATCCTAAAGTGCTGTTCGGTCGGGGATGTGAATTTTGTTCTTCTGGAATAAATTTTCTGCACCTCCCCTAAACAGATACATCGATCGTTTGTAATAGTTACTTTTAGCTCATTTAAAAGTCGTCTATAGAAATATCTAACCCAAACTTCTATATCTAGTATTTATACGTGTAGTCGTAAATGGTAGCTCAAACAGATTTCAGAGCTGTAAATACACTTTGAAAGAAATGTATGTGCCAGGAACATCGAACTACTGTGTTCAAGTGGATATAATAAAACCATTCTTAAAACAAAACTCTGTTTATGCCTACTTGTGGCTTTTTACAATTCGACTTGAATTATTTTGGTTCTGCTTCTTTTTATTATTTGAAAACAATAAATTTGGACTTACATATCAGTTTCGCGTGAGTGGAAAGATACGCTGTGATTCGCGGTTATTCAGCGAACAACAACAGAAGGCTGTATGCTGCTCAAGGCTTCAAGAGAAATCTAAAGACCTTTGAGCAAGAGAAATCTTTACAGCCTTACAGAGAACTTATTTCCACGTTCCATTTTCTATACCTATGATTTCGAATGCACTACATCTATCAAAAAACCTTTACTATACCGTAAGTATTGCAGCTACGAATATTTTCCTAACTATGTTCAAATGTTTGTAGAGCTTATAGGACTTAACTACATGGTAATCAGTCCCTAAACTTACAAACTACTTATGAACTAGCTTATACTAAGGACGACACAAATATCCATGCCCGAGGGGGGATTCGAACCCCCGACCGTAGTGGCCGTGCTGAACGTGACTGGCGCGCTGCAGACAGCTCGGCCACAGCGGCCGGCTCCTAACTATGGATAAAAATTGGCACTAAAGGAAACGCCGCGGTGAAATTCTGTTATTGCATGGAAAAGATGATTTTTATCAATTTTCTATACGCTTGTATAAGACAACAGGTGTCTGGAGCAGGGGATAGATTTGTGGCTGCTGTTACAATGGGAGATTAGCACGATTTAAGTGAGTTTCAACGCGGTGTTACAGTCGGCGCATCGAACTAAATCGATTGATGAGCAATAGTCGTTCGTCTTTGAACATTGTATTGCTACAATACCTAACCAAATATTGAAGGTTCACATTTTGTATTTTTTTTTTTTTTTTTTTTTTTTTTTTTTTTTTTAATTTTCCGAGACAAACGGAATGGCTACATTTATGCAAGTAGCTCCTTGACTGAGATCGATGCTGTTGCTGGTGGAATATTTTGTTTTTACAAATCTGTCGGACAGTGTCATTCCCATTTTGGTGGAAAGTTGGGGGTAATAGATCTGGCACTAAGGAAATTTTTATTCAGCTCTAAACATAAAAAAGTTGTTGTATTTTGTGATTCAATTTCGCGATACAGTCGACAGAACTCTCTGAAACGCGTCAAAATTCTTGCATGAACAGCATCGTCTAGGTAGCGATGAGGTTTTTCCTTGCGACCTTTTCACGAATGGATCGTGAATATCGGGAATTCGGCAAAGCATCAAATTCCCGACATCGCTGCGGCCGTAAGAATGTCTTGCAAGAACGACACAAGGAAGTCCGAACAGAGTCGTTGAAAGTAACAGAAGTGCAACGTCCGCACGTTTCTGCGGATTTCAGTGCTGGGCCATCGTTGTCAGCGTATGAACAATTCAACGAAACATCATCGATGTGGGCTTTCGGAGGCGAAGGTCCACTCGTGTACGACACAAACCTTTACTCCTCGCCTGGGACCGCCAACACCGACATTGACGACTGGAAAAGCGTTGCCTGGTCTGACGAGTCTCTTTTCCATCTGCACCGAGTAGATGGACGTGTTCGGGTATGTAGACAGCCTCATGAATCCATGGACCCTGCATGTCAGCAGGAGACTGTTCAAGCTACTGGAGGCTTTGTAATGGTGTAAGGTGTGAGCATTTGGAGTGATACGTCTACCTAGATACGGCTCTGATACATGACACGTATGTACGCATCCTGGCTAATCGCCTGGCCGGCCGCAATGGTCGAGCGGTCTACGGCGCGCCAGTCACGGTGTTCACGGCCGCTGCGGTCTGGGGTTCGAATCCCCCCTCGACCATGGATGTTTGTGCCGTGTTTACTATAAGCTAGTTCATAAATAGTTTGTAAGTTTAGGGACTGATGACCCCGCAGTTAAGTCCCATAAGCACTACAAAAATTTGAACATTTGCTAATCACCTGCATCTATCACGTATATTGTGCATGACGACCGACTTGGGCAATTCCAGCTAGAGAATACGACACCCCAATCGTCCAGAATTGCTACAGAGTGGCTCTAGAAACACTCTTCTGAGTTTAATGACCTCCGCTGGCCACGAAACTCCGCAAACATGAACGTTATTGAGCATATTTGGGATGCCTTGCAACGAGCTGTTCGGAAGAGATTTATCGACAGCCCTGCAGGATGCGTCAGTTCCGTCTAGCACTACTTCAGACCTTACTCGAGTGCATTCCACATAGTGTTGCGGCACTTCTAAAATGTTCAAATGTTTGTAAATCTATCGGACCAAACTGCGCGGTCATCAGTCCGTAGCTTACAAACTACTTAAACTAAGGTAAACTAACCTAAGGACAAACACACACACACGCACACATACACACACACACACACACACACACACACACACACACACACACACACACACACCCGTGCCCCAGGGAGGACTCGAACCTCCACGGCGAGCAACCGCACGCTCTGCAGCGAGGCGGCTACTCCACCGCGCCTGTGCCACTTTTGCGTGCTCGCGGAAGCCCTACGCGATATTACGCAGGTGTACCAGTTTGCTTGGCCCTTCACTGTATTTACTGCGCCCTGTTTTTTTCCAGTATCATTCACTGCGCCACTCCCTAAATGACTTGGAGGTGTGCTGGAGCTGGGTAGGCTAGGTGCATTCCTCCGGGGCGCCTGCGTAAGAAAGCTGTGACCCCGGCCCCTGGACTGTGGTCCCTTCCGCCGGCGGTGGCGTCGCTTTCGCTGGCTACGCTTCTCCACGGGTAACGCCGTTTACCGCGCGTCCTTCCTGCCAGCGTTGCGCAACCCGCTCCATTATTCAGGGCCGATACCTCGGGGCCGGGGCCGGGCTCAGCGTCTTCCGACTTTCGCTCAGTTTTATCTGAGGCAGCGGCAGCTTTCCCTGTCGTGGCTTTCGGGTTGTTTCGTGTTCGTGGTTGTCGCGTCGTGCCGTTAAGTACCTCTCAGCCACTGGCCTCAAGCACAAAAAAATCTTCACTAAGGTACTTACACCGACAACTAGAAAGCTGCAGAGGAAATATCGAAATTTGGTTATTCCAAAATCCTTAACTCAAACAAATAACAATGACATTAGTCGCCATTAAACAGTGAAACATTGCTACGTCTCAGCCTCGGAGATACCGCGGTCGTGATCCAACTCTCATTGACAGCTGCTCGAGCAATAGAGCGACACAGACTGTGTTGCCTCTGAGTCCATTCACCTGAATGGAAACTCAGACGACTCTTTGTGAGAAATGAAACAGAGCGTCATAACAGCTATTACCTTATTTTGCTCTAACAAGACATTATTATCGACACTCCTGATCTGCCTTGCAGAAATTAATTGGCTACATAACACGTTGAGGAACAGAGAAAGGCATCAAAACGTTGGACGCATCAAGAAATGTCCAATTTGGAAAGGAGGAATAGGAGGAAAATTTCCAATTTGGGAAGGAGAAATACGAGGAAAATTCCCTATTTGGGAAGGAGGAATTCGAGGAATATTCCCTATTTGGGAAGAAGGAATTCGAGGAAAACTTGCAGACATGAGTTGCACATCATAAGGAGAATTGGGAAATCATCTGCACTGTAGTGGGCTGGACATAAAGTACGGACCGATTGTCAATAATAAAAAGGAAACTAGAGTGCGCCATTTAAATTTACTGATGACCGGTTTCGACCCTAGTGTGGATCATACTCAGATCTCCTCCAATGTTGACATGGAGAGGGGCAGGCGCTGTGGATTGCTCAGCACAGCACAACACAACGGCTGCTCCTCTCCAACATTGGAGCAGATCTGAGGACGATCCACACTCGTACTGAAACCGGTCATCAGTATATTTAAATGCTGCACTGCAGATTGTTTTCCTTTTGTTATATCGAAAACCATATTACAACGAAATCCTGGAGAAGGGAGAGGGCGTCGTCGATCGAGAGTCAGGAGGGAGGGTGGAGTCATTGAGAATCTCCGCAAAATAGGTAATAGATAGAGGATAGAGATAAATGAGAACGGAAAATTGTTGAAGAGGCCAAGGCTCACAGTGAGCTGTAGATACCCAGAAAGAGAAGAAATAGGAAATACTTATTGCGGGTATGGGCGGTGTTGGGATTGGGAAAGTGGAGGTGGGGAGATGTCGATCAGCTGTGTTGTTCTACTGTACTTACAAAACAAAATAAGACTTGTCAGCCTCGCTTTCACGTGGTTGACGTCGTCACTGCTCCAGAATTAATTACAGATGTTCAGACCGATCCAATGCGCTGAAAAATACTCACAAGAGTAAACAGACTGCCTATCTCGTTATTAAACAGTGCTATAAAGGACGATTTACAAAGGCCACAGGTGGTGATACGGCTATTATTCATTTACGAACTCGTCATCGCCTGAATCGAAAACCTGGAGTACGGTTTCATCCAATTGTATAACGTCATGACCCTGCTGAACTACAGGTACAGTCACGGATAGCCCACATCTAAATGTCGATTAATAATGCAATGTTACACAAAAATTGCATTGGCAACAGGTACAATAATGTTTACACTATTTTTCGACATAATCACGAAAAGAATTGAGCCCTTGTCATATCGTGAGATCAACTTTTTTATACCTCCGTCGTAGAAGTCTGCCAACTGTGGGCCAGCGTGTGACAACCAAAGAAATGATTTGGAGCAAATTATGTTGTTTGTGCAGAACTGTCTGTAGACTATTTTTAAATGATTGTAAAAGAGAACGATAACAGCGAATAACAAATTAATATTTTAATTGTATAGAGTTTACAGCACAGTGTTATTTCGAAAAGTGGTCATAATAACAACGGCGTCGTAGAGCTGATCGTACCCCAGCCTCTCGGCGTTACGAAACGTCTTTGCATTATTCAGAGCCAGTAGCGGTGCTTTCGTTGTTGAATAACTGGAAAGAGAGAGTGAAGAGCGGCAGACGGCTGTGATGCCTGGCAAGGAAACCGGACGGATGACAAATATGTGAAGGTAGCAGCGGAGGGTTGGGATCTTCCGCTACACTGTCGCAGTCTGTGCCTTCCTCCAAACCTGGCGAAAGTGCTTCCTGCTAGTCCAGGGGAGAAACCGCTAGTCGTGAAGGGGTCCAGAGGAAATAGTAAAGCTGCTTCACCAAACAAAGAACAGATGAAAGGAGACACACAGTATCTGATCAAAAGTATCCCAACACCGCTATGAAACGCGTAATTTACCACTCGATATCACGAGAGGCGGAGGAGTCAGTATTATAGCAGAGAAGGAATTCTGGGTCGTTGGGAGAAAAGTAGTAACAGTAGAATGGGTAACGGAGGAGATCTTTCGAACTTCGAGCACGGACAAGTAATTGTCAAAAGTACCAAATCTATCTCGGACATTTGAATCCTCCTAAATCTGTACCCGTCAACTGTTGGTGGAGTGTTGGTGAAGTGAAAGCGCGAACGATCAACCGGAGCCAAACAAGGTAGCGACTGCCGAACATTGTGGAGGCTGATAACAAAAAAATATTGGCTTGAAATCAGCGGAAGGGATCACTCGTGAGTTCCGAAGCGTTAGTAGCGGTCCAACTAACACAATGACTGCCATACATTTCTGTAGCGAAAGCTAAACGAGGCTTGACGGGGCGTTAAGGATCGGAACCGCTGGACACTGGCTGAATGGAACCGAGTGATTTGGAGTGGTGAATCATGCTGTACGAGGCCTGCTCAAAAAATTCCGTAACTTTGCGCACAAAATTTTTCTACGCTCTCCTTTTACTTATTGTGCATGGTCTCCTTCGAAATAGTCTCCTTCAGAATTTATAGATCGCTTCCAAGGCAATTTCCACTTTCGGAAGGCACTCTTGGAACACCTCTTGCAGGTTCGCAGAAGCGTCTTCTACAGATTTGTTTGAGCTCGGTTATATGCTTATCTTCGTCATTTGTACAGGGTTTTCAACTTTAGAGATTAAAAAAAGTCCGCAGGTCTCATAAAGAGCATCTCGTTCTGATTAGCATGATCTAATAGCTACTCAAAGATTGCGAGGCGATGATCTTTATGGTCTTTACTCACAATCCGAGGGACGAACTTCGCGCAACACGATGTATTCCAAGATAACTGTGTCTGGATTTCATTATCTGGTCCAATTACATGTTACATTTTTCTGAAATAACTCTAACAGTCGTTCTTCGATTGACACACATGATTTCGTTGACGTACCTGACATGAGCGGCGTCGGTAGATGTCGAAGGGGTCCTGAAAGAAGATCATCTTTAAGTCCACCCATTCTTAAACCGCGCGATCAGTAACACCGAGCACGACTTAAGCAGCCACTGTAGGCTTCTTGCATAATTTGTGTATCTCTCTAAAGGTTCTTTTGAGTCTGACATAAAATTTAATGCCGACGCTTTTGTTCCTCTAACTCTGCCACGTCGGAATTTGTAAATTGTACGACAGAACGATCTACTTCATACATCACTGAACGATAACTAACAAATATACAACAATGGAACACAGGCGTACGCAGAGATGACAACCGCATTTCGTCCCAACACTCCGACGGCGCGGAATTCCGAATGTTCCAGAATTGTTTGACTAATTCTCGTACTCTGTAGATGTCTGACGGAAGAATTTGGGTTCGGTGAATGGCTGGACCATGTTTAAAGTTCAGTGCCGACAGTGAAATAGTGTTACGGTACGGGAATGTTGGCGGGGCTGTGTACCGCATACAGCAGAGGAACAGTTGGGACACGACGATCGTATCAGCAGCAGAATGGATTCGGTCGTAAAGCAGCGTCTCAGAGGCAATAGTTTGTGGTCAATAACATTCCTGCTGCGGGGTCGTCTGCCCAGGGACAGACTCGAAACCAGCAGTACACCTTGAGATGAGTCAGAATGGCACAGATCCAGCGTCCAACATCAGTACTTTCTCTGGTGTCTGTTGTTGGCCGGCCGCGGTGGCCGAGGGGACTAAGGCGCTCCAGTCACGGTCTGCACGGCCACTACGGTCGGGGGTTCGAATCCCCCTCGGGCATGGATATTTGTGCCGTCCTAGTTCGTAAGGCGTTTATAAGTAGTTTGTAAGTTTAGGAACTGATGACCCCGTAGTTAAGTCCCATAGACTGTACAAACATTTGAACATTCAAACATTTTGTCTGTTGTTGCGCTGCGGAGCGCGCGGTTGCTCGCCGTGGAGGTTCGAGTCCTCCCTGGGGCATGGGTGTGTGTGTTGTCCTTAGGTTAGTGTACCTAGGTTTAAGTAGTTTGTAAGCTACGGACTGATGATCACGCAGTTTGGTCCGATAGATATACAAACATTTGAACATTTTTTTGTCTGTTGTTGACGAAGAGTCGGCTGCGTTGCTGCACAGACATTTAGAAATCTCATACATAGTAGTCCTATCAAAGTTGTCATGAAGACGATGGGTAGATACATCCCACATTATTCTCCACAGTAGGTGTCCAGATACTTTTGATACGTACTACATGAAGGTAAAACGTTCTATTAAGTATAAATCTGGCGAAGATGCAACCCACAGCTGCAATGAGAAGTTCACGTAATCTGCTGTGAAGACGGTAGACTATCCACTCACAGCGGAACTTGGGCACGTGTGTAGCACTTCCAGTGGGTGTGTCAGCATTCCGACCGACACTCTGTCGTCAGCTCAAACTCGACACTCTGCACATTCATCTCCGTCGGTCGCCGTCTGGAAGGCGACACGACGAGGACGCTCGCTGGCGATTAACAACACCGGGCAAGTGTGCAAGCTGACGTTCAACCCTGTCTCTCTGGACTCTGTGCGTCAAATCTTTGACAGATCGTGACGCAGTTTTAGCATGTTCGTTAATGGCAAGTACTGTTATTTATTTCTTTTTACTTTTATAGGAATCAGCTTTACGACCGGTTTGATGCGACCCACCCACGCTCCTCTCCTGCTCCATCTACTTCACCTACACCCTAAGTCCTCAGTTCTTTTCTGGGTGTATTTCAACAGTTTTTATCCTTTAAAGTTCTGTCTAGTATCGTGGAGGCTATTCCCTGATGTCTTAACAAATGTCCTATCTTGCAGGAATAAGTTTCTCATTATTGTTCTTTCACTAACCACGACAGACTGGCAGCTATTCATACACAATTTTACTAGCACAATTACTTTCATATTATTGAAAACGATTAGTAGTCTGCTTGTAGTATTCACAAGAAGTTAAATGCTGGAAAGAAGACAATATGTCTCATGACGTCATCACCTGATCTGAGTGAAAGAATTCCTACTTTAGCACAAATAATGATAACTTGTCTTCTAAATAGGGTACAGTAGTAAACGTCTAAATCGAGCTTATTAGAACTGGAACAATTCTTCGGCTTATCGGAGGGACCGTCTTAGGACTTAACGAAACATTCCGGAATTCATCTAAGACTATCTAGGATACCTCAGAGTGCCTAAAATTAGGGCAACCAAATGGCAATGGAAACACGTGGTATCTTTATCCCTCTTATCCTTACGCATTTCACAAACGTACTTCACTGTATGCAACAAAAACGCTAACATACGGCAGATCAAAGATTGACACTAAACTACGTGCATGGTTGATGAACGTGTTTACTTACATCCGTCCCCTACTTGAGTAAGTGCAGTGGGCATCAGCGGTGGCGTGATGTGCTGAAGTTGGCAACGACCGTTGAGTGTTCTATGAAAACACTATCGCAATACTCTTTACTGTTGACCATTAAATAAATAATTAATGATGTTCCTGTTCTACGATTGACAGTTTCTTATCTGTTCCATTTCCCAACAGCAAATTAATTACCGTTATAATGCGATAATGGTTTGCAGAATGTAATGTAGATTTAGAGAAGAAAAGTATTAAAAATGAAGACATAAGAGAAAGAATCTGGATAACACTGTAATGAATACACTAAAAGCGAAACGACCGATAGTGTACGAACATATACGCAGCTGATTGAGAACAGACGACCTAAGATAATAGAATGGAAACAAGTGCTCTTACACAATCCAACATAACGGAATCGACTCCAACTATACAAGAAGGGACAGAGCTATGACTGAGGAGAATTTCAGCCTGAAGATTTCGGAAGCTAATATCTGAGAAACAATTATGTTGTATTGAAGCGCAATAAAAGGAATACGATCATAACTTTCCTCGGGATTGCACAATACATCCAAGTGAAAAGTGCCGAGTGAGCAATTATTGACTTGACGCTGTAATTCTGTACTAATGAGAGAGAGAATACAGTGGCGATAAGGCGCTTCTGAGTTGTACGGTGACATTTACGCCTCTACACGTCTCTTCTGACCTTTCAGCTCCAAGTTACGAGTATGGGACAGCGTGGCCTCGACAAAAGGCGAGCTGCCGGAAGGGCGGAATAATAATAGTGCAGTAAGACGCAGACAGGTGCTGTTCACTTCTCCAACGACAACTGCCCGACAGCATACGCTTATGCTTAATGCGAGAACAGTCCACAGCTGCCCAAATACCAGCCAGCCGGGCACAACAGACACCAGTCCGTCTTTTAGGAGCATTGACATTCTGGAGAACAGGTAACAATCCGAAATGGAATTAAGGAAATGTTTGTAAAGCGTGATCGTTTTATTTTACCGGAAGATTTTATTGTCACATTGCTGTATTCTTAATACTATACCTTCTACACACATACACACACACACACACACACACACACACACACACACACACACACACACATATATATATATATATATATATATATATATATATATATATATATATATTAGTGTGTTCATACTATCTCGAGCGCCAAACCGATAAAGCACTGGACTCGCATTTATCAGTGCACCTCAAGCCCCAGACCACCTCATATATATTTTCCGTTCCATTTCAACAGACGTCACATCACAAAATTCCTTCGTCTTCTTGTTTCGTGACGCTCTCCTCAACTATTCCTCGCATTTAACATAATCTTTTGACAACGGCGTCTTAGTTCATTACAGCATTTCGAGAAGCAATAAATTCATTAGAGGAACATGTGTCCAGTGGCGAATATCAGTATGACACCTTTTATCGTCGTAATACCAAATTGTGCGACGCCTGGCCTTTCATTTGATTTCGATGTAGTGCTCTTTCGAACACTCGCATATCAGCCATTTAAAGTTTCATTTTCGTGCAGTATTTGACGTCGTGAAGTTACCGCAGAGGAGTTAGCGCAGAGGATGAGGAAGGAATATGCTGAATCCTTCCTGTACGAGAAACTGATTTCGGCATTAACAAAATTAGAGAATTTAGAGAATAAAAGAATAAAGAACAGTGGAACGGAGATTTGAATAGGTCCACTGTCTTTAAGTCTATGGTATTAGTGCACCACCAATAACACCAAGTTGATCCCATATTCCTAGATATCTTTAGGTAGAAAGTCATCGAGAAAGACGTAAGTGATATCTGTCGTTCCACAAGGAAGAGTCATAGGCCCTCTTCCGTTCCTATTTTATATAAAGCACTAGAAGGCTCCAAGTTTCCTGCCAGCTCAACAACATCAATGGGTATAACATCGTTTTATTTCTCTTTATTAATTTAGTTTAAGTTTGACACTAATGCATATTACTGAAAGTCCTCTAAATGTAATTATCATATATTTCAGAGCTTAATTTCCTGAAGATGGTCTAAAATAAGACCGAAACTAGTCGAAAAAAATAAAAAAATGCACTCTACACTGTTCTTTGTATATAAATTTATATAAATAGTCTAGGACGTAGCATGAGCAGCGGTCTTAGGCTGTCTGCAGATATTGCCGTCATCATTTACTGCCTACTGAAGTCACCGGAATATCAATGCCAAAATCTAAATGATCTAGACAAGATATCTGTATGATGTAAAAAGTGGAATTTGACCAAGAATAATGAAAAATAGGTCAGCACACGAGAACTAAAATAAATCCGTCAAATTTCGGGTAACGATAAATCGCGCACATTTTGTAACAACTTTAAGTGAAAAGACCACTTAGATAGATAGGGAGGGCAAATCGAAGGCAGCGCTCTGTTGGCGGACACTTAAAAGATGCAACAAACCCATCAAAGATACTGCCTCAACTACCCTCATTGGTTGCTGTGCGGTGTGGGATCCGTACAACGTGGGTTGACAGGACATCGAAAAAGTTGTAGGGGTGAGAGTGACACGCTAAATGTTGACGATTTGGTGCGACAATTATTTACACTGTATCTTAGCAAATGTGCTCAATCTGTCAGGCATCAATTCCGACCAACACCGACTAGATACAAGGCCTCACAAGTCCGAGTCACGTCACACCGATAGGCCGCCGCCGCTAGCTGAATGCCGCACTTCACAGCTAGCACCACTAGACACATACCATTTTGTTTGTCAAACAACAAACAAAATGGCATGTGCCTATTGGTGCTAGCTGTGAAGTGTTGGAACAACAAAAAACAACGCAAAATGAACATAAGTGAAGCAGAACAGGCGGAAGTCACCAATGAGCACTACATGTAAAGTAACATCCACAAAATATTGCCACTGATGATGCCTTACAAATAAAGGCGAAATGCATATGGCAATAAAATATTTTGTTAATTCAGTTACATAGACGGATAACCTAAATATCTACACTATAATAATATAATACAGCAACTGTGGGGAAAACATGACAAAAAGGAACTAACAATGTTATTTGTAAGCTTGTACACATGTTAGTTGTAAATAGGATGGACGACAGTAATGCGAGACAAAATGGTAGAAAAGTATGTTTGCACATCTCCTTAAGCCGGCTTCCCTTCCTCAAACTGTTCAGCGAATCTTTGTGTCCTGCTAAATTTTTGCACGCTACTACGGAAACACCCTGTATACAAAAACGAGTGGATCGGCAGAGAAATAGTCTGAAATGGTTTAATGAACAGTCTGTCAGGTACTTATTTGTGATTTGCCGAGTAGTCACGTAGACATCTGCAGCAAAAATATTAGAACGGTTGCATAATTCAGCTTCTACACACCTTGCGTATTCACGCTCTCGCAACGGTTTTTTGCGGCAGTTACCGGAGGCTGTGTGGCAAATGAAGCGCTGGGTAGCTCCTGTGTTGAGTAACAGCCGCGAGGAAAGTGAAACTGTCTGGACTACTAAGGAAGCCCACCTACACAGGGCAGCACTTCCCGGGGACGTGTCGCACACGGTTTGCGCATTACGCGCACCCTCACTTTCCGAACTGCCCGGGGACGACGCTACCAGAAACGGGACGAACAAAGCCTCGTCAAAAATACTCCAGCGTCTCGTAAATACAAATATCTTTATCAATAATAATTCAATTCCTTGAGACATACACTGTCTCATTGAACCAAAGGTATTCAATATAAGGAGAGGCGTTGAATTAAAATTTGTTCTGCGGCCGGGGATCGAGCCCAGGACCTCCTGCTTACCTCATCTAACAAAGCCTAGATATGCGGCTACACGGTCTTCAAGCATGGCCCCCTCCACACCACATAGTTCAGTTCTGCTTCAATGTTACCTGTGAAATACGTATCAAATTGCCAAGGCTCTCCTATACTGAAATAGCACCACAGCAAAGAACGTGATTGAGAACGACCCCGTCTTGTTCCTCAGCCAAAGGTGATATAAACATCAACAAAAAATTAAATTGCTGCGGCGGAGTGGCCGAGCGCATTCAGGCGCTATGTTCCGATGCGCGAGGTCGTTCCCCGTCGGGGGTTCGAATCCCCCCTCGGGCAGGGATGTTTGTGTGTCTTTAGTAAAAGTTATTTCGTAAGTAGTTTGTAAGTTGAGACAAACATTGTCTCATTACACCAAACGTAATTAATATAAGGAGAGGCGTTGATGTGGATGGGATTCGAAGCCGAGACCTTCCGCTTAGCAGGCAGGAGCTTTAAACCGCTATTCTAATATATAAGAACCTTGGCAATTTGATACGTATTTCACAGGGAACATTGAGGCAGAATTGGACGTGCTTGAAGACAGTTCGTGCAGTCGCATGTCTAGGCTGTGGTAGCTGAGCGGTTAAGGCGTGCTCAGAGGGCTGAACGGCCTCTGTAATAATAATAATAATAATAATAATAATAATAATGCTGAGCCAAGAACACGTCTAACAACAACGAACAATCACGATCAGCGACCGCAAGGAACAGAACTAACCATAGAGAGAGGGGGGAGCGTCTGCCTCGTAAGCAGGACGTCCTGGGTTCGAATCCGGAAAAAGCACAAATTTTAATTTACCGCCTCTCCTTACATTACAAATACATATGGTTTTGTTACATCCAGAAAGTTATGTCATTACTGTGGTTCAATTTACAGATGCGTGTAAATTCATGTTTACGTATACAGTGCTGAGAATAAACTGTGTTGCAGATGTGGTTAAAGTTTTCTCACTGCAGAAAACTTGTCATATGTGAGGAGTTATTTTTTTTCTCGAATGTTTTAATGAAGTGCGCTCTGGGTATATAATACTTTTATGAATAACAATTCCTGCCCACGCCCGTTTCGCAATAGATACACCGGTTCCTGCTAGATCACTGACGTTGAGCATGGTCAGGCTTGGCTAGCACTTGGATGGGTCACCGTCCGTTTCTGGCGAGCGCTGTTGGCACTCAGTCCTAGTTTAGGTCAAATGAGGAGCTGCTTGACTGACAAGTAGCGGCTCCGGTCACGAAAACAGTTCGGGAGTGCGGGGCGCTGACCACGTCCCCCTCCATACCGCATCTGTTGACGGAGGATGACACGGCGACCGGTCAGTACTCGGTGGGCCTACCGACGGAGTTTGCAGGTTTTTATTTATTTTTTAGGTATTAGCGGTTTCGCGTCGTTACAGACATATCTTCAGGTGATCTGTATGGAAATACAAAATGCAAGAGACTTACAAAGAATGTTTACGAAGATGAAAACATAAAAATAATTTTAACTATAAAATCGTGTAAGGAAACAGTGATAAGAATACTCTTCACCACGATTTTGTCTAGAAACTGCTCTTAATTCACTGCACAGCATTTTCGTTACATGGTAATCTTTGAAATACAGAACACTAACAATTGTAGTCAACGAATAAAATGGAGGGGGGAAAGGGGAATGAATCAGTGTAAAGAGCCTCCTGGTATTCCAACTGGAGTGAAAACACTCGTAGTCTATGATAGGATAATAACCAGAAAACTTACTAACCATGCCATATGCGGGAAATAATGATCGCTTTCTGTACTGATAGAGGTGGCGCAGTGGTAAAACACTAGACTCGCATTCAGGAGGTCGGCGGTTCAAATCCGCCTCCGGCCATCCAGATTTAGCGTTTTCCATGATTTCCTTAAACCACTCCCGGCTGGTTCTTTTGAATGGGCACGGCTGATTTCCGTCTCCATCCTTACCGAAACGATCCGGGCGTGAGGCTAGCCTTTAATGACCAATTTGTAGACGGGACATTGAACCCTAAATTTCCCTCCTTCCTTCCTTATTTTCTTGCCATTTTTCAGCCCTTCACAATTCGTAAGAACAATATAGAAGGCAGTGAACTGCCGGCAGCTGGAACCAAAGTGCAGACGGCAGTCGAGTCGGCTTCCGCGGTGAGCAGCCGACCCGCGGAAAGGATTGGTCGCGCAATTAGCCGGCGCAGTTACACGGCACAGCGCGCTTTCTCCCCTCGTGTCAGGTGACGCCTCTGGGGCGGAAGGCGCCCAACAGCTCGCAGGAGCGCATTTACCTGCAAGCAAAACTGTTCTATCGTCGAGCAAAGCACAAATACATGTCATGTGTACTACCTCAGGGAAGCGTCTAGGCTCCACTTCTTCTCAATATTTGTACCAACGACCAGCCACTGACGCCGGACACGAGGAAATTCTTATACGCAGTGACATAGCCCTTGCTACGCAGAAATTATGCTTTGAAACAGTCGAGTTACTACAGTCGGAACCAACTCAGACCAAACATTTCGAAGACGCAAGTGTATGGTTTTCACTTAACAAACAGGGAAGCTACAGATAGAATGGTAAGGCATCCAACTGCAGGATTATTACACCTCTAAATACTTGGGAGTCACTCTAGATTGGAATTAAGAACCCACTAAACGAACACCAAAATGAAAATATTTGCTTGAAAAAATCTTATTTGGAAGGACATGGTGGAGCTCATATATATACCTGTCCGATCTTCTGCAATGGCGCCATGCTTTTCTACTGCTGAATATGCTTCCCCCTGGTAGAGGTCATTTCATACCAGACAAGTAGACACAGCTCTCAACGAAACCTGCAGGTTGATCATAAGCTGCCAAAAAATTTACCCCAACTGATCAGCTCTACTATCTGGCTGAAGTAGCGCCATGACTGACAGTGGAACAGCTGCTCATCTACTACAACTATCGTGACGGTTAAAGCAGAATTACGATTTGTCGTTAAAAAGAACGTCGTTCCATTCGGCTGTCCATGACTGCCCTTAATCACACAACTGTCAGCGCAACTGCCTAACTTATAATGTGACTATTTGTAAACACAGCAATGGACGCTTTGTGGACAAATAACTGCTGCAATAGTCGTGCAATAGTACACTCATACATTAACTGTTACGCATCAGGGCGAACTTGTTGTGACGTAGTTCGTGATGTAGCAGACTGATGCATGCACATAATGTGCCTGCCATTACGTGTAGTGATGCAACGAGCTGCGTGCAATAGATCCTGTCGGTCTGTTGTTCCCTCCTGCATACAGCGATTATAGGTCGACAGCACAGTTGCTAGGTTACATTCGGCACTATTAGCAATTTCTATGAAGAAAAATCCGTAATCGGTGTAGGCAACTACTCTTCTTCTATAGAATTTAGTTCTTCCGCAATGTCCTTTGCATTATTACACACACTTTTAACTGTAACCGTCTAATACCATAACGTAAGGTTTCACGATCTTATCATTTGCGACCTCTATTAATACAACCGAGCGAGGTGGCGCAGTGGTAACACACTGGACTCGCATTCGGAAAGACGGTGGTTCAAATCCACCTCCAACCATCCTGATTTAGGTTTAGGTTTTGCGTGATTTTCCTGAAACACTCCAGGCAAATGCAGGGATGATTCCTTTGAAAGGACTTTCCTGCCTCATCCTTACCCAAACATCCGAGCGTAAGTTCCATCTCTAATGACCACACTGTCGATGGGACGTTTAATCCAAAGCTTCCTTTCTTCCTTCCGTTAGTACAAAATATTTTCAAGCGAAGCGCGATGACAAGGAGTTTAAACCAGCCTCATTTTTAACTGAAAGTAGTCTTTGCCCATATTTGGACTAACCTTTGTTAAAAATCTCTCCGAAACATTTAATTCTATGTTGCCAAGATATTCCATATATGTGAACGAAAGAAGTTGAAAACACCTATGTATCTACATCTACTCGCAATCTCAATAGGCCATCATACGGTGCCTGGTTGAGGGTACCTCGAACCAAGATTAGTCATCTCCTTTTCTGTTACAATTCCAAACATATCGAGGCAAAAATGTTTATATGCTGCCGTAGGAGCCTTAATTTCCCTTACCTTTGTAGTCTTTATGGGAAATGTTGAGTTGGTTGCAGTAGAGTCGTTTTGCAGTCAGTTTCAAACGCTGACATTCTGAACTTCCTCAGTAGTGTTTCTCAAAAGCAACGTCGCCTACCATACACGGATTCACGTTTTAGTTCCAGAAGCATTTCCGCAACATTCCACATTGATCGAACGTACCAGTAATCTAGCAGTCCTCCTTTGATCTGGTGACGAACAGCACTAAAGATTTGCTCACACCAGTGTTCTATACATGGTCACCTTTACAGATGAACCAGATCTTCGCAAAATTCTCGAAATAAATCGAAGTCCTTTCGCCTCTGTCAATGTTGTTGATGAGAAAAATATCGAGTAGCAGCGTGGTTCGACGTTTAACTGTAGGTCCCCCTACAACTGGCTGGGTAAGAAAAAAAGTGTTCAAATGTTTGTATAGCTTATGGGACTTAACTACGGGGTCATCAGTCCTTAAACTTACAAACTACTTATGAACTAACTTATACTAAGGACGGCACAAATATCCATGACCGAAGGGGGATTCGAACCCCCGACCGTAGAGGCCGTGCAGACCGTGACTGGAGCGCCTTAGTCCCCTCGGCCACCGGGCCGGCGCTGGGTAAGTCATTTCGAAAATCGGAGGAAGGCAACGGCATACCACCTCCAACAGGACCATGCCTAGTGAAACACTGTGGTGTTCAAACCAATCTTCGGATTGTTGACCGATTTTCCTTAAATCTAAGTCTAATATTCGCCTCCGCACAACGGTCCTTACATGCTCGTTCCGCTTCATAACGATCCGGAACGTTACACCTAGATATTTAATCGGCGCAACTGAGTCAAGCAGCACAGTATCTAAACATTATGGGACTTATTTTTCCTACTATCTGCTTTACATTTTTCTGCGTTTAAACCTAGTCATCCTACTACAGTCACTCAGAGTGGACATCTTCTTGCACCGTGTCCGTCAGACCAATGATGTAAGTGGAAAATAGCAACGGTCCTGTCACACTTCCCTGGAGAACTCTTGATGATATCCTTGTCTCTGATGAATAATCGCCGTCGTTCTATTACTTACGGAGTCTCAAAGCCAGTCATATATCTGTGAACTTAATCCGTACGCTCGTGAAAATCGCGACCGGTCGAGACATTATCGTCCTGTCGTCGTACGTCTTGCTGGTAAACGCGCTGCAGAGGGTCTCTTCAGTCGTGGGATTCCGTAAGTGTGTCGCCACTGGCGAGCCATTCGGCCTCGGCAAGTGCGCCAATCTCGATGACACTGGGCAGCGCGGGGCACGAACCCGTTACCTCTCCGCTAGCGCGCCCACTGGCAGCGCGCCCAGTTCTTCCAGCCGGTCCCTCTGCGGTTCTGGTCGCCCACTCCAACCGCGGAAACTAGTTCCCACTTCACTGGCACGCATGTGGCCCACGCAGTTACAATGTTGCGCTGATTGTTTTTTGTCCCACAGACCCAGAGATACCTTATCCTATTTTCTACATCTACATAGATACACTGCAAATCACACTTAAGTGCCTGGCAGAGGGTTCATTAACCACTTTCATAACTTTTCTCTACCGTTCCATTCTCTAATAGCGCGCGGGAAGAAAGAACACCTAAATCGTTCCGTTTTCGATCTGATTTCTCTTATTTTATTGGGATGATCATGTCTCCCTAAGTAGGTGGGTGCTAGCAAAATATTTTCACATTCAGAAGTAAAAGTCGGTGATTGAAACTTCGCAAACAGACCACGCCGCAATGGATGTCTTTCTTTTAATGATTTCCACCTCAATTCGCCGGCAGCGGTGGCCGAGGGGACTGCGGCGCTCCAGTCACGTTCTGCACGGCCACTACGGTCGGGGGTTCGAATCCCCCCTCGGGAATGGATATTTGTGCCGTCATTAGTATTAACTAGTTCGTAAGTTTAGGGACTGATGACCCCGTAGTTAAGTCCCATAAGCTATACAAACATTTGAACATTTTTTCCACCCCAATTCGTGAAAAATTTCTGTGACGCTCTTACTCTGTCACGCTCGGTGTTATATTTAGCTACATTTAGTGCCTAAATTCTATTTCTGTCAAATTTTGTATGTATACATATATTTTGCCAAATTCGGTGTTATTTTTTTCCTAAAATCGTTATTATCGTTGGGATTCATTGCAGCATTTTATTAACTTCTATATTATTGGTATTCTTTGATATTTTTTATTATTTCCTACCAAATTCTTTTTATTTTTTTTTCTGATTTCAATGTAATTTTTCACTAATTTCGGTGTCATTTTATTCCCAACTTCTGTAATTCAGTGGCCTTTTTTTTCCAAATTCGGTATTTTTTTAGCAAATATCGTTCCATTACTTTGCCAAATTCTGTATATTTTCTTTTTTTCCAGATTGCATGTTTGCTGACGTATTTTGCAATTGTTTTTACAATTTTTCTCAAAGTCCTTGGTTGTTTAGAAATTCGATGTTATTTTTTGTCCAAATTCGCATTTTTTGTCAAATCTTGTGCTGTTTTGGGCCAGCTTCTTTTATTGTGACAAATTCTAGTCTAATGCCAATTACGGCTACTTCGCTAAAAATACTATCATTCGCGTTATTGTTTTGGTGACATTTTTCTGTCCTCGGGATGATTTCCGAAAACGCCGATAGAAAGAAACTCAGCGCGCACTCTTCGCACATGACATCTTCATTGTAATAAATATCGGTAGACAAGTGTATTTCTCGTTTCCTGTCTTAAAATGTTACACCGACAAATACTACAGAAACAACATTCGTATGGAATAACAGAACGGTACGAGATATAATTAGGGAAGGGTCGAATACCAAAAAAATATTTAAAAAAAAAATAAATAAATAAGTACCGTTCACCTTAATTTTTTTTCTCTTCAGTAATATAGAAGATATAGTCTACGGAAGTTAAATGAATCTCTTTGAAACACAATTATTTGATTACGCCAGTTCCCCATTTCATTCTATCCCAGTTTTCACAATTACGCTTAAGTTCATTCTATAAGTGACGGCCCTTCTAAACGTATCGAACATGTACAGCTCTTTCTTGGTACCACGACATTTTATGTGGTGTACACATCCTTGCTTTCTTCATTCGCTGCTGCAGAGTATTGACGTCGAGTGTAATAAGATGTGACAGTTCGTCGCTTGCAAGTCGGCCTGAATGTGGAATGCGAGACGTTATTCAATCTTTGCAGGTGAAAAACGTCAAGGCTGCAGATACAAGTCTCAAGCGGCATTGTTCTGAACAATGGCGACGCAAAGCTGCTGTCCGGCGCGGTCTCATGGATCTTATTGCAAGACGAATTCCTCTAAGAAAGATTCGTTTGTGTTCCTTGTATCCTTGAATTCAATTGATGCTACTTGTCGTATATAAACATCGTTCTACGAAGGTGACGAGAATTTCATTTCAGCAATCTGCCACTCGTCACATGCCATTTTGTTCGTGTGATGTTTTTGTTTTGAATGGTGAGGGCAACTGTTGAATTTTTTTGTTACCAACTATTTGAATGTGTGTTCGTGCTAACAACTTGCTTTATGTCAGTGCGTGTGTGTTTGTGCCAGCGTTTTCGATGTAAAACGCAATCTAAGGCAAGAAACACGTAGAACAGCATCTACGAAAACAGTAAGTTTTAATAAAATCAAAATATGATTAGTCATATTTAGGAAATGCACCAGAACTGTGTATAACCTAAACAACTAAAAACGTAAAAAAAAGAAACAACAACGAAATATTGTAAAACATAACAATGTATATATTCAAGGAAACTGAAAAATCCTTGCAATTAAAGGCGAAACGCGTATGGCAAAAGAATTTGTTTTATTTCAGTTGCACTGACGCTTCATATAAATAAATAACTGCATATTAATGTAAGAAGCAACTGAGGGAAAAAAAGACAGAAAACTACTAACGATGAAATATTGTTTATTTTGCAACAACTTTCATATTTTACGAATTCCTGCACGATATGAATAACTGTCAGATTTTACTTTTCATTAAGTATCGTATTTACGAAGGTTTATTATGTGCAGTGTCGCTTATATAGGGTAAACAGCTCCTTGAGGTTTCACCCGTCACTATGGAAAAAAATGTAAATGAATAATAATAAATTATGTCCCGTGAAACAATAATTACTCCAAGAGTGACCTTCGGATATCATAATGTGAAGGCATCCCATGATGAAGGACTCGGGCTCGATTTCATATAAGAGCAGATTTGTCAAACACGTAATACCTACCAATTTGTACCCAAACAACTTGTAACTAATCTAGAACTACATCCAAAGTTCACTTGGATCTCGATCCTCAACGTGTCTTCCTGCCCATTCTTTTAATCTAAGAGAGGTTCATTGTTGAACATTATTAGACACATGTGTCAACTTGTTTCTTTCAGAACATTTGTATTTTAGAGGAGGAGACATGATTAAATTAATCTGATTAAGGAAACTGGGATTCAAACTATAGTCCCAATGAGTTTCAGGCCATTATTTAGCAATGAACCAGCTCGCAACAGCTCCAGTTGGCAGCCTAAGACATTCGTTCATTTATCAAAAATCTGCAGTATGTCTTCTTAACGCAAATTGTGGAAGCATGTGACTACCATTAATTAACACTTCAAGGTGGCATAAAAACAGGTGAAAATTAAGCGCAGAAGTCGAAGCATAGAACGCTAGCAGATCGTATCAAAGGCCATAACAATTTGACCGTAAATATTTAACGCCATATGTGGTCAACAGCTCGTCAATTTATTATGTACATAGTATTACTGTGTTATGTACGAAAAAATGATGGTACGCCTATTAGACGGAATTTCTACGTATCTATCACAGTAGAAGAATTTCTCCATTTTATGAATAGTAAAGAAATATACACGAAGAAAGTACGCTGAAAGAATCTTAGGGTCGGTGCTGTTAATGGAGAGTGAAGGATGTGTATGTAGGATGAGCACTGTAGCTTCTAAAGCACGAACATAACACTGAGAAAGCCAAATACTTGTGACGCCCTGGCATACTAACCTTACAGCAGCCGCCCCGTATTAAAGCATTTTACTTTCTAATATGACCATTCATTATACCAGGGGAAGGGTTCTTCATCACTTTTTACTCCGGCCTTGCCAGTCACCTTGTTTCGAAACATCCTTTAAGTTGATATGCGGCGAAGAGGAAGGGACTAGGTAAGTGACTTTCGTAACTGGTTCGTTAGCCTCTGTACATAATGGTTTCGTAAGTCAGGGCACTTAACTCTCCAAGAAAGGAAGGACCTTTTTCTTCTTCAACGGAGTGAGGAAATTTTTATTGCATCAGTTTTCTACGTGATCGCTATTGTATAAGTACTCCCAACTGTATCACACGTAGACGTTAATAAACCTTCCCTTTTCGAAAAGACACTTGACATTCTACTTCGTAGAATATTTTCAATCGAATACCTAATATCTAGTCAAAAGTCATTCCATGTTCATACAAGACTTTGTAAAGAATGGGTTCTCGCGTTTGGGGTCACACTTTGAATGAAGACAATACTACTGTAGACATATTTCTTGTTTTCTTTCGTTTACTAAAGGAAATAAACACTTTTTTGCGTCAACATCTACCAGAATCTCCAATATTTTCAATATCGGTATCTTATTCCTGGAAATATCCCTCCTGTTTGAACGCTGATTTGATATCATAGGGTAAAGTAAACACCGAATTGGAGAGTAATGGTTTCTTACTAAACATGTGGTTAACGATGTTCTGTTGTTTTCTGCTAATTGCAGTTTCGTCGTTACAAATGGTGTGTATGCTAGTAAACCCGAGATTTTCCAACAATTGATGATAACGAGGATTTTCGTTTGCCTTTAACCTCCCAACATTATCCCTAGATAGCTCGGATTTAAATGTTTTGCTGAGAGATATTATTCCGAGATAACCCTGGCGTAGTAGTTGCTTCATTAAGTTATTCGAAATGAATACTCATTATTTCAGTGAGGAAGAGCCGTAATATATAATGAGTTTTAACGATAATTTGCTTAGATTTTTGCCGAATCTCTTATTTAGATGGTAGTTTATTGTCTCTAGCTATCGTCTTGAAACTGTCATACCTGACTGTTTTTTACTGATATAAATTCATAATGGGAATATTAACAGATCATCATATTGTCCACAGAAAAACTGAAAATGCAAGCACCATGATTTAATGTGTCGATTTATTGTACAATTTACCAGTAATTTACATAAATATTGTTTGGCATGAGCGCAAAGCTTATTAAAGCGTCACAAAGGATTCTAAAAAAGCTGATTGGCTGCAGTAATGAAGGAGCTGTAGATGTTATAAAATCTTTTATTTTTCTCTTTACGCTGACGCGTTTCGGGCCCAGACCATAATCGGAGCGCCTGGTGACAAAGTACAGGATACAGTATATATAGGTAAAAATAGTTATAAAGACCAAAATAATAATAATAATAATAATAATAAATCTCTGGCATTTACAATTATAAGATACATACCTCTTCTGAATGGAGAACGGAGAAAGATGCATGTAAAAACTCATAATACATTAACGGTCAACATCAGCTGTACTTGTAACATAAAGTTGTTAGCTCGATAGATCACATGCAAATAGCACTGAATGGAAAGTATACTATTGAGCAACATAGGCGTAGCGTAGGCGCCCTCTAGGTATGGCCGCAGAAGTACGCTACGCCAGAGTTGCTCAATAGTATACTTCCCTTTTAGTGGTATTTGCATGGGATCCATCGAGCTAGCAACTTATGTTACAAGTACAGCTGATGTTGACCGTTAATGTATTATGAGTTTTTACATGCATCTTTCTCCGTTCTCCATTCAGGAGAGGTTTTTTTTTTTTTTTTTTTTTTTTTTTTTTTGACTATTTTTACCTATACAAACTGTATCCTGTACTTTGTCACCAGGCTCTCCGATGATTGGCTGTACCCGAAACACGTCAGCGTAAAGAGAAAAATAAAGGATTTTACAACATCTACAACTCCTTCATCACTGCAGCCAATCAGCTTGTTTAGAATCATTTGTGTCATCATATTAATAATGGCTGCCTACCTCTTGCATTATTAAAGCTTGTTTTTCTATTTATTTATTGCAGACTTTATGTAATACTAATTAACAGTCCTTTTTTGTATTTAAATAGTGTTATATTAGGAAGGAAGTGGTGTCAGGTGGTCAGTTTTTACTTAGAGAAATATCTCATGTTAACATGTATATGGTTTTGGAAGGGATGGGGATCGGCTAATGAGGAAGTGGCCAAGGAACAGAATAGGTGGGGAGCGTGTGTTTGAGAGAGTAGAGGTGAAAGAAGGGGTGTGCGGAAAAAGGGACGCCATATCCAGTTTGGCAGAAGAAGGACCCTCCTGGATCATAGGCAGATTCGATTGGGGAGTGTGTTAAGATTTGTGCAGCGAAAGAGAGCTTTCAGGACTCTAAATTTGGCGAGAACAAGTGAACGCCAATGCAGCCGATATGTGTTTACGTTTTTACACAAGAACCTACGAGTGTAGAAATGGTGTTCGGGAAACTTTCGAACAGTTGACAATTTCATGTTGAGTGCTCAAGAAATATACAGAGTTTCTGTGTATCTTAAAGTTATGATTACGTAGTTGAGGGAAAGTGATATCAATTTCTTATCACAGACAGTGCAACTTTTTAACCATTTTACTGAATTTATGATTAATATTTCATCTGTCCACTTCTAATAAAGAAACCAATTTGATTGAATATACCTTATACAACCAAATCTATGGCTTTGCGTACTTAATTTGCAAACGTCAGAATAAAACAATTTTTATTAATGGATCAGTTATTTCCAGTAATATTTCTTATTCGTTCCGCAAATTACAGCCTACGCATAGAGTGGTTTTAACTGCAGGATCACAAGTAAAATATCTGCAACTATGTTAGTTGCTGGGACATGAAAGCAGATATGTACGGTTCGACCCTAGGATAACATCGAACCAGACTTCTACATCAGAACAGCACATAGCCCAATATGTAGGTTCTTTATAGCATACAGTCACACTTGATTTAATCTTCACTGTGATAAATGTGGTGTTGGATAAAGCGTAAGTCACAATCTATTGTATTCATCTTCTTTAGTTTCCTGATTATGAACACCCTCCTGCTATTGTTTCTACTAGTACCTGCTACCATCGTTTATATTTTCATGTCCATAACATCAACGTTGTTAATAATGAAGATTGTTGTGGAAAAGAGATCTAAATGATGATGAATCAAAGAAGCAGTAAGGGCTGCAGGAAGCTTAGATTTATAACAGCCTTATTTTTATAGAACAAAATAATTGTCCAAAGTTTTCCAACACAGAATGAGACCGAAGATGAAAACAACATGGACATAAGAGGAAAGAACGTTGCAGAATACAAAAATTAAAGAATAAAATGAGAAGAGAAGAAGGTAATCATTTGACAGTTCTCTCAATGCTCAAAGCGAAAAGACTAAAAGGATTTGCGCCCTTTTTTTCGAAGAGGAATTGTCATTTTTGTAAAGTATTCTGATTTTCGGAACAGTATTTAAAAAATTGTAGCTTGGTTGTTCGTAACTTTAAAACGTAATGTGATGACGTTTTATCGCGATTAATATTTGGAGGTTGAATCGAAATATTCTCTTTTCTAAATTACAACCGCGACTTTGCATTCATCTAGCAGGGACAAAGGTAAAGCTTTTAGAATACTCAGAACATTTAGGATCACAGAAGTTTAGCTTGTCAGATACCAATTGTAATTTATTATTTTGGCAAAAATATTGAATATTTAAGCCAGTAACTATAATTTAACAATTTAAATTTTTAGCTATATATTGACAGATGTTTCATCCAGTTTATTCTCACCCTTCTATGTACCAAATGTTTGACCTGTTAAATTTCTATGGTTCAGTTTACTTTCTTAGGACAAATTTTGTACTTTATATCTTGTCTTATTTTACCTATGTTTATTGTCATACTAGCCTTCTTTGAAAATGAATTTACATGTATTATCTACGCAGCAACTTAAGAACTTTCACCTGAATCGCTATATCTCTGTAGTGTTTGCCTGATTATGGCGTAACAGCCGAAAACCATCGAGTGAAAACAATAAATTTGTAAAATATTACACAGTCCTCCCGTGTATTTAATTAAAATAAAAACATTTACCTAACATAATCTACAGATGACTTTAATTCGGAAAATACAGAAATTAGTGGAAGATGTGAATGATGAGGATAGCGCGGTATCAGGAGATGCGTAGCCGCGCCGGCCTGCTCTATTGACACACTTCGGTCCGCTGATTTCGGAGGTAAGCGATCTCCGCTGCGCAAGGTCAGGCCGTGGGCGTGAATTACCGTAGCGTGGCGGCGGTTCGCACGGCCGCGCGGTGACACAGTTGTGCTCACGCCCGCTAGGCCTAGCTGATCAACGACGACCGTCTCTTGTGCAGCTCTGCTAGAAACGTTTCAACGCCACTGCGACGGAAGAGGCCCGTTCCGGCTATCGGATGAATTCTTGAAGAAATACACTGCTTCGTCTCCATCTGCGGATGACATCTTAAAGTGGGACGGTAGCTTCTACGAAGAAGCGAAACACACCGTGACTACTTGTTGAAATTTAAAATATCGCTTCTGCATGAAGTCACGTCTTGAAACGTCCACTGCGATACGTAATGGTAGTCTACTTATTTCACTAACGGGATAAGAGTTTTAATTTTTTATTGTAAAATTTTGATACATTTTTTTTTCTAATGTTTGGTTTTCTGCTTTTGTCCAATGCGTTTGGGAGCTACAGTACGATTTTCAAAAACTGCATTAAACTAGCGTCATATTTGCTTAAATTTATGACATAGCAGCAAATGAATGATATAGTTTTTATTGTTAATGTTAATGTTAATTGCATGACTTACAGACCACAACTATGGCGTTCCACTTTCGGAACCCACCTCAGAAGAGATAAATATTATTATTGAATTCGTTCATTTGAGCATGAAATCTACATCTTCTGAATGGGTAAAATATTTTCACTTTTTCACTTATACTTCAAATTATGTAATGTTTTGATGAGTGTAATACGTTACTGTAATGATATACTATGATGTGTGAGTCTACGTAGTGCTACAGAAGGAAACGTCATAGTACTGTTGTTCACATAAACCAGGAAATAGAATAAAACAGGTCAGACTAGTGTAAGTTGTATATATACAGGGTGTCCCAGCTATCTTGTCCACCCAAAATATCTCTGGAACAATAACAGCTATTGGAAAACGACTTTCACCGGTATCAATGTACGGCTGGGGCCCATCAATGTACATATTTGGAAACATTCTAAAACGAAGGCAAATGTGTTTTGTAACACAAACTTATGTTTTCTTAAATGGACACCCTATATTTTTTTCTTCAGCAATCCATAGCATGACAAATCCCATAAACAATGGCGTTGATTGCATCGCAATATTCCAATTACATCCCAAGATATTGCGACGCAAATTTGACGCTTGAAATACGCGAAACGCGCGTCTAGCGCACGTCATGAGACTCAGGCGACAACCCCATGCTGCTCAGGACGTGCGCTAGCCACGCGTTTCGCGTATTTCAAGCGTCATCTTCGCGTCGCAATATCTCGGGATGTAATTGGAATATTGCGATGCAATCAACGCCATTGTTTATGTGATTTGTCATGCTATGGATTGGTGAAAAAAATATAGGGTGTCCATTTAAAAAAACATACGTTTGTGTTAAAAAACACTTTTGCTTTCGTTTTAGAATGTTTCCAAATATGTACATTCATGGGCACTAGCCGGTGAAAGTCGTTTTCCAATAGCTGTTATTGTTCCAGAAATATTTTGGGTGTACAAGATAGCTGGGACACCCTGTATATACGTATGTATAGAGAAGCAATTGAAATATGTAAGCATGGAGACAACTTTAACAGCAAGGAATATAGCCATGAAGCTTAATGATATATAGACTGTGGCTATTTAGGAGAGGTAGTTGTGTTTTTATCTCTGACTAATAGCAGTCAATAGTTAAGTTTTATCTCTGACAAAGATTATATATGATAGTCGCGTTAAAACCTGATCATGCCTGTTTTAGACTATTTATGCCGCTCTCCGACGCCGACTCGTCAGTCGGCGAGACTCAGCACCGCCAGGAGCATGTCTGAGGATATCCAGCGCAGCTCTGGACGTAACGATAGGGACAAAAAAGTTTTGTGGACCACGGTCGTACAACTCGGAAGAATCACGAACAGTTACTGTGATATAACTGCTGGGATCCTTCCACATTGAATCACTACTTGAAATTGTAATTCGAGAACGATAGTATAAAAGAAAAAAAATTACAAAAGATGCGGATTATCCACCATAAAAATATATACTTTGAAATAATTATAATTTATTGTTTAATTACTAATCAACAGTTGAAATTGTTTTTATAATTTGTTTTATATTTTTTTACATGATCATGTTTTGATCCTTCAGGATACGGAAGAAACTACGTATTAACTGAAATTTTTTATAACACCCTCATTGTAAGATGAACAGATTTTACGTTTAAGATATTTGTACGTAACGGAAGAGGTTATGTTCTGTTTATCTTACAATCAAATTATTATTTAAAAAATCAGTTAATACGTAATTACTTTTGGATCTTGTTTTAGATTCTGAAGATGATCCTGAAAGATATAACAAATGAAGTTGCAACAGTTTACTGCTAATCTGACAGTAAATTACTTCAAATATGAGCGCGGTTGCTGAGTCTGCCAAGTCGATTACGTTGACACACACACACACACACATACACACACACCTGAATCACCTAACACTTGCACCGCAAATATTGCGGAAACGGAAAGTGCGATTGATGTGCGGTTTTCCCAGAATGGATTGGTAGTCAGGGGCTCGTATTTTTAGGCAACAAATAGATTGTAATATTATTTAGAATGTGTATTTTTATGCAAACACACAGTTATTTAATGGAACAATGGTTGTTTCTATCATGCACTGGAATTTTTGACACCAGATGTGTATAAGGAATTTAATGACATTTTTATTACGTTTAGTTTGGCAGCTACAACCGTTCAAAGTTTCCAGGGCGGAGGCTGCGATAGCGTAGCTTACTGGCCGAGTGGATAGCTCCTGGGGCAAGGCCCACTGTCTCATGACCGCCAGCCAGTCAGCTACGCTGTCGTAGCCTCCGCCTCCAAAACTTTGAGTAGTTGTAGCTGGCAAACCAAACGTGATAAAAATGTCATTCAAAATTCTTTGTACACAGCTGGTGTCAAAAAATCCAGTGCGTGATTGAAACAACCAGTTTTCCATTTGAAAAATAGTATGTTTGCATAAAAATACACTTTCTAGGTATTTTTACAATCTGTTTATTGACTAACAATACGAGCTCCTGACTACCGAACCATTCTGTGAAAACCGCACATCAATTGCACTTTCCGATTCCGCAATATTTGCGGTGCAAGAGTTAGGTGATTCACCCTATATACAGGGTGTTTCACTAACTGAGTTTGCCTCTGTAACTTATAAGATAATTGGTGACGGGCAATTTTAATGCGGTAGTTCAACACAAGAAATGTTACACTTTCTGCGGAGCTATGAACATAGTTTATTGTATCATTTTCCAAAGAGTTACAGCACAAATATATAATTTCTTAAATGGAACAATAGTTTTTTCTATCGTGCACTGGATCGTTGAAACCAGCTGCGTCCAAATCAATTCAAACTACATTCCTATCACTGTTAGTTTGGGAGCTACAACCCTTCAAAGTTTCAGGGACAGATACCATAAGCATTGCGCATAATGCAATGCGCCTTCTATATGTGGTGCCGCCGAGTTGTAACGTCGTCGGTGTCACAGAGCGAGAAGCTTCCTCGATGCGCTGTTGTTCGTGTATGCCACCGTCATCCTATGTCAGTAACTGTGGTATATTGAGCCCCGGTTGTTTGTGTGGCTCCAACTGTCGGGTATACGGCCGTGTGCGGCGACAGTCGGCAGTCTAACAGCGCATCGAGGAAGCTTCTCGCTCCGTGACACCGGCGACGTTACAACTCGGCCGCACCACATTTATAAGGCGCATTGCATTATGCACAGCGTTTGTGGTATCTGCCCCTGAAACTTTGAAGGGTTGTAGCTCCCAAACTAACAGTGATAGGAATGTAGTTTAAACTGATTTGGACGCAGCTGGTTTCAACGAATCCAATGCACGATAGGAAGAAGAAGAAAAAAAAAAAAAAAAAAAAAAAAAAAAAAAAAAAAAAAAAAAAAAAAAAAAAAAAAACAATTTAAAAAAAACTATTGTTCCATTTAAAAAATTATATCTTTGTGCTGTAACTCTTTGGAAAATGATACAATAAACTATGTTCATAGCTCCGCAGAAAGTGTAACATTTCTTGTGTTGACCTACCACATTAAAATTTCCCGTCACCTAATATTTTATAAGTTACAGAGGCAAACACACTTAGTGAAACACCCTGTATATATAGGGTGAATCACCTAAAACTTGCACCGCAAATATTGCGGAAACGGAAAGTGCGATTGATTGCGAACGTCCCTTTGGACTTTGTTGTTGGTATGAGAGTCTAGAGCGGTGAAGCGAGCAGCAGCAGTACTCACCGCAGAAGGGGATGCCCTCGGGCTGCCAGACGCCCCGGTCGCTGCAGACGCGGCGCGCGGGGCCCAGCAGCTCGAAGCCGCGCTCGCAGGAGTAGCTGGCGACCGTGCCCGCGCTCAGCGCCGCGTCCGAGAAGAACACCGTCGAGTGCGCCGGCGCGCCCGGGAACCGGCAGCCCGCGCCTGCGCACAAAGTACTCCAAGTTTTAACACGATACTCTGATCAACACTCACAAAATATATATGCTTACAAGGGAAAATCACCATCGCCCACTCTCAAATTTTATAGTAATACTAGCTTAAACCCGCGGCTCCGCTCGCGTGTTGGTTCATTATGATAGATAAGCTATCTTTCACTTGTGTGCTATGAAACTGGTTTTGAAGGAACAGAAAAATATTCCTATCAGATTGCAGAAGTCTATGCACTTACCGGTTATCAGGAAAGTAAGTACTGTAGATCAAATCACACGTAATAATGCACTCGTTTCGAAGAATCCACTCAGGAAATTCAACAATAATGATTGCAATAATATCACAGAACGATCACTTTATGTAATGCGCGAAACATCAAATCGATTTTTTAAAAAAAGATGTATTAAAAGAAATTTCTTTTTTACTAATTTATTTATTTATTCTTATATTTCCTTATTCGTATGCTTGTCCTTACAGAGAAAGAGCTGAAGAAATTGTAGCACGCGTAGTCCAAAGATATGGTATGTGGCATCACGTTTCGCTGTATGTAACCTCCTTGCTATAGAGTCGCAAACGTCATCGCTGGCCTTCAGTCCGAATTTTTTTTATAATTTGACGACTTTCAACCATCATATCTTCCACCCCCTTATAGCTATCGGCATGAAACTGCTATGGTGTACAACGGAGACTTCGGACAACAATTACACTCAAACCATTCGTTTGCGTTCTGTAGTTTTCGCTGCAGGGCGAAATATTAACACACACACGTAGAATTTTATATACACGAATAACTTTCCATCCCAATATACTCCACCCTTTTATCATTATCAACCCTCAAGCAACAATGCAACCAATAAAACCATTTTCAAAGAGTAAATTTAATTTCCAAAGAGTAATTATTGTTTCGCATTTCGCGATATATTCTTCAACTCACTAAATATCTATCAGATCGCTATAAAACTGTGCCTAAAACCTTCCCCATGTATAAATTAGTAACTGTACAAATATTTAAGTCTCTGTGTCTTGTCGTTCAAATGTGATAAGCGTACACCGAACAGACATTCACATTAATATATATATAGATAACTAAGTATTCGATCGCCATAAAACCGTGCCTAAAGCCTTCCCCGGGCAGACATTAGTAACTGTACAAATTTTTAGCTCTTTATGTCTTGTGATTCAGACGTGATAAACGTACACCGAACAGACATCACATTCATAGATATAGATAGATGAGGCAGTAGATTGTTGTATTATTGTAGTTTGGTATTTAAAGGGGACTAAACTGCTGGGTTATCATTCCCCTCAATAGATAGGCCGTCAGAAACTGAACACAGATGAAGCACTAAAATAGAGAGAAGTTGTTTTGGACTGTGAAATAAAAAGGAATATAGAAACTATATTCGAAGTGCTAGATATGCAATATCCAGCGTAGTGCTTGACCTGTGGCGTTGTAATTCTGTGGTGATGGACTGTAATGCTGGACGTCTTCGTAGCGTGATTCGTCACATGCCAGTCTTCGCAGCCCAATTTGTGGCATGCCAGCAATAAAAAAATGTCTCTCACAAAATTTCGTCTTGCACTTATTTCCGACATTAAATGGACGTCAGAGATGGCTGTGTTTTCCATATGTAAGTGTATTTCAGAATAACTCAATTGCACCAATAAACTTCTGGGACATGTAAAGGCGTCCTCCTTGGTGCATGGGAGTGTATGTTGTCTTTAGGTCAGTGTAAGTGGTTTGTAAGTGTAGGCACTGATGACCATAGCAGTTCGGTCCAATAGATTTACAAACATTTGAACATTTTGTAGAAGACGTTTTGAGGAACAAAATGAGCATAGAAACAAATGCCCAGAAAAGCCATTCAACGACGCTACGGAATGTCACAGGCATCTCCTCCTGCCGTTAAGACATCCCCTCCAGCGACTTTGAAGCTCTGTAGTGTCATCGAGGCCAAGAAAGACAGGCCATGGCGCGTCCGTCATACCAAGTCATCAGAGAAAGCTTCAGGAAACGCGCTCGCTAGCTGAGTGGCCATCCACTACGAGGTGGGCATGCCCCAGCGGACGGCCAGTCAGCTGCCGATCGCGGCCTCTAGGTGTGACGTACATGGATAAAATGATTATTGTATATATAAATCTATTTTCTATATTAACGGATTCTTTGTAAAAACTTCGAAAACTTCTTCGTCGATTTACCTACAATATATAAATGTATGTCTAAAAAAGGGAGACCTTTTCGCCAAAATGTCAGCGATTTTCCTCAGAAACACAGTATATTTAAACAAATTTACTGCATTTTTGGGGTCGTCAGTGCAAAGACTGATTTGATGCAGCTCTCCACGCTACTCTTCCGTGTGTAAGCCTCCTCATTTCTGAAGAAGAGCAACCAACATCCCTTTGAACCTGTTTGCTGTATTTGTTACTATACAGAGTATAACAACGTCCAGCACAGACATAAAGCGTCATTTTCGGTTCCCGTTATAAAGTTTTTAAATCGGCCTCAAATTAGTGTAGTGAGATGTTCAGTTTAGCCACATGCACTAACAGACACAGTTAAACAAGAATATCAGCCAGCACGGTGCTGGCCCACGCTGAAACTGCTGCTCTCACACCCGGTGTATCCTCGTAAAAACACTGAAATCAGGCATATTACCCATGGCCTCGATTACAGACGACCTAGACCTCGGAGCCTACATTGTGAAAGGGGAGACGTAATATATGGGAGCAGTATTATTATGTGTATGTAATTTCTCTTCCAACGGCGTTGCCAGAGTAGTATGGTACCCGATAGATAGCCGATGTTAAGTACTGTGGATCTCGGCTAACATTTTGATGTGTCACCATCTGCGGAGAGCTCTTGGCAAGGTCTCGTGAGGCCGAAACTTCCTGGCAGATTAAAAATGTGTGTCGGAACCGGGATTCGAACTTGGGACCTTTGCCTTTCGGGAGTCCCAAGAAAAGTAAAGGTTCGCATCCCGGTTTCGGCACACAGTTTTAATCTGACAGGAAGTTTCATATCAGCGCACAGCCGATGCAGACTGAAAATGTCATTGTTGTGAGGCCGACTGAGGAGCCACTTGACTGAGAAGTGGTGGCTACGGTCAACAAAACCGACACAACGGCCGGCAGTGCGGGACGCTGACCTTTCGAATCGAATTCGTTGACACATTCGAGCGGATGATGACGCGACAGCCGGTCAGTACCAGCTGGGCCTGCGAAGCCCGCGGGCGGATTTTCTAGTTTACGTGTATTTCCTCTTTCGTAATTGGAAATGTTGGCGTGAGAAGGCGTCGTAGCCCGAAGGCCCGGGGCAGGGGGCGTGCCCGGGTGCAGAGTAGGAAGCGGCGTGGTTCCTCCGGTGTCAGCGGCGTGGCTGGCGAAACGGCGGACGCGGTCCACGGCGCGGCGCGGGCACAGCACGGGGTATGTTTCGCAAGTGGCGCGGCCGGGAAAACGGATCAAGGAGCGGCCTGCCAGCGGCGAAAAAACGGCAATTGTCTGCCACTTCCTCAGCGCCAATCGGCGCTCTGCCGCGAAACGGGGCTGGCCTTCACAAAAACTGGCCGTGCTACCGTTACTTGTCACATAAAAATGTATGCCAACAACATCAACACTCTCACAGGTTGGTGACACATCAATGATCTCTTTAACAGCCCGTCTCGGCATCTCGGAATTGCTGGCTCTATGATCGGTTGCTCTCCTCTTTTATCTGGTCCATTCATCGTCTTGGTGGTCTTCCTTGCAATCTTTTTCCTCCGACTTGGCCTTGGATGATAATTTCTCGCAAGTTCCTGGCTTCTAAAACAGTGGCACAAAAAAAAAAAAAAAAAAAAAAAAAAAAAAAAAAAATAAAAATTAAAAAAAAATAAAAACTGTAGGATTCGCTAAAATAGATACTGACAAAAAATTCAAATTGTTTCTGAGCCTATTGGACCAAACTGCTATGGTCATCAGTCCCTCGACTTACAAACTATATTAAAGGCAGCATACACAAACACACACACACATTCACAGCTACATGATCAAGGAAGGACTCGAACCTCCGGCGGGAGCAAATACTGAGCAATCTCTTCTCCTCCCCCAGTCCTTGAAAGATTGCATTGTTAGTTCACTTGTCTAGCCGGCCGAGGTGGCCGAGAGTACTGCGGCCCGCCAGTCATGTTCTGCCCGGCGACTACGGTCGGGCATGGATATTTGTGCCGTCCTTAGTATTACCTAGTTTGTAAGTTTAAGGACTGATGACCCCGTAGTTAAGTCCCATAAGCTCTACAGACATTTGGATACTTCATTTGTCTACCCTTGATATTTTATCAATCGTCTCTGGGTTCATATCTCAAAACCATCAATTCTTTTGAGGTTTCCCACAATTATCATCCATCTTAGAGCCATGTAAAGACAAACTAGAAACACTAAATATCTCAGCAATCTCTTTCTCTGTGTGTGATTAAAGATCGGTCTTTCCAAATCACTGTCTACTTCAAAACAGCAGAGTAGTTCTACGTAGCATTTCTTGCTAAGACCCGCCCTGTCTCTCTCTCTCTCTCTCTACCTTTGCGCCCTGATGGCTTTCATATTCAGATAACACAATAATTGAAAGTGATCCACCTCTGTCAGTTATCAAGATCTCTCATTAATTGACAGCACATGTTTGTCACCTCTCTTAACTCTACCCAACTGTTTTTTAATTCCGCTTGTGATTCTGCGCATAGTATGGTGCTATCAGCAAATCTCAGTTTATTGATTCTGCTTTACATGGTCAAAGGAACTTGAAATTTTCTTATCTAGTATGTTACTGCTTTAGTATACCAGTAAAGATTGCCAATAAGGGTAATAAGGTGATCACACTCGCCCTTTTTAGATAGCACACTCCACAATTATTTTCATCGAACACAGTCAAAAGTCTTGCTATAATTCAATAAACAAACAACTAAAGCCTATTGAATTCCCTACACTTCTCAATTAGCTATCATATGTTGAGAATCTGTTGTTGTATATGCTAATGTAAAAGTATAAATTAGTTGCTAATCGCCACACTTTCTTCCAAATGAAATGCTGGAGATTTCTCATGACTATTATCTCAGAGATTAAGAGCCGGTGCCTTTACACATCATGTTCGTAACATTTTAAGAGGTAGCATATTTGAATATTCGAAAGGCAATGGAAACAAATGTACAATGACGCAAATTGGTATCATGAAATGGTGAGACACGTCACTAAAAAGTAGTGTATGAAATTAGAGGCAAATCTGTTAAATGTATAACAGATAATGCAGCCTTAATTTCTGTGTACTCAAAAGCGCACACAGCGGTGTGGCTGACGCATAGTGGGGCTGACAAAACTTTTCATGACAAGGCGGCAGTGGTCATCCGAATCCTCCCCCGGAAGGCACCATGAACACCATGCAGCGGGGTACAGATCGCCCCAACGGCAAGCTGAATGGACTTGTCAGAATCTGCACAAGGTGCTATTCGCAGATGAGACTCACATCTGCCTTCAACCAGACAATCGTCGCAGGCGTTTTTGGGTGCAGCCTGGTCAGTCTTTACGTCTCAGACACATCATCCAGCGAGTGCAGATAGGTGGCGGTTCCCTAACGTTTTGGGGTGATTTTGAGGGAGTGGAGCCACATCGGTAGGAATTCGGTAAGGGGCTTCAACCTAATTCTCGCGCTCATCGTGCGAATGCCTTCCTTTATTGTAATGATTTAGCAAGATTAGAATGGCCAGCAAGTTCTCCAGACATGAAGCCTATCGAACATGTCTAGGATACAGTGGAAAACGCTGTTCTTGTACGAGACGACCCACCAACCAATCAGAGATGGTGGCACAGTCTGGAGCAACAGTCTTAGTGGACAGTATGCCAAACAAATACAAGCATGCATCAGTGGAAGAGTACGTGTTACGGATATTGAGGGTACTACTGTATGCTGCAGTCTGGAACAGAAATTCATTATTGTTCAAAATGTTCAAATGTTTGTAGAGCTTATGGGACTTAACTACGGGGTCATCAGTCCCTAAACTTACAAACTACTTATGAACTAGCTAATACTAAGGACGGCACAAATATCTATGCCCGAGGGGGGATTTGAACCCCCGACCATAGTGGCCGTGTAGACTGTGACTGGAGCGCCTCAGTCCCCTCGGCCACCGCGGACGGCCATTATTGTTGTTGTGGTCTTCTGTCCGCAGACTGGTTTGATGCAGCTCTCCTCGCTACCGTGTCCTGTGCGAGCTTCTTTATCTGAGAATACGAACGGCAACCTACATCCTTTTAAATCTGATTTCTGTATTCACGCCTCGTTCCCCCTCTGCGATTTTTTCCTCGCACACTTCCTTCTAAGCCAAAGATGACGATTCCTTGATTTCTCAGAATGTGTCCCACTAACATATCCCTTCTTTTGCCAGAAATTCCGTTTCTCCACAATTCTGTTGAGCACCTCCTCATTAGTTACGTGATCTACCCATCATCTAATCTTCATCATTCGTCTGTAGCAGCACATTTCGAAAGCTTTTATCATCTTTTTCTATGAAGTTATCGTCCACGTTTCATACATTGCTTTACTGCAGACAAATGCTTTCAGAAAGGACTTCCTGACATTAGAAGTAATATTGGATGTCAACAAATATCGCTTTTTCAGAAACGCTTTTCTTCCCAGAGCCATTCTGCATTTTATGTCTTATTTACTTCGACAATGAGAAGTTATCATCTACTACTTTTATCGTCTCATTACCTAATCTAATTCTTTCAGCATCGCCTGATTTTCTTCCACTGCATTGCAATATCCATGTTTTACTCTTGTTGATGATCATCTAATACTTCCTTTCAGAACACTGACCATTCCATTCAGTTGCTCTTCCATATCCTTTGTTGTCTCTGGCAGAATTACTATGTCATTAGCAAACCGGAAGGTTCTTATTCTCTCTCCCTGAACTTTAATTCCCTCGCCAAAATTTTCCATGCATTCCTTCATAGCTTGCTCAATGTACAGATTAAAGAACATTGGGGAAAGGCTACAACCCTGTCCCACCCCCTTCCAATCACTGCGACCCTTCAAGTCTAATAATTGCTGTCTGGTTTTTGTACAAGTTGAAGATAACTCTTCGCTCCCTATATTTTACCCCTCCCACCTTCGGAATTTACACAAATTCAAAATTAAGAATGTCTAGGTCATTAATTAGTCAATTCTTATTTTATGACAACAAAGAGAACTGAAATGGCATCGGTAAAAAATCTCTGCCAAGAGGTTAATATTTCAAAAATGTTGAAATGTTTGTTAAGCTTATGGGACTTAACTACGGGGTCATCAGTCCCTAAACTACTTATGAACTACTTACGAACTAGGACGGCACAAACATCCATGCCCGAGGGGGGATTCGAACCCCCGACCATAGTGGCCGTGCTGACCGTGACTGGAGCGCCTCAGTCACCTCGGCCACCGCGGCCGGCGGTTAATATTTGTCCACTGAGTAATTGCCCTCGTGAAACGAAAATTGCACGAGAAAACATTTACGTTGCCGCGCGACTGACTAATGCCGTCTTCACATGATTGTTAATATTATCACGCGAGGTGGCGCATTGGTAATACACTGGACTGGTATTGAGGAGGACATCCATATTTAGATTTTCCGTAATTTCACTGAATCACTCCAGGCAAATGCACAATCGCAGGAATGATTCCTTTGAAGGGCACAGCCCATTTCCTTTCTCATCCTTTCCCAAAAGTCCAAAAATGTTCAAATGTTTGTTAAGCTTAAGGGACTTAACTGCGGGGTTATCAGTCCCTAAACTTACAAACTACTTATGAACTATGTTATACTAAAGACGACCCAAACATCCGTGCCCGAGGGGTGATTCGAACCCCCGACTGTAGCGGCCGTGCAGACTGTTGACTGGCACGCCGCAGACCGCTCGGCCACTGCGGCCGGCCCACAAAAGTCCGAGCATAAGCTCCGTCTCTAATGACCACGCTATCAAAGAGACTTTAAACCGTAAGTTTCCTTCCTTCTGTTTGTGATGTAAGGGACGGGAAGGAGCAGGTGTTGCCTCCAGTGAGGCGTCAGCTGCTGGCCGCGGTGTTTTCGTTATCGTCTGTTGCGGCACCTGGTGGGGCCGCTGACTGCGGGGCCAGAGAACGCCGGCTGAGGCAGCCCAGGCGAGGCGAGGCGAGGCGGGCCGAGACGGTCGGCTGGTCGCGCCGTGGCGAGCTGAGCCGAGGGAAAGCGGAAACCGCCGCTGCCCCAGCGCCCTGCATCCGGCCTCCTGCTATCACGACGCTTCCGGCCGCACCATCACTTGCCTTTCGTGCACACCACATACCAAGTGACCCTAACCCAGCAGCGGCTGGTGCTTCAGGTGACTAGGGGTTCACTTCTTTCAGTGCCGGATATGGATAGTGGCGCCCCCCTCCCCTCTCCTCTCGGCGCGTCGATGTTTCGGCGGCGTCCCCGCCCCCCTTTAATTATATTTTCGTTACAAGATCTACAGAATGTCTTGTGAATGGCTTGTTTGGGCTTCCTTCAACTCGATCTGAGGCGTCGGCCTACCAAGCTTAGTTACTTCACATATGTCTTCCAAGCTTAAAGCTGAGTAATTTGTTTCTGAAAGATACTGAACGTTGTTCATTTTTCTTTGATAATAAACACCAAGAACATATGAATATTCACATGAACACTAAAATACAGCACTGTTAAGTGACTATAACAAACTGAATCTGTTACGATGAAGAGACAAGCTACCTTCGGGTCACGTGACACTGTAAAAGCACCCAGATCTAACCTTACGCATTCGCAAAGGCTGCTCTCCCCCACATCTTTTCAAACAGTTAAATATTTGTTAAAAAAAAAGAGAATAAATGTAATTCACCCTCAAAATCGCGACACATTTGCTAAAACGTCCAAAGATATGTGGCAAGTAAAAATACAAAAGTCATTGTTGTTCCCGTATCTGTTAGAAAAAAGATTGCGTTTTCAAAATTGCTTGGAGTAGGTCTCGAACCCACTACCTTAGCCAGGGGTGGGCGATGCCGCTAACCACACGGCTATTCTTGTGAGGCAGAGAGTAGTGACTTCATTATTCTTTATGATCGGATCTACTGAAGGCTTTTACACGTCATATTTTACCAAATATGACGTTTTTTTCATGAATCATTAATGCACCAAAAACAAATATGAAGAGCGGATGTTTCTTCAATGGAGGATTTACGCACGCGCAAGGCGAGGTGCGCAGTACCTCTTCTTACTTCGGGACCATTCGTGCGTAACCGCCAGAGCTCGAGTAGCCAAGATCTGGCGTCTCTACCAGCTCCAACGCCAATATTAAAAGCGACGTTTCCCCTCGCCCCTCCCTGCCGCAGGAGCTCCCATATGCTGCCTCCAGGGGGTTCAGGAAGAGAATTTGAACCTCAGCCGCGCATAGGCATTGCAACGCGACGTAAAACGTTTCTCGTGCGATAAAAATGAATGTACATATAAAATAATCTGATAGAAGAATGATAGTATAAAAACACTTTTATTTTATTTACTTATATACTTTTTCACGGCGAGTTTTTCTGGGGTTCACTGAACCAGTGAACAAATAGGACTCGCCGCCACTGACACAACCCTGGGTAATTTCGTAGAACGCTTGTAAACGATATATATTGAAGTGCTACTGTGACAGTTCAAAACGATAGATATCGAATAAGCGAATGTCATAACATACTCACATAGAATATGTCATTATTTTAAAGGATGTGGTTAGGCTGGAACCTAAGAGTACAGCTTACATTGTTGTGAGTGAACGAGCGAATATTATGATTTATACGAACAGCTTAAATTGTCGTGAACGAACATAATTATCCCAGTGCCAGCGCTGCTCGTTCACTCGCAACAATTTAAGCTGTACTCTTAGGGTCCTGCCCAAACACATCCATTAAAGTCAAGACATAATTGTAATAATCTTAAGATTGACAAGTTGTCGATGTGCCCTTGTGCGTAAAGCGCACATTCCGTATATCGAGAACCGCTCTTCCCAACGTCGTAAATCATAACTCGTATATTTGACTTAGATGCTACATTGCTTGATATATCGATGCGATCCGTCACCGTTCCACCTTCGATATATATAATTTGCAAGCGTTCTACCAAATTACCCAACGATGAAAAAAAAAAAATGAAAAAAAAAATCAAATGCTTGTGAAGCTTAAGGGACTTAAGTGGGGGTCATCGGTCCCTAAACTTACAAACTACTTATGAACTAGATTATACAAAAGACAACACAAATATCCGTGCCCGAGGGAGGATTCGAACCTCCATCGCGGGCCTCAGACCGCGCGGCATCCAACCCTGCATTTGACTCTAATGCATTTTTCAGAACACTTCTTTTCTTTTAAGCCATATCCTGCGACTGCCAGTAGGTTAGAAAATCTTTAAAATGTCCTGCATTTTAATATTATCCTGCAGAACTATCCTGCGAAATCCGACTATCGTTTTATTCAAGGTAAATCAGTAATTTTTCAGTTGATGAAGAATAAGACTCACATACGCAAGACTCTTTTTGCGGATTGGAGAGAATTTCATCGATAAGTAGCGTCTGCCACGCTTGTCGTCTGCACTCAATGCAGACGTGAACGTCGCTGGCGCCGACTAGACACGTGAAATATCCGGCAACAGTAATATTACGAACAGCTCTTGGCGAAAGCGAAAGACACACATTATGCAACTGATTTTCTAGCTCGTTGTGTGTTTTGAAAGTGCATGAAAGTCGTTAGTGCGTGATCTGTCGAATAATGTTTGAGTTGCAGTCGTACCGAACTGCGATCTCTGTATCAATCTATTGTAGGCGTCAAGCAGAAATCTGATATTTCTGAACTAGAATTACTATGCTGGGCTAACCTGGATTCTGTGATTGATTGGTTTGAGGATTTTGTACTCAAACACACTGCGAAGAAAATAAGTAGCACAAACCATTTTGATAAATTTTTATATGTTTTGAGTGTGTTACTAATACTGTAATAAAGGAACTGAATGCACGTCACAAACCGCCCATTTAAGATGAGTTGAAATACTTGCAAAATGGCAACATATGATAAAATTACAAATGTGTCACATCTAAAAGGTATTTATAATTAGGACATGTATCTAATTTTATCATATGTTGACGTGGGATAACTATCTACTTTTTAAAATATTCTTACAGTTTTATATTTCACAAGACTACGTCCGAGAAAACTGTAAGAATCATTACGCTTTAACTTCGTCGAAACTGGTAATCGGAAGGCTTGTAAAAGCGATACAGGCAAATAAACGTTCTTTAAAGAGAAGGGCAAAACTTGATAGGGATAAATTACCATCATAATAAAATACGAGAAATCGGAGCTCTAACGGAGAGATTTAAATGTTATTTCTTGCCATAAGCAATTCTAGAATGGAGTGGTTCAATGAATCCTCTTTCAGGTATTTAGATCTGATTTTCAGAGAACCCCAAGCAGACGTACCCATGTAGATGTAGAAGGCTTATATGTACGTTTTTTTATTTAATCCTAGAATGATACACAGCTTGGGTCACATACATAACTTCTGAATGCATACATTGTACGAAATGACAAGTATAATATAGGTATAGGATCAGATGTACAAAGTGTTGTTGTTGTGGTCTTCAGTCCGGAGACTGGTTTGATGCAGCTCTCCACAATACCCTTTCCTGAGCAAGCCTTTTCATCTCCTCATAAGAACGACAACCCACATCCACTTGAATCTGTTTACTATACGCGTCTCTTGGTCTCCTTCTGCGATTTTTACCCCACACACTTCCCTCCAATGCTAAATTTACGATTCCTCGGTGTCTAAGAATGTGTCCTACCAAGCGATCCCTCCTTTTAATCAGGGTATGCCAAAAATTCAAAGTATTATACTGAATTATGTACACATTACACAAGTTCTTAGATTTTTTAAGTCCAGTACGCTGATCCAGTTGAGGCTTTCAGGTGATGCCATTTATTGATCCCCCGAAGGCTCGTTTTGGGCGTTCACCAACATTGTGATTTAGTGTTTGTAGGGCAGCTCCACAGTCTCAATCGGGAGATGTTGTCCAGTCCCACTTGCGCTGTAGATATCTGCAGTTTCCTTGTCCTGTTCGGATGCGGTTAATGATTCTCCACTAGCGTCTGGAGAGGGTAAAACCTGGAACTCGCATGGAGGGGTTTTCAACCAGATGTCCACTGAACAGTGGCGATTCTTCCCATTGGCAGTCCCATGCTGGGTTGATGTTAAAGTTGGAGACTTGAAGATGTTGAGCAGTTAGTCAAGGTAGTTTTCTTGACTTCAAACGCTGATGTACTATTGATATATCTCTATGTACAGGTAGCTGGGGGTTCTTCTAAATGTTTCCCCATATCTTTAGGCGATCATCTGATCTTCGTAGAGCTGGAGGTTGGATCTGTACGTAATGAGTGGCACCTACTTTCATCACCCTAGCTGTTGAGGACGATAGAGCTTGGGTTCCGCACTCGCGGTATTTATTGAATTTCTTTTAGCCTCCGCCACCTGCTAGCAGCCTACACGGTTGATCTGTTTCAGCGTGTTGCTGCGGGAAGGTACTTTGTACAGGTGAGTAGCGTGCTGCCTGAGGCAGCGGGGCCGAGCGTCTCTCTATTAGTACGGCGTGGTTTTTCCTGAGCCGCGTCTGTGCCGCTTTCTAGCGACGGGCCGGCAGCCAGATATTTCCCAGTAGCCGAATCCGCCGAATGCTGGGAAGCGGCAGGCCGACTTACGGATTCCCAGGCCGGCAAGTAGGCGGCGAGAGCGCGCTCCGCACCGCGGCATACCGCCGCCACAGCACGGCACGGCTGCCGTCTCTACACAGCCTGCGTACCATAACCACTGTGCGGGATCACTACCTAGAATGTAGTACAGCAATGCTTCAGGACACAGGTTCCCAGTCCATGGGCCGCGGACCACGTGCCGTGAACGTTGCTCAAGAGTAGAAGACGAGGTAAACACTGCCGTGAGCTACCGGGGTTTCACTTGCCTCTCGTCAGTCGTCAACGTCAGCGAGTACAGAATCCAAATGTTGTTGTTGTGGTCTTCAGTCCGGAGACTGGTTTGATGCAGCTCTCCACAATACCCTATCCTGAGCAAGCCTCTTCAACTCCACATAAGAACGGCAACCTACATCTGTCTGAATCTGCTTACTGTATCCATCTCTTGGTCTTCCTCTGCGGTTTTTACCCCACACACTTCCCTCCAACGCTAATTTCACGACTCCTTGATGTCTAAGAATGTGTCCTACCAATCTACCCCTTCTTTTATTCAAGATATGCCAGAAATTTCTTTCCTCCCCAAATCTGTTCAATACGTCCTCATTAGTTATGCGATCCACCCACCTAATCTTCAGCATTCTTCTGTAGCACCACATTTCAAAAGCCTCTATACTCTTCCTGTCCGCACTGTTTATCGTCCATGTTTCACTCCCATACAAGGCAACACTCCACACGAATGCCTTCCGAAAGGACTTCCTTAGGCTGAAATCAATATTCGAGGTTAACAAATTTTTCTTTTTCAAGAACGCTTTCCTACCCATTGCCGTTCTGCGAACATCATTTGTTATTTTACAGCCCAAGTAACAAAACTCATCTACCTCTTTTATTGTTTCGTTACCTAATCTAATTCCTTCAGTATCACCTGATTTTCTTAGACTGCACTCCATTCCTCTTGTTAATGTTTTTCTTATATGCACCTTTCAGCACACTCTGTCTCTGTCACAATTAATATGTCGTCGGCAAAACGAAATGTGTTTAATTCTTTGCCCTGAACTTTAATTCCTTCTCCATATTTCTCCTTGCTTTCCTTTATAGCTTGCTCAATGTACAAATTGAATAACATTGGAGAAAGGCTACAACCCTCTATTACTCCCTTCCCAACCACTGCATCCCTTTCATGCCCTTCAACTCTGACAACTGCTATCTGGTTTTGTACAAGTTGTAAATAACCTTACGCTCCCTATATTTTACTCCTGCTTGCTTCAGAACTTGAAAGAGTTTATCCCATTCAACATTGTCAAAAGCCTTCTCCAAATCTACAAAAGCTAGAAATGTGGGTTTGCATTTTTTTTTTTTTTTTTAACTTTAGGGACTTAACTAGGGGGTCATCAGTCCCTAAACTTACAAACTACTTATGAACTAGCTAATACTAATGACGGCACAAATAACCATGCCCGAGGGGGGATTCGAACCCCCGACCGTACTGGCCGTGCAGACCGTGACTGAAGCGCCTCAGTCCCCTCGGCCACCGCGGCCGGCGGGTTTGCCTTTCCTTAATCTATCTTCCAGGATAAGCCATAAAGTGAGTATTGCCTTCCGTGTTCCTACATTTCTCCTGAATCCAAACTGATCTTCCCAAAGGTCGGCTTCTACCAGCTTTTCCATCCTTCTGTAAATAATTCGTGTTAATATTTTGCAACCATGACTTATTAAACTGATTGTTTCTTATTTTTCACACCTGTCTGCGCCTGTTTTTTTTTTTTTTTTTTTTTTTTTTTTTTTTTTTTTTTTTTTGAATGGGGATTATTACATTTTTCTTAAAGTCTAGTGTACTTCGCCACATACATCTTACACGCCAGATGAAACAGTTTTGTCATTACTAGTTCTTCCAGAGACTTCAGTAGCTCTGAGGGAATGTCATCTACTCCAGGATCCTTGTTTCGACTTAGGTCTTTCAGTGCTCTGTCAAATTCATCTCTCCGTAATGCATCTCCTATTTAATCCTCATATACTTCTTCTTCCCTTCCTACAATTGTCTCTAAGTTCATTTTCTTCGTAGAGCTTCTCTATATACTCTTCCCACCTTTCAGCTTTCCCTTCTTTGCTGAGAACTGGTTTACCATCTGTGTTCTTGATATTCATAGAGCTGTTTTTCTTATCTCCAAATATCTCTTTTATTTTCCTGTAAGCTGTATCTATTTTTCCCCTATTTATATATTCTTCTACATCCTTGAATTTGCATTCTAGCCACTCCTTCTTAGCCATTTTGTACTTTCTGTCAATCTCATTTCTTAGTCGTCTGAACTCCATTCTGCCTGTTTCATTTACCGCATTTTTATATTTTCTCCTTTCATCAATTAAATTTAGTATGTCCTGTGATATCCAAGGATTTTTTGTAGGTCTTGCCTTCCTACCTATTTTGTCCTCTGCTGCCTTCACTAATTCATCTCTCAATGCTACCCATTCGTCCTCTGCTGTTTTATTTTCCCCTTTTTCTGTCAATTGTTGCCTAAAGCTCCCCCTGAAATTATTAAGAACTTCAGGTTCCTTCAGTTTATCCAGGTCCCATCTCCTTATTTTCCTACCTTTCTGCACTTTTTCAGTTTCATGACCAATAAGTTATGATCATAGTTTAAGACTTGAAATTCCCTAACCGTGTGCTATACCAACTTCAAATGTTCAAATGTTTGTTGAACTTATGGGACTTAACTCCCGGGTCATCAGTCCCTACACTTACAAACTACTTATGAAAAAGACGGCACTAACACCCATGCCCGAGGCGTCTTTTGCCGCGTGCACAGGTTCGGCGTGGTTAACTGTGGAATTTGGCATGGTTAATTTTAAGGTGTGGCTGCATGCCCTTCCTGTGTCGCCTCTTCCTCCGCCTCACATGTATCTATCAACTTCCGTGGTGAACAGTGAAACTAAAATTTATTGAAATGTACCCTCTGTCATGCACCACAGAGTAACTTGCTGGAGGTGAAGTGTACAAAATTTCATCAAAATCGGAAAAGAAATCTCGATTTTGGGGAAGTACCTTCCGCCATACGCCATACGAAATTTTGTGTGTTGACTGACCACCACTTTGTTTACAAGGACGCGTATGCTGAATTTCATCAAGATTGGAAGAAAACTGTGGCTATTGTAAAGTACGTGTATATGTAACCTACGCCGTACACGAAATTTTATATAAACAGTGGTCTGGCTTTGAAAGACAAGTGTAGAAAATTTCATCAATATTGGAATAAAACTGTAGATTTTGTATAGATCCGTGGTAAAATGCCCTCCGACAAGCACGATATGTGTTTTACGTGATTCTTACATCCACAGCGACCTTACTCTTGGTTCGAAAGTCAAGTGTACAAACTTTCAAAAAAGACTGGAACAAAACTGTAGATTTGTGTACAATACAAACCCACAAACACTGCTTTATATAGAGAAGAAGAGACTGCCTACATTACGTTTGTCCATCCTCATTTGGAGTATTGGAGGTCATTGTGGGATCCTTATCATGTGCGATTGACGGAAGACATCGAAAAATCACAAAGAATGGTAGCTGGTTTTGCATTATCGCGATGCATGTGAGAGAATGTCACGGAATGGAGACACGATTTGAGATGGGAATCATTACACAGCGTTGTTTATCGTTACTGCGAGATCGACTTACGAAATTTCGATCACCAAGTTTCTGATCCAAAAACGAAAGTGTGTTGTTGACTCAATAGAAGTTCATGTAAGGTTATAGATTCTATTATTAACTTTTACTTACACAATTTCTTCGATATGAGCAGCGGAGACGTTCACGAGAATAATATACCATTTTTTTCCAGCGTAAATCCATTTCTCATTAACTAACTGGTATAGCTTTTCACTGCCATACGGTAATTACAGTTGTCTGTGAGTAGGAGTACTTTAATAATCACCTTATACATCATTCTCCGTTATCCATCGCTGTCCTTTCTGCTGTATTTTCACGTTGAGCTTGCTGCGGACAGTCCTATTTTACTTCATTTCACAGATAATTTCTCGATTGAGGAAATATCAGGCACTCTATCGCCCCTCGACTTGGCGACTGAATCACCTGGTCTGGATCCAACTGATAACGCCAAAAAGTATATGGAACAGCGGGACAGGAGTGCCAATCATCCCTCCTGCAGTTTACGATCTGAGGCCGCAGATGAGTATGATGGACCTGAAGAAACTTCTTAACTTTCTTTACCGTGGAAATGAAGCCATTGTCCAGAGACGGTATAACACTTTGTTTTCATGTCGGATGACATTGCAGTTCTCAGTGAAATTTATGAGGAACTTCAGGATCTTTTGAATAGAATGAATCATCTAAGTGCTATAGAATGCGGGCTGACAATGTACAGCATAAAGACAAACGTAATGAGAAGTAAGAGAAATGAAAACAGCGAGTAACCTTACAACAAAATAGTTGATGAAATTCAGGTATTCTGCTATCATTGAAGCAAAATAACCGACCACGAGCGAAGCAAGAAGGACACATGGAAAAAGGACGTCCGTGGCCAAGAGGAGTCTACCTGTATCAAACGCAGGCCATAATGTGACGAAAAAATTTCTGAGAAACTACTTTTGGAATTGAAACACGGAAGGGAAAACAGGAATAGAAGAGAATCAAAGCATTTGAGATGTGGTGCTAGAGAAGAATATAGAATATTAAGTGAAATGATACGACGAAAAAGGAGGGGGTTCCCCGTATAATTAGCGAAGAAGAGAAGATATGGAAACCCGCCATCAGGGAGTTACCTCCCTGGTACTAGAGACAACTGTAGAGGGTAAAAACTGTAAGGGCAGTAATCTTCGTCTTCCTCTTCTTTGTTTTCCACGGGTTTTACCGATTGCGCGGGGTCGCATTGTTAACTATTGATTTGGCACGAATAATTATGATCAGATGTCCCTCCTGTCGTCCTACCCTCCCCGCGAGGGTGCACAAGCTTTTCTAAATGTTTGTGAATCGTCTAAGTGGGGTGCAGTCGCCTATTCACCTAGTGGTACGTGAAAAATCGCCTAAAAACTACATTGGTCGGCACACCGTCTTCCCCTCCCCCTCCTCACTTCCATCAATCCACCTGGCAAAGTCTATCGGGGTCCGAAGGCGGCGCCTTAAATCGCTCGGCTAACCAGGTGGATCGGAAGACAGAATTTTTACACATGCAGTAAATAATTGAATAGGCAGGGTACAACTGCTGCTCTAAAATGACGGGGATGGTCCAGGAGAGCATGCCGAACCATATGAAATCAGACCACTGACCATGATGATTTCGTGTGACATTTTTGGCCATTAGATCACCGCTGAGATCGTGTCCGGCCTGCTTGGTGCAGGTCTTTTACGTGCCGCCACAGGGGCGACTTGTGCGTCGCAACTCAACACCCAGTCCCCGTAGTGGAGAAAATCTCCAACCCGATCGGGAATTGAACCCACCCCCCTGCGTGACAATCTACTACGCTGTCCACTATACTACGGAGGCGGACATCAGACCAATGAAAACCAGAAAAAAGGGCATATGTTGCGCCGGCACCGTCGAAGAAACCCGTCAATCGTGAAAGTATGCCCTGCGCTACACTGTGTCGCCTGGCCACCTCGCGCGAACTGTAGGTTAACTGCAGGTTCATCAGCTGCGTGCATGGAGAAAGAGCGCCTGATAGGCTATTAGCGCGGCGCGGCTTGTGGGTCAGGCAGGGGCTGTGGGCGCGCTTTCTCGCCGGGGGCAGTTGTGGCCTCGCTCAGCCCGTCTCAGCGCCGGCTAGCCGGCAGTCGCAGACGGGCGACTTTCGCGACGGCCGGCCGGGGCACATCGACCACCGAAAGTCGCGGGTCAGTCGATAGCCTCTCCGGCGCGGCGCCCGCAACGTCTTGGGCGTGTCTCCTCAGCACAGACCGCCACCGCTGTCCTCACAGCACACCCACAAGTCCCGAACCGAGAGGGGCGTCATGGGAATCTATGCCCCTGAATCACCTGACACTATGTAGTCCAAGGTAATTCGTGTACCTGTAGAAGAAGTTTAGTTGTAATAAATTAGTTCTTCAAGAAGAAGATTGTGTTCACAATGGATTGGTGGACGCTAGACTGACTGGCGAGTCGCCAGGCTGGCCTCTAAAAGACGATCGCCGGCCAATCGCGAGCCGGCGTAGGAATATTTCGCTGTTTCTCACCTACCCTGCGACATCTTAAGGGCCGTACACACAATGCGTTTTATTGGACCAATTCGTTGGTCACCTGATAAATTGGGCAGTTTTAGACGCTACCCGACCAACTTTCCTTGTCGGCGGGTGGTTGTGCCTGACCATCCGATCTCCGATTCCCCCACCACTTCGCCCGATAAATTGTACAGTTTGTCACGCTTCCCGACTAACTGTCGTCTGACAGCGAAAACGCTAAAACAAAAACAGTTCGACAAACAGATACCAGAACAGGGTGGCGCTGCGTGCAGTTGGTCGGAACGTGTGTAGGATGCTACTAATTGGTTGGTACGTTGGACATCTTGTTGATCGTATGATAAATCGGAGCGTGTGTAGGGGCCTTTAGAGGTTTATTTACAGTCGCATGTTTGTCGTGGTATAACGCTTGTTAGCGATTGAATCGGCTGACCCGCCGAGCTTTCGTTCATGGCGTGCTGCCAGCTTGTTAGGGGTAAGCTGCCAACACAGTGCCATTGTCATTTCTTCCTTTTCCTACTCCAGTCAGTTCCCGCAAAAAAAAGAATGTCTATACACATCCTGTGGGGTCTAATCCAATTTCACCCACATGGTCTTTTCACGAGAGATGTGTAGAAGAATGAGACAAATGTCGCAGTAGACCATTTTATTCCAACAACTCTGCAGGAACTGCGAAATCAGAACATTCCAGTAAGGTATGGATGCGGTGTGGGGTTTGTCCTTTGCGGTATATAACGAGCATGGCGCCATCTTGAAATCGGTCAGCTTGAACCTAAGTCACTTTTTTTTTTTTTTTTTAACGGTTTAGGGGGTCTTGTGATATATCAAATAACAACAGAATTTTCTGACAAGTTCATTTCTGTAAACAGATTCGACGTAGCAGTTATGACCTTAAACATTTTGTTTGGAGATACTGTGCTGTTCTCCATACAGTCAATGTGTTCAACATGCTGTCCCTCTTGGTGAATGTACGAGTGTTGGAACTTAAATAGTGACAACTATTTCTTCCCAATCGATACAAAAGCATTACATGTTTGCACCTGTTACTGTCGTTCAAACTAGTCACCAGTGTTGTGTAGAACCCGTTGCCAGCGATGTGGAAGGCGTAGTGTACCGTAAGTAGAGCCTGTTCCGTTGATGGTACGAATGGAGCGGTCTACTACTTGTCTAATCTCTGCAACAATTCTGAAGCGAATGACACGAAGTTTCCCAGTCCCAACGACCGAACAGAGCAGCCACAGCGTGCGCTGTATGCGCCCGCACATTGTCGTGCAAAATGATGCGTGCCGAGCTCACGAATCGACGAACGCGGCAACAGTATGCACATCTTCTTCAGAGACGCTAGGACGACTTGCTCGATCCCTGTCTGTCATAGTTTTCCGACCTTCATTGAAGGCTTTTACCCAACGTGTCCATGTTCTGTACAGCAATGCCGATTTCCCGCACGCCTCTTGAAAACCTTTTACTGTCGTGCTGTATGACCTCTAGTACACACAATCCTGATCCAACTCCATTGTTACTGTTTCGAAAACGGAGTGACACCGTTACGTTAGATCGCTCGCTCACGAGTGACTGTGTTTCCCTCGAGTGTGCGCACGCCCGTGACATGGGACGGGCGAGTCCATTTCCTCGGAGGTAAGGCTGGCATGTCAAAAACGTGTGCTATCAGCGACAACAAAAGATTCCATTGCACAGTGTCTCCACAGCAGTGTTGTCACTATTTAAGTTACAACCCACGTACATTGAAGGTGCTGAATCCTATCATCGGGCACTCGCAGAGGGATTGCTGCAGAAATGCTGGCACGCGGACTGTCAATGCGTTGCTAGAAGTGGTGTCAGTTTCTTATTTTGTCTGTATATACGGCTTTTAATGCCTCCACAGGTAAAAGTGGTGTGAGAACAGGTGATATGATCTGCATGGCCTTTCCAAAGTTCCAAGTCGCTCAATCCAAACACCAGGAAATTGACAATCTAACCACTGACGAACAACTGCTCCGTAGCGTGGTGGAGCACCACACTGTTGAAAGTAAGTGAGAAAGCTTCCACCTTCATTCAAAAGTGAGCGAAACACTACTTCTTGCATCATTTCCAGGTAGCTTCGACGAACGAATTATCAATAACTTTGAAAAAATGAAACTACAAAGAAATTGTTCCAACCTTTGAACCAATACTGCTATGTCGAATCTTTTTACGGAGGTAGACTTGTCAAAAATGTTGATGTTATTTGAAATATCACAGGATCCTCTTTCCATTTGAAAACAAAACTGACATTCAAGATGGCGGGATTTCAAGATGGCGACCGAGTTCGGTTCATACCATAAGACATAGACCACCTCACCCATAGTTTAATTCTCTCTAATGGTTTGGAACTGCAGTTGATAAATTTGAAGGTGGAAGAAAGTACCAGCAGCTGTATTAATATTATTTATTCAATTATACGACCGGTTTCGATGTTATAATCACACTATCTTCAGGCCTCCATTCAGCAACTGTCAGTACTAGCACATTTAAAAGGGGCAGCCATAAACACTGGTAGCCGTAAATTTCTTAGTCCTTTCATGTCAAAAACCCAACGACAACTGATGAACTAGGTGTAGACAATGAGAAGTCACTGTCAGTTGCAGATGTTTTCTGTTCGAAATGTGTTATCGAACAGAAAATATTTGTGTTTCAGAGTGACAATAAATTCTTTGAAAAGAAGTTAATTTACTAGAAACTTATGTACGGTTGTCCGTTCTGATGTGGAGGTACAATAAACGGTATATGTACCCGTACATGCTACACATGCCGGCTGTAGTATAGTCCTGTTTTTTTTAGTACAGTGACTCTTACTCGCGACTGAATTATCGTGAAGACGTATTATCTTACCTTCTTAAAATATTTATATATTTCTAAACCTATTGGACCAAACTGCTATGATAATCAGTCCCTAGACTTACAAATTATTTAAACTAACTTACTCTAAGGACGTCAGATAAAAAGATGATAGGAGCTTTTGAAATGTGGTGCTGCAGACGAATGATGAAAATTAGATAAGTAGATCACATAACTAATGAGTAGGTGCTCTAGCGAATCGGGGCGAAAAGGAGTTTCTTGCATATCCTGACTAAGAGAAGGGATAGATTGGTTGGACACATTCTGAGACATCAAGGAATTGTCAACTTAGCATTAGAAGGAAGCGTGTGGGGTAAAAATCGTAGAGGGAGACGGAGGGACGAATATAGTAAGCAGATTCAAAAAGGATGTAGGTTGCCGAACGTATTCTCAGATGAAGAGACTTGCACAGGACAGGGTAGCATGGAGAGCTGCATCAAACCAGTCTGCGGACTGAAGACCACAACAACAACAACACTAAGGACAAAACACACACACACACGTGGCCGAGGGAGGACACGTACCTCCGGTAGAAAAGGTCACCTAGGAGGTAACATGGCGCTTTAGACCACGCGGCCATTCCGCCGGCTTTACTGTGTTAAGAATGCTAATTATAAAAAATTAACTCCGACGTAAAATGTGACATATTATCAAAGACTACTGTAATTGACGAAAAATAGTTGTGCGTATTCTACAAACATTGTTTGAGCTTCATTTCAGTACTCAGTTATGTTTGTATACATTTTACGTTAAGTTTTTCAAGTCACCTTTTCATCTGATGAAACGTGTTTACACATTTTCGAACACATGCTATTGTGCGTGAGAAAAAATTGCACGAAATTACAGCAGCCAGTCGAATACATAGAAACGTATAGACTACTTTTACCCACGGATCATCAAATGCAGTGGAATATATGTCATTCCATGCGAGTTTGCAGGCAGTAGAGGTAGATGCACATTTTTCGACGTAGCGTATCAGCATTCTGAGTTGTGCTGTCAACATATCTCCGTGTTGCCTTTACCAGGTGAGGAAAGTGCGTGACGTGCACCAAATGCTTGTCGGGAGGGCGTAAGCAGCTTTTCCTGGCGGTCCGGGGTGCTCTCTCGGGCGATGCTGTTGCGGCAGTGACGTCACAGCGGCCAGCTGGCAACGGGAGGACAAGGCCGAGGCCGCAGGCGCGGCTGCAGCGGCACGCAGTCGTTGCCCGCGCTCGCCACGCCTGTGGCCGCGCGCTGCCGTCGCCAGGCCTCACCGTCTGCGACCGCTCCCGATAGTGTCACAGCCAACCGTGTGAAACGATTCCACAGTAACACGTTCTCTTCAAAAGGTATTCGTGTTGCAACTGTCCGATGTAGATGATATGTGCCATTGATAACCATGAGAGAGATACCTCCTTTGGTCTTATCATTAATAAGGATATGGGACTGCGACTGGTCTAAATCCGTTAAATTGAGAGAAAACGACAGTTTTGGCTAACAGTTTTGTCTTTACAATAAAATCGTTTTCAGGTTCCTATGTACAAACCAAATGGAATTTTATATACCTTGGAGCAGTGTCTTAGGTGCCTTGTATGTACTATTGGTATCGTGGATTCCTAGACTTGTGACACGACATGTCTATTCTAGCAGGCTGCAATGGCCGAGCGGTCTGCAGCGCGACAATCACAATCTGCACGGCTGCTACGGTCGGGGGTTAGAATCTCCCCTCGGGAATGGATCTTTGTGTCGTCTTTAGTATAAGGTAGTTTATAAGTAGTTTGTAAGCTTATGGACTGATGACCATGCAGTTCAGTCCCTTAAGCTTAAGAAACAACAATTGTCTATTCGAACCAACGACAACACCACCATCAACTTGAGCTGACATTGCACAACATTTATCATAGGGCAACGACCTATTCGTGACATAGGGAAGCGCACATCGTCAGCTCTCATCCCATTTTTTGGGGAAATACTAGCGATGAAACTTTCTTCCACCTTCAGTTTTGTTCCAGCAGACTCCATGTTGCTATACATGTATGGCGCTGTTGTCTCCGAGAAAATGGGAATTTCAGTAGACTCCACCCGAATGTAGAAAGATATAGAAAGGAATGACGATTGCCTAGGGACCATCAGCTGATCCTGAATGTAAATAAATGCGCACAAATAAGCGAATGCATCCACTACGACTACACTATTGACAACAAGTTATTTGAAAGGTAGCTATTATACAATAGCTAGGAAAATTCGGTCTGTACAGACCTAAAGTGAGATAACCGCATAAAACAAGTAGTAGGAAATGCATATAGCAGGATGATATTCGTGGGGAAAATTTGAAAAAAAAAAAAAAAAAATGTGGTTCGTGCAGAAAAGAAATGGCTTCAAAAATTGTTCAAGTGTTTGTAAATCTATGGCTTACAAACTACTTACACTAATTTATGCTAAGGACAATACATACACCCATGCCCTAGGGTGCACTCGAACCTCCGACGGCGAATAGGGGCGCACTCCGCAACTAGGTGCCTGGGAACAGTGGGCCACTCCACCGCGGCTGAGAAATGGTTAGTAAAGCAATCTCTGTATTGCTTCGTTAAGTATCCTTGAACTAAAAACGTCCGTAGGTTGGACAGTGAAATAAAACTTTATTATATGTCAAAGTATGCACTTCTTAGGAAATACTGAAAACATGTCAGACGTTATCTTGCCCAAACGAAAAATGAAAGGAAGGGGCGGTGAAATTCTAGGTGACCGGAGATGTATTGGCTGAGGTGGTTGAGAGCGGGGTGTCGTGTAACGGCGCGGACTTGGCAGGAATGCTTGCGCCTTTTTACGCATGCGCGGCGGCCGGCTAACGGAAGGCGTCTCCAGTGGGGCGCAGCAGCCGCCGCTACTCCGCGCGCCGCATTCCCGCACGGAAGCGGTCCGAAGCCGGCAAGGTCGGCCATCGGCGCACTCTGCGTCATCTCACTCCGAGCGCCGCGCTGCCGCCGCCTAATTTTCATCCTCCGTCGACGCAACCCACCGCTAAACAGTTCTCACTTTTTCGGGTGCCGCCTTCGGCGTGTGAGGATGCAGGGTTTTAGCTTAGTAACCTCTTTGGTACGTTTTGGTCGAACAGTAGTTATCATTGGCGAGCAGCGATAGCTGCTGGACGACAATGCTTAGGTTGGAATGTTTTTTTGTTTGTTGGACGGTGTGCAGCAGTCTCCCGCCGACCGCAGAGCGAGGCAGTAGCATGTTGACAGTGCGTTCGTAACCCGCGTTTAGCTGTGGCTAAGGTTTTGCCCATCAATCGTATCGCATATCAGTTTCGGTTGCAGTTGCCTATTGAAATGTTTCAGTGTGGACTTGTAGACATTATCGTAGTGGCACGCGGTTATTTAACCAGTGTATTTAAAGCAAGAGTCATTAACATTTGTCGTTACGTAATAAAGGAAGTTAACAAAGTTTATTGTTATGGATCAAGCCAGTAATTGCATCCCATATCGTCATACCATTGGAACTATGATTAAGGATTAATTAAACAGCAAATAGAATATAACGGCACCTTCGCCCATCAAGGATTAGGTGGACGCAGCTGTGACGTTATAGGCGTACGTTTCAGCAGTTTTACGCTTAAACCGTCATAGAAGCGACGTTCATCGAATTCCGGGACCTTTTCTGTCTTTCGCGTGCAAGTGCATAACCAGATGAGCTAGCCGAACACGAGTAACGTTCCGGTACTTATGGCTGGTTGGCAGCCCCCCCCCCCCTTTCTTTCTTTAAAAAAGAAAGAAAGGAAAAAAAGAGTAACATTTAGCGGTCAACAAGTAGTATACTCAATCAACGACCACAAAGAACCGAATTATGAACAAATTACATAAAATGGTAGTGTAATTACTCGCGAAAGACAAATATAAAGCAGAATGTCCATATATTTGTACGTGTTGCATTCAAATCTACAGTTTTGTTCCAATCTTTATGAAATTTTGTACACGTAAGCTTCAATCCATGAGGACGGTCACCGTAGGTGTAAGAATCACATACAATATATAGTTCACGAGATATGACGTCATAAACAATGAGATGCGCGGAAAACTGCTGCATTTTCCTACAATGCTGCTCATTTCCTCCTAAACCATTGGACCGATTTCAACCAAATTTGGTACACACATTCCTTACCGTGAGGTAACAATTACTGCATGGTTAAGAATCACATACGGCACATGATTCAAAAGATATTACGTCATAACCAATAGAAATCGCCAAAAATGCCATACAATGCGGCGAGACTTTCCAAATACACTGTATGAGAATGATAGTACTTAGCGACTTGCAACAAACTTTAAACACAATTTCAAACCTTTATTAAACTTTTTCTCGCTGGCAACCATAGTAAAATGATGAAACGGAAAAAGTTTCTCGCTTACTACGTTTCCGCTGTTTGTGGAGTAAAACTACGGCTCTCGGTATGACGTTACAATATATAATTTGAACACTACAAATTGTAGCGACAGGAAATTTTACAGACAGTATACACATATATAGTTGAATGTAGCTTCTAAATTGTATCACAGTACGGCACGTAGTTAATGAGATATGAGCACATAAACAGTAACGTTCTGCTGTTCATGGGCTAAAACTACGGCATTCAGTATGACGTTACAATTTATACTTTCTACACTACGAACTGTAGGCACAGGAAATCTTACAGACAGTATACACGCATATAGTCGAGTGCACCTTCTAAATTGTATCACAGTACGACACGTAGTTCATGAGATACGAGGACATAAACAGTAACGTTAATGGGAAACAGCCCCATCAAGCACCAAGTTTTAATCTATTACTTCTTCACTACTAATTGTATTCGCAAGAGATTTTTCAGATATATAGCCCTTATACAAATGATTATATACCTGAAAAATGGCAGAAATAAATAAATACCCGAGCAACACCGGGTTTTCAGATATATATATATATATATATATATATATATATATATATATATATATTAATTTGTTTTAGGGGTATAAAATTTCGGAGGTCATCAGTCCCCGAAGCCCCGAAGTTCATTATTAAAATTTTGTGAGAGCATACGCTCTTGCCTAAGTGACTACCTGTACGTGAACCACTTTTGAATACTACGCTCTAAGAAATAAAAATACATAAATAAAAGCCGCGGCGGATTAGCCGTGCGTACTGGAGCGCCGGGCTGCGGTGCGCGCGGCCGTACGCCGTCAGGGATTCGAGTCCCCCCTTGGGCATGGGTGTGTGTGTTGTCCTTAACCCTTTCGGACCCACTGGTTACAAATGTGTACATATCTTCTACGGTGTCTAAGATGGTTCAGAAGCATTTTTTCGCAATGGAAAGAACATGTATACGACACCTGAGTGTTCAATCATTTCATCATGCACAGTTACTGCCACCTGCGTAAGATCACTATAAAAATATTAAGAAGCGAGTGTTATACTGCGCAGCAGTTTCCAAACTCCAAAGAACAAGGAAATTGTGGGTTACTTGCATTCCACTGTATAACTGAAAGTAGTAATTGTTATTTTGCGATGTAGTTATTGAACGATCAGTTTATTTAGTACAACAGTTGGCACTACAAACTTAATTAACTTAGTCCATAAAAAAAGCCTTGTTTTTCAGTATACGCAGTGTTGTAGTATGAAAATGGGTGCATATAATTGCATAAATCTTGCTTCTAAAATCATTGAAAATTTAAGTTAAGAGTAATACAGTATTAAAAATAATTTACATGATAGAGGAAAAAATCAGATCTGAAAGGGTTAAGTCACTTTACCTTAGTTTAAGTAGTTTGTAAACTACGGACTGATGACCACGCAGTTGAGTCCGTTAGATTTACAAACATTTGAACATTTTGAAATAAATAAAAACACGGAATACTTTGAACTACAGACATAGAAAGTTCATTCCGTTGTAAGAAAATGATTTTCATTTGCCGGCCGCGGTGGCCGAGGAGACTGAGGCGCTTCAGTCACGGTCTGCACGGCCACTACGGTCGGGGGTTCAAATCCCCTCTCGGGCATGGATATTTGTGCCGTCCTAGTTCGTAAGTAGTTCATAAGTAGTTTGTAAGTTTAGGGACTGATGACCCCGTAGTTAAGTCCCATAAGCTTTACAAACATTTGAACATTTTTTGATTATCATTTCAGTGAGCTACGTTCGGCATGGGTTTTGCTGCCTAGTAGCCACTGGGTCCGCTATGGGCTCTGATAACTTGTTTCATGCTTAACGGCGAAGTGCGGGGAACATCCTGTGATACAGCAATTCCACGCTGCATTCCAAAGTTCATCTGTGACAGTTGGCATTCCCACCCGTCTTTTCACTACACCCAACTGATTTTCGACTGGCGACAAGTCTGCCAGAGCAAAAGGCTGACATCGAGAGGCACGTGTTCGTTATCAGCTTCCCAGAACTTCCAGCCGCTACTTCTCGTTCAAGCACCTCACGAGTCTGAATGCAACATGTTCCTCTACCGGAAATCGAAATTCTGCGTATCACTCAAACACGCTACTCACTACAGAGGCCCCTTTTCTCGTTAGAGTCCCAATTATAAATTCCATTAGCGTCACCTCTTATACGAGGACGATTCGAAAAGTAAGTATCTTTTTATTTATTTATTTTTGAAAACTATTCCACCAACTTTGAACCTAATTTCTACACACATACAGTCATTTGTCACCCGCTCTGGAATCCCTTCGGCGTAAAAACTCTGTCGCCTGTATGGCCACCCTCTTGCCGTCTGCTTGAGTTCCTCATCCGTTTCAAACCGCTCTGTCCAAGGCATTTCTTCATGTTTGGTAAAAGGTGGAAGTCGCTTGGAACCAACACAGAAATACACGGTGGCTACGGAATCGTCTCTCATCTGAACTGTTGCAAAAGAGTTTGAGTGCGTACGGCAGTATGCGGCTATGGTTCAAACCCCTTCCAGGCCTCAACGTGTTGTTTGCTCTGGATTACTCTTCTCCGTTTGATAACGTATCACAGTTCACGTTCATGGTTATTTTCTCGTGCTTTGGAGTCCACCAACAAAATATCTTTCTTGTCCCAAAACAGCTGCCATGCGCTTCTGCGGTGAAAATGTTTGGAGGCATTTGTGTGGTTTCGTAGGGTAGTTGTTCTGATCCTATGACATGGATTGTTGTTTTGTTTCGAAATCTACATCTAGAACTCACTTTCCATCTCCATTGACAATCAACGATGTTCCCATCGCGGTGTTCCTTTTACTTTCAGACAAAAGGTTCAGCATCCAACGAGCGCAAAACTATCGAGTTTTGTGTCACAACACCTGCGATTCTGTCTGACCACTTCATCCACTTTTGTAACAAATTCTTTATTCACTTTGTCCATCATTGACGTTTGCGCAAGCGTCACAGAATGCTTAAGACCAAGGTCCGACACCACTTTCACTCATAATCATGCCGTCACTTCCGTAATCGCAAGATGAATTTTTGCAGGTGTCAATTGTTTTGTTCAGAGAAACGTAATTATTCCACGTATCTCACACTGGGCGGCCTCCTCTATTGATGCACACACTTTAAACACCTGTAGTTATACTGTCACTCAAGTGAATTGATTGAACTTTTCGAATCCCCCTCGAGTTAGACTGCTTGCAGATGTGGTCATGTAAGTCACTGACAAGTTAAAGGACATAATGTATTTTCTATGTTATATGTCAATTATATCGTGTATCACATTAACACACTAGTTTGCTTCATCGAATTTGAAGCAAAAATCACACGAGGTAAAATCAGAAACAGGTCAGCTTACATTGATATTGTAAGGTTAGAGGGGCATCGTCATATTTTCAGATTTTATTCGACAACTGGATAAGTGTTGAATCGTTTCTTTAGTCAGACAGTAGTAACCTCTTTCTTTCAATATCTTCCAATTCTACAGTTCTTTTCTTCATTTTTATGTGATCTGCTTTCGAAACTCCAATCCGTCGTTTCCGCTAATCCATTTTCATAGATGGAATTTAGGTATTTTCTCTTTCTGTTTCTCTTAGTCCTCAACTCCTGACTCATACATAGACATAAACTGATTATTTGGGAATGAAACATTGTAGACGATAAAGGGGAAGAGAGAAGAAACAAACGACATGTGAGAACAGCAACTTTGTAATGACACGCCACTTCCATTCAATGTCTAGAAAAAATCCAAATGACATTGTTGTGTCTGGGGCCCGTAGATCGTTCATAGGGTCGCATGCTTTGTGATTAACGCAGCATTTTTTTTTTTTTTTTTTTTTTTTTTTTTTTTTGTTATATAGTAGAAAGAAACCTACTTTCGTTTAAATGACTTCATATAATCGCAGTCAGTACTGTTGTTATAAAGAATAAATTTTGTTGGAGAGAACGATAATGCAACAACTTTGCTGAAAATTCTGTTAGATACAGTGTCTAAAAACTTGGTTCCTGTAATTGATCTCACCTTAGAGAGACGGTCTGTTGGCTTGAACTGTGTAACTGGATGTCGTTCCTGTTTCCACACTCGCCAGTTACACCAAGGAAGGGTATTTATGTGTACCCTCCATCAGTGAACCATTTAAATTTTGTTCTCTGTGTTACATTTCAACTGTTTGTGTACCACAGTTTTCAGGCCGAACATTCTTGTAAAAGAGTGAGGAAAACCACTTAAAATCCAATCTTCGATTGGTGAGTAAACCACATCAGTTCTCGTTGGTCCACCGTGTGGATTTGATGCGTTTCTGGCTCAACTTTCTAAATTCCTCCGTTTCTCAGGAACGCAAGAACAATTTATGGAGACATAACCTTCAAAACCAGAACATTCCACGTTCGAAACCGGTTATGGTGCGATAAAACTCACACTGAGTTCTTGATACGAATATTCTCGCACCAGCTCATACCTATAAATTAAATATAGCTTCCTACCACAAAAGTGTGCTACAGAGGGGCGTGTGTGCTTCAGAGTGGGCACAGAGGTGGCGGTTATGCAGGTATGACCCGCGATAGCATGCGGGCGCCGATCAACCTTGAGAATATTCATGAGCGGCCGATGTGGGGCAGCCGGACCAGGGGCGCCGGAGAAAGCACGCCCGAGACCGCGCGCGTGCGTCACCGTCGAAAGTGCTCTCCGCAACGCGGCAGGAGAACCGGCGTAAGCACTGCTCCCGACTCATCCAGGATACGCCGAAAGAAAATACGTATTTCCGGAACCAACTGAAGACCTCGGGGGAAATAATGGTAATTCTCATTTATAAAGTGTATGGTATGTTTGAAAAATAGTTTCTATTACATGTTTCAATATTTGTTTTAAGGGGAGACGGGAGGCAACTGGGCTAAAAAAATTCGATTTTTAGATTTTAGCGTATTTGAAATGCCTGGTATTTCCTGCGTGAAACAGTTTTTGTTTTATATAAATACGACAATTTTTTCTGACGCTCTGCCGGCCGCGGTGGCCGAGGGGACTGAGGCGCTCCAGTCACGGGTTGCACGGCGCTACGGTCGGGGGTTCGAATCCCCCTCGGGCATTTGTGTCGCCCTTAGGATAAGCTAGTTGATAAGTAATTTGTAAGTTTAGGGACTGACGACCCCGTAGTTAAGTCCCATAAGCTATACAAACATTTGAACATCTGATCTAACGCTCTGTGCAATCTGGACATGCCGTCCGTTTTGCGCCATGCGGAGAAAATTCACACAAATGTTCAAATGTTTGTACAACTTATGGGACTTAACTACGGGGTCATCAGTCCCTAAGCTTACAAACTACTTATGAACTAGCTAAAACTAAAGACGGCACAAATATCCATGCCCGAGGGGGGATTCGAACCCCGACCGTAGTGGCCGTGCTGACCGTGACTGGAGCGCCTCAGTTCCCTCGGCCACCGCGGCCGGCAAAATGCACACAACATTATTTTACTCCTTGTATATTATTTCATGCTTCTATTGTTTTTATCGCTTCAGTGTTTCCTACCCTGTATCTACTGTCGATACTTTTTGTTCCGATCGTGTTTGTTATTGTTTTCGAACGTTACCAAAAACTGTATTTATTCAGATCGCAAACCTCAAATTTGGTGTTTATGATGCAATTTTATGCTTCAATGATGGAAAATTAGATGTTTTGGAATTATTGGGCATACAATCTAGTGGAAACACTGCAAAATCCTTGGTGAAAAATAGATAAAGAGAGAATCCGCAAAGCCGTTATTGCTAATTTAAAATGCACAAAAGAAGCTAGACAGAAAAGAAGCGGGACCAAGAGAAGAAAAGAAGATCAGTATGATTCAGATGATGCTCAATAAGGTGCAGAAAAATATTAGTGGTAGGTAATTCTCATCAATAACTGTACTAGAATTGCAATATTAAACTTTAAATTGATTTTTCTCAAAACTACATTTTTTTTTTACTTTCAGGTATCATTATCTGATAAACTAATGAAGTTAGAAAGATGAAATTTGGTCTTTTTGTAATGAATATGGTAGTAAATTGAGAACCACAAAACAACCATCAACTGTTTTATAATAATTAATGTACTAAAAAAGTTAAATTTTACTGGTGAAAGAATAAAAAAAATTTTTTTCTTCAAAACCATTAGAGTTATTATGTTCATTTTACTTGTAAATTGAGACATATATATATATATATATATATATATATATATATATATATATATATGCGCAGTAAAAATTTCGTCGTTTTATCACTTATAGTTCCTTTGAAAAGTGTACCTATTCAAAGGGTAAAATAGCATTGGCAGAATAGGGATAAAAATGCCTTCCGTCGCCCCGTATATATTTGCCATCTCTGTGCAGCTTCATGTACTGCATGAAGAAAATGAAACATTCTGTCGGATATGATTGTTTACACCAAATACATTAAAAATACAAAAGTTGAGGGTGATCATTATTTACTCCCGAGATCTTCAATTATTACTCTGCAGATGATTGATGATCAGTTTTTAGGTCGTTAGAGCCATTACTCTGCAATGGAGGGTGGACTATTTCAATCTACCGGGTACATTAAAATGTATGCCAGACCGGGACTTCCTCGACATTAAATAATAATAATTTATGTAAATATCAAATAATAAGTCATTGTACATAGATATTTTCTCTTAATATATATCAGAGATATTAAACTGAAAGAGAGGCAAATTTGCCCCATTCCCAGGATTCAAAGATGGGACCTACTAGAACGATTTTTTTTTTTTTTTTTTTTCGGCAGCGATGTGTGCGCTGATATGAAACTTCCTGGCAAATCAAAATTGTGTACCGGAACCGGGATTCGAACCTAGAACCCTTTGTCTTTCGCGTTTAAGAGCTCTACTGTTTTGTTTAATTTGCCTTGCTCTGTGGGTACCGGCCGCAGTGGCCGAGCGGTCTGTGGCGCGCCAGTCACGGTCTACACGGCCGCTAAGGTCGGAGGTTCGAATCCTCACTTGGACACGGGTGTTTGTGTTGTCTTTAGCGTAAGTTAGTTTAAGTCAGTAAAGTAATTAGTGTGTAAGTCTAGCGACTGATAACCACGCAGTTTGGTCGCATAAGACCTCACACACATTTGAACATTTTGAGCTCTGTGGGTAGTTCTGTTTCTTGCGGTCGCTGATCGTGTTTCTTCGTTGTTGTTAGATGTGTTCATGGCTTAGCTTTTTATTACAGAGGGCGCGCTTCACGGCCCGTCCTCACAACTTTACTTCTGTCAGTATCTTTCCTCCTACTTCCCACACTTCACAGAAGTTCTCCTGCGAACCTTGCAGGACCAGCACTTCTGGAATAAAGGATGTGATGGAGACATGGCTTAGCCACAACATAAGGGATGTTTCCAGAAAGAATTGGATGTGGCTAAGCCATGACTCTATCACATCCTTTCTTCCAGGAGTGTTGCTCCTGCAAGGTTCGCAGGAGAACTTCTGGACTGTCTTAAGGCACGCCTCCCTCCACAACACAAACTTCTCTTCTGCCTCGTGTTCCCCCATGTAATATGTTGACGAGGCTCCCCAATATCGCAATAGGACCGCAGCAATGAATCGTGCCTTTCTTCGTTTTTTAAGGTGAAAGAAACGCCTTGTGATTGCTGGAATTGATTTTATTTCTCAAAGACGCTTTTTGCCTTTTATTTTAAAGGCATCTTCAGGGACATCTACAAGTACAATTTTTTTTGTGAAATGTTCCCAGATTATAAACAGTTCATGTATTTTTTTACGCTTGGGAAGAAGTTTTTACTCACATTTTCGATATCTTTTCAGCTATCTTCTGCTGTTTCTTCCATCTGGTCAAGGCCACATGTTGCAAAATGTATAACTAACAGAATTTTGCACAATTCTACACATTTTGCAGATGTTTAGCAGCCATCATTTACTTTTTGTATTTTCGTGTTTCATTTGTTTTCTTGCCAACATAACGAAATGTATATTGGTTGCTAACCTTTGTGTCTGAACAAAATGAAAGAATGTTATTTGAAGTGTGTGTGTGTGTGTGTGTGTGTGTGTGTGTGTGTGTGTGTGTGTCAGAGAGAGACAGAATAGTCTTATTTTGTATGGGTATGAGTGCATATCTGTATGATGGTGGTAGAAATTTTGGAGCTTAATTCATTTTTTTATTTAAATTCCTTGTTTCTCAGTCATAGAAGATATATATAAATATAAAATAATAAAACATTGTCCAGTGTTATTTTTTGTCTCAAAATATATCAGAGATATTAAACAGAAGAAGAGGCACTGAATTAAAATTTGTACCATGGCCGGGATTCGAACCCGGTACCTCCTGCTTACTACGCTCGGAAGCATTGATACGTATTTACATAGGTGGACATGAGGCAGAACTCAAGTTTGTGTTGTGGAGTGAGACATGCCTTAAGGCAATCCGTGTAGTCGCCCCATTCACTAAGTCATGGTGGCTTAGTAGTTATAGTGCATGCCTAGGTAAGCAGGAAGTCCCGTTTCTAATTCTGGCCGTGGCACAAATTTTAATTCAGTTTAATATCTCTAATAAAAGTTTTACATTGCATAAGAACATCAGAACCACAGTATACAAAAACTCAGTTTATAATTTAATGTGACCACGGTTAGAAATTCACACTTCAGCGTAAGGCAGGGGTCTTCAAACTGTTTTCACGGTGGGACGTATACTCGATAAAAGTCGAGTGCCGACCACATCATACTGCATTATACCTGCTGGCCACAACGAAAGCTGTGCTAATAGGGCCGGTTTCGATTCTCGGCAGGAGACTGGATGTCATGTGATGTCATCATCATCTTCATTATCATCGTCAGGAAAGTCTCTCATGAAGCACGAAATTAAAAGACTTGACCTGTCCGACCTCGGATTGGGTCTCCCGTCCAATAATGGCATACCATCATTTCATTTTCAATGTGTCTTTTACTACAGCTGTCTGCTGGGTTCGGAACATGTGGGCTATCCAAGCACGTTGACCCGCGCTCCGCTCACGGCCCGCTTCCGGCAGTACCGCTCCCCTGCTCTCCAGACTTCAGAGAAGCTCTCCTGCACACCGCCACTGCGTACGCTACGCCGTAGCTTAGTCATCCTGGGCGGTGCACTTTCTTCCAGCAGTGTCACTCGCACAAGGTGCGCAGGAGAATTCCGCGAAGTCGGGAAAGCAGGCGACGGAAGGCAAGCCGTGAGGGCAGCGCAGGGTCTCGCTTGTGTCGCTCATTCCGTGCCGGTTTATCGCCCAGTGTAGAGTCTTGCCTTGCACGGGAGTGAAACATGGACGATAAATAGCTTAGGGAGGAAGAGGATACAGGCTTTTGAAATGTGGTGCTACACAATTGTCACAATTGGGGAGAAAAGGAATGTTCGACATACCTTGACTAAAAGAAGTGATCGATTGGTAGGGCACATTCTTAGACATCAAGGAAGCGTGAATTTAGCATTGGAGTGAAGTGTGTGGGGGTAAAAATCGCAGAGAGAGACCAAGAGACGAATATAGTAAGCAGATTCAGATAAATGTGGGTCGCCGTTCTTATGAGGAGATGAAGAGGCTTGCTCGGGATAGAGTAGGGTGAAGAGTTGCATCAAACCAGTCTCCGGACTGAATACCGTAACAACAACAAGATCATTTAGGTTCTCTGTTATAAAGATTTTCATTTTAAATTTCAAGAGCGCAGAGTGTCACCTTTCGCTCTATAGTTGCAGAGGAAACATTAAAATAGTTGAAGCGAGGGACGAGCACGCACGGTAAATATAAACAAGGAAGGGCTTAAGAGCAAACAGAAGGTCTCCGGAAAAAAAGTCGGAACAGTCGGTAGCGCACTTTCTCCGAAAGACAACGGTTCCGCGTTAGAGTTGAGGCTCAGTGCAGTTTGAAGTAACAGGTGCTCCTTCGACTGCAGTACCTCAAGTTAGGAAATCGCTCTTCATACTGACGTATGTAGATTTAATACGATGACTATATTTCATTATATTCTATTTTTTTTTCTTCGTGAGCTATGGTCGCATCAAATCAGATATTTACTTTTAATACCATACTTCGTTTCTCATCGTAGGTAACAGCGATAAGAAAAAAGAAAACCATGAACGGACATGTGTTAAGACGTCGAAGTATAACCTCCACGATACCAAAGGGAGATGTTGTGGGTAAAAACTGCAGGTGAAGTCAGAGATTGGAAAATAGATGAGGACGTGGGGTGCAATAGAAGAATTGGCGGTGGGTCGTATCAAAGACCCACAATTTGAGGCGGGCTGCACAACGATCCTACTGCTCCTAATACTAAAGACAGAAGGGTAAGATTAGATAGATTAGTGCTCGTACGGATGCATACAAGTATCCGTTTTTCCTTCGTTCTCTGTGGGAGTGGAACAGAAAAGCAAGTAACTAGTAGTGCTACTACGTACCCTCCGCTACGCACCTTTGGGTGGATTGCGGAGTATATATGTAGATGTAGACCCATGAAAAAAAAGCAATAATATGTCATATTATTATCAAGTTTAACAGTTTGAAGTATTTGCATACAGGGAAAAGAGTAATACGGTTGCAGAAATCATTACCCGTGTTGTGGGCCAGTATTGCAGAAATATTCTGAAATTTGGCATAAGAAACATATGAAGAAAGTGGATCTATAAATTTTCAGAAAGAGGTTTTCATGGTGGTCCTAGGAACGGCTTGTAGCTCTAACACCGACGCTTTAAGGATGTTGAAAAGACTGCTTCCGTTTGTGAAGCCGACTAGCCTTTAACATAAGGTATAAAAAAGTGTATTCTCAGCTATGTACAATATTCAGCCTAACGTCGCTTACAGTTCCCTCTTGCCTCCACCCGATCTCTATCACACCGTTTAGGGCTCATAAAGCTAAATGTGACATTTTATTATCTGTTTATTTGTCTTGTCAGGAGCAAAATATACAAGAACAAGCGATTTTGGCACTAATTTGGCAATTATTATATTTCAATGGCGCTTGCCTTAGATTTCAATTTCACGTCTTATCTTTGGCCGAAATGTAGTAGATATGAGAAAATAAATATGGCGACCATTTTTCATAAAGATAACCAAATGCATACATAGATACGCCGATGATATCGATACGTTTTCCATTTCTCTTGGGCTTTCCTAGGTACTGGATCTTAATACTGATTCACTCATCCCGTCAAATGTTGCTGAAGTGCAGGAAACAGGTTTGTGACAGACTTACCTTTGCTATTCTCTTCATCGCTGAACAGCTATTGCAAACCTTCATTTGAGCATGCTTACAGTATTGTATCATTTTCATCTACAAAATTTACTTCATACTTTCCTCCAATTTCTCATTACTTGATGCACCACAAAATATTCCATCTACGAAACCCTTCTTTTAGAAAGATTGTGCGTATTTTTTTTGTCTGATATCTGTATTGATGCAGTTTTAGTGCAGTTAATTCAAAACAAAATGTTCAAATGTTTGTAATTCAACTGCGTTGGTCATCAGTCCCTAGACTTACAAACCACTTAAATTAAGTTAAACTAACCTAAGGACAACACATACACATCCATGCACGAGGGAGGATTCGAAACTCTGACGCGGGAAGCCGCGCGATCCGTAACGTGTAGCTCCAGACCGCTCTGCTACTCCCGCTCGGTTGTAGTTAATGAGCTTTATAATTTTGCTTTAGTTAAGTTACAAAACCTGAACTCGCTTTTTGTATAAAAATTAAAATTTCTGTGCAAATGAATAAAATTAAAAAAAGGAAGTTTGTGGTGTTGACTTGGGTGCGAAATGATCTATAGAATTATTAAACAGTATAAAATAATAGCCAATATCACTAATTCTTATTCTTTAGTCGTTTCGTTATTTATTACTTATTATTTTTATATTTATTTCTGTAGTTTCCCCAAATGTTCGTAAACCTAGAGGATCAAACTGCTTAGGTCATTACTCCCTGTAAAAACTACTAACTTATGCTAAGGACAACACGAATACACCATTGCCGAAGGATGGACTAGAACTCCGGCGGGAACGACCGTGTAATCTGTGACCTGACGCCCCAGACCCCGCAGCCATTCTAGAGCGGCTTTTATTTTATTTTATTTTATTTTACTTATTTATTTATTTTAATTTAGATTACTGGTTTCGACGGGTTGCACTATCTTTAAAGATAGACCCAATAATGACTGTTGTTTTACGTAACGAATAAAGAAGGATAGAACCCTTGCAGTAATCTATCTAATATATACAGCAGAGTGTCCGTATATTTGTACGTATTGCATACAAATCTACAGTTTTCTTCCAATCTTTATGAAATTTTGTACACGTAAGCTTCAATCCATGAGAACGGTCGCCATGAGTGTAAGAATCACGTACGATACATAGTTAACGAGATAAAACGTCATAAACAATTAGATGCGCAGGAAACTTCTACATTTAGCGAAAATTCTGCTCATCTTCTCCTAAACCACTGGACCGATTTCAACCAAATTTGGTACACACATTTTTACCGTGAGGTATAATTGCTGCAGGGTTAAGAATCATATACGACACATGATTCAGAAGATGTGATATCAAAAACAATAGGATTTCCAAGAAACTGTCACATAATGCGGCGAGACTTTAGAAATAAGCTATACGAGAATCAGAGTACTTAGCGACTTGCATAATTTCAAACTTTTATTAAACTTTCTCTCGCTGACAACCATAGCAAAATGATGAAAGGAAATAAGTTTCTCTCTTGCTACTTTTCCGCTGTTTATGGAGTAAAACTACGGCATTCAATATGACGTTACAATTTATAATTTGTACACTTCAAATTGTAGCCACAGGAGATTTTACAGACAGTATACACACATATAGTTGTATGTACCTTCTAAATTGTATCACAGTACGACATGTAGGTCTCGAGATATGAGCACATAAAGAATAACGTTCATGGAAAACCGTCCCGTCACGCATCAAGTCTTAATCTATACCATCTATACTTCCCCAAGAGATTTTACAGACATACAACCGTTATACAGATGAATATATACCCGAAAAATGGCAGTAATAAGTAAATAAATACCCGGGCAACGCCGGGTTTTCAGCTAGTAATCTTAATAAAACGGGAAAAAGATTTTGAATGTATGGCAAGTATCGATATTTTACATCCACTACGTCGTCCTCATTGACATCATTTACTTGTGATAAAACGACAGTTCAGAAGATGTTCACTTGCGAGATAAACGCATACCGGCGGAACGATAAATCGCTGGTGTTAGCCGCACCTGTTGTGAGTGCGCTGGCGGCAGACGCGGGGCGCGGACACCTGCGCCTTCCGGGCGCGATCAATACGGTACACAACGCCCCTCATTCACAGCCTCCCCGCTGCTTTGTCAGCCAACTCGTAGCACGCGCCCCGCGCAACGTGTTGCACTCCGGACAAGTGGCTTTCCTAATCAACCAACACAGTAGCCGGCTTCGTACCCGATGCCAGTAACGCACAGTGTGCGACGGCTCTACAGTCTGTTTGAACATTGGAGGTGGCAGTAGCTGTCATCATCACGCTGGTCCAGAATGACAGGCGAGGTGATATTTCCGATCGCTCATCACCACCTCGTGCGTCCTAGTCTCAAAACATATCTTCAGCAACTCATGCAGGGTAAAAGATAGCACACTGCCCTCGCACGTAGACACTACGCTTCGTGGTTTCTTTGGAGTAACATAAATTTTGGCTCCTGCTTAAATTTTTTCCTGTCTCTTTCGTCGTCGCTAAGAAATACAAATATGAAACCACGGACGCACTGAGACTCGTCATAATTATGACCCGTGTCGTAATCGTGGTGTGCGTGCTACAGAGAAGGAACAACGATGACAATTTTATCAATAATGAAAGGAGCAGCAGTAGCAGTAAAATCTTTGGCTTTATTCAGGCAAATCGATTTCGGTTTTCTAAGAAACCATCTTCAGTGCTGTCAGATAGTTCAAAACAGCATTTTTGTGAAATGTGACAGCACTGAAGATGGTTTCTTAGAAAACCGAAATCGATTTGCCTGAATAAAGCAAAAGATTTTACGGCTAATGCTGCTCGTTTCATTACTGATAAGATTTTGTGGCCGTTGAGCACACCCCTCCAGATAATGGAATCCAATTTAACGATGAGAATGTTTATTCTGCTCCCTCGTAGCGAATGTAGCCCAGAAAGCAGGGGCATAGGTAACTATTTATCTCACATAATGACAATTACACACACGGGAGAATGAAGTTTCATCTTCACTACTTTCCGCGTATTCTCCGTCCCTTTTTACAGCCTTCTTCCAGCGAGAAACAAGGGCCTGTATGCCCCGTCGGTACCAATCCTTGTTCTTGTCACTGTATTCACAATTCCTTTGTTGACTGACAGATTGAGTGCCAACTGTCATGTGTTCCTTCAAAAACGTTCTTAAGGGGAAAAAATATAAACACCTCCATACGTTACTGACAAATTTATGATTAACTGTAGATAATTTGCCATAATCAGATCAGGATAATTGTGAAGAGAGTGATCAATTATGTATGAGTCAAAAATCAACAAATTGTACAGTCCTTTGAACAGGGGCGCCAGGTGCCCGAAACAAATCGAAAATAATCGTTTCTCTTTTCGCAGCTAGTGGCTTAATTTTTCTCTCAACAAAAATTTAGGTCTTTGAAAATTGACAAAATACTTTATGTATATCATTGCTATTAGCTGATTTCCCCTTCTCCCCATTTCGTTTGTATTATAGAGTAAGCTGAACTTAATAATATTAGGGCTCAAATGTATTCAAAGTACACGTTTTTCTATAACTGTACACACCAGTGTATTCTTCATTTAAACAACGTTGGTGCTTTGTAAATATTCGTGTAATCTATAAGCTAAAAGTAATTACTTCTATTTGCAGTGTCAACTCGTCCTACAACTTACCAGAGCTTAATGTGTGGATTTTAAGTCATGTTTCCTTGCAAATAGCGTAGAAATTAAGCGAATCCAAGGGTAATGGAAATATTCTGTTGGCAGCATTCATCATAATTATTGCAATTAACTCAAATAATTTTACGTAACTGATATCGGCAATCTTTAAGACATAGTCTGAAATTGTCAAATTTAGTAACTAAACTACCTACAGTATCAATTGGACATCTAAATATGGTTCGGGAGGGACTAATTCCAAATTTTCTTACCATTCTCATTCACACATTTACTGATTATTCTGTATCACATAACGAGAATGTCCGATACTTTCACCAGAAAGGTCACTCTCAAATTTATTATTTGCTTCTATCATTATCATTATCATTATCTGTGCAGCCTGTACTGTATCCGTTTCGCATTTATCAAGAAGATTTAGAAAATAAAATACATATTCCTTCAATATCTCCTGCTACCTCTATCTCAGGTTCATATACGTACATACAGGGCGTTTCTAAATGATACCGACAAGCTTCGCGGGGTTGTAGGGGATGACTTGAGGAACAAAATGAGGTAGGGAACCCGTGTCTGGAAACGTCACCCAACGGCGCTACCGAGCGACAAAAATTACAGATGCTGTCGCCTGCCGCAAGGCCACCCCTCGGGCGGAGAACTCGTCGTTCTATACACACACAGGCCGCGGGCAAGTCTGTAATATGTGGTTTTTGATATTCAAGGTTTTCGAGTGATTGCAACGGCCGTCGGTGGAGAAAATGAAGCTAGCAGCTGTATGGGCAGGCCCTGTTTCTTATTAATGCAATGCTCTCTTGCCGTGATGACATGGTGTAGGACTGATGACCCCGTAGTTAAGTCCCATAAGCTATACAAACATTCGAACATTTGAACATTGACTGATGGTGACGTACTTTGCCTTCTCCCAATGGTTTATTCTTTCTCAAAACCTCCAACACAATCTCCGATGTTGTACGCTATTGCATAATACAGTGGATGTAACACAGAGAATGACTACGATACTATGTTGTATTTTATAGACTAATGTCGTTTTGTGCAGCATCCATCACCATGTACGCTGATGGAGTGTATAGCGATGGATCACCCGATATGAATAACGGTAGATATTTCTTGATGTCCACGTCTTTATTGTATTTAGCGGATGGATACCATAAATGCAAGCAAATGAAGAGGAGCAATACGGGTAGATACCGACAGTCATCAGACGACAAGGTCTGAGAAGTGTGCATTACAATTCATTTCGCTGGTACAGGATACTTAAGACATTGTACAAAATAAACAACATGTGATCGAACGTCACAAATTAAAAGTAATCGTTCAGTCGAGACTGTTTTCCTAATTTGTTTAACGGAGTTAATCAGGTCGATTGTGGCGCCAGCACCTATAATTTTGACGCTCGGTAGCACCGTAGGGTGACGTTTCCGGATACGGGTTCAAATGTTTGTATAGGCTATGGGAGTTAACTACGGGGTCATCAGTCCCTAAACTTACAAACTACTTATGAACTACTTACGAACTAGGACGGCACAAATAGCCATGCCCGAGGGGGGATTCGAACCCCCGACCGTAGTGGCCGTGCAGACTGTCACTGGAGCGCCTTAGTCCCCTCGGCCACCGCGGCTGGCGATACGGGTTCCCTACCTCATTTTGTTCCTGAAGCCATTCTGAACTACCCCACGAAGTTAGTCGGTATCATATAGAAACACTCTCTACATAAACACACGTACACTGCCTTGTTGTTGAGACTGAAATGCCGTGCATCATTTCCCTTTTACACAGTTATGATTCGAAAATTTACTTTCTATAATTAACGCCGCATTGAGTTTAACGTACGAAACAACAAATTTATGAGCTTAATTACTGAAACGAAGTAAGAGAGGGTCTTGGAAAATTATAGCAAGTGCTATCGAGCATAGCAGCATACCAATTATTTGTCATTCTAGCAAAATTGTCGTTAGCTTGATTAGTCGGGAAGAATTCGCTATAATAGAGTCGTACGTAAGTATTTCTTAAACGCAAGAAGCAACATTTCAGCAGACGTACAATGACGGTCAAATGGAGGAGTATGCTGGAATTAAACATGTCGTAGACATCCAGCACAGGGCGGCGTGGGTGGAAAAAGGGACATGGTCAACAGTTCTTGACAACAGCTCAACTGCATCTCTTTAACTTTGTTTTATATTGCATATATTCACAGAAATTTATATGTAAAGACCAGGAAAAATATTCAAATGTTCGTAAACCTAAGGGACTAAACTGCTAAGATCATCGATCCCTATACAAACAAACAGCCACGCAACCTGCGACATGACGCCCCAGACTGCGCCTGCATTTCCATGCGACAGAAAAATCACTGTCGCAGTTTTGTAGACGAGTTCGAAATTAATTCAGCAGGACAACTTTTTTAAATGTAAATGTCCTTTATTTAATCGTACTGTTAGTTAAACGACATATTCCATGCTTCCCCTGTGGAGCATTAACAGGGTGTAGATCTTCAAGGAAACAGTATTATGCATCAAAAGTTTCTCACTAAATGTCAGACTTTACTTTAGTAGCTTCCGGCTGAAAACATGGGGTTGCCTAGGTATTTATTCCCATCTCCGCCAATTTTCTCCTCACCATCTACTTCCTCCTCCCTGCTCGTCTCCTCGTCCTCCTCTTAACACCCCCCCCCCCCCCTCAAACGGTTGACTTGTCCACGTCCTCCTCTCCTCCCGATATAAACGATGTTACACGTAATTCGCAACATCACTTTCTTCCATTATCTCCTCCTCCTCCCCTCTACGTGCTCCTCTCACTTGTCCAACATTAGGTTCGTTTGACGCTCCCAACGATCTAAAACGATCTGAGGCGTTCGAGTGACTCTTTCGACTCTTTCTGACGAAGTCTGACTGACCAATCAGGTGTTCGAGTGGCGGAGCTGATTGTTTGAAATCGTTTATTTAAGTAAGCAGATTATCGTCAAACTGTTTTCTGACTGACTTCAAAGCGTTTAACAAACTTGCTCCTAAGACAAGCCTGCACATCTGCAAAGAGTTTATAGTTTTTTTCTGTTCACACAGTGTAAAATATCTGTAATAAACTTAGTTTTGTATATTTGATAAGCATTCTTTCAACTTATGTGGCCTTCTAATAGAGCACATCCACTTTTTATAGATCCATACGGATTATAAATGACAGTGAGTTGTGGACATTTTCATAACATACGAATTTAAATTTGAGTGCAGATGTTTTTACAGTTTGGATTGTGATATGTTGGCCTGAAAATGAAGTTTATAGTCAGAGACGTCAAACAGCGCTCCAAGCGGCTACATTTCTCATTGCAGGAAACAGACGACGGACGCTATAAGTGCCCTATAAGAACCGATTCACATGGTAGGCAACGTCACGTCAGCGTCGATTTGCCTGCCGGTCAGTAAACTTCGAAAGAATAGTTTGGCTTTGACTGTTATGGTCACGTGGCCGATCAACTGCTTACGACTGGATGTTACGAATTTGTTTGGTTTGTGGGTGCTAACATGGCTGCGTTTCATTCACAGCTGAGTTCTCCGCATTTAAAATATATTTCGTAATTGAGATTTGGGCCACATCTGTATCAGAAAATGAACGACGACATATTAATTGAACTTCACCACCATGTGCATATGAACAGCAAGCAAATTTCAGACTGTATTATTATAGTAGAAACAAGTTTATGCAAGACAAACTGTAGCACATAAATAAGCCTATATGTCATCACTACTTACTGTTGTCTTACATCACTATTTACGATATATTAACCAATATAAATAGCTACTTATAAAATCGACCATAGTTAGCACCTTATAGTTACAACTGACTAATCGTCAGTGTTTACAGATCAATTTTGGTTAGTGTACTGAAGTTTTTTTATGATTTACAGTATTTAAAATATTTTGTGCTATAAAATAGTCCAAATAGGAAGAAGCTGAAACACCAGACACAGCTCAAACACACATCAGTTTTTGCTGTTGAGAAATTGCTTGGCTCATATTAGTTTCTGCTTTCTTGATCCTCCCGTTTATCAGAGACAGTTAATTAAAACAGCGGTTCCCAACCTTTTTCGCTCTGTGGCCCACTTATTGCATAAAAACATCTGGGAGGCCCAGCAACTAAATAAAATGTAAACATCAGCACACCCAAAAATAGGTGCGCGTAAGTACGTGCGCAGACACACATTCAGTATGCATTATTAGTAAAATACACTAATAAATTATACGAGGGAAAACATTTTTATCATATTCACTTAATTACATCAAGTACGTGAAAACTCAAAATCGAGTAGTCAATGTTAAATAACTCAGTGGGATATTTGACATAGTCACAAGACAGTCAGTATTTGGATTAAAAGTGGTTAACTTTAGCCTCAAATCAGTCTCTACATTCAGTCTAATCCTGTACTTATTTTCCAAAAAAAGTGAAGTTGAAAACTCTTTTCACATAAATAGATTGTCGGAAAGCCCATTAAATGTTTCACAGCAATTTTGGCAATTTTGCCGAACACTTATTCAGAATGGGACCAATGGCGTTGTTTTAAAAGAACGATATTAAAGACTGTTCACATGATAGTACAGTTCATCACCAGATGAAATTTTCGATTTTTTTTAAAGTAATCCACTTCAAATGGATTTCAAATCCATTGGATTTCATCCTCAATTTTAGGAAAGGAGTCCTTGAAATAAACATGGAACAGCTTAGATATTGCTGCAGTGCCTACTCAGCACGGGTTTCCAAACTCTTTGTCCTGTGTACTATTGGTATTTTTTGAAATTTCGGCGTACCACTAGAGTTTGACCAATTTTTTACAAACCCTGAGGTTGCAAAGGGAGGGTAGAATGCGGCAGGTTGACTGACAAGTGCTGCAAGGGGTAAAAACTGTATGTTGATTTTCTACATTTAAAAAAAAAAAAAAAAAAAAAAAAAAAAAAAAAAAAAAAAAAAAAAAAAACTAGTTTTACGTTTTAGCTGCTTCTTTTGAAGCAGATTTCGGTATGACAGAATGCTCCATTTCTTTAGGGTGATACAGGATCTATGACATTTATGGAGTTTTTTAATCGGTGACCTTGGCATCTGACGAGTGAAACCTCTGAACCTGTCGATAATTTTTACGTTGATGTTCGACAAGCGTACGCGGCCCAGTGCCAGCCTACCTGCGGCCCATAGTTTGGAACCGCTGAATTAAAACAATGTCTCGTCTTTCTAAGGTTCTTTGTGAAATGTAGTCTTTAAGTTCTCTGTACTGAGTGTGAAATCCTTCTTCATACATTCCGTTCAAAAGCATGTTCTTAATCCCTATTTCCTAGGAGGAAGCTACTGTCAGTTCTACAAGATTATGGTATAGGAGGCAAACTTCTGCAGACAATTAAATGGCTTTACGTAGACTGTCAGGCAGCAGTTAGAGTAGATGGCAAATTAAGCTCACGGTTCAGGGTAGTTTCAGGGGTAAGACAACGCTGTAACCTGTCACCACTGTTGTTCGTACTATTCATGGATCATATGTTAAAAACATTAGACTGGCAGGGCGGGATTAAAATAGGTCAAAACAAAATAAGCAGTCTCGCATATGCGGATGACTTAGTTGTAATGGTCGATTCGGTTGAAAGGTTGCAAACCAGTATTTCAGAGCTCGATCAGAGGTGCAAGGATTTCGATATGAAGATCAGTATCTCCAAAACGAAAGTTATGTCTGTGGGAAAGAGATTCAAATAGATTGAGTGCCAAATAGTAGGAACAAAGTTAGAACAGGTATACAGTTTCAAGTACCTGGAATGTATTTTCTCACAGGATGTCAACATAGCGAAAGAAATGGAATCGAGGTGCAGCAAAGCTAATGAAGTGAGTGCTCAGCTAAGATCTACTCTCTTCTGCAAGAAGGAAGTAAGTATCAAGACTAAGTTAGCAGTGCACCGCTCTATCTTCCGACCAACTTTGTTGTATGGGAGTGAAAGTTGGGTGGATACAGGTTACCTTATTCATAAAGTAGAGGTTACAGATATGAAAGTAGCAAGAATGATTGCAGGTACTAACAGATGGGAACAATGGCAGGAGGGTGTCCATAATGAGGAAATCAAAGAAAAACTGGGAATGAACACCGTAGATGAAGCAGTTACAGCGAACAGACTGAGATGGTGGGATCATGTTACACGCATGGGAGAAGCAAGGTTACCTAAGAGACTCATGAGCTCGGCAGCGGAGGGTAAGAGGAGTAGAGGTAGAATGATTTTGAACGCTTAACATCAGACAAGGCATCAATGTTAGCATTGAATAGGGGATCATGGAGGAATTTTATTAGAGGTACTAAGCTTCAGACTGAACGCTGAAAGGCATAATCAGTCTCTAATGATGGTGATGATGATGACCTATTTGGTTTGCTTGCCTTACATGAATTTCAGCTCTTTTCTCGTCATCTGAGACAACTGCAGTTGTAATTAGTGCTCCAACATTAAATTTAATGTTAGCCGTTCTGTTTTGTGGACAAACACCACCGCTATTTCGTGTTTCGAATCACTACGCGGAATGGTGTTTTATTTTTGACGTCTCTTGACGATCCATCCAGTGGAAATACACGTGGAGTCTTGACAGCGTATGACGCCACCGAGTACGTGACGTTGCCCATCGTATGAATGCAGCCTAACACAACGTCCAATAAAATGGACAAAACCGCGGCGGAATAACCATGTGCACTAAGGCGCCATGCTACGGTGCGCGCGGCCGTTCCACGTCGGAGGTTCAGTTGTCTGTGTTGTTCTTAGGATAAGTTAGTTTAAGTAGTTTGTACGTTTAGGGGCCGATGACCACCGCAGTTTGGTCCCATGCTTTACAAACATTTGATCATCATTGGACAAATCGACTTTGTCCAATAAACTGGCTGGTGTGATAAGCTGAATATTGTGCGGGTCGAGGCAGGAGTGGTGCGCGGCAGGTCAGTGAACCCTGGCCAGCAGGTGGTCTCAGGAGCAGCGCGGGGTCGCAACAGGTGGCGCACACAGCAGGCACAGACGGCGCAGCTACAAGTGGAGCGCAGGCAGAGGTGTGACCCACATGCCGCACATCAAAGTGCCGACGCCCATTCCGCGGGGCGCGCGGCTTCCGACCCAGCCTCTGCAAGTCTGCGCGCAGCCAGCCACGGCGACCTTGCAGATGCGTCTACTGTCGGCGCGCTCCCAGGAAACTCCCGTTTAAGTGGTTCGGGTGGTGCAGCTTGATCGACAGAGGTCAAACTACTAACATCTAATAGCTGTATTTTAATATTTATTACATTAAGCTATCAGTTTCGGGCTCCAGTAGAACTATTTTCGGGTGCCACATTTGAACTCATAGTTCGATCTACAGGAGAATGGAAAAGCTGGTAGAAGCTGACCTCGGGGAAGATCAGTTTGGATTCAGGAGGAACGTAGGAACCAGTGAGGCAATACTCACTTTACGTCTTATCTTTGAAGATAGATTAAGGAAAGGCAAACCTATATTTTTAGCTTTTGTAGATTTGGAGAAAGTATTTGACAATGTTGACTGGAATACACTCTTTCAAATTCTGAAGTCAGCAGGGGTAAAATATAGGGAAAGGAGAGTTATTTATAACTTGTACAAAAGCCAGACCGCAGTTATTAGACTCAAGGGGCATAAAAGGGAAGCATCAGTTGGGAAGGGAGTAAGACAGGGTTGTAGCCTTTCTCCGATGTTATTCAATTTGTACATCGAGCAGGCGGTGAAGGAAAGCAAGGAAAAATTTGGAATAGGGATTAAAGTACAGGGGGAAGAAATAAAAACATTGCGTTTTGCTGATGACATTGTAAGTCTGTCAGAGACAACAAAGGACCTGGAAGAGCAGTTGAATGGAATGGACAATGTGTTGAAGAGAGCGTATAAAATGAACATTAACAAGAGCAAAACAAAAATAATGGAATGCGGTCTTAGAAAATCAGGTGATATTGAAGGAATTAGATTAGGTAACGAAACAATGAAGGTGGTAGATGAGTTTTGTTACTTGGGTAGTAAAATAACATGTGATGGTCGCAGTACAGAGGATATAAAATGCAGAATGGCAATGGGAAGAAAAGCATTTTTGAAAAAGAGAAATTTGCTAACATCGAATATTAATTTAAGTGTAAGGAAGTCTTTTCTGAAGGCATTTGTGTGGAGTGTTGCCTTGTACGGGAGTGAAACCTGGACAATAAGCAGTGCGGACAGGAAGAGAATAGAGGCTTTTGAAATGTGGTGTTACAGAAGAATGCTGAAGATTAGGTGGGTAGATCGCATAACCAATGAAGTAGTTATGAACAGAATTGGTGAGAAAAGGAATTTTTGGCATACCCTGGCTAAAAGAAGGGATCGCTTGGTAGGACACATTCTTAGACATCGGGGAATCGTAAATTTAGCATTGGAGGGAAGTGTGTGGGGTAAAAATTGCAGAGGGAGACCATGAGACGCGTATAGTAAGCAGATTCAAGTGGATGTGGCTTGTCGTTCTTATGAGAAGATGAAAAGGCTTGCTCAGGATAGAGTAGGGTGGAGAGCTGCATCAAACCAGTCTCCGGACTGAAGACCATAACAACAACAGTTCGAGATTAACAATCGTGTTTCAATGCGCGTCAATGTAAATACGGGTTACCGTAGAAATCTTCAATGGACACGTGGTACCAAAAATGTCACGATAGTTGATCTGGAACTATCAGTCCGTGTGTGGGGCCTGAAGGTAGTGCTAGAGATGGACCAAACCCGGTAGCTTAATACAATATAACATAAAACGGCGTGCGAAGTAGCCGAGTGGTCTGAAGCGTCACGTTCCGGATAGCGCAGCCTTCCACGTCGGAGGTTCGAATACTTCCTCGACCTTGGATGTTTGTGTTGTCTTTAGTATAAGGTACTCCATAAGTAGATTGTAAGTTTAGGGACTGATGACCCCGCACTTAAGTCCCTTAAGGTTAACAAACATTTGAACATTCTTTTTTGTTTTGTTTTCAAGCTTTTACTGTGGGAATGACAATATCTGTATAAAATGTGGAAGTCTATCTATGGTACATAATTTTGTCTTTAGTGTAACTGTTTTATATCAGTTAGAGATAAGTAAAGATGGTGTCTGTGGTTGATTGTATATAAGTGAGGTTATGACAGTGCAAGGACCCTGTGATCACTGGAGGTTTATTCATTTCCACATTTCTACACCTTCATAAACACTCTGCAAGTCACATTGAAATGTATGGCATTAGGATAATCAAACCTTTTTTACGATACTTGTCTACAGTTCCATTCTCTAATAGCTCGTGGAATAAAGGAACACCTAAGTCTTTCCGTTTTCGATCTGATTTGTCTTACTTTATTTTGATGATCATGTCTTCGTATGTAGGTCGGTGCTAACAAAATGTATTCGCATTCGGAAGAGATAATTGGTGAAAGAAATTTCGCAAATAGATCTCGTCGCAACGAATAACACCTTTGTTTTAATGATTTCCATTCCAACTCGTGCATCATTTCTCTGAAATTCTCTCCCTTATATCGCGATAGTACAAAACGAACTGTCTCGAAATCATCTGTCAGTCCCTCTTGGTGGGGATCCCACAATGCGCGACAATACTCCAAAATAGGACGCACAAATGTATTGTAGGCAGTTTCTTTAGTAGAACTTTTGTATCTTCTAAGTGTTCTGGTCGCTTTCCCTAAAATATATATTTATATCAACCTTCAGGTGATTCTTCAGAATATTATCATCCCATCCCATAACACGGAAATGTACGAAAATTTCCGATGCAAACTTCCACGACATTTGGAGGCGCGTGAGCAGATTCCTCGCCGTTGAGTTGGAGGAGGACGACACGAACGGCTGAGCAGCCGGAGAAGAGAGCCAGCGGGTCGCCACGTCTGGCAGAGCGGAGAGATTGACGCAGGGGCGGCGAGCCCGGCTGACGCAGACGTCGACGCCGCCGTCAGGCTCTGGATCGCCACCTGATCGGGCAGCGGCCGCGCTTAGGCGAAACGCCCGCCTCCTGCCAGAAATAATACGCCGCGGCCTGAGGCAGACGAGGAGCCACAAGGCACGGCACGGCAGAGGCCGTCTAAGCCCTTTTTAGACGATGAACGAAAGTGGACAAGATTGATAATAGTCTACTGAATCGCCCCTAGCGTACTAGTCCCGAACTATAAATTCACGCAATATCTTGCGGCAGCGTGGGTTAGACGATAAACGTAAACTGAGACTAAACGCTACTAGCGAATACTGGTAAAAGAGCCAGAGCGACGGCTGCGTTTGCATTGTCTGGTCTGTCGTTGCTAAAAGGCGGGTATCAACGACGAAGAAAAAATAAGTGCTGGATGTGACCGTGGCTTCAGAGAAGAGAAGAAGAAAATGGCCACGCACACAGCATGCTAATGTGAGAATTAATGCCGGAGGATCCAAATAAATTCCGGAATTATACTTTTTTCCTTACTGGTATGCTCTAACAACGTGAATAAACCTGATGCTGCTATAGCTTCAAGCTTTTATTAACGAATATTGACGATTTTCTGTGACTATGAACGAAAGCATACGTACCCTATTATGGTACAGGCTACACCAAACCCCAAAAACCTCTTCTCTATAAGATGAGAATAACAGTCAAGTTTGCAAAAGTTTAACAACTTATTACATAAGGTGACCGATTTCGATCTCTTCCGAGATCATCATCTGACCCAGTTGATGCCGAGGCGATGAGTGTGTGGTGACTGAGCAAGAGATCGAAACCAGTAACCTTATCCAATACATTGGTTTAAACCTTTTGGGAACTTGACCTATTCTCATATTTTCAAATATTTACCAATTCGCAGTTTTCCAAAAGGAAAGTATGTTTTCCAAACTTATTATCCTTCTTATAAGCTTCTATTAAAAGTGTAATAGCTTTGTTCCATTCCGTAACAACACCAGTAGTCGCGATTTCACATTAGCGCATCATTAAATAATAAAGAAATTTACAAAGGTTTAAAAACTTCCATGAAAACATTTACGAAAAATAGAATACAGTCACTTGCTCATAAAGTTCCTTGCGACGGTGAAACGACCACATATTTTGACAAAAGTCAGAATAAGCGCAACTACAAAGCAGAATGACGAACAGATCGGAGCTATGATTGTAGCAGACACCTTCTAACTCGCACATGCGCAGTGAACTCACTAGAACCCAATTTAGGACTGGCCCTACTTCTTTATCGTTACGATTATCGCACGTCGATTCTATCGTGATCATACTAGTGACTCCTTTCACACGACCAACGGCCGCCATCAACGCAACTTGTTATCAATCTATTATAAGTTCCTAAGGAGAGACATTGAATTAAAATTTATGCGGTGGCCGGGATTCGAACCCAGGACCTCCTACTTACTAGGTAGGTGCTTTAGACCACATTTTTTTTGCTGGGTAGTTCTGCTCATTGCGGTCGCTGATCTTGATTGTTCGTTGTTGTTGGCTCAGCTTTTTTATTACAGAGGACGTTCAGCCCTCTGACCGGGCGCGCTTCAGCCACTCAGCTAACACCGCGTTGTAGCCAAAGCAACTAAACGGACTGTCTTAAGCATGTCTCCCTCCACACCATATACTTTAATTCTGCCTCATGTTCCCAGTGAAATGCGTATCAAATGCGGTGTTAGCTGAGTGGTGGCCGGGCGCCGTGGCTCAGCGCGCCCGGTCAGAGGGCTCTACGCCCTCTGTAATAAAAAAGCTGAGCCAAGAACTCATCGAACAAGAACGAACAAACACGAACAGCGTCCGCAACGGACAGAACGACCCGTAGAGCACAAAAAAAAAAAAAAAAAAAAAAAAAAAAGTGGTCTAAAGCACCTGCCTAGTAAGTAGGAGGTCCTGGGTTCGAATCCCGGCCACCGCATAAATTTTAATACAATGCCTCTCCTTATATTCAATACCGTTGGTATAATTAGACAATGTTGTCTCATGGGATTGTATTATTTGTTGATATTTATTACAAGTTCGTTCATCGTATGAAAAGAGCATTACAGCAGCTGGTGGTGGTGCGAAGAGCGCCGCGGCGTCGGTAGGAATTCCTCGCGGCTTCCGGCGCGCCGCAAGGAAACGAGGCGAGAGAAATGGGCTGGCGTGCCCTGCGCGACCTCCTTCGTGGCGACAGGTTGGTTTCTCAGGGCGCGCGGCTGCCGCTCACGTGCCGTCAAACGCCTCGCCACCTCTCGGAGTCCCAGAGTCACTTTACCCCTAACAGCAGAGGTTTGCAAAATTTTCTTCGCTCAGGTTTTGGGGTAAATATGGGGAATGAAATCGGCCGTGCCATTTCAAAGAAACCATCCCGGCATTTCCATGGAGTGATTTAGGGAAATCACGGAAAACCTAAATCTGGATGGCCTGAGGTGGATTTGAACCATCTTCCTCCCGAATTCGAGTCCAGTGTCTTAGCATTGCGCCCCCTCGCTCGGTTATTTTGGAATATTGCTGCCCATTGTGTGATCCCCACCAAGTAGGACTGACAGAGGATATAGAGAAAGTTGAGAGAAGCGCAGTTCGTTTTGTATTATCGCGATATAGGGGAAGAGAGTGTCAGGGAATTGATCCATGAAATCAGGAGGAAAGGCATAATTTGTTGCGGTAAGATTTATTTACTAAATTTCTTTCACCGACTTTCTAATCAGAATGAGGATGTATTTTGTTAGCTCCCACCTACATTGGGAGACATGATCATCGAAATAAGAGAAATGAGGTCGAAAACAGAAGGATTTAGGTATTAGTTTTTCCCTGGCTCTGTTAGAGAATGCAACAATAGAGAAACATCATCAAGCGGTACTACGAACCCTCTCTCATGCACTTCAATGTGATTGACAGAGTATTTATGTAGATGTAGTGAGGCTTCAGTATTGTAATTCATTTCAACAGTGTTTAACTGCTGATATCGTTAGGAGAGCCAGTCGTGAAAAAATTGTACCAACTGGTATGCAGGATGTATGAGACAGGGGAAATATCCGCGACTTCAAGAAGACTACTGTAATTCCAATTCCAAAGAAAGCAAGTGCAGACAAGTGTGAAAATTACAGAACTATCAGCTTAATATGTCATGGTTGCAAAATACTAACACGAATTATTTACAGATGAATAGAAAAACTTGAGGAATCCGATCTCGGGGAAGATCAGTTTGGATTTAGGAAAAATGTAGGAACACGAAGGCAATCATTACGACTTATCTTAGAAGATAGGCTAAGGAAAAGGAAACCTACGTTTCTATCGTTTGTCGATTTGGAGAATGCTTTTGACAGTGTCGACTGGAATACACTATTCCAAATTCTGAAGGTAGCAGGGGTAAAATATAGGGAGCGAAGAGTTATATTCAACTTATACAAAAACCAGACACCGGTTATTAGAGTCGAAGAGCAAGAAAGGGACGCAGAGGTTGGGAAGGGAGAAGGACAGGGTTGTAGCCTTTACCCGATGTTGTTCAATCTGTATATTGAGCAGGCAGTGAAGGAATGGAAGGAGAAATTTGGAGAGGGCATTAAAGTGCAGGGAGAAGAAATAAAAACATTGCGGTTTGCCGATGACATAGTAATTCTGTCAGAGACCGCAAAAGTTCTGGAAGAGCAATTGAATGGAATGGACAGTATCTTGAAAGGAAGATATAAGATGAACATTAACAAGAGTAAAACGAAAATAATGGAATGCAATGTCAGAAAATCAGGCGATGCTGAAGGAATTAGATTAGGTAATGAGACAATAAAAGTAGTAGATGAATTTTGTTATTTGGGTAGCAAGATTACTTCTGATGGCCGAAGTAAAGAAGATATAAAATGCAGAATGGCTATGGGAACAAAAGCGTTTCTAAAGAAGCGAAACTTGTTAACGTCCAATATTAATTTAAATGTTAGGAAGTCCTTTCTGAAAGCATTTGTCTGGAATGTAGCATTGTATAAGTGAAACATGGACGATAAGGAGATTAGATAAAAAGATGATGGAAGCTTTTGAAATGTGGTGCTACAGACGAATAATGAAAATTAGATGGGTAGATCAAGTAACTAATGAGGAGGTGCTCAACAGAATCGGGGAGAAAAGGAGTTTCTGGCATATCCTGACTAAGAGAAGGATAGACTGGTTGGACACATTCTGAGACATCAAGGAATTGTCAACTTAGGATTGGAAGGAAGTGTGTGGGGTAAAAATCGTAGATGGAGACCGAGGGACGAATATAGTAAGCAGATTCAAAAGAATGTAGGTTGCCGAACGTATTCTCAGATGAAGAGATTTGCACAGGACCGTGTAGCATGGAGAGCTGCATCAAACCAGTCTATGGACTGAAGACCACAACAACAACATTCGTCAAGATGCATTTTCGATGCCGGCCGCGGTGGCCGAGGTGACTGAGGCGCTCCGGTCACGGTCAGCACGGCTACTACGGTCGGGGGTTCGAATCCCCCCTCGGGCATGGATATTTGTGCCGTTCTAGTTCGTAAGTAGTTCATAAGTAGTTTGTAAGTTTAGGGACTGATGACCCCGTAGTCAAGTCCCATAAGCTTAACAAACATTTGAACATTTGCATTTTCGATGGTGATGAACCTTAAATGAAATACTTTACGATGGCTTTCAAGCACAAAACTATTCAGCAGATCTAACTGACAACTCTATAGTAACTACAAAAGTAATGAAAATAAAATTTATTTTGCAGGCATGCCCTCTGGTGGAACTAGAAATTTTCTCCTGGCCCTGTCGCGAATGAAACTAGTTGTCGAACTGGTGTGGAAGTCCGGTTCGAGGCTGGAGGTGGTGTGAGAGTCAGCAGCTCGGTTCGTGACCAGAGGCGGTCGTGGCGCCTGCTGAGCTGTGCCGCATTCTGCACGGTAAGGCGGCGGCGCGGCTTCCGCTAGTCGCTGGGTGCTCCACTAACTAAGCGTGCAGCACAGCGCCACAGTCTGGTTTGCTGCTCACTGTGCTCCCATGTCCCAGGGTGATTCTTTGGCTGTGTCGAAATCCGGAGAAGTGAAATAATTGAAACAGGCGACCGTAATGTCGGTTTCTATTTATTTTAACAAGAGAAAGCCGTCGTCGTCTAATTAAACTAATATGTCCTCATTGTAAACAACAAATAATTCTTAAAAGTTTGATCATACAATGTAAACTTTCACGGCCGGCGTCAACTACATTTAAAACTTCCAGGCTCATAAGCCGTGGTCTATTTATAAAACTTTCCCCTGACGTTTCATCTTCGGCTGCGGAAGACATCTTCAGAGGTAGAGTGGAGGTAGTTCGCCACTCTACCTCTGAAGATTTCTTCCGCAGCCGAAGATGAAACGTCAGGGGAAAGTTTTATAAATAGACCACGGCTTATGAGCCCGGAAGTCTTAAAAGTTTATCACACTTGGGGTATGTCAGTGCAATTAATTTATTACGGGAGACAGCCAAGATGGATTATAGACTTTATTCAGATGACCGGTTTCGACAAATGAAACTGGTATCATGAGATCTTTCATTTCCTTCACCTCATCACAAAGGAAAGCTTTGAAAACATACTTATTCCCCAATATTATTCTTGGCTTGAAATTATAGAAATAAAGTATCAAAATCATCATGCTTGAATGGGACGTGGTCACACTAACAAGGAGACCACGTGGGTATCTGATTTTAGAATGTTTTGATATTTATGATACGCGAAGTTCAGAACCCAAATAACAAACAGCTAAAGCCATTCGACGCAACTCTAAAAACCTCTCGAGATAATCGACTTTGAAGTTTTGCAAAGTACACGTAAGTGCCATAAATTTAAACAGTTGCAGCTTCTGTCGGTGTAGCTAAAAAAAAGGTTGTAGCGTTGTGGCCTTCCAACCTCAGGGTCGGTGATTCGAATCATGACGTGACAAACTTTTTTTATTTTTTGTTTTGTGTTCGTCTACTTTCACAATTTTATAACTTGTTAGTAATTTTTACGAAAATTGCACATATTTTTATTTATTCGTAATTTTCTCTATTTTATAGAAGGTTGTTAATAATTATAGTTTCAATTTAAAAAGAAACCTAAGTTACATGTTTTACAGTATTGTTCAGTTTGTAAAGAGCTACGACACTGTTTTTGGAAAGTCATCTCTATAGCTGCTAATGACTTTCCAAGCAGCTAACCTACTCAACCATCGTTTTACGTGACGACAATGTTCTTAGCTCGTCTACATTCACATAAACAAATACTGACACAACACGTGGCATTAGAGATCCCAAAATGTTTTATATAACAGAATTCGAAAACGAAGAAAAAAATATGTGTCACAGTAGGATTCGAACCTGCGACTCTATGACTGAGAGGCCAGAACGCCACCACCTGAGCTACACCGACAGATGCTGCAACTCTTTTCAAAGCCGATTTTCTGGAGAAATTTAGACAATTGCGTCGAATGGCTCTGCCTGATTGTTATTTAAGTTCTGAACTTCACTTAGCATGAATATAAAGAAATTCTAAAATCCGATACCCATGTGGTTTCATTGTAAGTTAAAAAAAGTCGACTAAATTAACTGGAGTTAGACAGCCAATTTAGCCAGTTTTATTTCATCTTACTGCGACCACATTAAAGCATGATGGTTTAGATATTTTATTTGTATTATGAAAGCCAACAATAATGTTGGTGAATAAGTATGTTTTAAAAGCTTTAATTTGTGATTTGGTGAATCAGTTGAAAGATCCGATGATGGCAGTTTAACCTACCGAAACCAATCAACTGATTAAAGGTTACAAACGATCTTGGCTGTTTTCCACAGTAAACAACAAATACTTGTTGTCGATAGTGTAGTGTAACACGCAGTCTCAACGTCGCGGCGGAGTAGCCGTGCGCACTAAGGCGCCTTGCCGCAGTGCGCGCGTTCGTTCGCCGTCGTTGTTTCGAATCCCCACTCGGGCATGGGCGTGTGAGTGTTGTTCTTAGAATAAGTTAGTTTAACTAGTTTGTACGTTTAGGGACCGATGACCACAGGAGTTAGATCCCATAACTTTTTGAACAATTGATTTGGGTCTTAACGTCTCACATGCGAAAAACGGGCAAACGCAATACAGACAGTTATATCACGACGCTTGTTAAACAACGTCCGATTTAAAAAACATACCGTTTCGCCTCTTTTTCAGCGTAATTTCCATATGTATTCAAACATTTGTCATATCACTTTACACGCTCTTCATCTGTTTCAAACAGCTGCGATGTAAGCCATTTCTTCAAGTTATGGCAAAAATGCAAATCGCAAAAGGCAAGTGAGGACGGTGGGTGCGGAAACACTTCCTCCCGAAAGCGTCGCAACAGAGTTTGAGTGCGTACGTCAGTATGCGGCTGAATAGTTACATGAATAGAAAGTATACCGGAACTCAACACGCCACCTAGTTTCTTCCGAACTACTCTCCCCAGTACGGTTAGCGTGTGATACGTCAGAAGGTGCTTATACTAACAGGCGGCAGAGTTATACACAGAAGGGACTTCGAAGCTTGTGAAGCGGAACTGGTGTATAATAAAAGAATACCCCAATAAAGTGTTTTCTGAAAATGTAACTCCCTTTTTGAATCGTCCTCGTGCAAGTGACGAAATGTAGGTGCAGACAGTAAATTAAATAATCATAGTTCTTTATACGTAATGCACTAATATTGTGCTAATTGGAATAAATGCTACCCCACAAGTCCAAATCTGACTTGTTTGTTCAAATACTGGAGGTATTCGGTCCCTAGACTTACAAACTACTTAAATCAGCGTATGCTACCAACAACACACACACACACACACACACACACACACACACACACACACACACACACACACACACACGAGGGAGGACTCGAACCTCCGACTGGGAGCGGCCGCGTCCTCCGTAGCATGGCGTCGTACACCACATGACCACTCCCACGCAAATGACGTTTTTGAGTTGCGTATGTATTTCCTGTAGGCGAACCATTAGCTCTCACGATTACATCCATTCAAAAATTATCTAAGGCATTATCTACGTCGTGGCAGAATAGCCGTGCGCAATAAGGCGCTCAGCTGCGGTGCGCGCGGCCGTTCGCCGTCGGGGATTCGAATCTCCTTTGGGCATGGGTGTTTGTGTTGTCCCTGGCATAAGTTACTTTAAGTTAATGTAAATAGTTTGTAAGCTTAGGGACTAATGACCAACGTAGCTAAGTCCCTTAGATTTATAAACATTTAAACATCATCTACGTTGAAGGATTAAAACGGAAGAAGAAGAAGGAATTAAAAGAAATTGCAGAAATGGCCAGTTAAGAAGAAAGAGTTCCAATAATTAAATCTTTCATTTATATTATAAAAGAAGCAAAACATTCTGTACAAGTCCAAATTTGAACAATATATCTTGTAATATGCAACAGTTCGTTATTATTTATAATTCTCGCTAAAAAGGGACACAACACAATACTAATTTTGGTAAGAAGCCAGTGACTGTGGTACATAACATACATTGCATAGCATTCGTCATCATCATCAGACAGACTTTCATCGTTTGCATTACGTAAATATTTCATCATTAAATTAAGAATATCATTATTTTTTAAATGTCGTGGCGTAATTCCTCCGGTAATGACAACTTCGCCGCGGCCGAGCGCATTGAGGCGCTATGCTACGATGCGCGAGGTCGTTCCCCGTCGGGGGTTCGAATCCCCCCCCCCCCTCAGGCATGGATGGTTGTGCTGTCTTTAGTGTAATTTAGTTCATATGTAGTTTGTAAGTTTAGGGACTGATGACCCCGCAGTTTAGTCCCATAAGATTTGCAAACATTAGAAAAAAATGACAACATCTTAATTCAAACACTGACCCAAGATACTATTAGTATTTACATTCGATTACGGTTGTAACTAAAATAGTTATTTTGCAACAAGGTTAATTTATTTCACGATTCTAATTTACGACACATCACTGCAACAAGTAGAGAGAAGTTAATATTAAAAGTTAAGTTCGTGAACAAGACGCTGTTATTCAACCAAAGAACTGTACGTAGACTGAATACTATAACTGCTAAATTTTATGGAAAAACTGAAATTTCTCGACAATTCCGACCTTTCACTACACACCAACATAGTTTTCAAAATGAAAAGCCAAGGTCGCACAGCTTACAAAGCTGTCATGTTTCTAAATGTTCAAATGTTTGTAGAGCTTAAGGGACATAACTACGGGGTCATCAGTCCCTAAACTTACAAACTACTTATGAACTAGCTAATCCTAAGGACGGCACAAATATCCATGCCCGAGGGGGGATTCGAACCCCCGACCGTATTGGCCGTGCAGTCTGTGACTTGCGCGCCACAGAGCGCTCGGCCACCGCGGCCGGCCATGTTTTTAACTTAGTGTATTTTTTTTATATAGAGACTAAGTGCAATGTTGCACTTGTTGTTTTATACCCATTTTTTCTGACAAGATGACCAGCTTATAACATATATATGACCAGATAATGGTGACACAGTGCCCCGATACCGGTCGTCATTTAATAAATTATTAATGTGTGATCTTGGCTTTTCATTTTGAAAACTATAAAACGATCAGATCGCCTCCAAACCCGACTATGTCAGGTAATCTTAACTGGCTGATAGTCCGAAACGACAGCTGAAGATCAAGTACTCATTATTTGGCGTAGGATCTAACGTGTCTGATTACCATTCCGCTGGTTGATAAACACATCAGAGGAAGGACGTCTGACCTAGCCTTGAATCCGAATAATCGTCTTCGCATCCAAATAAATTCACCAGAGAAGTTGTCACTTAGTTTACACTGTCAGCACAGTCAATATTCTGGAAAAAATTATATTTCCTGTTGGTATCTGAACCTTCTATATGACTGCGTCAAAATATAATTTAGTTTCAGCTCCCTCTAGAATCGAACGCAGAACGCCGATTAGTGCTCATGTGCAGACGAAGTGAAAGTAATACCCCTTTTGCCTTCTTACATTAAGCAGATTTCGAATTTCAGCCATGTTGTAAATCACGTTTTGCAGATCATCCACTCTGGCGCAAGACAGGGTGTAACAACTTCTTGGTGGTGGCTGCAGTGCGCTTCACAGCGTACAATCTTCCATAAGGAAATCAGGCATAGTAATTGACACCAACAACAGCTGCTGCCTTGATCTCGCGGAAGAAACGTCTTCCTGACATTAAAACTTGCCGAAGTACACGGCTCACCTCTAAAATAGTGGATCACCTCAGTTGCAGCTAAGATATAATATTATATTCAAAAGTGCAAACGGTCGTTGAGGACTACCTGATTTAGCGGCTCTATTCTCCAGTTTTGCACGCCTATTACTTCACAGTAATCCACACACACGAAAAAGATTGTAGCTTAGACCACTGAAGAATTTCTTGAGCCGCGGTGGAGTGGCCAAGCGTTCCAAGGCGCCTAGCTGTGGAGCGCGCCGCTTCTCACCGTCGGAGGTTCTAGTCCTCCCTCGGGCATAGGTGTATTTGTTGTCCTTAGCATAAGTTAGTTTAAGTAGTTTGTAAGCCTAGGGCCAGATGGCCAGATTAGATAAGTTCCATAAATTTATAACCATTTGAATTTGAGAATGTGTTGTAGTTTATTCTTCCGTCAGTGAGATGAATTCTTAGGTTTCCTCTGAGGTGATATACAAAAGGTATATTTCAGGCGCCTAAACTGGATTGAACCATTATTTACTACCGACCTCGTAAGCATCTCGAGACGTTGCGACGGACAGTGTTAGGCACAGCGAGCACGTCTCTGACCGTCGTCCGCAGTTTCACCTATCTGAAATTTAAGTATATTCCTTCTACCAAGTGCACGAGGTCTCTTTCATATGTTATCTGAATATGCGCACGTGCATTCAATGCTTCATGTGACACTTCATGTAACTTTATTATTATTCACAAATGTGTGCTTTGTTCATGAATGGACTTGTTATGAGTTAACACTATATTTCATAGAGATGATGGATTTTTATTGAGAGGTATAGGCTTCGTATATTGGTAACGCAGTTTAGCCGTAACCGTTTACCAATAGCAGAAAAATGATCGTGGCTTTTTAAAGTATACTTCTGTATTCATAGTTAATTATTGCATGTACAATGTTCCTGAAGTTCGAAGTAAATGTAATTTCCTTAAAAGCACTGTCCTTACTCAAATCGTATTGTCGTCAACAGAAGTGCCATCTGTACCAATGTTCAGGCTTAATAAAATTAAAATATCGCTAATCATAGATAGCAAAAGATCGCCAGAACTGTTTATAACCTTAACTGCCAGAAACGTAGCAGGCGTAAAGGTAAAATATAGACACTTAAAACTATTTTTGGTATATTTGGGAAAATACAAATTGTATTACGAAAAAGTTGTAATAAAAGTTGTTCACTTCGAAGAGAGACATCCAGTAATATGAAGCTCGACCCCCCACCCCCTGCATCACCCTGGGGGCGGGGAGGGAGGGGGTGATTTTGAAATGTTAAATAGGAGCCCCTATTTTTTGCTGCAATTTGGATGATCCTTGAAAAAAATATAACATCTCCATGGAACATTTCTTTTCGTTTCATGATAGTTGACGCTGCAATCGAGAAAATAAACATGAGTTGAAAATTGTTGAAAAACGGATATATCTCAAACAAATAGACATGGACTCGTTCTCTGGTTTAAAACTTCCAGTTTCAGCAAACAGTTGGACAATACTGCGGAAGGAACATTCCGGTCAGGGATCAGATTAACGTACCTTTGAAGAGCTTCTTCAACATTTCTATGAGCCTCAAAGTACTACGAAATGTTATTTACTCTATCTCTTTCTCTGCAATCGTTAACATCGTGTAACAATTGCGTAGCGATATGTACAGTCAGAATCAATGAAGCACAATAAACAGTCTGACCACGGTCTGAGAACGTGATCAAGGTATGTGCTTCATACGATTGTGGGAAGTGTCACATAGTAACATTATCAAAAATATGAAACAGTGTATTTTGATTTTCGAAATCTGATGTGTATTGTTTGAGTTTTACGGTTTTTCAGTTCATTTTCGTTTTTGCCTATTACAACGCCATCTATTCTGAAACGAAAAAAAAGTTTCATTCAAAAGTTGCATAATTTTTCAAGGAGAATCCAAATTTGCAATAAAAATAGTGTCTCCTATTTCAGATTTCGGAGTCACCCCCTCCCGCCTCTTCGGGGTGAACAACGTTTATTGAAATTTTTTAAAATCCGATTTCTAATTTTACAAATATTCCGAAAAACAGTTTTATGTGCCTCACCCTGTGTATTCCAGAGCACTGACATTAAGGTAAGGGGAAAGGTATAGACTAGCCCTATAAACAAATATCTACACATTTTATCCCGGGAACAAATCTGATAAGTGAGAAGATATCAAACTATGAATGTCAAAACGATCGTATTTTTATGAAACATTTTATCGAGCTTGAACACGAGATTGTAAACCTGTTGCAGCGATCTAATATACAGGGTGTAAATTTTAAGTTGACAAACCAGAATAACTCGAAAAATAAGCTTCACACAAAAAATGTGTAGAATCCAAAGTTGATTATTTTCGAGGGGGACATCTGCTGGTGCTAAAATTTGCCCGCCACCCCAGCCCCCTGGAAACCCCCATTTTTTTATTGCAGAATCAGATTCTACATAAAAAAACTACGTACATTTTGTCTTAAACGTTTGTTTTGATTCTTGGCAGTTGGCTATGCAATTCAAGAAAATCCATGTTCTCATTTTTGCATGGAAAATGGTTACAGATAAATAAAAAAAATATTTATTTTTTCGTAAATTTTCATTCGCTAAAACTAAAACTCCCCTTCTCTCCCCATAGGGTGGCGTTTTAGAGAGAGGCATTAGAGTTTTACAAATGTAGTCCCAAATATTAATTTTTTTCCGCATATTCGCATAACTTTTGTTTGTTAACTGGTAGTAAGGCCACACTACTTTAATTATCAAACAAATCATCTGACCAGCTAACTAACTAATCAAACACCCTACGCTAACGAGTGAATTCATTAACTATCAGAGTAAACACAGTAAAAGACTAACTGAGTAAAAGACTAACCCACTCAATAACTACCAAGAATCAAAACAAATGTTTAAGACAAAATGTACGTAATTTTTTATGTCGAATCTATTCTACAAAACAAAAAAGGGGTTTCCCAGGGCCTGCCTCCCACGCCACCCCCAGGGGCTGGGGTGTCGGGCTAATTTTAGCACCAGCAAATGTCCCCCTCGAAAATAATCAACACGGATTCTACACATTTTTTCGTGTGAAGCTTATTTTCCGAGTTATTCTGGTTTGTCAGCTTAAAGTTTACACCCTGTGTATAGTCCAACACTTGTGAGTCTGAACACGAGACCGTTCTATAACACCGTGAAAGTCAGGAGAATTTCCTTCAAGACAGCCAGCGGTCTGGCTTCGTCCTTTTTTGACGCAAAAGAATCACCCTCCACTTGGTACGACCCATTCAGAACACGTAACTCGAAATTAATCAACATGGAATCTACACATTTTTTCGTGTGAAGCTTATTTTCCGAGTTATTCTGGTTTGTCAACTTAAAATTTACACCCTGTGTATAATCAAACACTTGTGAGTCTGAACACGAGACCGTTCTGTGACACCGTGAACGTCAGGAGAATTTCCTTCAAGACAGCCAGCGGCCTGGCTTCGTTCTTTTTTGACGCAAAAGAATGATCCTCCACTTGGTACGACCCATTCAGAGCGACTGGAGGCGGCAGCACTGGAGACCCACCTTGCGCGGAGTCGGAGTGAGCGAGGGCGAGGGCCGCCGCAGCGACCAGGAGGCGCCACCGTAGCATGGCGTGCTGGAGGATCTGCTGGCGCTACTACTGCTGCTCGCCGGGACACAGCGCGACGACTGGCTGCCCAGCCGCCGCCGCCGCCGCCTCACCTGTCCGCCGCGCCGCGCCTAACGGGACGTGACGTCACGGGGTGGAGGGGCCCGCCACCGACACCAGCCGCGGGTCACATATCCGGCATGGCCAACCGAGCCGCCTCCCGGTACCCCTGCTGCCGACTATCCCCAACTGGCGCAACCTGGCGCAATATCCTCCATTTTCGTGCGTATCAAACGTCTCTTCGGCGCTTTTAGTCTCACGGAGTCGAGGAAGAACGGCCATCGTCGGTGGCGTAGCCCGAGCGATGGGTGACGCACGATGTAATTATACCACGGTCGGAGAAGGACACATTAATCAGCTGGCCATATCACCACAATCCCTACTTTTCTGAACATGCAAACATTAACCTAATTGTTGTTGTTGTTGTGGTCTTCAGTCTGCAGACTGCTTTGATGCCACGGTGGTGTAGCCGAGCGGTCTAAAGTCTCGCTGCGGAGCGCGCGTTGCCCGCCGTCGGAGGTTCGAGTCGTCCCTGGGCCATGGGTGAGTGTGTTTGTCCTTAGGTTAGTTTATCTTAGTTTAAGTAGTTTGTAAGCTACGGACTGATGACCACGCAGTTTGGACCAATAGATTTACAAACTGGTTTGATGCTGCTCACCACTCTACCCTGCCCTGTGAAAGTCTCATCACCTGAGAATAAGTTCGGCAATATACATCATTTTAAATCTCTTACTGTATTTGTCCCTCGGTCTCCCTTTACGATTTTTACCCCACACACTTTCCTCTAATGCTAAGCTGACGATTCCTCGATGACTCAGAATATGTCCTACCAATCTATCCCTTCTCTTAGTCAGGATATGCCAGAAACTGCTTTTCACCCCTATTCGGTTAAGCACCTCCTAATTACTTACGTGAACTACCCATCAAATCATCTTCATGCGTCTGTAGCATCATATTTCAAAAGCTTCTGTCATCTTTTTGTCTGAACTCCTTAGCGTCGACGTTTCACTCCCATACAATCCTACAATCCAGACAAATGCTTTCAGGAAGCACTTCCTAACATTTAAACTAATATTGGATGTCAACAAATTTCGCTTCTTCAGGAATGCTTTTCTTCCCATAGCAATTCTGAATTTTATATCTTCTTTACTTTGGCCATCAGAAGTTATTTTGCTACCCAAATAACAAAACTCATCTACTACTTTTATTGTCTCATTACCTAATCTAATTCCTTCAGCATCGCCTGATTTGCTGACGCTACATTCCATTATCCATGTTTTGCTCTTGTTGATGTTCATCTTACACTCTCTTTTCAAGACACTGTCCACTCCATTCAATTACTCTTCCAGATCGTTTTAGTCTCTGACAAAATTACTATGTCATCGGCAAACCACAAAATTTTTATTTCTTCTCCCTGGACTTTAATTCCCTCTCCATAATTTTCCTTGCATTCCTTCACTGCTAGCTAAATGTACAAATTGAACAACATTGGGGAAAGGCTACAATCCTTACTCCCTTTCCAATCTCTGCGTCCCTTTCATGCCCTTCGACTCCAATAACTGCTGTGTGGTTTTTGTATAGGATGAATAGAACCATTCTCTCCCTATATTTTACCCCTGCTACCTTAATAATTTGAAAGAGTGTATTCCAGTCAATATTGTCAAAAGCTTTCTCCAAATCGACAAACGCTAAAAACCGTGGAACACCTGAAGACGACCGTCATGGGAGTAATGAAAAGAGTGACTGTTGCAGATAATTGCTTTTATTGGAACTTTTATGGTTTTTGTTTACACTGATACTTCCAGGATCCAGCTAGTTCTTATTTCGGGTCTCATTTTGGTACAAAATGCATAAAAACTCTTGTTAATGTAGGTAAGTGTAAAGATAATATATTTAAGGATTGATTTGGTTCCTTACAATTTGTTCCAGTGTATAAAACTCTGTAATTTTTCACAAACTGACATTTCAGTAGAACTACACACACTGAACATGAGCCATAACATAAACAAACCAAAGATTACGACTTCACAGATATAGTTCCTTGCCTCAAAGGTCCTGTATGAAGAACTAGAAATATTCATACATAATAGGAAATATGGAGACAACTCATTGAATGAAACAGCTGAGACTGTGCCAATGTATTGGATGATGTAACTTAAAGCTATTCCAATTTCTTCCTTGCAAGTGACCGTAAGAACATGATCTCATAAACATTATACATAACAATCAACATATGATCCCACTATAAAATTCGCTATGGAAGTAAAGAATGTGATTAAAATTTGTCATTTCAATTTCAGCCCCTCGTCAGAAGTTAGCTAAACACTTAGATTCAGTCCTGAAACAAGAAACCAAATTTAAACCAAAATTTGGCATACATAATGCTCTTGCATTAGTAGGAAAATTAAAAGATGTAGACATGCCACCTAGTGCCAACTGGTTACTTTCGATGTGAGCAGCCTGTTTTCCAAAATTCCTGTTGGAGAAGCTATGGAAGTTTTAACAGAATGGTTGTACAAATAGAATAAACCCAGTTGAGATTGATAGGATTTTCAACAGAAACTTGCTTGAAACAAAATTATTTCCAGTTCCAACAAAATCTGTACAGTCAGATGGATTAGCAATGGGCTCCCCTCTGAGTCCTTCACTAACAGAAATGTTTATAGATAATTTCAAACAAACATTTTTAATTAAAGAGTCCCTAAGCTCTAAAATACACTATTGGACTAGGTATGTGGATGATGTACTATATCTGTGGACAGGAACAAACAAACAATTACACAAGTTCTTCTGAAACTTAAATTCACAACACACTAAAATTAAATTCACAAAGTCGGTTGGAGGAGACTCGATCAACTACTTGGACCTGACCATAGACATCAGTCAGAAAAAGCATTTACTTAAAATACACAGAAAATCAACTTCCACAGGCACAACAATACCTGCCAATTCCCAGCATCCAATAACATATAAACATGCAGCCTCCCACAGTATGGTGCATCGTCTATTATCTATACCTCAGACCAACACAGATATCGATAATGAACTGCAAATAATAAAAGGAATTGTATTCAGCAATCGTTATAGCTCTACCCTGACTGACAACATACTTTGTAAGAAAAAGAGACAGAGGATAATACCACTTTTGTATCCTCCTCAGAAGGTACCTAATAACACAAACAAAAAATGGGCACCAATATTATATGTAGGCAAAACATCAGAAAAGCTTGCCAGCAAGTCTAGAATATACACCCCAGCCTTTTATAATAGAAATACTATTTCCAACTTGCTCTTCAATAGCAAAGACGAGGTTCCACCTTTGGAAAGGAGTGGCATATGTAGGTTCTCTTGTAATCCTTGTGGCAAAGTATATGTAGGTCGATCAGGTAGGGCTATAGTTACTTGATTGGCTTAATGTGAGAGGAGTTGGAGACTAAAAGAGAGAGATTCCACCTTTGCAGAACATGCCTTAAATGAATCTCATGCATTTGACATTAAATGTGATGTTCTCCACAGAGCGAATAAAGGCAGAAAGCTAACGTTGCTTGAAATTCTCTCTATCGACAAACACAAATCTCAGATACCAAACCTAACTCTCAATGATCAAACCCATTTCAGTATTCACAATTTTTAAAGTAACAGCTATTATGTATAATTCGGCCACCTTGCTTGTTGAAATTGTGTAATGAATCCTACCCACATTCCAATGCTTTTCTTCCTTGTGTTACTCACACCATTCTCGTGAAAACCAGCGAATTTTAATACAGGTTCTATACTTCAATATGCATCTTTATTCCATATTTGTCTTCCTGATTCACCTGTTCCCCTCCTGCTTTTGTTCGTATAAGTAAGTTAATTTAATATACAATTGTACTTACTACTACACTCACTGGGCCGCGGTGGAGTAGCCGAGCGGTCTAAAGCATCTCGCTGCGGAGCGCGCTGTTGCTCGCCGTGGACGTTCGAGTCCTCCCTGGAGCATGGGTGTGTGTGTTGTCCTTAGGTTAGTTTACCTAGGTTTAAGTAGTTTGTAAGCTACGGACTGAGGACCAGGCTGTTTGGTCCGATAGATATACAAACATTTGAACATTCACACTCACTGAGCCTTGTGTTTGTTTCAGCTTATTTGTTGAAAATTAATGTATAGGTAAATCTTAGTTACAGTTTTGTTTTAATTCGTTGGGCGTCTCTGTTTATAATACTTAAATGCTACATATTTTATGAATGACACACATCTTTGTAAAATCTTCGTAGTGGAAACACAGCAGCTGGTTTGATATGGATAACCTGCAGAATGAAGTTGTCCGAAGATGGTCCAAGAAGCCAAAAGCTAGTTGACAACAAAATAAATATTATTGTGGAACAAATATACAGTGCACACAGTTATTTAATAAAAAAGTATATAGTATTTAATTTAGATGCTTTATTCTATTTTTATATTTGTGTCTCAAACATCATTGATTTTGCAGTGTCCAAAGTGTGGAGTCGTCGAATATCGACTCTCCCACCGACTACGACACATGAGGAGGTTGGCAACGTAAGCCGCCTCCTGCCACCGGCCTGCAGAGCCCAAGCCGAAAGACGGACGGACGACTCGCGGTGGGCAGCCTGCTGCCGGATCGGGAGCAGCTTGTTTGTTAAGCTTAAGGGGTCATCAGTCCCTAAACTTACAAACTACTTATCAACTACCTTATACTAAAGACGACACAAACATCCATGCCCGAGGGGGGGGGGGGGGATTCTAACCCCCGACGGGGGGCGGCCTCGCGCATCGAAACATAGCGCCTCAGTGCGCTTGGGCACTCCGCCGCGGCAATCGGGAGCAGCCTGCTTGATCCTTGGATTACTACCGATACATGTTTAGTGTATTGCTCTGTCAGAATCGTTTGTGAACTACTGTCTACTTCAATAAAGTTGAGTATTTGTGTTGATGGAACAGTTTTGGCCGTGTTGGCGTTTCCCCCGCGGCTACCCTGACGCCGGAGACGACATAACACAAAGTATTTGAGCCGGATCGATGATATCCATCAGCGATCGGCGAGTTTCGATCGACTCATTATCTTTGGCAGAGAGCCTAGTGAGACAAGTGGGTCTCTGGAGGGTGTTGCTAGGAGGTCGGTGCTGGAGACGAGAGGGACGCAAGCGCGATATGGGCAGTAAACTGGATGTGTACGTTACGTCGCTGTCTGGAAAGGAGTCAGTGTCGGCTGCGCTGCGCGACGTGTTAGTTGCAGCCATACCGAGCAATGGAACGACTGGCCGAGCTGCCTTGATGTGTTCCGAAGGCTGTGGCGATGACTCCGTCGGTGTGCGATGCACACGTTGTTTCGAACTAGATACCAACTCGTCTTCCAAGAGCGGAATCAGCATTTTATGCTACGATGAGACAGTGCTATTGTGAGTTTGACAGTTTAACTGTGCGTTTAGCCTGATTTGGGATTCTTCTGCTTGGTCAATAGTCTCGGTAGATAGAGATGTAATTGAATTGTCTCGTCGCCGTTGTTGAACAGAGTGATGGCTCAATCCCCTCTCCTGCAGATCAAGTTGTTCTAGTGTTATGTTTTGCTCTCACGCTGTGTTCATCTACTCGCAACTCGTGGTTAGCAAACAAGCTGCTGTTACTAACGTGGTGATAGTGAAGGCCATGGAAAATGACGCGAAGTTGTGGCATGCATTAAAGTTAAATGTTCTGGAAGTCTGGGGCCTGTTACAAGACAGTTAGCTCGAATGTGAAAATTTTTTGGAAGATTTATTGTTTTCTATCTTGGTTGTATTATTTAAGGTTTAACCAAAGATTCTTGTTTCGAGGTTCTCGTATTAAACACCAGCCCTTAAGGTATAAGGTTCATTCCACTGTAGGTGAAGTTGATATAAAAAGAACTTATATGCTGGCTGTAGTCCATTTCGTTGTGAGCTGACCTCGGCATTCACTAAAAGATATGATGTTTCTGGATCTTTTCGTAAATCATAAACATATTAGTTTATATGGAAACGATCTTATTTCCATTTAAAGAAAGTTTAAATCAATCACATTGTTGCCTAATCAAAAATTTAAAAAATGCAGCGGCAAGCCAACAGAGCTGCTTACAGGTTTGTGACTGCAAGAAGACTAACAAAACATGGTTTCTCTCAAACATCTTTCTACGTAACCGCGTAATAAGATTGATGACAAAGTTTTGTAATTCACAATTAAACAATATTCTTTTACATTAAATATGCCAAAATACAGAAATTAAAACATGACATTTAAGCTTTAACTATTTATCTCAATGTATGTACATGTTTCATGAAATTTGTATTTAATGTGGTACACAAATTTAAAGTCATCCTTTGACTAGTGTTTACAGTGCTCAAATTATTTACATTATTTGTGTTTTCGAAGTGCAAACATATTTGTTTTGCCAATATTGTGTAGGCGTACTATTATTGTGACATGGAATTTTAATGTATTTCAGTTTGCGGTCTAATTTTTTATTAATACGGATTGGTATATGGTTGTCGTAGTTTTGTTAATTTCGAAGATAGTTTCTTAGTACCAAACGGATTATTAATTTTAGTGCATGAAAAATGATCAGTATTTAATTTAGGATCCAGTGATATATAAAACATGGTCTGCCTAATTTATTATAACAAAAGGTATACATATAATCATGTTGTGCAATAGTTATAATATGTAGTATTGTTGTTTTTATACAAATTAGTATCTATATAGGTTCAGCAATTTCCGAAACTAAGTGTAATGCATTTTTAGTGTTTGCAGCTATTATTTACGAAAGTATTAAAAATTGAAAATTACGTAAAAGGACAGCCAAAGTTATGTTTAAATCAACGTACTATTTCTTAAAAGCGTTTTACAAATAGTGTTAATAGAATTTCAAACTGAAGGCGAAAATGTGATATTTTAAATGTCCGGTAGTGAAGTTTTATTTTAGGTGTCAGATATGTCGTGTTTATAATTTTGGCAACTAATTTTTGTAAGGAGCGTGCAACATTTCAGAAACGTTACAAGGCGTGTTGGTTGTTTCAATGATTAGGTGTTGAATTGTTAACTTGACCTCAAAATTTGCCCTTATGGCGTTAGATGGCTTAATTTTTCTTATTTAATGTAATCTGCAAATTTTATTTTATCTGTGTATTGCAGACTGAATAAATTGTGTGTAAACTGTCCATCAATTATGTGCGAGTGAATGAAAACCGGCTCAGTCCTTCCTTGATCCTTTTGTTACGTGGTGCCCGGTTTGAGATCTGTCTCACGCAACAATATTAATAACATTCTGTTTTAAAAAAATAACATAGCCGACAGTGTATAGATAGTTATATATGATCTTTGAGACAAGGCACTATATCTTTGGTTTGTTTATGTTTTGGCTCATGCCTAGTGTGTGTAATTTTACTGAAAAGCCATTTTGTGAAAAAGTACAGAGTTACATACACTGGATCAATTTTTAAGTAACCAAATCAATACTTAAATTTATAATCTTTTATAATTACCTACATTAACAAGAGTTTGTATGCGTTTTATAGCAATACGAAATCTGAAGTAAGCACTAGCTGGATCCTGGAAGTATCGATGTAAACAAAATCCATTGTTCCACCTGAAGATGAGAGTGTAAACTCTCGGAACGCGTCATGGAAGTAATAAAAAGATTGCAGATAATTGCTTTTATGAACTTTTATGTACAAACTTTGACAATAAAGTTCGGTGAATAGTCCTGTAACATTTACATGAACTATGAACTACACATGCGGTCCTTAAAATACTCACCTTCCATAACAATGCACCACTGGGCTCTGCGATACATGTTCTGGAAACTTTGGACAAAGTCTTCCTTTGGGATGGTGTTCCAAAGCAAAAATGTTCTAATGTTTGTTAATATACGGGACTTAACTTCTGCGGTTAAAAGTCCCTAGGCTTACAACCTACTTAAATTAACTTAAACTAAGGACAACACACACACTCATGCCAGAAGGAGGACTCCACCTCCGACTGGGAGCAACCGCAAGGCGTCTTAGAGCGCTCGGCCATTCCACCGCGGCTCAAAAGTCTTGTTACATGTTGTTGGATGTCAAGAATATCGTCAAATTTCTTTCCTTTCAAAGCGAATTTGGGTCGCAGGGTTAGGAAGAAGTCTGGTCGATTGAGATCCGGCGAGAAAGGTGGATGTTCAAGTTGCACGACAATGCTCGTCCACACACAACCGATATCGTCAAACAATTGCTGGCAAAAAAACGAGGTGGTGCCACACTCGCCAGATCTCAATATTCCAGACTTCTTCCTTTTCCCTCGACTAAAATTTGAAAGGAAATAGATTTGACTATAATCCCGATATCCAACGAGACGTGACGAAGCTTTTGAACACCATCCCAAAGGAAGAGTTAGTGCAGAGCATGCTTAGTTATGGGAGGTGACTATTTTGGTAGAACAGTAAGGTAGCTGTAGTTATAGTTCATCTACGTTAATTTTACAGGACTATTCACTGTACTTTATTGTCTTAGTTTGATAAAGTAGTCAACACTCCAAAGATTGGTCTAAACACCACAGTACTATACATGGTCCTGTTTGGAGGTGGTATGCCGTTGCCTTCCTCCGATTTCCGAACCGACTTACCCAGCCAGTTATGGAGGTACCTACAATTTAACTTGGATTCCTATATATTTTTTTCAGATCAGCAACATTGCCAGAGGTGAAAGAAGTAGAAAGAGACATAATCCTAGGGCCTGTCAGGGATCAACCCGCGACCTTTGGATTCATTGGCTTTCACTCTACCACTCTGCTACCGAGACACGCAAGACGTAACATCCACTTTATAAGGTGAACGGTTACACACATGAACCGCCGTTTCCGGCACATGGTAGAATTTATATACATGTGGCGTCTATTCCGAAAGAACAGACATCACTTTCGATACTGCAGTTGTTATTGTTTTCATATTCACAGAATATATGACTTCAACTGCCCATTCGCTTTGCCCATTCGCAGTTAAGTCATATGTTCTGTGAATATGAAGACATGGTAGAATGTTGAGAAGTACATATATTTTTATTTGGTGAACGGTTTTAGCACCAGATAAACACCTATTGAAGGAAGGAAGTTTTTTAATGGAGCCGCTTACATTTTATTGCTGCTTTCGGTAGCTCTTGAGAAGACAGTGATATAGTGTTTGTTAATGTTGACGTTGAATTCTATCGTAAAAAATCAAGAAATTTAATGGAATTGTGGAGCTCTCGTGCTACGTAGCTTCATAATGTCAGCACATCTACTGTGACTTGTCTGCACGGCAGGTCGCTCATGTCCGCTTCAACATGTATATGAGCTGTTAACGGAGTAGACGTTTGGGAAAGGACTTTCGGGATCTGATCAGAATCGTCGTATAGAGGGTGTTCGGAAATTGGAGGACTTGTAGAGGTGAAACAGTACATAACATTCCGACAAGTACCCATTGTCCAAAAAACTCATCCAGTGACGCTATGAGCACTTCTTTATGTTTGGCACGGTGAATAAGCTCTTTGCTTTCTGATGTTGGAAGAAGGTGGTATGGACCAAAACAAGAAAAAATGTCTGGTAAACATGGACTGTAAAATGCATATCTTAAGAGCATATCAGTAGAAGTGACTCATTCACAATCGCGGCAGATCCAGGATTTTGGTTTGGGAGGGACTTGACCCATTTGAGCTAAAAACAAGTTACTTTTGGAAGATGCTAGACCCACTTGACGATGGGCCTTTAAGCGCTAAAAATAAGGTACTTTTTTTTTTGGGGGGGGGGGGGGTCCTCACATGTTCTCTCGAGGATGGAGCTGTAAATCTTGATGGCCACGAAGGATCACAAAACTACGTAGACAGTTAAACTCTATGCAATTTATTTGCCTGGATCGGTTGTAAATATATTCTCATAATTAGTTTCATCCAAAGTGAATCGTAATCTTAAAATCACATATGGAATACTTCGTCAGCCGTACAATTGTTTTAACATCTAACATTTCTACGTGACGACTGAGGAAGTATTTCTCAAGTGATCTGAAGATGACGATTCAATGTTCAAATGTTCAAATATTTGTAAAGCGTCATCAGTCCCTAAACTTACAAACTACTTATGAACTACCTTATACTAAAGACAGCACAAACATCCATGCCGAACCCCCGACGGGGAATGGCCTCGCATCGTAGCATAGCGCCTCAATGCGCTCGGCCACGCCGCCGCGGCGACGATTCAATTTCGCAAAAACTATATATCAGGCTATATTAACAAGCGATCTAGGCAAACATATCTTCTTAAAAGTGCATAATGTATCTGTTTTGAGATCGCTTACTACATCTGGCAATGACGTAATAAAATATTCAAACGTTTGTGAATCTAAGGAACCAAAATGCTACGGCCATCGGTCTCTAGCAGACTACTTAACCTATCCTAAGGACAACACACACACACACACACACACACACACACACACACACACACACAAAGACATAGCCGAGGAATGGCTCGAACCTCCGACGGGAGTGATCACGGCGTCTCTGACATTGCGCTTAGAACTACACGCCCATTCCCTCGCGGTCACTCATTACGCGGACAGTTCTTAGAGGCGCCTATCATGTGTCGACGAGCGCTGTCCTGATGACCTGTTGAAAGATGACACCGTGATACTGTCACTATAGAAACAACTCATGAGGACGCAGGCTGACCGTGACGTAGCGTTGTGTCGTTTCTCAATGTCTACCAGACGTGACCTGAAGTCAAACCGTGGCCGCTGTGTCTCTACAAGGCATTGGAAGAGTGCAAACACTCCTCAGGTGGCCACCACTCTCGTCGACGATGCTCATCCAATGCAGTGCAGAACCACGAGTCGTCTTGATGTGATGCCATTCGCGACCAGTACAAACTTTGCGGTAATGACACCGCTCCAAACATGACCATTTGTGGTGTTAACCGCAGCTTGAAGCCTCTTTCAGACTATGGACTTTGCTATACCAACTGACTACTCGAGGCAAGTTGGTCTACTGCAGCACACTGGTGTGTTGTTCCTCTACTGATTTTCATATGAGCCGTGAGGAATGGCCGCGTCAAGCTAGGGATTAGGCGGCCGTTACCGCCGGAGGTTCGAGTTCTTCCCTGGGCATGTGTGTGTGTGTTGTCCTTAGAGTAAGTTAGTTTAAGTAGTTTGTAGCAGTTTGGTCCAATAGGTTTAAAAACATTACAACATTTGATTCTCGTCTGTTTCGGGTGTTCACTTTCGTTTACAGGTTAGCTCCAAAATAGTACAGTTTCGCCTCTGAACTTGAAGTGAGATTACGAGGGCACTTTTTACATAGGAACGAGCAATGATAATAGACTTTATTAATAACCAAAGGAAAATGGATACGAATGTTTATGTCAAAGGTCATGTAAATTCTCTGGAGACCTGAAAACTGAATATAGGGAAAGTATATGCCATACACTTCAAACTATGTATATTTTTTGGACTTTCGGTCTTTTACTTCTTTGTTAAAGCATATTATCGCTTCTACGGATATTACGAGACTTTTCCAACTTTTACATAAAATTTTAGAATGTTTATTTTTTATTTTCACTTCGAAAGCAGCAATGTCTTTTTAAACAATCAAGTTTGAGAAGGTACTTACACATTTACGTAACGTCAAATATTATATACACGGTAATGTTGCTATCATAATTGTGAAATAGATAACTACACCTTTGTTACAAATTACGACTGTACATTTTTCTAAAATCGATGCCTTGATCGATGCTGCTTATTTACCAAAATTGAGTGGCGTATTTAATTACAAATTTTCAGCATTTGTTTTACCTGTATCTTGTATGAAAAATCTTTAACTAAAATGAAATGTAAAGAAACTGGATATAAACTAAACCCGTAAGGTTATTCAAAAACAGGAAATGACATTAACCGATATATGATCGACTGTATGTTCTGGAAACATAGATAAAGTGTGGCGCGTTTGTTTGGGATATAAGTAGGGGAAATTCACAACAGTTGTGCGTTAGTAAAATATTCCTCTCGGGCTTTTGTTCCCTTAAAATTGTAACATATACACCGGTATCTAAAAATGAAAGCAGAAAAATCACTGTTTACAAATCCTTTGTTGAATTCGCGATGTTATCATACAAACTGTCAAGAGATGTCCGTATAATAGTGTTCCGAACGGAAGTATGCATTGCCTCAGTGGAGTGGCCGAGCGTTCTAAGGTGCCTTGCTGCGCAGTGCGAGGTTGCTCGCCGTCGGGGGTTCCAGTCCTCCCTCGGGCATGAGTGCTTGTGTTGTCCTTAACATAAGTTACTGTTTTCTAAGGACTAATGGTCAACGTTAAGTCCCTTAGATTTACAAACATTTGAACATTTATGAAGTATGCATTCCGGTCAGCATACAACCCTGCCAACGATGACGTCAGGGTACACGTCAAAAGGGGTAGTGTTTACTAGATTATTCAAAATCGAACAGTCACATTCGCAGACGGTTCAGTAGCACAGACAAGAGGCCTGCCGGTTTGTTTGCAGTGGAGGACGATAGGAAGAATGGAAGCAGTCTCACAAGAAGACCACATGGGTATTTGATATTATAATTTTTGATCTTCATGGTACGTAAAGTTCAGAAGTGAAATAACAGTCAGCCAAAGCCATTCGACGCAACTCTCAAACATTCTCGAGAGAATCGACTTTGAAATTTTGCAAGTACATGTAAGTGCGAATGATTAAAACATCTGTCGGTGTAGCTTCCGTGGTAGCTTTGTGGCCTTACAACCATAGGGTCGCTAGTTCGAATCCCTCTGGGAAAGAGTTTTCTCTTTTAGCTACTTGGAAAGCCATTAGTAACTATGGAGGTGACTTTCCAAAAACAGCGACGGCGAGCTCTTGACAAACTGAACAATCTAAGACAACTGTCGTCAACTAATAGTGAATCCATTACAGTAAAAAATGTAACTTGTTGTTTTATGATTGAAAGCATTATTATTAACAACCTTTTATAAAATAAAGAAAAATACGAATAAACAAAAATACGCGCATTTTTGGTAAAAATTACCTAAGTATGCGAATACTGCCACGACCAGATTGGAAACACCGACTCTAGAATTGTAAGGCCAAAAAGCTACCACTTTTCTTAATTTCTACTTACATGTACTTGCAAAACTTAAAAGTCGATTTTCTCGAGAATTTGTGGGAGTTGCGTTCTACATCTACACACATACTCCGCAATTCACCCTAAGGTGCGTGGCGGAGGGTACACTGTACCATTATTGGACATTTCCATTCCTATTCCACTCCCAAACATAACGAGGGAAAGAAAGGATGTCTATATGCCTCTGTACGAGTCCTGACTTCTCTTATTTTGTCTTTTTGATCTTTACGCGAAATGTAAGTAGGCGGCAGCAAGATCGTCCTACAGTCAGCTGCAAATTCCGGCCCTCTAAATTTCCCCAACACAATTTCTCAAAAAGAACGTCGTCTTTCCTGCAGCGATTTCCATCTGAGTTCCCGGAGCATTTCTGTGACACTCGCGAATTAGTGAAACCTGCCAGTAAAGAACCTAGCTGGTCGCCTCTGAACTGTTATATCTTCCTTTAAACTGTTCTGCTACAAGCATTTTATACGCGATCTCCTACACAGATGAAGTACATCTTCTCAAAATAATCCCAATAAACCGTATTTGGCTTTTCGCTTTACTCACAACTGCCCTTATATGTTCGTTCCATTTCATATCGTTCCGCCGTGTAACGCCTAGATATTTAAACGACGCGACTGCATCAAGAAGCTCACTACTAATGCGGTAAGCGTTGCATGGTTTTGGCTGTTATTTAAGTTCTGAAATTCACGTACCATAAATATTAAAAAAATGTAAAATCCATTACCCATGAGGTGTCGTCAGACCACTGCGATCCTATGGCTTAATGTGACTCGTTTTGTTGTTTCTCGGATATGTCGACAGTTTTTAGACATCAAAACAGTATGCCGAATAGCAGGACTGGGTCGACCACGGGTGGCAACAAAGGGGCCTTGTTTGTCTGCAAGGACTCATGAGAACCACCGTGATCCTGCTCGGCAACTGCCATCTGACCTCTCAGCATCCACTGGAAGAGTCGTACCGAGGCAAACAGCGCACAGACGGCTGCGGCAGATTGGCTGCTATTGTCGGAGTCTGCGGTATGCGAATCCCTGACACGTCTTCACTGAATGAAACGCCCGAGTGGTCAGCATTCCGCGTCGTCGGTATAACAGTAGGCCTATGTTCTTTCCATAGATCAATCCCGATTTGGTCTGGAGTGTGATTCTCGACGGAATCGCATCTGCAGGAAACAAAGAACACAAATTTGGGACTCAAACATTGTGGAAAGAAGGTGGAAGTAACTACCAGCAGCTATATTAATATTGTGATTCTTCAGTTTCTCCCGGCGTATTTGATAATCAAAATATCCGCGGGTGTACTGCGGGTCTATAGTGTCCAACGGGCACAATATTTCGGCGATCATACATGTCGCCATCATCAGGTGAACTGACGGACTGAGCTCCTGGAAACGCGCCGGCACGGAGATCCGCACACTACGGCTGCTCGAAGGGAACTGGGTTCTAGCCCGGTATGGGCCATTTAAATACCCTCGGCCCGCAGAGCGACCCCTCCGCGGTCCGCGCCCCGCGCCGCGGCCGCGCAGTGGAACCGATTGCGCCGGCGCCTGAGAAGACGTCGGTGTGAGGGCTCTGTCCGCCGTGGTCGTCGCTTCGTTACGTTTGCTAGATTTACTCTTAATTAACCCAATCGCTGGTTCCCAAGCTTTACTAAGATTATAGCCAGAGTCGCGGTTTATGAAGTCGTCACTTGTGCGAATTTCAATGGCCTCTCTAACGACGCAGTCCCAGTATCTCGACGTCTGTAACAGAATCCTAGTGTGTTGGGGTGTATGGAATTCAGATGTGTAAGGAAGTCAAGGAGTTTATCCATACCATGTGGCCAGATGACGAAAGTGTCGTCCACGTAACGGAAAAAGCAAGTAGGTTTCCATTCAGATGATGCCAGGGCTTCCTCCTCGAAATTCTCCATGTACAAATTTGCGGCCACAGGGGAGAGTGGGCTACCCATGGCGACTCCCTCCGTTTGTTCGTAGTATTCGCCATTGAAAAGAAAATACGTGGAAACGGATGAAAACACAAGGGAGGATGTAGGCACTGCGTTCGTTCCATATACCGGTGCACTGTCAGGGAAGATCGCCCGCATTTTGAAAAAAACACCAGGTTGGAACTGTTTTTTGTCCGCCGAATAAAATTCGTGCACTGGTGGGGAGCGCTAAAGATGATCTCGGTTTGAGGAAGGCCGGCGTGTACCAGATTCCGTGTCAGTGTGGAAAGTCATATATTGGACAGACGATGCGTACCGTCGAGGATCGATGCGTTGAACACCAGAGGCACACACGATTGATGTATCCGAGCAAGTCGGCGGTCGCTGAACATTGTTTGTCGGAGAATCACGCCATGGAGTATGAACACACTAGGATTCTGGTACAGACGTCGAGATACTGGGACTGCGTCGTTAGAGAGGCCATTGAAATTCGCACAAGTGACGACTTCATAAGCCGTGACTCTGGTTATAATCTTAGCAAAGCTTGGGAACCAGCGATTGGGTTAATTAAGAGTAAATCTAGCAAACGTAACGAAGTGACGACCACGGCGGACAGAGCCCTCACACCGCAGTCGTCGCTGCCGCCGGAACATGGGATCACGATGTACCTGTCACTGGTCCGCCCAGTGCTCGAGTACGCGTCCCCAGTATTTGGAAACGCCGCAGACCTCCACATCGAGTCGCTGCAGAGGATCCAGAACCGCGCCCTGAAGACTGCCCTGCATCTTCCGAAGCGGTACCCCACCGCCCGGCTTCACGACGAAGTCGGCATCTTGCCCCTCCGGGAGAGGTTCCGCACCACCGCCAGGAACTTCTATGAGAAGTCCCAGCAGTCCCAAAACCGGCTCGTCCGGGACCTTGGGATACAACAACACTTCAGGCAACTGTGGAAGAAATCACACACCGTCATCAGCTGACACACTAAGACCCTTCCTCCAGTCAGGCCACTAATTTGTCTTTCATATGTTTCAGGTACCGCAGGAACAGCAGTTAATGCTTAGCCTGCAACCCATCGGACCAAGGTCGAGGTCCGTCAAGAGAAGCGTGAGCGGGCTAGAACCCAGTTCCCTTCGAGCAGCCGTAGCGTGCGGATCTCCGTGCCGGCGCGTTTGCAGGAGCTCAGTCCGTCAGTTCACCTGATGACGGCGACATGTATGATCGCCGAAATATTGTGCCCGTTGGACACTATAGACCGGCAGTGCACCCGTGGATATTTTGATTGTATTAATATTATTTATTCAATTTCCTACCAGTTTCGGTGTTACAATCACACCAGCTTCAGACCCCCCGTTGTTCAACAGCACATTTAAAAGAGGTGGCCGTTAACACCGCTAGCCGTAAATTCCTAAATCAAAAGTCAACAGGTTAGGAAAAGGAAAAACATGTAAAGTAAATGTGCTAGTACTGACAGTTGCACAACGGGGGCCTGAAGATGGTGTGATTATATCACCTAAACCGCTCGCTTAATTGAATAAATAATCTTACTACAGTTGCTGGTACTTTCTTCCACCTTCAAATTTATCGGCTGTAGTACCAGCCCATTAATTACGGAGAGGATAAAGTTGTGGAAAGAGATCATATGCGGTTGATGCGAGGTGCTGTGTTGATGGACAATAATGCTCGACCTCATGCAGCACAAGTTACTTGGGAACAGAAGATACTGCCTACTCGTTCTCACGATTTGAATCTCATAGTCCACAGAGCATGTCTAGGATGCATTAGGGAGATTGGTTGCATAGCTTCAGTATCCGACAGCTACTCTGAGCAGCTCTGCATGAAGAACGGACGTTATTACCTCAGAATGAGATTGATAGCATCAATCCCAGCATGTCCCGTAGTTGTCAGTCATGTTTTGTTACCCGACATGGCCACACCCTATACTGAACGCATTAATCACTTGTCGAAACGTGTGTGCAACTGGGTTAAGTTGAAAAAAACGAAGAAAGTATTATTGTCTGTCGTTATCCGTTCTGTAATCTTTACAATCACCTTGACCAACGATCCAAATTTTCCGTAGTATTAGCTATGGCCGACCAGCGATGCTTTGCATAACAATCGCTTGCCGGTGGCCTGTCCTCTAAGGGGCTACATCACCAGGCAGAACATAAATCGTACTTTTGTTGTATGGATTGCCAAGATCACTTCTTTTGAAACTATTTTATTTCTTGACCAGTTTCTGCATAACTCGCTTCCATTCTCAGATACTCTTACTTCATAAAACTGGGCGTCATGGTCATTATTGAAATGGGAATGTGATCAAGTTATATTTATAGAGTGTCCGTGCGTGTAAGTGTTGCATACAAATCTATTCCAATTTTTATGAACTTTTGCACACGTAATCTTCAATCCACAAGGACTGTCGCCGTAAGGACCATGCACTACTCATAGTTCACGGGATATGACATCATAATGAGATGCGAGAAAAACTGGTGTATGAATACTGCAGAGTTCCTCCTAAGCCACTGGACCGATTTCAAACAAATGTGGTACACATATTCTTTACCGTGTGGTAACAATTACTGTACGGGTAAGAACCACAGACGACACATAGTTCAGGGAAAATCTCATAATCAATAGGATTTGTAAAAAAAAACTGCCGCATCATACGACGAGACTTTTTCATACACTGTATGAGAATGAGTATACTTAGCGACTTGCAACAAACTTTAAAAATAATTTCATACCTGCATTATACTTTGTCTCGCTGACGACCTCATCGAAATGATGAAAAGAAAAACGTTTTTCGTTTACTACTTTTCCGCTGTTCATGGAGTGAAACTACGGAATTCGGTATGACGTTAAGATTTATAATTTGTACACTACAAATTGTACTCACAGGAAATTTTAGAGACAATATACACATATATAACTAAATGTACCTTCGAAATTTTATCACAGTGCGACACGTAGTTGATGAGACACGAGAACATAAAAGTAACGTTCATGGAAAACCGCCCCATCACGAATCAGGTTTTAACCTATTATTTCTTTACTACTAACTGAATTTGTAACAGATTTTATCGATCTACACGACTTATACAAATGAATATATACCTGCAAAATTATACAATTGAACAACATATAATCAATAAATACGAGATCATAATTATATACTGTGACGGCTAAAAACCTTTCACATCATGCACCATGTTTTAATACAGTTCTTTTTTACTGTTAATAAAAAATGTTCAAATGTTTGTTAAGCTTATGGGACTTAACTACGGGGTCATCAGTCCCTAAACTTAAAACTACTTATGAACTACCTTATACTAAAGACGGCACAAATATCCATACCCGAGGGGGGATTCGAACCCCCGACCATAGTGGCCGTGCAGACCGTGACTGAAGCGCCTCAGTCTCCTCGGCCACCGCGGCCGGCTACTGTTAATACACTCCCGTATTCAAGTCAACTTAAGTGCATTCCTGACAGCTGATGGGGCTGTTGAAAACTCTGAACTGTGAAACACATGCGGGTGTATGTAGAAGCAATAGACTTCTATAGAGCTACAGGAAAATTAAGGGAATGAAAAAGTGTACATCCAACGAATACCCATTATTTTCGACGGATGTACCTTTTAGCTTCAAGAGATTGTAGTTTCCAATGAGACATTCATTTTCTATTACGATTAATAATCACTGGGCAATCTATTAAAAACTGCGGAGTGGATTTGACATCACCATGTTTCCCACACTGACAACTTTATGTCGCTTGCACGACGGTGGGCTCGCCAAAGAATATATTTATATAAGCTCCTGGACAAGCAACCAGAAGTATTGTTTAAAATCGAGTTTTGAATCAAATGAATGTGTGAATGTTACATATCATTTGTATCTTGATGACTACCTTTTTTTATACTGCAGTTATTATTTTATACGTTATGGAAGACAGCATTATTTCTTAAATACTCTCCCATATATAACATGTTTAAAAAAAAAAGAAAGGAGATGGCCAGAGAGAAAGAGAGAGGCGGAATAGGAGAAGTACTAACTCAAGGCTTGAATAAATAAATAAATACCCGACCAACGCCGGGTTTTCAGCTAGTAAAATATATTACTAACTGAAATAAAAAAATTTATTACTTGAGCACATTTCCATTTCAGCTACGACGATGGCGCACATTTTTATGATATGAGTGCATCTGAGAATGGCAGCTAGTCCCACTGAAAACGGTCATGAAATAAAATAAATTCAACATGGTCGGTCATGGAAATCCATATAACAAGTAAATAACTGAGCGTCCCCAATCACCCCAACAAAATATGTAAGCTATATACTGTCATACATCCTCAGATACTCTCACTTCATAAAACTAGGCGTCAACCCACATCTATTTGAACCTTCTTACTCAATTCCTCTCTTGGTCTCCCTCTGTCATTTGTAACCCCCCCCCCCCCCCCAAACACACACACACTCCTCGGTGGCGGAGTGGTCAACGCGTTTGCCTAGTAAGCAAGTGATCCCCGGTTCGAATCTCCACCGGGCACAAATTTTCATTAGCTGCACTTTGGTATTTCATCTAAACCTAGTACAGTGATGCCATAACTGATCGCAAATTGCGATTTATTTCATTAATTTGAAAGCTGTAATGTCGTCAAAAATATATAATTGGATAAAAACTGAAGTTCCTTAAGGTGGCGGCATTCCCCCAGTCTAGCCTACTTTTGTTTTGCTTTTGTTTAGGTTAATCTGATACGTCGATTGCGGTTGACAACACGTAATTGAAACGGAACATGGCAACGAGCATGCATTTGCTGAGGAATATGGAAAACTGCCTAAAAACCACCCTCAGGCTGACCAGCACACCATGCAAGTCATTAATGGATTTGAACCGGGAACTGAACATTAAGTCCGCTTCGGTTTCCTAATTACGAAACAGCTTTCTGAGTAGGATCAGTGTTAGAAATTCGGTCCTAGTAGCTAAATTGTTATAATCGATGAGACACAATAAAACGAAGCAACACTTTTATTTCGCGAACGGTCCCAGATATCGAAAGTAGTTTTCGGCGAATACTATCGCACTAAGGGGCACGTACTTCCTTATGTGATATACAGTCGTAACTCCTGAATCGATCGAGATAAGTATTCTTTAAAATACACCGCATACTTTTAATAACTACATTCAGTAGCTCTTGGAAAGACAATTAATGTCAAATGGCGGTTGTTAATATTGACGATGAAAAATTTCGTAAAAAGAAATGAAAAGTGTAGTGTTACATGCGCCTCCACATACAAAACAATATTTATTTACCCATATTTAAATTAATTATGCTTATATTTGTATATTTTTCCTGTAATTTCGTATCATTTTCAAGGTGTCACTAAATTCTTAAAGACGCAATATATTCTTTGAAAAACTTAAGTCAAAGACTAACTCTGAAGAAAGAGCAATTAGAATAATACATAGATTTAACTATTCTTTAAAAAAAAAAAGGAGTAGGGGCACAATATTTCTCTTCTGCTTTATACTCTCGTCTAGTAAACTTCTCTTCCATATTACGCTTGTATGACCTGATGAATTGTGAAAATGTCTGTACGATATATCTCAATGAGAAAGTTGTAATTGAAATGATGTACTGAATTTATGACCTGATCCTGACTGTATGAATTTAATCAGATTTCACAAAGGTAACTGAACTTTGAATGTGATGTATATGTAGACATGCTTCATTTATTTCAATAATAATGGTTTCGTGAGTTTACCGAAATTAGTCCGAGTACTTATTTGTACTGAGATTGGAACCTTATTTTTTCCTTTCACATTTTTCATTTAACTGTATATTGCAATTTATTTTTCAGGGCAAAAGAATAATGAATTACACTGATTTACGAATCTAATTGTTGGAGATGTGTACCATAGGACCCATTTTTATCACGTTCTTTTATTAAATAATTATTCTAACTGCGACCCTGAGATTACGAGCGACTTGCCATTTTCGATTAGTAACAGATCAACTATCCGCAAACTTAGTTACAAAATCAGCAATAGTGATTATGTCTCCAACAGTTAGGTTCACGTTGCTTATCAGTATCAGCTAGGTTAGAAAAGGATTTTAACTACTTTCTTGGTGCGTAGCTCATTAATTTCTCTAAAAGTACAGCATAGTAGATTCATTTCAATAGATAGATGGCTTTGCTACGTAACCAGTAATGAAATATTTCTCCCAACCACTCTTTACAGTTATTCTATTTTGTGCTCACATTAACTTGCAAAAATGGGGAGAAATGTTTCAATTTGGCGCCCAACTTGTAGGCCTCGATTAAAAAAAAAAAATAAATAAAAAAAAAAAAAAAAAAAAAAAAAAAAAAAAAAAAAAAAAAAAAAAGCTGTGCTCTAATTTGGACATTTTTTTCTTGTTTCATGCTCTACAACTGAACGAGATATATGAAAACTAATTATAAGTCTGAACCGAATTAAAAAAAAAAAAAAGAACGACCATTTCCCGAAAAAAAGGACTTCATCAATGTAGTAAAGATAAGGTAAGGAACACCAGTTACGAATATTTCAGTGGTTATGTGTGACAACTTTTTGCGGGAAATATCAGTTTGCTCATGAGTAATTAAAGTTTTAATACTCTGAAAAATTTTATTTATAGCAATTTAACTTCTAATGCAAAGGCTGTCAGACATGGCTTCTGCCGCGCATATCAAGATGGACGCGCTCTTTTCATGAACTATTGTATTGTTGAATGTCTTTCTTGTGACTTAGTAAATTTAAATATTTATATGTGTGTAAAATTATTGTACCGAGTGAAGATATTAGTTAATTGTGGTGAAATAAGTGTTAGATCTGGGGGCAGTGCTAGCTTCATTTAATTTTGCGTAAGCAAATTATGGTAAAAACTAGACTAGCATTTAAATTAGAAATGATGCAATCAACACAGAATAGGGATCAGAATATTATCGATACCAACCAAAGTGCTGATCCGACGACTAGCAACATGCAGGAAAGTGCGGGAAACGAGATTAAGGTAGACAGGGGTACCACAACCGAAAATCCTACTACGGAGTCCGTAACTGAAATTGAAGTCAGGCAAGCTCCATTGTCTAATGAGGCAATGTTAGCTCAAATTGCAAAAATGTTCGCAGATTATCAAAAACAAATAGAACAAAACACTGATAAAAATTTTGCGGAAATAAGATCCGATTTTCGTACGCATATAGAAAACACACAAAAACAATTAGACGAATGATTTTCATCACAGGATGAAATACTGAATAAGTTTACGACTGAAGTTATAGCCAATTTGGCTAATCAGTACCAACACATAAAACGAGAATTAAATTCCACATTGACAAACACAATAAATAATATTCAGACACACATACAAGAGGAGTTAACTAACATTAGATCAGAAATAGCAACTATTATCGATCCATACAAAGAAGAACCGGAAAGTGTCACTCGATTAACCGAAGAGGTATCGGAAGTAAAAGATACACAAACATATTTGCAAACAAAAATTATTGATCTTTCTCAACAAGTAAATGATCTTACAATATCCACATAGCGGACAATTACACAGCAATTTCTCCGACAAGAAAAAAAATATATGAAGGACTTCTCGGAGTGGATAGATAGAAAAAATACGGAAATAACGAACAAAGCAGAAGCAGAAATTCGTGTAGCCGTTCGTTCAATAGCTTCAGAAATTGTATCGGAGCCGGGAACAGATGCCGGAAACACTTTACGTACAGAGTTAGGTGAAATAAAAAGTGTCATTCAGAACTAAATACCGTCTTGGCGTTCTCAATTAAGCACACAGATAACAAATTTAAAAAAGGAGTTCGAAAAAGTAAGATTTGGTCGAGCAGAAGTACAAAACTTACCAACAAGTTTAGACGAAAATGCTATTTGTACAAACAGATTGCCTGAGGCTTATCCATGTTATAGCAGAAATTCAACACCACGAAATTTAACTCCACAAGGTGATATAGCAGAAGCTACTAAATGTCTTACAAATGTAATAACCGAACAAACCCAGTTTCAAAATAGACCATTTCAGATATTTTGCCCTGAAAAGAAATCGCCGCATCCACAAGCATTTATCAAAGCATTTCGTGGTGTGTTACCATCTAACTGGACAGATAAACAGAAAATTGTGTTTGTGGCAGCCTATATACAAGGTGGAGCCACAGGCTGGGCATCTGAAAATACAGATACATGTGACACTTATGAAGAATTTGAAAGAGCATTTTTGTCCGAATTTTGGTCTGCGAATGACCAAGCTAAAGTTCGTAGGCAAGTTTACAATCCGCCAATGTATAACCCAAGAAACGAGTCATTACGAAGATATATTGAAAGATATGTGAACAACGTCAGATATCTTGAGCAGCCAATGGCAATTTGTGATGTGCTCGGGATTCTGAAGGAGCGTGTTCCCACAGAAATAAGACCTTGGCTTATAAGAGCACCACTGTACGATCTGAAAGAATTTTTGTCAGTCGTTGATGAAGTAGATAGTGTCTACGAAAAACAACGTATAGGTAACAACGGAACCAACAATAACAACACAAATCATAATAACGGGAATAATAATAATTCAAACACACAAAACCAATCAGGGAATAATGGCAATATGTTCAACAGAGCGAATAATAGTAACAGGAATAACCGAAGCAATGGAAATGCCATAAATGGTCATAACGGCGCTTTGCTTATAAAACGCACATTTGACAATAGGTACCATCCGGGTTACAACCAGCCAAGGCAAGGTAATCAAAACCATAACGGGAACTATAATAATGGAAACAATCAAAATAATACATGGAAAGGTCATTTCAGGGGTCCACAGTCGTGGAATCATGTACAAACAACGCATGAACAACCGACAAGTAGTCAGAACTTGAACCAAACCCGACAACAAGATGATATTGAACCGATACGAATTGTGGGGGTGATAGAATCAAACGAGGCATCTCCGCCTACCGAACAAGCGTCAAACTAGAGGCGGTCGTATTTGGCCCCCGAATATTGGCCGCGGAGGGGAATGGGGGCGACCACAATAAGTATGGTAGAATTTTATTCTTAAGGTATAACGAAGGAAAGGACATAAGAAATGAACTGATACAAGAAAAACCTTGTCCGCACAAAAATAGTAAAGATATAATCCAAGCAGCTGTATTAGCTAGAATCGCGGGAATTTCAACTTTCGTTATTATTGACACAGGTGCTAGTATGAATGTAATTAGTGAAGATTTATTTAACAGAATTAAGCAAGAGGTCAAGGTACCTACTTTACCTGTTCAAAACTGCGTAGTCTCGAGTGCAATTGGGTCTCGTGTGCAAAGAATACAAAAGCAAGTGTTGTTGGAGGTTTATTTTGAGAACGGCACAGTGGAATGTTCGTTTCTCGTTGTAAATGGATTGTCAGTAGGATGTATTTTAGATATGCAATTTTTAAGGCAAGGCAACGCTGTAGTTGACCTTCGCCAAGGAAAATGTATTGTTGAGATTGAGGGGAAGACTTTATGTATAGATTTGCTACGGACCCAAAGCACAGACAGTAAGTTGTGTAACAAGGTTAATATCAAGTTAACGAATGTAGAATTATGTATGTGCCAGGAAGAGGATCCTATGACAGGTTTAAATCCAACAGATACTGTGTCAATAAATTTAGAAGAAGACAATCCTACGATAGATCAGTTGAAGGAGAAGGTTTCAGAAAGTAGTTACCTATCTAATGAACAGAAAACAGATTTATATAATCTTTTAGTTAATTTTATAGATGTTTTCTCTACAAAACCTGGTGTCATAAAGGGATACGTTTATCATATGAATGTGGCACCTCACTTAACTTATTGTTGCCGAACCTATTCCATTCCATGGTCAAGGAGAGAGGAGGTTAAAAAAGAGATAAAGAAAATGTTAGCATGGGGAATCATTGAAACATCTTTGTCACCGTACTCAAGTCCATTATTGGCTGTTTCTAAAGAAGGAGGAGGTGTAAGATTGGTGCTCGATGCCAGAATGATAAATAAGATTCTAATACCAGTACGCACACGCCCTGAAGTGCTAGATGAACAATTGCAAAAGTTCCACAAAGTAAAGTATCTTACTACTATAGACATTCGTGCATCCTTTTGGCAGGTTGCCTTAGACGAAGATAGTAGAAAGTATACAGCATTTATTTTTGCATGTAGAACATACCAATTTAAAGTTCTTCCATTCGGGCTTAATGTAAGTTCCGGGGTATTCATCACAGCCTTAGACACAGTTCTAGGACCAGATCTACTTGATAAAGTCAATGTATATGTTGACGACATATTAATTGCAACTCAAACGTGGGAGGAACATTTAGAAATTGTATCCACTGTACTACAAAGATTTCAGAATGCAGGAGTTACTGCTAACTTAGAGAAATCCAAGTTTGCAGAAGAAAAAGTAAAGTTCCTGGGACACATTATCACACCGACAGGCATAACACCTGATCCGGAGAAGATTAAGGCCATACAACACCTTCCTACACCAACGACAAAAAGACAATTAAAAGCATTCAGGGGGTAATTTCCTTCTTTCGTAAGTTCGTACCAAATCAATTGTTGAATAACAGTGACTTGCTACATTTATTAAAGAAAAACACCACTTGGGTGTGGAGCACTCAATGCCAGGTAGCTTTCGATTCTTCGAAACAAGCACTTGTACAATCTAATTTCCTTAGTCATCTTGATATGACCAAACACTTTTATATAGCTTCTGATGCATCCTGCATAGGCCTTGGCGCATTTTTGTAACAAACAGAGAACATAAATGGCAAAATAGAAATTAAACCAATCAGTTTTGCTAGCAGAGTACTGACAGAATGTGAAAGATCGTATTCCACCACAGAGCTTGAAGCACTTGCTGTTATTTTTGCATTCAAGAAATTTCATTATTATGTCTATGGAAATCATGTTAAGGTACTATGTGATCACAAAGCCCTAAGTTTTCTTCTAACCTGCAAACTCATGCATCAAAGATTAACCCGATGGTGTATGGTTCTGCAAGAATATGACTTTGAAGTACTGTACATTAAAGGTAGCGAAAACATTGTAGCTGATGCCCTTAGTAGACTTCCACAGGACTACCAGAATTTGCTGAACTAGTACAACAGATTATAAATTTTCCTGTATTACTTATGAAGGATCAAGTGCATAGAAAATATTATCTTGAGATGTGCAAGAACATGATACAGTTACAAAACGATGACACACACTGGAAGGGCATAATAGACATTTTAAAACAAAACCCACAGCATAAATTGTCACAACATTATACACTTCATCAAAACATTCTTTTCCACAGGAAGCAAGCTAATAGCCAGAACTGGAGAGTGTGTATACCAAAGACACATGTTGAGACACTCATAAATCACACACACTTAGCCTGGGTCATTTTGGTGTAGAAAAGTGTACACAAAAAATAGACAGTTATTGCCATGTACCAAACCTTCGGCGCAAGGTATATAAAACCATAAGCACTTGTCTTGTTTGCCAGAAAGCAAAACCTATGACCAAGTCATCAAAAATTCCATTACATGCTATTAAAACAATAAGACCAGGACACATTGTAGCAATAGATACCATAGATAGGACCATATCCGCAAGCCAGAGGAGGCATTAAATATCTTATTGCAGTGCAAGATTTATTTACCAAACATGTGCAATTATATGTCAGTAAATCTACACGTTCTAAACCAATCATTAAACGCATATCACAGGAATACATTCCCATATATGGTAAACCAACAGCTATTCTTTCAGACAATGCTTCCTATTTTACTGGAAATGCATGGAGAACATTTCTTCGAAATAATAACATCAACAGATACTTATCAGCAGGTTTCATCCCGAAAGTAAACCTACAGAGAGAGTTTTCAAAGAGTTTAATAGATTTATCCGTACCTATATACCACAAAAACAAACAAGTTGGATAGAATTTGTCACACCATTCCAAGAAATAGTAAACGATTTGCTACATTTATCCACTGGATTCCCACCAAATCAATTAATATCTGACAAACAAGAACAAAATAGTTGGACAAAACCATTACCACAATTCACACATCATATTACAACCACAGAAGACGGAATCAGACAGGCAATCAACACATTAAACAAAAACGCAGAAAAACGAAAAACTTTTTATGATAAGGGACTAGGTAAAGTGCAAAAATACAGTTTAGATGAACTCATTTTGTTGAAAACCCATCCAAAACCTTCACTAAGTAAACGTATGAACAAAAAATGGCAAGTGTTATACACAGGGCCATATAAGATTGTAAGGATCCCACATGAAGGCTGTTTTCTTTTGGCATATCCTAGGTCAGGTAGAATCAAGGGTCTATTTCATCACAGAGACTTAAAGAAGTTTATTCAGTAGCCAGGCAAGATGAGATTTTTTTTTTTTTTTTTTTTTTTTTTTTTTTTTTTTTTTTTTTACAATTTTTTTATCAGTGGTCATGTCTGTACACCCCAAGCTGCAGCCACATTTTATTTTAATTAGTCAAATTGTCATGGAGAATGAATGGAGGAAAGGAAATATGTCCTTCATAATTAAAATGTTGGTCTAAGACTATTCCTGAACCACAAAAGGTTCTATTCATAGATTTTGATGCAGTGATATAATATGAAACAGGGGATGTATAGAGTAAAGATTTTTATTCATTGTGAATCCAAGTGTATTTACTATTATTATACTGGTTTACATGTATATTTAGTCATCTTAATAAAAAGATGTTCATGAACATTATAAGAAACAAGGACACTATAGCAGAAGACTGGTATAGAAATTTATGATACTATTATGAGAGAACATTTCTATCAGTGATAAAGGAAAGTGTGTTAGAGCGATACAGTGATTTAATAAGTAAAACATGGACAGGAACATTACCTGTGAAAAACCATTTTTCAAAAGAATGACAAATCATGCAGACACTGCATAGTAAAGAGGTAGAGACATTCTGACCTACTCAAAAGTCAGCACATTACCAATAATGACTATTCTCTTTTTGAAAGAAACTACAATTTTAGATGTAAATTCATGTTTTAAACCATAAGGTACATATGTCATGTAAACTAGTTCTTAGTTTTCAATGTATTAGTATAAAAAGTAGCCTAAGTCATGTAAATAGTATATCATGAGCCAATTGATATGTCCACGTAGGAAGAATGTCTTCCAGTTTTCTTTCTCAGTGAATACACATCATTCTGACTAAGAAAATACGAGTAGGAAATCGCACATGACACTTCAGTAAAATGATTTACTCACACAAGGTTAGGGAACAGGTGTTCCATACCTTTACTTTACCTTCTTACTTGAATTACTGTTATTTTATTTATGAATATTTTTTGTGCATTTTAATTGTCATGCTAGCCATGTGTGAATCACAGGTTGACACAACCTTCACCATACACAGAAAAGAGCATAATTTTTCCTATATATCACAATGTGTGATAAAAAAAATATGCACCATGTAAACTTCAATTTGAAGTAAACAATAAAAATAGGAAAGAATATATGTGAAAAGGAAAAAAACAAAGTTTCTGCTCACACGAATAATCTTTACAGTTTTCTTCCATTTAAAAGTTAACTCTCACGAAAGTTTTATTTATTTAAAGCAGTCTACATAATACTATCACTTACAGACAAAGGTAGACATAAACCAGTTCAGATACTACCTACAGACTGAAACATTACATAAAGAAACGAAAACAAAGACTATCTGTGCTCAAAGACGGAGTTGGGTAAAATCTTACTTAGCGGCACACAAAGAATGTGTTGGTAATGTTGGCAACACAACCGAACTCGAGGAAATTACGCCTGCCTACCAATACGCAGCAATATCAGTACTTCAGCATGTAATGAAAGGACATTAACCAGAGTTGAAGTACGGATAACAATGAGCATTTTTAAATGAAATATACTGTTTAAGAAACAACAATGAAGATCGGACTCAAAAACAATTAGTGTGGTTACCGTGTAATATGAAAAGGACGTACATGCACAAATAGTAACACACGTAACACACACAAACACAAAGCCTGTGATGACGCAGGACATAAAAAATGTGGTGTATAATATATTAAAAAAAGACTGATGTGCGGCTGTGACTTTGTATTTTTCATGCCGAGCCTGTCGACGAGGGGGCGGACGAGCGCAAATGCGGCTTGCACGCCATTACCTACGCTGCCTATCAACGGCAGCCAGATGTAGGTGAGCCGACACCCTATAACAGACTAATCATAGCCATCGGGGGCGGGGCCCCTCATCTAGGCTCATCATCCTGTCGTCAGCTGATAGTTCCCACGCTGCAGCTGACATACGTCAAAAGTGCGTAAAAGTGTAAGTGTGTATCACAAAATTCTACTAAGACGACAAAATGTCGCATGTGAAAGCGTGTGACGCAAAATTTCTATTCAGACGACCAAGTGTCGCTAAAATCTAAAAAATAGATAGTGCCCACTATGAAATTAGTGATAACAAAGCCACACGAAGAATGGAACGTGTATGTAAAAATAAAAATAAAATAAAAATAAAAATCTCACTATAAAAAATTACAATATTTGTCATAAATCTCATTTTTATTCATTTGTCTTGTCTTTTCTCTGTCCTGTAAATATTTATATGTATGTGCTTATGTGAACAATTTATGTCGATTTATTCATCCCAATTAACAAGAAACAAACTTAAATGAAAAGTAGTAATCTCTACATATGTGTATGTGTATCTATGAATTATGTCTATACACCTATACTAAAAAAGGAAAATGTATACATTTATGAGCAATTGATAACCAAAAATGCAATCACTAATGAGCTTTGACAGTAAATACTTATTTTCACTGAGGCAGGTTAATACGCTTATGTGACTGATTTATGTCCATAAATGTAGGCCTAATAGTAACCACATAAAAAACAATATGTGAATATTATAAATCATTTTACCTTTTGAACATCTGTTTGTCTAATATTGCAGTGATATACTTGTTTTTAGTGATGTATTCATATATGTCTAATGCTTGATCAGAAATGATTCAATACGTAATTATGTTAACTTGACGAGGTCTGTCGATAAGAAAGTGACCTCCAGACCGCGTGGGGGCCATGTAGTGTTACATGCGCAACCACATACAAAACAATATTTATTTGCCCATATTTAAATTAATTATGCTTATATTGGTATATTTTTCCTGTAATTTCGTATCATTTTCAATGTGTCACAAATTCTTAAAGACGCAATATATTCTTTGAAAAACTTAAGTCAAAGACTTACTCTGAACAAAGAGCACTTAGAATAATACATAGATTTAACTATTCTTTAAAAAAAAAAGGAGTAGGGGCACAATATTTCTCTTCTGCTTTATACTCTCGTCTAGTAAACTTCTCTTCCATATTACGCTTGTATGACCTGATGAATTGTGAAAATGTATGTACGATATATCTCAATGAGAAAGTTGTAATTGAAATGATGTACTGAATTTATGACCTGATCCTGACTGTATGAATTTAATCAGATTTCACAAAGGTAACTGAACTTTGAATGTGATGTATATGGAGACATGCTTCATTTATTTCAATAATAATTGTTTCGTGAGTTTACCGAAATTAGTCCGAGTACTTATTTGTACTGAGATTGGAACCTTATTTTTTCCTTTCACTTTTTTCATTTAACTGTATATTGCAATTTATTTTTCAGGGCAAAAGAATAATGAATTACACTGATTTACGAATCTAATTGTTGGAGATGTGTACCATAGGACCCATTTTTATCACGTTCTTTTATTAAATAATTATTCTAACTGCGACTCTGAGATTACGAGCGACTTGCCATTTTCGATTAGTAACAGATCAACTATCCGCAAACTTAGTTACAAAATCAGCAATAGTGATAATGTCTCCAACAGTTAGGTTCACGTTGCTTATCAGTATCAGCCAGGTTAGAAAAGGATTTTAACTACTTTCTTGGTGCGTAGCTCATTAATTTCTCTAAAAGTACAGCATAGTAGATTCATTTCAATAGATAGATGGCTTTGCTACGTAACCAGTAATGAAATATTTCTCCCAACCACTCTTTACAGTTATTCTATTTTGTGCTCACATTAACTTGCAAAATTTTATACTGACTTAAAAATTTAAATTTAAATAAAAAAAGGGGAGAAATGTTTCAAAAGTATGTTGCAGGACACGGCTAATGACGTTTGAAAAAAAGCTTCCCTAAGCCCCATCCGATTCATCAGAAGCTAGCATACACAAAAATCATAGCTTAGGTAACGATATATTAATTGCGAAGACCTACCTGTCTGCTTTGTAACTAAGACGCCTTGTGTGACATCCCAGCTTGACGGTGATTGCACGGCTGCAACAGCCGACACTGACCTCATTGCTTTCCGATTTTAGGACGTTTTCTTGATTTTTTCCCCTAAAGGTTTCATATTCAATTTTAATAAGCGCTATATCGCCTGTGTTTCAAAGAGCTGTTGAATGGATTTGTGGAAAGTATATGGTTCCATAAAGAAAGCAATGATCTCTTCACTATATCTCCTTAGCACTAGAGTCATGACTCTTTATTGCATACCGAAGTACTGTTATTTGCCGACAACTCGTTTCGATATCTGGATCCGTTCGCGAAACAAAAGAGGTTTTTCATTTTACAGACCCACTCCGTATCCACATCTAAATCTACATAGGTACTCTGCAAATCACATTTAAGTGCCTGGCAGAGGGTTCATTAACCTCTTTCATAACTTTTCTCTACAGTTCCATTTTCTAACAGCGCGCGGGAAGAAAGAACACCTGAATCGTTCCGTTTTCGATTTGATTTCTCTTATTTTATTGGGATGATCATGTCTCCCTAAGTAGGTGGGTGCTAGCAAAATATTTGCACATTCAGAAGTAAAAGTCTGTGATTGAAACTTCGAAAACAGATCACACCGCAATGAATAACGTCTTTCTTTGAATGTTTTCCATCCCAATTCGTGCAACATTTCCGTTACGCTTTCCCCCTCGTAACGTGATAAAACAAAACGAACTGCCCTTTTCTGAACCCTCTCAATATCTTCCGTCAGTCCCACCTTGTGAGGGTCCCACAATGGGCAACAGTAATACAGGAGAGAACGCACAACTGTGATGTAGGTAGTCTCTTTGTTGGAGCTGGTGCATCTTCGAAGCGTTCTGCCAATGGAACGTAACCTTTGGCTCGCCTTCCCCACAATATTTTCTATGTGTTCTCTCCAGCCAAAGTTATCGTAATTGTAACTCCTAGGTATTTGGTAGAATTTATGACCTTAAGGTTTGACTGATTTATTGCGTAATTGAAGTTCAACGGATTTCTTTTAGTGGTCATGTGTATTTCTTCACACTTTTCTTTATTTAGTGCCAATTGCCAATTTTCGCACCATGTAGAAATTTTGTCTAAATCGCTTTGCTGTTGCTTTTGATCCTCTGTTGTATTCACTAACCGATAAACGACAGCATCTTCCTCGAAGAGTCTAAGGGAGCTATTCATATTGTCTCCTAAATCGTTTATAAACACAAGCAAGAGCACGGGACCCATAACGCTTCCCTGGGGAACGCCAGATATCACTTCTGTTTTAGTCGTTGACTTACCGTCAATTAGAACGAACTGTGTCCTTTCTGATAGGAAATCGTGAATCCAGTCGCACAATTGGGGAGATATTCCATAAGCACGCAATTTCATTAGAAGCCGCTTGTGGAATACAGTGTCAAAAGCCTTCCGGAAATCCAGAAATATGGAATCGATTTGAGATCCCTTGTCGATGGCACTTATCACTTCATGTGAATAAAGGGCAAGCGGTGTTTCGCAAGAGTGATACTTTCTGAATCCGTGTTAACTACTGGTTAATAGGTCGTTCTCTTCGAGGTAGTTCATAATGTTGGAACAAAGTATATGTTACAAAATCCTACTGCAAATTGACGTCAATGAGATTGGCCTGTAATTTTTGGGATCGAAGTCATATTGGCCTTCCTTAAAGAATCAGTTCGGCCTTGCGTTATCAATGATCTATTAACGGTGTCGACGGGTCGCTGCGGACATCTAGATGATATTAAGGGCGGGGCCTCTAATTGTGCTGGTGGGGCGCTGGCCAGGAATTCAGACCGCGGCCCTGCCGAGGAAGTGTTCCGCTACTTGCGCGGTGCGGCACGCGCCAAACACAACAGGCACGCAACTGGGACGCTCATTTCACTGGCGGCCTGAGGAATGGGAGCTCTACCCACTGCGGGGCGGCTCTGACATGGCACCAAATGAACAGACGCCTGGCACTGCGTTCCGTGGGATTACAATAGGAAACATGCAGCGTCTATGCATCATTTCGTCTCTTTTTGGTATAAAATTTCATCTATGTGGTGGTTCAAAAGTCGTGAAACCTAGGACAACTCCGTTATATACACAATTATCAAAAAACCCTAGAGGGCAAAAATCTACATCTACATGGGATACTCTGCAAATCACGTTTAAGTACCTTGCAGAGGGTTCATCGAACCACGTTTATACTATTCATCTACCATTCCATTCTCGAAGAAAGAACATCTGAATCTCTCCGTTCGAGCTCTGATTTCTATTTTATTCCGATGATCATTTCTACCTATGTAAGTGGGAGTGAACAATATATCTTTTTATTCGGAGGAGAATGTTGCCGATTGGAGTTTCGTAAGTAGGTCACGCCGCAGCGATAAGTGCCGTTGTTGTAATATTTCCTATCCCAGATCCTGTACCATTTCTGTGATGCTGTCTCCCCTCTACGGTGACAATACAAAATGGGCTGCCCTTTTTTGGAGTCTTTCGATGGCTTCGGTCAAACCCACTTGACAACAATCCCACACTGGGCAAAATACTCCAAATGAGGACCGACAGTCGTAGTGTATGCAGCCTCTTTAGTAGTTCTGTTGCACATTTTAAGTGTTCTGCCACCAAATTAAGTCTGATTCGCCTCCACTACGACATTATCTACGAGTTCTTTGCAGTTTAAGTCTAATGTAACAGTAATTCCTAGGTATTTATTGGAGTTTACAGCCTTCACATTTGGTTGCTTTACCTTGTAAACAAAGTGTAATGGATTTCTTTTCGTACTCATGTGGACGACTTCACACTTCTCATTGTTTAGAGTCAATTGATAATTTTTACACCACACTGATATCTTGTTTAGATCGTTCTGTATTGTTTGTTTTCGTCATATGACTTTAGTAGACGATAAATGACGGCGTCATCTGCAAACAACTTAAGAGATCTGCTCAGATTTTCTCCCAGATCGTTTATGTAGATAAGGAACAATAGAGAACCAATAACAATGCCCTGTGAAACTCCGGATATCACCTCTTGTTTTAGTCGATGCCTTACCATTCATTACTACAAACTGTGTCCTCTCTGACAGGAAATCCCCTATTCAGTCGCCAATTTGGGACGATATTCCATAACCACTCAATTTGATTAAAAACCGTTTGTGAGGTACAGTGTCAAATGCCTTCTGGAAATTTAGAAGTACGGAATCAATCTGAGATCCTTTGTCGATAGCACTCATCATTTTGTGTGAGTAAAGAGCTAGTTGTGTTTCACATGAGCGATATTTTCTAATTTCGAGTTGACATTGGAAATACACAGTTTTAAATCATGAGCCTAATTGAAGCGGCACAATCCTTTACTTTATTAGTCTCCACGAAATTATAACCGCAACAAAACAAAGTAACTGTAGAAGTGGCAAACTGAAACAAAAACAAACAAATCACATTCACGGAATGTATGACATTAACTGCGAATGGGTGAAGTTAAAGATGTGTACCCAGCCGCGATTCAAACATGGGTCTCCTGCTTTCTAGGCAGATGCGCTGACCCTACACCACAGCGATCACCACCCCTGCATGGATTACCTAAGCACGCTCCCGTCAGATACAAATTGTCAACTTTACCCTTCCCACTATTACTGAAACTGGCAGTATTGATATATATATATATATATATATATATATATATATATATATATATATATATATGTGTGTGTGTGTGTGTGTGTGTGTGTGTGTGTGGTGTCTCTTCTTTCGTACATGTCCGAAAGAACAGACGCATTTACACAATATGCCGATGACGGGCAATGATCCTTTATTCAGTGCGGAGCACTCCTAGGCCTTACTCTTACGGCAATTGGTTTACAAAAACTACGAGTTTGTATACTAGTGGGCAGGGTAAAGTAAAGAATTTGTAGCTGACGGGAAGCGTACTTGAGTAATTCCGTGCAAGTGTGGTTATCGCTGTATCTCCAGTTGTGTGGTGGTCAGCGCAACTTCCTGGACAGCAGGAGACCCGCGTTCGAATCCCGGATGGGTACACATTTCCAACTATACCCATTCGCAGTTAATGTCATGCAGTCCGTGAAGAACATCAACAATTTCTACGCCGGGAAAATCGACAAGATTACAACGTAAAATTTAACTTTGTGCATTTATGTGTCAGAGATGACGTCAATGAAATCATAAGAAAAATTGAATTCAAGTAAATAACATTTAAACGTATCATGCTCAAAATATTAATAGTCTGGTGATTTTACTCTAAGAAATCGCTTCAGGCGAAGCAGTTCGCTTAAGGCAGAAAAACAAAATTATCTACGACGGATTTTGAACAGGAGAGTCGTTCAAATGACTTCCCAAACACTTGATTTACTGTGTTCTGGCAGCAGTTGGGCCGCGGCGGAGCGGCCGAGCGCATTGAGGCGCTATACTACGATGCGCGAGGCCGATCCCCGTCAGAGGTTCGATTCCCCCCGGGGCATGGTTGTTTGTGCCGTCTTTAGTATTAGCTAGTTGATGAGTTTATAAGTTTAGGGACTGATGACACCTTAGTTAAGTCCCATAAGCTTCAGAAACATTTGAACATTTAGCAACAATTGGAGCATCGTAACTATGCTACAAGGTACATACGATTGAGACTTGTTGGTCTGTGCTCGCTATTTCTCTTCTGAATTAACATGGTGTCAAGCTGCGCGCCGCGCCTTCGAAGCCGGGAACTCCGCCAGCGCTAAGCCAACGTGACGAACACAGACGCCGAGCAAACGGAATCTGTCCGTCGTGTCTATTCGAGAACTGGCAACATTGTAGATTACGTTTAGCATATCTGTGAGCGTCGAGTTACTTTTCTTCCGCACAGAATTAAGCTGATATATTCACTCGATTTTTCATGCCATTTTCATTTTATAATGTAATTTTAATTTAAGGTGTGACATAAAGCTTTAATTCATGTTTTTGAGTTCAGGAAAGTCGTTCCACGCGAAAATTGAGTATAGCTGAAGTACGCGAGATTCCACCCGCCGACATTGACCCATGACGTCATCAACATGACGGAAAACCTGTATTTCAGTCGTAGCCAACTGCAATTAACTAATCAATATTTCAATTTATTAGTGTTTTTAATTTAGTAATGGGGTTCGTAAAAATTTTACTTTTCGCCCCTGCGACCTCCCCTGCTTTGTCACGATATTAATACTTAGAAATTCGAACAACATAGGATGACTTGGTTAGTGTTTCGTAGAGACCATAAAATCAGTAAATAATGCTGTTCCTGCTCTATGGTTGACAGGTTCTTTATGTACTCTTCTCCACTTAGCAAAAGTAATTGTCCTCGTAAAACGAACAGATCGCCACCACAAAGCCTAGTACAAACACGCCGATGACACGTGTCTCAGGTGAGCAAAGAAAAAATGTTCAAATGTTTGTATAGCTTATGGGACTTAACTACGGGGTCATCAGTCCCTAAACTTACAAACTACTTACGAACTAGGACGGCACAAATATCCATGCCCGAGGGGGGATTCGAATCCGCGACCGTAGTGGAGCGCCTCAGTCCCCTCGGCCACCGCGGCCGGCGTGAGCAAAGATATCTCCATTCAAATCATACAACACATGACGTCATGGATCAAAGCCAAGGGGTGGTATCGCGCTCTTAAGTCGACCAAAAAATTGCAACAAATCTCTTCTTTTACGTTTCGATTTATCTGATCTAGCAACTGTTGGGGCCGTGTGGAAAATCAAATACTGTACGTCTTCGCTAGCTCTGGGGCAGCGTATTTGCTTGCGAAACGAAGGTGGCTTCGGCTTGTGGAGCCAGTCTCGTTGAGGGTAATTTTTTTAACTATTCTGTGATAGAGCTACAGGTATCCAGACTGAAAATAAATAGGAAATTCTTAAGAAAACTCCTCCGTCAAAAGTCGTTTAGCTATTTCCACAACGGCATCCTCCCGTATCATCCGAAAATGACTGACATTGCTCTAGTAGTTTATTGATTTCGTGCCAGTGGAAACCAACTGGATTCGAGTTAAAGCTCTCGGTAAATCATGCTGAAGCACATTTTAGACCAAAAATAAGTTTTATTGACGGTTACACAATGGCTTGTAAAAACGAATAAAATTCTTAAGTGTTCTACAACATACGTGCACCAAGAACAGTATGTTGATAATAATAGCAAGACTGAAAGTAATAATCGAATTATCTGGTAAAGTCACTCTCCATTGGTGTTTTTTAAAACTAAGAAATTTGTTGAAATGGTGGAAATTTGATCATTTCTTAACATCGGGATATTGTGAATAAAGTCGTCTTTACATCCCGTAGACATAAGAATCGTCCTTATAGTTGATCATTTCAATGAGCGCCACATTGTCTTCATCGCCTCTAGTATGGATTAGGAGCACCTTACATACTAACAGCATCTCGCTGTAGTCGTCTCGTAGATCAGTTCTTGTTTAGAATCTTTAATGTAAGGGTTCAATTCCCTCCTACTAAAATATGTTTTTAACCTATACTATCTACTTCATCTCCGGTAACGCCAACTGAAGACTGTCAAGTTGCACCTTAGTTCAAAATCCGTATTACACATAAATCAATTCGCTGAGAACAAGGTCAGAGCCGATTTATGGATGGCAATAACAGGCAGAATACATGGCAGTTAGTAACGCTGTCGCCAGAAAGCTTTCCTTATATCACAAAACTTTATTTTAATTTACAAGCCGATGGTCATTTATGGTCACATGGCTCTTATTGTCTATTAACTAGAGACGTTTAAAATATTGGATTTGGGTTCTAATTTGGAACTCATCTTTTGCGGCATTCGACCCTCTCAGAACAATATAGATTGATCATTTCGTTGCTTTCTCCGAGACTGCAGACTACTGCACATATATGGCTTCGAATCCAGGTCCAACATAAAATATTCACAATTTCATTTGGAGCTCTAGATAGACTACTAGAGAAAGGGAATCTTCAATTTATCTTCATGCACTATCAATAACATCGATAGGTGCCGTTGTTTCTAGTCAAACACTCACGTATCCTTATTCCTGTGCAGATTTAAAGTCTATTCGTGCACAGAAAGAACGTCTATAGATTCGGAGCTCGATTCCCCGTCAGGTATAACGTTATCACATGTCGCTCCTGGTGATTGAATGCGACTCCTAATAATATATGGTTTTACTTATCTATCATCAAATTCAAGTTCAGATCTGCGAACTGATACATGTGCTGAAATCTTAGATATTTCACGCATCTTTATGCCTAGTCAGCAATGCTTTCATGATCGGGTATTGATAAAACATGAATGTTTTGCTTGATTAGCAATGACTGCAGGTGATGGGTTTGATTCTAGATCCAGACCAAGATAGTTCGTCATATCATTCCAAGTTCAAAAATGAGTACAAATATTTGTACAGTCATCATACAAATAAATTGTCGGTGATACGGAATTAATATGGCAGTTTCCATAGAGAGATTGCTACTGTTAATCGAGTTTTCATTATCTGGATAGTTCAACAAGTCGTTAATACAAAGCCACTCGTCACAGGAACGCAGTTTCGCAGTCGTGAGAAAACGAGTCAGGGAGCAAAATTATTTCGAATTGTTATAGAACTTTAGGAATTCCAATACTGTCGTAAAATCTGTTGTTCCTAACAATATTAAAAGTTATCTAACAATTATTGAATGCCTTATTCACAGATTTCGTTGCATGTAATGCTAATGAGTGTGGTAATATGTACATGTCAGTTTTTTAATAACGAGGAATTTACAAACGTTAAAAACTTAATAGCGTGTTTCCTGTTGTTTACAATATTGTGGTGTTAATTTCCATCTGGAATAATTTCCCTAAAGAGCAGTTTTCTGTAGTTGATTCATTCTGAATAGTCTATTAGAGCCACGATGGAGTAGCCGAGCGGTCTTAAGCGTCTCGCTGCGGAGCGCGCGGTTGCTCGCCGTGGAGGTTCGAGTCCTCCCTGGGGCATGGATGTGTGTGTTGTCCTTAGGTTAGTTTACCTAGGTTTAAGTAGTTTGTAGCTACGGACTGATGACCACGCAGTTTGGTCCGATAGATTTACAAACATTTGAACATTTAGTCTATTAGAGTACCTGCAAGACACGAATGTTATTTGGAATGCGTGCTCATCAGCCACAGCGCAATTCAGATCGTTCGGAAAATTTTGCACATGACAATACTTAAGGCAGGGGATTATGAAGTAAGTACTACGAGACAGCCAAAAAAGTAAACAAATATTATTTTCTACACAAACATATTTTCAATGAACCCAAATTACTTTATGCAATCAGTAGCATGAAAAAGCAATACGTCAGCTACATCCCGTGGAATTGCGATGCAAAGTTGACGCTTAAAGTAAACGAAACGCTCAGCTAGCGCACGTCCAGAGGCTCAAGCGTGAGACTCAAGTTGCCTCTAATCGTGCGCCATATGCACACTTCATTTCTTTCAACCGTCAAATTCGATTTGAAGCGTACCTGTATTATTACTGGCCACTTCGCATAATTTCAACTGCAATCACTCATAACACATCGATATTAATAACAGAAAAATTCCTGGGTTGTTCAAGTCTGAATCAAGTCACTAATTGATGATCGAAAACAGAATTTATTTATGCAAAAACACAGACTTTATTTCCATAGCTTGCGGCAGCACACGTGTTTTATGTCTATAGCTTCAGGCAGAACACATATTTTACCTCCATAGCTTAAGGCAGAACACAGACGGACGAAAACAGACTGACTGCTTTACTCCGTCTGCTGTAGTGTCATATGTATTTATAACGTTACAGGTCGATCATGTGACCTCTTCATCTTAAAGTTCTCAAAGTTTTAGAACAACTAACATGTCATATAACTTAATGTTCTTTCAATATTTAATTATTAATAATAAAAGCTTTTTAATAAAAACAGAACAGTCAAATCCGTAATGGAATGCTAAGTTGACGATCGGTTGTTATATGATTGCCAAATGTCATACTTTCCGAAGTTCTTTGAGTTTCACATGCAAACATTGACAGCATGAGTGGGTTCTGGCCCGAAATTCAAATCTTTAAAAAAGATTTGGTATAATACCTGGCATGAATCTTACGAAATCGGCAAGTACAAGTGTATCTCATTTGTTTATAGTATTATATATTTAAAAATAATAAAAATGGTCGGAAACATTATTATGGATCGTCACAGCTTCTCATTTTCTCGGAACGCTACCAACTTAATTTTTTGAGATTTGGTCATGCTATTGATTGCATAAAAATAATATGGGATGTTCATAAAATTAAATAGGTTTGTGTTGAAAATAACATTTGTTTACATTTTAGGTTGTTTTAGGCAATCTCGAAGTACTTACTTTCTCTGCCGCACGTTCATGCCCGCGAAAATCGGTTTTCAGTATCTATTATTGATCCAAAGATGTTTGGGGTGAAATGTTTAGGTGGGACACCCCGTATATATGTCGCGAGTAATGAGTGGAAATGGGCAGCGATACTGAGTTGATAGTGTGAGTGGATACTCTGAAGACTAGTCGTGTTTGAGTAGTCTGTGCAGTCGGGGTGATCACTGCCTACCAGAGGCGCAGTGCTCACTAAGCTAGAATCCCGACAAGAAACAAGCTTCCAACTTTCCCCATTGTTTCCAACTGTGCCCACTGACAGCTAACAAGATAAATTCCTTTGTGTCTTAATTGGAAATAGCTGCAGGATCAAAAATGGTGTCTTTTGCACATTTTTCTCCCAAAGAACAGACTCCTTGTTCAAAGAACTTACGAGTATGCTGCCGACTGATGTCGTCGACCACCGCCGATATTTCGACAGCAGCACACCCTGCCATTCTGAAAGCTTGTCACCCTGCAGCATACCAGTTAGTTGTTTGAACATTGAATACACCGGGAAAAATTAAGGTTTTACAACAGACCAATTCTGTATAACTACAATACCTTCAAGTTATCTATACAAATGGATAGGAATTGACATAGCTTCAATCCTTATTCGGTTCAAAATAATACTTTTTCAGATTTATTGAAACAGATAGTTCACTTTGTACATTTGTCTTGCTTTTATAAAACAGAATCGATACTGCCTAAAATTATTAGCAGCATTCCCAAAGTGCCAAACAATACCGTCTATCATATAATTGGCATTGAATAAAATACAGCATCAACGCGGACATTCGACAAAATACGACAAAATTTTATAGAGTGAGACATAAGAATGTACAGCATTATACACGCCATAATAGTGAAAGAGAAAACTGTTCTGTTCTTTGCTCTGATCATCGGCTTTGTGTGAGTTGGCAAGGCTCACCATATTTTATACCATACTAGATTGTAATTATTTACGTGAAATAAATGTAAAAAGTGTTATTTAAGGTGCAGGGTCGGATGTAGGTTTTACGTCCAGTACATCATGGATGTTCTTTGCGGAGTGCTTCGCCTGTCGAGCCGCAACCTGGATTGCAGAGAGAAAGGCGGGCAGCCGAATACAGAGGCGTACCTACTTCCACCGGCTCTTGTTAATTGTAAGATTTCTTCATTCCGGAGTAAATGTAGAGTAAAATTTCTATAACATCCACGGACACAAACTTTTTAGAATTACTGGGAATAATTTTTTTTTCTTCTGCAAAACTGCACTTGATAATGCAAAAGGTATAATATGCACAGACAAAATTTCTTTCGGTAATAGAAAATGTCTATGTACCATAATGAAAATTCTGAAAAAATAAATACGTATGCCAACGTGAAGAAAAGTTGAAGAAGACGTCAAAAAAGTTCATTTATATTACCAAACACTGAAATACAACTCAACGTACTATATTTTGTAGCACTGAAAATAATGAAACTAGAGATCTTTAAAACAAAATGTAACACCTATTTTTCACACAAATCAAGATACAACTGAGTTTTCATTTCATCGATTATTGACAGCAAGTATGTTAAAGCTCAATATTCAGTAAATCTAATTCAGTCTATAGTGTGCCAAGTTAATTTCAAAACTTTACGGGATCACCAGATTTCAAATACACTGAAGGTGTTCTTCAATTTCAAGGCACCAGCATTGTCCCTATTAACTCTTGGTCATAACATTTCTGGTATCTTCCACATTTTAGTAATAATAACAGTTGCAAAGGTTTATAGAAGTCAAAAAGTTTCATCTCCATAGTTTTAAAAGGCCGCAAGGATCTTATACATTTTTACTCAAGAATGGAAATTAGAGATAGTAGCGAACTTCATAAACTAGGTGGCGTACGCACTCACACATAACTTCCAAACAGCATGCATATAAACCAAAAGCGATTTTAAGTTATTTGCAGCAGAAAGTTGACTTAGCGATTTTAGCATGGAACTAGCTTTGGAACATAAGATGATTTTTCCAAAAATAACTGATTTTTGTTACTTACTTATTTGTTACTTACCACCTATATAATTTCTAATGTATATATGTTATTTTATTTTTCCACATAGACAAGAGGCGAATATAACATTACTTTCGAATTTTCGAAATCATTGGAGGAAGTATCAATGAAACGAATATGCTCGTATGAAGAATCATTGAGAGTGGAGGCATACCAAACAACAATCAGAAAAATTTGAGTTCTGTCCACATTATGACTAAGTCATCTAGGTCGGATAACTGAAATGTCTCTTTAGCGCTATTTTCTATCAATGGTCATTCTGACCCTCGGGGGTGCCAGTAACTCTAGAGGGCGCGTCTCATGATGGCGGATCAGGTAATGCTTCCCAGATATGGCTGATAGGAGGGAAACCAAATACCAACCGCACATTTTCATTAAGTCATCTAGGAGCAAAGTTGTAGAGAATTTTCTCCTCTACAAAATCGTTTAGTCAATGTACGGTTAAGCCGTTATTTTCATTTAAATTTCGAGCTGTCAAAGGCGAATCGCAGAGGCCAACTTTTATTGTTACTACCGTAACCTAAAGTGGGCCAATGCATAGCAAAATGAAAGCCCAACTGCTTACAACAACTTTCTAGTCTACTGCTGTCCACCTACCTGACTCCGCCTGTCCTCTTCAACTCTGAGGCTCCTTCTGCTCACCACTCGCTACCGCCCACTCCTCACAGTTCTCAGCAACCAACCTCTGTGACCAGAGAGTGACAATTACAAAGTGTAGTGTTGCCACCTTTCAACGAGACACAGGTCAGTTAGCGTGTAATTTTAATCGAACTATACGTTGTACGTCGTTTGCGGAGCGTATCGCCTGTCGCGCGGCAACTTGGATGCACCGCAGAAAGGCGGGCTGCCGATTAGTAAGGCGCACCTACATACACCAACCGCTGCTAATTGTAAGAGTTCTTCAATCCAGAGCAAAGGTTACTTTCTCCGCATAAAAAAAATAAAGATAAATAAAATAATTTCACTCCGAATTTCCGAAATGACAGGGGAAGTGTCAAGCAAACGAATATTCAAATCAAATATGTAAAGAAGGGCACAAATAAAAGTGGCTCGAACGACTGGATACAATTTTGAAACCATTTGTAAGAGTATTAACGGAGTCATAATGGCCTACTGTTACTTCCAGCAACATGGAGCAACTGCCGATACAGCCGGCCGGACCTGAGGCCACGTGAACACCACCCTCAAACGTGAGAAACCTTTTAGCAGGGGTCAGTCTGGCCGGTGTCGTGGGGTTTCCTATATCGTGGGTTTTCCTACTGGCCCAGGCCGGCTTAACGAAGTGAGGTTCCCCTTGCCGCGCTCCCCCCTCCCTCTCCCTCCCCTCTCGCATAGGAGTTGTCCGAGAGTTTCTAACAAGTTACAAGGTATAAAGCAGTTTTACGGCGGTAACATTGAAATTGACTGTTCCCTTATATGACAGCAATCATTACTTAATTTCTGTAGTTCGACTCCATTATACATGTTTCGTAACTAAGTCGCCATAGTGCGAGCGGGGTGCACCCCATTAAGGTGCTGACCATAATGAAATAAAGATTTACGCAATAACGGGCGTGTTCGTCTGAAACAAATTACATAATGCTTTGCTACGGTTGCCGGCCGCGGTGGCCGAGGGGACTGAGGCGCTCCAGTCACGGTCTGCACGGCCACTACGGTCGGGAGTTCGAATCCCCCCTCGGGCATGGATATTTGTGCTGTCCTTAGTCTTAGTTAGTTCATAAGTAGTTTGTAAGTTTAGGGACTGATGACCCCGTAGTTAAGTCCCATAAGCTTAACAAACATTTGAACATTTCTTGTTACGGTTGATACGGCGTATAAAGTCTAGAGAACCAGAGTGTTGTTCTTGATGTCTACAGATGATAAAATTCCTTGCTTAATAAGGTTCAAAAATGTTTGTACAGTCTATGGGACTTAACTACGGGGTCATCAGTCCCTAAACTTACAAACTACTTATGAACTACTTACAACTAAGGACGGCACAAATATCCATGCCCGAGGAGGGATTCGAACCCCCGACCGTAGTGGCCGTGCAGACCGTGACTGGAGCGCCTCAGTCTCCTCGGCCACGGCGGCCGGCTGCTTAATAAGGGTAAGTCCATCCAAGTTCATCTAGTTGGAATTTCATCTTTATAAAATGAACTATATAATAATTATGTGTGACCTTTGAAGAAGTAATTTTTGGAATGTAATATTTAAAAACTAAATCACTGTCAATCACTTCAGTGCACATAAATGTTTATTTTTATAGGTCCTTACATCACACCTGTGTAGGTAGTACAGGTATCAAAAACGTTTCACGTAGAATACCTGAGTCTAACAGAAAACTGTTAATTATTCTAGGTTATTTATTTTTCACTCAGAGTTTTACATATATTCTAAAAATTCTGAACACATCTACAGACGTCATGAATTGATAATCGGGACGTAGGTAGGTATGTTTATATTTTCTATGGGTATGGGGCCACTAACTTCAGACTGCGTCCTGTTAGTAACTTTCGTTGAGCTGTGCTACACATTAAACCGATTTGGAAATATAAACACCAGATTTTTAGCCGCTAGCTAAAAGGCTTCAGAAATACGGTATCAGGGTACTCAACCTTTTTGTTATGAAGATAACATTACACTGAGATTATTGAAACGGTTGTCAATAGCTGTTTATTTGCCATTTTGATGGGAGAATCTCCGTCAGCAACTCGGATAACGAATTCGTCACCAACTGAGCAACAGCTAGCAACTACAAAGGTATACCAGCATGTTACAACGTTTTATTATGGACAATTGAGCTTAGCTTTTAATTATTGAAGAACCAGCAGGTCAATCGTGAAACCATTATTGTATAATTCTGCGTAAGACTATATGAGAAACTTTTAAATTAGGCTTCAATAATTGTTTCTTGTTATGTTTATACTACGAATTAACGGTGGTTTGGATGTTTTAGCTAGGAACTGCTCATTTTATAACTTCCAATCATTGAAACTATTTGCCTGAAGCCTTAAAAAAAGCTTTATTTTCAATGTCGTGACTTTAAATAAATCGCAGAAAGACCTGAGAATAACTAAGTCCTTTCTAGAGAATCATCAAGTGAAAGAACTCTAGTTGGCGACAGGCACACCTGTGGTGTTCAAGAGCTTCGATTCCCGTTTGATATTCTGTATCTTGTGAAACAGTTCACACATACAAAAGTTTCATGCAGTTTCCTGCCATCTGGAACTTTCAATTTACGTCCATCTTTACATGTTCTACTGGCATCGTCATCAACTTAGATTGGAAGCTGCACAGGACGAGTAACCACATTATGTAAGAAATTTACCAAGTAAAATTTATGTTTTGTTGAGTTAAGCAGTCATTAAAGAGCAGATTTCGTATTAGACCTTTAGAAATACTGCTAAAAGCGTACTTTTGTGAATCAGACCTGCCAAATACAAATAATTAGTTTCGTATGACACACTTGGCGAAGCACCAGAATCGGTTAGTTTACTTTGCGAAATTATTGATTCTGGTAAAATGTGTATTGTATCTACACAACCGTTTTTAAAACAATATTTTTATGGACCACAGAAAATTTTTCACACAGAACATCACGGTGTAATTTTTTATCATCCAGCTTTTCTAATCTCTAGACTCCCACCGTGCTGACGCATGTGTCTCCGACTAATAATAATAATTTCGTGTGGCTCATTAGCCTGGTGCAAGTCTTTCAACTGGACGCCACTTCGGCGACTTGCGTGTCCCTAGCCTACGGCAGTTATCCACCGGGGAAAGGGGACCTACAGCCTAACGTGGAATCCGAACCACGTGCCCTTTCTGGTGACTTCTCACATCGTTGAGGGGTGAAGGATTGGTTAAAACGCAGACTGAAAAAATTCGAGGTCCGACCGGGTTTCGAATCCGCGACACTTCGGTTGCCTGTCGAGCGCTTTACCCCACGATCACCGGGCCTGTTTCCGACTATAAACAAATATCGTAACTGTGTACATTCCCACTGACATGGAAATAAGAACATATCTTCAAATTTTATCCAGGCTTAAGAGTGGCTATGCGCGTTGTACATAGACATGTTAAGATGTTTTTCTTTGTTTTTTTTTTCATCCTATTTATTTTTATTTATTTTTGTTATTGTTCAAATTTACAGTAGCAAATTGATAACCTTTTTTTTATTTTATGAATCGTGATTTCTTATTCAATTTTTTTTAAAGCCAGAGATTTTAAATACCTTTTTAAATCTCCAGAGTCTTCATATGTTTGTATAATGTCTTTTAATCTTTTGTCAAGAACTATTTACCTTTCTTTTGTTTTTGAAGAAGTAGGCCAACGAAATTTTTTTAATTTCAAAAATAGCATTTACTGCCTCCTCCTTCAGCTTTTGCATCAGAAAGTACACGTTTGGGTGTTCCTCATTTATAGAGTTCAGTTTTCTATGCCAGCCTTCGACAGCGTTCTTTGTCGTTAGTTGAAAACATACAAAATTTCCATAGGTATATTAGGATTTACCACTCACTGATCCACCATATATTCTGCAAATGCTGTGATCTTCTCTCCACTGGGCATTTGTTCCATTATTAAAATCAAGCTTCATCGAGAGTGTTATGTGGAAAATTCGTCACTGCAGCAAACAATCTTCCTTCCTCTCCCTGTAGTCTTCCGTTAATCCCAATTCTTGTACCTTCTTCCCTAGACACTGGAAGTGAAAATTACGACAGGAAAGCTGTGTTTCAGGGAATACTGTTTTCACTGCTTTAATTGTAACCATTTCAAAATCTAAAACTGCAGTTTTTGGAGATCACCCATGGCATCTTACTTTTCAATCAAAAAGTCTTTCGTATGAATTTTGACTTTTGTCTGGGAGCAAAGGAAATGTACTTCCGATGTCAATATGGATTGTGTACAGTTATTTGAATTGTTTCGAACAGCTGTCAAATGTTCCATCCATAAGCACAGTTTAATTTTCGCAAAGGATCTTCTCTGCTTCTTCACAAGCAAATACCAGAATTGTCTATCTCCAAAAACCTATTACCTTCAGTTAATTTTAAAAGGTCTTCACTGAGTCGAATTTCCGAACTAGAGCCACAGTTCTGAGTTGTCCCAATAGTTCCTCTTCTCGCCTTACACAATTGAGTTTTGTAGCTGTAGTAATTCGGAATATTTTCAACGAATACTTCAGACTTTGAAATTCCTGCTTAAAAATTTGAGATACAGACACTGTCGTTTCTTTACGAATTCTTTTTCTGCAATTATGCATTCTTTTCTTTATTTTCATATGTTTTGTCAGGTGGACTAGGATGTTGCTTTGGGCAAGGATTTCACCATCTGCGATTTTAGTCGATGTCTGCACATACTCCGTTCGTAATTGACGCACATCCAGTTCGTATTCTTCATTTTTCTTATGAATACGGTAGTGATGACAATCCTTAACAAGACACGGCCTACCTTTAGTTGTTTTATATACAGAGATGTACAATGTAACGAAGCATGTTGGAATTTATTCCCATCTGCTTGCATTACTGAACCTCCAGATACCAATGTTGCATAATAATAGGTACTAATGTAATTATTATCATTTTCTTTTCCAAAACTTTTGTTAATCTTTTTTTCTAACGTGACTAGCGGTAGGTATTTCCTATTATTTGACGTTGGAGAAGTTTGTTAGCAAAATAGTTCATACAAGAGGCGTATTTTTGGAAGTCATGTATTGGGGTAATTAGTATCTCTGGTAAAACAAATTAAATTCTTTTCTCAGAACATTAAAGTAAATATTATTATGTTTTACAAGTAACGTTAGGAAAGTTGTGCCTCATTAGTTTCTGTATAATTAACGTTTATTCCGAAGTAATTGTTTAAAAACCTATTTAAATATACTTGCAAATGAGGCAATGTTAATTTAACAGAGACTAGTATATTAAATTACTCAGTATTATTTACGCTCTCTTTTACTATAGTTAGTTGAATGTAATTGTTAACTTTTCCATTATAATTAATTTAATGTACATAATTAACAATACGTTCTTTTCAGTGGCATTGTTTGGATGATGTAAATAGGATGCTTTCGCACTATGTAAATGAGTCTGATTTCATCTTTGATCTGTGGCACAATCCACGTCATTCTGAACTCTAATCAACTACGTGCCGCGCGGGAGTAGCCGAGCGGTCTGGAGCGCCACGCTGCGGATCCTGAGGCCTCCCACGCGGGGATTCGAATCCCCCCTCGGGCATGGATGTTTGTGCCGTCTTTGTTATTAGGTAGCTTATAAGTAGTTTGTGAGTTTAGGGACTGATGACCCCTTAGTTAAGTCCCATAAGCTTACAAACATTTGAACATTTTGAACTATTATGTAAAAGTTCTTCCGTGTTAGTTGTGCGGAAAGTGTTTCTACCGTTATGATTAAAAGCTAATTCTTCCTAATCGTGCCGCAATAAAAGTATACCTCGAACTTTTGTATTCCACGCACGAACTATGAAAATTTGTATTATTGACGTGTGGAATGTGCGTACTGGGTTGTGGTGACTTATTAATGAGACTTGTGTACTCTGGCCATGAATGGGGACAACTGGACACTAATAATTCATCAAAGTGTCAATGACCTGCAGTTCTATGTGTCGCCTACATTATTTGTAGTGGATTAGCTTTGCTCCATCAAATTTCAGCCAGTCGTGACCGAGAATGCCAATCTACGAGAATTTCAAGAGGCAACGAGTTACGACCCAGTACGCCGCAACAAGATTCTGGACCGAACAATTACGCTGTAGGACCAAGAACGAAGCATTCGGACTGAATTATGTATAAGACAGGAATACAGTTTTTGGTCGCTATTGTTTAACCTTTGCTCTGAAATAATTACGACGGAAATTAAAGATCGAGACTGGTGTAAAAATTCAGTATGCAATTACTTCAATGCTAAGTTTCGTTGATGACATTACAACTCTCAGTGAATGTTAGGAAGAGCTACACGATCTGTTAATTGTAATGGCCCAATCAGCACTGGATACGGATTGAAACAAAGCAGAAAAAACAGGTAATGATAAGTAGCAGAAATTGGAATAGCATTGCATTTAACGTTGTAACTAGGATCCACGAAGTTGATGAAATGGAGAAGTTTTGTTGCCTAGGAAGTACAAACACATGTGGAATGAAGGATATGAAATAATTGTCTTGGTTAAAGACGGTATTCTTGGCCAGAAGACGCATACTAGTAATAAACATCGACTTGTATTTGAGGAAGACGTTTCTGACATGACGTTTGAGGCACTCTATTGTATGGGAGTGTAATTTGGACTAAGAGTAAATCAGAAAAGATGATAATGACAGTGTTTGAGTTGCAATGCTATAAATGAATCTCCAATAAAAATTTCTATATTTGTGGCTGTATTGTCAGCATATAAAACTATTCGACGTTTCGACCTTCCTAGGCGTGCTGAGTCAGTACAGTACCCGAGGAACACCAATTCCAACAGTGACCGATCATTCTGTATGTTTACAATATACAAAACGAAAGCCAGAATAATGCTACTGATGGTGAAAACTGAAGCCGAAGCCTACACTTATGTATATAGCAGAATTTTGAAAATTAGATGTGCTTACAAGATAAGAAACGAGGAGGCTCCCCATAAATAATACAATAGGCGAGGACTTTTGTTAAGTCATCACATATAACTTACTTGGTAGGAGAGAATATGTGGCTACAAGATAATACTCATAAGAACACGTGATGTTTTCTGATGAGTGTTTCAGCCTACAGGCTGATTTTACAATCTGAGGAAGGAACGCGCGCTACAAAGTGCGATAAATATTTTCTACTGTTTTTGTTGTTATCAGACACGAGTTCGTGTTTCATGCAGCATGTAGAAATGTTACGGGATATAAATATTAAAGTGCTGTAAATTGTATTAAAACTATGTGAAGGATAATGTTACTTCTTCAGTTACAGTGTTTTATAATGAGTAAAATTTTGTCTAGCTTTAATCAAATAACGTATGGACGATAAGTCATACTTCATCGGTCTTGCTACATATTGTACCTTGAAATGAATGAAGGTCTTGTACTATGGGACAAATTAACTGAGTTCCTTTAATGTCTCAGCAATTTTCCCTGTCTTTAAACTGAAGCCGGCCGCGGTGGCCGAGGGGACTGAGGCGCTCCAGTCACGGTCTGCACGGCCACTGCGGTCGGGGGTTCGAATCCCCCCTCGGGCATGGATATTTGTGACGTCCTTAGTATTAAGTAGTTCATAGGTAGTTTGTAAGTTTAGGGACTGATGGCCCCGTAGTCGAGTCCCATAAGCTATACAAACATTTGAACATTTTTTTTAAACTGAAAATGTATGTTCCCAATAGCTTCTATTTTTTATAATACTTTCAATTTTCTTCCACTTTCTGGTTATTGGTGCTAGAGTTATAATGAAACACACAGCATTGACAACATGTTCCCGGTTACAACGATTTTCAATTTGAAAAGAAAATTGATTTCTAGGTTCAGAAGCATGTACTTTGCAACAGTTATTCACAATTATTTTTCATAGCAAATCAGTAATTTCAAAAAAAAAAAAAAAAATAAAAAGAAAAAAAAAAGAAAAGAAAAATCAGCACACTTGAATTGAATACTGTCTTTTCAAATTGGAACGAGAAAATGTATTTAACTTCTATTACAGGACTAATTAGAGACAAAAGTCTGTTAACTGTTCCAAGGTACAACACTCTTTCCTTTTAGAGAAAGCTACAGTGTTAAAAGATAAAAACTGTAGGGGGAAACAGATATTGAAATACTCCAACAAACAATTCAGAGCATTGGGTGTAAGCTCTACTCACAGGATCGATTAATGCGTGTACGATCCGTCTTGTCACCAGGGCACAATTGATTGGACCTTATGGACAATTCCAGCGAATCATTTGCACTCTCAGATCATCTACCGCGAAACCTATCGAACAGGTATGGGACACAATCGAGAGGTCAGGTCGTGCACAAAAGACTGCACTGGAAACTGTTTAGCAATTGTGAACGGCTCTTGAGGCAACATGGGTCAATATTCCTGCAGCGGACTCCAAAGACAATTAAGTCGACGGCACAGTAAGTTTCCGCACTTCACGTCCAAATGGTCCGACACTATAGTAGGATGCATACCGTATTGATCTGTATTGTTTCCTGTAATTATGTCACTACATTAATGCACATTGTCGTATAATCTCTCGTAAACCAACTATCACTGCTACCTTTTCTTGTACATTGAGATAGCATACTGAGAGAATAATTTGACAGAGCACTGAAAGACCTAAATCAAAATGAGGCCCCTGTAGTAAATGGCGTACCCTCAGAGCTCCTGAAGTCTCTGGGAGAGCCAGCCATGACAAAACTATTTCATCTTGTGTGCAAGACGTATGAGAGAGACGAAATACCCTCAGACTTCAAGAAAAATGTAGTAATCCTCATTCCAAAGAAAGCAGGCGCAGGCAAGTGTGAAAATTACAGAACCATCTATTTAATAAGTCATGGTTGCAAAATTTTAATATGAATTATTTACCGAAGATTGAAAAATCTGGTAGAAGCTGACCTAGGGGAAGATAAGTTTGGATTTAGGAGAAATGTAGGAACACGAGAAGCAGTACCCTCCTTACGACTTATCTTAGAAGATAAAGGAAAAGGAAACCTATATTTCTCGCTTTTGTAGATTTGTAGAAAGCTTTTGACAATGTTGATTGGAATATACTCTTTCAAGTTCTGAAGTCAGCATGGGTAAAATGTAGACAACGGAAGGTTATTTAGAAATTGTACAAAATCCAGACAGCAGTTATTAGAGTCGAAGCGTATGGCAGGAAAGCAATGGTAGGGAAGGGAATAAGACAGGGCTATAGCCTTTCCTCGCTGTGAAGGAAGGCTAGGAGAAATTTGGAGAGGGCATTAATGATGAGTGTGAAGAACGAAAGACATTGCGTTTTTCTGATGACAGCAAAGGACCTGGAAGAGCATGGACACTGTCTTGACAGGAGCGTGTATGATGAACATCATGAAGAGCATAACATGGGTTATGCAATGCAGGCGATGCTGAAGGCAATAAAGGTAGATATTAGTTTTGTTACTTGAGCAGTACAATAACAAACCAGTATGATGGTACCAATTCAGAGGATATAAAATGCAGAATGGCAATGGGAAGAAAAGCGTTTGTGAAGAAGAGAAATTTGTTAATTTAAGCGTAAGGAACTCTTCTCTGAAGCCATTTGTGTGGTGTACTGCCACGTACAGGAGTGAAAAAGAGACGATAAACAGTTCAGATAGAAAGAAAGGAAGATGTTAGATGTTTTTGAAATGTGGTGTTACAGAAGAATGCTGAATATGAGGTGAGCAGATCGCGTGACTAATTAGGAGGTACTTCTGGCATACCTTGACTAAATTAAGGGATTTATTGGTAGGACACTTTCTTAGACATCCAGAAATCGTAAATTTAGCATTTTAGGGAAATTTTTGGGGTAAAAATCGCAGAGGGAGACCAAGAGACGAATACAGTAAGCAGATTGAAATGCATGTAGGTTGCCGTTCTTATGGGGAGATGGATAGGCTCGCTCAGAATACAGTAGGGTGGAGGACTGCATCAAATAAGTCTCCGTACTGAATACCACAACAACATATACTACACATAGAATACGGACCAATAATGAATAATAGATGGTGCGTCGTCTGTACATTCGTACATGTCCGAAAGGACAGACACCAGACATGGTACTCAGCCGCTATGAGAATGTGTTTAATGAGAGAAAGGAAGAGTCCAGGAGAAGGATTGACATTTCTTGCGGAGGGACATATAACGAAACCAATGTTGTATTGTTGGACGTGTCCAAAGGAACAGACAGGACGCATGGGCCGCAGCAACTACGCAAATGTACTGAATACGAGGAAGGAGGAGATTTCTCGTCTATCTAAACCGTCTGTTTGATGACAGCAGACGACTGTCCCTGGATCACCACGCGCTGCTACATCAGATAAGTTTTTTCAAGATGTGGGTGTAGCAACAACACATTATTAACGCCTCCTTGATTCATTACCAAGGCATGTAGCATCGGTTATAACCAGCAATGGCGACAGTACTCAGTGCTGATTTCATCATATTCCTCAGTTCACATTGGGATGTATTATGAACCGTGTGATTGTTATACAATGTGCTATCTGCCAAATAAATTTGACCGTGATATTTGCAGATCTTCTTGGTGTTGCGTATATGTATTTAAACGCGTTGACATTCAAATGTTCGAATCTTTGTAGACTTATGGAACAAAATTGCTGAGGTCTCGGTCCCTAGACGTACAAACTACTTAAACTAACTTATGCTAAGAAGAATAGACACACACACACACACACACACACACACACACACACACACACATTCATACCCGAGAGAGGACTCGAACCTCCGACGAGGAGCGGTCGTCAATCCTTTAGCAAAGGATTTAGTTCATTTCTTCGCCGCAGATGTAATATCGTTCGATCTCTTGCGGGATTTCCGGTGCGGCGAGTATAAGAGGCCATGGGTGACAGAGCGCGCTACTAGCGCTTGCATTTATAGCGGACTTTCGATGCAGCGCGAAGTCCCAATGGTATGGAAAAGTAAAAAAAAAAAAAAAAAAAAAAAAAAAAAAAAAAAAAAAAAAAAAAAAAAAAAAAAAAGCCGCAGTTGATTCCTGAAAAAGATAAAAGAACGAGATCGCATAATTACAGGCCAATATCAGTTTGCTGTAGAATTCTTGAACACATCCTCACTTTGAGTGTAGTAAATTTCCTTGAGACGAAAGACCTTTTGGCCATTCACCAATCACCATGCATCGCTCCTGTGAAACTAAGCTTGCTCTTGTTCAAATGTTCAAATGTTTGTAAATCTATCGAACCAAACTGCGTGGTCATCAGTCCGTAGCTTACAAACTACTTAATCTAAGGACAAACACACACACCCATGCTCCAGAGAGGAACCTCCGGCGGCGAGCAACCGCGCGGTCCGCTGCGAGGCGCCTTGGACCGCTAGGCTACTCCACCACGGCCTTACTCTTGTCTAAAGTGACATATTGTGAGCCATGAATGAAGAGCTACAGACAGAATTCATATTTCTTGATTTCCGAAAAGCGTTGCAGACTGCTAACGAAGGTTCAAGCATGTGGTATAGGTTCCCATATATGTAAGTGGCTCGTAGACTTTGTAAGTACTCAGTATGTTGTCCTCGGTGGCGAGTATTCATCAGACATGATGCATCACAGAAGTGTGATAGATCATTATTATTGTCTATCTATATAAATGATCTGAGGGACAGAGTGAGTAGCAATCTGCGACCGTTTCTGTTTATGCTGTAGCCTACTGGGAGGTGACGTAAGTGAATGATTGTAGTACGATGCCAAATGAGTCAGACAAAACTGCTGGTTTGTTCGAATACAGAATTAGTAGGGTGCTGCTTCACTCGAACGCGTAGTTTAAATATCTAGGCGTAACGTTGGAAAACTACATGAAATGGAATCAACATTCAAGGATAGTCGCGGGAAATGCGGATGTTCGGCTTATTGGGAGAATTTTGGGAAGATGTACTTCATCCGTAAAGGAGACCGCGTATAAAACGCTTGTATGACCCAGTTATGAGTATTACTCAAGTGGCCCAGTGCATCGTTTTAAAGGAAGACGTGAAAGTAATTCACAGGCGGACTTCTACGTTTGTTAGTGGTAGGTTCTATCAATGCGGGAGTGTTACAGGGAAGGCAATCTTATTTTAGAGAAATATTGTTGAGGAAATTTAGAGAGCCGGAATCTGACTCTGACAGCAGAAAGAATGTACTGCTGCCAACTTACATTTCACTAAAGACCGCCGGCCACGGTGGCCTAGGGGACTGAGGCGCTCCAGTCACGGTCTGCACGGCCACTACGGTCGGGGGTTCGAATCCCCCCTCGGGCATGGATGTTTGTGCCGTCCTTAGAATTAGTTAGTTCATAGGTAGTTTAGGGACTGATGACCCCGTAGTTAAATCCCATAAGCTATACAAACATTTGAACATTTTTTTGAACTAAAGACCACAAAGATAAGATAAATTAGGGCTCGCTACACGAAACCCCCTCGTGGTCTAAAGCGTTTTAGCTACGGACTGGGCGGCCGTTCCCGCCGGAGGTTCGATTCCTCTCGCGGGTATATATATATATATATATATATATATATATATATATATATATATGTGTGTGTGTGTGTGTGTGTGTGTGTGTGTGTGTGTGTGTGTGGTCCTTAGTGTAAATTTAAGTAGTTTGTAAGTCTAGGGACTAATGACTATAGCAGCTTGGTCCAAGAGGTTTACAAACATTTGAATTAGGGCTCGAACGAGGCGTGCAGCTTTTGGTTTTGCCCTCGTTCTAGCTGGGACAGGAATAAAAAGCAAATGACCAGCTACACGTGCCTTACGTTCGATTGCGGAGTATGTCTGTAGATGCATATGTAGATTTGGGGCGAACGGGAGGCGTGCTTAGAAGGCTGAGGCAGCCGCATTAAGTGGGAAATCTAGGTTCTAGTCCAGACGCATAGATTTGCTGTCCAGAGTTGGATCCTTATCAAGTGGATTTGACGGAGGACATCGAAAGAGTCCAAAGAAGGGCTGCTCGTTTTGTATTGTCACGATACAGGGGATACAGCATTACGGAAATGATATAGGATCTGGGATGGGCGCTTGTCGCTGCGGCGTGCGCTACTTACGAAACTCCAATCGCCTACATTCTCCTCCGAATGCGAAAATATATTGTTGACTCCCACTTACATAGATAGAAATGATCATCAGAATAAAATACTGTGTTCTGGAGAGGATTGTGAGAATTTGGAGTTCGGAACTTGAAAATCAAGGAATTAGCCAAATCTGTCTAGGAAGAAAATCGGGAGGCTTTCGATGATGATTTTGCAGTGCTTTCAGAGAACTTAGAAGAATCGGCAATACAGATCAGTCTACTAGAAGGATCGCATGCAAGGTAGGACTTAGGATCTGTAGAGAGAAGACCAAATTCATGACAAACATGGACAACGATTCCTTGAAACAGAGATTGGACGGATTGAGTCAAAAATTGAAATATCTCGGTGAAACCATACAAGAGAACGGACTGGAGAAAGTTGTTGAAAGGGTTCGGATGTAAAAAATGGAGAGTGCTTACGGATTAACTAAAAACATTTACAATAAAAAGTTTCTTTTCTTAGAGTTACCAAATAAAGTGGTAAAAACAGAAGTGCCTGCATGCCAGCGAATGTCTCTCAATGACTTACAAGTTCTAAAAGCTGGAGATACTGTAAACAAGAATATCACGGAAAATCATGGGTCCAATCCGGGATGAAACTTGTCAGAAACTTCTCACCAACAATGAAATCCACAAAAGGGTGCATACAAACTTAGAGACCATGAAAAGGAGGAGGTTATCATTTCTAAAACACATGTAGAGAATGGGTAAAATCAGACTAACCAATAGGATATTCGACTATCTGTGGAAAAAGAAGACGACGACGACGTGGATGAACCCCTCAAAGCGCGTCGCTGCCTTCTTCCTGACATCACCTGCAGCGTGACACCACTGCGCATGTCCCACCAGTGCTGTAAATGCTGTATCTAATGTGGTGGTAGAACAAACATTCTGTAGAAAAAATAACGTGGAAACTTAAAGGGATAAGGCTAAATCACTTTAGCCACAAAGAATTTTAATCAAGCTATAAAAATTAATTGCTTACAAGATTTTTTGAGGCAGAGATCTCAATCCTTTGCACAATACCCAATGCATCAGGAAACATTAAAACTCGCCTTCCTCATTATATCCACCCATAAAAAATTCACAGATCTTTATCTTCAATCAGCCCAGTTAATGCGCACAACTTTCGAAAATCGGCACGCACACGAAGACAGACGTCCATAAAATTGTAGCCCATACAAAAAATCAACATGAAGGTAAGGAATGTATGACACTGTCATCTAGTGGTCGTCCTTCAAACTGCATCGTCAGAAGTACGGACGGTATATAATGTCGCACACACTGAGCGATTGGTCGGCAGCAGACGACATATGCCGTCGCACACGCTTGATGCGTTAAGGAAGCTCGTAAAGATCTGGAAGGTTCGACATTGCGGAAGTTCAGATGTTAGAGATACGTTTCGGACAGTGATTCAAAATTTGGAAGGATTTCAAGTCGAAAGAACTAAAAAGACTGGAAGACCCTGGGCGGATGAACAGAATCAACAGCACAGCGTCCATATGAAGGAACTACAAAAGAAAGTGCATACACTAAGCTTGTCCATCCATTTTTGGAGTATTGCAGCCCAGTGTGGGATCCTTATCAGGTGGGTTTAGCGGAGGACATCGAGAGAAGGGCAGCTCGTTTCGTATTGTCACTATACAGGGGAGACAGCGTTACGGAAATGATACAGGATATGGGATGGGAATCATTATAACAACGGCGCTTATCGTTGCGGCGTGGGCTACTTGCGAAACTCCAAACGCCAACATTCTCCTCCGAATGCGAAAATATATTGTAGACTCCCACTTACATAGGTAGAAATGATCATCAGAATAAAATACGAGAAATCAGAGCTCTAACAGAGAGATTCAGGTGTTCTATTTTCCGGCGAGCTATTCGAGAATGGAATGGAAGATAAATAGTATAACGGTGGTTCGATGAACCCTCTGCCAGGCATTTAAATGTGATTTGCAGAGTATCCCATGTAGATGTAGAAGGCGTAGTGGAGCAAGAGGAAACTTCAGACAACGAGAAAGGAATTGTAGCATATCTTTTTATTTATGATTAATTTCGAATTAATGCAGAAACCATCCAAAATCTGCGGCTTGTTGAGCAAGCAATGGTGAGATGTATCTTTGGTATTACCAGGAGACAAAGAAGTTCAAAGAATGAAACTTCCTGGCAGATTAAAATTGTGTGCCGGAACCGGCCGGTTCCGACACACAATTTTAATCTGCCAGGAAGTTTCATATCAACGCACACTCCGCTGCAGAGTGAAAATTTCATTCAAGTTAAAATAATGTTCAAATGTCTGTTATGATACCTAACTGCTGTGGTCGTCGGTCCCTAAACTTACAAACTACTTAAACTAACTTATCCTAAGAACTGTTATATATTGTTATATAGACTTCACATAGAAAAACGCCTAGATCGCATATTTTACTTCATACTTTATTACGTGACTAGTTTCGACAACAAGTTGTCATTTTCAAACGTAAAATTAAAATTTCACAGTTGTGTTCATGCTCTCGTAGTACACAGTTGTAATTTGTATGTGTGCTGGCTAACATTCCATCCGCCAAATGAAAGGCCGATTTGCTCACATTGGTTGTCTGCAATTACTGCAGGTGACATCAACAATATGGCACTATGTACTCCGCAGTCGTTGTCTACTTTTAACTGATTGTACTATCCTGCGTTATATGTTATCTATATGTTAATGTTCCAAGCACTTCAGTGGTACCCCAGTAACCAGCATACAGGTGGAGTATTTTATGTTTGTACACCAGATGAATGTGCCTTCGAAAGTTTTTATACAGATTTATAATTTTAATTTTACTCTTGAAAATGACAACTGGTTGTTGAAATTAGTCACGTAATAAATTATGAAGTACAATATGCGATCTAGGTGTTCTTCTATGTGAAGTCTGTATAACATTTACAGATCGCTGCTCCTACTCGACTAGCACTCAGAAACTGACAGCTAAATTATTCCAAAATATGTTTGCAGCCTATTTCACACTTTAAGAAATATTGTTGTTCCTGATTATATTTCATATCACAATAAGTTGGGAAAAGACGACCGGAAAACACGACCTACGCGTTAAGTTATTACGCGTTGTTTCTCTTATTGCCGTAAGCCGCAATCGTTGCTGGTAGCAGGAAGTTCGATTCCACTGCAGCTGTTGCAGGAGATGAATGTGTGGGTCAAAGTTTCCTTCGGCAGGTGTAAACTACGCGGAACTGGCAGAAGGCGTTTAGCGAAGAGACCGTAAGTAAACCTGCTAGCAGCGCAGTGGAACGGCCAGCGAGATCAGCTACACTGAGAGTTTGTTTCCCTGTCGGAAGTCAGAGAGCATTATATTAAAGACTTTCACACGACTTTTTAACGTAGCAAATATGCGACTTTTATGCAATCCAAAGATGAGTGAAAATTTTATGTTGGTAGCATGTTATATGTTAACTTTTTATGAATGGTTAAGTATGAAAATAATTCGCTTGTGTCATTTAAGGAAGAAAGGGAGATTATAATTCAACGTTCCGTTGACAGTGCGGCAATTAGAGACACTACAACTTGGCGCCTTCCACGACAGCATCGGAGGAGTACCATGGTTTTACATTACATACATCTTATTACATGCCCTGCGTTTGGACCAGACTACAATCTTTTTACATTTAAAACAATAAACATTACCATCAAAATAGTGCTCAATTAAGATGAACAAACATTATTTTTAACTCTACAAATATTCCAAATAAGATAACACACACACCACATTTCACGAGAATAATTCAAGGTTGATATCTAAATCAAAAATGTTCAAATGTTTGTATAGCTTATGGGACTTAACTACGGGGTCATCAGTCCCTAAACTTACAAACTACTTATGAACTAGCTAATCCTAAGGACGGCACAAATATCCATGCCCGAGGGGGGATTCGAACCCTCGACCGTAGTGGCCGTGCAGACCGTGACTGGAGCGCCTCAGTCCCCTCGGTCAGCGCGGCCGGCGGTTGATATCTAAAATTTTATATGTTGATTACAGCAAAAAACATTTGGTATTAAATAGTTCGAAAAATTATTGGGTATATACATTAAAGTTACAGCAATGTTTCAGCCCACCTTCTGAACCTCACCTCCCTCTCTCCGTTCATCTCATACTCCCGTCACCTGACTGTGCATTACCTGCTCTCTCCTCTTTGTCTATATTTGACTGAATGTTCAGACGAATATCATGTAAAAATGCGAACTAAACCGATCGAGTAATTATCCACATTTGTGGTGAATACTCTTCCAGTATATACAGGGTTTCAGATATTCTCGTTACAAACTTTGAGCACTTGCAGATGGGGGAATGAAAACATAATATTTTGATAAATAAACTATGTCCGAATGTCATCCATTGACGCTATGAGCAATTCTTTGCTTTTTGACACCGTGAATCAAATAAGGACTATTGCAAGTTCTTTGCTTTTCATATTTTAGAGCGAAGTAATATGGACCAAAACAAGAACAAAATGTCTAGGATACATGGGCTCTAAAGTGTTTTCAGCAACGTTTTCATACTCGGTTGTCTAGTGTTTACACGTCTCTTCTTCCGGTCAAGTGCGTGTAACTCTTACGGTATTCGTTAGTTGTTATAGTGCGGGCCGTGCCCCAAAATTGAAGAAGAGAGCTGGGGAAAACCCACCCCCACCCTCTGGGGTTCTGCACCAAAATTCAAGATGGCGTCGATTTGGGGGCCTACCGCTCCGTCACGTCGAGACCTGCCCGGCTGCCACCCCCAGCAGTCACAGAAGGTCGCGTAATTGTGATCCGCCGGCCCCCGACTTTTTATTCCTAATTTGCATATCTAATTAATTGCAATAATCTATGCTTATATTAACGATTTCCGAACTTGTCCACCTGTTCAATTTCCCAGCCACCTGTCGGTAAATTCAATTTTTTTCGGCGAACGCTATTGACAATATCCCAATTATTTTTGGGGGGAAAATCTTTTTAGCCCCAGCACTGGACGGCAGCACCACAGCCCGTCCCCTAATACAGAACTGGCGGGAAACTTAGTCTCTTCCCAGAGCCACCCTGTACGTATTGATTTGACTGTACAGAGAATTACCATAAGAAATATAGTTTTATTTATAACAAGACTTACAACATAATAATTTCTCAGGGCCAATTTGACTGGGCGTGGACACGTCTGAGATGTGAACAAGGAAGGGGAAGGTAATTTCTTATCTCCCGAATATTGATACGACGTGTCATCAGGCAATGGATGGGCGTGGCGCATTGTGTCAGCGTGTCGGCGGTGGAGGCGGTCGCGGTAGCAAAGCACATGCCTGCCCTCCTCTGCGCTCCTCGGTTCTGCAGATGTGTGGCACAGTGCGACCCCCGAGCGGAGGTGTCAGGGACTGTGTTTGCCTAGGTGGGAGCTGCCAGCATGTCTTCTCGCTTCTCCAGCGACGGACCTAGTTGAGCCGGATCTAAGTACGAGATCGATCAATCGTTTTGCCGTAGGACTTTGCCTTCTCTCGTGGTGTTGTTATCTTTGCCGGGAGGGGGCGCGGTGCACGGTCGGCCTGGCGAGTGGTGCGAGGTGACAATGTGTGTGTGTGTGTGTGTGTGTGCGGACGGACTGATGTGAAGATTGACGTCACGCCCGTCGTGTCGAGGCCTCTCCTCTTTATATTCAGTGCGGCTGATGGGGTCACGAGCTGATGTTTGTTCCTTCCAACACCGCAGTCGTATCACGCTCCTGCATTGTGTACGAATTACGCAGAGAGAGAGAGAGAGAGACCTCAGGCACACGAGGTACTGGCTGTGTTGAGTGGGGAGAGACATTCCGCTTTGTGCATGGAAATTGACGCAGACTGACGGTGAGATTCCTGGTATTTGCACTCCGGTGGTTGTGCTGTCCATCACCCCACGACCAGCGTGTTAACTGTTGTTGCTCGTATACTCCGTAGCCGGGTGGCGATCGTGTTTTTATCTTGTTTGCGTTCCGTGCACGGCCCAGTACCCTGACTGACATTAGAATTAGTGGCCGTATTAAGAGACCCGTGTCAAGTTCACTGTACTTGAACCTATGGGTGGACGCCTTGTGCAAAGTTCATTGTATGTTTGCTAGAGTCTAGTGGGCGTGTACATTCAGACTTTGCCAAGTGTTTGTACAAGTTCTTTAGTTATTATGCTCACGTCAATTAAATTCTCGGAGGTGTCCGTTCTGACGCTGATTCCGTCTTGTCAATGAGCCTAAGTGTGGACAGTTCGTATTTTCTTCGAATTTATTAATTTACTTATTTAATAATTTATTTATTGATTTTTTAACTTGTGCTTGGTACTACCGATGTTATTGGTTTCCTTTGGAGTAAATCTCTGCTGGGTGTTCTGAACTGCACCTGCACCCATTAAGATTTACTGATCATTAATTTATATTGGAGTTATAAAGCCTGAGCTGTTGCACCCAGGCGACGTGTATGCCTTTGGTTCACTAACCTTCTATATTTAGGTTTCCTTATTACAAGGGTGTGAGTTTGCATGTATAGTTATGTTGTTCTGTTTAAATTTGTGCTTAAGGACGGGACCATTACCCTAGAGTTGTTTCAAGAATTTTAACTTGTTACTTATTCATTGATGGTTTCTGTTCAAATGTTTGTAGAACTTATGGGACTTAACTACGGGGTCATCAGTCCCTAAGCTTACAAACTACTTATGAACTAGCTAAGACTAAGGACGGCACAAATATCCATGCCCGAGGGGAGATTCGAACCCCCGACCGTAGTGGCCGTGCAGACCGTGACTGGAGCGCCACAGTCCCCTCGGCCACCGCGGCCGGCGTGGTTTCTGTATTTTATGAGGAATGTTTCATTACAATATCAGTTAATATTGTCAAACGCCCAGGAATACTGCCTACTATTAATGATTTGGTGTGATTTAAGGTGCATGTATGTATTATAAGTGTGATAAATGTGTTTATGGTTCCACACATCGAATCACGTGCAAGGTTTAAAGGACCGCCCCTTCCTTATCCTCTTTAGTGACGTAAGCTTTGCTATTGTCCGCATCACTAGTGTCTTCTTCGGCGGTGTCTCCTGAACTCCATTCCCCATCCTGCTACAGCTTCTCCTGGAATTTTACGTTTTTGGCTCTGTGATTGATGGATTGGTTTTACAATTTCATTCAACTGCTGATCGCTGTGTCCACGACCACGCCTCTAAGTCAGCAGTGGAAATTTTCTGTGGGCTGAGACTTGCAAACCGCCATTTTTCTCACAAGCGTGTTGTTTTTCAGCTTCTGCATTCCTTCTTGGCTGGAAAAACAGTTCTTTGTGGCAGCTGTCTGTGTTAGGCCTGTCTGGTATGTCACTGATCAAGGCCTTTCTCTCTCGCCAGAAACATTATTCTGCTGGAACCACTTTACCTATACTGCAACCAGGCTCTCTCTCACTCACACACCCATGCACTTCAGGGTTTGGTAGTCTTCTTCCTACCTACAGGGGTAGGGGTCCACGGTTAACCTGCGATTCCGTCGCTTTTTTGGAAACGACTCCTTGGTATCTGCGGCAAGGGCTTTCTCTGCGTGTCCATTTCGTTGTAAGGGCGTCTCTTCCCTGTGTCTGCTGTCGTCATGTTTGCCATTCATCTGCACGCTCTTGATTAAGTTAGACTGGTTTCGCTGTGTCCATTCTTACGAGAGAGCCCCGGTAATTCGTCAGGCTGCCCCCTGGAGTGGGAGAAGCGCCGCGGCGGCCGGTGGCGAAGGCGAAAGTTGGGGTGCCTCCTGCTGGCCCCGTCTCCTCCCCCAGCCCAGCCCAGCTGGCGTGGCCTGCTCGAATGCTTCCATCGGCAAAGTAGGTGAACAAAAGCGTTCCTGGACGAGATATTACAAGTGACACATATAAAAAAGTAGGGAATTATGCACGTGAGGTCCTTATCAAAATATATACTCTCTCTGTTCTGTACGAGACCTAGAAATTAATAATGGGAATTTTCGAAAACCGTTTATATTTAGAAAATATACAGCTGATCTCCTTCCAAATGTTCTTCATTGTTTGGTTTAAAAATTTGTAATAATTCGGTAAAAGCGTTTCCAACTTTGTATATTCGCCTACATATATACTTTTATGCCTTTTATTATACCATCAAACGGATTTTTTAATCAAAACATGTGAAATAGAAATATCATAAAAATAACTGAATTCAATAACAAGTCTTTTTATCAGAGGGTTGCAATATTCACTGATCAAATATTAAATAACCCATTGGCTAATTTTTTTGATCTCTCAGAGGCCATTCATTATGTTAATTCTCGGAATTCTTCTAGATGAGCTTAATCATTACGGTTTGAGTGGGGCAGTACACAAATGGTTTAATGCAGAAAGTTGAAATAAGTGGTTCATGTAATGTCAAAACATCAGCTGATTCCTCAAACTAGGGGGGGGGGGGGGGGCTATCCAGAATGGAGTCTCGCAAAGTTCGGACTTAGGTCCTGCCGCGGTGGAGTAGCCGAGCGGTCTGAAGCGTCTCGCTGCGGAGCGCGCGGTTGCTCGCCGTGGTGGTTCGAGTCCCCCCTGGGGCATGGGTGTGTGTGTTTGTCCGTAGGTTAGTTTACCTAGGTTTAAGTAGTTTGTAAGCTACGGACTGATGACCACGCAGTTTGGTCCGATAGATTTACAAACATTTGAACATTTCTTAGGTCCTTTACTGCTCCTGATATACATAAATGCCTTGTCATTCTGCATTGATGAAGATGCAAAGTTATTTCTTTTTGTTGATGGTACAAGTATAGTAATCAGATCCAGAAAAAAACGAGAACTAAGTGATGTAAATAATGTTTTGCACAAAATTATTAAGTGGTTCTCAGCAAACGGGCTCTCATTAAATTTTGATAAAACACAGTATATACAGTTCGTACAGTAAATGGAAAAAACTCTAGTAATAAATATAGATTTTGAACAGAAGTCTGTAGCTAAGGAAAATTTTCAAAATTTTTGGTGTATGCACTGATGAGAAATTAAACTGGAAGCAATATATTGATGGTCTGCTGAAACGTTTTAGAAAATGTTTGTATAGCTTATGGGACTTAACTACGGGGTCATTAGTCCCTAAACTTACAAACTACTTATGAACTAGCTAATACTAAGGACGGCACAAATATCCATGCCCGAGGGGGGATTCGAACCCCCGACCGCAGTGGCCGTGCAGACCGTAACTGGAGCGCCTCAGTCCCCTCGGCCACCGCGCCCGGCGAAACGTTTTAGTTCAACTATGTATGCTATTAGGGTTATTGCAAATTTTGGCTGTAAGAATCTCAGTAAATTATCTTACTATACCTATTGGGGTAATCCATTATTGAGTAAAAACGTATTCATTGCAAAAAAGCGTGTAATCAGAATATTTGTGGGACCCAACCAAGGTCATCCTGCAGACATCTATTTCAGGATTTAGGTATCCTCACAGTAACTTCACGGTATATATATTCACTTATGAAATTTGTTATTAATATTGCAATGCAATTCAAAAGTAATAGCAGTGTGCATTGCTATAACACCAGGAAAAAGGATGATCTGCACTGTGCAGGGTTAAATGAGACTTTGTCACAGGAAGGGGTGAATTATGCTTCCACAAAAGTCTTCAGTCACCTACCAAACAGGATCAAAAGCCTGACAGTTAGCCAACTAGCATTTAAAAATAAATTAAAAGGATTTCTGAATGACAACTCCTTCTACTCATTGGATGAATTTTTAGATATAAATTAGTAAATCTAAAAAAATAAAACATAAAAAATAAAAATAAAATAATAATAAATAAAAATAAAAGGTAAATAAAAATTGTGTCATGTAATTATTGTGTAATCTTGTACAGACACCGTTTATTAATTTGGCACATTTCACATTATAACTAAGTGTCGTATACATGATCTATGGAACAAGTATTACAATCTAATATATTGCATCTCGCAAGGGGTCACTCTTCAGCTTGCGCCGGCCCTGGCTACGGTACAACGCTAGAGAAAACAGCACCGTCTCTTACAGTGGGTGATGCCACAGCGGCTTATCGCGTTGGGTCTTGATCAATCGCACAAAACATTCTGACTGACCATTAGATGCAGGTGAAACATGGCCGTACGGATAAGGGAAGTCCCATGGGTAGTATAAAATTACTTAAGCTTGGCAGAAGTAAGTGTGAGTCCCTTAATAGCTCCTGGAGAATTTGGCCGCCATGAGTAAAACATACGGGTACCCTGACCCAGGTCTATCAGAATGAGCCACTGAAATCCGTGAATTGACCATTCGAAATCCACATGTAGACGTTCCCATGGACCAGCTGCGTCCTACCAACAAAAATACAGCTATGGGGGTGCTGCCTGGCATATTTGGGACGTGGTGCAGGAAGACACGAGGTGGGCAATGTCTTCACCTAAACCGGGCCAATATAAGTGTCTGCGCACCAGCTGTTTGGTGACGACGATTCCCCAATGACTGGCGTGGATGCGACTGAATCACTACGCTGGAGGATAACGCCACTGTGGTCAAAAATACTGTGACTGTATTACCGAAAATGCCGGACACTATGCCGGCTGTTCGGCCAGCCTAGAGTTATTTAGCATCAGTCAACTTGCAGTGTTGGATCTTGTGTGGTTGCCTGCCACACCGCGTTGGTGTGCAATGGAATACCCTACATAGCTGCGCCCATGTCCGATTCCATATGGCAGGAAACTAAAAATGAAGTGTCTAATTCACAGTCCACTCTGACGGGCTGTCAAGAAAGGAAACTGGCATTCGCACGCCTGTCGGAGGCACTATAGACAATATCAGAGTTGAATGCCACCAGGAAGAATGCCCAACACTGCAGCCACTCCACTGTCTGGGTGGGAACGGCGGCTCCAAGTTGAAATAAAAAACCAGGAGTCTGTGGTCAGTCTGTAGTGCGAAATGACGACCAAAACGTAATGGTAAAATTTGTTTGGAGTAAACCCATCGCCAAGGCTTCCTTTTCAATTTTACTATATCTGATTTGAACGTCAGCTTTTTTTCGGATACAAAGGCCACCAGCCTCTCTACATCTTCATCAATTGTGAGAGGACTGTACCCAACTCATAGTCAGAGGTTTTGGCAGTGACGTTAACAGGCAGAGAAGCATCATAATCGGCCAGACAAGGAGGTTGGAGGAGAGCGGACTCGAATCTTGTGACAGCCTGAACGCACGACGCATCCAGGTCCAAAGCAGACCATTCCGCAATAATGTGGTAAGGGGTGCAGATAGCTGAGTGGCGTGGGGGTATAAAACGACAATAATAATTTATGTAACCCAGAAAGGATCGCAATTGTTGCACTTGGTGGGAGGAGGCAGGGTCTGAATCATCCCAACATAATCCTTGATGATTTGGCAGCTATGGGCATTGAGCTGTGATGGCTACTGGTTTTGATCCTGTTCGAGGTCGTGCTGTAGTTAGCAGTGAGTTGTCTGCTTTGTTTGTTTCGTTGATGAAACTTTCGTTTTAAAATATCTCTTCCTCTTTGTTTCACCTACATCTACTTGTGACTCCCAGTTAGGTCACATTCCTTTATGACAAACTTCTTGCAACGATCCGTTTTACAGCACTTTCTATGGTTACTGTTTGCACACGTAAAGTGCCATCGCTTGTTAGTATCGATCGCGGTTTCACCTGCTACCACTAAGGGCTTGTTTGTTGCTGCCAATGCTCGTCTTTTCACAAGTGCACCCTGATAAGTGCCCGCCTTGCTCAGTGCAGGGAGACAGTCGTGGCAACTGGAGAAACATGTTAGCAAATGACTGTGGGACACCTCACACTGCCACATGCCAAAATATTCGGTTCTGTACAGGCCGTTGTGTTTCTTTGGCTATCTCATGTGTGCATTTACTTACTGCAGTCAGACTTCCGTTTCTGAATCTGTAATTGTAGGAGCTGGCTACCATCCCATATATGGTTGTTCTAAATGTCTGTTATCTGTTGGTGTTTAATGGTCATTGCGGCTTACCACCTGCAGTGTTTTACTACCTTTCTTGTCTTAAATATTGTATCCTTAGAGCAGGTGTCCTCAGAACATAGCCAGGGTTGTCCTTAAAAAGTTGTGTCACAGTGCAAGTTAACAAAAATATATTATGTTTTATTACATGTTTGTAAGTGTGTAGATAAAGATATTACCCAACATGATGAGGTCTTACATACTTCAGCGGTCTAAAATTTGGAAAGGCATTATGTTGATTATTCTGTAGGGTCTTGCTGCTGCTTATCTTTCTTCTGGGCCTTTAGCGTATCTATCTACTATGTGTGTTTTGAAACTGTATTAAGTTTTTAAAGCCGCGGTGGAGTAGCCGAGCGGTCTAATGCGTCTCCCTGCGGAGCGCGCGGTTGCTCTCCGTGGAGGTTCGAGTCCTCCTTAGGGCATGTGTGTGTGTGTGTTGTCCTTAGGTTAGTTAACCTAGGTTTAAGTAGTTTGTAAGCTAAGGACTGATGACCACGCAGTTTGGGCCGATAGATTTCCAAACATTGGAACATTTTTGAAGTTTTTAAACTAAGGTTCAGGTTCACGCCTTTAAGAAAATGAGAAGTGGTTAACTTACAGGGGCATTACCATATTAAATATATTATTCTGTTATAACTATTTTGAGTATTCTGTAGTGGCTTGCTGTTGCTTATTTAAAAATTGTTGGCGACCTTTTAAAAATCTATTCATTATTTGTATTTTGAAATTGCAAACCTAAACTTGAAGCTTGCTCTTTAAGGAAGTTAAAAGTGATTTGTCGGTTTAAACTGTGGTTAACTTATCAGAACTTTGCCTCCTTATGTTAGCGAAATGTTTCATTTTTAACTATTGTGAGTATTCTGTTGTTTAAAAGAAGCAATCGAACTATTGTGAGTGTTCTGTTTTTTAAAAGAAGCAATCGAACTTTTTAAGGATCTATTCATTATTTTAATTTTGAAAATGTAAACCGAAACTTGAAGCCTAACTGCCAGGGTATTGGTGTTTTAAGATTCCTTTAAACTATATTGACTGTTCCACAAAATCAGTTTTTCAGTCGCTGTTGAGTTTGAAATTGGAATCGTAAAGACTATTCATTTTAGTAAATTGTTGCTTAAGTACCAATCTATTTTATTGACTTCCACCCTCCCCTCACGCCTTCAACATCCGCATTCCTCTTTGTTAAATCTGAGGACTCAGGCAACAATTGTGAAACCGAAATAACTAACCTCAAGTGCAAAAAATTGGCACTCTTCTTTTCTACAATCCAAGTTAACATTGGCGAAGACCTTAAGCCACAACCCTGTGGCGGCCGATCAGGAAAGGCAAGGGAGGTCGGACCTCCTCACTTACCTGTAGTAGAAGTCGTAGTAGTATTAGTGCTTCCAATAATTTTTACTATAAACCTTTAAGTACTTTTTCTTTGGTTATTTCTTGTAAACTGCCAGCACTATACACAGCCATTCAATCTGCACAGAGGCGTGAAGCGTATGGCGAGCATCAAGTAGCAGACCCCCTCTGGCGGGATTGTGGAGAGGCTATAGGGATGCTAAGGGAGGCCAGCAAGTGCGGGCCTCCTGAAACACTTGGTTTCCATGGTAACCACTGAAGCACGAGTGAGCGCAGTGCTATGGCCGGCTAACAGAGGCACGAAAACCACACTGCCTCCGCTTACAGTTTCTTTTGTGTGCAGGTAGGCAGGCGGGTTGATACCACATGACGCTTTAGCCAATAGCGCCATTCCGCCACTGCTGCCCACGTTGCAGAGTCTACTCTGAATGTGTAGAATTGCTTTCTTCTCCAGTGTACGTGTGTTGACACTTATATTGTATGTGAAGTGTTTGTTGTGGATGATGGCTCACAAACACGCCAAATGTTGCAGAAACAAGTAACAGTTATAGTGTTCTGAGTGTGTAACTTCTTCAGAATAAAGTGAAGTGAATGGGTCTATTTAAACCATTGATAGCCGGCCGCGGTGGCCGAGGGGACTAAGGCGCTCCAGTCACGGTCTGCACGGCTACTACGGTCGGGGGTTCGAATCCCCCCTCGGGCATGGATATTTGTGCCGTCCTAGTTCGTAAGTAGTTCATAAGTAGTTTGTTAAGTTTAAGGACTGACGACCCCGTAGTTAAGTCCCATAGACTATACGAACATTTGAAACCATTGATAAATATAAGGAGAGGCATTGAATTAAAATTTATGCTGCGTCCGGGATTCAAACCTGGGAACTCCTCATTACTTGGCAGGCGCTTGAGACCGCTCAGCTAACACAGCATTACAGACAAAGCGACTACATGGATTGTCTTAAATCATGTCTCCCTCCTCCACACCACATATTTAATTCTACCTCAGTGTTCCCTGTGAAACACATATTAAATTTCCAAGGCTCTCCTATATTGGAATAGCACCCTAGCAAAGAACGTGAATTGAAACAACCCCATTTATGTCACCTCAGTCTGTAATGTCCTTCCAATTTTTACCGAAATCGACGATTAGAAAGTTTAGTAGTACCACTAATATAGACACATCATGTAACAAAAGGTGTCTGTGTATACACTCGTAACAAGGAATAATTATTTTAATGTGTTTTATTATCTCTGTAAAATTAAAATATATAAATGTATGTACTGTAAAAAAAATAATCTTGTTGTATCTTGTCTCTTGTCTGCGCTGGTCGATTCACGTATCGTGACGAGATTGTTTTTCAAATTCAAATTCAAATGTTCGTAAATCTATCGGAGCAAACTGCGTGGTCATTAGTCCGTAGCTTACAAACTACTTAAACCTAGGTAAACTAACCTAAGGACAACACACACACCCATGCCCCAGGGAGGACTCGAACCTCCACGGCGAGCAACCGCGCGCTCCGCAGCGTAACGCTTTAGACCGCTCGGCTACTTCACCACGGCGAGATTGTTTTTGATTAAACCGAAGGAAACATTGTAATAAGGTCTGTAAATGTGTTTGGACATTTTAAAAGACTTAAAATATATGTATTAAATGAAATAAGTGTACGAACATTAATTAGTTGAAAAAATTCTGAGCATTTATATGAAATGCTAAAGGATGCCATTAGCATTTGTTTCAGCAAGAAGCTAACTACACAGATTGCATCAACCGCCACCATTACCTAACTCATAAAGCAATGATAGGTGGAAAATAAGGCTTAATAATAAAAAATAATAACATTCTATTTCAGCTCTGCAAACTCAAAGTGGACTTATATAAAAATTACGCCAACTTCTGTTGTCATGTATGGTAAAATGTGGTATCTTACAAAGATCTATAAATTACGAAGTGAATGATTATTCAAAGTTACTATTATGATTATTCTGAGTGTGAAGTGAATGATATCTCATTAAACAATTTCCTGATAGCCATATCTTAAAAAGTGAAAAGACAGTTTTCATTTAGCTTCAGTGAATTCAGACTTTGCGATTTTACTTCAAGTTGGATATTCAATTAAAGTTTCAATGATATACGTAACTGAGAATAATATTCAGAATTTTGATATAAAGGCTAGGTTCCACATTGACTTCAATAGGAAATATTAACGTTTGCCTTTGAACATTATTTTTATAGCATTTAAAGTGGGACTACTTTGTAAGAATACTCGCACCAGTTGAAAACCATCAACTAAAATTTAACCTGAATAATCCCTGAGAAGGTTCATGTTTCATTCATTTACTGAGATAGCTGGCAAACTAAATAAATAATATCAAATACAAAGGCATTATTTTAAAATATATTCTTACAAACCTGGCGACTTTTCAAAAAATATTTTTCTTTTTTCCAACATTTTTTTTTTTTTCTTTAGAGTATTCTTACAAGCCTGAGGAATAAGGCGGGATTGTTCCCATTCACGGACTTTGCTAGGGTGTTATTCCAATGTAGGAGAGCCCTGGCAATTTGATACGTATTTCTCGTGGTGTGGAAGGGGACGTACTTTAAGACAGTCCCTATAGTCGCTTTGTTCCTAACACTGTGTTAGCTGAGCAGTCTAAAGTGCCTGTCTTGTAAGCAGGGGGTCCCACGTTCGAACTCTGGCCACAGCACAAATTTTAGTTCAATGCCTCTCCTTATATTTAATACCTTTGGTATCACGAGACAATGTTGTCTCAAGGAACTGTATTATTTGTTAAAATTATTGAATCAGAATACGTGAGTGCACACAAATTAGTTTCACAAATGAAAGAGAACATTGAGTCTAATGGCAGTATCTGGACAATGCTAAGAATTTTAAAGGGCATGAGCTTTCGATATCATAAGATAAACAATAGAAGTAAATTTCTTTTGTAGAGAAGTGATGTTGTGGCTTTAAGAACTGTGTTTTTAAGTAGAATAAAGAACACTTAAAATTTGCAGATGTTGAGCCGTATGCACAAGGTGCACTGTTCTAAAACGTGTATTTGAAAACTACAATATGAGGAATAAACTGGTGGCCCAAACATATGATAATGCTTCTGTTCTGACAGGAGAATTGATTGGTCTGCAAGTTATGGTCCGTGAAATTGCACTCCCCCCACCCCAAAGCTCTCTTAGCTCCTTTTACTCACTGTTTTGCACATCATTTGAATTTAGTTTTGCACAAGAGCAGCATGTAGTGATACCAGCAACCTCATCATAAATGAACAACAGGATACCCCACTTAATGAAACCACACGATACCAGTGGAACTATCACATTCAACTCCTTAGAGACAGAGTGTCATGTAATTTAATGTAAAAAACGTACACAAACTGTTTAATCTTTAGTGAGTGTTCTCTGTTGTCTAATTACTGAGATGGCAATTATCTGTGTATGATTTCGTAATGAACTGTTTAAACTGTGAGTTAAAATGTACAGCATGTATACGCATTGATAAACTATGTGTAGGTGACAGACATAGTAAGTTGGACAACTTTGATGGTTAGTTAATAAAATAACGTGTTAAATATTAAATCTTGCTTTCCAGAAAGTTCTAAACATGTCTACACAGAATTAACGAATATAGGAAAGAGACTGAGGTCTGAAATAACTGATTTATGTCTGTAAATGTCCTTTAAAGAATTACCAATTCAAAAATGAAGTACAAAAACATAAATAAAGCAATGTATAACGCAATCTGAACTATATGAAACTGTGTAATATTTCATGAATAACGAAGGAATTATCCATTTTGACACTTTGTAGGAATTATTCCCTGTATGTAGACGCTATGGTAATGTTAGGAACACTGAAATGCACCTATATAATTAAGTAATCATTAATAACCATTTCACATTGTTAATTGATGTATGTATTCGTATTTATAAGATTTAATGCCAAAAAAAAAAAACTGTTGAGTTATGTCTATACATTATCTCACTTTTTGTATTCTAATATTTGGTGTATATAAAATCATTTCATGTTACAATTGTTAATGTAATTCGATTAATATCATTATTGTAAATATATCTTTGTTATTGCAATTGTTAAAAGATCTGTATATAGCGGTGCAACAGGGCACTCAGGGGTGCGAGTTCCAGTAGCAGTTCCAGTTCGAGTTAACAATGCGAGTTCCTAGTTTATGATTCAGTTTGTATTGTTATTTTGGTGCTTCTGAAAAAAGCATTTGTTTCCGAGAGATTTCGAATTACAAAGAACATTGGAAGGAGAGTGTTACAGGTGATTAAAGATTAGAAAAAGAATTTCTGAAGTTCTCTCTTTACTTGAACAATACACACCAGGACCCTAAATGCAGCGAGGAGATAAACCCCAAGTACAAAAGGTAAGTACAACTTAATGTGTTATTTGAAACTTGAATCGTTACTCAGAATTTATGCTTAGAGAAAGAAAATAACAACAAAAGCTCTTGTATACAACCAGTAAAAATGTGCATCTTCATGTTTTCGCGGCGCAATGACTGTTCAAAGAAGTTTCGGGCGTGCAGCCGCATAAAGTTTACTTCTTCTAATATTTCGGCTGAGAAACGTTCAGCCATCTTCAGAGAGAGTCGAAGACTGACGCTCCAGCACGCGCTTCGTGCTTATAAACGCGCGGGCCGCGCTACTACGCATGCGGCCACAGATACAACAAGGCGCCAAAGACGTGACTCAGCGGCAAGGAAGTACACGTATGTGTAAATTATGTCTGTGGCTGCATGGTCGATTACTGCGGAGAAATCGATGTATTATGATCTGTGCTCTGGCGGCGTCTTTGTAAATTTATTAAAGAAAGTGCCGGATTCCATTATTTATCTAAACTGAAGCCACTGTCTCTGTTAATTAAATTCGTCCCCAAGCGAATTTCTATTGCTTCTTTCACCACTGAGTCCCAGAAAGATGAAGTGGAAAATGTTCAAATGTTTGTTAAGCTTAAGGGACTTAACTACGGGGTCATCAGTCCCTAAACTTACAAATTACTTATGAACTACCTACAACTAAGGACGTCACAAATATCCATGCCCGAGGGGGGATTCGAACCCCCGACCGTAGTGGCCGTGCAGACCGTGACTGGAGCGCCTCAGTCTTCTCGGCCACCGCGGCCGGCGATGAAGTGGAAGCTAAAATTTTGACGTTTTCGTACGTCATGGAGTGTCCAGTATCAATACAGTGCTCTGCCACTTCCGATTTATTTGGTTGTAAGAGACGGGTGTTCCGTGCATCTTTCCTGGACTCTACGTGTCGTCTGTCCTATGTACGAAAGGCCACATTCACATGTGATCTTGTAAACCCCGGCCTTCCGGAACTCCAAATCATCTTTGATAGAACCCAAAAGTGCTGCTGTCTTTGGTGGGGGTCGAAAAATTACTTTAACATCGTGTTTGTCCATAATCCGTCCGATTTTCGACGACAGGTTCCCAACATATGGCAGAAAAGCCATAGATTTAAAACTTTTTGCATGATCTTCTGTATTCTTTTCTTTGCACGTACCGTTGCATTCGTACGTAGTGCCTTATGTAGCTGCTGTGGAAAGTACCTGTTTGCTTCAAAGACTCTCTTCAGATGTAGAAGCTCGTCCTGCAGACTGCTCTCATCAGCAATGACGTGTGCTCTATGGACCAGTGTTCTAAGAACACTCATCGTCTGGGATGGATGATGGCAGCTACTTGCATGTAAGTATAAATCAGTATGCGCCGGTTTCCATTTCTGGATGTAATGGTACGGCGTAAAGACGATGGCACCTTAGGACATTCAGTTGGAAGCTCCTCCATTAAAACATCTGTTTTAACATCGGCTAGTTTCACTTTATAAGGTTTTGCATATTTCTTCGAGATGTTTTCCAGTGCTTCCTTACCGAGTTTCCCCAGTAGGCCTATTCCTCTTGCTGCCATACCGCTGCTGTCTGGTAGGAGAAATGGTAAGGTAAAGCAGTCATCAATCCGAAGATTGGTTTGAACACCACAGTGCTTTACTAGGCATGGTCCTGTTTGGAGGTGATATGCCGTTGCCTTCCTCCGACCTTCGATCTGACTTACCCAGCCAGTTATAGGGGGGACCTACAGTTTAACGTGGGTTCCGAACCACGGTGCTACTCGGTATTTTTCACATGAGCGATACTGCCAGAGGTGAAAGAAGTGGAAAGTGACAGATAAAAATCCTAGGACCTGGCGGGGATCGAACTCGCGACCTTTGGATTTGTAGTCTGGCACTCTACCACTGGTAACTTCGCCTTAATTCCATGTCTTTCAGTGACAAACTTAACGAATTTGATTCGCCTGTGTAAGTTTAAAGATCCGCACATTTCCTTCTTTAACATTACGTCTCCATACACACAGTCCATTGGTTGCAACTAGCCCACTTTAAGTCACAAACCATGGGATATTTATCAAACCCATTGATTCTCGACCAAAATGTAATTTACCACTGCAAGCACCTTCGCTATTGTACATAACTGGCACCATTCGTAAACAGTGCCAGATTACCCATAAAGCAGAATAGGCAGCTGCCTAGGGGCCTCGCGCATTTTAGGGGCCCCCTTGTGCACCCATATAACATTGATAATTTTTCAGAAAGATTTTTATGTTTCAAATAAAAATTATTTGCCTTTTCGTTGTTTGTCTGCAGGCTACTGAAAGAAAATATACATGATAGAAAATGGATCCTGATAGTTCTGAAGAGTTTGAGTAGTACAAGACGGTCACTTGGATCCCTTCTTAGTCTTCAGCAGAAGTTGTCTACACCCAAGGTACGTAGACTAGAAAGGTATGCCAGTTTGGGCTTCTTCACTGTCATTGGTTAGCGCTGTATTACGTCACTAGGCAGCAAGCCGCTGCATTGTAAGGCCGCCATGAACTCATTTTCTCCGTCTTTTCTTTTATCATTCGACAAAAAACATTGCTTTTAAGCGGTTCGAACAGGCTTGTGATTAATATATATATGCATACTAACATACAAAGGACTGAAAAAGAAAAGCTGCAAACATTATTAACAACTAGCTAGCCCGTCCCGACCCGCGAGTTGGCACGGGTGATATTTAAACGTCTTTAACTCGAGAACCACTACACGTGATGAGGTTTGTTTTTAAATTGTAGAGTTTATAAACATTTAAAATAAAGTCCGTGAGAGCAGATGTCTAAGTTTTATAGATTTCCCGCAATAACTATTTATGTAGTCTATAGCCATCCGGTGCCAACACCTTAGGAGAGAAAAATGGTACATATGCTTCACTCGTAAAAGTTAGACATATGCTCTCGCTGACTTTTTTTTTATTTTTTTATTTTTTTTTTTTTTTTAATACCTTATTGAGATCTACAATTTAAAAGAAACCTCATCACGATACGTTCAGTAATTCTCGTGTTATAGGAGGTAAAAGGGACAGACAGAGAGAAAATGTGCTTCTGTTATTATATAATATCATAATTTCACCCCCTTAGAGTGCGAATTTCGAAATTTTACTATGCCTATAAGCGTAACGCTAATTAATGCAATAAGTTGAAGTTTTATCGCAATGACATTGACAGGCATAGCATACGGACAAACAGAGGCCTTCATTTTTATATATTAAGTAAAGAAAACTTTCGTTAAACGTAAACTCAGCAGCCGATTTTCGCATTAATGCTTTTGTTTTACTCATTTCATTACTATGAACATTGAACTGCATACTACTTTCATACATACAATTTTATCTACAAAATATCGATGATCTGACTCCTTACAATTCATTCTGCAAGTATCTTTTGTAATCGGCTGCCGGCCGCGGTGGCCGAGGTGACTGAGGCGCTCCAGTCACGGTCAGCACGGCCACTACGGTCGGGGGTTCGAATCCCCCCTCGGGCATGGATATTTGTGCCGTCCTAGTTCGTAAGTAGTTCATAGGTAGTTTGTAAGTTTAGGGACTGATGACCCCGTAGTTAAGTCCCATAAGCCTTACAAACATTTGAACATTTTTTTTTTTTTGTAATCGGCTACGCAAATTCTGGTATTTTTGACATTTATCTCGTCTTGCCGTTTACAACGAGAGATCCATATGCGCTGAAGTTCCTCATCTTTTGGAAACCGATGGTACAAAATGCCTTCCGTTTTGCGTCCACTGTTATTGCACTCCGCAACAGCACAACCGAAGTATTCTTACTCATAATTACAGAAAGAATATATGTAAAAATTGTTCCTTAATACAAGAAAGCTACTTTCTATCCAAACACTTAACAGGTCACGAAACGAGCGAGCGCAAAACACGACTTCCTGCTTGCACGTTTCATAAGGGTACTGCGGCCACTGCCTGGCGCTTGCTGCCAGGTGACGTCACAGAAGCAAAGCACGCGAGTCAAATTTACACCCCCTTGGTCTACACCAAAGAAAAGCTGCAGCAGACTAATCCGTTCAGGTAAGTGTTGCGACAGGAAGGTCCGCCGCTAACGGCGCGACAGGTGGCGTCCACCGTGAGGCTCTCGGGACTCAAGGAAACCCGTAGTACATTCCAGTATGTATTGAAGAGGGAAACCAGGAGACTGGGATTTGGAAACAACGCAAGTAAATCTTTGCAAACAGCACATTCTTAACTCTCGAATAGCGGGAATCCGGGAGTGCGAAACAGCTTATAAATAGTCTTCAGGCTGCCTATCTGAACATTCAAGTTAAGTGTTTGTTACGAATAAGGTCTGCGCAAACGTGTCAATTAGGAAATTCAGTCGTCCAACCTAGTAACATATACATGTTAAGATAACTTCGTCATAGTGACATTGCACACAGTATCCTCGCTGACGAATCAACGCCATACAACGAGAGCGACTACCACAGGTAAGAAACTGTAAAATATTCTCGTCTTATCAATTTATTGACCTTGAGTGAAAGCAAACATTTTTTTTTTAAACTTCCTGGTAGATTGAAATTGTGTACCGGAACCGGGACTCGAACCTTGGACCGTTGCCTTTCGCGGGCAAGCGCTCTACCAACTGAGCTATCCCGACATGACTCACGATACTTTCTTCCAGGAGTGCTAGTCTTGCATGTTTCGCAAGAGAGCTTCTGATAGTAGGAAAGTAGGAGGCGAGGTACTGTCGGAAGTGAAGTTGTGAGGCGGCAGGGTGAGTTGTGGTGGGATAGCTCAGTCGGTAGAGCGCTTGCCCGCGAAAGGAAAAGGTCCCAGGTTCGTGTCCCGGTTCCGGCACACAATTTTAATCTTCCAAGAAGTTTCATATCAGAGCACACTCCGCTGCAGAGTGGAAAGTTTCATTCTGGAAACATCCCTTAGGCTGAGGCTAAGCCATGTCTCCACCATATCCTTTCTTCCAGGAGTGCTAGTCTTGTATGTTTCGCAGGAGAGCTTTTGTGAAGTTTGGAAAGTAGGAGACGAGGTACTGGAGGAAGTAAAGTTGTGAGGCGGCCTCATGTGTCGTTTCTGGATAGCTCAGTCAGTAGAGACCTTTCCCGCGAAAGGCAAAGGTCTCAGGTTCGAGTCCCGGTTCCGCCACACAATTTTAATCTACCAGGATGTTTCATATCAACGTATTCTCCGCTGCAAAGTGAAAAGTTTTTTTTTTCCCTTAAAAGGTAAGATAGATACATTTTTGGCTGGTTATACTACACTATTTCTTTCTATCACCTAAAAATAGAAAGTATTATTAAATACTTCGAATTGAGAATAATTTTTCTCTATAGAGATTTACGTAGAAAATTTACAAATCGTAGTAACATTATAAAAAGTGCTAGAGCAACAATTTTTTGTCTGAGCGTACCACGTTGACAACTGATTTTAGACTGAAAACGCACTCGTTAACAGTGTTAAGTGAAACAAAAAATGAAACTGCTAGCGAATATCAGTTACTATAGATATAGCGCCCTTTATTTGGATTCAAATCTATGTTTGATATAGTAAGTGTCTTACAACGTCAGTATTAGCACAAAATGCTTGTTGTTAATTACAGACTACTATATTTTTGTGAGTGGTATCAGATGAGATTCTAGCATTCTTTATAAAAATTAATTTTGTGTACAGAGTAAATCGAGATCCACTAACATCTCATGCTTATGCTTTTCAGTTTAAAAACACACAAAAAAAAAAAAAAAAAATCAAAATATTGTTGAGGCAATTTATTGAGCCTTGAAAGAGTATTTCAGGACAGAGATAGCAAGTAGTAAATAATATTCAGTAGTTTCCTATTTTCGACCAAGATGTCGAAATTTTAAATGAGTAGTTAATATGTTTTTTTCTGCTCTTTTACTATATGCACGATTTCGACGCCAGAAAAAAAAGCGACACGAAAGTGGTGAAGAGAAAACAAAAAAGCAACAAGAAGTAGCACAGAAAGTTCGCGAGCAAATAAGAAAAACACCCACCCTTTACCGACTTGGTTTTACGCGTAAGTCAACAGAAGATAAACTCGAATTCCCTTCAACTACGTCTACGGCCGCCATTGATGTAGTCAGCGGCGTAGCGCAGACCAGCCGGGCCCGGCCCTCGTTTTGCCCCCCCCCCCCCCAAACGTATATTCGGAATTGAGCAACAACAAAAACTGAGACTTTGGCAGTACGTACCAATATTGCTTCAGTGTTTATGACAATGAAATAGGAACGCTGCAATTTATTTACCCTGAATATTTTTTTTAGTTTCTTCTAATTTTTTACGTTATGCTGAACAAATCCAATTTGAAGATAATTTTTCGACTTATTTGTCTTTGTTGTCAGTAACAGCAAACAAAAACTTAATATTTGTAAGATAGTTTCAATTAATAAAAAGTCTTGCACTGAGAAGTAAATACTTTGCAACATAAAATTTATGAGTACGTAGGGCTTTCATAGCAACAAGTTGTGTATTCTGATCAAAGTCGGGTGAATACTTCCATATGTATAAGGCATATAATAAGTTCTTGTTAGTAGGACTCCAGAATCCATTACATGAGGTGCGTAAAGTCTGCGTGTGGACACACATACACTCAATTTTGTAGGCTTACCAGTTTCAGATTTTAGCCTGTTTTCAAATCAACTAAATTAAGTTCTACAACACACCCGTTGACCACGTAGTTCTTTTTTCTGTGTTCACAGTAGATCTTTCGTCGGCAACCATGTGTTAGTTTGTAGAGCTAGTAGTTTTGAAGGTTTTTCACTGAGAGAACAGATTTCTCTGTACAGATCACGCACTTTAAACGTGGCCCCTGAGCGGAGAATGTTGGGAGCTGAAGCTTGCATTCAACTCGTAGCACATTGGCTGTTAGAACAGTGCCACCAGCTTACGACCTATAGCTTACAGGTTTCAAAAGAAACAACATGTAAGGGGTAAAAGCGTCACAGATGGAATACGAAATTATCACTTTAATGTTTGAGTATAATAAAATTGAAACGTATATCTACGAAATATTAATATTTTAAGTGACTTATTAAGCGGCTGTAGCAAAGCTTTTTGCCTATTTTTATTATTGTAATTGAATGACAATCGGAAATGACATTCCTCACACCACTTTCAAGGATAGCCTTCCTTTTTCTAAAAGAAGTTGTTGGGGTATGTCAACTTATTTTAGCACATAAAGTGAATGACAATAATCAATACCAAGCACAAATCAACAATACATTGAAGATGTCTACGGTATACAATGCTGTTACGAGGTAAGGTTGGTAGAGAGCATAAACATTCCGTAGACACACGAACTTAGTTGACTTCCGCCAATCACAGAGGGGCCACGAAAAAGCACGTGACCTGTAACTAGGGCAAAGAGGCAAAGTAGTTGTGAAAATATCCTTGTCTACTGAATTAGAGCGTACCTTTAAGTATTTCAAGATCCACCAATACAAATTGACTTAATGGTACCTTTACCGATAGTGATGTAGCGAAGATTACTTTGCGTATCTAAGTAGAGCGCGTCTCACTTCACCTGGAGCCTAGGGACGAGGTGAGCGGACGGTCTCGCGAATGTGCCAAAGACACGGGAAGGAGCGTCACAATTTCACTGCTACCTACTCTCGAAGTTGACGGATTACAGTGGTTGAAATAATTTAAATCGAAAGTTTACTCGCAATATCGAATTTCCAGCTCCTGAATTAGGTATAGATGTACTAGCCAGTGGAGAGACAAAAATTTGTGCGTAGCTTCGACTCGGACCAGGATTTCCTGCTTTTTGTGATCGGTCGCTATCCGACCACGTTTCCTGGACCGACCAAAATTTCTGTGTACCACAGTGACCACAATACGACAGTCACTTTTTATCTAATGTCCTACGTATCATGTCAAATAGAAAGCAATGAAACAAATTAATTGGCTCTATTAATATGCCGGCCACGGTGGTCGCGGGGACTGAGGCGCTCCAGTCATGGTCTGCACGGCCACTACGGTCGGGGGTTCGAATCCCCCCTCGGGCATGGATATTTGTGCTGTCTTTAGTATAAGGTAGTTTGTAAGTTTAGGGACTGATGACCCCGTAGTTAAGTCTCATAAGCTATACAAACATTTGAACTTTTTTTTTGAGCTATTAATATAAAAGATAAGAACATTTGGTCTATAAGTATGAAATAACTTTATTTGTTATCTCCTTTTGCCTTATATTAAGCAATTTGTGGCGGCCGCCGAGACACTTTACCGTTATTGCCTTATACCTGCAATCGGTCACTTCCCTTTGACCATGCCAGACACGAGCGATTTTGAAAGCAATTGCAATTATTATTCCTAACGTATCTGGGTCGCGAAATTCTGTCACAAATTGCAATGTTTAGGAGCGGTTTCACTAATTTGCGTATGTTGTTCACTAATATGCGAAAAACATGGGAAGAAATTCATTTAACTTGTTTTGGAATGCTTTTATTCCGAACTAGGCTATCTTAAACAATATCATGCATTTTAAATTGACATCAAGTGTGTCGTATAAATTTTTACAATCTGTATTTGCGAAATAAAATTCTGGAAACCTCATACTTGTTTTTTAACAAACTGAGTAAATAAGAGATATGACCTCTGTGAAGAATCCCTTTTTACAGATTATTCGCCCGGGAATGAATATTATAGCAATCTGTTATCAAGAGGATTGACATATTTAGAAGTAGGAAATATTTTTCGTAGCGCAACGGAAATATTAGGGGAGGTTAAAAATACATCTGAATGCAACATAATAAACACACTTTTTATTTTCCTAACAAATCTGTGTCTTTGTACTCTCCTTTATAGAGAGCGGATATCGCCAAACGAGGTCCAGCTCAGCCGCTTCCTGCCGCCCCGCCGCGGTGGAGTGCCCGAGCGCATTGAGGCGCTATGCTCCGATGCGCGAGGCCGTTTCCTCGTCAGGGGTTCGAATCCTACCTCGGGAATGGATATTTGTGCTGTCTTTAGTATAAGTTAGTTTATAGGTAGTTTGTAAGTTTAGGGAGTGATGACGCCGCAGTTAACTCCCATAAGCTTGACAAACATTTAACATTTGAACCTGCCGCCCCCAAATATTTGCCGCCCGGGGCCATGCCCCCCCTCCCCCCGTCGCCCCCACGCTACGCCACTGGATGTAGTGGTCTCAGATCCTTCACCTGACCGCCGTGCTGCGGTGCGCGCGGCCGTTCGCCGTCGGGTGTTCGAGTCCCGTCTCGGGCATGATTGTTTCTGTTGTCTTTTGGTTATTTTACCTTAATTTAAGTAGTTTGTAAGCTACGGACTAATAACCAGGTAGTTGCAGTGGCGGCTCGTACAAAATTTGACCAGTATGTTACAATATTACAAAAATATACAGGAAACAAAATATAATAAAATAAAAAGCACGACTTAAAATTGTTGTGATATTAGCTTTACCTAATGAACTAAGTTCAAGTATGTTATTTATATGTTCATGATTTCTTTTATTTCTTTTTTATTATTATTATTATTAATGCATTAAGATGTCCGGGGTCTTTCGCTCCACGCATCACTGTTCCCAAACAACAAACATGGAAAGAAAAAAAGTGCATTGCGAATATCACATCCGCAATCCAACTGTTTTCATACACTTTCGTTGTAAATTTCCTCGTGTACTCACTTTTCTTGCCACCTGCTATAGCCTTTTCACTGAGATTTAAAACTGGAGTAGGTCTACCTAACTCTTTCACTTTCAGTTTCTCTTCCAAAGGTCTATTGGAAAATGGCCTCTGTAGCGGATCATCGACAGAATTCTCCATGTTGCTCGCACAGTACGTAACGCGCACTTTCACGAAGAAATACACCACGAAACACTTCTTCAGCGAACGCACAAAGCGTGACTGACAATGGAACATCCCCACCACGTCATCTGCGTTTTACACAAGCGACCAATGAAACTGCTTGGCTGAAAAGCGCAGTTTCAATCGCATGTTGGCTAAACATTACTAATGTTGTTTGTGATTAAAGTTTTACGTCAAACACGTCAACCTTTGTATGATTGCCTTTAATTAAATACCAATCAATACTGTATTGACAGTAAGACCTTCAGGGTAATTTATAACAGCGTTGCCAAGTGCATGTATTCACTGCAGGTAGTAAATATAACGTTTACACGCAGCGCAAAGAGAAATATGGATCCGGTGCTGCAGTCGGTCTCAGCCAGCACCTTCTATAGGGGTGCTGTCTCAGCACACATGAGCCGCCAGGGTTGACGTCACGTCTGCGCATGCGCACTAGCGAACAGACGACAGCGCCGCCTCTCTGCGCACTCTTCAACTCGGCTGAATCCCACTTCAGCACACGGAGCTGCTTTCCAGCTATCGCGGCGAGAGCCCTCCAAAATGCGTTTTCATCCTTATTACTAGCATTCTAATATGCATTGGAAGGGAATAATTTTATTGTGATATCTGGCTCGTATTCCAAGAGAAAGGATGTAATTTTACAGCGATTTCTCGCTTGCATTCGAAGAGAAATGACATAATTTTAGTAATATATTTACAGTGTGCTGCAGCACATTATCACATTGTCACCAGCCGCCACTGGGTAGTTGAGTCCGAAAGATTTACAAACATTTTAACATTTTTTGCACCTGACTGCATTGCTGTCAAGTTACCAAGGGAAATTGAAGCTAAGTTGGAAGTTCAGTTACTTACTAATATTACCAATCTGGGACCAGAATATCGAAATGACATTGGGTTGTGGCGATCTATTACTCATGAAGTGCAGGATTATTGGTGATAAAACCCGCGTTGTGTCAGTACTTTGACTGTGATTTTTGGCTTCAAGCAGACTGTATGAAGATTATAAAGTTTTCTCGTCACGTGGTATATCGGAAACACGTTAGTGGCGAACCAATCAAGAGAGAATAGCTCAAGTACTCTACTCCCACAGGAAATGTGTGATGTTTCCCATGCGTCTTATTTGGTGAAACACAAAAATGCAAATATCAGTTTTCAGAGCGATTTCTGAGTGGAAAAATGCATCGTAACGAATGAAAATGACTGAAGATAGTGTAGCGCATCGGCTGTGTGTACAGACACTGATCAGTAGGAGACGCAGTCGTGGTGTAATAAACAGTTCTTTGAAATGCAGATAAATAAAGAACAGGAATATTTGACACAAGTTCTTCAGAGAGTGGTGTCAGAGATCAAATTCCTGTCATCACGTGCTTTCCGTGGTGATACAGAACTTCTGTGTGACCAACATAATGGCATCTATTTGGGAATTTTAGAGTTGATAGCGGAGTACGACCCTTTTTTAAGCTCACATTTATCCAAATACGGCAATGAGGGTCGAGGAAAAAATTCCTATTTGTCTTCAATAATTTGCGATGATATAAAAAAAAATGAGAAACAAGGTTCTGCAATTTATTGTGAAAGAAATTCAACACTCCAAGTACTTCTCTATGAATGTTGATTCGACACAAGATGTTTCTCACATTGACCAACTGACTTGTTGTATTTAGATATGTTCGAGTGTCAGATGGAGAAGTAATAGAGCCGGCCGCGGTGGCCGAGGGGACTGAGTCGCTCCAGTCACGGTCTGCAGGGCCACTACGGTCGGGGGTTCGAATCCCCCCTCGGGCATGGATATTTGTGCCGTCCTTAGTATTAGTTAGTTCATAAGTAGTTTGTAAGTTTAGGGACTGATGACCCCGTAGTTAAGTCCCATAAGCTATACAAACATTTGAAGTGATAGAAGGTTTTCTTACCTTCATTCCAATTATAAGTCACGCGGGAGGAACAAATGCCCCAACTGTTCTGACATTCCTGAGTAAATATGACATTGATTAAAAAAACCTGAGAGGACAGTCTTATGACAATGCATCAAATATGTCAGGATGCTACAACAGTCATACTGCTAAGATAAATCGTTTAGCACACTATATCTCTTGTGCAGCATGGATGGAGTATGTGTCCTGGTGCAATATCGTTCTTCGGGCTTTTTCTCGGCGTTGTCCTATTGATGGGGGAAAATGCTTAAAGGAATAAATGGTGAACATCAAAAAAAATATTGCAGTAGTTTTTAAAAAGAGTGACTAGCACAAGGTGGTGTGCAAGAATTGATGCAGCAAAGGCCTTATCCCGAGACTTCAGCAGCTACCTTAAGTCTCTCCAAGACATTGCTGAAGATAGGAATCAGATGCAAGAGACAATTCATGAAGCTAACTGTTTACTAAATGTGTAGTCAACAAGGGAAACCGTCATCCTGGTAGACTTCTGGACTGCAACATTAAACCGGATAAATGCAGTTAATAAGTCTCTACAAATAGAAACAGTATAGCTTCAGATGGCTGTAGAATTCTTAAAATCGCTTCTCAGTTTTCTATCATCACAAAGGGACATGTATGATGACTACGAGAGAAAATTAGATGAGACAAACTGTGCACAATACACCGATGAATGCTAGCGTCTTCGCAAAAGACCAAAATGTGAAGACGATGGTAATGCAGAAGAGATTGTACTTTACGGAAAACAGAAATTCAAAACTGAAACTTACTCACCAATATTGGATAAGTTTTTTACAGATGTTTCTCGTCGTATAACAGCTTATAATAAAGTTCATTGTCTTTTTGGATGTGTTGTTGAGTTCCAACTGAAGTCTGATGATAAAATTAAAGAAGCTACTCAGACATTTATTCTGATGACATCGAAAAGGAATTTGTGGACGAAATGATTCATTTTAAATTCTTCACATCACAACTAGAAGATTTTAAAGATGACAAAGCAGTTCCAGCATCACGATCATACAAATTCATTTTTGAAAAATATGGTGCAAAGAACGTTCCCAAATGTTATGACTGAGTTAAAAATTTACAGGTGTTTCATGATTACAAATGTAACGGGCGAGCGAAGCTTTACAAAACTAAAACTTATAAAAAAATTATCATAGGTCTTCAATATTCCAAGAACGTTTGAATTCACTTGCCAATATGGTCACAGAATATGATACCTTGCAGGATATAGACTTTAAAGATATTCTGAAAGATTTTGCTGGAAAAAATCGAGGAAAGTAAATATTTAACGCGTTTCTTAATTATTATTAATTTCTATATTTCTGTTGAATAATTTCTGGAATATTGTTGTATTAACCAATTATCTATTGATAATTGTTTGTTTTGTCGAATAAATACATTTACATGTTGCACGAAAATGTCTCATTTCAGTTTGCTATTATTAATCTTATTTTCAAATTTGAGTTTATTTTAGCTCGTAAGCAGTTATCTTGGCTGAACATGTTAATTACTAAAAACGAATGCTTCGGTTGTGGAATACGGCAATTTTATTATTATTATTATTATGGATTACCTCAATCTCATTATTTTTGTTATTATTATTACCAATATATTGCTGGGTGGTGGAAAATTGTTATCCTATTAAGGGATGAGTTTGGAGTGGGGCCCCAGGATCTGGATTGCCTTGGGGCCTACACGGGGCTTAATCTGGCACTTTTCGTAAACACCACTAAAACACAATCAAACAGGCAATGCTTCGACGAAAGATCAGATAACATACACAGTGCAAAGTTTTTATAACCACATGAACATAATCTTAGGTCGACTTCATTAGAGCTCTATCACAACACGACAATCATCCAAAACTGAAAACAGATACTGCATCGCATATTTAGAGAATTCAAACACTTTTTACTTAAATTCTAATCCAACTAGCATGTGACAATCTCTGTATATGCCCTACTGCATTCGTTGGTGGATCCACCCCGAACATCTAACCAATTGATCACGCATATTTTTGCATTGCATACTCCACCAGATAGTATTTCTGAAATTTTTCTATCAGTCACTAGACCACATAACTCAAGTGTTTAACAATCCTCACGCACATACAGCCATTGTATCCCCATTTTAACAAACCATTACTCATGTAGACTATTCTGCATTGCTGGTATATATAAACCAGCAATGCAGAATAGTCTACACCATTTCAAACTAATACAACACCCGAAAAATTTTACCAAATGCGAGAGCAATACTTTAGAGACTAAACGTACGATTAAACGCACCTCACAATGACGGTAACCAGCCCGCTTCAAGTTACCTAACTATTTGGTTTACTGAACTCAATGCTTCTCAACCAAAGAACAAGTTACACAACAATCATCACAGGTACGTTTCCAAAGATGTTTCCAACCACGTTGTAAACACCACTGACAGAAGAGATGCATGGAACACCACTGTAACAATAACCATACTACTTAGTTTAATTATGCATTTCTACGAATGTGGAACACCTCTGCATTACAACGAATCGTATGATTAGCCTGTTCGAACTCTGTATTTACCTTTGGAGAACTATGGGTTAGGCAGCTCCAGAGCAAAATACCAGAAAGAGTAAGCAGTCCATTTTGTGTCCCAGCCTCGGCGCCGCTTTTGTGTCTCGGTTCCGTCGTAGGTGTCGGTGGCCGAGTGGAATGAGACCGACACAGGAATAAAGATAGCACGCTGGTGCAGGTACGGAGAGGAGCAGCCAGAAACTAGAAACACTAGAGTAAATTAGAACGAGATATATATTGCACAGAATTTATACAATACTTAACTTTTACATAGTGTTACAGAATATTGATACATAGTTGAGCTAGAGTCCTGCCTAGTGCCTAACTGATAGCCATGTCTTCACTGGTGCCTATCTGATTACGAAGGTCCTAACTGGTTGCTATCTCAGTCCCAAGTGCCCGATGTCTTTCCGTGGTGGCCACGAGCGTGGTTGCAGCAGAGGGCGCTCGTGGCTGTCGTGAGAACGCCGCGCCGTGTGTGCATGGCGGCGCGCGGCGAAAGTAGGTGGCGCGCACTTTGTACTTGTGCGACACCACACCCCTCCCCCCCAAACCGCCGCGCCGTCGTGGCGTAGGGCTGAGGGCCACGGCGACGGCACTGGGAGGAGGGCCTGGGCGGGGGCGTTACTGGTGGGACGGGCGTCGTAGCTGAGGCTGGGATCGAGACGCCGTCCGCGCCCCGGTATACACCTTGCGATCCGCTGGAAAACCCGCGAAAACCAGTGGAAGGGCGCCCGCCCCCGCCCAGAGGGAGCAGGTCATCTTCTTCTGAGGTGCGTGGCCCAAGCTGGGGGGGCCCGCACGGTCCCGGAGTCCCTCTCGGTGACGCTGTCATCTGCGGCGGCGACAGCGGCGGCGACGACTGCGTCGGAAGACGTCGACGTCCATAGGGACCTCGTAGTCCGGGGACGAACGATGTGGCTGTGCTCCCTGGCGGTGAACTGGGTCTGGAATCAAGAAACCGGAGACAGGATTGCGCGGCCTGTGCAAGCGCAATTGGTTTGCGTGGCGCCGCAGCTCCGACCCTGTGGAAGAACGTACAACATACATATTGCGACCGAGCACGCGCTGAATGGTGCCTGGCAACCATGTCTTCTTCATACCAGCAAACACCCTGTACAGCACCGGCGTAGAAACCTGAAAACGCGTAGCGCCATACGAACCGACTCGGTGCGTGGGAGGCTGCAGCAGGTGAAGGAGAGTGCCGTGACGGCGGCCGTGTAGCAGCTCGGCAGGAGACGGGCCGTCACGTGGCATGCATCGATACGTAGACAGGAAAATTTGAAGAGCTTGCTGCCTGGAGTGCTGACCTTTCATCTTCTCCATGTGAGACTTGAATGTTCGAACGAAACGTTCTGCTTCACCATTGGACTGAGGGTGAAAAGGTGCAGTGGTAATATGCTGAATGCCATTCACACGACAAAACTGTTGAAATTCCGCACTAACAAACTGAGGTCCATTGTCACTGACGATAGTTTCAGGCAAACCTTCGATGCAAAACACTGATGTTAAGGCACTGATTGTACTAGAAGCTGTCGTTGAGTTCATGGCAATCACAAAAGGAAACTTGCTGAAAGCGTCTACAACAATTAACCAGCGCGTATTCCAGAAAGGTCCGGCAAAGTCAATATGTAAACGTTGCCATGGTTCCTTGGGGCGTGGCCAGTCTGAGAAACGTTGCGGACGTGCCGCCTGATGCTCCGCACAAACAGTACACTGTGATGTCATGCTCTCTATCTGAGCGTCCATACCAACCCAGGTACAATGACATCTGGCCAGTTGCTTTGTCCTTGATGCAGGAGGCGTAATACTTCTCGTTGCAGGGAACGAGGAACAATCACTCTTGTTTGGTCGTTGTCCGTATGTAACAACAGAACATCCTGACTTAAAGATAATGCATGACGTTGTGCAAAATAACGTCGAACCAGAGGCCGATCAATGTCTTTGGCTCTGGCAGGCCACCCTGAGCGAACAAAACGTGCTACCACACTTAGGTCTGCATCCGCAGCTGTTTCCTGTGCAACCCGACGAGAGTTCAAAGGAAAGTCTGCGACAGCGGAAGCATCTCTTGAGTCTATCTGACAACACGCCATTTCTGAAGAATCAAACAACACATCCTGGCCAACCGGAAGTCGGGAAAGTGTGTCAGCGTTGGCGTGTTTAGTGGTAGGTCGGTACAAAATCTCATACTGATAATTAGACAGTATTAAGGACCATCTCTGAAGCTTTTGTGGCGTACGTGGCGGAATTGGCTTTGTGGGTGAGAACAACGACGTGAGAGGCTTGTGGTCTGTCAACAAATAGAATTTTCTGCCATAGAGATAATGATGAAACTTTGTGACGCCGTAAATGATTGCTAAGGCCTCCTTCTCTATCTGACTGTAATTCTGTTGCGTTGGCGTCAGTAGCTTGGATGCAAAGGCAATAGGACGATCGTGAGAACCAATACGATGTGAGATTACTGCGCCCACACCGTACGATGAGGCATCAACTGCTAACACTACAGGCTTCTGTGGGTCAAAGGGAATCAAACATGCATCACTGAGTAGTGCAGACTTTAGTTTGTTAAAGGCAACCTGACAATCTTTAGACCAAACAAAAGGAACATGTTTCCTACGTAAGTGATGCAGTGGAGCTGCAATCTGAGAGGCATTGGGAATAAACCTGAAATAATAGTTAAGCTTTCCCATTACTGCTTGCAATTCGTGCACATTCTTAGGAGGAGGCAAGTCTTTGATTGCTCTAAGATGTGACTGTAAGGGATGAATTCCTTGGGCATTAATCACATGGCCTAGGTACTTTATTTCAGTTTGAAAAAACGAACACTTTGCTTTATTACAACGTAGACCTGCTGCAGTCAAAACTTTGAAAAGGCACTCCAGGTTTGCTAAATGTTCTTCAACTGTACGTCCGGATACCACAATGTCATCTAAATAGTTCGAGCAACAAGGTACCGAAACTGTCAGCTGTTCCAAGAAACGCTGAAAAATAGCGGGGGCGGAAGAACTGTCAAAGGGTAGGCGTTGAAATTGAAAAAGACCCATGTGAGTATTAATGACGAAAAACGTTTTTGACTCGTCATCAAGTGGAATCTGTAAGTATGCCTCTGCGAAATCAATCTTGGAAAAGAAGCGAGACTGTCCTAATTTGTCCATCAGTTCGTCAGGTCTGGGCAGGGGATAAGTGTCTACAATTGTTTGACTGTTCACTGTTGATTTGAAGTCCGCACAGAGACGAAGTTTTCCTGACGGCTTGGGTATAATTACTATAGGCGAGGCCCACTGACTCGCAGAAACAGGAGAAATCACCCCACTATCTTGCCAACGTTTAAGTTCGTCTGCAACGGTATCACGCATTGCGATAGGCACTGGTCTACTTTACGAAATTTTGGAACTGCAGATTCTTTTAAAGTTACATGTGCCACGAAGTCTTTTGCACAACCTAGTTCCGGCGAAAACAAGTCATTGTATTTTTCACACAATGCATTTATTTTGTCCTGAGGCACTTCTGACGAAATTTGAAGCACATCTCTTTGAACTGATAAACCAAACAAGTCAAAAGCATCTAGTCCAAAAATGTTCTGTGTCGATTTAGCCTGAAGAACTACAAAAGCAACTGTTTTTGTTACACCTTGAAAAGAGGCGGGCAGGCTACACGTTCCTAGCACGGGAATATTTTGACCTGTATAAGCTGTTAACACTTGCTGTGACGGCGACAATTTTGGCGAACCCAGAAGTTCATAAGTATCTTTATTTATTAATGTGACAGTGGAACCAGTATCAAGCTGAAATTGCACCGTCTTATTTTCTATGAAGAGAGTCACAAACAGTTTTTGCTTGCGGCGCTCGACAGGTGCGCAAATGTGGGCAACGTCTGCTACGGTTTGTTTACTGCGCTTGCGCGGGCCGCGTAGTGAAGTAAGCGGCGCAGACTCGGCACGCAGCGGATTAACACCACTGTCACTAGATGGCACTACCGCCGGATCGGCGTCCGCGCAAGCATGCGAAGCTACTCCAGATTTACTAACTACTGCACTACACTTTTGAGTAGCTACTTGATGTCTACTGTCACTAGCTACACAGTACTGGGCACTATTACAAGGAGCAGTTGCAGAAGGCACTATTTTCACTACAGGAATGCACTGTTCATAGTCATTTTGCTTGTCCCGAACCCTTTTCCGTTGCACTGTTTTACGCGCTCCGAGACACCGAGAACTACGGCTAGGAAAGCGACCGTTGCGGCGAACTGAATTAACACTGTGGCTTTGCATTTCTACATCTGCTAAGTCAAAGGTATCATGCGCTTCTATAAGCTGCAGTACACTGTCTAATGAAGGGTCTGACTGTTTTAGAATTGCTGCCCTAATTCTGGGGTCCTGAATGTTCTGCGTAATCGCATCTCTCAACATAACGTCACTATAAGAGAGTCCACAAGAGCAAGTAAATTTACATTGGCGGGTTAAGCCCTTCAACTCAGTTATCCACTCTTGGTGTGACTGTTGCGGTAATTTTTTAAGTCTGAAAAATCGGTACCGTGCCGCAGCTACGAGAACTTTTCTCTCATAATGAGCATTTAGTGCCTCTACTATTTGTTCAAAGTCTACATCACGAGGAGATGCGTTGGGGAATAGTTTCTGCAGTAATACGAAGGTTTTGGGGCCCACCACGGACAATAAAAGATGCTTAACAGTCTGACCTGTAAGTTGATGAGCCGCGACGAGTTCTTGAAACTGTGCGAAGTAGTCGCTCCATTCTTCCTCACGTTCGTTGTACTGGCGAAACGTAGGAAGCGTTGCGGCGGCAGGTGTGGGCTGCTGAAGCGGCGGTTGTTGTTGGTTAGCTGCTTGCGCTGTGAGCTGGGCCACAGCCTGGAGAAGTTGTGTTATTTGCGCCGTCTGTAACTGAATAATTTCCATTAAGTTTGGGTTCGGGGTAGTGGCCATGCTGACCGATTAGGCCCCGCGTATACAAGTAACTTATAACAAAACACAAATGCAATATGAAAGAGGACACTCTGCAACAAAAAAGTCCACAAAACACGTAACAAAATATCTTCCCCCAAATTCTTATAATAAGGGTGGGTGGGCGGGAGCAATTTCTGCGTGCTCCGACTGCTGCTGTCTGGCTGCTACAAGCGGGCTGGTCCAAGGTTCTATCACTCCTCGTCGCCACTTTTGTGTCCCAGCCTCGGCGCCGCTTTTGTGTCTCGGTTCCGTCGTAGGTGTCGGTGGCCGAGTGGAATGAGACCGACACAGGAATAAAGATAGCACGCTGGTGCAGGTACGGAGAGGAGCAGCCAGAAACTAGAAACACTAGAGTAAATTAGAACGAGATATATATTGCACAGAATTTATACAATACTTATCTTTTACATAGTGTTACAGAATGTTGATACATAGTTGAGCTAGAGTCCTGCCTAGTGCCTAACTGATAGCCATGTCTTCACTGGTGCCTATCTGATTACGAAGGTCCTAACTGGTTGCTATCTCAGTCCCAAGTGCCCGATGTCTTTCCGTGGTGGCCACGAGCGGGGTTGCAGCAGAGGGCGCTCGTGGCTGTCGTGAGAACGCCGCGCCGTGTGTGCATGGCGGCGCGCGGCGAAAGTAGGTGGCGCGCACTTTGTACTTGTGCGACACCACAGTCCACATCCTACCTGACATACAACACCAAATTCCAAGGATCACAGAGCCATTACCCAGTCATATACCTAACATTTTATTTTATTTTACCAATCATAGGATTGCATCCATGCACTGCAATCCTGCAAAACAGTCAGACAGATCATTTATCGCTATTAATCTTAGACGCCATTAGCGCTAGTCACCTGTTTTTCACAGTCATTACCTCCTGTAAGAGAAGAAACACAGAGCACTACTGCGAGAAATAAAAACAACAGGCCGGCCGCGGTGGCCGAGGGGACTGCGGCGCGCCAGTCACGGTCTGCACGGCCACTACGGTCGGGGGTTCGAATCCCCCCTCGGGCATGGATATTTGTGCCGTCCTTAGTATTAGCTGGTTCCTAAGTAGGTTGTAAGTTTAGGGACTGATGACCCCGTAGTTAAGTCCCATAAGCTCTACAAACATTTGAACATTTTGAATTAAAAACAACATCGCTATTTCCAAATCTGTAAACTATTTTATACACATACACACACACAGAAAGAGAGAGAGAGAGGGAGAGAGAAACTAAACATAGTTTTTAGGAAATCAAGAAGAAGAAGAAAGAAAGAAATTTCTACAAGATGAACCTATGCACAATAAGTCAAACTCCAATCCAAACACCAATCTATCGCACAACATCGATTTAAACGAACTCTTGCTTAGCTGTAGACTAGAAAAGTACAGAATTAGATCTCTGATAGCTGACCAAGTAACAGATATTTTACTGCTCGATGTACTGCTCTTTTGACTCATAACCTGTTTTCCTGTATTTTCTTCTAGCTCAGTAGACCTGAAAAACCGAAACGTTCTACTCGAAAAGCTATATGTCGTTACAACAAATAGCTGCCAGAGATGCAAAAAGACTATTACATGTTTTAGGCAATCACATCGTCATTTAAGTGCAACTCAACACACAGCGATCTACCTACAGAAGCAGTATCAGATATGATCTACAGCAGACACCTCTTAATAATGGTCTCTATACACAACCGAAGAGTAAAGGTTAATCCCACAGAAGGAAGAATTCTTATATCTCGCTTCCCACATCGCGAAAAAGATACTGTGCTACAACAGCTTACAATATATTGGACCCAACTCAAACTCTTTTTAGGACAAAACTACCCACAGATCGATGAATTTCGCATCAAAACCATAGGATTACAACACAGCAGTCCTACATCTAATCCTTCTTAGGACAAAACGAGCCACAAATAGGAGAAATACAAATCAAAACCACTGAATCCTTACCTAGAAAGACACCTGAATATGCATTTTGCGTGGTCGTTCTGTACGAAGAACCTTTTAAAATCAAAACCAGTATGTTATTGTACGACTCTTCTGAGCTTAACCACCTCTTTTTGTACCTCCTAATAACCCTATAGTCCTGAAAATCCCGATACATCCGACACAGCAACTTCCAAATCTTTACAGCAATTAAATTACAAGCTGGAACTTTCAACTACAGGTTAATCCCATGTGGTTCAAGTAGACAGCATACTGCGCGCTTAGCCATTTACAACAGATTGCAATATGAGGATGCGAGAAGTAGAGGAGGATTCAGCAGATGTCAAAATGCAGCTGAATAGTAATCAAATACTGGCAGATGCAGGTGTGTTCAACCAATCCTCTCACACCACAGAGCCACTACCATTCGTCTTATGTTCTCCGGCAAACAACAAATAATGTTTGTTCGATAGGCAATGTTTAGATCAGCGTTCCATCTAGTTTGTTTCTGTGTCACCTTTTGCATTGCAAAAAATGTACAGAGCTATGATAATTTAAAGAAACATAATAGACCCACTTCTATCTCCTTTTAAGGTAAATAGATCCACATATAAAAAAAATACACATCACAACATTCGAATCCTTTTCTATTAAGGCAGTGGAAAGTTCTTCGAATTATGCTTTCGTGTAATATTGTATGTGAAGAACCATTTAAATCCACATGTAATGCAATGTTGTACAACTCTTTCGATTAACCACGCCTTTCTGTTTAAGAGGAACTCACACTGATAACTCACACATTTAGATCCTACACAACACAACACATCAACCATCTCGACTCACAGATCAATACAATGTGCAATAACTTTATTGTATCTTACCCACTGATCCTCTGATAGTTAGATCAGGGTATCGAGAAAGAGAAGGCTATGTAGACATTAACGATTACACAACGTTCCTCTGAGAACCGAATGAAAACACACGACAGACAGAACACTGTCATTGTTATTCAACTCTTATTTCATATATCGTAAACACCAATCCCATCTCACAGAATTTTTCCATAGTAGCAACAGTCTATAATATTATTAACCATCCAGGCCAATTTAGCTTAGCATTGTAGAATATAACCTATAACGTATTTTAGGTAATCATATCATCGACTACAGCTACATCAGTGCATGTCGATAACACTGCAGAAGCAGTATAAGGTGTCTTACAACGCCAACAGACAACTAGTAAGGGTCATCTGCACGTATCACCGAAGGGTCGAAAAGGTCTGTCAACAGAAGAAGATTTCTAGGATGCTTATAACCGCATCCAGGAACACGAAACATGTGCAGAGGTGTGAGAAACTGAAAACGCAACAGACTGACCTACATCTCTTTCTAGGGTAAATCAAGCCACTGATCCCAAACATTCACACCACAACCAGTGAATCCTGTCCTAGTAAGACCCCGGGATGTTCTCCAAATGATACTTTTGACTGATATTTCTAGGCGAAGAATCAAATAAGACCCATATGGGCGAGATGTTCAACTCATCCTTCGATTCTAGATGTATTTTTCGGCGCATGTGGTACAGAGACAGACTGATCACATGGCAGAGTACAGCTCCGTGCATATGACTTAGTTATTTAGACTGAATAGTACAGTGCTGTACTCTGCTATGTGATCATTCTGTCTCTATACCACACGTCCCGAAGAATACATCTAGAATTGAAGGATGCGTTGTATATCTCGTCCATATGGACTTTATTTGGTCCTTGGCCTAGAAATATCACTCAAAAGCATAATTTGAAGAGCATCCTCGAGTCTTACTAGGTCACGATCCGCTGGTATGAATTTTTGTGATCAGTGGCTTGATTTACCCTAAAAAGAGATATATGTCGGTCTGTTGCATTTTCAGACTTTTACTTCTTCGTTGGGTCGAGAACATGGAATTACCAGGATGGAGGCTACAATGTACAATTACGGAATGGATCGTGCTTATGACCATCTATAAGACTGGAAATGGAAATGAGCGTATGGCTTTCTTGGCCGGGAGATCCCTTGCGGGATTGTTCGGCCGCCAGAGTGTAAATCTTTTTATTTGACGCCGCGTGGACGACTTACGTGCCAATGATGATGAGATGATGATGATTAGGACAACACACAACACCCCGTCCCCTGCCGGGAATCGAACCCGGGCCTCCTACGTGGTAGTCAGCGACGCTATCGCTGAGCTATGGAGGCGGACTCTATAAGACTGATTAAGTGTTTTAAACGAGAATAGACAATATTTACAAAGTTCACCACTGTACTGTCAATCCAATCCATGTGCTCAGCTAACAAATTCCTTAGATAACAGTTGTTGTGTTGAGTTTAATCGTGTTTTGCAAATTGTTAATTGAGGTAATAAGAATACCCAAAAGTTGACTGGTGTGCTGGCAAATCTCCCTGACGGTAAAGACCAAGAAAAGCTTATAAATTATTTTCTCTCTACTTTTAGTTTTAACTTCCTGCCTGTAAATTACGTGGAAATTCGTAATACTGACTCCAGCAAGGACGATATAAGTACTATACAGATGAGTTGTATTAAAGCAGGTTTAACATATTTCTCGCGGTCTTGGTCGTTATTTTCCACAATACTATCAGACGTAGATATCTCCGATTTAGCACTGGAACCGACAGGCAAAAATATTCCACAGGTCCTAAATACATCGCACAAACTTAAACCATTCCCCATTAAAGAAATTACTCATTTAAGTGCAATTCATGTGCTATGTACACGGAAAAGACGATTGGAATAGAGGAAATCGACGTTAAGAAACGAAAACTTGATTATATGGCGAAGACAACTGCTTTAAAGGAAGAATACCAGCTGCGTTTGAAGAAAGAGGAGGTTATTAAAGAAGTGCATGCACGATTCACGAATTGGTTTAGACACACTGTATGGAGAAATCTCGCTGTGACTGGTGAATATAAAATATCTGCATTTACAGTAAACAATAAGGGAGATTGGTCATGTGTTGGAGTCTTACCGAAATCATTGGAACTTACGGTGTTTACATTAAGGGATACGCTAAAATGGTAGTAAATACGCAATCCCATTTGGATCTGCTTAAAAAGAACGTCTGCATGGTGTCTGTCGCATGCATCGAGAGAATCTGCTTAAGGTAATGATTTTACCCGCCGATTTTCGGTATTCCTACCAGGTAGACACGACGAGCATATTGGAGTTCAAAATCGTACCTTTCCTGTTCCTGTCAAATAACTTGTTGAGGGAGCAAATAGAAGACACCGGAGTTGATCTAAGAAAATATCATTTTACACTAGGGTTTCGTTTACTTTAAGCGTAGTGAAACAATGGACTGCTCATTTGCAAAAGTTGTAAACTGTAAATTGCATAAAGAAATTCCATGGATGTGCGGTCTAGAAGAGTAGGGTGTGTTGATTCGTTCTCTGCCTTTCTGTGTGAGACCTGGATGACTGTTAACAGTGCTCCACAGCGCTTGCAGATCTATACTTGCTGGTTTCCCGCAGGTATGACAGACTGGACGATAAATACCGAGAGTGCCCGGTAGAGGTCTGTGCGGATGCGGATATGCGCGGATATCCGCAGTATTTCTTACTTTGCGGATAAAATTGTGATCGAAGCGGATATCCGCGTATTATATGCGGATAAAGAGAGAGGTATGTGCCCAGTACGTCTGCCGAAATGTTAGCTGAAAATTTCAAGCCTGTGGACATTCTTGGATCCTTGCAGAGCCTAGGTAGAGCGGAAGACTGTTGCCCTCATCCTCTGGCCACAGCGGACGTAGCTGTACCCGAGGGACCTGCACATAATCCGTTTAAGCGACCGAGTCTTATCTGCAGTCTGCCATGTGATTTCTGGGTGGCAAACCGGCCCACTGCCACAGACAAATATATACAGACAGGAAACCTCCGTAAGGGCCCGGTCCTACGCTCAGGGGTGCGGGGAGGGAGGGTTTCCAGCAGTTCTGTAAGATGTCCCATGATTGCGCTGCGGTCAGAAGCAGCTCTTTAAACTGGCCAGAGCAGGCGGCAGGTTGCAGCTGTCCCCACCACCACCTCCCCTCAAACGCCGGCACGCTGGACACAGCCGTGGCCTCGGGGAAGTCAGCATGAGCTCTCCCCTCAGCCTCCCCTCCACGCTACCCTCTGACGTGCGAGAGGCACCCTAAGCCAGCGAACCGCCTGACACCTGGTAGCATCTTACGGAACTACGAGGGGAGCGTAGGACAGTGGTTTAGGGACGGCTTCTCCTCTATATATGTTACTCTGTGCCACTGCCCACCAGAGGTGCCTTGCGAAATTTCCGCTGCCTTTAGTTAGCGCTTTGTCGTGACCGACTGATAACGTATATCGTAGTGAATACAGTGACAGTTCTTTCGTAAAATGAACGCGACATCAATGGATACTATATCGTGTAAAGTGAAAAGAGGTGATTTGACATTAGTGAAGGAAAACAAATTAAAATCGTCAATTGGATACGTATTTGATGGCAAGGAAAAGATCAACGAACCAGTGGCCTCTTTTACAAGTAAAAAAGTATATTCATATACTGTTTCATTGCAACCAAATGAACAGTACAGCCGTGCATAAAATACGAACAAACATACAAACATACATTTTTATGTATTAAATAAATGGTGAAGGAAGTCATAAAGATTGACAATAGCATTTTATAGCAACTTTCATAATCAGATTCGGTGTACAGTGAAAGTAACATATTTAGGAAGGTACACAAAGTTAGATTGTATAGGATGGCAGTAGCTGCAGCCGACATTGTCTCTTTTTTGCTGACAGTTAGCATTTAGAAGTAAACAGCAGTTTTAACGCTTGAAATGGCATAATTTCTTGTGTGTTAATATGGGGAAAATAAAGGGTTCCTTTAGTAGAACTACGAAAGAACCGTTTCTTTTTTTGAATGTAAACACGGTAAAATCTCCTCTATGCCGATCAGTTTTAACCACTACGATTTAATAAGATGCCTGCATTAAACATCTAACGTAGTGCTCCGCCCACATGGGCTCCGAATCACTACTGGGTGTATCTGGAGCGCCAATGTTTTCCTGTTTGGAATAGTCTGTTTTGAGTAGGTATAGAACAGTTAGCGTGATTCGAGAAGTTAAAAGTAGTTAAATTGTCGCAGAAATGACACTATAACAATAATTATATAATAAAATACTATGGTATTAAATACTGCTATCTATTACTATTACCCATTCAAAACTTTAATATCTGCGGATGCAGAAAACGAACTTGCGGATGCAGATAAAGTGCAACGGATGTGGATACGATTGCGGATATGGGTCTTGTGGATGTGGTGTGGATGCGGGTAACACATTTCTTATCCACGCAGACCTCTAACACCAGGAGTAAACTGCCGGAAGCTCTATCGTACCATATCTGTGGTCACTTGACGCAGCAGTATCTGCAGTCTCTGCATTGCAGACGACATGTTGAAATGCCAGTCATGACAATATACCATATAAGGCAATATTACATTGAAGATTTATCTCAGACGCTTCTCCCTAGTTCATTAAATTCCAATGACGAACAATGATGCAATAACGATGAAACACATATATGAATAGAAATTGAGCAACTGCAGACATGAAAACACTCTGGTCTTGTGGTTAGAAGTATCATGTCACTTTTTATGCTAAAGAAAATTTTTTGATCGAGTCCTGTGAGAACTAATTTTTTTTCATTACGTCACAGTATATGGGACGAGAATCTCAATGTATTACACGTCTGTTATACAGTATTTGGCATTTTATTCCCGAATACTTTGTGATATCCGAGAGTGTCATTACGCAGGAACCTAACAGTACAGGTTAAATTTGTGGGACTGAAACGAATACGATTGTTATTTACATTCTTCCTTTTCCAAAAAAAGACGTTGCAGGTGACCTGTTACAGAATATGTGTCGGTTTCCGAGTTTGTATTAAGGCAGGAAGTTTAAATCACTGCGGCTGAAATGAGTAACCTACAAGTTACATTTAAATTCTGCCTTTTCACAAACAGTTGACTGTTTTTAACCTAAAATGTGCCGATTTCCGAATGTGTAATTGTGCAGATACATTAGGAATCAGCTTGAGTTACTGTGACTCAAACGAGTACAGTGCCACTGACATTTACATTATTCCTTGTAGCTAATAGTAGAACCGGTCAAAACGGCCGCTACTCCCGCTCGGTTCCCGCCGCGCTCGCGGCTGGCTTTCGCCGGCTCAGGGAGAGCGATGACGTCACACTGGCGAGAGCGAGGCCGACAAGAGAGACAGGCCGCGGCGCGCTCGTCATATCACGTGATCAAGTGAGGCCTGAGCCAGCGAGATCGTTAGCGGATTGGCCGGCCGCTGGGGCACAGCCCACTGTCTCATCCCGGCTAGCCAATGTGCTAGCGATCGCCGCCGGCTCAGGCCTCACTTTATCACGTGATATGAAGAGCGCGCCGCGGCCTGTGTCTCTCGTCAGCCTCGGGCGAGAACGTGGCCGGCGAGAAAGACAGGCCTCAGCCAAACCACATAGAAAGACAAGGCATCACAGCTGTCTGTGCCTACGTCGCACGTAAAGGCCGCCGCCGCCAGCTCACTGGCTGTCCGATGGGAAACGCCCTCCGCCTCGTAGCAGTCGGCCAATGAGCTGGCGGCCAGCTGTGAGGCCTTGTCTTCTAGGTCGTGTTGCCTCAACGCACACATCAGGCCACGTAAGCAAGGTAGTTCCGAGCCGGCGCAATCGCTAGACGATTGGCCGGTCGCTGGGGCGCACCCTACTGCCTCATAGTGGGCAGTCACTGAGCTAGCGATCGCTCCGGCTCGGAACTACCTTGCTTACATGGCATGACGACTGTGCTGGGGCCTGTACTTCCTGTTGTCCGCGGGCGAGAGACGAGGCCTCTTGCGAGAGAAAGATACGTCGGGAAGGGGCGAGTCACGGTGCTCCCGGGTTCACGTCGCGCCCGCCTGGCTAGCTGAGTCTCCTCAGCCTAGTCGGCGCACACCACCAGCCTGCGTGTTCACACTCGCGCTGGGACAGGCCGAGACGAAAACAGGCGGAAAATACACTTTTTTCGATTTTCACGTTGTAAAAATTGCTGACGGTATAAAAGATCACGCTACATCGCTTTATGAAATTATTTTTTTCCTTACAAGCTTTGCCTTGGCTGCGAAAAAGTAAAAAGTCTACTTTTCATTCCACAGGAGTTTTTAGTTCCGTAACGCTCCTCACTCGATTTTGATGAAAGTATACGGTTAGAAAATCTTTTGTTTGGACACATTGTAGTAAAACATCTTAGCTTTCGAATAAATCATTCACCTGTTCATAATTCATAACAGTCGTTTTCAAATTACGCTATTTGTCAAGTGCATGTGCTTGATATACAAATCGTGTATTGAAAAAGTTCAGTAGCCAGCAGCTTAGTGTTCTATCAATACACGATTTGTAAATCAAGCGCACGCATTTGACAAATAGCGTAATTTGAAAACGACTGTCGGGGGTTTAGAGTCATAACGGCGTATCTACAAGTTGTTTGTTTTGAGATAAAGGCAAAAGAAGTTTTACAACAATCGAAACACTGTTGTCATTACCACCTAAGTTTGCGTCATTGATAATCGTGATACCTCATGGTTTTTAGAATATGTTTACACTCATTCAACATTTTTCAACTTTGTCATTAATTACTAAAGGACAATAAGTTGGGGCGTGTGTAGATACATTGTTTTGACTTTAAACATTTTTGTGCGCTGGGTAGTTACATTTGATGTAAAAAAAATAATAACACTATAGAATGCACGTATAAACACAATATATTTTGCTTAAGCCCATTAAAATTTTGTAACAGTTTGTTTTACAGAACTATAAGTGTTTTACAGTGGTTCAAAATCCATACAGCTCATAATTATACTGCCATTTGAGTTTAAACAATACAAAGAATAATCATTGCAGAATACATGAGAAACACGACATAATTATTGTATTTGTAAAGATAACAATGAAACAAGAGAAAAGCCTCATTGAGAGATGAACATACTTCAGTCATCATCATCAATTTCTGTTTCTTGACCTGCTGTTGTATCTTCTGTCAGTGACATGTAGAAGTGATGATATTGCTCTGGTATGATTCCCATGTTGCAGAGATCTAGGAGATCCTTAAGCTTTTCTTTCTGTATGGGAATTGGAGAGTAAAGACTGAAGTGTGAAAGCTTCTTGGAACCTCGTTTTACTTCTTTGGGTTATTTCCAATCTTTTAAATTCTTCTGAAGTATTGTTACTGTATTTAAAATAAATGCATTCTGAGTTTTCTTTTCGGTATTGAAACCCGAATATCTTAAGCCAGTTGACATTATTTCCGTCAGTGTCAACTTTTCTGTTCTTTATTTTGTAGCGTTTCAATTCTGGGAAATCCAGTACATCCTTTTGCTGAACTTCAGTAACACGATACTTCTTATTTATCATTCTCAGTGGCGGCGCTAGGCGTCGTCGACTTCGGCGACCGCCGAAGGCCTCGCGCCTGTGGGGGCCTCGCAAAACAACATTTTTGTTTTTGTTTTTTTTGTTGTTGTAAATTTGATGTTTAACGGCGTTTTTCAACTGCTAGGTTATATGCGACGACCTCGCGTACGAAACTAGCTCTGAATACTTCAGTGTCTTGCGCTGAACAGTCGGCGCAGTGCTGCATTCCTGCATTCCCAGCGCTGTCCCTCTCGCTGTTGCACGGAACCTTGTCGCGGGCTCGGGCCCGGCGGGTATCAAAGCCTTTGAGCCTCGACGGCACATGGCGGCTCGCTCCATCTGCTGGCGGTACAGTTGGGCTAGAATACCCGCTGTACAGAGCGGACAACGGCGTGCAGCGTCGGGCACATGCGGCCTGCGCGGGTAAATATACCGCGATGCATGGCTCTGATTAACACTACCATTATATTGGCTCCAATGTATGAAAATTTCATTAGAATATGAGGAATACATATGAAGCTACATAGCTAAAAGTGAGAAGTTCATAGCGAACTTCTTCCAGCAACAGAACATTCATTGTTTACCCGCAAAACAGCCTTAGTTCAGGACTTTTGCTTGTCAGGTAATGATATTTGTTAACAGATTCATCTATAGCTTTAAGTTGGTAAAACGTCTATATTACTTTTGTTTGTGTGCAACCAAGTTATGCACTGAGAGAAAGGAGTTTCTTGCTTTAAAATTTCACTACATGCAAAATGTATGTTTGGCATGTATTATATATGTATTATCATCGTCAACTGACAATTACAGTTTTCTCTGTGCATAACATGAAAACTAATTCAGGCCATGGTGGAGTAGCCGAGCGGTCTAAAGCGTCTCGCTGCAGAGCGCAAGGTTGCTAGCCATGGAGGTTCGAGTCCTCCCTGGGGCATGCGTGTGTGAGTTATTTTACCTAGGTTTAAGTAGTTTGAAAGCTATGGACTGATGACCACACAGTTTGGTCCGATAGATTTACAAACATTTGAACATTTTTGAACTAATTCAGTATCCTTCTACAGCTACAATGAAGGACAAGCTAATAAATGTCCAAATGAGGTACGCAGTTTTCTCCTCCATCATTTCAATACCTGTGTCTCATCTAGTGTTAAAGAAATCTGGTTGTTTTGTATCGGCTGTCGGGGCCAGAATAAGAACAACACCCGCATCAGATATTTAATGGCTATAAATCCTCAGAGGCGTTTTGAACATCAGACTTCCTTTCCCTATCAGAGGACACTCCTTTCTGCCAAAATGATAGGAACTTAGCAGTAGTGAAAAGACGACAGAGGCGAGTGGACAGACTATACACATTGAAGGACGTGTGTGAACACATAGTAAGCTCTAGCACTAAAGGAAATTTTACAATAACAATCGTCAAAAGTGAGGATGTTTATGATTACAACAACTGGTGGCCATATTGTTAAAAAAATGTCGATTTCATAGAGCTATCTGTTAAGAACGATCCTAGAGATGAAAAATTATCTTTTAGTGTTTCAACTTTTATGGATTTCTGCTTTCCTTCAGAACAGATCGGAATAGTTGTGGCAGAACCATTCTTAAGAGGAATAATTAAACATGCTTTCATCCTTGGGCAAACATTTCCACACATTCCAGAACTATCTCACAAATAAGCTTATCCTAATGGTGTGTCCAATCAATGAAAATAAAATTAAAGATATACGCAAAATGCTCAAGAATATTCCCGGTTGTAACGAACCCAAAGCATTTTATGAGAAAATTGCAGCTTGGGAAACAAAGACAAAAAATTACAATTTTGTTTTGGAAATTTTGTATGTTTCTTTCCCTGGATCATTTACTGTTCTATATATTCTGAATGTGTTTTTCAATAAAGGAAATACATATTAAATATCCGATTAACAGTCTCGAGGTTGAAATTTCACTCAATATTGTGAATTGGAAACTTTCTATTGTCCCGACAAGCGGAAAAGCGCTCTAACTGCAGTTGTCTCACACGTCATTAGCCACTTTATTTATGTGTTTCAGGGAAATGCCGGTGCACGTTGACTCTTCTGTTTTAAGATGTTTTATTCGTTCTACATAAGCCCTCCTACTTCACTGACAAAGTATGAAATCTAATACAACCTATGAAAGTTGTAGTAAAAGCAACCTCAAAACAGTCTGGAATGACCTCATTTGATGGAACTGCACTTATCAGTGTACTCGACAAAAAATAATTTTTAGATAATCATGTCTGGAGAACCCTCAAGAGAAACAGACATATGGAGGAAATGGGAGTCGGCTCACCAAAAGAATAAGAAAGACGGAGAGTTATATCCAACCGAGCTATGACTTTGGGGATAATGAAAATTCTGAAGAAACCTACTTTAGGTGAATCTGCTCCTGTGGCCTCTGATGAAACTGTCCACCCAAGTTTCCACAGTCGCTGAAACAGAACCAGGGTCGAATGTACCTGTTACTCTTTCTGATACTGCATCAGTACAGCCGAATAAGGAGTTAAGAACTGAAAATATTTGTGATCCAGAAAATCGAGAGGACATTGTTCATTAAACAGCGTCATTGACAGAATTAGATCCGGGCAAGTGGGTGTTCCCAGTAAGAGATTCACAGCACACTGTCGTGGCTTAACTCAAAATGATCTCTAACAAAACCTCGAGAAATCTGATGAGAGTTACCTCAAAGACGCAAATAAAAGACATTTTACTAAATCTAATTTTACTAGAAAATTGAGTAACGGTGAAAAACAACATGGTAGGTGGTTGGTTCACTCCACATCTCAAGATAAAGTTTTCTGCTTTCCACATAGACTTTTTTCACGTTTTCAGATGCAGATGGTAAAAGAATGCTATTGTGCCCGAACAAACCTGAATAGGATGTTGCAAAGCCATGAACAAAGTCAAGGACACATGTACTGTATGATTAAATGAATGGAATTCTGTAAAGGAATAAAATATAGGAAAACAGTAGATAAGGAAAACGAGAGATTGATTAGGGAATCACAAAAGTATTGGTATAACGTATTTGAAAGTGTGATCGATATTATCAACCACTTAGTCTCACAAAATCTGACATTTAGAGGTCATCGAGAATCCCTTACGCTGAATGATACTGGAAACAGTGGACATTTTATAGATCTGTTCAAACTGTTACCCAAATATGATCTAACACTAAAAGAGCACTTGCCAGGTATTAATGAAGAGCAATGTTATCAGCATTATCTGAGCCACGAGATCAAAATGAATTAATTTCATTAATGTCAATATATGTCATCAACGAAATTGTAAAGAGTCAAACAAGCAAAATATTATGCCTTCATGCTCGATTGTACCAGGGATGTGAGCCGTGTGGAACAAATGTCAATAATATCAAGATTTTTGCAATTCCTCAACTGAAGAGATAGAGAAACACTTGGGTTTCTTGCTGTTGCAGAAGCAACAGGAGAGTACTTAACAAATACAGCTTTAAAGAAACTAGAAAATAATGATCTAGATATAAAAAACTGTCGAGCACAGGGATATGATAATGACACCAAAATGGTTGGGATTAATAAAGGTGTTAGAAGAAGAATACTCAATATTAATCCACGAGTATTCTTCACTCCATGCGTATCCTATTCTTGGAATTTGCTTCTCATAGATGCAGCTAACTCATCTGTAACAGTTACAATATTTTTCAGCTTCATCAATGAACTTGGGAACTTATAGAAACTAAATTGAAATTGGCAATGAAACCTCTGTCTAAAATAAGACAGGAAAGCAGAATCATAGCATTAAAAGCTTTATATTCCAATTTGATTATGAATTGTAGCATTAAAAGCTGTATTATTCCAATTTGATTTTGTCATCAAAGCGTCAATGACCTGAAAAGTAAAACTGATGATTCTGAAACTCTTAGTGAATGTGAAGCATTCTTGAACGAAATGTTAACTTTTGAGTTTATTGTTGCAATACATGTGTGGTACGCGATATTACTATGTGTGAAAAATTAAGATAAACAATGGCAGTCGATTCCAGTGAACCTGAAGGTAGCCGTTGACTCTTTACGTTCATTTCATGTCTGCATTCGAGAATTCCGTATTACAGGATTTGAAACATGCGATACAGAAGCTCGATTGTTTGTAGAAAAAAGTAGTTACGAAATTGAGTCTTAGTTTAAAAAGAAAATAATTGCACAGAAAAACGAATGTTCGATTGCGAACAAATTGGTGAAGCAATACAATCTGCTGAAATGCAGTACAGAGTTAATTTTTTAACACAATGATAAATGCTGCAATACTAGACAGTGAATGTCGATTCAAAACTCTCGAAGAATATTTTGAGCGATTTGGTTTTATTTATGATATCAGTTATTTGAAATCTCTATCCAAGGAGGGCCTTCTCAAGCATTTTAATGATTTACGTATGATACTTCGAGAAGGCGAAAATAGTTACATACAGCCTTTAGAACTTTCCAAGGAACTCCACCTTTTAAAATCCAATCCACTAGACTCAATCAAAGACGCAAAACAACTTCTTCCATACATTTTATAAAACAATTTGGAAGAAGTATTACCAAATGTTTACATATCTATCAGAATCACGGTCATAGTTCCAGTCATTTCAGCTACGGCCAAGAGAATCTTATGAAAGTTAAGATTGCTTAAGACTTACTTGAGAAGATAATGTTTTTAGGTGTCACTCTACAGACATGATGTACTTTGAAAAATCATTCTTATGCCAAGGCTGCAAAATAGTTTTGTTATATACTACCGGTTTTGACGGTTGCTGCCATAAACAGGAAATCAACAAGATATTTTACATCAAAGCTAATAAGATAACATTTTAGTGAGTACAGCAACGTCTAATTTACAATAAAATATTGTGATTATTTCTAAAAGCCTTTCCATTTTGCAACAAGTAGTAGGTATTCCTTTAATTAATCCTTAACTATTATGTCAATAATGTCATCTATACTTATTGATATAGTCTGTAACGAAAGTATTTCCTCATTTGTATTAGTTAAAGTTTAATTAAAGGAATACCTACAAAATGATGTAGAATGGAAAGGCTTTTAGAAATAATCACAATAGTTATTGTAAATTAGGTGTTGCTGTACTCAGTAAAAAAGTTACCTTATTGGCTTTGGTGTAAAATATGTTGTTGATATCCTGTTGATGGCAGCAACTGCCAAAACCGGTAGAGCAGAAAAGACTTGGCATAAGAATGATTTTTTTTTTTTCAAAATAACTTGAAAAGCACAATGAGCCAAGAAACACTATCTGCTTGTCAGTACTATCAAATGAAGCAAAAATTGTGGCTAGTATTAATTATGAAGTGATATTTAAAAAATTCAGTGAGGCGAAAAGCCGAAAAGTTCTCTATTTTAATTTCTGTTTGTTTATTGTAACTTTTGTCATTGCAATAATACTTGTATATTATACCAATAAAAATTTAGTAAAATGATTATTGGTGTATAATGCAGCTCATTTTATTTAACATTTTCTTCCTTACTGAAAAAAATGAAAGGGGCCTCACAAAGACGAGTTCGCCGACGCCGAATTTTCGTTTAGCGCCGCCACTGATCATTCTGACAGCAGTGAACCATCCTGGCGGGTCAAATATATCTAGAAGTTTTGTCTTTTTCTCAATTGAGGCATGAACTGAGTCACACTCCATTTGTGAGTAACCTGGCTCAAACAACATAGCTATCGTTTATAACAGGGATATCAAGATGCTCTACAGCATACAAGAACATTGCAGACATGTTTGCATTTCTGTTTTGCCCTCCACATGAATCAGAAAAGAAATTCCAGTTTTTGCCATCTGCATTTGCTTCCAGAAAATTAAACAAGCAGGAGGCAATTTCTGCAGAGCCACGTCTGGCTGTCCTTTCACTCCACATGTAACATGCAGCGTCTCTTGAAGCTGTATTGTACAGTTAGGTTGTATACAGAAAGCCTGCGTCGACAAAACAGTGCTTTAGCATTCGTCTTTGGACAGTAGCAGACAGCCTCCAGATCGAATTCAGCTGAATGGGTTTTCCCTGATGCAGCTTCCTCCTTTAAGCTGTCTTTTCTAGCCCTAGGTAAAAAATTCCGATCTATGTGAGCCTCCTGTTCTGAGCGGTGAATTTCTTTTTCTCCAGCACTCATATGAGAGAACCTGTAGCATGTATCACATATGTCGCTTTTAGGTATATGGAAGGTTAAATTCAGTATTAAATATGATTCGATAAAAAGATTCCTTTTCAGGGTTGATGTTATCATTTTGGTAAGTTTAAACATACATTTGGTACATTTTTCGTAGATTTAGCTCGTGAGACAAATACTCTTTCTGTGGATCCTTTCTGGCATGATGTGAAGGGAGTTTTGGAAAGCTATTGATGTGAGATCTAATTCTTTCTTTCACATTATCTGATTTAGCTACAGCTGGTTTGTACCGTCCTCTTAGATCTCTACAAATTATGTTGTGCTCATTCCATTTTAACAGAACCTGGCATGTGAATGATTCACTCACATCCAATGTTGCAAGAAAGGAGGACTGGCAAACCTGTACTTGTTGACCATCTTTGTATAAAAAGTATTTGTTTGTGAAGTTTCTCCTGGAGGAGCCTGTACAAGTCCTATTACTGCGCTTATCTTTTTCTAAAAGTGAACTGACATATAACCGCTGCTTGACTTTGTCACCTAAATTCCAAAATTCTTCATGAATGTTTAGTCTGTCAGCCTCAGTGAAATTAGTGCTGCATCTTCTTAAGCACTTTGCACAATCCTTTGGTTTAACTGACCGCACTGAAACACATTTGCCTTTTGAAGTAATATATGGTTTCCCTGATATTCTGAAATACAGCATTAATTAGGCGACATATATTTTTTGGGTTGTTTTCTATGAGGGATTATACTGTCAGCCTTTTAGCTACGATAGATGCCATTACTATAACGCTGGTGAGTTGTACATACCACCACTGTCATCACTATCGTCTTTCGTTGCCGGCTGATAATCAGTATCCATTACGGAATCATCGGATGAGATATCCAAATCTGAATCACGGTCAGTGCTACACAGTTTTTCGGCATCGGCTATGACGGAACTGCCGTCATCTTCAACAATACAGTTATGACGTTATGGATAAGCAAACGGCTTTAACTTACAATATTGTACAATCCAGGCTTATTTACTGTGAGTAATGAAAAGTAACTTACCACATCCTGCAAAAACATTGCTGCTCGATGTCGAAAACACATTGTGGAGAGTAAATGAACTTGAACTATCTTCTGCACTTTTGATTCTTTAGAAGATTACGAAACTTTTTTTTCCTCTGGGGAACATATTAAACGCATAACAGCTAATGCTTCACTGATGTAACAAACAATGAGTTGATACCTTCCATGCGGAACAATAATGGATAAGCACAGTTATTATTGCGCGTGTTACGGCAACAATGTGGATATAAAGCGTCGCAAAGCACCACAGGTATCTAAAAATTCACAGCCTGTTTTACTGGCAAAAGGACGTATCTGCAGTTACGCTGTTACGTCTTTTAACGCCATAGCACTGCAGAGGGATCCAAAATGATGTAAAAGGCAATACGCTACTGTGACATTAAATATCAGAGCGATTTTGTCGTTATGCTGTGCGCTATCTCTGAAACGGTTCAAGATAGGAGTTCCGCTGTTTTTTCATTCAGTAGTTTGATTTCTCGAGACTTTAATGAAGTAAATAAGTCAAAATGGCCAATTTTGTAGATACGTCGTTATGACTCTAAACCCCCGTGTTATGAATTATGAAAAGGTGAATGATTTATGCGAAAGCTAAGATTATGTACTATCAGGAGTTCAAAAATCAGATATTTTAACCGAATACTTTCATAAAAATCGAGCAAGGAGCGTTATGAAACTGAAAACTTGGGCGGAATGAAAAGTAGACATTTTCTTTTTTTACAGAAAAGACATAGCTTGTAAAGAGAAACTTGGTTCATAAAACATTGTGGGATGGTCTTATATACCGCCAACATTTATTTCATCGAGAAAATCGGAACGTGGATTTTCCCCCTTTCTTCCGTCTCGGTTCGGCCGGCAGTGTGAACACAGCCTTAATGTAGACGTGTGCCGGACGGGCGCAGTAATTAAGGCACGGTAAGGTGGGCTGGCCACGCCCATGCGCACTGCTGTCGGCTGTTCTGCATGCCAGTCGAGAGTACCGAATCGCATCGCTCCCGACAGTGTTGCCAGCTTGGGGGTTTTGCCCCTAAATTTAGGGAGACTCTGCTGTCTTGGGGGGAATTTGGAGGGATTTCTACTTCAGGGGAAATTTAGGGGGAAGTGTTCTTCGTGGGGAATTTTTAGGGGCTTCTGAGACGTGAATAACGCATACATATCAAAATTTGTTTAGCCTTACCTTACAATGAAATACTTCATTGTTGTGTTTTCGTTGGCACTGCCCTCCTTTACAAGCGCTTCTGCAACGTCTACTGTACCGTACTGCTGTTGTATTGGCGATTGTGAACTGAAGTTGAATACGCTGGAAGTGTATGTGTCTGTCTGTTCAAGTAACTATGGCTTCAAGAGACAAAAAATATTCCCAGAGATACACAAAGGCGTGGGAATCAGATCTCTTGTTGAAAGGTACGTTTATTTCCAGTTTGTTAAATTTTATTAGCATAGCTGAACAGGGACGTTTATATTGCCTGATTTCTCCCTGCAGCCTATATACTACGACTTACATCTTAGAATATCATGCAGAAACTACTGCTTTTTCTTTTAGTGACCACTAAAGAGTAGAATATTAGTAATTAGATTCTCGTTAAGTGACATTTAGAACGAATGCATTAATTCGTCATGCAGAGCTTTATTGGAATGTTTTAGCAACGAAAATGAATAGTCTAGGAAAGACATTTTTATATATATTGCACCAAAGCTGCTTTGTTTGTTGAAATTCTGACTAGTTTTGGGGTTTGCCCATTTTCTTAAACCACATTATTTTATGTTTGGACACTGTGTAGGTCACGCTATTTATTTCAAATAGGTTTTTTGAAATAAACAGTATGACCTACACAGTGTCCAGACATAAAAATGTAGCTTAAGAAAATGGGCAAACCCCAAAACTAGTCAGCAATTCAATAAAAAAGCAGCTTTGGTGCAATACATATAAAAATGTCTTTTCTAGAATATTTAAGAGCTGTAAAACGCGACATAACAAAAACTTTTAGGTTTTTTTTAAGGGGGAATTCACATACGATTTAGGGGATAATTGAGCTTCAGGGTTGGCAACACAGGCTCCCGAGACTGCATACACGGCATGGCCGGTTCCCGGGTGTGATGGCCTCGCCATGCGTTCTCACTGGCGGGAACGAGCGGGAGTGAGGCTACGTTTGACAGCCTCTAGCTAATAGGTGTCTGCTTGAACATTTTCATTTGTAGGGGATCAGTAAAATATATTTTTAAGGACATTAGATTGTCATCAACTATTTCTAATTCTCAGTTCTGTCAAAAAAATCAATTTTCATGTGCCACATAAAATTATTAAATTGTCAGACATGTCGGGGAAACATGTCATCATCACGTCATCACAAAGCAGGTTGTCAGGATCCATAATTGAGCACATATCGAAAATTGACTGCTTAAATGCACGGAAATGAGACTCTACAGAAAAGTAAAACCTATTCCGTGGTCAACATACTGATATGATCCTGCTTTACTTTGGTTTACACAGCCTGTAGCACCACCATACACAGTAATAAAGGCCGGAACCATGAATGTGAATTTGAAAGAAACTGATGTCAGTCAGATACCTAGCATTCCCTTAAAAGAAAAAGGTCGCAGTTTATTTCCAAATAAGTAGCTATTTACAAGTTTGTGATTAGGTATGAATCTAACAGATCATCTTCGAGTTGCAACAAAATTCATATTTGTGCAAATTGTCGTCTGTTTGTTTACATGTATGTTGTGAACTTGGCGTCGATTCCAAGGAGGTTATTCTAACCTCCAAAGTCGATTCACATGATTCGACCACAAAACTCGATAGTCAACGTAAATTAACCCTCTGGTAACTTCCAGCGGCACTCTCGGTATTTAGGGCCGAGTTATAACAGCGGCTAACAGACAGGGCAGGTAGGAGCTCTCATCGCTGGTGGCAGATGGTCTGTAAAATACTGTGTGTGAGCTGCAGATGTGCTTGATTCAGGAGGTGTCCTTGCCGATTTTCGAGATGTCCTTCAAATAAATTCAATTGTTTTTATAAAGAATATCTCTTCTATTGTTGTTGTTGTTGTTGTATTACACATTGGGACATTAAAGAGTGTTACTTAATATGGACACACAAATTCTTTTTATGACTTGGTCACTACTGGTACATTCTGTATATGATCTAATGCATGCTATTTTTAAACGCGTACATCATGTGTCATGTATATCGTCTATACAAGCAGTATGGATGGTGGAATTGTTAAGTACTTGTGTATATGTCCGGTGTTTAGTTGCACTGACACGAGGTGTCTCAATGCGGTCACAATGGACATCCAGCTGTATTCATGTTACTGTTAGGCGTCTTTATTTTTAAAACAATGTTCTCCTCTATGTCATTCGTTCCTCATGGTTACATATTACCTGTTTTCATGGTGTCTATCGCATGTATCAAGAGAATTTTTTTGAGGTAAGGATTTCACCCACCCATTTGCGGTATTCTGTCCTATAAATTCTAATATTCTTTTTATAAACAATATTTCTCCTGCTGTTGTGTTTCAAATCAGTACATCAAAAGAGTGTTTGTTAAGATGGACACACAAGTTCGCTTTTTCAGTTGTGGAGGTCACTTGCTGCGCTACATTGTGTCTTTGATCTAACATGAGCGGTTTGTGCTTATGCAAGGCCAAGATTTTTTTAAACATGTCTGTTGGCTGTCTCATACATAGTCTATATGAAGCATGTGGTTGGCGTCATTTTAAGTACTTGCGCACATACTGTGACAGATGAAATTCTTTATTATATCTTATGCAAATTTTGGGTACCATACAAGTTATAATTGTATTACACATGTGTATCATGTTTGACTTTGGTTACAATTGTTTTTAAATAATTATCGATAAAGGTGTGTAAGATTTTTTATCGACCCTTCAGTTGCATTCAGTATAATGACAGTTAGTGGTGAAAATTATGAATTTTTCTACCCACTTGAGAAATTAGGTGATGGATGGTCTGACCTGGTTTCCAACCCATGACTCTTGATTCATTGTTCCTTCCTGACACCCTCATCACGCTTCTTTCCCCCAATCGAACTATCGCCAAACTCTCTTGACTTTAATGCACGTACAATTCCCTTGACTTTACTGCTATTTATTTATAAACAATTGTTATTAAACATTGTTTACGAAAAGCAATACATCTACTGTTGCTCATTGACCATTTTCGAGAGAAAGCGAAATGTTCCTTCTGGAAAATTATTAATGCAAAAACAATATACACTGCAATAAATTTGGTACGCAAATTGGGATTTAAAAAAATAATAGGGGGATTTTTGTGGCGGTTGCGGACGCCAACAGCGGTGGAGGCAGATCACAAATATGGGAACGTCAGGGGTGGTGGAGATGGACAAGTCCTTACAAGCTGGGGTTGACAGCCAGGCAAGTCTGAATCTACGGTCGGTCCCCAGAGGGATGGTGGTGGTTCTCGGAAGGGCAAGATTTCAATCTCTTGTGTTATCACTCCTTGTTCTCGGTAATTACATTGTTCAAAATGTGATTACTTGTTATCGGTCATTCATCCTTAACAACATCATTGTGAACTAAGTTCAAGTACATGTTCGATGTCAAGCATCTTTCCCTTCTGTGGTATTGTTCGAGAGTGGCAGAATCTTTTGGTCAGCTGCCGCGCAAGTGTCGAGGGAGGAGGGGTGGGCGGTAAAAAACCTCACCCTAATGACACTAGTGTCGACGGTCGACTCTCAGTGGCTCCAAACCCCGACTGATACACTACTCACCATCATGCATGTATTGCAGATAGCAAAAAACCGCTACTGTCATTACTATCTGACCAGGCTATATCAAAAGCTTTTTTTCTCCATTGGCGCTTGCCTTGACACTTTCTCCCATCTACCCTTAAAATACTCTTATTTTGAAAACTTTTCGTCCACTTCTATCTTCCAATGGGCCTTGTTAGTGGGTAATCATAGCCAGACATATGGATAACAGCACACTCCTACTTTTGTGGAATTCCAACATTAACATACTAACAAATGCAGAGGTTAAAGTAAACTTATTGACTTGGTCAGCATGCTAGTGCATGCGTGGAACAGCTTCACTCTTTTCCGTTTTTAAATGAAAGCGAGTGATATTATTATTATTATTATTATTATTATTATTATTATTCAAATGTTTGTATAGCTTATGGGACTTAACTACGGGGTCATCAGTCCCTAAACTTACAAACTAGCTAATACTAAGGAAGGCACAAATATCCATGCCCGAGGGGGGATTCACACCCCCGACCGTAGTGGCTGTGCAGACCGTGACTGGAGCGCCTCAGTCCCCTCGGCCACAGCGGCTGGCTTATTATTGTTGTTGTTGTTATTTTCAAATCGTCTCAGGTAGGCGCACAGTATATATCAAGTCAGAAAATGCCATACTGATGTTTATTCCTTAATTTCTGCTGCACAATAATTTTTATTTATATGTTATTTAATGAAGACAAATCCTGTTTCGACGTTTCGCTTCTCAGTTCTTGTATGCTGTCACTCTCAAGACATTGTACTGTGACAGCAAACAAGAATTGAAAATGATGAAACACTGAAACGTGACTCGTCATCATTACATAATACCAACATAAAAATAATTCTGCAGCAACAATTAAGGAATACATATTTTACATACCATTTTTTAGTATTATTATCAGCAGCAGCAGTATTGATGGCAGTAGTAGTAGTAGCAGCTTGCATTTAAAAGGAAGCAAAGAGCAACTTCCAATATGATTTGTGGCCTCTCCAGAATGTGTACCCATGAACGGTTACTGCCACAACCTCATCCCACAGCCAACAGGCTTCCTTCGATGACTATTTCAAGTCAGTAATTAACCTTGTAACCAAACAACATGAAACGTTCTTGACCTATGTACTCTGAATTTTTATATGTTACTCTAATAAACATTCTTCCAAACTTGGCATAAATATTATTCAATAGTTTTAACATATAAAATCATGAATAGTATGTAATGAGGGACCATATTCAAAATATAGTTCTCAATCAATTTACTTCAAATCTTTACTTGATACTCTAATAAATATTCTGATAACCATAAGCTATATGTAGTTTTAGTATATTTGGCTACATCTATTCTATATAACTGTGAAAAGTCAAGTCATTTAAGATGTTGATGGAGTAACGCCAAACATTTACACAGCACTGCTACAAATATTCAGATAGACATAGTCTGTTGAAACGTTCTTAACGATTTACTTCAATCATATATTTGTTATTATTATTTTCTTCAATCTTAAATTTGTTACTATTATTTTTTCTTTCTCTCCTTGTTATAATGGACCACAGTTAGTGTTGGACAGGTTTGGCGAATGTCTAGCAAAAGCAGGCATTAAACATATATAAAAATATTAGCATATATTGCACAATATATTTCTCATACAATTATGAGTAAAATAGTGCTGGGTGAATTGAATTGTCTATCCAGGACATATTTTGTTCAAAAACATTCGACTTGGACAGATCATATTAAAAATTTTGAGGAGTTCCTTGACAACCTCAGGCAAGAAGTAAGTAGTTTTGTAGCTTATGAAATAAGCATAATATGGCTGCAAGTATGATGGATTTTGCTGTTTTGATGATTAAATCCCAAGGTGTGAAGAAAATAAGTCAAGGGCAAATATCCACAAAAGAGCTTTAAACAGAAAAAGGCGTCATGATACTAAAGCTGCCCCTATTGACCATAAAGTTAGAGACTTTGTATTGGTAAAAACAAAGGCGAACTCAAAACAAATTTCAGACAGGACTAGAAATTTTATGCTAATTTATCAGTCACCATACATAGCTCAAATATCTGCATGGTACGAAAATTGGCAATTGAACCTAAAAAATTATAGATGTGTAGTCGTCCATATGAGCGCTAAAATAAATCCGTTAAACTTCATTTACACAATAAATCAGTCACATCTACAGCCTGCAAATTCAACTAAATACCTAGGAATAACAATTACAAACAACTTAAATTGGAAAAAACACACAGATAATATTGTACGGAAGGAGACCAAAAACTACATTTCATTGCCAGGATACTTAGAAAATGAAACAGTTCTACTAAAGAAACTGCCTACAACACACTTGTACATCCTATTTCGAAGTATTGATGCACATTGTGGGATGCCCGCCAAGTAGGACTGACGAAGGAATACAGTTCAGAAAAGGGCAGCTTGTTTTGTACTCTCACAATATAGGGGTGAGAGTTTCCTGGAAATCAGGAACGAATTGGGTGGGAAACCATTAAAAGAAAGGCGTTATTCAATGTGGTGAAATCTACCTATTTGAGAAATGCCTTTCATCGACTTTCTCCTCCAAATGTGAAGGTATTTTGTAAACATCCACCTACATAAGGAGACATGATCAACAAAATAAAATAATAGAAATCAGATCAAAAACGAAAATATTTAGATGTTCCTTTTTCCTGTGTGCTATTATAGAATGAAACGGTAGATAAATATCATAGAAGCGGTTCAATGGACTCTCTTCCATACACTTAAATGTGATTTGTAGAGTATTTATGTAGGGATAGAATAAGCGCTAAGACACATGCAAATATATACAGGCTAGAGTTCCATAAGAGTAAGAGAGTTTTGGGGCTCTGAAAAATTACTCATTTGAAAAAAAAAATAGGCAATAGTCATTAGAGCCTTAGGAAGTCGACCAACATATGTCATCAACTCTGTAAATATGCTATTTCTGGTAATTCTTTGTAGTGTACAAAAATATTTGTAGAAATCGTATTTGATCTGTGACTTTACAACCATAGGAGTGTTTGCATCAGCAAATAAATTTTATAGAACTAAGTGAATTCAGAGTGATCATAACGTAAGAAACAGATAAATGTTTGCAGAAGCAATGTGACTATTCATAGAAAGTAAATAGACAATTTGCCAAAATGAGCCGAGTCATTCTGGTTTTATAAATTTGGTCTGCATAACATTATTGCTTACAGGCTTGGGTTTTGTCTGTAATGAAGAGAATGTTAGAGGAGTGGTGTGTGAGAGAGGTGGGAAGAAGCATTTTCATATTATGTAAATTGCACACAATGAAGTGGCATGATATGCATACCAAAAGTGTTTATAATTAGTCTGTAGATGAATTTTGAAAAGAAAAAAAAAGAAAGAAATAAGTGAAGTTAAGTCAGTAGGCTGGTATAATATGTGGAATGGAATATTTAATTCTTCTCATGTCTCAAGGAAGTATTTTTGTAATGTGTTCAGTGGCTTAAGGTAAACAAAGGATAAAAATTTGAAGGTTTATAGACACAAACAACAACATAATAGTTGTGGCATTAGTTTGTGCCAATAAATGCAAATAATAAAAATGAATAAGATAAATTTAGAAACCAATATAATAGGGTAAAGTAAAAAAATAAGTATTGAAAATGATACCAGTGATTGGATTTATTTTTATTTGTTTATATTTATCTTGTTCCATAGTCTTAATAGTCTTGGAATGACTCAGTAGGCCCTGTATCAGATTGCGACAAAAGAGTAGCAATTGATAAACTGAAATGTATAAGAATCCTATCCTACTTACTAAGCAAAAATACAAGCTCCCTGAAGTTGCACTATCTTCCTAAAGAAAAGAACATCTGCTATAATGAAGTGCAAGCTATCCAAATATTTTAGTGTAAATAATGAGAGAGACACTTTATGAAATATGCATGATTTATTAGTGAAACAAAATACTACTCCAAATTAAATACCAAAGAAATTGTGTTTTGAAATGATGTACAGTAAATATTAAAATTAACAGTAGAAGTAACAAAAAATATTCTATATGTTAATTTCTTATTAGTAAAATTAGAAATAAGAGCAAAGAACCATCAGATATGAACATTTTACTTGTCCTCCCTTAACAAAATTTGGAAAGAGAAACTGAGACTGAGCTATATTTATCTCAGTTATGTGGAGGCTTCGAGTAACAGCAGCCTGCAAGCTGTATGAAAATAGCACCTACAACAGGTGCAGATTTAATGGGGGGTGGGCCATGGGGCTTGAGGCTTTATCTCGGACGTACACAAATAAGCAAAATACCTGTATGTTCATATAATATGCCTAGTTTTTTTTTTTTTTTTAATTAGTGTTAACTTGCTCCATCTTCGCATACCTGAGGCTGTTGCATAGTGAAAAACAACACAAATTTAGGATTCACAGAACTAAATCACTGCTACAGGGAGGCGGGACTGACAGTGGTCTGCGCCAGGTTAATTCTCACAGGAGACGGAGTCGCCAGCTGTCTGCAGCAGGCAGCTAGCTTTACACACAGTGGGCAGACTCTGTCGCAGCCATGCCCACAGCCATGGATGGCGACACACGGCAGGTACAGTCGGCAACAACCAGTTCCTGGAATCGCCACGCGGAAGTCCCGTTGACCGATTCGCTACGGTGCGAACCAAAGGGGAAAAGGTAGCCAGCCATCGGAAGCGTTCAGATGTGCCTGTATCGTCATGTCTTCACCCGCAGATCGCGTGGGGCGTGCACGCAAATCTCACGGTCGTTGCTGCCACTCCGATCTCACTCGCCAGACGAATTTATTTCAACCGCCTCCGCACAGTCATGGGCATGAACATTTTGTGTAAACTATGTAATGTAACTCCCTCTGAAACAGTTTACGTTTCTTCAGGGCACTCCACCACTCAGCAGCCGTTATGGGTCACTGATGAAGCCATACTTATTTTCAACCAAAGAGTGTACTACAGCATAGTCCTCTCAGATTTCACCTGTGTTTTAGATAGTGTGAGGCAGCAGGTGTTACTCCATCAACTACACCTGCCTCCCGCATTCACTTGCTGACCAACTACCTGTCTATACGTACTTTCGTGCTAATGATTATGGACTCCAATTCCCCAGCATGGCCTCTCCGATCTAGAGTTCCCAGGGCTCAGTCCTGAGGCCCATTTTATACAGCTTCTACACTGTGGACATACCACTGGTGCCACATGCACACAAAGGAGTGTATGTTGACGACGCTGCTCTTACATCCAGGGCTCGTTGGTTGGCTATCCTTTGAAGACAACTACAAGAAGCCTGCACAGACCTACAACAGTGAGCAGCGCACAAGCACATCAGTTTTAACAATTCGAAGAGTCAGATACTCCAGCTCACGAAACACAAGAAGCTTGATGACACAAACGTTTAGGCGTGGATATCCCATGCTCCACTTTGGTCAAGTACCTATGGATCACGTTTGACTGAGCACTTACCTAGAAAAGTCATGTGGATCACATCTGGAACACGACACAAAATGAATGGGACAACTGTACTCCAAAGTCAATTAGCACCTTCCTCTCCCTTGATGACAGGTCATGCATCCGTTCAATGATGGGCTACACATGTTCTGTATGGGACAATGTGGCCAGAACACACATTGATCGTTTGCAAAAACTGTAAAACAAAGTCCTCAGTAGAATTTATCATGTACCATGAGACTTCCCAGCGAAATACTTTCACACTGCTGCTGAGGAACCACTCATGATAGATTGCTTCTGCAAAGAAGGTTCGTCCTTTTACGACAAGTAGCAAGTGTCGGCCAACACACTTACTGCCTTTTTGGAGCAAACCCACCGGGATCACTATAAATGGCTGGTGGGTATCCTAAACCTGTGAAAATGGAAGCCAGAAGAATCTGGACAATACCTTCCACTTTGCAAAGACAGTAAACCAAAGAAATAATTGAAATGCACACCATTAAAATAGTCCGCGCAATCATCTTGGGTAAAAAACTACAGTGAGGTCCGAGGATCAGAGAAACCTGAGAAGAGGCATGTGGCCATGGTGGAGCAGCAGAGTGCTCTAAGGCGCCTCGCTGGGGAGCGGTCCCCAGCGCGTGGTTGCTCGCCTTCGGAGGTTCTAGTGCTCCCTAGGGCATTGGTATGTGTGTGTTGTTCTTATGTTAGCATAAGTAGATTGTAAGTCTAGAAACTGATGACCATAACAGTTTGGTCCAATAGGTTTACAAACATATGAACAGGCATGTGGTCGGGCGTTTGTTGTTCTTTAGAGCGGACTAAGCTGCTTGGTCATCAGTCTCCAAGGGGGCCGTTACCCACAGCCAATGAAACCGATTGAATTTTTTGTTTCTGACGTGGGCGTGTACAGGAGACTCGAGTCATGTCTATGTGAATCTGATCGGCTTGTCGAGTTGTACAATCACCTGTTGGACACTTATATCTGGTTCGAGTATCCCCATGTGAAGAGAGCCTTGTTCGCTTCTTTCATTCTCTTCCTCAGTGCGTTACCCAGTTCTGTATGTTCTGTATTATTCTTGCTTGTTTCTTCTTCAGTTTTCGCCAATTGTCCATCAAACCTATCGTATCATTAGGTTGATTTAATATACATGTAACCTCTTCAAAGTTTCGGTCAATAATGTCATTCGTTTGAATGGAAATATTAAATAAAGAAGGCCGTGATTTATTCTGATTCTCATTTGTTTTGCCATTGCTTTCCAATTCCATGGAGCATCACGTGTAAAGACCAACCAACGGCTAGTTACGCAGGTGCCGCCATATTCATTATCGTTGTTGGGTTAGTTGACAGGAAATTCGATGGTATGAAGAAATAAGTGGAGTAAATGTTTTTGTTTTCAAGAAACAAAGTATGGCGAAAGGAGGTAATAGCGCAAGGAGCAAGAAGTCACATTCTTCCAAGCCGTATGATGTATCTAACGTAAGTATATACTCATTATGAGAGTTCGCGCCTAATGCTGTATTAGGAAAGTGTAAGACATGGAATACATAAAAATTTAAACTCGCGCGGAAACAATGGAGGACAGTGAATAACTACATCATTTCAACATCAGCGACCTAAGTGTGAGAGTAACTAGTGTGTTGTTCCTTCGATGTGTAACCAAACAACAGTATGGTGTTAAGTGAGCGAGATAATGCTAGGCCTTAAATTGTTGTGCAACCCGATTTTATGAACAAGTAGTGCATCGTTTGTTTAGAAATTCACAGTTAAGTCAGTGCTGTTGGGATTTTACCGCCATCAACACCTGTTCCATTGATATTACTTTATGAATATACAGTGTTTTTTATTGATAGTGCTGTCTGTGTATTGTCAGCAATCCAATAATATGTTTTTGATCGTTTCAGTCATTTGTGAGGAAAGTAGCATCACGTGTTACAAGCTTCATTCCCCAGCCGTCGTGGTTAAGCAAGTGGTTTGTTTCATCAAATGAAGATGATAAGGCAAAATCAGATGATCAAGACTCTGACACAGAAACTAGTGAATACCGTTCAAGTAAACGACCGAAAATCGACCTCCAGCGACCATTTCCAGTCAATAGCTTCAGAGTGGCACCACCGTCTGATAGTCAGGGTATGTATTCTGAACAGTAGTCTTTATCTTATCATATATTGTTACTTTTCTAGTATTTATGCGAACCTCATTTCAAAGAGATTTATATGCCTATGTGTGAATGGGGTAGAGCCTATTAATGTACAGCTGACATTAGCTATTAAACAGCTGGAGCATATCAGTTTTCAGTGCCAAAAGGTAGATGCAGAGTATTGCTGATGGCAACTATTTGCATGAATGAATAGAATCGTTATTGTTTACCTGTAATGAGACTGTGAAACAGGACATTTGGGAAAAAGCTTATTCAACTTTTAACTTTCTGTGCCAATTAAGTAACGAATATCCCTACATATTTGTTCTCATAGTACTTTAAATATGTTCAATGTATTTTTATGTGTACTGTGCGCATGTACACACATCTGTCCTGACTTGTGTGTGTGATGCGCATGCATTTCATCATTGCTGCGTTATATTGTGAAGGACATTTGTATTTCTAGTCTCATTGTCTGGTCAATGGTGTCATTCTATTTTGAGCTATGAATGCTGAATTTTTAATCGTTTGTGGCCAATATCACTTGTTATTTCTTTTAGTTACTGCTTATGATCTTTGAAGCAAAATCTTATTAACTACATATGGCACAATTGAAGACTGGGATACCTCATGTCTGCTTGACCAGTGATATCATATGTCAAAAGATATGCAAAACAAACACTTTCAACAAATAGGGCCTATAAACATATGGGATAATGTAAAACTTATGTATTGTAGATAATAATCTGTGATTGTCCTTTTGAATTACAGATCAGCACAACAGAATGTACCGTCGCTCTCAGGTATCTGTCCAAAAATTCTTGCCTTTGGCGCTCACTTGTGGGGGTGCGGGGGGGGGGGGGGCAGGGAGGGAGGGGGTGACCCTCTCTGTTAACCTATACCTCACTATCAGAGAGAAGCTACAGATCACTTTTTAAATCCAGGATCTTAATGTATGTTCTGCTTGTAAACACTGTCATCTTTAACTCAGATATGACATCATTATTCAAAGCAGATGGGTAATATCCTGGGCTTCGTTTAGCCGCTACAAATTGCTCGCAATATGTGCAACTTACCGCTCATGGTTTTTTTTCTATTTTTTGTGTTAAAGGAATTTTATAAAACAATACAAATTAGAGCTGTACTCTATTGCTATGGCATACATGGAATCATAATGATAATGAAGTAGAGTTAATAAGTTTGTTGGGATACTGGTCAGCCGGATAATGGCATTTTTGCATTAATTTTACCTTTTTTTAAGTGGAGTTTAGTGTTTAAAATTTGTTCATATTTACAAGCATGAAGAGTGCTTCTCAATTTAGCATAAGAATAATCCTCATGTTAACATTAAACTCGAATTTGCTGGAATATTGTATTTTGTTTATGTGGAGAGGAAACCAAGGTAGCTCTAGTCCAGCCAAGGGTTAAAATTTACTTGTAACAGTGGTGGTGTAATGTGCTTTTGTTTGTAAGGCAATGATATTATTTATGAGGAAAAGTAATTTACAGACAACATAAGACACATTCAATCAGCTGTAAACCAGAGCAGAAAGAACTTATTTCATGGTCAGCACAAAAGATTGTTCCCCTCATTCTATGCGACTGAGTTTTCAAAGACCATTCAGTGGTTGTCAACATAGGCACACAAGTTCGCTGATGCTGTAAGGTAAAATTTATCTGGTTGTCACATATGTTAACAATTATATGCTGGTGATTGAGCTCTTTGGAGAGAAGAATGAAACTATAATCTACTCACACTTGGAGTTAATTGAAGTCTGAAATATGACCCAGCGGCTTTTTTTACTTGCGAGTGAGTGTCAAGGCGCGTATCTTTTGGCCGAGACCTGTGAGCGATGGTACATTCTGTTGTTGTAATCTGTAATTCATGAGGTTAATCACAGGTTATTTATTATTTACAATACATAAGTACAGATCACGCACTGAAACGTGGCCCCTGAGCGGAGAATGTTGGGAGCTGAAGCTTGCATTCAGCTCATAGCACATTGGCTGTTAGAACAAGCCCTGCCTCTTTCTCCCAGTGCTGCCAGCTTACGGCTTATAGCTTGTAGGTTTTAAAAGAAACAACATGTAAGAGGTTAAAGTGTCTCAGATGGAACATGACATTATCACTTTAATGTTTGAGAAATTGAAAACTGGAGCGTATATCTACGAAATATCAATATTTTAAAGAGACTTACTAAGCGGATGTAGCAACGCTTTCTGCCTTTTTTATTGTCGTAACTGAATTACAATCGGAATTAACATTCTTCATACCACTTTTCAAGAACAGCCTTCCTTTTTCTAAAAGAAGTCGTCGGGGTATGTGCACTTATTTTAGAAAATAACAAAGTGGAAGACAATAATCAATACTGAGCACAAATCAACAATACATTGACGATGTCTACGGTGCAAAATGCTTTTTCGAGGTAAGGTTGGTAGAGAGCATAAACATTCCGTAGAAACACCAACTCAGCCGGCTACTGCCGATCACAGAGGGGCCACGAAAGTGTCATATGTATTATATTATCCCATATGTTTATATTTGATGATAGTGTTTGTTTAACATACATCTTGTGAGACTCAGATATGAAGTAATTGGTCGAAGCTGGTGGGTTGTATCGTGGTCTTCAATTATGCCCCCATTTGAACCAGCATGGTTTTGTAATTAGATGTAAGAGGTTTTTGTGGAAGTGGCGGGGCTATATGTGTTGAAGAAGAATATTAGTGGTATTTCACTGTGAAGATAAATATTGAAGGCATGGCAGGCATTGTCCCAGATCATGTAATTTTATGATTTGGAACATTACTTCCAGTTGTCTGCTAATCTTTGAACTTCACCCCTGTCTCAATCTGAGGAATACATTGAAAAAGGGAACTGAAGCTCAGGATATCACCTGTCGGCCTCAACTCCTGACGTCATGTTGTGTTGTATAACTTGAAACATTCATCATTTGCAACTTGCGGGTTTTTTTCTTTTGGTGTCAGTTGAAGGACTCGAGTCCGTCTTCTTTCACCCGTGACATCGGCTTTTGTTCTGACATTTTTGTTGTGCAGTAATTTTATGTTGTATTGGTTTACGTGTGTGTGTGTGTGGGGGGGGGTGCCCTCTTGTGGAAGTTAAATGGTTCACGGTCAGTTTGGTTTGCCTTTCTATAATTTCATTTGCTTTAATCTTGTTACGATAGGTATGAGAAATAAGTTCAATTCTTTCTCCCTGTGTGATGCCCTTGGGGGAGAGACATATTGGCTACAATATAATTTCTTCTGCTCCTCGGTATTATAGCTGATTGTGTTCAGTGCAAAAGATGGTGGTAACCAGTGAAGGTAACAAAAGAAGAGGGCGGTGTTTTGTGTGCTTTGACCCATGTCGTCTTCGCAGCGCGTTAGTTGTGAGGTGCGTGCGTGTTTGTAGAAGGTGCGAGTTATTATGTGGTGCTTGAGTTAAAGACGGTAGGTGGTGTACAAACAAAACAGATTAATATTTTGTGTTTAAAAAGTGATCTGTAGCTTCTCACTGATGGTTAGGTGTAGGTTAACCGAGAGATTTTTTTCGTATGTTAGTGCCTAAGGTGCCAATTTTTGGGCTAAGACCTGTGATCGGTGGTACATTCTGTTATCTATAATAACTACAGATTATTTGTATCTACAATACAGAAGTATTAATATATCCGCTATACTGGTTTTCCGATATCTTGAGGTCATGGGTCAAAGCAGACAGGTGGTATCCCAGTCTACTGTTATGCCATGGTTTGCACCTGTGTAGTGTGTGTACAGGGTTCGTACGCCTCCTTAAAACCCTTAAAAAGTCCTTATTTCAATCACTAAATTTTAAGGGGCCTTAGATACTCAGTATTTTAACATGTGTCAAAAATGACTTGTTCGAAATGTAATTTTATGTATCATTGTCTTATTTTATTACTTTTGAAAAAGAGATTTTGGTAGACGATTTTTAAGCCTTATTAAATGATGATCCACAGCAAAAGGTATACAGGTCTATCGCGACAGCCATATAGTGGTAGAACAGGTGACACTACAATTTTTAGTAGAGGCATTATCCGTGCACCGGTACAAAGACCAGTTCTATTCTACCCGCATGTGCTGTAGGCAATGCTGACTCGTGCATGTGCAGAGGGTGGAACTACAGTAAGCTTTGTGCTAGTTTATTGTAAACAGTTTAGGTTATTTGTATTCTGTTGTGGACACCTCTTTAACTTCCAAGCTTTAAATTTGAAGTTTCTCTGTTATGAAGTGTTCATGAATGCAGCAATTAAACTAAAGCAGTATTTTCTGCCAGTAGACTTTCCTTTAGGTGTATACAGACTGTTAATGGAGTGTTCTTTGCACTGTCTGCTTTCTGTTATAGAAATAAACAGAACCAAGCAAGTACTAAGTGTCTTAATTCAGATGTATAGCGAGGAAAGATATCTGTATTATCCTCACAACCCGCCGTATGATAATAAGATGTCAGCAAACATGATTGTTCATTTTACATGAGACTTGCGATTTGTACAGGTACTGGCCTAATTGACGAACAAGGGTGTGTAAATTGATTTAATCTTTTTCTTTAATTCAGTATGCCAAGAAAAAGAAAACAGGCAGTAGTCTATGAGAGAGTCCGATCAAAAAAGTATACAGGAAGATAGTGTACTTAGGTAAAAGTCTCGATCAGTGGCATGGTCTAATTTATTTACGTGACGTGAAGCGGCAGTGTTGGCAACAGTCGCTGTGGATGCTGGGATGAATGGCAGCAGGCAATGTTTACAAGATGTCAAAATGAATGTGCTAAAATCACGTTTGAATGATTTTATTTCCAAAATGAATCACAGCATTCGAATGTAGAAGATCGCACACTACAAAACTAAGTTTCTCCACATACATTGTCTTTCTGTTCAGATTTAACACTTTGCTGTTATGTAAATCGAAATATGTGTTCGTCTGTCTTTCAAATGATAAGAATTGCAATAATTATTTCAATCTTCATATTTGCTAAAACGCTTGCAACAATTTAATCTGTACTCATATGTTCCTGCCTAACCAAAACCCTTAAAATCATGACATATTTGTAAAAATAATAATATTTGTTGATGTACTCTTGTACAGTCAGTAATTGAATTACTGTACACGCCAAAGGCTACTCAAAATGTACTACGTTGCCAACCTAGCACTGCTACAAACGCACCGCGACGCTACCCATGCCATTGATCGAGACTTTAGCAGTGTACTTCTTACTTGCGGTAGGGTGAAAGCTTTCTATATAACTGTCACTTTAGTGAATACCTTCCTTTATCATTGACAGCAGCTTGTTACAACAATCCAATACCATTCTCAGGAAGTTCAAAAATTCCAATTGGGCGTCAATTCCTCTACATTAATCGGAAATGTGAGTGCCTGTTTTTGTCGTCGTCCTCCCCTAATATTAGAGATTATCGACTCTGTAAAACACAACTGTGTCTTTGGCATGCAAATCATTGTATAAACATAAATATAGATTAATATCATGCTTTTGGAAACAAGCGTTGTAATAATAAAAAGAACAGTTGAGCTCACAATTCGGAACAGCAATATTGGAACATAATTTGGTGGTAGGTACATGAGAAGATAAAAATTACATAATAATAATGATTAGTTAATAAAAAGGAACCTCATGGTCGAACCGAACTTAAGTTAAATGAACAATATTAGTAGAAATCAGTCGGTGCCCCTTAGAGAGTTTCCCATATTGTATTGCAGTGTGCATGTACATATTCTCGCCAGGTTTATGAACATGGATATAAAGTACATTGCAACGACTAGAAGTTCAATATACACACTATGGACACATTTTTGAGCACAAAAAATAAATAGTAATAAATAAACACCCTCATTGCATAATTTGCCGGCTTCACTTTTTAAGTGTTAGGGTATTTCCAGAGATTCTAGCGTCCTTGGTTTCAACAGATACCGACAGCAGTGCTCCGTATGGCACAAAATCTGTATTATTGCTTTTCGTAATACAAGTTGTTGGTGCATACTGACTAGCCTGTGCTTTTACAGATTAAGATTATCCTGTGTATGATTAATTTACTTCATTGGTTTGTTAAGTATGCTGAGCGGTCAGTGTGTTTTTAATATGTTAAGCACTACAAAAGAAGAATACAGAATGTGAATAAAGCCACATTCTTGCAAGACAAAAGCAATATGCGTTTTCTGCAACAAAGAGCTAAACATCGGAGACATGAGTGAAAGTGCTCTGAAGGTTCACATGACAGATACACAAGGCATATTTTTAAATATTAAATGCAAACATATAGGCCCTTCTAAGCTCACCCTGCCATTTACAGTTTACACCATACTTTTTTTTCTTCTTGATTTGTTACAGGGAAAAACACCAGTATATGTAAAAATTAATTTGTTGAAGCCTATTGTTTGACATTGCAGTTGTTTTACTTGTTTGGAGTTTTTATGTATACTGTGTATACATGTAGGCCTAAGCAGTGACTCCTTAAAAACTCATTATATTCAAAGACTCCTTAAATTTTTTTCCGAATATGGGTACAAACCCTGGTGTAGGTTGGTAACATTACATATTGCGTGTAGGTAGTGTAGTGGGTTTATTGCTTTTGGCAAAGTCAGCCAATATGAAAAGCAAGAAACTGCTTGTGGTGACAGGCTGATCTGTGGCATATGCAGAGGTCTCAGTTAGGTTGGGATGCAAAGTTTTGTTGTGAGTTAGAGAAACCAGTGATCATGAAAACACAAAAGTGTTTTGTGATGAAGAAGAGTGTTAGAATGGAACATTTGTAAATACTTCCCTTTCCATTTTTGCGTGGTGTGATACAGCAACCATGTTTCGTCGAATTCTTGGATAAAAGTATGTCTTGGTTGCAAACATTTTTATTGAATGACGTGTTTTGCTTGGTTGGTAAGATATCCGACAAAGAAGAAAAATGATCTAGACCTTGCAATATTTACATGACAATAATTCAAAAAATTGTTAAAAATCTCAAGCTACAAAACAATGCTAAAATCGGTAATAAGGATAAATGGGTTGAAGACCTACTCTATGGTACAGGGACGTCAGGCAAGGTAAATCTCAGAACATAAATTATTTCAATAGCTATTCAGTTAAACATTGTATCAAATTGCTTTTAAATGGTCACTGTTACAGATTAAGGGACAACATTATTATTGTCACAAGATATCCTATGGCTGCATTTTAATAGAAACATCCTCTATCACAGGATAGGTAAAACATCAGTACTGTACATTAATACAATCCTTATTACTGATTTCAGCATTGTTTTGTAGCTAAAAAAATTGCAAATTTTTGAAATATTGTCAAGTTCTAGTTCAATTTTCTTCTCTATCGGATATCTGAAGATGCCCTAACAGGGTGGAATGCGTCATTAAATTTTTTTTTCAACCAAGACAGTCTTTTATTCAAGTATTTGAAAAGAAGTGATTGATACTGTTTCATTGTTGTTGGAGGGGGGGGGGAGATTGAACTGGTATAACTGTCTTCATTTTGGGTGTACCATATTATGGGTCAGTCTACATAGGGCTTGTTTAAAACCATTTTAATATTGGTGGGATTTGGGCACTGGTTGATTGGTATACTTTTCTTGAATTTGTGTGCAGTATAGCTTCTTAATTAAAGTACTTGAATGTTTTTGTGCTATTGGATTTGTGCAAGGGTGTTTTTTAGCCCAAATTGAACGAGGAAAGAAAGAATGCCTATATGCCTCCGTACGAGCCCTAATTTCTCTTATCTTGTCTTTGTGATCTTTACGCGAAATGTATGTAGGCGGCAGCAAGATCGTACTACACTCAGCTTCAAATTCCGGCCCTCTAAATTTACTCAACAGAAATTCACGAAAAGAACGTCGTCTTTCTTCCAGCGATCCCCAATTGAGTTGCCGGAGCATTTCCGTGACACTCGCGCATTGGTTGAACCTACCGGTAACAAATCTAGCTGCTCGTCTCTGAACCGCCTCTATGTCTTCTTTTAAACTGATCTGCTGCGGGTCTCAAACACTTGAGCAATACTCAAGGCGTGGTCGTACAACCGTTTTATACGCGGTCTCCTTTACAGGTGAAGTACATCTTCCCAAAATTCTCCCAATAAACCAAAGTCGGCTGTCCGCCTTACTCACAACTGTCCTTACATGCTCGTTCCATTTCATATCGCTCTGCAATGTTACGCCTAGATATTTGAACGACGCGACAGCATCAAGAAGCTCACTTCTAATGCTGTATTCGAACATTATGGGATTGTTTTTTCTACTCATGTGCATCAGCTTACATTTTTCTACATTGAGAGCTAGCTGCCATTGTTCACACCAACTAGAAATTTTGTCTAAGTCATGATGTATGCTATTATGGTCAGTTATTGAAGACACCCTCCCATACACCACAGCATCATCAGCAAACAGCCGCAAATTACAACTTACTCTGTCCATCAGATCATTTACATAGATAGAAAATAATAGCAGTCCTATCACACTCCCCAGGGGCATGCCTGACGATACACTCGTCTGATGAACACTCACCGTCGAGAACAATGTTCTGCGTTCTATTGCTTAGGAAGTATTCCAGCCAGTCACAAATCAGTGAACCTATTCCATAAGCTCTTATCTTTATCAGTCTGTAGTGTGGCACTGCGTCAAACACCTTCTTGAAGTTGAGAAAACACAATCCGCCTGTTGCCCTTCATCCATGGCTCGCAAGATGTCATGTGAGAAAAGGGCAAGCTGAGTTTCACATGAACGGTGTTTCCTAAACCCGTGCTGATTCATAGTAACAAGCTTTTCCGTTTCAAGGAAATTTACTATATTCGAACTGAGAATATGCTCCAAAATTCTACATGAAACTGATGTCAACGATATTGGCTGTAATTGTGTGGGTCAGTTCTCCTTACTTTCTTATAAACGAGAGTCACCTGCGCTTTTTTCCAATCACTAGGAACTTTGCGCTGATTAAAGATTAGCGATAAATGCAAGCTAAGTAGTGGGCCAATGCCGCAGAATACTCTTTGTAAAACCGAACCAGTTGGTATTGCATCCGGACCAACAGACTTTTTCGTATTTAGCTCTCTCAGCTCTTCTCTACACCGGAAATACCTATTACTATGTCCTCCATTTCTGAGTTAGTACGTTGATCAAATGATGGTACGTAGCAGATGAATAGAGCGAGAATGGGGACTCTCAAAAACGTCGGTGTTGAGACTTTTACATCAACATAAATTTCACCCGTAGCATATTTCTATGCACCAGGATTTTGAATGACGTAGACTTTGAAAGCCTTGTACAGTTACAGGTAATCACGCAGTAACAGCATGCGTTCTCATAATGTACAATAATTTCACAAAAGTACATATATCACATTGGAACAACCAAAATGATGTTCAAATGTACCTACGTTCTGTGTTTTAATTTTAAAAAAACCTACCTGTTGCCTACTGTTTGTCTAAAATTGTGAGCAATATGTTTGTGAATATTACAGCACCATCTATCACAAACTGAAAAAAAGTGTTCCAAATAAAACATTCATATTTATTTATGTACTAGAGGAATTTGTACATTGAGCAAGCTGTAAAGGAAAGCAAGGAGAAATTTGGCGAAGGAATTAAAGTTCTGGGTGAAGAATTAAAAACATTGGGTTTTGCCGACGACATAGTAGTTCTGTCAGAGATGGCAAAGGACCTGGAAGAGCAGTTGAATGGAATGGCCAGTGTGCTGAAAGATGCATATAAGATGAACATTAACAAGAGCAAAACTAGGGCAATGGAGTGCTGTCTAAGAAAACCAGATGATGCTGGAGGAATTAGATAAGGTAACAAAGCAGTAAAGGAGGTAGATGAGTTTTGTTACTTGGGCAGTAAAATAACAAATAATTGTCGCAGTACAGAGGATATAAAATTCAGAATGGCAATGGGTAGAAAAGCGTTCTTGAAAAAGAGAAATTTGTTAACATCGAATATTGATTTAAGCCTAAGGAAGTCCTTTCTGAACGCATTTGTCCTTTTGAAGGCATTTGTGTGGAGTGTTGCCTTGTATGGGAGTGAAACATGGATGATAAACAGTGTGGACAGGAAGATGATAGAGGCTTTTGAAATGTGGTGCTACAGAAGAATGCTGAAGATTAACTAATGACATAACTAATGACGAGGTACTGAACAGAATTGGGGAGAAAAGAAATTTCTGGCATACCTTGACTAAAAGAAGGGATCAATTGGTAGGACACTTTCTTAGACATCAAGGAAGTGTGAGTTTAGAGTTGGAGGGAAGTATGTGGGGGGAAAAAACTGCAGGGGAAGACAGAGGTGGATACAGTAAACAGATTCAGACAGATGTAGATTGCCGTTCTTATGTGGAGTTGAAGAGGCTTGCTCAGGATATAGGGTATTGTGGAGAGCTGCATCAAACCAGTCTCCTGACCGAAGACGACAACAACAACACTAGATGAATAAGCATACCTGCCAACCTTTACAGTTTATCCATAAAATTTACAGAAATTGCATCATTTTATGGTTCTACGGATGGTCGGTGTTATTTTACGACTTGACGCACAAAAAATTGAAATGTTAACATTAGATAATCACACCAGATATGTACAATCGATTGTTTGCGTGGGTCGGAGATACGTCTGTGATAGTTGATAATTCATTCATAGATCTGATTAGTACTTTTAACTCTGATGTTCGTGATGCCATTGGAATTGAATGTAAACGCGGGATAACAGTTCTTCAAGTTTTATCTGACTCTCAGGTGTCGACGGGCTCTGCTCTGCAAATTCAAAGCTGTGATGATGAGTTTTAGTTATTGGCATTCAGACCTAGAACATACTTATCGATTTCCAGGATACAGATAAATACCATTTATTTTCATCAATGAGGAAGTACTTTACGCACCGCTTGTGACTACATCATTTCGTTTGCACTCAAGGTGAGACAAAATTGAAAAGGCACAGTTTTCTTCTGTTCGTTTTTTCTTGGTAAAGTTTTCCTTTTATGCAAGAGAGAAAATGAGACAATAGTAGAACTAGCATATCATTTGCAGCGTGAGTTATGATTTCTTGCCTTTGTTACTTTAAGCAGGTTTTATTGTGTAAAACTTTTTTCAGCTATATTCTATCTGCTTAATTTATCAAGGATGTCCTGTTTTGTATGCTCTAAACCAATATTCACAGTGCCTACTGCTATTTAACGTGGATTTATTGTTTATTAATAATGTCCGCTAGAACAATGGCCTATGCCGTAACTAGATAAGATTTCATTATTGTTTTTTGTAACCCTGATAAATCATCATTTTCGTCAAGTGGGACTGTATGGAAATTAATCTCCAGAATTTTTGCGGCACGTGAGTTTTACTTATAGTCCTTTTCAAAAGTTGGCAGGTATGAATAAGTGATAAAAATGGGGTTAAATATAAGAATGGAAAGTCCAGGCAGCCGGAGGTGATGGTTGTATGACTGTGTTGTGTGATTGCATGAGTGTTCTATTTTCTGAAGAAGGCCATGGCCGATAGCTGAAAGTGTTGTATGTGTGTGTCTTTTGTATGTGCCTGTCGCAGCTCGTCGCCACGTCTTTGCGGTGAGTTGTAAACTGTCCTTACGATATTATTATAAAAATGTGGTTACCTATTTTAAAAATTGCGGTCGATATCCATTTGACCTATGGCAGCGCCATCTAGCGGGCCAACCATAGCATCACCTGTTTTCCCCCTTCTAGCTAGAAAAGTGTTGTTCTTTGTAATTTTTTCGTTTTCGTGAGATATTTGGCCTGGTCACTATCAATGGACCACCCTTCATATAGTGTCACATGTGTGATCATTTTCCAAACTTTTGTGAATTGTACAACTGGGAACAAGACAAGTATTCACCTAGTGGATGTAGAAAACCACCTACAAACCACATCCAAGCTGACTGGCTCACTGGCCCTCATTATCATAAAATGTTGCAACAAATTTATACCACTGATGATCCAGTTCAGGAGTTAAGATATTTCATTGGGATAGACGAACAACTGCCATGTCAGTTCTAAATATTAAAATTCAACTGTTGCAAAACTTTATTTCTATTTTTTCCCCTAAGATCTCCCTGTGCTTCTGGGTCCAGTGTAGGTTTGGTCTGTAGTATTTTTGTCATGTAAGTCATGTTGAAACTGTTTTGTAGCTTAAGGTCTAGGTTACAGTATAGGATGGCAGTATTGTTGAGTTTGAAATGGTAAATGTAATGTGGTACAGATCTGTAGCATAGTTAGAGATCTATACTGGCTTAAAAGGCAACTGGTTATTTGTTGGCACGATATCTGGCAACACTAAGATCATTCTGCCAGTCTCACATTGTCCATTCTGTCTTTGTGGTAGAGAAATATAGCTGTTATTTCCTGATGGCATTGAAGAGTTGAGGCTCCAGTATCCTTCTGAGAATCTTTTCATCTTGAAAGTTCTATCCTCTTAAGTAACTCAGTTTTTACAAAGTTTAGTATTCTGTATTGTATGTTATGTTTCATTCTTTGATAAAGTCTTAAATTTTGTGTTGCTTGAAATTTTGATATTTGTATGGTGAGTTAATCTTGGTTGAGCCGGCCGCGGTGGCCGAGGGGACTGAGGCACTCCAGTCATGGTCTGCATGACCACTGCGGTCGGGGGTTCGAATCCCCCCTCGGGTATGGATATTTGTGCCGTCCTTAGTATAAGGTAGTTGATAAGTAGTTTGTAAGTTTAGGGACTGATGACCCCGTAGTTAAGTCCCATAAGCTTAACAAACATCTTGGTTGATTTCTTCTACTTAGGTTTCGTTACCTTCTAAGAGTTGTCTCATAATTTTTCCTATACAGTCTCTTCTCAATGAAATGTGTAATCGCCAATCATTGGAGTTGCATGATTTTATTACAGTAATCATATCTTCTAACATTGTTGATATTGTCACAATGATGTCCATGAAACTCAGTCTGCCAATCTATTTCTTTTCTAATTATGGAAATCCAGGTTGGAATCTAACAACATAATTAGGTTAGTTTGCAACTAGCCAGAAAGATAATCGTAAAGCTGCCGCAGACTTATGAGGACACTTCTGTTCCTTCATAGTCTTCACTAAAAGATTTTCTTAATCTCATATGTAATTTTTTTTTCCTTTTTTAAATTTATTATTATTATATATACTTTTTAAAATGTAGCACTAATCGAGCACAAGAAATGGCCAATTGAGGTCATTTGGGTGAATAATTTGTGGCTTTAAAATCTTAGGCCTACAATTGGAAAGATACTTCATCCTTTCATTTAGTGTTGTAGCTATACATACTGAAATTACTTTTGAATTGGGTCAGGTTATTAATACATATCTGCCAGCTTTTGTGCTTTATCCCTAAAATTTACGGAATTTGCAGCATTTTCTGGTTTTACGGGTGGACGGTGTGATTCTACAATTTCGCGGGCAGAAATTTTGAAATTGATAAACAACCAACTTCCATACAATATATTTTTGCAATGATTCCAGGTGATCACCAATATAAGAAATTTGTGGTGTCAATGGACTTCTTAAGCGTAAGCTAATTTCCCCACTAGTGCTCTATATTCTCACAAAATCCCATAGCTGTGCTGTGTTTTCAGCCTTGTTAAGAACTTCCAAGTCTGATGAAATTATGGAGTCTATTTCTATTTTTAACTCTGGTCCATATTATTAGAGAACATTTTCCCAAGGCTTTTTTGAAGCTAAAAATACCGCAATTATGACTTTAAAACGAAACTAACATGTGATTTGCAGTGTGTATTGTATTTTTTGTTGCATATCTACTAAATTTATCAAGAAATTCCTGTTATGAATGCTCCAAACCAATACTCACAAACCCTTCTGCTGAGTAACATGAATTTCTTCTTCATTCTTATGCTCCTCTACAAATCATTGGCGTATGATGTAATTAAACACAATATCATTGAAGTAATCTGTTTAAAGCTTGAATTATCATATTTTTTAACTCTGAAGTATTATTATTTTTATCGCATCGGGGTATGTCGAAAATCATTATTTTTGTTCTGTGTGAGTTTTACTGATAGCCCTTTCCAATTGTTGGCAGCTATGTTAATACCGGTAACAATTTCGTAAGAGTATAGTGAAGCAAAGCTACTGTGAAGATCCCTGGATCCTTAAATAATTGTCTTCAGGGTGACATTGGGTGGGCTCCAGAAATTATTCTAAATGCACACTTTTGTGCTAATGATGCAATATCAACCGCAAAACCTGATGCCGTATGAAAGTAGTGAATGAAAATGGGCATAGTAATCTAATTTACGGAGATGTTTGTTACCAAAATGTCCAATAAACCTAATAGCATAAGTTGCTGAACTGAAACGTTTCAGTAGATCATCAATGCGTTGCTTCCTATTCAGTATCTCATCAGTGCACACACCTAAAAATTTAGACATCTATTCACAGGCTATATTTATTAACATGGCATCATGCCATTTATGGTACCAATGGAACTGTATGTATTTTATCAATATTTAATAAGAGACAATTTGCAAAGAACCACTTAATTTTCTGAAAGACATTATTTCATCAGTAAATTCTTGTTTGTTGGGTGTGATTACTATACTTGTATAATCAGAAAAAAATAACTAGCTTTGCTTCACTGTGAATATAGAATGGCAAATCATTAATATATACTGTATAACCCTGATTTTGCATGGCTCCGATTTAAAGCCGCACTTAATGGAAAAATTTTTACTTCCCATAGACTATTCCATAAGTGCAGTGCAGTTTTGTATTTAACGAAATTCGCATCACAGAAGAACCCAAATTTAATGTTAGGAAATGGTAAAGTTCTCAAGTCTTTATTTCTAATCTTTATGGTTGTGTGACATTAAAAACATATGAAAAAGATTTCACAGGCCCGTTAAAGATGATTCAAGGGAGAAAAGGAATTTAGATCACAGACACTTAGCACTCAAGGTGAGACTCAGATAAACATCTGACCGCACATTTGTGTAGCAGTAGAAGAGAACCCAGTTCTAATGAGAAAAAAAAATGTAAGTTCTTCAGAACTTCCTATGTATATTTATCTGTCCTTTGTTTACAGTGAGAACCCTTTCACTGGATTCATCTGTCTGTACGGACAAATTTAGGCACGTTTAGTGATGTGGGCCGGGAATATGAAATTGGAGTATTGCCGGGAATATTTCTGTGGCCCAAGAAGATTGCAAACAATTGGAAATTATGAAAAGTTTTAGATTTTGGAAATTTTAACACTTACTAACAATTAAAGAACCTAATAACTAGGTTAACTAAGTAAACTCCTACAGTTTAATCAGAGATTAATTTCCCTGCTAATTCCATGCAGACCTTCATTTACTTTAAGTCTGGTGTAAAAAAATAATTTACCTTTGTGCTGTACCACCAATAGTGATACAAACGAACAAAAATGAATAACGACAAGCTTTTGGAACACAGTTCCTTCTTCAGGTAGGAGAGAAGGGAAGCAAAAAGGGATGGGAATGGAAGGGGGAGGTACTTCTCTCCTACCTAAAGGAGGAACTGTGTTATCAATGCTTATCCTTTTTTCTTCTTTTGTGTCACTATCAGCGGTACAGCACAAAGGTAAGTACTGGCCAGCCAATGTATCTCTTTTGAAAACTAATTTATCACCTCTGAGGAGAATTTCCATCTTTTATCAGAAAAAATAATTTAAAATAGCCACTAGGGCTACACTTTTTCAGCAACTTGAAAGCCCACATTTTTGTGAATGAAACCTAAACTTACAAAATATTTCTCTGGAGGCATAATTCTCAACTGGCTGTCATCTGTTATATTTGTTAAAAATTTTTCCAAACGAATTACTAGAGTTGTTTCACTTTCGGAATTCAAAGACTCTTCAATTCCTGAGATGAATTATTACTTATAAAAATTTACTTTCTGAAATATCACTATCAATTTCAGTTTTAGAATCTTTAATCAATGTTTTACAATGTTCTGTGTTAATAAAATCACTTGTGTTTTCAAGTAAATCAAATCTCGGCCAGTTTATTTGAATAATTTTTCCCTGAAATGATGTTTTTCATTGACTAATGTTTACAATTTTCACACCAGTTTATTTTAAACTTAATATCCTTAAATATCACAAACATCGACAGAAAACTTAACAAAAGGAATGGACATGCCTCTCTGTGTATTTTAGTATTTAGCAGCTACTCATTAGATGGCATATCACCATTATAAATATGAAATGTTCTGTGCGGGAACCGGGACTCAAACCTGGAACCTTTGCCATTAGCGGATCCTTTCAGAGAAACAATATTGAAATCCCCACAAATAATGATTTGATCCACCCCATCTGACAGAAAGCACAAGAAGGCGTACATGTTTTTCAGAAATAGCTGAAAATTACCCTATCTGAACCTATATGCTGTAAGGATTATAAAATGCCATAATTCATTTTAAGCTAACAGGCACATGATTCTATATGTTGCTCTACACAAACCTTTTTTTTTCTAAATTTTTTACTTAGTAATTTTTATGAAAACTCCTTTCTCATTAATTCTACTTACATGTGCTGAGTATTTGTATACATTAACATTAACCTTTTCCATATCAGGCTGTGATGCTCAAATAGGTTTAGTACATCTATTACATACTTAGTTTCTGTATCCTGTAAACAAACCAGAAGCTCATCTGTGTTATTCTTTAATCCCCCAATATTTTGATGAAATTTACTAACATTATTTCCACTGTACTTTGGTGAAAATTTTAGGATATTTGAACAGCTTTAGTACCAGTCTGTGCGAGCTTCTCTTATAATTTAAAAAAAAAAAAGTGTGTGTGTGTGTGTGTGTGTGTAACTTAGCTGTAACTCTATGTTGGCCCTCCTTACAGAACTGTCCAACATTTCTATGGCTTTGTCGCAGATGTTGTTGTAAACAGGTGACTCAATATTGTAGCTGTGGTCCTTATCAGTACTGTTTCCCACTCACCCACTATCACAACTTGATCCTGCTTTGTAAATCCCTTGCAAAAGGAAACTTTATCCTATACAACCTGGCTAAGACAAAAACTAGACTTGAAAAAGTGTGTGACTTGGTACTAACCACCAACATTTTCCTATTGAATCTGTCCCTCACCTTTCCTGTTTCCTAGTGCAAGTCTGTTGTCTTAATTACATGTGCTTCTAATGGAGTGTCGTCTTCCTTGCTTAACCAATTAGGACCTGAATTAATTTTCTCTTGCATTTTTAAATTTTTTGCTTTATTATGTCTCAACAGGGCATAAAATACACAACGTAGTTGTTTTTACGAAAGTCATTACCACCTTTAATGAGATATTTGATGTTGCCCTATGGCAACGCTAGGCACTTTCAATACCTAAATTTGTGTAGATTTCAACTTTGACAAAATAAATAGATTTAATTAAAAGTTCTTATTACATATATAAAATCTTTGTCATACAATTGTTGTTTTATAACACAAGCAATTAATGATGAAGAATGAAACACTTCACCAGCATTACCTGACATGAAACGGAATGAAACAATCTGTACACAATCCCACGTTACACTTAGAACACATTGTTCCTACAATAGATTTACAGTCCTTCTGAGCATTCCTTTTCTTCTTCACTTCTGTATGCCAGACGAGGTGGTCAGTTTTATCATATCTAATGGAATCTAATGTGTGACTGTCAGTAGATGACCTTGATGCAGAAGGTCTTCCGGCTCCTTAGGGTAAATAAAGCTTGGTATTTCTGTGAGTACACTGTGGTTACTTTCCTCTTGAATTTGAAGTGAGAAATAGTTTGGTTTCTAACTTTATTATACAAAATCCAACTGTTTTGTACAGCGTCAATTCTTGCTTTTTATTCCAATGCAGTAGCATGCTAGATTGTGATCCATCTGCTAAGTACCTCCCATATATGTATTATATTTGGCTACCAGTTGTGGTCGGGAATCATTATGTTTCACTGTATTGTTTTCCAGTGCACATTCCTCAGAAATTCTGTCTTTTGTGATGGTACCGATGGCAGTATCCACAGTACTTGATAAATGAAAATAGAGGTGCATCTGAAAATAGATTGTCTATGTAGAAGCTGCAGCAAAGTTTTCTCCTCACTTCAGGAATTTCATCTAATAAAACAACTAAGGGTCTTGCCTCCTTTCCAAACAAACCTGCTCATAGATGGTATTTCCTTTATGACCTTTTCCCTGATACAGTTCATAATGTATGAAATATCCGTTTTGAGGCTCAAACTTTTATACCCAAATCTAATTGATTTATCATGAATGAATTGTTTGCATCTGTGGTAGCCAAAGTACGTACTATACATTCATCATATGACAGGTGTACCTCAGGTATGAAATTCTCAATGCAGCGCTTTTTAAACATCTCCATTACCAGACGGATTTTCCATGCTTTGTCAATATGATTGATCTTAGTATTATCTGCACAGTGCAGAAACCTACATATTTGTAGAAATATCTCTCTTCTCATACACCAAGACACAGTCAAGTATTTCATTTTTTATTTTGAGACCCAGTAGATCTTTGTAGAAGGTAACTTATTGTAGCCACTAACATACAAAATGGAGATGATACAGCTCATTTCCTGTGCTGTAGTATTTGCTTTCTCACAACTGAGAAATGATGCATAATGTGTTTCTTTCACTAAATGTGCAATAAATTCTTGGTCAGTAAAAAGTTCAAATGTGTCAATGATATACATGATTTCATACCTTGAGTAGTCAGGCTTTGTAAATGTAGAGGTATTTTGAATGTCAAAAGTCAGCTCCTTTCTCCCACCAGTGCCCACTCATATCTGTGTCGGAACCCCAGTTAACAATGTTGTCGGTTAATAAGATGGATTTTACTTCAGATACAGATGACTCTGGTACATTTAGACGTGGTGCAGCTTGTTCAGGTACAGTTGAATCTTGGGCAGTATTCATCGATTGTACGGGCGGGTCTCGGTCCTCATAATAAACACCGATCCTTTCATTATTTGGCAATCTTATTTCAGCATTAGCATGTAACTGATGAGAGGGCAGGTTGTCTAATAACAATACAGAACAGAATAGAAAATAATAAAGTTGTCTGTATCAGAAAACAAACAATTCAAAACAAACCAATGGTAGGTCTACCTCCCCAACAACATCTGCAATCCTGAATCTTTGTGTGTCTACATTCGGATCTAGAGGCTCAACAAGCACATCACCTTCAGTATCATCATTATGAAGAATCACCAGCTCCTCACCAATGGAGAAACCTCTTCTAAAACAACAAATGAAAAAAATTGTCATTTTACTAAGTATAAGCCCTAGCATTGCCGTATGGCAACACCAAAGTTCAAATGTCCTAAATAAATGTAATTTATTTCACAACAAGCAATAACTTTCTGAGAATATATACTGGAATACATGAAGCACAACCATACTAAAAAGAAAAAAAATATGTAACATAAATTACTGTGTAAAACATAATTTCTCGAATTTGCACTTCATACACTGCCATACATTGTTTTCTTTCTATGGGCCCTGTTCCTTGCTACTTCCTAATTCTCTTCACCCTTCTCCTGCCTTAACCTCAACAGTTCCTCTCTAGAATTATCCAGTTCAGCCTGGTGGGCTATTAGCCACCCTTTCTGTTCTGCTATTTTCCTATCCCTTGAACATACCTTGCAAAATTGGAAGTCTCCATTGCTTCCCCAATTCCCACACCACTACAGTTACTGCTATAAAACCACTTCTCACAACAACTGCACTTTACTATCGCAACTCTGACACTTTTCACTCCTGCTGTATTACAGAATTTAATAATATGATAAAAGATAAAATTAAATACAGATATAAAGAAACACTTGACTAGGACCCAATATTTGTATATACTATTAGTAGAGTGAAGAAAATGCACTTAAATTAGTGCAATATGGGTAATCTGATAACCCTAAAATTAGGCCTGCATGTAAATGCAGACATGCAACATTTCGGGAGTAGCAAATTAAAATTTACACTATTTTACACAAATAAGAAGTGAAACAATGAAGGGGGGTACACTGTCCTTAACTTGTAACAAAGGAAGAACAAATAAGTAAGATTTATTGCGTACAGATGTAAATGAAAACTAAGACTGTAACACACGGAAATGTTTGCATATTTTATGAGCAATATGCAGGGAAATATGAAACCTTTAATGGTAAGTATGAGGAGCTCACTAACTAACCTATTTGATTAGTTATTGAGGTTAAACTAAACATCGCTGTTTCTTAGTCCTC